>OZ007571.1:30385406-31675406 GCA_963931925.1 Onchidella celtica | reverse complement strand
ACAAAGTTTGTAGTTGGCGACTTTTCATGACGCTCTTACTGAATTATTATCACAGAGAATTCTTCAGACAATATTTGACCATAACTGTGGGGAGCCAAATCAGATTATTTTATTGTGTCATCAACGATCAAATCCATAAAATAAATATCGTGTCTAAATCAATTTCCCTGTGTCCTCAGCAATCAAATCCATTTAATGATCGTCGTATCTCAACTTATTTTCCTATATCATCAGGTATCGAATTCATATAATAAGAATCGTAACCATAAGCAATAGAGTATGTTCCTGCTACAGCTGTGCAACTTGCCCAGTCGAGTTTTCCATTGAACTCCCCGTTGTCACCGGAAGGGTCACTGATGTCAAAGGTCACATACTCAGTGGCAGTGAACTCATTATTGCCATTATCCACAATTTCAGCTGGTTCTACATCCGATTCATAAGAATTCATTTGTTGAATAGTAAATGTTATGTTAGGCTGAGGATACCCAGTGATTGTGCAAACAACAGCGAGCTGCCGAATAGTGGAGTTGTCATTTTCATTCAGGATATAAACTCCAGATTGGTCTTTAATGATTTTCAGTGGTATAAAGTAAGTGTAGGTAAAGATCTGGGTTTTTGTCATGCCGTGAGCGTTGTCAACTACGCATTGATATTGCACTGTTCCAATGGACTCCTGTGGAAGAACTCCTGCTATCGTTCTAACGTATACAGTAAATTCATGGCCATCTTCTACGTCGCTGGTCAATCCGTTAATCCGTGTCCTTGATCCTTCAGGTTCAATTCTGTATATAGATAGACTAGTGATGTCTTCACCAACTGCCATGCATTCTATGTCACAAGTTTTGTAGATGCTGCACCAGTTTTCAGTACTGGGAAAATTATGATTTCCCTGAAACCCAAGGAAGCCTTCAGGTAGTCGACCAGCTTGTGAAGATGGACGAATCACATTGAGAATGCTTATCCAGATTTCCCCTACCAGATCCGTCTCAGAAGATTCTTCTTTTTTGACGCGGATTAGTACATACCCACTGGAGTTGTATTTCACGGTGTTAATTCTCACCGTTAACACCTCGGAATCTGATATCTTCTTCGTTTCTAGTATATCATATGCGTCAGGCACCCACGTATTGAAGTCAAGTATTTCCTTCTCTTTGTCTATCTGTCCCAGTTGAAAGTTGAAGTTGCTGTCAAATGGCACTCGTAGCTTAATGGTGATGTTCTTCCCTTCCTCGTAGACAAAATCGCCCGCTGGTGCAGATCCAAAGACGGGAAGTACAATATTTGTGGCCAGAGTGTCCGCATTATCAAATCTGGATAGCCGGAAACCTGCGAAGGCATTCTTTTCTTCAGGGTAGATGGAGACAAAAACGTTATCATAGGTGGAATTCGTGGACTGTGATGCATAACGTGCTTCTTGAACGTCATCGGTCCTGGAGAGCTTTTCTTGCTTCACGGGTGCGTTTACGAGCTTGTTGAAATCATACCAACGGATTAAAAAATCAACTGATGATCTGTATTTGATAATGAATTGGATGTCATCATTTCCCAGAGATTCACGACGAAATTCCACGATGTCAACCCCGGTTTCCGCAATTGGTACATCATCATCATCATCATCATCTCCCGAGCCTTGTACTGGGCTGCTGGTATCGGATGTGTTTCCAGTTGGTTGGACTGGCTGGATTGGCTGGCTTGGTTGGACCAACTGCTCAATTAAAATATCCAACTTCTTGTTCAGTTCTGCGAATTTGGCCTCTTGGTCACATTCCGCCCAACAGTTGCTTGCAATCAGTACACACAGGATGAATGACACATACGGATACATTGTGCATGTCGCCATTCTTTGCTTTGTCTGCTGAAATGTATATACAGGCAAAACCATAAGGAAGTATGAGGAGTTTCTTGCAAACTACAATTGCAGATTAAAAGTCCAGAGCAGTGGCTTCAGTTTCGTGTCGCTTTCGGCAGTTTTGCATGAAACCCCTGGCGGGTAGAGAGAGTGCGTGAAATATCCCCGAAATCAAGCATAAATACTATACTTTATGGATGGCCACCATACGAGAAAATGTTATTGCACTGTCTTACCCAAGTACCACAATTAACAAGAGATGATGAAAAGGATTGTACGTGAAGAATGTCTTACAAAGGAAAATAAAATAAAGTAAATAAGCTAAGGGGTCTTCGAACACCTATACTGTTTTTTAATTGTCATTTTTTCCAGAGTAGCAGCTTCTCGTTCTTAACATGGATTAATTACTTTTTAACCACAGTTTCTGCATAGGATGTGTAACTAAGATTAGGGAACACAAACAGGTAAATATTTAATTTCCAGAAAATTCCAAATACTCGAGCGAGGACATTTGAAATCTTTTAAAAATATGGTGACAAGCATTAATTTCCATGTTCAAAGTTATGCATTCCAAACAGTGTCTGTACTCACCATCTAGGAATTGTACATGAACTCTCCCCTGTAGAAAGCTGCTCATTTCTCCATGCACCGTGGATAAAGACCCGGTGCTGGTGTAAATTAGACATAAATAGACCGAGTGACTGATATCAGCTAAGTTGAGTTTGCTTTAAAGGGCATGTCACTTAACCACACCAGTTAAATTATTTTTCAGTAAAGATTCCTGCATCTCACCTCCAAAGCAGAATGTGTAGGAGCATTCCCTAAAGAATGATTTATACAGATGTTCACGCCAAAATTTTAATTTAAAATGCCTTGCCTTTTTATCTGACAAAAATCGCGACCTTAATTCTTATTTGTTCTATCTCCATTTTCTTAAATACTGGAGATCTCTTAGTATAGAAGAAGTATACCAAATGCACACTCTGACACATATTCTAAATGCTGTGTGGCACTTATCAAGCTGTTCCCAATTTATTCTAACTCCTTATCATAATATTGACGCTGCAAACGTCTAACGTCAAATTTCTCAGTTGTGGAAAAAGTGGAGTTGGAAAAAACAAGAACTAAGATTGCGAAATAATGGCCCCAGAACAAATTTATGTGAAAGTAGCGGCTCGTTTGGCTTTGCAGCCAACATGACTCCACCGTCCGATCTTTGTGACTAACTTGTGACCAATTTCCGACAAGATTTCTATGGCCATGTTGCCAACGAAAAAAGTTGCTATAGTCAAGCAGCACGCCTTACATTAATGTCTAGCCCAAAAACTGTAAATTCGCCGTAAAAACTAAATTCCATTTTGGCCTCAAGGCACAAACAGCCACTTGGCTGTGTTATTATAGTGGACGTTTCTTTATGATTTGTCTGAGCTTTCTCGGGTTACTCTTTTGTGTTCAGTGCGAACGTTTGTTTAGATACCACTCTGCGGTTGTTACAAGCCCACGACAGTGACCGGTGTATAGTCGTAGCTACTTTCTTTGTTTACTATGGATATTAGTTGGGAAGAGTAAACTGTTTTAAGGAAAAAAGAAAACAAATTGAACATGTATTTCCTTCTCCTTTCTTTATACTTCAGCCACATTATCATCAATGCATGAAATCCAGTAATTTACTATTTCAAATCAACCACAATTGTATGTTCTTTTTGCCCTTAAAACCTCGTATGTGATGCAGCCTGGTTGTGCTGAAAAATGAGGTAAAATTTCATCCAAACAAAGAAACAAAACTTTTCTCGATCAGTAAAACTGAATGTTATTTTGTCTGAAGCCAAGACGTGCTGAGATCAAACCAAAGTGCAGCCGAATCCATCTGATTATTGGGCATTTTGTGGCTTTCTGCTTCAAACCGATGCATTTCAGGTGCCATTGTCATTTCTATCCCTCACAGACTGATATGCTTTGTAACTGAATACACATCGCTGTTCTTATTTCATGACATTCAACTCGATGCATTGTTTCATCCGGATATACGGTAGATTCACTTTACTCCGAACTTCAAATTAGTTCTGAGTCATCCCACGGTCAAACAGCCATCCTAAAGCCTAATGTCAAACGTTTAACTCCTTCCGGTTTCAGCCAATTTTCGTTAATCTGTAGCTAAAGGCGTGAAGAGTAATTTATGTCAGTTCAGCTGTTTACCAATTCCATGGGATGTGTACACTTTTGCTAGATTCCCCATTCTCCTAGTAGGCCTACTTACCTTCCCTCGGGGGTCGCTGTCTTTGTCGGATGTTCAACAACTCTCCAAATTATTTAGATGAAATGCTGGGTGTGTGTTTATGTAGGTGCCCTTGTGTGTGTATGTGTGTAAGTGCCATTATGTGTCTGTGTGTGAGCAAGCGTGTTTGTGTGCGTATGTGTATATGTGTGTGTGTGTGTGTGTGCTTTAGAGGTGGAAAAATGATGAATAACGACCAGAGTATAGTTACAGTATTAGTTGGGTTTTTTACTGGGGGGGGGGGGGGGTACTTGCATAGAAATGCGATTTGATATGTATCCATTGTGGGCTCGACTCAGTGATTGTGTTGAAAAAAGATATGTAGACTTATGAATGAGGAAGTAATTGTAAATGAATAAATATATAAATAAGTGCGCGAATAAATAAATAAAATAGAAATATCAATTAATCATCGAATAAAGGAGTAAATAAGTCGATGGTGGATAAAGAAAATGATATTATTCAGACTTCCGTAGATGTTTAACACAAACACACACACTACACATACATAAGACAAACACCCACTCACACATTCAACACTCAGACATTCTGCAATATTGTAATCATCCAATAAAACAAAGAGTCCAAAATCAACAATAAAACACGAAAACATGAAGACCATAATTGTGCTTACAAACAGTGAGACAGGTTTGGCCCCAGCTAATCATAATTCATTTAATACCCCTTTTTTTTTCTATGACAATCACAGTTGAGTATCAAAAGACAGCTTATTAGTACCCATATTATAGTTATTATTGCTGTGGCAATCTCTGGTTGTGACTGCCTGGTCACTGGTCTGTATGTGTGCCACCGTCTGTAAGACATCCTTCGATTCTTTCCTGGGTGATTCATCCCCAGGTTTGCTCCAGGTTTCAGCTATTTCAGCAAATGTTTTGTCTCTGGTCTCCGGCAGGTAAAATATACAGAAAACAGCAACGGCAGCGTCGATACCAGCAAAGACAAAAAAGGTGTAGGCATGCATAACTTCCTGCGGATGATCAAGAAATAATCCATGGAACTCTGAAGTTATTTTATAATAAATAGACAAATAAATAAAAATCCTAAATAAATGCATACATATGACATGCTAAATAACCAACTAATTAAAAGATGAATGAATGAATAAATAAATAAATAAAAACGCACTATTATTTGTTTCTCTTATATTATTATCAACATTATTATTGTTACATAATGTATCATACATATACTTTAATGATGTTCGTTGCTATTGCTTGTTGTGATAAGTGTGACTACCATATTTGTTTGCTCCATTAAAGGCTGGAAATTTAGGAAAATGTTGGTGGGGGAGTGTCATAGTAAAACCTGCTGTTTTGTCGAGAGATGCCACCATTTTGTTTTCGAGATTCGTATCAATCACAGTGCTGACAGACATACCAGCATAGCGGGCAGCGCGTAGTTATGCGTGGTGAAACCAATGGAAGCACACAGTATAGCCACACTAAAGCCTGCTCCCCTGGCGCTGTGTGGGAACAGCTCCCCTAGAACCACCCAGAACACCGAAACTGCCACGAGAAAAAATGTAAGGAATGTGTTTGACTTTTTGTAAAACAACAGTTGAAGTACAGTAAGAACAGATGCTAAATCTTTGCAAAGTGAGAACAACACTAACCAATAGGAAGATGTGCCAGTTTGACTTGAATTTGCATGCTCCATCCTACTTTAACCCACAGGAAAACCTTGAACACCCCCTATATTATAACTGTCTGTTTAATGAAGATTAGAAAACAATTAGTAGCCACTGTACTGATGATTTCGCTACCGGCGCCACATCAAAGAGAAAACGTTCGGGGAAATCCTGTGGCACGACCATTTGCTAGCACAAAAATTGGACCATTAATAAAAGAGGTGATTTCTTTGTTTAATAAGTGGACATAATTATTATATTCTCTTTGCACGGCTGTAGAGTATTATGTTTAGGCTGCAGGCCTAGGTTAAATGCTTACTCCTGTGCCCTCTTCTACACTGGCACATTAGAATTGCGATTCCATACTGGACGTGATTTGTGACAGTTTCGAATCGATTATAATCAAAGCAAGTAAACCATTGCACTGCACCCCGTCCTCTTCCAAACTTTCTTATAAACAACATGTGGTCTAGGTCCCTCGTCAAAGGTACAAATACTTACAAATGCATCCAATATTTTACTATAAAAGTCGGATGAACAGATTACTCACTGACCTGGTCCCACGGCAACACTTAGGACAATGATCACAGCGATGGCGATATTTGTCATGATCACATTAGGATCATAAATGCCGTGCTAGGTCACGACGTCAGTGACTTAATTTTTACGATCTTGTTGATTATAACCAGCGTAATTTGTCCTTGAGCTGTTCTCGTGAACAGTTTGTTTTGAAACACCTTTTTTCTGATGGATGGAGAGAAGGAGGGGCGAGACAGAATAAATGTATAGCTAGGAATGACAGAGCAGTTCTCGACCCCGTGATTTTGATTAACATAGATAAGGGGCGAGTAAAGGTAGTTTATTTAGACGCTTAGTTGGCGTTCGGAAATTCGTGCATAAGAGTAGAAAGCACGGGGTTTGAAGATTTTAGTAGTTAATGTTTCGCATTTTAAATTTTGTCTAGACCGTAAAATTGACCTTGATTTTGGCGCAAGGCCATGACAAGCATAAATTAATATTGCAGGCTGAGCTGAAGCGACTGCACCAATCAAATGTATGAATCTGGACGGAAGGTCGAGACATAGCTTTAGTATTTAAACCCGTGCAGAGCTTAGATAGAGGCCACATGTAGACAATCTATTTACGAGGTGGACGGCGATAGTCCTCAGCCAGATGAGAGACATAGAGACGCAGTTGAGCAGTCCATATTGTGAGGAGCGTGATGTTTTAAAGCTCCAGAGCCTAAGCTACTTGGTTTGATATGAACCCACAGCGTTTACATCCAGCGCTCTCACTCCCAGTGAGGGCCTAATGGTGAGAGTTCATACTAATTTGTAATGATGAAAGTGAACCGTTCTACTTACTTTTGAAGACAGTTTCAGAGCTACCGCCAGACAACGCATGGTTGTACAAGCATTCTCCATGGCGTGTCTAGAGGAAATGTCCATATCATAACATGTCTCATTGAATTAATAGAATTTAAACTGTTATATCCGTCGCCACGTGCGCGGATTCTATTTGGCATATAACTCATATGACCTGCAAGTAGTTAGAGTGAATAAGTTAGTCTTTACAGAAAGCTGTAGTTTCATTAGTTAGATTCAGTTGCCTTTGAATTGATATTTATATTTATAATTATATTTGTTAGATTAATTCCTGTAATTAAACTGCCCTACAGTTCTGCTAAAAATCAAAGCAATTGATTTATTTAGTTTTTAGAGTGCAAGTATTTTTTTTGTGTGTTCGTCGATTGTGGGAGCGGACCTCGAAAGAGTGTCAGTCGAATTCTCCCCATCTAACCCACATCACGACACTGGAGGGGACTTACCAAATTTCTTAATCCTTAATTTCTTAAATTCGTTAGATTATAATCACCTTTTCTCTTTGTTTGCATTACATTTTTGTTCTTTTCATGATCCGTCGCTCACGGGGTGTCTCACGCTGAGCTAGTTTAAAATTATTTATTATTTAGTTTTGTATACTGCTTTGTTATTTTTACTTCCACATATGTCGCTGCTCTCCCATTGACCCGATGACCGAGGCCAGGGAGACTACAGAACAGAACTTAGAACGGTGAAAGACAAAAAAGACTGACTGTGGTGTACGCAAGGGCTAAAGGAATTACCACCCAGTTCCTTGAAAGTTAAGTGATTCCATCCTAAAATTTTGTCTGCGTCTGGGGAGTTGAGTGTTCCTCCTCGTGTTTTACAGGCTTTTTATACTTTTCTTCTTTGTTAGAACTGCGGGAGGTCGGCGAGGGTTCTTACGTGTGCGTGTCCTCTGTGCCAAAGTGGTGGCTTGGTCGCCGATTTTGCCGTTTCGACGACAACGTCTGCGGTCTCGCAACAACCAGTGGTGATTAAAACAGTGAGGATTCGCATTCGTGAGAATAGTCTTTGTTAGGGACCTGTATATTTGTTTAGATTGTGGCGTTCACATCTTCCTCGTCTCTTTGGGAAGACGTCTCTCTTGTTCTCTTCTCACCTATCTGTAATTATATTCAGAACTTGTAGGGTCTGTTATCGTTCGTCTTTTCTTGTTTGTCTAGCGTCGTGTTTGGTGTATTTTTTTTCATTAGACCTTTATCATTATGGTGTTGGTACATTCTTTTGTTTAATATAATGCCTGTGTGAGTCATGTGTCTACATTGACGCATTGATTGAGTTTATCTGGTTATTGTGACGTATAAGGCTGACACGCCAGAGTATATATTTATATATTGGGAATATTGATTCCCCATTCAAGTGCAGTTGTGCACCTGCCTTGAATATCCAGTATATAATTACTGAAGTTATTGTTCTTTAAAGAGAACTTCAGGTAATAAAATTACCTTGCAATTGCAATTATACTAGAGCTATAGAAAAATAGCTAAAAATATTAATCAACGATCTAATATTCGTTGATTCACATGTAATTATATATTACATCGGCAGTGATAACAGTAAGGACACTGCGATTTCATTGAAGAAGGAACATTGTTTGTATTTTGTCGTCTACTAGTGAAGTCGACCCGACGAGTGCAAATTGCCTCAGGGATTAATAATCGCGGAGTTAAATAAGTAAATATTTTTTATCGCGTATCGGATTAACGTAAATACTACAGTGATAACATAGTACACTGTCAGACGGGTTATTGCGTGAATTTATCCGGATACCTGTCCATTAACATTAATAGATCTCCTGTAGAGACCTATTGTGAGTGTAACTAATCATAATGGCCGATTACACTTCCTATATAAATTCAGCGAAGCTGTTAGGCATACCCGAGGACCAGCTGGCTTCTTGGTGCGAGAGTAGACTAAAAGAAGACCTAGATAGAGGAGAGCGTGCCGCAGAAAGAGCCGAGAAGGCCGCGGAACGCAAACGAGAACAAGAAAAAGAAGAAAGAGAAAGAGAAAAAGAAGAAAGAGCCGAGAAAGCGGCTCAGCGAGAGCATGAAATTGCCCTAAAGAAATTAGAGCTGCAAGGAAACCAACCGACCGCGGCTCCAAGTGTTCCAACGAATAATGTTAAAGCAAAACCAAAGCTTCCAACCTACAATGATAAGGTCGACCAGATCGATTCTTATATTCATCGTTTTGAGCTCCACGCGGTAGCCGCCGGATGGGAAAGAACTGAATGGACTTCGTGCCTTGCAAATTTATTAACGGGACGTGCACTTGAGGTATTCCATGGCCTCAACATCGAGGATTCTAAAAATTACGACATCCTTAAAAAGGCTCTTTTAAAGCGTTTTCAACACACCGAGGACGGTTTTCACCAAAGATTCCGGAGTTGTAAGCCAGACCCGTCCGAAAATTTTTCAACGTACGTCGACCGCCTAAAGCACTACTTAGACCGCTGGATTCAGCTGGCCGGTGTCGCTGACGGTAATTTTAAAGGGCTTTGTGAGCTCGTTCTGAAGGACCAAATATTTAACGCGTGCCATTCAGAACTAGTCTCCCACATTAAGGAGTGGGCACCTAAGACGTTAGCGGAAATCACGTCCTTAGTAGAACAGTACGCGTCCGCACATCCTAATCGTTCGCTGTCTAAACCCAAAACTAGCGAACCGTTTTATGCCGGAGTCAGTGGAAATGCGCCAATGGGTACAAGAAATTCTCGACCAGTTCATCGCCAGACGCCGCCTCCGCGTGCATATTCCGAACCGCCGCCCAATAAAGCTCGCGGTTTTCCACGCCGTGCTGGACCTCCCACTCGGGGACATTTTCTTAATTATTCAGGTCCGCCCCGTCGTGACGTTAACGAGGGCTACCATTATCAGAGCCCACCATGTCCACCTCCTTGGACATATTATAATAACCCATATAATACACCTCCAATGCAACCCAGGCGTAATATATATGACAGCACTAGGTGTTATCGGTGCAATAAACCAGGTCATACGTCAAAATATTGTAGGGTTAAGTTTGAAGCTGCAAATGCTTGCACCGTCATTGTTCCGGCTGCACAGAGTAGCCGTAGCGTTGAACTCACGTCGCCCATGACGGGCACCGTTCCGGTTATGTCGGCCCTCCATCAACACGGGTCATTGACCTTATATGAGGGTCATGTTAACGCCATACCCGCGTCTGTCTTACACGATACAGGTTGCGCCACTATCGGTGTTAGGGAATCACTGGTCAGACCGACCCAGCTGATTGACCAACAGGCAACTTGCATTACTTTCGGGGGCTCCGTCGAGCGATTCCGTCTCGCGGAGGTATACATCGACACGCCATTCATTACAGGTGTCGTAACGGCATGCGTATTACCAAATCCGGTCGCCGATCTAATTATTGGTAATTTACCACAGGTTAATGATACACCTGACGGCCAGTTAAAAGTTTGGAACGAAAACGTTGCGTGTGTCACCACACGACAACAGTCAAAACGTCCACCGGATGGTAATTTACAAACCCCTGCGTTTGATTTTAATGTCACACCTACAGTTTTCTATAAGGAACAACAAAGCGATCCATCACTAAAACCGCTGTTTGCGAAAGTTCAGCCTCAGAACGGAAATGCCTTTCCGTTTATCATTAAAAATGAATTATTATACAGAAATTTCCGAAGTAAACGTGAGACCATTGAACAGCTCGTGGTGCCTAAGTCGTTTCGTCGCGACATTCTGCGTCTCGCGCATGATACATCATTTTCAGGCCATCAAGGTTCAGCCAGAACCAAATCACGGATATTGGCTCATTTTTTCTGGCCTGGTGTATACGCGGACGTGAACCGTTTTGTGGCGCGCTGCGATGTATGTCAAAAACGTACACCTAAAGGTAAAGCATCACGCGCACCCCTTCAGGAGATGCCTCCAGTCTCAACACCATTCGAGCGTGTCGCAGTTGATATAGTAGGTCCTCTTAGTAAATCAGACAGAGGCCATCGATTCATCCTTTCGGTAATCGACTACGCGACGCGCTGGCCTGAGGCTATTCCTTTAAGAGACATTACGGCTGACCATGTCGCTGAGGCACTTGTTACTATTTTCTCGCGAGTCGGATTTCCGACCGAGATTCTTTCAGACAGAGGACCACAATTCACCTCTGATCTATACAAAAAGGTACTAGAATTAGCGGGAATTAAACAGAAATTAACGTCCCCCTATCATCCGCAGTCAAATGGTTGTTGCGAGCGGTGGAATGCGAGCATGAAGTCTATGCTAGCACGCGTATCCGCCGACAAACCTGGAGACTGGGACCGTCAGCTCCCCGCTATTCTCTTCGCCTATAGGGAACTCCCGAACGCGTCCACGGGTTTCTCCCCATTTGAATTATTATACGGACGTAAACCACGTGGCCCGATGGCCATACTTAGCCAATTGTTCGCCGGTTCTGAAACCGACGATTATGATACGCGATCCGCGTATCAATATGTTGTCGATCTCCGACAACGAATTATTAATGCATGCAAAACCGCTCTGCAATTTGCATGCGCTAGAGCGAGTTCTTCAAAATTTTATCGCGATCAGGGCGCCCAAATGCGCGCCTTGTCAGTCGGAGATCTGACACTTGTTCTTTTGCCGCAAACGCAAAACAAACTCCTTCTAACTTGGAAGGGACCATACAGAGTCCTTAAGAGACTCTCCAGAGTGAATTATTTGATAGATATTCGTGGGCAGAGGAAAATATTCCATATTAATATGCTGAAAAAGTACCTGCTTAGCGATGATCGTCGTAACAACTCCGTTCATGTCGTCCCAATGGCCAACGCGGCTTTAGTTACTGTCGACGTCGAGGACCCTTTGAGTATCGACAAATCGTTGCCCATATTACAGGCCACCGAGAGTATAAACGATGTTAATATCAATGATGAGCTTGCGCCGTCGCAGAAACAGGATCTTACACACCTGCTCCAAGAATTTGCCACGGTGTTCACTGATTTGCCGGGTTGTACGTCTTTAGTCCAACATGTAATACGACTCCAGACAGACGTACCGGTGTTTGTTAAACCGTACCCGCGCCCGCTGCACGCTCACGAAACGATAATTACAGAAGTACGTGCCATGCTACGGCTAGGCGTGATAGAGCGATCAACAAGTCCGTATTGCTCGCCGATTGTCTTGGTCAAGAAGAAAGACGATACCGTGCGTTTTTGTATTGACTATAGAAAGCTCAATGCTATAACCATCTATGATGCGGAACCCATTCCCAATCAGGAGGACTTATTCGCGCGGTTATCCAACGCAAGTATCTTCTCTAAAATAGACTTATCCAAAGGATATTGGCAGATTCCTCTTGAAGAAGGAAGTAAACAATATACAGCTTTTCAAACCCCTTTGGGTTTAATGCAATGGAAATATATGCCTTTTGGACTGGTTACTGCACCAGCCACGTTCGCGCGCATAATGAACATCTTACTAAATGAACTGCGCTGCGTTCTATCATATTTCGATGATATATGTATTTTTCAGGCTGATTGGGCTGGCCACTTAATGGCCCTTCGTGAAGTTTTTGCCGCTCTTCGCCGAGCTGGCCTTACCGCGCGACCCAGTAAAGTGTTCCTGGGATATCACCATATAAACTTTTTGGGTCATACCATAACCCACGGGGTTCAGACTCCAGACGATCGCAAGATATCCAGTACTTTGAAACTGCAACCCCCTAAAACTAAAAAGCAAGTCCGTAGCTTGTTGGGACTTTTGAATTATTACAGGAAATTTATACCAAACTTTTCCTCTCTCTCAGCCCCGTTATCTGATCTAACGAGGAAAAATGTTCCAAATAGAGTCGTCTAGACGCCTCAGTGCGCTGATGCCCTTCAGACTATTCAGAATTTATTTTCTACTTTCCCCCTGCTTGTTTTACCCGATATACGCCAGACATTCGTCGTCCGAACGGATGCGTCAGATAAAGGAATAGGCGCCGTGTTACTCCAACAGCGTGACGGTTTCTTGCGACCGTGCTTATATGCAAGCCGGAAATTACTCGATCGAGAGACGCGCTATGCGATTGTCGAACGAGAGTGCCTCGCAATTGTTTACGCGGTAGATGCATTTTCTCGATACTTATTAATGTCCGAATTTATAATTGAAACGGATCATCGACCATTACTGTTTCTTAAGTCGAACAGAGCCAAGAATGCTCGACTAACCAGATGGAGCCTTGCGCTCCAGGAATACAAATTTACTATTCGGGCTATACCTGGGGAGGATAATTTACAAGCTGATGTATTGTCCCGTTTGATTTAGTGTTCTAAAATAGTCTGTTGAACATTGAGGTTGAACATTTTTCACCTTTTCGGAGACCGTGGATGGTTTCACATTATATTGTCCTACCAATTATGGACATTCTTTCTCAAAATTTCCATGTGATTCCTTTTTCCACTAGCGTCCATCCTGACCATGACCTGAGTTTCAGACAACCTTGACGCCTTTGTCTGCGGGTCAATGAGATAAGGAAATGGCAAACCGAGCGACCAGACCTACTGCTGCCAGGATACCATTACTTTAATTAACTATTGTTAGTTCATGTTCTATGAATGTATTAATTACGCTCAATGAAGCGATGAGCTAGTTGCTCAATATTTCAGTCTTTACGGTATGTCTGTGTGAGAGAAGTTTATCACTTTAATTCTTAAGTGCTACAATAATTATATATTATCACAGAACGTCGCATATAAATATACATATGCTATTGTCCATCGATAATGCACGTTCTTATGATTTTTTTTTTGACTTTCAGTAACGATATATTTTTTACTATATAGCCCTTTCAAAAGTACTATTACATAGCAACGTTAGTAGACAGTTATGTCGTTCAAACCCTAAGTTTTCACTGGGATGGGGGATGTGTCATGATCACATAGGATCATAAATGCCGTGCTAGGTCACGACGTCAGTGAGTTAATTTTTACGATCTTGTTGATTATAACCAGCGTAATTTGTCCTTGAGCTGTTCTCGTGAACAGTTTGTTTTGAAACACCTTTTTTCTGATGGATGGAGAGAAGGAGGGGCGAGACAGAATAAATGTATAGCTAGGAATGACAGAGCAGTTCTCGACCCCGTGATTTTGATTAACATAGATAAGGGGCGAGTAAAGGTAGTTTATTTAGACGCTTAGTTGGCGTTCGGAAATTCGTGCATAAGAGTAGAAAGCACGGGGTTTGAAGATTTTAGTAGTTAATGTTTCGCATTTTAAATTTTGTCTAGACCGTAAAATTGACCTTGATTTTGGCGCAAGGCCATGACAAGCATAAATTAATATTGCAGGCTGAGCTGAAGCGACTGCACCAATCAAATGTATGAATCTGGACGGAAGGTCGAGACATAGCTTTAGTATTTAAACCCGTGCAGAGCTTAGATAGAGGCCACATGTAGACAATCTATTTACGAGGTGGACGGCGATAGTCCTCAGCCAGATGAGAGACATAGAGACGCAGTTGAGCAGTCCATATTGTGAGGAGCGTGATGTTTTAAAGCTCCAGAGCCTAAGCTACTTGGTTTGATATGAACCCACAGCGTTTACATCCAGCGCTCTCACTCCCAGTGAGGGCCTAATGGTGAGAGTTCATACTAATTTGTAATGATGAAAGTGAACCGTTCTACTTACTTTTGAAGACAGTTTCAGAGCTACCGCCAGACAACGCGTGGTTGTACAAGCATTCTCCATGGCGTGTCTAGAGGAAATGTCCATATCATAACATGTCTCATTGAATTAATAGAATTTAAACTGTTATATCCGTCGCCATGTGCGCGGATTCTATTTGGCATATAACTCATATGACCTGCAAGTAGTTAGAGTGAATAAGTTAGTCTTTACAGAAAGCTGTAGTTTCATTAGTTAGATTCAGTTGCCTTTGAATTGATATTTATATTTATAATTATATTTGTTAGATTAATTCCTGTAATTAAACTGCCCTACAGTTCTGCTAAAAATCAAAGCAATTGATTTATTTAGTTTTTAGAGTGCAAGTATTTTTTTTTGTGTGTTCGTCGATTGTGGGAGCGGACCTCGAAAGAGTGTCAGTCGAATTTTCCCCATCTAACCCACATCGCGACAATATTGACATATTTGAGGGCGTCCACCTGATCTTTGAAGAAAAATCAGTAGTGTCATACAGAAGCCCCTTTTCAAAATGTAATAGTACTCTCAGATAGAAAGGTTTAATAGGATGGAATTTTTCAGGTAAAACAGAAATCCGCTGATCAGATGGTGACACGCTAAGTTCAGAGGCATTTTTGAACAAAATTTCTGGCCCACACAATGATGAGGTCATTAGAATTAGACCACGAGTTATTATAATAACACGTAATAATATCAACACGTTATAAAATTGTGAAATTTGAATGAGAACATCTCCAGCCTGAAGATAACCTGGTCTCTCTCTCTCTCTCCCTCTCTCTCTCCCCTCCCCTACCTCCTCCATTACAAGTTCTAAAAGTTGAAAATTAAATCCCGTCCTTATCTGCAAGACATATCTTTAGAAATTTAACATGGCTGTGTTTTACGTGTAGACATATTAAATGTCACTATTTCACTTGAGTGATAAGATCAAGATCGTGCAAGTGTTATAATCTGCAGATCAGTTCACTATCAGTTATTCCATTGATCACAAGAAGAGCAATATAAAAAAAGAATGAGATAAAAGATATCTTCTGGAATCAATATTTAATTTGATTTTCTGAAACGGATTTTAAAAAGAAATAACGCCTGTAAAAATGAAAAAAAAAAAAGTCAGGTCCGAAAAGGGTCTAGTCCAATATGGTAGTATTTTTAATCTCAAATGATTTCCTTCCAAGTCGTCTTAAAACCATAATTTGAACAAAACCTCCTTTTGCGGCAGCAGTCTCCTGCACGAGACCTCTAATACACACTTAACGTATTGAAATTCGAAATTATTCATCAAAATTTTTGCTCTGAAGTCTTATAACCTGATAGATATTAATATTGTCAGTGCTCAGTTCCTTGCCACACTTCAGTTACCTAAAAAATCATGATAACAGAAAAGAGAGCACATGCCACTCCCACAGAAATTGTTCCAGCTATAAACAATGGTTTTCTGCCAAAACGAGGCAGTAGAAAGATGGCCAGGATATTGCCAACAACAAATATGGCTCCCGTGCCAGATGTTGAGTATCTGGAAGCGCTGCCCGTCACTCCTGCGTCCTCGAACAAAGATGTGGAGAAAAATAAGATCTGTGAAAGATAAAGAGCGTGATTATATTATTTTTTATTATAAGCATTGATGGTATTTTTTGTTTTCTTAACATTTAGTTTATTGCTGGATAGAGCTTTTGGTTTTAAAGGTCTTGTTTTAACTAAGATTGGGGGGGTTTAGTCGATTTCTTTTTTATTGAAGTGCATATCAAAAAGACAAACTATGAATCAATCTTGGGTCAATAATTTGATTAGTTTTATGGTGGTTCCTATAGAAATTATTTAATTACTAATGCAGACTGTTGATCAGAATAAAACACTAATTGATTTATTGTGCCAGCTGTGTATAAATCAAGTTCCGCATTTCTGCTTTTTTTTAAATTTAAAGATAAAACTTATATAGGAACCAGTCCTAAAAACCGATGATAGTGCGCTTTTTGATTACCAACATACGAATGATCCTCAACCAAATATTCAGTGGCACAGTTGCATCTTCTAAAGAACCATCTGTTGACATTTTATTTCGGTAACGGGTTGTTTGCATTAGTGTCTAGAGTTTTTTTTTTTTTCATAACTAGATGCAGTTAACGCATTGATGTACTAAACAGGTTTCTCGGTAAAAGGGGACGACACTGGCTCAGTCTCGCTGTTCATTTGTTCCACAGGCGGGACAACCTTTAAACTGTTCATTGTTCAGACACTACTTGATTAATCCATCATTCAAGGAAATAAAACCTAACCCCATTCAGCCCACACCAGTCCTGGTGGAGTCCCAGGGCAATAGCAAGAAGCAGTGGACGCCGCAACCTCGGCGTCACGAATAAACTCAAGACAGAGACCTGTGAAGAAACGGATCAACGTGTATCCATTTAATGATTCGAGTTACAATAATCCAATTACAACATTTGGATTTTCCAGAAACTATAATTAAAGGATTGCTGGTTCAGGTACTTATTTCTGATTAATTTTAAACGCTCCTGCCAAGAGTAGCCGAGAAACATCAGCATGGTCTTGACCACAGAGTCTCTCTCTCTCTCTCTCTCTCTCTCTCTCTGTCTCTCTCTTTGTCTCTGTCTGTCTGTCTGTCTCTCTCTCTCTCTCTCAATTAAATTGATATGTACTGTGTCCACCGAAATTGTCTTGCTAAAATGCAGACCAAGAGATCATTCTGCGTATCTCTGAACAACACTGGCAAACAGCTCACCTTGATAATCTGACCTAAATAGGCATTGTGAGCAGATTCTCAGAGACCGTATATTAATATCCCCCTATAGATCCACCAAAAAGTTATTTTGTTCTTCCTCCTGACACAACGGGGCCAATTTTTACAATGGAGCTTTTCAATAATTGGTTAATTTACCTGGGTAGTCGTGGCCGATTCAACAATTTCTTGCTGAAGATATTTGATATCACCTTGTACATCTGTGTGGCCACGGATCTTTTGGAAGGCTAATCCAAAAAAGATCGAAAATTACAGTCTATATAATGGTGTCAAACAACAAAAACAGCAACAATAACGACGACAACAATAACAGCATAATCCTGATACCGGTTTCCTTCTTTAAACCCACCATTGTGACATAGAAAACAATCGTACTTCTCGTGGTAAAACAATAATCACAAGCGCTGATAGTACGAAAGTAATTTGATAGTATTCACCAAATTGTGAGCGTCGAGTTGGAAACAATATAAGTATAGACAAAATTCAATGACGTTAAACTTTCAAAATTCTACTATGAGAGAAAAACATTGTCCTTTAATGTCGACTAAGACGTAAGACCGACCGGACAGCTAATTATCAAGAATAAGTCTTAGTGCTAAAGTTCTTTTGAGTTGTTTTTTGCCTTTGGTTTGCGGAAAATTGATCAGACGCTACAATAAGCAGCTGTACACATCTGCCTAGTGTGAGATACTCTGCCATAACCATTCAAATTTAAACATGTGTGAGTCAAAGATTTCATTGATTTACCTTTAACAGCCGCTGCTTCATCCTTCTTCTTCAGCAACAGAAATCTCGGATTTTGTGGACAGAATGGAAAAAGAATCAACTGCAGTACCAGTGGAATCAGTGGAATGGCTAGTGAAATGCAAAGAAAACAAAATTATAAATTAGCATGTGATGCAAATAAAAAAAAATCATGAATGTCCACTCTTAATAAGTCATGCATGGAAAACAAAAATCACAAATCCCCACTGTTAATTACAGTACAGTGCTTAAGTGCAGTGTTAAACAGCCTATCACAACAGATATGAGGATGGTGTATTCCAATTACTGTCATGTCTTGCGGATCAATTAATTCTAGAAACGCATCTATCATTTTTGCACTAGATAAGGACATAGCAATGCATATAACACATTTCGTCCAACAGACAGGAAGTAATATAGTAGTATGACGGACGAAGCCAATGTTACGACTTCCTTCGAGGATAAAATTATGATAATGTAAAGGCCAGTACATGGAAGTGAGTTGCCGTGTTAAAAAAATACATTTAAAGGAAACTTATTGTTGCCAGACAATATAATATGATGCTTATAAAACCCAGTTCAAGTGACCTCAAGAATTTATTGCCACTGTTTATTAGAGAAGGCTTCTGTAATTCATCATTTCACCTACCGATAAGATAAGTCCAGTATTCCTCGTTGCCTAGCAACTCCTCGTATCCAAAGACCTGACCAACTAGAATGGCCATGCTCTGACTTAGCATGTTGGCCAAGGCCGCTGTCCCTTTTTGATGTGGTAAACACATTTCCATAACATAGGGCAGTGAGAGGGTGAGACCCAATCCTGCAATAACCATGCATAATTTAAAAACATGTATATCGATGAAAATAATATTATCACCTTAACTTTGCTCAAATCTCTTGTCTCACTGTTGACAATAGAAAATTAGCATTAGAAAGGGTTGTCGGAGAGTGAATACGTGGAAGATGTAGAGATGATTGATAACGTGAAATGCGTAATGGTTACCGTTGTGCAGTTTTCCTTTCAACACTGGTATTTAGAATGCCTTATTTACGTTTACCTTTGCAATAAGTTGTAAACTTAGCACTGTCGTTTCTCTCATCACACGCTTGGGCTACATATCCTTCAGTAAATATTACAGTGACTATGCAGACTCCAGATTGCAACAGAAAAATTACAGAATGCCATGAGTTTCATATTTTTCTTCATACTTTCATCATCCCATTGAACAAATTGCCAGCACGATTCCCGGTACAAAGCGGAAGGATCGCCCAAAGACTTGGAGAGCGAACTTTTCATTTTTCTTCCTCCCTACTGTGATGTACATGTCCAGGTTAAATGAACATTGTAGGATTTGGATAAGACACGATTTCTCATTTGCCCAACATTAACATTGTAAATGTACAGAATGGTGTTTTTACATGAGTGTGTATGAGTTTCCCGATCTATACAGTAAGATATAGTTGACCTGATGTAATAGAGAAATATAATTGTCACAGCAACAAGTTAGGCCACTCACCTATAGATAAACTTGTAATGACTCTGCCGACGAATAACATCTCATACGACTCGGCCACTTTACATAAAGCCATGACAAGCGTGCCAATGCAGCCTATCACAACAGATATGAGGATGGTGTATTTTCTGCAAAGTTGAAAGATTATAGGCGTTATAAAATAGATGAAATTTACTCAAAATCAATACTGAATTTAAAAGAATACTTTATACAGGGCACCTCAAGGAGGAAATGGTTAGGTTATGTTTATTGTAATAATTTATTATAATCACATTTAATCATTTATTATAATTATTATATTATTATATTATTATATTAATTTATTATAATCATTTATTATAATTATTGAGCATCTTCTGCCACCTGAAAAAAATTCAGCTACGTTGGGCAGGACATGTTGTCAGAATGCCCGACTCCAGACTCCCTAAGCAAATCTTCTTCTCTGAGCTCTCCAATGGAACGAGGAATGTTGGGGCCCCAAAGAGACGTTACAAAGACACTCTCAAGCAATCACTGAAGGCCTTTGCCATTGATGTGAGTGAGTGGGAAAAGCTCTCGCTTGATCGTGCAAATTGGAGGGCGGCCCTTACCAGAGGCAGCAAAGCATGGGAAGCTGACAGAGTCCAGCAGGCTATCAAAAAAAGAGAACGGCGCAAGAAAAGGCCCAGTGGTACTGAACCAACGGAGCACTCTTGTCATTTATGCAGGGCAAAAATAGGACTTATCAGTCACATGAGAAGCCATAAGTCATGAAAGAACAGTCTTTCCATTCTGTCCTCTGTGTCCTTTAGTTCTCTTTATTGTCCATGTGTTGAAATTCTCAACAATTTCTGTTCTTTATTCCTCTGGTGTTGTTAAGGTCATCATCATACCTGATGGACGAACTATTATTATTATTATTATTATTATTATAATCACAGTGGCCCCTGTGTTTGACATGTTCTGAAATTTCCCTGGGCCGTTTTATTTCAGTTTGTAGGCAGGGGATAACATGAACATTCGTTGTTTTAACAAACGATCTCAGTGTGACAAACCAATACAGTTGATCATCATTTTATGCACGCCAAAATTTTAATGTACACAATAGAACAGCGCCGACTGGAACTGGGCTTTGAATTTTTTTTTAAATTTTGAAGTAGTTTTTTCTCAGTGCGTTCAAAAGTAAAATAAAAAGGGAGTGGGCATGTGAACTCACACTAGTGTGTTAGTATAGATGGCGGCCTGGCTTACTTTGAACGAGCTGACCGTAACTCTATGACATGGTTTATCATTCCATTGAAATAAAAGAACACTTGGTATCAAGAGAGAGCTTAACGGTTCCATATCATAATGCCACCGTTCTATATACACCCTTTTTAAATGTTTCTCTTTTCTGCTGTTTCCTCTAATCCACCACAAGGCATTTTCTCCATCATAATAAAATATTACTGTTCAGCTAGCTGTGTTCTTTTTTTCACTTCACACGCACTGTCGTTTCCACTTCACATGCACGTGATACCTTCCAATACGATCTGCTATACTGTCGCACACCAGACATCCTAACCCTGCTCCAATGCCAACCGTAGCAGACAATAAACCAAACAAGGAATCAGTCTCACTATCTGATAAAGGTTTCCCAGTCTTAGCCATTTCTGTTTCGTTCATAAAGGCCTTGATGATCTGAGGAGACGGGAGATTGGAAATTCTTGTGATAGGGAAATTACAGGAGATCTTCAAAGACAGAAAAGCCTCGTCAAACAGTGTATTGGGCCCTTGAAGTCCGTAAAAAAGGAATAAAGTTATTTGTCAAAATCCATGATATTTTAACGTGAATGTCGACAGTGCGAGGTTTGGGCAGTGTCTGACATAGCTGGAAATAATTCTCCTTCAAAATTCCCAGTGAGTTAAGCATTTAATGTTCTAATCATCATTATCTGGCGTTTTTCATTTGCCTTATTTTTTGGATAAAAAGTTATAACCACTTTCAAGAGGTGATAATCATGTCACAAGTTCCCACAAACAAACTAATGTTATTTAAACAAACCAACTACAGTCGTACCACAATAATTGTTATGAAGATATCTTTGAACAAAGGATGAGATGGAATGTCACCCTCACAAATAATTTACAATGCCCTAAAGTTTCATGAACACAATTTGAAATAAAGAAAGCTTTGCAGAAGCAATTGCTTTAGTGCCTCGATTCCAGCCATATTCGAAGAAATCACTTGTAGGCGACCACTCCCAGATGACAGTGATGCAACTCTGTGTAATTTTGACTGTTTCAGACACAAAAACTATTTGCGAAAAAAAAGTAAAACTTTTTTACTCGAGTGATTTTGTATTCCTACAAGTACTGCAAAGTAAATTCAAATGCTCTGTTATCCACCCACTTACCTATCTAGTAGGTAAATACTACACAAAAAACTAATGAACCTACTGACCAACCCACTACTTGTTTATTTGTCTGAATACCCACGTAACATTTGCCTTGTTCTACTCTGTATGATCACCAATTACCCTTCTGTCTACTTCTTCACCCATCCTCCAACCTACTCATCTGCCCACCCTCAGCATGCTTATCTCTGTTAAATCTTATACAATAGAGCTATACCAACCTCGCTGGGTGCATTTAGGCAGGACATGGAGTAGGACATGGCAGGCACAAGGAGATGGGAAACTGCCATGACGTATACCAGCTGATAACTCCAGCCTTCCTGTCAGTAACGATCATTTTGATTTGATATTATAATCTACCATAAGCGTGAACAAAACTGATTGAACTTCAAGAACATTTTGTATGATTTACGGACAGACAGACTGACAGGCAGACAGACAGACAAACAAGACAGATGAGACAAGACAAACAGACAGCAGACAGACAGCCAGGCAACCAGACAGACAGACAGACCAACCGACCGACAGAAGATAGATAGATAGATAGATAGATAGATAGATAGATAGGTAGATAGATAGATAGATAGATAGATAGATAGATAGATAGATAGATAGATAGATAGATAGATAGATAGATAGATAGATAGATAGATAGATAGATAGATAGATAGATAGATAGATAGATAGATAGATAGATAGATATGCCACGCCCTTTATTCTCGTAAAATTCAGCACTAATATCGTTGTATACTACTATATTGGCACAGCAAAGTATCAACTTGACTTTATCATAGCTGGCAATTCACACTGGCAGACCAGAATGATGCTGCAACTTCTAGGCCATTAAGATAAAATAAGATAAAAATCACTGTGCTACACCCGTGAGGGAAATTCTTTTCCACATAGCGTTTAAGAGCACAATTACATGGCACACACATCTCACACATCATTTCTTAAAACTCAATAAACTCAGTAACAGGCATACATGAAGTGGCATGACAAGGAACCTTAGTGAAATATGGCACACGGCTAGCCAAAGTGTCTTTCTCTGTTCAGTAGGCAACTACTTTTTGTTACGTCATGAAATCAACAACTCTTTTTCCAAGAGTGAAAAATGCGAATTATTGCATTACTGGGCCGTTTGTATAATGGCTTTGTTGTCCATTTTTCAATACTAGAATATGCCAGCCCGGTTGGATCTCGGTTATGTTCAAATCCAAGGTTCTTAGCAATGGATGTGATGCTGGGAGTCTTTACACTGATCTTTAAAGGCAGAGGATAGTGTTTAAATGAACCTAACCGGTTAACAGCAATAAGATCATAAAAAAGCGTCACTATTTCGACAGAAGGTCCCACTTTATTCTCTTCCTCAGTAAAATCTGGTTTTGAGGCAAGACCCTTGAAAGCGGCAGCTTTACTACAAAAAGGACGCACACTGAGTGACACAGAAACACATGCATTATAAGTATCAATGAAATTTTCTTACCTTGGGCAACATATCACTATCTGACGGATACGTGGGCATGATTAGTAATGGTATTTATTGTTGATTGAATACTTGTGGGCAAACAAAAACCAGCGAAATGATACTACATTAATGATCAAATTGTTTCTTTCTCCAGAAAACCTAAATTTTTTTTTTCAAGGAGATACTCGAATGTCAACAGTCTGTAATGATCTGTATTACATTAAACTGACTGAAGAAGTCCATTTATAAATGAGCTGTAACTTGTATATAAACATCTACAATTAATGAAGCCATATTATTTGATGGATATGAAGATTATGAAAATACCGCTGACATGTACAAAAAGTCCGTATTTTTTCTGGATTACACGATAAGTTAGATTGCAGCACAACGAGTTATTAGATAATTATGTGTTGTTGTAATATTTGCTGTCATAAACAGATATTAAGGAAGCATACCGACTTCTGATGGCAGGTTGAACACATTGGATCAGATTAAAACGTGAAAGGTTGGATATAATATCCAGGTGTTCTTGAATAGTTTAATCAGTATCTAGTCTACGTAGTGTAATCCGTTCCATGATCGGAGCGTCAGGTGTGAGGAGATCTATCCAGTTATCTGAACTGAGCACAAGTACACTGAGCCACAGCCGCTCTGCTGACATCTATCCTAACTTTCTGTTCCGTTCAACTCAAGCTGACCCAAAATCAGGACCCATGTCAAAGGATTATCATGTCATGTCCTGGAGAGATAAACAAAATATTATGAATGTCCATTCAAAGCCTGGGTATCGGGGTCAAATCTGAACATTTCGGGACACACACACACTCGAATTCCATTATTGATTTCTCTTCATTTGTTTTAATATATAATTTTCTTTACGATTTGACTATGTATTTAAAACAATAATGAACAAATAATTAATGCACCCTTCAAACGTCACAACGCTAAACCAGAACAGGCCGTGCGCTTTTCATCATAAAATTACATTAACGGCAAACACTTTTATTGGTATGCATGCAATTTGCTGAATGGCTTTGAAAAAGAAATAAGAAGGCAACATAATATTCTTTGCCTAATCTTTAATAAGTTGTACTCGATTCTCTGACTGACACCAAATGTTTGTTCTATAGAACACGATTGCGTCATGTCAGGTAAACCTTTTGAGATCATGACAATCATTATTAGAAAAGATACAACGAAGTAAAACAAAGCCAAAAATTAGCCTTGCCTTGAAATCCATCATGAGGAAAAAAAAAAAAAAAAGAGAACGAATGTTCTGAAACATACACTTCATTTCTTTGTTCGTTCATGTTTTGTTTTCACACTTAGATCACAGATTCCATAACGCTAACTGATACATTGCCCAGCCCTTTGTAAAGTTTAGGACATTTATATAACGAGAGGCTACAACATTCCTTCTCCTTGTTTCCTTAAGCTTAAGTCAGTGGTTCCCAACCTTATTTCGTCCCATTTTCCTTGGCAACTTTACTAAAGTAAATTTACCCTCATCCTGTTTTGTTAAGTAGTTTGAATTTACGCTCCTACCATGACCAAGCAACCGACTAAGGGAAATGTCAAAATTGGGCAAAAGGAAAAAGTTGTATGTAGCAAAGCCCCGCGTAAGAAATAATACCCAAGCGTACATTACAAACTAAAAGAGAAGACAACTAAGGGAAATGTTTAAATACTGTTTTTAACATTATTATTTAAAGCTTTGCAAATCGATCGGTAAACTGACCCTCCGACTAGACGAAATTTACATCTTGGGGCTCAAGTCACCCCTGGTTTAAGATATCAGATCTTACTTCATAGCATATTATTTTATTATCTACTAAGGCACGCGCCACTGTAGGTGAGACTTGACACTTGAGTTTCAAGGAGACACGGTTTATGTCATTAAAAATAATAAATGGCCCACATATTTAAGCAATGTCCGGTCTTTATCAGTGAGAGGTTAGACACGCCAGACTTGAGTATCTCAGTTACAGTAAAATTATTTGTATTGCAACGAGTTAGTGCAGACAGCTGTAAGCACCGCAAGTTGACGGTCACATACACTATTATTTTGACGTGGGATAATTCAGATATGTTCGAAAAAATAAAGAAAACGAAAATAATCATGGATGAAAACTAGTTTCAGTTCTGTTTCAATGTATATATGGCCTTTAGCGTCTTTACAGACGGTCTTAGCAGCTAGAATATTCACTTTCACTTTGACTGACAGCTTCTCTCGTGGCTTATTCTACCAATGTTTGACCCGAGAGTGCGATGGCAGTGATTGCAGGTCAGTCTTTTGGGTTCACTTTGGCGAGTGTTTTCATTCCGCCTCTGTCGTTTTGTCAGGTATGTTTCTTTTGCCTTGAAGTCTATTGCGAGCGTGCCACTGCGCAATTTTTGTCTCCATCTGCTTCGATCATTTGCAAGGTTCTCCCATTCATTGGGGTCGATGTTGAATGCTTTCATCGTGACCTTGCAAGTGTCTTTGAATCGCAGATGTGGCCTACCTCTGGGTCGGTTGCCAGTAGCAAGTTCCCCGTAGAGAATTTGTCTGGGGATGCGATCATTTTCCATACGGTGGAGATGTCCAAGCCACCGCAGTCTTTTTTTGCCTAGGAGAGCCTGAGTTGATGGAATGTTGGCTCGGCTCAGAACTTCGATATTTGAGATCCTGTCTTGCCACTTGATCTTGAGAATTTTGCGTAGGCAGCGCAGGTGGAAGGAGTTGAGGGATCTTTCATGTTTGGAGTAGGTGGTCCATGTCTCTGAGCCATACAGCAGGGTGCTTAGGACGCAAGTTTGGTACACGAGTACCTTTGTTTTGATGGTCAGCTTGCTATTGTTCCACACCCTTTTTGAGAGTTTGCCAAAAGCTGTGGCCGCCTTTCCTATTCTGGCATTTATTTCAGTTGTTATGTCTGTGCTACCATTGATGGTTGAGCCTAGGTAGCAGAATTTTCCCACTTGCTCCAGAGGAGAGCCATTCAGCATGATTGGGTTGGGGTTTCTCAAGCCTTGTGTCAAAACTACAGTTTTTGAGACACTGATCTTTAGCATGAATTTGTCACAGGCTTTGGCAAGGCTATTGATGAGAGCCTGGAGCGTGGTTTCATCGTGGGCCACGATTGCAGCATCATCTGCGAAGAGGAGCTCTTGTAACATAATATGCTCTGTACGAGATTTTGCTTTTAGTCTGGCAACATTAAAAATGGAGCCGTCCACTCTGGTGTTAATAAGTACTCCACCTGAACATTGACCAAAGGCATTCTTGAGTAGGGCTGCAAAATATATACCAAATAAGGTAGGAGCAAGAACACATCCCTGCTTCACACCGCTGTTTACAGCAAATGAATTGGATGTGCAGCCCTCAAAGTTGACACATGCCCTCATGTCAGTGTGGAAGGATGCAATAAGTTTTAGCAATGTAACTTAGAAAGATTGAGAGAATTTCAGTATAAATGCAACAGTGCCCCCTAAGAAAGAACCTGAAGCAACCGTCCGAGAGGCATTGCCAACATCAAACCATTATTGACATCCCCATTTGTTAAAAGGAATAAAAGAGTTACCTTAATAGCACCCTAAGATGATGTAGTTACATTATGTGCTTTCTTGTGGTATTCTGTTCAGGCGATTGCAACTGCCTCAATCTTCATATTTTTTTGTTGCTGAAATTATTATTTTTTTTTAAAAAGAAACATTAGTTTAACATCGACCTGTGAACAGTCATAATGGCATCATTCTTAATTTAGCGGGAAGTTTTAATTTTGGGTTGTCTTGTTTTAAAAACGACAGTCACTGTATCGTTGAATGTTAAGTAGCCCGGAGTTCAGCGGTTGAGTGTTCTTCTGAAACGGCACACTCAGTTTGTAGTATCACTTTGAGAACTTCTGAGGATATATTCAGTGAGTCAAATAAGCAAAAATAAAAAAGGGGGGGGGGGGAGGGAACAGTGTTCACCTCCCCATATATGTAAATTAAATGCAACCAAGAAAATCAGCCGCGAAGTTGGCGATACAATGACGAAAATCCTTAAACCAAATACACATATTATAAAGGAAGTAAGGCCTCCAACGTAATCATGAAAGGATTTTCAAACGCTGAACCTTGAATTCTACAAAATACCATATTATTTGCTCATATAAAGACGCAAAGGTGTAAATGGGTATTTCTTAAAAAAGTCTTGTCGCTCGGTTCGCTAGGTTTTTAAAACGTTCGTTGATTTTGAGCCACAACTGAGGTGAATAGAAGAAACCGTTCCGACATTTTAAGCCGGAAAAAAAACACGCATATTCCTTGAGTAGAATTATGAAGTATGACAGGAAATTTCGTCCTACCCTTCATTTTTGGCATTAATGATCGAAACTCAACAATAAAAATATCTGTGTATTCCCCGAGTAGCCGCCCAGCTATTTTATTTAATGATGACAGGGGGCCGGCTTTATAGCAGCATGGTAATACATCCTCAGGATTTTATATGTATTATGAATTTACATTGACGGTTCAATTATTCCAGACAGCGTATATTAATTTTTTACTGAGGTTGAACTCAGTCTCCGTTTCTTAACTATTTGGACACAGGTTGCCCCATCAGTGTTGATAGGTCTAGCCGCTGAAAAATTAAAAAATACTTCCCAATTTTTTATAGGCCCATTGCCGATATGGCCCCTTTTAGTTGTAAGGACCGGCGCATAACCATGGCGATGGTAGCATTGATTTTGATTCGTTAGCTGATTTGCACTGCGAGCACTTCAGGCGTCGCGAACCAATCGGCGGCGAGCTAAAAAAAAGTTCACTACAGTAAACAATGACACGTGTGTACATGCACATGGGAGACGTTCTGTCAATTCTTTCACTTCCTTTCCCTTGTTTACTCGGATGGTAGGGAATTTGACCAGCTTGGATCCACCCTTTCCACCCCTGTCATAACATTCAAATGCAATGCAACCAGCGGGCATTTTAACCGCTTAGACATATCTCGAAGTCACACATTTCAGCTGATCCACCCGCCATTTTGGGTGTCGGAAGTACAAAACAAAAACACTCTGTGACGGGAAATAAAGCCATGAGACATGATGACCGTACTTCCCACACTTCTTAGCTCTGCACAATTCCACTGATTTTACTCTGTGACCTCAGTCAAAAAGCAAAACAAAACAAAACAACAACATGAAGCTGCTCAAACATTTGCCTCTCAGCATCCATCTACCTAACTACCCACCAACGTTTTGTGTCTAAAGGGTCCGAGAAAGATGATAGATCTCTTGAGTCCAAGATTACAAAAACCAGTGTCTCACTTTGCACCTTAAAAACGCCTAACGCAACTTTTCGGGTTGGAGAAAGTCAAAAGTGTGATTGTATTTAGACCTATCGACATGTTTTGTTCCCAGGTCCCCCCAGGTTCCCCCTTCATTCCATTGCAGTATAAAGACAAAGATGTCTGTACATTTTCCCGTTTGCTATTGCTCAAAGAGAGAATCAACTAACAACTTATTTCTATTATTTTGAATAATATTAGAGGGACTGATTTTTCAATCGCTCCCATTCGTAGAACAATGAATTCTGTTTAATGTTTAAAATCACAGACTAACGTATAGCCATGTGAATTATTATTGCAAATGGAGGGAGAGAGAAAGAGGCAGAAAAGGAAGACGAAGGGTTTCGATCAAAATGATGATGGCACAATTACTAGAGTTTCAGCAGTGATAACTTACTGGTGTACAGATATTAGTCAATAATAACATAACTGAAATCCATTTGCGTTAAGAAATAATTATCTCTTGCCGCGATTCTTCTATCATATTAAGGAGGGCCCCATCTACATCTATAAGGTACTTCCAAATTAGGTCTTCAGGACTGGTATACTTTGGTCTACCATTCCGTTTGATGTTATATCGTACAGATCCAGAATATGATTACTCTGTCTAAGCATGAAAGAACACTCATTCCACTTCAAGACATTTTTGAAAATCAACTTAAGTGTCCACACTTTGGCATTGCATAATGATGAAATATACTGGCTTGATATCAGTTGATGATACGGTAACAGTGGTTGTGTTACCACAATTTTTGCCTGTGTTTTGGTCAAGATTGTGGCATCAGCATCGCATTATATTCATTTATAAGGTTTTTGACATAGTTAGGCCAAATTAAATAATTCTCTACTGTCTTTGGGCTCGAGGTGTATATACGTGTCGTTATGGTTTACATGTTATAATAATTATTAACGATATGCATTTTTTTTTTTTCGCAATTGAAGTGCTTGATTTACCCATTGGATTCTGTCAGATTCAAAGTAACTGTTGGTGTGATATGTGATTACTGATCAGGTATGTTAAGATATTGCAAACCTTTGTTTCTCCCTCAGGTGATTGTGACTTATAATGTCCACCGATCACACAGACAGGGGTTCGTTACCGGAGGTAAAACATGTATTCCGGTAATACTGTCCGTCCATCCATCTAATCATCCAATCATCCAGTGACAGTCACTTTGTCCTTCCATCAATGTATCCATCTATGTATCCATCTATTCATTCAGCCATCTAGCCACCCAGCCATTCACCCATTCATCCATTCATTAGTTTCCTCGCCTACAGTTTTCATCAAGCAATTTATCTGACTGTCTGTCAATGTGTCTTGACTGCACTCGTGATTTTCACAATAATGTTATTTATGAAAGCCTCGTGTGGGCCAGACTCTGTATTGCAATTCTTAGAGATTATTTAAATGATTCTCCTTAGGAAAGATACAACTTTTCTTGTACAAAAAAAAAAGGGTGTCTCATTTTATACTGTCACGATCACGTGCGTGAAGATGGTCACGACCACGTGTGTGATGAGTACCTAACTTATTTACCTTTCAAACCCAGCTAACAAGCCAAGCAAGCAGACCAGCGATCAACGGACACATGGAGTGAGATTTAAATTAAACGATATTTAATTATAAATGCATGACAAAACTTATGTCAAAACATTCAACTCATGATTATCACATACATAATCACAAAAACAGAGATATTTCAAATTTACTCTTGGGGATCATGGCTATTCTCTATTCCCCGTTTCACATCTAGATCTAACCCCTCTGTCCATAAACTTAACGACGTAGACTTAATAGTCTCTGTCAACAGCTGCCCTCCTCGTTGATGCAGTTTCGCGTCTCCAGAGTTCACACGATCCTTTCTAGATCTCTGACGATAAAAGGGGAAACAGACGCCCCTGGCTTCTCACAAATAAGAACACACAGTTCACACCCGCCATCGTAGATTACTAGCTCCTTGAGGGGTTCTCATCATCCCGTCCTCAGGACTCTTCAACTTCTGCAAACACACAGCACATCGACGGTTCACACCCGCCATCGCAAATCACGAGCTCCTGAAGGGTTCCCGTCCTATCATCAGGACTCCTCAACTTCTGGTCCCCATGGCACGACCTTCCACTTGTCGCCCGGACCGATAAATTCTTCTTATTGGGAAATAAATGTGAACATCATGGATCCCTCACACACCTAACACTTCTGGTCCCCACTGGCACGACCTTCCACTTGTCGCCCGGACCGATAAATTCTGCGTCTTCCTTTAGGAATGAATAACTTGGGAACCTCATAGATTCCTCACATACATAACACCCCTGGTCCCCATGGCACGACCTTCCACCTGTCGCCCGGACCACTTCTCGCTGCGTCTTCCTTTAGGAATGAATAACTTGGGAACCTCATGTGTCGACCTTCTCCTCTACTTATACTCCCGAGGCCTTTGCACACGCGACTAGTCCAAAGCGAGTCGTGTGTATCTATTCACGCTCGTCAACAATGTTAAAAACCGTGTTTTCCCCTGCTAAGCTCACCCCCCTAGACTCGTGGCGCACAAGGCCACCGACCTTCCTCGTGATAGTAATCTTTCATGCTAGTCAACAACTTAAAAACTCCTCTTACCAAGTTTACCCCCTCTATACTCGTGGCGTACAAGGTCATCAACCTTAATCGTGACAATACTGCGAGAAGTGAATCTACCAACCAGAATGGTGACGTGAAATTTTCACTGGTGTGTCTATTACAAGATGTAGGTGTCCTGTGGGATGTGGCGGATTTAATAAAGAGGAAAAAATATATAAAACTTAAAATCTGTGAAACTCCAAGGAGCTTATTCAAAGGAGCACTTTCCATTTATCATCGAACAGCGACGAGAAGCGCTATTTCAATGGTGTGTTAAAAGAAGAAATCGAAGCGACTTCAAAATTATGATAAACAAAATTGAAACACGCATGCCAGGCTGATTAAGAAAAAAAAGGTGGGAGGGGGGGGGTGTAACTATTGCTCTGCACTAATTGAATAGATGTTTAATATAAAAGCACCCCTGTCCACTGTACTTGCCAGGAAGGATGGAACTATCGGCTGGTGTGTATCATGGCTGTTGCCTACCTGATCATTCCTGCAACGTCCTATTCCATGGGGTGTCTAAATGCTCCAAGCGAGGTATTTATCAGATAGATAGATAGATAGATAGATAGATAGATAGATAGATAGATAGATAGATAGATAGATAGATAGATAGATAGATAGATAGATCTAGATAGATCTAGATAGATAGATAGATAGATAGATCTAGATAGATAGATAGATAGATAGATCTAGATAGATAGATAGATAGATAGATCTAGATAGATAGATAGATAGATAGATCTAGATAGATAGATAGATAGATCTAGATAGATAGATAGATCTAGATAGATAGATGGATGCCGTTTGTCCAAAATGGAAAGTCTGAAAGGACTTAGGCATACGTTTGCATGAACTGTACAAATTAATGGTCAGTCTGGATGCAGGACGGTGATTGTTTGTTCTGTTTAAAATCGAGATTATTTATTTTAAAAAGATAGAGCGTCGGCATACAATGCCATACACGTATATTAGATAGTACACTGCTTCTGTTATAACATGAAACCACAAACAATGATAGTTGTTACTGAACACACCGCACACACACACCCATGTACAGACATTTGAAAACACACACACACACACACACACAGACACACACACACACACACACACACACACACACACACAGACAGACAGACACACACACACACACACACACACACACACACACACACACAAGACAGCTTTCAGACACCACTACTTTCTCGTTCCTGTCAGTACTCTATGTGCTATCTTGTGCTTGTTGAAAGTGGCATAATTTTTAAGGTGAATATCTGAATTTTGCCATAGGTTGTGGTTCAAGTTATTATCCGTTTTTTATTCTCTCCAGATTATCAAAGCTTTTATGAACGAGACAGAGGCGGCCAGGACTGGACAGCCAATGTCAGAAAGTGAAGTTGAATCGCTGTTTGGTTTGCTGGTGGCTGTGATAGGCGTTGGTGCAGGGGTGGGATGTGTCATCTCCGACGGGGTAGCGGATCGAATTGGAAGGTATTGGAACCGAAACTGCGACGACAATGCTAGCGTTGCAAACAACAACAACAACAACCAAAAGAATGCATTCAGCAACAACAACAACAACAAATATCGCCTTGGAAAATCCACATTCAATCATGCTTTGGCGTGAAATATTATTCCCGTGGCTCACTCAATTTTAAAAATCTTCGTACCGCTGAGACAAAGTAACCACAGATTCGACATTCCTTGCTCTGTAGCTGTAGATGTTCGTTATAATTCAAAGTCTATTCTAGTTTTCAAAACAGAACATTTCCGCCTTCAAACAATGCTTGCATTTCCTAAAACAAGAACAACTGCTATGTTAAGAACAAATTTACAATGTTGTTAGTGAGTAAAGTTTCATCGGTAGCCAATTTAATCCGTCTATACACATCATATGTTTGTACAGAAAATACACCATCCTCATCTCTACGGTGATAGCAGCATGCGGTATTCTTACCATGGCTCTGTGTAAAGTGGCCGAGTCGTACGAGATGTTGTTTGTTGGCCGAGTTTTGGTTGGATTTGCTATTGGTGAGTTCATGTGAAAGACACAATGTGACATTCCAGAAGCACGAGATCGCCACAAGGCAGACAACTTCTTTATTGTAAGTCAGAAACTATTTCAGATTCACTGAGGACGCCTTATTTAAAATATACATTTAAACAGTTGATTGACTGAAGATACTAACATCAATTTCGTTTAAAGTTTACAATGTTTGTATACATTCCCTAGAACGCTTCGAGATATATGACATTTATCATGATTATGATACTCCTGTGGTATTTCATCATGATTTTGGTCCAGTAAACCTTACTTTTTTGCGACCCTCCGACTAAAGCAGAGATTAATGATGCCATAAAGCAGTTAAATCGAGGCAAGGCAGCTGGACCAGACCAGATCCCACCAGAGGCGCTGAAGGCAGATGCTGCTGGGGCTGCAGAGGGTCTGCACTCACTATTCTCGAGGATTTGGATCGGAGGCAAGTTTCCAAAGGACTGGAAGGAAGGACACCTCGTGAAGCTCCCAAAAAAAGGGGACCTCAGCAATTGTAGTAACTACAGAGGAATCACACTTCTCTCCATCCCAGGAAAGGTTTTCAATCGGATTATTCTCAAGCGAATACAGAATGCAACAGACCAAAAACTTCGCGAGGAGCAAGCTGGTTTCAGGAGTAATCGATCAACCACCGACCAGATCGCCATGCTGAGAATCATAGTAGAGCAGTCGCTAGAGTGGAACTCCCAACTGATAGTGAACTTCCTTGACTACGAGAAGGCCTTTGATAGCATCGATAGAGAAACACTGTGGAGAATATTGAGACATTATGGAATCCCAGAGAAGATGGTGAATCTTATCAAGAGCATGTACGAGGGGACAAGTTGCAGAGTCGTACATGATGGTGAGCTTACTGACAGCTTTGATATCAAGACTGGTGTTAGGCAGGGTTGTTTGCTGTCCCCATTTCTGTTTATCCTGGTGATTGATTGGCTTATGAAAGAAACCACCAGTGGAGGAAGAAATGGCATACAATGGACCCCATGGACACAGCTGGACGATCTAGATTTTGCAGATGACTTGGCACTATTGTCGCACACACACGACCAGATGCAAGCAAAGACTACAGCTCTAAACAAAATTTCAGAATCTATTGGATTGAGGATACATCCCGCGAAGTCGAAGGTCCTAAAAATTGTTGCACCCCTAAGCGAACAAGTCACAGTAGGAGATCAACCACTGGAAGATGTAGAATCCTTCTGCTATCTTGGTAGTATCATTGACAATAAGGGAGGAACAGAGGCAGAAGTCAAAGCACGAATTGGAAAGGCACAGGCAGCTTTCACATCCTTAAGCAAGATTTGGAGAACCAAGGATATATCTCTAAAAACAAAGCTGAGGATATTCAACTCGAACGTGAAGTCAGTCCTGTTGTATGGATGTGAGACTTGGAATGCGTCCCAGGCCTGCATAAAGAGAATCCAAGTTTTCATCAACAGATGTTTGAGGAAGCTACTTAAGATCAGATGGACAGACAAGGTCAGCAATGAAATTGTATGGAAAAGAACAAGACAGAACCCAGTCAGAGAGGAAATTGGTAGGAGGCGATGGAGATGGATCGGCCACACTCTCAGGAGGCCAGGAAACAGCATCACGAAGAAGGTATTGGACTGGAATCCCCAGGGCAAGAGATCAAGAGGAAGGCCGCGCGGAACGTGGAGAAGAGCCAGAGAAAATGATGTGCAACGAAGCGGAAAGACTTGGAATAATGTAAAGAGGCTGGCCCATGATAGAGAGGGATGGAAGGTGTTTGTTGGTGGCCTATACCCTGATCCAGGGTGAGAAAGGCAATGATGATGATGATGAAACCTTACTTTTGTATATGTTTAAAATCCTGCCCTCGGTTTGGCAAACACAGGTGAAGAATGACGAGGAAAAGAAAGTAGCAGAAAGAGAACTTGGAAAACTTGGTTCTGGGGCAGTACATTAGGCTGAAGTTGTTACTACATTAGTGTTTGTGTGTGTGTGTGCTTGCGTGTGCGCGTGTGCGTGTGTGTGTGTGTGAGTCCATGCTTCACAGGTAAGACTGACACAGTAGCGCCAATATACAGCGTAATATTTAGACTGCCTATCTCAGTGCATCCCCATATATAGCGCCAGAGGTTGAAGATCATTTCCGTAAATTTCCCCTTAGACAAGAACCTCAACAAGAACACTATTACGTACATTATAGCTGTATTCCGTACTAGCTGAGGTCCCCGGCCCTGCCCGGGATAAATCGGTTTGAATATTAGTTTCAGTTCTGGGTGGTTATTATGGACCTGCTTCATCTTGCCTGTTCCTATTTGTTTATTTTATTTTTGTTTGTTTGTTTTTAATTAAGTCTTACTGCTCTGCCTTTGTGAATTGACACCCTGCGCGTCCCGTACAATAGCATGATTTGCGCACGGGTTAGTGTGTTTGATAGTGAACACATGGCAGGAAGTGATAACGAGACCTTAAAATGGCGAACCATGACTCGAAATAGATCTAAATGATGCCGAAACAATGAAAAATGAAACGTAGAAGCCTCAACATTTCATAATTTCTGATATAGCCCATGTTAATTTTGCATTGATAATATGCTGTTGTGCAAAGTTTGAAGCCTGAGTGTGATGCGGTTCCTGAGCCTTAGGTGACCAAAGTTTCGAGTTACCAAAATATCTTACTACACTCGGCCCTGTCTGAGCTGTAAAAATGACGAATCGGAAAACCTCGAACGGCCTATTTTGTTTTTCATTTTTCTAAATTTTTAAGGTTGTTGCATCATTAAAATGAATTGATACAAACTTTGCTCAGCCTTTGAACTACTTTCAGTAATTTTTTCATGGCTCTACGTTCAGTAGTATTTTCAGCTATAGAGTACAACCGTCCAATTTTACCCAATTATATATATAGATTCCATAGTTCCATTGTTGATTGTTCTGTTGACAGGTTTGGGTCTAACTCCGACTGTGCCCTATATCATGGAGATGTGTTTACCTCACCAAAAGGGAGCCGCGGCCATGGCCAACATGTTGAGTCAAAGTGTGTCTGTTCTGGTTGGTCAGATTCTTGGATACCAGGAGTTGCTAGGCAACAAAGAATATTGGATATATCTGATTGGTAGGTCTCATTCATATTTCATGTTAACTGGTGTTTTTTTTTGTGTGTGTGTGGTGATTTTCTACTCAGCCTTGCCCAGGGAAAATTTGTTTCCGGGCATTCGTTTCAGCGTACGTAGGGGGCAGTTTGTTTATTGAACACACAGCACTATGTGTCATGCGGAAAGGATGGCGCTCATTCATAAAATAAATGTGAAATTTAGTGTAAGATTCGTCAAAATGTGAAATTTGCAAATTAAGGTTTCCCCCAAGAATTGCCAAAATTGCACTGCGGAGGAATAGTTAGAAATCAGGTGGAAAGCATGATTTTTTTATTTTTTTTTGCGTGAAACTTTTCAGAAAATCGGCCATTTGCATCGTTGCTTTAATATGTATACATTTGTAAAGTGATACTGAATCACGGCATGCGAATGAACTATAATCTTTTTTTTTTTTTGGAATTGATAGTCCTGCTAAAAAATAAGGGCTCTGTAAAGTTTCATTTCATGTTATTGCTAAATTATTTGAATCAGTTACATCTTTGTCTGAAATTTGTACAACTGACAAACATATTCACCACATATTGAACTGACTCACTCAGTAACTTTCACCTTTGTCCGCTGTTTGAATCATCAGGTGTACCTTTGATTCCATTGGCCGTGCAGCTGATTCTTTTCCCATTCTGTCCACAAAATCCCAGGTATTTACTGGTGAGGAAAAACGACGAAGCAGCAGCCACAAAAGGTAAGTAACCGGTTCTCACAGATTGCAATAGGCATGGTTTTCAGCCGACATATTAAACTATTCATAAATCATATCTGCACAGTGATTAAAGCGCCTGCCCAGCGTGCAAAAAGTCCCAGGTTCAAATCTAGCTCGAGGGCGAGGCCTGATCCAACCTAATTTCTCGCGGTGTTTGTGAGAAAAACTTTGAGATTTCAAAGGGGGAATATTTAATACCTAAGCCATATATGTTATGAAAGTACAGAGTCAATTTTTTTTATTTTTTCCTCTCACACTGTGCATTATTACTGTAATTCAATCCATCTCTGTTGTTTAATTCCATTAAGCCAACTTGCCCCATTAGTGTTGCTAGATTTGGTTTTTGAAAACCAATTTGGCAGAATGCTCGATTGTGAAAATAACCTCATAAGACATGAGTGAACGGAGAAACGAGTTTTAAAAATTAAAATTACTATTCTAGAGGAAAGGAAACAATAATATGCCATTAAATAACATACTTCTCTTTGAACTGAATCAACAAATTTTACATGATATAGTATTGAAAGTGCCTGATGTATGTAATTAAACCTGTACATATCATTGAGATTCCTTCTCTTTTGTTAGCTTTTCAGAAAATTCGAGGCTACGAAGATGTGCAGCGTGACATTAAAGATTTACGGCAAGAGATCATTGATGCAGCCACTGCTGAACAGGTAAATCCATAATTAATGACTGAATGTGGTCACCCTTTTTGTTATGCTTGAGTGTAGCTCACTACTGGCCGATGCAAATATTAATTGAGTGGGTGGCACGGGCCAAAGTGAATCGACAAAACTCGTTGCATGAACCGAACTGATTATCTTATATTTAATATCATTATCTGACAGAATATACCATAATATTGGGCTTCCAACGATTCGTCAGAATTGGAGTTTGGCCTACTCTTTAAAAGCATTCTTCCAAATTTACGATCTGACTGCTTCACCAGGATATACATAATACATGTGCATAAAAATTTAATTGTTTATGAAGCAGAACAGGAGAAAGAAAACACATTATTCAGACATGACCCACCCCGTGCATTGAATGGCATTGATTGACACCCAGCTGTCTTGACAGTGCAATGACATAATGAGCAGGCAGACAGATCTTGAGAGATCTGGTCATGATCACTCACAGTGTAGTTTGACTGAGACTATCCATAATAATTTGAAAGGATGCAAACAGTTACTCTCTAGCATAGGATACCTTTCAAAATTCCTGGCGTTGAAATAAGATCAGGTATCGATGAATTACTCCTTTCTCATTAATTTGTTAGCTAGGGCTTGGCAAGATAAAGGATGACAGTTTAACATACTTTTATTCTTGGTTTGCCATAGGAGATACCGATTAAATGGCAAATTTGTCATTTGAGTTGACGACCCTCGACTGTACTCGAGCATGAGACATTGAGCGGCACTTGCTCCACTGACCTCAATGGTTCAGTTTATTCGTGTGGTCATCAACTTGTAGATTTGTACAATCCGTGTGTTATAACGCTAATTTTTTTCTGCTTGTTGTTCTGTTATAAAATTTGGTGGTAACACTGGAATAACGAAAATCATCTAGCATCTTAGCAAGATTGGAAAATCTGAGATTGTATTTGAACTAGCTGTGCTACCCGGTGTTGCCCGTGATAAACCTTCTTCCTCCCTTGTATTTATATATTATAATTATGTTCGAATAGATTATACATGTATAATAATAAGCAACTTTGCTTGGTAATTTGTGTTTCACAGGTTTCTGTCGTGAACTTATTTCGTACTCCAAGACTGAGACGACCTTTGGTGATTGCCATCGCTATGGGTCTTCATCAAAACTGGTGTGGACTGAATGGGGTGAGGCCTCGTTGTAATTATACACGCTTGATAGCATACCAGATGTATTAAGAAAATTAATATCTGCCTCCTCTCTGGCCTTTAATTTTGCTCGTTCAGTCATAAATCTTACGGTCAATATCACATACAGGCACTCTTGCACATGCAAACATACTTACATTAATGACATCAGCCACATAATTTCCTGTCATCACAACTACTATTAGAACACCCTGTCAACAACCTGGGTCATCAATGCTGGTGAAAAGTAAGCAGATACATAAACAGTTTGTCTATTTCCAGATTTTATTTTTCTCCACCTCCTTGTTCGAAGACGCAGGAGTGACGGGCGCAGCCTCTAGATACGCCACTTCCGGTTCGGGAGCTATCTTCGTGGTTGGCAATGTTTTGGCCCTTTTTGTCTTGCCTCGTCTAAAGAGAAAAACACAGTTTATAGGTGGAGTTATCTCTATAGCTGTGGCATGCGCTGTCTTCGCCACCATTAGCATATTTGAGGTATTTAAGGTTTTGTCAAGTAATAATAGTTAGCGATAGACACTATGCGACTTCGCTGGTATCTTTTAGTAAATCAAAGATCTGGTTTAAATTGAAAATTCTCAGTATTGGAAGGTATCGTACGAACTTAAAGTAATATCTGTCACAGCTCACTTTGTAAAAATAATTTACAATAGTCGGTGATCCTAAAACGTGTATTATTGATGCAGCATCCACGTTGTAGTTACATACCACGGCATGGAAACCCTCCAAATGTATGGCTATGAATAACAGGAAAATCTGAACCCTTATGTTCTTTAGCTTTGATTTGTTTGTTTGGTCCTCTGAGATATTTTGCTTAGCCAACTTTGATCTAACGTTTAATTTCCTACATGATGAATTCGTACCGCTTGAAATTCTTCATTGTTTTTCTGAGATGTGCATTATATCTATTGTCGAGCTGACGAACCACTTTCAACCATTATGATTATTTCAGGAACCATAATTTGCAAAATTATAGGTTTTATAAAATTATTTTGGATAGAGTAAAAAGAAGTTTATGAACTGAATTTTGTCGATTATTTATGTCTTAGGATGAAGTGGACGTTCTGAAATATGTCAACATTGCAGTAGCCCTGTTCCTTGTCCTGAGCTTTGCCTTGGGACCAAGTACGTGAATTAGTCTTGTGATGAAACGTAATAATTTGATATTGTTAGACTATTTCACGCACAGTCATTCCTCGACACTTGACAGTTAACATCAGTGGTACCTTTAGAATCAGGATACGTTGGAGTTTCGAAGGCAGGGAATTTTAAGGATTTGAATGTTATAATTAATGGTCAGCATGGGCCAAGGGTGGAGTTGAAATAACAACAACTGCAGCAGCAACACCAACAATGACAACAATACGCAGGACTGGTGACGTTTGGCTTTGCAAACACACCGTCTTTCTTCTTTTTGCCATATTTGTCTCAGAATAACCTGACACTGACAGCATTTCGACGTTTCTTCTGTAAGCCTGTATTTAACATTCTGCCTTTTTGCATACTGATACAAGATCAGCTTTTCTCATCTTCCATAATCTGTCAGTCTCGGTGTTCTGGGTGATTCTGGGCGAACTACTGCCCCACAGTGCTAGAGGGGCAGGCTTCAGTGTGGCTATACTGTGCGCATTCATTAGCTTCTTCACGCACAACTATGCACTACCTGCGATGTTGGTAAGTCCTGTATCGCATAGGTGAAAATGACACAAAGAATGGATGGAAATTCTAAAATGTTTACTCTTTCGTAAATAAGGTTGCCAGATAAGGGCTTGTTAACAGTAATATTGTCATACATGAAACTTCGAAATCGCCAATGTTATTTTTTTTTTTTTAGCTCACTGTTAATGTCACCTTAAAATGTCTGCTTTATTTATCATTTTATAATCATTCACTTATTCACTACTCATTCCACTTGAGGTTTAATCCGAGATTGTGTGCTCCATAATGATTTCTGCTCTCTTACTCCTTTCTCCAGGATGGTTTGGGCGCCTACACATTCTTTGTGTTCACCGGTATCAATATCGTCATGATCGTCTTTTTCGCCCTCTACATGCCTGAGACAAAGGACAAAACATTTGCTGAGATTGCTGAAGTCTGGAGCAAACCCAAAGAGGTCGAACTGGCTACTACAAATGACTCACAGAAAAATTCACGGCCGTGGGTCACGGACCTGGATTTCGCTAATGCCAATCAGAAAGACGTTTACAGTGATGGAGAGCTCAAACGTGCCATTGATTCAAGATTATGATCATGTTACAGAAAAGAAATAATTTATATGAGATGAACGTTCAGGTCGATGTGTACAATAATTTTGTTAGTGGCTAGTTAGACCATGTAGCAAAATACTCACGATGGGATTTTTGCTCCCAATTTGTGGAAACTCCCTGAAGGAGCCAGCGTGTCGGTGTCGCCAATAAAAAGTTATTGTGTCAGTTAGGTATATCTAATCGTAGCCCTGACACCGACCTTGACCTTAAAACGTCCCACAGACTTCATCGTGCTAGTCTGGCTACTCGGCCATTAATGATTAATAGTCACTTGCATTCCGTTTGTAAATCTAAAGTGGAAAATGACATTTTCTTTGTGATTTTGTATACAGGTTTTAGTGCCATGAAGATTTTGAGTTTGAGTTGGGTTTAACTCTTTGTGTGCCATGAATTTTTCCACATTTACCGGTACAGGAAGTAGAAAACAGTGGGGGAGATGAATGAAGCCTAACTCAAACTGCAATAACATCTATTAATAGAAAGTCGACTTTCTTTCTTCCCGAAACAAAATAGCCTAACATTCTTGTGCGTCGATACATCGTTGATTGGCAGAAATGTGACCAGCGGTAGAACCGATATGTCGTTCACTGGCACACAACATCGCAGTTTATTGGGTAATTTATTTGCCTTGAATAATTATGTTAAGCATGCTAGTTGCACAGTCATCTATACCTCTGTTGCTTCGTAAGTTATGAAATACTGTGTCACTTCTGTATTTAATTACTACATCATCCTCATCTGAGCTACAGCCTATCGCTGAACTCTATTCCCATCGCTTATCCTTAACCCGATCTTTAAACAGAGCAGCCGCTATCAAGCTTACGAGCCGTAAAACCCAAACTCAGATTAAAAACCTAACTTCTAACACGGTACTCAGTCCCTAACAGTACAAAACTTCCCCAAGATATTTGTTCCTAACGAGACTAGAGCCACCAATTCATACTCACAGGACGTGTCTACAAAGCACGTTGAATTAATGATGTTATAGCTATTCCAGAAGCAAGGCATGATCAACAGGACAAATAAAAAGTTCTTGTCGGGGAAACGCTGACTTCATTTGATTTTTTTCTAACTTGTCCACGGTTTATTGTCACACACCTGTGTCGTCTAGCTGTGCTTCTCGTCCTCTTTCATCTGAGGGCGAAAATTGACGAAGTTGCGACTGCATCATCATTTTTCAAGCACCGAAGCTGACACTGTCGTTGTTACCGTCTTTTGTTGTTGATGGTTTGTTTGGCTGTTCGTATCTAGCTTACATAATAATCGTAAACTTTGGTGGAAATTTACGCTATGCCATCTCTGAAATGGTTAAATTTTTCGGATGTTTTGTTTAAAAGGGGCCTATTCATTTTATATTCATGACATTTACGTGGATTACATGCTTTGGAATGGCACGGCTGCAAAATTATTGCAAACTTTTACTGTTTGTTTTTTTTTTCTTTTTCCGGAGAAATGCTCGAATCTAACTTCGTCTCAGCCAAAACATTTAGCTGTAAAGAATAAACAATTGTCATTATTAATATCAAAACGGTGCGTCATAATGTTTCTGCAACTTATTTTAAATAATCAGACTACCACTTGCATGAAAGATAAGATTTTACAAGTGATTATGAGCTGATCATTTGAAACAGGTAACTGCTAAGCCCCATCAAAATACATGTAGCTGCATATATAATCTTATGACAGCTCGACTATTTCATTGAAGTTGTTCGAAGTCGATCTTTAGTATGGATGAAGGCAACTTTCACCAAATTTCTTCACTGAATGCATTTCTTTGTTTCCGAAAAGATGAAAATTGCTTCATCACTTCATGTTTTCATACATTTCGTCATAATTCAACATCCTGTGTCGTAAAATGCACCTTCTGACCTGCCAACACTTCTGGGACATTCCACTGTAATGACAGGACGTTCACACAATACATGTAGGCCTACTTTTAAAAAAAGAAAAGACCATTGAGTAAATAACCAATCATTTATTTCAAAATGGACTGATCAATCTTCCCGAAACATGGTACAGAAATGATACAAATGTGTTTTAAATAACAAAAATTAATATGAGTCCATTCAATTGCCTTCAATGTAGTTGGTTAACGGATGGGATTGACAAAACACCATGTTCTTTACATAGCAAAATGAAATTGCAACATTTGTGAAACCAGACCAACAGGATTAGTGAACAATGTTTTTCTGCATAAAAAAAAAGGCATCTGAGCACACAGAAAAAGCATAAAAAATCAAATTTTACGTTGAAGCACAATAGGGTAATTGGTTTGATTAACTGATGGGACATACTCTAGGTAACTGATGGGAGGTTGTAAACATGTGCTCTTTTCCAAGATGGTCGCTAGGTCACGTGATCATGCAAGGAAGATAATGCTGGATAAAAATGTTAATCTAATTGCTACCCTTTACAACACAGCTGTTAATTTTGTTCCCAGGCATGGTTTGAAAAATGGCTCTTAGATAGTACTAGCTGAGGTCCCCGGCCCTGCCCGGGATAAATCGGTTTGAATATTAGTTTCAGTTCTGGCTGGTTATTATGGACCTGCTTCATCTTGCCTGTTTCTATTTGTTTATTTTATTTTTGTTTGTTTATTTTTAATTAAGTCTTACTGCTCTGCCTTTGTGAGTTGACCCCCTGCGCGTCCCGTACAACAGCATGATTTGCGCACGGGTTAGTGTGTTTGATAGTGAACACATGGCAGGAAGTGATAACGAGACCTTAAAATGGCGAACCATGACTCGAAATAGATCTAAATGATGCCGAAACCATGAAAAATGAAACGTAGAAGCCTCAACATTTCATAATTTCTAATATAGCCCATGTTAATTTCGCATTGATAATATGCTGTTGTGCAAAGTTTGAAGCCTGAGTGTGATGCGGTTCCTGAGCCTTAGGTGACCAAAGTTTCGAGTTACCAAAATAGCTTACTACACACGGCCCTGTCTGAGCTGTAAAAATGACGAATCGGAAAACCTCGAACGGCCTATTTTGTTTTTTATTTTTCTAAATTTTTAAGGTCGTTGCATCATTAAAATGAATTGATACAAACTTTGCTCAGCCTTTGAACTACTTTCAGTAATTTTTTCATGGCTCTACGTTCAGTAGTATTTTCAGCTATAGAGTACAACCGTCCAATTTTACCCAATTATATATAGAGATAATTATGACGTGGAATGTCCCTTCTACTCTCCAACTTCTCTTATTCTCGAATCAGGAAAAGGAAGTGCAACATTTACACAAACTCAAAAATGTCGGCACTGAAGGCCTCGCCACGCATTCAAATCACTGTTTATTACCAAAGACAAAAGACGTGGATATTTCTCATGTGCTCTGCCCTAAGTTACTGAGTTTTCAATCTGGTCTTGCATTAAAGTATATAACAATAAACGGTTTTCATTCTCTGGCTTTCCAACCAAAAGGAGACAGAAGAAGTGCTGAAATTCTTAGCGAGTCTGATAATAAGGAAAAGAAGCCCGCCCAACAAGTGTTTCAGTCATTGACTTTGTACAACTCAGTGTATCCAAGTTTAGATTGAGGCATCAAAAAGACAACATAATTATAAGCTTTGTTTATTAGGCTCGGTCAGATACAACACTTACATGAAGATGAAATCAAGTGTGTGATTTTTTAAAGTGGTGCCTGAACACTGGAGAATCTATACAGATATACAGTATACTGATAAAGGATACGCGCATGACACATTACGGCTGAATTTAAACTGGCCAACACAGACGTTGGTTGTGTGAAAAAAAAACACCAAACGTACCAGTGTACGAAGAAGAATGCACACAAATTCAGCATTAAGGGTCATTCTTAAAGGATTCATATCAGCTCAGGGCTTACCTGGACAAAGTATACACACATGTATTTTGATGAAGGACTCTGTTGCTGAGAATACATTATTATGAGTTCGAACGAGCTGCTGCTAAAACTCTGTACTTTTCTCAGCGCCACCGTGGTTATTAACACATTTATCTACAAAGTACCCCAAATGTACGCCATCATTCACTCAGGATCGTCAATGGGCGTTAGTCTGTCGAGTGTAGTGCTGGAATGGGCGGCGTAAGTTTCTGTCAGCGTAAAGTAATGATGGGAGGTTGAGTGGATGGAAAGAGAGGAAACAGGGACAGAGTGGTATACAGACACTTTATTAAACTACAGCTATTGGGACTGACGAATAGCCCTACATTTCTACCTTTATTAAATGTTTTAACATACTTTTACTTGTAAATTTGTACCAACTAACACTGAACATTTTACGTGTTTTCCCCAAGCCGGTGAAGGGTTTGACAGTTTTACGACAATATAAAGAGTCTTACAGATATATATGAGAACATCATCTCTGTATTTCCAGATATTCCATTATGTTGACATACCAGTTTGCCATGGAATACCCACTGGAAACATACTTGGAAAATACCATGATGGTTCTTCAAGGTTGGCAAAGTACAAACTGTCATGTCCTGCGCGGTTTTGTGTGCCACTCGTCGGTAAACCTTTTGCGTGATGAAAATATGGACAGATAAAAAATTAGCAGAGATACACATGTTATGTAAAGTAAACAATGGATTGTAATCTATTTAAGCAGTCGATAATTTGCATTTTCAAATGGCTATTTTATAAGTAAAAATCGGAAAGAGGCTTTTAGGGGCTTCAAAACACGTGCATACATATTTTAAGACGGGTGTCAACATTATTTTAATGCTGGATTTATTTCTGTAGCTCTGTATTCTTCTTAAGCTGTCGGATTCTACACCAAAGTAGTGAGATTTATTGGTACTGATTTTCAAATGATTTTCTTGCAAGATTTTACTTGGTGCGATACGTACAGGAAACTACATGTAATTATGCCGGGCAAACTTTTTGTCTAATGTTTAAGTTTTATCATCGATGTGTGCCTATTACTTTACTGCTGTCGTGTAGTTCTTTTTTATTAATGGAATTGAAAAATGTGATCAGTCAAACGAGAACAGATAATAAAAATAATAATAATAATAATGGATGGCATTTATATAGCGCATATCCATTTAAAATGCTCACAACAAACAACAAATAAACATCGAAATGAAGAACTTCCTCATGCTAATTGACTGGTTCAGCAAAGGCCCTACAAACTCATTTTGTTTAATAATGTATCTCCATTCGCAATTGTCGCCATTGTGATTATTCTGTCCACAGACTTTCTATTGACAGTGGTAATACTAGACAATCGACGAATGATTCAGTGGGACGTCATGCCGTTTTTCTTACTGTATCCTTTGGTGATCTGATCCTGACGACGCTGGAATGTAACATTGTCCATTATCAAATAAATATGATTTCACACAAATAAAATTTCACAATACGAACTGCATAGTAGGCCCTCACCTTCCTGATTCACGTCACTTGTTATACATGTATTACAGACCTGCCAACTCAATGAGCACTTCGGTAAGGTCACTCCAGTCCAAGAAGCGCTTGAACCCAATCCGTATAAAGGCAAACTGAATTGTCAGTTTAAGATTTCCATAGAGAGGAGAATAACTTACTGTTAGCATTTTACTGGACCGAGCTGTCATCCTCAGACCTGACAACAATTTCTTTTGTAAAAAAAAAAAATCTCACTACACTGCCTGACTCCCTAAAGACAGGGCGGTCCAGGCAAAAAGAGACAAGGAGAGGGAACAGTTGACAGGTCTGATATTACGTACGGCAGCCGTCGAATATTATCTCTGAAACTCAGTGCCAGGGATCAGCAACTTTTCCGAGGACAAGAGCCATATCTGAACTTTTCGATAGAGTTCAACAAAAGTGAGCCGCAACCGCAAACACGCTCTAAAGTCTGTTTTACCAGTAGATCTTTAATTATAGATTCAACTAGGGGAGTAAGACATAATTATACTTACAGAATCTTAAAATCCAGCGAAACATTAATTATGATGATCGTTTATGGCAGTTAACTTTGGTAGTAAAATCATAATCAGCACAATTTCCATGAAATATAGATCTATTTTTACTAGCCTACTTTTCTCTCATTTATTGATCTTTACACCTGCAATAATATGGAAAGAGCCAAAAACGAAGGCTGGAAGAGCTGCATGGGGCTCGCTAGCTGCTGGTTACTGACCCCTGACCCACGCAATCCTCACACGAACTATTATCTCTAAAATCTATTTCCTATGATTAGAACAGAGGAAATGATGCAATTACGTGTATCACCACCATTAAGGAATCGTCAAATTTATCACCATCATCATCATCATTATTATCATACTCTGTCGGTAAGTGGCAGCAGTAATAACAACATCTGCCTAATTAACACAATTTTCACGTCACAATAGCATTCCAATTTCCCGCGTGGATGCCCTGCCACAATAACACGGGATACAGAAACTTCCAAACACCATAGTTCCCCTTAACTACGCCATAGATATTTGATTGCTTTTGTTTCAATAGGAATGCGATGGCTGCCTGACTTATTGATGTTGACAGCTATTGTAAGTACGAGCCATAAGCTGAAGTTTAGTAGAACACTGAGCGGCATTAGATATGTCTTTACATGGTCGTCAATGCTTCTTTCCTGTCCTCCTTCATCCATCCATTGGTCCATCCATATTTAATTCATATCTTTTAAATTAAAAAAAAAAAGAATAAAAAATTATGGAATGTGTCCATTTGGTCAATTATCTGTTGATAATCTGAAGACAATATCAAAAGTAATGTACAAACAGTTACTTATATAATATGTTTATTACGATACAAGTGAAACATTGCACAAAGGCTACCCGTGCAATACTCTACTGCTTTTGCACGTAAACGTAGTCACTAGTACCGTGACTGATGCATTTGTCTCATGGGTGCACAAGAGTAGAAATACTCTCCTTGAAGAATGCACCGTCAAGCGACTGGAATCACCCTTGCGCCTCATAAGAACAGCTTAGAGGGGAGCTGATGGAGGGATGCACGGGCGATGAGACCTGTGTGCGTCACTCCATCCCGGAGACAAAGGTTGATTTCATGACTTGGATGTATCCATCGTACACCCCCCCCCTTAAAAAGAAGAAGAAGAACAACAACAACAGCAAAATTCAAAGTTCAGCAGTCAACGAAGAAAGTAATGACAACGGTTATGTTCCGGGATGCAAAAGGCGTGCTACTCGTTGATATCGGGGCAGACAGTTAACTCCATCAGATACTGTGGAACGATGGACAAATTGGGGGAAGCTGTTCGAGGAAAGTGACAAAGGTCTAAGTGTGTCACCCTGCTGCACGACAACCCCACCGCATGCGATACAGTTGGGAGGTTCTACAGCATGCGCCGCATGATTCTGTCGCATGGCGTGGCTCCTTCAGATTATCATCAGTTTGGGTCTCTCAAACAGTTATCCGGGAAGCAGTAGAATTGTTACAGAGCTGCAAAGGTGACTTTCTTTTGACAGCGCAACTTTCAAGGAGGGTACGTGTATCAATATGTGCTCGTGCACCGATAGGACAAGTGCATCAATCGCTGCGGTAACTTGTCTATGTGGGAAAGTAGCAGAGTTGCCCTTGTAACCGATGCACAATGTTTTATTTGTATCACAATGAACATGTTGCATTAGCAAAAAAAAAAAAAAAACCAAAAAAATTAAAGTTTATACCGGTACCTTACTTTTCGGACACCCCTCGTGTGCACATTCACAAAAGAAACATGTTTTGTTCTCCAGGGTCTGACCACGCCTATTCTTGTATGGAGTAAAGCGGATCAGCTAGTGGAGATTCTGATGTCTGGAAACCCGGGCAGTGTCAGTGCTCTGACGTGGTTCATCGCATCGTACGACACAGCAGGTGTTCACTCAGAATAGATTCCCACTCTCATCCCTTATCTGTCCACTTAATTAATGATATCCATGTATTAGAACACACCTACCTCAGACAACAGCACTTTTATTTAACTATCCTTCTGCTCTAGTCTATTTAATCATCACAAATCTCCATATCCCTGTCGCTGGCCAATTAGCACCCTCACGTGAGAATGACGTAGATTTGTAAAGGATTCCCATATGATTGGCAGGTTTATTGTGGGGCAAAATTCCTCCATCAAACCGATGGCAGTGTAATGTCTTAACCAGCGGACTTACGTCGTAGGATTGTCTTTGGCATGCTGGCTGGGAGACAACACACACTATGGACATTTTTCAAATTTAATTTGTTTTTCTTTTAATTCTAATCTGTTTATTTTCCTCTGTACATGATGATTGTCTGTAAACCATCTATGGCCACTCATTCATTCAGTCCACCAACTCAGCAGTTCATCTATCCATTCGGTCATTAAACTATCCATTCATGTAAATGTACTTCTATAGAATCAAGCTATCCACTCGCAGCGTACTCCCGTCCACTACCATCCAGAGAATCTTAGAGAGGACATCTCTTTGTAAAAGTATCAGTGAGGTCGTGAATCAGTGATGGTCTCAGCAAGTTCATATTCCCACTTCGCAAATGGACTCTTAAAGTTTTCTAAAGAGTGTACATGTATTGTGATCTAGTTAATACGTTTAAGAACCTCTGCACTTAAATCTCTTTCGTCACTTATCCAGCCCTTCGTTCATCCCCAGTGCGGATCCTCACTACGGTAGTTATCACCAAAGACGTGCCCATGTTTATCAACCTGACCTCTAGCGAGATTTTCAACGTTGCCATCTTCGTATCTGTTATTTATTACAACCAAGTTAATGCTAATACTAACAGACGGAGGAGTGGGTGATAATTGTGGAGGACAAAACAACAACAACAACAACAACAACAACACGGGAGGGATGAGGGGGCAGAGGTGGAACAGAAAGAAAAGAGAAACACGGGAAAAGAGGAAGTTGAGGATGAATGACTGAATGAGAGAATTGAGAGGGAGAAAAACAGAGAAAAAAGGCCTTGGCATGAAAAAAAAACAAACAACCTAATTTTGCATACGTGTGCAGTGTATATGAAAGATAATTAGGTTAATGGAAGCAGCTTATTATTAATACACTCTAAATGAGCTTTTACATGACTGGCATTTGTGTGTGGGTGTCTGTGGTGACTGTTACCCAGGCATTTGGCCCCCAAAATACCAATACATGTACTGTTACATGTAATCCAAGTTAATCCAAGTTGCCTGTGTTTAAACACATTTATTTGGCAATTTTCACACAATCAGCACATTAAAAAAAATCATAATAAATGTATATTGACTAATTACATGTACAATCACTGACAAAACAAACAGAAAAACAACTAATAGCACTAAGAATTGCTGTCTATCTCTCCTCCACATAAAAAGACTGAGGCAAGCCATATTTGAGACTTCAGTGTTTTAATGTATACAGTATTTGTTCTGTGGTCCCAATAAATCAATTCAATGGCAAATAAAATATATATTTCTTAACAAGATGTCTAAAAAACAAATGTCTCTCCTGACAGGAATAAAAAATATATATGACTTTTCATGTAATTCATATGAGGATCTATTCTACTTTCAGCAAACCCTATAAAAACAAATAGCCAGAAGACCAAATTAACAGGCAAAGCACTAATTACACTACAAATCTGGTGGCAAGTGTGATGTCACATTTCACACCATGACAATAAAAAAATATGATTAAAACACCCGTGACAAAATTACACAAATGAAGGGGTTTAAATAAGAATAGACCTACATGCAACGTGCATTTGGTTCCCCTGTAATTCCAGCCCCCTTTAATAAATTAAGAGGCTTAAAATTACAAGGGATCTATGCATCAGTGACACTTAAGACTTCTAATTCTAACCACCTCAAATGTGTGTCACATATGGCAATCACATTATACCTTAAATCTTCACACTTAAGAAGGATGACAAAGAACTGAAGAAGATTAATAACAAATTTGAAAATACATGCATTCTTTTTTCTGGCCCGCACCCAAAACTCTATTCCAGATTAAGACAGGAAAATAGAATACAGAAGAAGAAAAAAAAAAATGAGGTAACAGCGGCAATAGTTATCATCATTGAGATGGTTATCTCTAAATTCTCTTCCGGAAAAAGCCTTTACTTGTCTGTGAATATCTTCTCATAAAAGCAGAAACGATGTGGTTCAAACTGTTTCGAGATGATGATACAGCATTAAAATTAAGGCACTCTGAGAAGTATGGTGAAGTCCTTGGAATAAACTGATGTAAGTTTTTAATGAAACACAAAGATGAAGGGAAAATACAAAAGAGGGAGAGAATGAGAGAGAGGTATGACAGACTGCTGATTTTATTATTAATCTGTATGACTCTCAATGAAGTGACATAACAAAGGAGTGACAAAACTACTGATGAATTTCTGAGGAGTGACACAAATATTACCATGAGGAAGGCGTGATAAGTCATTGTAGTCAATCCCCATGTCAGTGCCAAGCTTTGTCCTATCTGCATACTTTTGTGCATGTTATCAGATTAGCTTTGAATTATCAGACAGTATAAATTAATCTTGCCAGCCCATTTCTTTTTGTGTGACAGGGAGAATGAGAAAGTCTCAACTTACATCGGGAGCCCACTTCATTTCATCTATCAGTGCACTGCTTGGATCAGCTCTGTAATTATTTGTTCGGTATCATGAAATAAAGATTCCTAGTTGCACCAAATATGAAGCTGGAGAAACTTGAAAGTGGATTATTGTTGAGTTAGCAACGAAAAAAAGTATGCTATAATTATAAATTACAAGTATCAGGGTCTCCATTCTGACTCAGCAACATTAACAAAATATCTTTATGTTCATCACCTATAGGTGAAATTTGATTTTCAAAGTTTTCTAGTCAACACTGGATGGATATCAATTCATTAGATCCCAAATTGGCAAAGACAAGCTGGCATTCAGAATACACATGGACTGACATCAATGATCCTGGAACAATGATCATCATTTTGTGTGCAAGGACAAAAACTGTAATGGTTTCAGAATGCTTTGTGGTATTTTACAATGATTAGGATGGATAACCTTGCTTATTTATTTTTGTATTTTTTTCTGTCACCTAGATTCTGTTACTGTCTCACTTGAGAGTTCTGGAGAATACTCATGAATGTTTTGAATTGCCACTCCTTTGAAATAACATTTCATTTTCTAGGTGTCATTCCTTTGAAATAACTTAAAATTTTTTTAAAGTGTCACTCCTTCATTTTTTTAGGTGTCACCCCTTTGAAACAATGTCATTCATCTCAGTTCTCCTTTGAACTGATCTGATCTGTACAGGTTCTTATCTTACATACACAATTTCTTGCAGCAGACAAACTGCAGCATTTACATGTACATGTAATTGGAAACAGTTAAATGAAAAATCAATACGTTCTGTGTATCAAGCAAATATGAACACTTTCCTGAGTGTGAGTGAAGTACAATACTGAACACGACAGTGTTTCAAGTGATGGAAGTAGGACTGTAATTTAACTACAACACTCAATTTGGAAGGTAATTACAAAAGTGATTTTGAACACAAGCGTTACATACTTCATAAACAAGCACTAATAATACTGGGTGGTCTTATAATGACAAAACTGAGTATTTGGTGCTGACACTGAAAATAATGTACAAACATGTACTTTTATCATATATATGAAAGCATGTATTTTCTTTACCAAGTAAATATAAAATACAACATACCTGAACAATTTTGACAAGCAGTACTGTTCTGCTTTTTTTTGTAATTTGTTGTCCTCCCTGGTTGACTAAGTAATTTTATTCCTGTTCCCCAAAAGTGACAAAAATGAACAAAATGCATTCTCACACAAATAAATATCTGCAAAAATTAATTATTGTTCATCATGTGCTGTTTCACAATATGCTGTCACTTAAAATAAATTGATAAAAAGATAACAAAGGATGAAGTAGCATTTCTCTCAAACACGCTCAAACTTTTCATCATAGGTGCCACCCAGGAATTATGAAAAAGGAGGAACTTTTTTTCGACTCGCTGGGGGGACTTGCCCCCTTCTTCCAATTTAGAATTAAAAAAAAAAAATCAAGTATAAATAACAGTTTGAAGGTACCTAAAGTGCTATTTTATTAATTTTCCTTGACTCACTGAAATAGACAGTTACATATAAGATTGATAGTCAATAAATTCAAATAGCGGAAAACCGCTATAGAGCGGAAAAGTGGCACCAATGTTTCATACAACACTTACTCACCAACATGAAAACATATTGCAACTCAGGTCCTGAAATTTCTGGTGTTAGCCTGCTGGGACTTTGAATTAAATGTAACATACACTTCTTCCAATTAGTGGCCTTAAACTGTAGGCGATGTATTGTATTATTTTTTTCTGTATTAATGATTTTTTATGAAATACTTGAAAATAAAGCATTTTTTGTTCTTTTGGCATTATCATTTAATATCAACCTCACTGAAATCAATAGCTGTACTAAAGAGGATGAAGTTCCAATTATGAAAATCATAAGTCCCACACATTCTTTTAATGCACAGCCCCACTTTTATGAACGAGACTAAAGAGAAATTTGTTTCAACAATGAAAGGTGTAAGGTAAATATCACCATAAGCACTGTCATTCTGACACAGTAGACATGAAGGCAAAGACAGCTCAACTACTGTATTGCTATAGCTTGAACATTAGGATTTGAAGGTTAAAAAAACCAAATGTGTCACCTGGCATGACATTTATCATTGCAGAATTAGCAGGAAAACATAATGCATGTACTGTAATAGCACTGGGTTTTGATTCATAAAAATGATAGCTCAACATGCCAAAAGTAATTTGTATCTTTTGTATTTTGTATTTAGTATAACTCTTTAATCCCATTTGGGAAATTTGCCTTTGTGCCATTGCAGCCCAGTTACAACTGGAGCAGGTACACCATCGCCACAGTGCTGTGCCGGTCGGTGTTTTTTTTTTTTTTTTTTGGGGGGGGGGGGGGGGATGAGGGGGAGGGGGGGAATGGTAGGGATTTACATCAGAAATTAAATCAATATTGTATCACATTAAAAAATACCAAGTTTGATTCAGATAAGAGTTGTAACTTGCAATACAATACCATATTTTAAAGATCTGGTAAAACAATTTTCCCCATTCACATGCTCTAGTTTAGATCCTTAAGAGTTGCAGTCTTAAAGACTTGTGTTTCTAGCCTTACAAAATTAGGCAAGTGTAAAGCATACACATAAGTAGCATTTCTCTCAAACATGCTCTAACTTTCACACAACATTTACTCACTGACATGAAAATACATTGTAACTCAGGTCCTGAAAAAGCTGGAGTTATTATTATTTTTTTTTTTTCCTGTTCTGGACAGTAGATTATGAGGCAATGCTGCAATCCCTTTCTCACAAAACAATGCCTACGGTATGAGTTTATTAACTTCAAATGAGCTGTACACTGAAGAATAAGACAAAAACCAACAAATCACTACATATGACTGTATGATTTACAGGTTTACTCTACCGATGCCAGGGAATCTCACGTTTAAGTCACAGGACACTGCAAATTTTTAAAAAGGTATACAGTAGATGTGTGAGTTGTCCTGTCAGTGTGAATTAATTTTACCAAAATAAATCATTTTCAATTAACCAGTGACGGTGTCAAAATAAAAAAAAAAATCCAATCTATCTTCCTAGAATGTGAGGAGGGGCCTCAAAAAACACCGGTTCAAAGTGCAACATGGTACCCTGTTTAAGGAATTTCAACAACAGATGAAGACTAAATTATATGAAATCTTCGTTCCAAAATATCAGAACTCAGTAAATGGCAAAAACATGATATCAATTATAGTTTTAGCATATGAATGCTGGGATGTATGGCAAATGTTTATTATGGAATTTAAACAATGTAAAGAATAAATCTTTTCAAAAAATAAATCTTTTTCTATGTACATGTATATACGTAGATGTGCGAAAGGTTTACACAATAAAAGATAAAATCATTTTGATATCTCTCTGTATACGTTACACTGAAAGAATGCGAGAATCTTACAAAGAGAATCAAATTGCAACCATAATGAAATAATAACGCTGCATTACCAACTGTAAGAATGTCACATTGCTGGAGTGTCTGTTTGAAGTTTGAACATACTGAAACTTGAACTTTGACTTACTTTGAATGCATATATTACATTACAACATATGTATATATATATATAATTATATATGCTCAGCATGGAAAAAATGTAGTCAAGGAAAACAATTTTTAAATCAACTTATTTCTCTGCTATGCAGAACACACTCAAACTCAGATATATGATTTATGAAATTCTCAGCAACATTATGCATTACTAAGGACAATCTGAATTAGATCAAAATTTTACGACTGTCATTATGTTTGCGTGTATCATACCCTGAGTTAGGTAAACTGACGGTCATTTCATTTGGAACTGCGATATGGTTAATAAATCCATTGGAGCATTAACTTGACCAAAGCAAAATATAAAAACTCAAAATACTTAGGTCCCTACCACCAAGCTTGATCACACTTTTAGTAGGAAGTGAACCCTGTATTTTCAGATCCCAACCGAACAGAATTAACAATAACATTTGTATAGAAAGGAATTCCAGCCATCAGTTAAAAAAATATAATTTTCTTTTCCAGACTATTCTTAACATATGCCCATGTATGTAAAAACACCACTTAACTTGAGCTAACAGGAATATCAATGTCAGCATACTAGAAATGATCTGATTAAAACTTTAATAAAAAAGAAAATTGAAAAACTGAAATTTTTCAGATTTGAATTTCATTGGATCCGTCAACTCACAGACATGAAACAGTTTTCATCACCGCCACTGTCTTTTCTTAATTTGGTTCAGTGAGAATGAGTAACAATAAACCAGTTATTTGTGAATCAGTAAATTTACCACAGATGTGAAAGGTAAGTGGTTCAACACATAATGTCCTGCAGAGGCAGATATGGGATGGATTGTGAGTAAGTGGACAAGACTGTGCATGAGTTATTTCAGTCAAATATGACTTTGTCATGAGATCTGCATCACTGCAGATACCTTATTGAATCAAGTATACTAAGTGATAATGGTTAAGAAGTAAAAAAGTATCTAAATGATGGTAAAGCATGAGATTATTATTTTGTTTTCATTATGCTGCTTATCATGGATATTTGGTGAAAACCTGTGGTATATCTGTGTTTTAGTAAAAATGTTGTATCTGGTAAGGCGGAATATTACTACCCTCACAAGATAGCCATTCATCCTGAAATTTAAATTGCACTTATGGGACAAACTAAAAGTTTGATTTTGTTTTGTTTCATTAAATATTATCCAAAGTCAATGAGCCTTTAATTCTCCAAAAAAGTAAATGATTACTAACAATATCACAGTAAATACATCATACAAACAATTCAATTGCACATATGGTTGATAAGAATTCAAATGTGATCTATATATTATGATCTTCTTTGCATGTCATCAAATCTCTGTGATATTTGAGGGTTTGATGCTTTCGTAGCTGATGGTATTTGCTTCATCCACTCTGAAATCAAGACCAACAGAAATGAGAAATTACTAAAACGTTTTACTGAGTAGTCCTACGATAGTGTTTTTTGTCTAATACCAGTTATGTCAAGAGTGTTTGGGCGGGCTTAACACTCACCCTGCGACCGACACTCAAAGCCCGCTGTCCGGTCAGTGATCTTACTTACAGAGATTGAGAGAACCATGCCTGGGTCGCACTGACCCTTGCCGTGATGACCACACTACCATTGACCATATAGCTGGCTTTTTATTGATCGGAATGGAAACATTCGCTGCTATGCTTTATCACGTTTGATAATGGATTAACCAGCACAACCTTTGTCTGCAAATCTCTAACCAATGATCTGACTTATGAAACTGAACTGACAGCTGTACTTTTCGTGAGAACAAAGCATGATAACTAGCCACGCCCCCCAAGCCCTAAACAAATTGACACATACTAATGAACCAATGTGTGCATTTGAGGCAAAGATCGTTTCAGAGCTTGTTTCTGATTGGTTCTTAGATACAGACAACTCTAGATGATGGTCAGCTTGTGAGAAAATGAGATAATATTGCAGGTTTATTGAGCAACAGTTTCACATGTCGATGTTACATCTTCTGATAGTAATGATAACGTGGGGAGAGCCTTTGAAATCTTAGTCTTTGTGATTCTGACCAGTGGTTCACTGGTTGACATGTCCTTGTCACATGCCTTTGATTTAGAAGAGATGCAGTGAGCAATAAGACGGTAATTACGTCTCAAAGAGGTCAGTAACCCGACGCGTGAAAATCCGACTTGCGCGCTGCGTGGTCAGCTTGACCTTGCCGACTTTGTCCACCCATGCAGAGTGAATGCATGGAAGGTTGATGCCGACATATACCGCCCTTTGCAGGGTGAGGGTTGAGAAACATTCTTTCTTCATGTCCAAGAAGGACTAGGAATTACTGTATGACATAAGATCTAGAGAAAAGAAACTTTACATTATGGATCTATGATAGTGATCAAAGAATGATAGTGTATGATTAAATTTTTGATTTGACTCATTTGATTTCTGACTTTTACAAAATATGAGAAACGTTGACTTTGTGTATATAACATTTAGAAAATGAACTATAATAGATCTAGTACACTGGCAGCTCTTACATAACCAACGTTTGCCATGTTCTAGTGGAAAAGAAGGATCCACACTGATTTCAGCTGTGGGCAGAAAGACTCCCATTAATTATAAAAAGCTTCCCTTATGAAAATAAAATACCTAAATCTTCTGAATTAAATCTGTCACAGATTTCCAAGGTCTTTTACAAGTTCATGGGCCTGCAAATCTTTCAACTTCCAGCATTTCTGACTTAATATTGTATAATGCTCATGATGGATAGGTGTGTCACAGCATCATGTAGACAGCTGGGATTTGAACTTTGAAGATCCAATTTCATTTGGTGTTATCTTAAAGTACAAGTTTCAGTGTAATAAAAAACAATAAACACAAGGCTTATGGACAATCCTGGATACATGTAGGCACTGACTTAGGATAGGAACAATAAGAAATGAATTCAGAAAAGCCACATTTGCACAAAAACTTACTCCAGTGTCATATCTTTTAGCTGCTCCTTGATCCACTTCCTCTTCTTCTCATCTATTGGATAAAAATACAGAGTTCCGAGTGCCATCAGCACCAAAACTGTTGGACCGGGGGTTATTAAATATCTGAGGGTGTCACTGACACTCTCTGGCTGACTGCATTCTCCTGATATGTAACCGCCAAGTCTAGAAAGGAAAAAAACAAAAGAACTACAGCTGTTATGAGTAAGATTTATGTACATGGCCTGTTGTGATAAATTGAGGTTAAAGTTCCATGCACCGTAACTATGTAAACACAGCATAAATGTTGGCCATTTTATATGATCTCATCTGTGTTTCCTGTAGCCACAAGGGGTGAAAAAGACCAAGGTGTAGCGTATCTCTTTTCCCTGGATGACAAAACAATGTATAGGGGATGTGCTATTATCTCGAAATTGGGATTTTGAGCAATAGCAACAGTTTTGACTATACCCTGATGTGTGTTAAACATGACAAAATATCAAATATTCAAACAGATCACTTCTGGTATTGCATATGAAAAGTCAATGATATAAGACAAAGGACGATGTCAAATAAGCATTGCAGCTTACACAATTCATAACAACTGAATAGTTCTGTGATCATTGAAAAGTTGCAGATTATGGATTCTATAACAAACTTCACAATAATTAATAAAAACATTTCAAACTAGAGCTGTGGTACCCAGCATTGCATATGACAGGGTTTGGTCAGTGCGTACCCTCAGCATGGATGGATGGCCAGAGGCACCATCATCAATGCCACTAACAAGACTTGAATCTTCAACTCTTTCAACATTTCAAAAGTTGATAAAAACGTACTGTGCTGACCCATTCGAGAAAATGAAAGATCCAAAACCCTTTCCACTACTTATTACATGGGTGCCAGCCACGGAGCCATCTGAAACCTGAAAATCACTTTGACCAAATCAGCCAAACCTGAAGCCGGAGGCACTGAGCAACGCAGTGATAAAACAACAGGCCTCTCAACTTAATGACTCTTAAATCGAGTACACCAATGCTGTATAAAAGCAATTTTCAAAAACATGTATCAGAGACTAAAACACTTGACATGTCACAATAATGTACCACGGTTACTAAATTTATTTGTGCACACCTATAACTTTCCTTGTTCATGTAAAATGTATGTGACTGCAGCAGTTTTTGTTCTATAAGGATGAATATTATTTCCTACTTATATCTGAACGTGGGAAACATTTCTCCAGTAAGTTTGTAAAACCTATCACAAACACCCAGAGGACAAAACATGTAACCGTGGCTTTTGTGCGTGTTTATTTATTAAATGTGTCTTTTGAGCCAAAAACATAGATCCTGTTGTCTCCCTTTCAATTCAACACCACTAAGCTAAGTTTTCTTGTGTACGGAAATAGAAACGGCAACAGAAATGCAAAAAACCCATCAAGTAGTGAAACAGAATTACATGTACATGTACTTAATGGATGTTTGATGTTTTCGTTTCCATTTCCGTACACATGAAAACAAGGCTTAAGCAGTATGCCTTTGCCTGATTCACACTGCTTACGGCCCCTGTGGTTACAATAGAAGCGTCAGACCTACAGGCCTCACTCATGCTTGATGTCTAAGTACTGTTTATTGAACTGACTAAAGTGAAATCTGGCTGTGCATGGGATCCCAGATTATTCCGCTTCATAATCTCCTTAATTCATATTTGTGTGAATAATAGCTCTCTTCCATGTAGTCACTCAATCGCTCTGTATGTTTTCAAGACTTACTCAAGAGCCAATTGTGATGCTGCCAAGGCAAGACCTGCTGCCAACTTGTTGAAAAACACATAAAATGAGTAGAAAACTGCATCATGACGACTCTTTGTTTCTACCATGTAGAGATCAAGCACATCTGGTAAAACTGACCTGCAGGTAAAAAGAGAAACATATGCTGATGATTTTTTTCCTCTCCTGCAATATTATATATCGTTACTAATATACACTAATGGCGCAAGTCATTTTTGACACTCTTGAGATATTAAGAAAAACTGTTTCTTTTCCTGCCATTATAATGCTATTAGATTATTTCATTTTCCCCTTGGCGCATTTCCTTATTCTCTAATATTACCTGGCAGCCCTCATGCTCAGGAATGCACTGAACCATCAGTTGCCTTTTCGCATAAGTCTGACATATGCCATTATTGTAGAGCAGTGACGATATGATTTTACAAGACATCACAAGTTACCTCTGATGACTGCAGTCCATGTTAATCATGTAAGAGTGTTTCCCTGTATTTTTCTCACATTCCCTCTTTGTGTGTAAAAGGAGTCCACATTAGCACATTAATCCCTGTGCAAAAAAATATCTTTACCAAATGAAAAACACATCCAATTATTCACTAATTTATCAACATAACTTGTAGACAAATGATTACAATTTTGGATTGGCTTCATTTTTTTTTTCCCTTCCAAACATTTTTTAAGGATGTAATAATAACTTTATGCTGTGGGATCTGAGCCCTCGTCCTGTTGGAGGCCATTATATTGTGGCCTACATATTGCAAGCCAGGTCCTGCTGGAGGCCAATAGCAATGCTGCTCCTCTGTTTTGTTTATTCGGTTGCCGCGACTATCAGTTTTTTCACATTTTTTGCCCACACTACGTTCACTAGTTTATTTATCCTGTCACCCGTACAATGTCTGACAAAATGGTATCATCCGATTATGTTTATTACGATGCAACCATTCGTAATTGTTCGTCATACTCATGTAATAGTACTGACGATCTGAAGTTCGAAGTGGGGAAAATCTTGGGGAAACTTTTACTTTGATGCTGGTTGTTGTCTACATGAGAAATGAGAAGAAAGGGCCATCTGCGTACTTGAGAAAATGTTGGATGTCTGTTTTAATGAATTCTGATGTAATACTAGGGCATGCTGCTTAAGGGCATCTGTCAGTAGGTTTTTCATCAGGGAAAACTGGGTGAGCTGGAAATCAAATCTCTTGCTAAAGGTCTGCAAGGAAAACTAACATCATAGTACATGGAACCTTTACATAGTTCAGGAGGGAGAAGGCAATGTCACAATACATGTGGTTGTTAGTACATTAAGTGCCTGGTTTAAAAAATAATTTGTTCACCTGAATGGCCTGACTTAGGGACAAAAAAAGAGCACAGCTCTTGGAAAAAGGATAAAACGTGTGTTACACGGCACGCAAATGCAGAAAATTCTTGATTATAGGCCTTCTATTTAACAATAGAATTTATTGCATCTCATCACAAGTACTTTATCCAAATATCATAGGGGTCCCTTATGATTTCTCCACCACTACTGTTGTTATTGCGTCCTAAAGTAAACACTATACACGTGTTCAAAAGAACCCGACCGTCGAGGTTATCGGCAACACAAGAACGATCGGCTGACTGGCCACTGGCTATCCCCGCACAAGGCGTTACATGGACGAGTTCACTCAATGTGGGATGAGCATTAGCTATGTTCTTATTTTTACATTTATTAGCATGTCAAATGCATTCACCTGCAAAAAAGAAAAGGAACAGGAACAATGCAAATGTCATGATAATATCACGTTCAACCCTCGTCCTGAGGGATGCCACCATATTGGCCTTCCCGCACAATACGCGAGGCCAATATAGTGGCCTACATACTGCAAACCGGGTCCTGCGGGAGGCCAATATATTGTATGGCAGCGCTGCTCCTTGTATTTTGTTTATTCGGTTGCCGCGACTCGTTTTTTTCACCTTTTCCTTCCCCACACTATTTCGCCTGTTTATCGATCCTGTCATCCCTGCTATATCTAACAGAATGGTATCGTCCCATTACGTTTATTACGATGCAACTATTCGTCATACTCATGTAATAGTACTGTCAGTCTGAAGTTCGAAGTGGGGAAAATCTTGGGAAAACTTTTACTTTGATGCTGGTTGTCGTCTACATGCGAAATGAGAAGAAAGGGGCCATGTGCATATTTTAGAAATCGCTCTATGTGTAAAATTATGAATTCCGATGTAATATGGGGCATGCTGCATAAGGGCGTCTGTCAGTAAATTTTTCGTCGCGGAAAACTGGGAGAAAATGACCGACTTTGTTGTTGGTCGTTGTCTTTATCTGAAGTGGTAATTAGAGAGATACTCTACAAGCTGGAAATAAAATCTCTTGTTAAAACTAACATCATAGTACATGGAAGCTTTACATAGAAGAGGAGGTAGAAGGCAATGCCACGATACATGTGGTTAGTAAATTAAAGCCTGGCTTAAAAAATAATTGTTCACCTGGATGGCCTGACTTAGGGACAGAAAAAGCGCAGAGATCTTGGGAAATGATAAAACGTGCATTAAACGGCAAGTAAATGCAGAAAATTCTTGATTATTGGCCTTCTATTTAACAATTGAACTACTGCATATCATCACAAGTACTTTATCTAAATATCATAGGGGTCCCTTACGATTTATCCACCATTATTGTTGTTTTTGCGTCCTAAAGTAAACAAGATACACCTGTTCACAAGGACCTAATTCAGATTGACCCGACCGCCGAGATTATTGGCAAACATGCGAACGATCGGCTGACTGGCCACTGGCTATCCCCACAAGGGGCGTTAAGTGGACAAGTTCACTCAACGTGGGACGAGGGTTAAATAAATTGATAGCTCATATTTGTAATTAAACATGCCTTAGTACTTACCAGGGTAAGAGTAAAGCCACAGAGATACCAAACCCTCCAAACACCATTACTATATAGTAAATCCATGGACTATTTGCTGGAAGGTACATCTGACTCAAAAAGATTGGTATCATCAACTGTCAAGAACAAGAATACAAACCAAAACTTAACAACAATAATATCCATAATTGCAAATTGTAGATTAACCAGCTCAGTATTGTTCACGAAACTACACTGCAAGTCTAAAGGCCCGGAGGCAAAATCTTAATTTCTTTTGTTCTGTCCATCGGTTAATGAGGAAAACCATCATTTTATGACAGGGCAAGATGAAAAGCCTCAAGAAATTTTTGCTTTTTCTCTTCTTCCTGAGATCACTTACTACAGAAATTTGCATTATCACAAAACATTCTTAAAGCACAAACCTGCCAAAAACATCTCAGAATTCATAGCAACAACAATTACCCATGAAAGAATACAAGTTGTTAGAATTATGACGTTCTAGAGTAGTTTTCACTGTAAACCAGTGGCTCTCAACCTTTTTCGGGCAATCGCCCCCATAAGCTCCAAATTTTCTTTCATTCCCTTCCCCCCAAGAAAAAAAAAAATCGATACTCAAACTCAATGGATACCTTGCCCGAGAAGACAAACTATATGCAAATTACAATGTTAAGTTGCTCAAGGCTTTCTTTATGACATGTTGATTATAAAACAGAAAGCAGTCTTTATCAGATGCACTTGAAAAAAAAAAAGCCTTTTCTGTTCATAAAACCCATCTACATGTGCTGTTCAACAGTCAGTGGCTGACATGTATTTGCCCCCAAATTGTCCACCATTCATATTCCCCCCCTTCATTGTTTTCACCCCCCTGTTGCCCTTTTCTTTTCGTTTTTGCCCCCCCCCCCCGATAATAAAATCGCCCCTCGGGGGGTGATATCACCCATGTTGAGAACCACTGCTATAAACTATTCTGACAGACATAACCTTCATGCTTTCTCCATTATGATAATAATGGATAAGCCAGATAGACAATGAAGAAGGGACTGGAAAGCATTCATGAAATTAGCTCAGGCCTAACGACACTTCGAAATTTTAGCTGGATTTTTCACTCTCCTTTGTCAACTGCCTAAGGTTTAAACTGAGTGACAAAGTACAGATAGTTCCCACATCTCATATAAAAATTATAATGATAGATGATACCAAATGAATTTCACAAATTTAACAAACCAGGCTAGGCTGTATACTTTTCACATTGTAGCACATTATAAATATGGCACTTTTCACAGAGGTTACTTACAATATGGTCACTTTACACAGAGGTTACTTATAATATGGCAATTTCCACAGAGGTTACTTACAATCATACCAGCCGCATATGCTGTCTTTTTCCCAAATTTTACAGAAAAGAAATGCCATGCTGGCATAGACACAATTGAGACAATCTGTTGAATAGATGAAAGATGGAGAAATGAATTATGACTGTTGACTGTGTCCAGACAGCCCTGCCTGAAGATCTCTGAACCAGATTGCACCAAACTTAGCACAAATGTTCCAAGCATCAGTAGACTGCTGTTGACCAGGTAAGGTTCAGTTTGGGAGACAAAAACGCGAAAGGTCTACATTTTCTATACAGACAAACAACTAATCAAACGATGCATTTCTGACGTTGAGAAACTAAAATTTGACACTTAGTTTAGAACTTGGCGGTATTCATATGCTGTACGATACCAGGCACTGAAAAAAAAAAATCAGTTGGGTCATGTCAATTTTTGCAGGTGCAGAGTATACACTTAAACTGAAAGAAAAACGAACAAATAAGTCCATGAAAGGTTGTAAATGTTTTAAGTACTCATGTGATTCTTGTAGTATACCTAAGCACAGACTGCTTGTCATAAAAGAAAGATAAAATCCAAGAGTACTCACATCCTTATAGCAATATCAGCATATCAAGCTTTTCATCTTTTACTCACAAATAAACTTCGGCCTGTATGTGCATGCCAAGTAAGAAAGGTCAAAATCTGGCACATTTTTAAAAGGTGTTGAGTCAAAAGTGAAACTCAAACCATGCAGCACTACTTGGGTTTACCAGCAGCTTCATGCAAATAAGAACTCTGCTTTCTCATTTTATATGAATCTCTTTTCTGCAAATTTTCCTCTCAATAAAATTATTATAAACTGAACTTATTATTGCTATATAAGTATCCTTCCAAAAAGGCCACCAACAGATGATGTTTAAAATTACTCCAATCTTTTTAAAAGGATTATGAAATTCATTGTCCACAATAATATATGTCATTTCTGGATAGTTCTCTAAACTTTCCTCAGGTTACAAAATGTAGATGATTCAAACAATGAACATCTCATGTAACTGATCCAGTTCCTAAATTGCTCTGAATGGCTGGAGCAAACACAGCATGAGACTTATCACTATTCTGAACAGCTAAAAGAAAACCGTGACCTCAAACAATACATAAATGATATCAAGAAATGTTATGTATGCAGTTTACAGCTATTTAAGGTTTAAAATTTCTTGTTTGTTGCCACTGCAAGGCTCGAGACCTGCTTTCAATGGTAGGAAATGGTAAATGGTGACTGCTGATTTTGAAAGTTGACTGTTTGAAGGCTATCATTCATTAAATACATTGGCCAGGGGCGAATGAATCAATTGACTACTAAACTATATCATGTCCCACTATGTGATGTGAAAACATTTCTACCAAATACTGTGGATGCAATAAACCTGGTGATATTCAAGTACCTATGTACTACTAGATGAATTCAATGTCTTTTTCCAAAACCAAATCAAACCAAAACATCTCATTATCCTAATCACTCACTATTACTAGGGGTGAAAATCAAAAACCAGTTGAGCTAATCATTTGTACAAATACATTTATCAATAGTAAAGAGTAACACTTGAAAAGAATACCAGGCCAAAGTATATGAGGTACATTTCCATTAAATGTGCTGCAGCCATTAAGTGAACAGCATGTGACAATGACTGATAAGTGCTATGACAACATCAGTTCAAATATTTAGCACAGTGGCTTATCTCGCTCTGTGTTGAGGTCAAAACTTATCAGATATATGCAGACCAAAGATTTTGGGGTTTTAAAGCCTTTGAGGAAGCAAAGATATGAAATGTATATGGACAGCTTGCATCTGACATTTAACTATGATAGCTACCTGTGGTCAGGTTAACTTAACTTTTGGTAATGAGGCAAAATCAACTGGTTTCCTTATTTGCCTTGATGGTATAAAGTCAGAAAAATATCTGACAAAATGCAATATAAAGCAGATTAATGCATCTTTTGGGAAATGAAACAACTTCTCCATAGCTATTTTGTACAATAATGTAAAAGCCTGTGATTCATTTTTTTCTTCGCTCACATTGTAACACATTAAGTGATGTGCTCTCAAAGTTTATACTGCACACCAGATCTTAATCCTGGACATTTATATTATGTATGGCAGAGCATAAAACTTATTTTAATATAAGTATGAAAGAGTGATACTAATCAAAGAGTCCAAAGGGATTAAAATGCAAGCATACCATGAAAACAAAGTTGTGCCTCTCTTCACTTATAAACTCAAGTTTTACTCTTAAAAAGAGCATTGAGATGGCACTCAAAGAGACTTACCAACAGAACGAGGATGAAGTTGGAAAACTCATCTCCTTCTTTCAGAGTGTGTGTGCAGTACAAGGCTATATTGCCTTGAATAATCTGATGAAAGTAAAAACATGTAAAATATCACAACATACCCCTTAAAATATTACCATACACATGTTACAGTGGACCATCATGTTTAACGACACTGCTAATAACGAGACCTTGCTGAAGGCGAGAACATTTTAAATCCCCATTTTTTTCTGCTATGTGAGTTATATAATAAAATACTTGAATAATGGTAATCGATAATCAAAGCACCTGCTGTATAGCAAGAGAATCAATTTTGAATGCGTATGGGAAATGGTGGGGGTGGCTGCAGAACAACGTATTGGGAGTCAGACAATAACAACATGTATTGTTCTTTGTTACTAGTCATGGCCCCACCTGGCCATCTCTCACTTAGGCATAGTATGATTTCTCTTCCTACTGACCATCTGCTGTGACAGCACACTACACGCAGTCAGTTCAAAGTGATGACTCAACACTCACTGAGGCAAACTGTGGGGCAGGCCATGAAGGCTACAACCATGTAGCTTTGCCAGACACGTGCATTGTCTGGTCACTATCTGTGATGTGCGGTAATTATTACATGTCATTGCAGCACGGTAATTGATTGTCACTAATCGCCATGTGGCGTATGCTCTTTGTCTACACCGGGCTTTGTGACTGCATGCCTATACTCCCTGTGTCACAAACACGTGGCCAGTCTGTCCCGTTCTTTGAATGATACAGCATGAGAAACCACCAGTAACAAAATAATGTACTCGTCTGTCTTTAACTTTTGTATCTGACTCTCTTGTAATTTGATCGAAACATGGCTATTGTCATCACAAAAAGAAAAAAGAACCAAAACAATACCAATATGAAGGCCGAGATCTGCCGTCAGTTTGATATTATATATATGTTTATGTACAGGACATGCTAGCAAATGGGCTAATCATAAAAATAAGTGAGGTATTTTAATCCCTTGCTTGCTTTTTGGAATCTTTCCTGGAATAGCGAGACCTCAGGTATAATGAGACATTTTTGATGGAACATGACCCCTTGTTATGACCGAGTTGCACAGTAAATAAATGGAACATAAGTCAATGCAACGAACTACGGAAATACAATTAAGATATTAATGCAAAATAATAAGCATCTATATATAATTCAAGAGAAATGTAGAGAGCAAAATCGACCACTGTTCATAGCCTTCGTGGACCTGACAAAAGCTTTTGATACTGTAAGCAGACCAGCGCTCTACACAGTTCTCAGAAACATAGGATGCCCCCCAAAACTGCTGAGTCTGATAAAATCCTTCCATGAAGACATGACTGGATGTATACAGTTCGATGGAAACATCTCAGAAAAGTTCGACATAAAAAATGGAGTAAAACAAGGATGTGTACTAGCACCAACCCTGTTCGGCATCTACTTCGCAGCACTCCTCCACCATGCGTTTAGCGAAAGCACTGAAGGCATCTACATCAGGACAAGACTGGACGGCTCCCTGTTCAACCTATCAAGACTCAAAGCAAGACAAAAACAGTTGAGGTCCTTCTGCGCGAACTCCTGTTTGCAGACGATGCAGCTATCGTCGCACATGACAACGAAACACTCCAGAATTTGATGGATCGACTAGCACGTGCATGCGAGCTCTTCTCTTTAATCATCAGTGTGAAGAAGACAGAAATAGTCTCACAAGGAACATGTGTACCTCCAAGCATCTACCTAAATGGAGATAAATTGAAAAATGCTGAATCTTTCACATATCTGGGGTCAACAATCACTGCAACACTCTCCCTAGATGAAGAAATTAACATGAGAGTCGGGAAAGCAGCCACAACTTTCGGAAAACTGTTCAAAAGGGTCTGGAACAATAAACACCTCACAACAAAGACCAAGATTCTGGTCTATCAAGCATGTGTGTTGACCAGCCTCTTATATGGATGTGAGACTTGGACCACCTACTCAAAACAAGAAAAAAGGCTGAACACGTTTCATCTCAGATGCCTACGGAAAATCTTCAACATCAAGTGGCAAGATAAGGTCCCAAATACAGATGTATTGAGAAAGGCACAAGTTCTATCAGTGCAAACGATCTTACGAATGAGGAGACTTCGCTGGTTAGGCCATGTGAAAAGGATGGATGATCACCGCCTCCCAAAACAAGTGCTGTATGGCGAGCTGAGGGAGGGCCACAGAGCAAGAGGCAGACCCAAGCTCCGATTTAAAGATCTGTGCAAATCATCACTAGGTGACTTCGAGTTGCCAGAAGGCTGGGAAATCATTGCTGTAGACCGAACCACATGGAAAGGAGATGTGAGGAGGGGTGCTCGGAGGTACGAGCAGTCACAACAGACAAAACAAGAACAAAAACGGCAGGACAGGAAGCTAGCTGCTAACCCAGCAACCACACAACAGTACTTGTCCTGCTCATATTGTCAGCGGCCGTGTAATTCAAACATTGGCCTGGTCAGCCACGAGAGGAGTTGCTCACGACTCCAACATTGACATTTAGAAGCTGCTCTGACCGTCTGCAAAGACGAAAAGGGCCATATATATATATATATATATATAATTCACAAATCCTCTACCTTTGAACGCAAAAGGCTTTTTTCTTAGCCAACCAAACTTTGAAGTAGGTTTCGAATACCGTGGAAGGTGCACTGAAGTTTGAATTTTTTAAACTGGTTTTATGTTTCAATTTTTTAAAGTTTGGTTTGAGCCACTGATTGCTCACCTCAAATCCCTTTTTTTCATGAGCACTTGACCTGCAAAGTCAACACTTCTTGCTGGCTGATTGAATACACTCAGTCTTGGTTTAACTACTTAATGTGCTCGTGGCTAAAATTAGAACACAGACATAGCGAGGGTAGACAGTGACTGGCAGGGTTGTGACTGGAAGGCCCGTGAGGGGTGCTGCTTTTAAGCTTGTAGTAAGATATTTTAACCCTCTTCCCGCTTTGAGTGAACTCGTCCACGTAATGTCCTGTACTGGGTGAGCAAGAAGCCAGTCAGCCAATCGTTCGCGTGTTGCCAATAACCTTGGCGGTCAGATCAATTGGGTACTTTTGAACACATGCATCGTGTTTACTTTAAGACGCAGTAACAACAATAATGGTGGATAAATCATGTGACCCTGTGATATTTGGGTAACGTACTTGTGACGAGATGCAAAAAGTTGTATTGCTAAATAGAAGGCCTATAATCAAGAATTTTCTGCATTTACATGCCATTTAATACACATATTAACCCTTCCCCGAGAGCTCTGAGCTAATTTTTGTCCCTAAGACAGGCCATTCAGATGAACAAATTTCATGTATTTTTTAAGCCAAGCATTTAATGTACTAACCACATATATAACGGTATTGCCTTCTCCCTCCTGCACACCTTAAGCAAGAGATTTGATTTCCAGCTGGTAGAGTACATACATGTACTGAAAAGCATTTTAATCAAAGCAACACAATATCTCTCAAATTACCACATCAAATAAAGACAACGACCAACAACAAAGTCGGTCATTTTCTCCCACTTTTCCTTGATGAAAAACCTACCGACAGACGCCCCAATGCAGCATGCCCTAGTATGACATCGGAATTCATTATTACAGATACAGAACGGTTTCTCTGATACTCTTCTCATTTCTCATGCAGACAACATCCAGCAGCAAAGTCAATCATTTCCCCAAGATTCTCTCCAGTTTTGCACTTCAGACACACAGCACCATTAAATGAGTATGATGAATAGTTAGGAACAGTTGCATTGTAATAAACATAATTGGACGATACTATTTTGTGAGACATAGTATGGGTGACAGGACAGATAAACAAGGGAAACATGCAAAACTAGTGTGAAAAAAAAAACATGAAAAAAAAAAATAGTTGCATTAACCAAATAAACAAAAGACCAGGAACAGCACTGCTATACAATAAATTGGCCGCCCACAGGACTTGATTTGCAAATGTAGGCCACAATATTGGCCTCACATGTTGTGCGGGGAGGCCAATACAGTGGCCTCTTGCAGGAAGAGGGTTAAATTTGTTTTGATGAAAAATCTAGACTAATTTTAGGCATATATCATATCTATATATGTATAGTAAAATCAGGTTATGTGTGAGGGATGCCAGCAGTGTGAGTGAAGCAACTGATACTTGTTTCTTTTCGTCAAATGTAGGACTATTTCAGGGTGAATCTTTGTCGCCATTTTTATTCTCGATGTTTATTAATGACTTGCATGATTGGTTGTCTGCAAAAGATGTCAAGGGCGTACATATAGAAGAATGTTTGATAATGATACTGATGTTCGCAGATGACATGGTCTTATTTAGCGATAGTAGGCAAGGACTACAACAAGGTTTGAATGCTCTGAATGGATATTGTAATGGGTGGGGTTTGACTGTGAATACTGGTAAGACAAAGTGTGTGGTTTTTAGCAAGGGAGGGAAGTCTGGCATGCGGGATAGAAGTACAATGATATAACTCTGGAAACCGTTAGTTCATTCAAGTATCTTGGATTTATATTTAGTAGTACAGGTAAATTTTCTAAAGGTATTCAGGCGCTAGTGGATCAAGCACAGAGAGCTTTATTTGGTTTGAAGGCTTATTTGCATAAAAATCCAGAGCTGAGTCCTTCGTTACAGCTACGACTATTCAATACATTAATAAAGCCTATACTTTTATATGCTTGTGAAATCTGGGGATTTGCTGAAGCTTGGCCCATTGAGCGAGTCCACCTCACATTTCTGAAGTCTATTCTAGGTGTAAGAAAAACAACCCCAAATGCTTTTATATATTTTGAATTGGGAGTTTACCCTCTAAAAATTGACCGTCGGTTAGACTATTGAAATTCTGGGTTAAAATATTAGGCTTAGACGACAATAGTACCGTTAAAAAAGTTTATAGCAGATTATTATCAGCCACAGAAAACTACACAAGTACAATTAACTGGGCTTCACTGACAAAGAAAATACTGGAGAAATCTGGATTTGGATACATCTGGGAAAGTCAAAAGGTTGATCAAACTTCGTTGTTTTTATCTGAATTTGAACAACGTCTACGTGACAATTTTCAACAAACATGTCGAAGTGACATAGAACATTTAAGTGAGAATCGGCTATATAGACATTTAGCTGTTGAATTTTACTCAGAAAATTACTTACATGAAGTAAAGCAGAAGCATTTAAGGATAGCCATAGCAAAGATAAGATTGGGCTCTCACAACTTTATGGTGGAGAGGGGAAGGTGGCAGAGGCCTAAACTGGAGTATGTTATGAGATTATGTGAGACCTGTAATGAATTGGAGGACGAATTTCACGTGTTATTAACTTGCAAAAAATTCAAAGATATAAGGAAACAGTTTTTACCGTCTTGGCTACTTGTTAGACCAAGCATGTTTAAGCTTATACATTTTCTGTCGTCGATGCACGATAGAGAACTACATTCGTTTGCACTGTTTTGCCATAATGTTCTAAACGAATACAATAATGTCGCTTTGTGACTTCTCCTGGCGAAGTCTGAAAACTAAATTCACCTTCGAGTGAAAGAATAAATTATAGTGATATTTTCAATTGTAGTAAATTTACAACAGATAAAGGTGAGGAGAGATCGGTTATGTAGGGGGGGGGGGGGGGGGATTGAAAATGATGACTGTTGCTGGCAATTACAAGCTGTATTTGGCTGTATACTACAATAAGTAAGTGTATAAATGCTGCAGGGAGCGGGGAGAGTGAACGATCATGCATTTTGTCTGTTTGTTTGTTTGTTTAATGTTTTCTAAGATTGTTCACATGATTCTTGTGTGTTTTTGAATTGGCCGCCAGGCCTATAATAAACTAAACTTGAAACTTGAAACTATATAAAAAAACAGCAAGGAAATAAAATTCACTGCTGCGAGGAAGAAATGCCCAGACCTGAAAAAATTACATGTGAAAGATAGTTCTTTTGCCTATTATGTCTATTCCTTTGACAAGAAAGCGAAGTATCGTAATTTTGTAATAAATGAAAATAGGCCTAAATATATCGAATAATGCTTTCTCCTCAACAATGATGGCCTCCCTCCTGCCTTTGTTTTGTTTCGACTTTAAACGTCCGGTCGCTTTTCAAAGTTTGAAGGCATGAGTTCCTGTGCCGCCTGCCTTATGCATGGGCCATACGGGTGTTGTTACTGTGCCAATTGTGAGTTGTTTTCTACCTAGATCTACATAATCTGTGTGCCGATTGTGCGTGTTGTTTTCTAGATAAAGATATTTCTCCCGGGCAGGGCCGGGTAACTCAGCCAGTGTGTCAGAAATTTAAAACATTTCTGTATCCACAATTATGGTCATACTGAATATCTTACAGAAATATGTATCCCACATCATCTAAACATAAAATGAAGCACAGACACCATGCCATGCAAACTGTACTTCAAAAGACAGCCATTTTACCAAGTCCTATTGATAATGTATGTTGGATTATGGAACTCAAAGCAAAACATAAGACAAAAACTCATCTGTTAAGTACCATTATATCAACTATCATTACTGAAAAATACTAAATTTGATTCAAGCCAACAGCATTCCTTTCATTCACCTGACTTCACAATATACAAAAACTGTAATTTTAACATAAAGTTAGTTTAGGTCTGTTATTTCAATGCTTCTTTTAAGTTTCCATAAGCATAATGGCACAAAAACATATTCCACAATTTTGGTTTTCCCGGAAGATTCCAATTTATTGTGTCTCCAAGAAAGTTGATGAGACAGAAAGCTGAAAGTGAAATCAAGAATAACATATTAGCTCCAATTTCAGTCAACAACTAAGACTGATCACATAGCAACCAGAAAAAGAAAAGCACTTGCCTGAATTGCTATGGTGAAGAACAAAAAGGTGAGAGCAGCCCACACGTATGGCCTGTATGTGAAAACCAGTTTAATGCCTTGAAAGAATCCTAGGCGATGTTGCACGTTGTGTTCAATAATACCTGGACAAAAATGCAATGCCAGTGTTTCCATATTTGAAAATAACAAATTCAATAAATCCGTTTTAAGTAATCTGAAGTGCCAACTTAAACAGACCTTCACTGTCAGCAGATAAATACTTAGCTCAAGATACACCTCTATGACATTTTGATAGATGCGTATAGATACAAAGAGAAAAGGACTATCTTGACATTAAAATTTTCTGACCTTAGTTACATAATTTACATTCTGTAACAGAAAAGAATGGTTTACATTCAGAAGTGTCAACATTAATAAATCTTTTTTTTTTCCTCTCCTAAACAATGGCCGTTAAAGGCTTCATTCCGTGATACGCACTCAACACCTATTCCGTAATACATTTGACATTCATATACTCAGTTTTTCACTGATTAACTCAGACTTTTCTCGTTAGTATGAAGTCATACAATAAGAGCAACACTCATATTTCATTGAAGACTGAACTGCATTTGCTTTCTATTTGAAGATTTAGACACAGTATCACAGACACCATAAATCAAATATTAACCAAGCTGTCAGCTTGTCATCCACTTCTACACATAAATATAATGTACCTTTTTGCTCCTTTGATCCAAAAAAGACAGTCAGGCAGCAAATTATGTATATGCCAACGATCACCAATGACCCATGGAAGTAAGCATCTTTCTATTAGATGAAAAATGCAGGTTTACTACAGTATAACTACTTGATCTCAAAGTACAGCCTGAATTATTCAGAAAGGTGATCAAGCGCACCAGAAAGGAATTCCCTTAAACAATTCAACACCATACTCTATATCAGGGGTCACCAAACTATGGCCCGCGGGCCAGATCTGGCCTTCGACGTCAGTTCATCCAGCCGGCCATGGTACTTGATTTTGTTTGATAAAACCAGAGATATCTAGAGCTACGCAAGGCTTGCAAGTATTGAACAGATTGCTTATGCGGCCCGCCCTTGTAAATCTGTCAGTTATCCGACTCTCTGTGAAAAAAGTTTGGTGACCCCTGCTCTATATCAATATAATACAGAATCTTTAACATACAACAATATGTCATCTTTACACTTTAAAAATCAACCATACCTTCTGAAGTTTGTTAGTCTTCTCATTGATGTTTAAGGCGTGATTGGAAAACAAAAAAAAACAACAACAAAAAATCAAGACTTGAGACGGTTGAAGGGTTGTTTTAAAACAAAACAACAACAAAAAAATCAAGACTTGAGACGGTTAAAGGTTTGTTTTAAAACACTTACTAATCAATCAAATTTTTTGCCATTTTTTTCTGTTCAACTGTGCTCACAACAACAACAAATACAGATCATGGCTTCAAGCTTATCTGCCAAAAATTTAAATATACAGATGATCTTAAAATCTTTAATGTCATTTAAAAACCTTATTTTCTTGCTTGAAATACCATACTGCAATTTGTCTTTAAATATTAATTCCTCCTGCATTGCCATGTAAATGAAACACTGCATCCTAGACAAGTATATTTTATTCCAGTAATACCCTATGCCAAAATCAAGTTATTTTCTACGACTAGATGAATACCTGACATTGCCTAGGATATATCTTTTTCTAGGCAGTGGTTTTACATTTCTCTGCTAACGATTTGAATTTACCTGCACTTGCCCTTTCTTTTAACAGTATGTTAAAGTTGCTAGTAAAAAAACACACACACACATTCACACATGAAAAAAATGAAACGAAAAAACGCTTCATTCTGATTCTCACTATTACTGTTAGGCCATTCTTCATTTTTGTTGTTTGTTTGCTGGCACGCAGTATAATTGCACATCTCTTGCTGTTAAAGTGCTATGCACCTTGTAAGCATTAGAAAAAACTAATTAGTCAGCACCTTAGAGGGTATTTTGCAGTTTTTTAAACCAACTGACCAGTCAGCCCACCAACCTCATCCCATTCCACACCCTTACCATCACAAACTAGTATCCGACCTACCTCCTCATCAATATTTAGAAACTCAAAGGGGGGAAGGGGAGGCCATGCAAGGTGAGTGAAAGTAAAGATACAGGAGAGTCAGCATGGGACAATTTGTGTACAGAACACATCCTATTGTGTGTCATGCGCACCCAATTGTGTTCGTTGATATTGTGAAATAAGACCCACATGCATTAAGTGAAAATTCATTCCCTCAACTCCTCCTTCCATCTTCATTTCTTCAATTAGTTTTCTTTGTGAACAAAATCCTCAAAAACAAAGAAGACTCTGACACTTCAATATTAGCCTCAAACACAGCTGCCCTTTGACTTTTCAATAAGTCATGGGTTGGAAGGTGTTTATCAAAGGGTCTTTGCCGTTATTTGAAAAAACAAAAACCTTTGCAAAAGTTGTATTCTTCCATATATACATTTTTATAGTTATGATTTGATCACAGCTCATAGCTCTAATCCGTTTTCCTGACAACAATATACTGTTGGTTACCTGTGCCCCTATACTGGTGTTGTTGACTGGCTTTTCATCTCCATTGCAACGTGTATCTGATACAAACAGTCCTTGTACAAACACAGCGATCAGAACACCCAGTGCTTCAAATGCCATTCCTGTTGCAGTGCGGGAGACACAGATAAAGGCATGAAAATTATATTTTAAATAGAAGAAAATGCTCATTCTTAGTCTTCTACAGGCTGGTAGCCAAAGTAAATCAAACTGAAGACCTGATACATTTCGAGTGCAGTTTTGTACAGTTCTGAGCCTCATCATATATCTGTGCTTCCCATCAAGACATCTTCCTAACTATACTAAACACATGCCTATTTCAATCAAGATTACTTGTGTATTGAGCGATGCCTCCTGCTCAGTAGGCAACAAAAAGGACTTAAAGTAATAAATATTTTGATATGTAAAGAGTTTTTTCAACAAAAGATTTTCTTTATTATTAAATGCTTTTTATGTATAGAACACCCGGGCCAACAGAGTTCTCCACAAGAATTAGAAAACAATCCAAGCATATTACAATTTGGGTTCCTATCAAGTCAAATGTTGGTGTCCATGAACTTTCTGACACATGTATGTGAGTTTCCGGCCTATCATGGTAAAGAAATGACCAACCATCAAAAGTGTCCCACCTTCTGATGAAGCACGACTATTGGTAGAAAAAATTTCATCACCAAGAATGCCTTCTCGTACCTCACCCTCAAAATTATATTTAAATCATAACTATTTGTTAGTGATACATTCACTATGCTTTAAAAGTCTAACAGTGATGTGATTGAACAACCTTGTTTATGATCTAAATGTGAATGCTCAGTTAGGATAAAGAGTGACAAGTTTGAAATAAACAGTGAAATATGTTTGTCCTGAACTTAATAGTTTACTGCAAACTAGTCAACAGCTATGCTGGAACATATGCATATAAGAGTCAGCCTTCCAGTAGAACTATGTTTAACTTTTCCTTTATATAAAACCATCCTAATAAGGAACAGCACTCTTGATAACAATTTCTGGGGAGAACAAATGTGCCTTTCAACTTACGAAAGGATGTGATGACATCCCTGTCTTTTTGATGAGTTGTGATGTACATGGTCAAAGCTGTGTATGGCACATGCAAACACTGGAGAATCATGAAACAGTTCAAGTAAGCATTTGAGCATTTGCTATATACCAGTCTGGTATATATATATATATCTCTACTCACAAAAAGCTTTTAAAAATTTATATTTTAAATGCATCTTCTCCATTTCTTTTCTGTGATGACAATTAACAACAACAAACATTTAACAAATTCTCAGTTTCATTGTTACACAGCTTTTGCAGCTAAAATTTACTCGGGAATATGATGCAATAACATAATAATTATCATGTTTTAAAAAAAGAACTTTGATCAATTTTTGTAACAGGAGAAACTTTTAAATATTAAACATGCACCCATGACTACAGTTTTATAATTTCTCATGACATTAACAAAAGATCAGAAGATTATTTTAAATATATATGTGAAAGATGGGAAATGGAAGCTTAACTTACTGTCACTAGTCCCTCAAATAAACAGAACATCGCAAAGTAAAAGCCAAACTTGCTTCCATCGGTAGCATCAACACTTTCTTTTCCCGTTTCATCAGTGTAGGCATCCCATGGCACATAGAACAACATTAGATAACTTGCACATGCAAAAGGTGCTGAAAATATAATCCTGATGCAAAAAAAAAAGTTATTGGTTAGAAACAAAAACCTTATTACATTTCACACACATGATTGTAATTATAATTAATAAGTAACATACCAGATGATGTTAAATACTGGGTGACCTTATATAGGCTACATATAGCCTGAATAATCAAACACCCCCTTAGGTCACCCTATGGGAGTGTTTATTGGGGCTACATGTAGCCTTCATAACCAACCCCACCCATGAAACATTATTTGGGCCATCAATATTACCGCAGCGAGAAACAGGTAGCCCAAATAATGTTTCAGGAGTGGGGTTTGGTTATGAAGGCTACATGGTGGAGCCCCAATAAGCACTCCCTTAAATAATTTACTTAAACAAAAATATTATTTACACTAGCATGGTTTCATCAAAATTCTGGCTGTTGCAGGGGATTCAAACCAGGTCTTGTACATGAACACTTCAGCACTGGCATTTACTTTGGACTTTGGTTTGGATTGTCAAAGTCTCACAAAAGTTCTGACAAATGGTTCATGGGCACTCCAGGAATATAGTGTTGATTTATCAGGCAGCCATCTCATGAAACTGTTAAAACAGCTTCAGGCCAAACAATATCTAAACTCATTTCTCAAAGTATAAAGCCACATGGTGGATTGTTCCAATCGTTCATTCATATTTCAATTCCATGTTTATAAAAAAAGAAAGGTGGGGGTTGGGGGGGGGGGGGGGGAGGGGTGGGGGTGGAACGATAGGACAAAACTAAACTTTAAAACACACATGTAAGGGTGATAACAAAAACTGATTGGAGGGAAAAACTGTTTTTTAAGGAGCGGTCTGCAATTTTCTCATGCTGCTGAGATTGTTTGTTTGTTCAAAGTTCAACTTTTCATTGTCTCCTTATGCCTAATCGTTGCCTTAACTAAATGAAAATGAAGTTCTTTTGAATGCATTTGTATCTATAAATTAATAAATCATAAACTCCGTCTTTGTAAATCATGTATCAGAATATCTTTAACAAACAGCTAGACTTCTGTCATAGTATTTTGATACATTTCTTGGAATACTTGTTTATTTTTGTTATATTTCTGTATTCTGTATGATAAAAATATGAAGTTAATCTACTGGAGGTTATCATTTTGTAGACTCTGAGCTCCCTATAGCATCTTGGTAAGGTAACATGCTGAACCCTGCCCATTTGATCAAGAGGATGAGTCTGCATGTGCATAGCATCCATTCAATGATACAGCATTCTCCTCTAATACTGAGAACACTTACCATGGTCTCATTTTACCCCATCTTGTGTCTGTCAAATGCACCAGAATGCCAATGCTTGGATCCGTGATAGCATCCCATGCCTTCCCAGCAAACAGGATGATGGACACATAGCGTGGCTCCAACTATTTAGACATAAAACATAATATGGTAAATTTCTGTATATTGGGTGGTGACTGGCACACAACACACTGTATGCACAATTTTATCTGTCCACAATACAACTCTAATGCAGCAACATTTGGTTTTTGACATGCAGTTATACATACACATATTAAAAAGAAATACATTTCTATATTTCACAACTTAGATAAATACTCACCAATGCAACCTCTAAGAGAAATATATTCAGGAAGAACCCAATCACTGTCGCTGTGGCTTGGTATGGTACTCCCCCAACTGCAAAGCAAAGCTTTCTCCACAAAGGCAAGGGCTGCTGAACAGCATCATCGCTTGCACCAAAGCGCATATACTGTTGAGATGAGAAGAAAATAATTTTAATAACTGTTCTGTGCATTTGTCAATTTTGTGTGTATTCATGAAATTATTGTCCTAGTAGAAGAAAGTTTTGCGAATCCTTGTCAAGGGTTAACAAAAATTGACTTTCTGCCAACTGATTACTTCAAGAGTTTATTTAGTCAGCTCAAAGCAAAAGAAAAGCCTGTTGGTTAGAAAAGTCAAAATCAAATAGATCAGATACTTAACAAGCATTGCCATCGTATTTTTTCACTAATTCAGTACCCAGCTTCTTTGCCGGCATTTCAGGTATCTGCCTCGATCCATCCAATTGTTGTGCAGCCCCCAGCACAGGTTTAAATTTCATGTCACTTGTCAGCTGAGGAATTTCGCAGACGTCTGCGAATAGGATCGGGATCTTATTCGCAGATAGGGGTTTCTTGGTTTTTGTGATGTCTACTATGGAAAAGTTCCTCCAGCCTATTGTGGTCAGCGGTGGCGCAATAATGACTAGCAGCTGCGGTTATCAGTTGAAGACTATTGGTTCAATCCCATGCCGGAGGCTTATTTTTAATTTTTTTTTAACCCTAATTCTGCTCATTATTAGAAATAGTTTTTTCCCCTAAAATTGATGTCGTGAGGAAACTGATCATTAGTAGTGTGTTTCACATTACTCCTTTTATTAATTCCCGTTCCTTGAACGGGACAGCTGCTAATTAGAAATAAAAATGTAAATCAAATTTTAAACATGTAAATGATTTCTTTTAAAAACTTAGTCAGTGCAAAGTGAACAGCTCATCTCTCTCTGAGGTAACCTGGATCTATTCATTCTGGATTTACTGAAAATATGAGGAGGTAACTTGCAAAACCTGGAAAGTCACATTTTTTCAAAAAATGAATTGCGTCCTTGACATCAACTCAGCCATAAAACACAGCTACAGCTAGAACATTTTAGGCAATCAAAATGTGCAAAGTCAATTGTTTTCATTCAAAATGTAAGTACCCTAGAGCTCAGATTCAGTATTATGCTGTGTCAAACATAGCGCGCTTTCTTAAAATCAATATAAAGTGACTTAGCAGGTTTTGCAGGTTATCTCCTCATATATTTTGGGGGTCTTCGGCTATTTGTCATGGTTTTGTTTTTTTACATTTTTGTTTGCATGGACATTTAGTTCATTTTTATTTGCTCTGTCTGACTTTCTCTGTGATTTCACACCTGACAAAAGTGGCTAATATTTTGATCCTAAAAAAAAAAAAAATCCTCCTAGTCACAATTTTATACTCTGGAGCAAAGCAACAACGATCAGTAGGGGGGAAAAGCAGAAAAAAAAGGAACAACAAAAAAAGAAGTCAGCCGTTGCGAAGATTCGAACCCCTCTTACCAACTCGGCAGGCGAGTTTGCTTAGCATGCCACTGGGGAACCTGAGTAAAAGTAAAAGTGTTACTAAGCAAGGTCTCTTTAGATACTACCGTGGACACGATAACTGATAGTGATAAGTATCGTTAAAAAACTGGTGCATCATTACCGTAAGAAACACCAAGTGTCACTGCGAATTGAGCCATCTTAGAGAGTGAAGAGCCTAATTATTCAATAAAACAAGCCAGAATTGTGATCTTCTTCCTAAATAAAAATCCCAAAACCAAAAATCCATCTGTGAATAAGATCTAGATCTTATCCGCAGATAGGCCTGATCTGCAAATATAAGCGTGGCCATTTGATTTAGCAAATAATCAGAACTGTCAAAAAATGGTACATTAAAATTTTTGTTCACCTAGGCTACATAGTAATATAGTGGCTTGCAAATTTTTTCAAACCTAGTTTTCTTGATTTTTTTGTTGGGGGGGGGGGGGGCAATAATGAATACCCTATATTTTCATTTCATTGCTACTGTCTGTAGTCTATTGTGGGTGAAAATGAAAACTGAAGAGATTTAGGAATTCAGGAAGAGTAATTTCCTTTGGGCTTGGGTTTCAGGAAAATTTCTCTTGTTTAGGCTTAAATGACATGGACTGAAGAACTTTTAAGACCAGGGGGGAGATACAGACCATTCAAGTTTTCATTCCTTATTCGTCTCTGCTCATAGCATTCATGTTTAAAAAATGTTTTCTGTCAGTTAAAAGGCTTAATCTAGATCTATATAAATGCTGAGGCGAGAGACAGAAAGCTGCTGACAAATGAACCACGACCTGAACTGACAGAAATATCGTAGATCTACTCAGGCTGGCCTGAAAAATAATAAACATCCTCATAGTCATACAACTTTTTTGTACCAATATCCACACATTATTCTACTTGCCCTGTTCCCCGTCATTGTTGAAACACAAATTGGGCCTCAATAACCTGTGCTACCATTCACTTCCTCTCACTTGAATCTAATACACATGCTTCATAATGAACAAAATGTTCCATAATCACTCCCCGATAGCCAAACCCAAAATAGACCCATGTAGCCTATCGAAACTCTGAGCTCTGACGAACTCTTGTATTTTTGTCTTATTATTACTTGATAACCTTTGAACTACGTATTAACTATTCTTTTCAAGCACAAAAGAGTCACAATACAATTATTGCCAGTTAATCACTTTCCCAAATAAGCCCGGAGCATTAAAAAGGAATTAAAAATTACTCTGTTATGTGTAACAATCTTAAGTTTTAAGCCTAGAGCATATATTTAATTTGAAGAAGTCCTAGTAATTGCGGTGAGAATGAATTTAAGTAATGAAACCACGAAAAGTGTTCTTGAAATGACAGGAAAATAAGCGATACCACGAAGTTCACTTTCCTTTCCGTCTCGTGACAGATGGCCTACTGATAGCTCTCTAAATGAACCGAAACCAGATCTTGTACTTGGTCCATTTTCAGGCCTAACGGTGTTGGTTGACTGAAACAGCTGTACTTCTGCAGCTTATATCGTGGGTAAGCCCGATGCATAATTGAAATAGATGTTACATGTCAGAAAATGTGCGATTTTTACAAGCCCACTTATGCCAAAACACAAACAGGACATTTGTTGACATAAAAGGGAGATCACAGACATGTTTGGGGGCGTTTACCACACGGCGGCACGAGATCTAATATAAAAAATGCGATTGGGCCTGATACTGATAGATCTAGAAGCCTAGATCAGTCTAGATCTAGCTCATCAGGATAGATTTAATCTACATACTGCAGATGCCGATAAAAAGTGAATTGCTTGCTTCAACTGCTGCCGGGAGGAGTAGGCCCCTACCTTAATCGAGCGCCACTTTGTCAGATTGATAAGTAACGGCGTGAGGGTCTAGTCAGTTTGTATCATCGAGGCCGTAGGCCGATGTTCGTCTGGGCAGTAGTCAGATTGACATGTCAGGGAAAGCCCCGGGGGTAGCTATGTATCATCTCTTTTAGTTAGTTTCTGGTCTTTGGCGCTCGAGTGCGGAACTCCTTCCCTGCTGCCATTGGTGATTGGAGTTGTTTGTGTCTACTGTCTGTCTCATGCAGAAAAGAGAATTGCCAAACAACCATCCTCAAGTAGGCCTATATCTATAGGCAAGCTGTGTTAGGTTCCCCATTTTAGGAGGCTCACTGCTCTCGGCATTATTATACCTCACTTTTGTTGTTTTTATTTTTCTTGTTCTTGTTTCTCTGTGATTTAGTGGTAGGGATTAGTTTTTAGAATTTTTCCTGGGCAGCGGCCAGGCTCAGCCTGCTAGTCTTCTCGACTTTCAACAGCCAAGGTATCTTCAACGTGTGCAACTTGCACATGGGCCTTCTTAGTTTTTCATCCTTATCAGAGAAGACTAGGTGCTCAATCCTAACTACCATAGGATCAGGGACAGGAGTTGTTCCCCCCAAAAAATTCCAACATGCCTGCGCTGACTGGAGATTGAACCCAGTACCTTCGGCATGAGAGGCAAGCACCTTGCCTCTAGACCAGCGTGTCCACCAGGAAGCAAAAGGCAAACAAACAAACATTAGTCATTATCTAGATCTAGGTTGAATGTCAAATGCCTATTAAAGCAAATTCACTATTTAATACAAAATGATCTGTGCTGTTGTACATCCTGATGTATAGAGGAGACATCAGTTAGATCTAGATCTAGTGTAGACCTAGGTGAAAGCCTTAATCACATTTCAAACCAAAAAAGAAAAAAACTTGGAGTAAATTATATGTTATAGTGTAGAGACGATCATAACAAGTGATGGAAAATTTGAATTTAAAGTTTTGTTTCAGAGTTTGAGTTTGATTTTTACGGCACGTCAGCATGATAACAGCAACTTTGCGCCCTTCACGGTCTATTTTGGTAATACACTTTCTTTATTTATATTTCGTATTCAGAGCTATCAAGTTAACATGAAATTAAATACATTCATATAATTTTAACACATTGGTAAAATTCTCAAAAAAAGTTGTCCTGTACATATAAATCTGGAAAAAGTTTTATAAACGAGTGTATTAGTTATTAAATCAAATTGTAGATCTTAGCCTCTCTCAGTAAGGACATGATGCCTTGTGGATCCATGTCAGAAAATAATTCTTTCATGCATCCACAGTCGTAGTGCCTTCTTCGGATACACATGAAGTCTACAGATTCAATCAAAATCTCCTCCCCCCCCCCCCCCCCCCCCCGCTCCCCCCAATAAAAAACTATATTTGAGGTGGGAATGACCCAGATGGAGTCTGCTAAGGACACTTTCATCCATCCAATTTTGTTGAGAACCATGGGTCCACTGTCAAAGCTGACCTTGGATAAAGTGGGGTCAAAGTGGTGTGTCGGTAGGGGGGGCAGTCAGCAGACTGGCCACGTCAACCACTAGAATCCCATTCTCTCTCATCACATGTTGCACTTCATGGTCAATGAGGTGCCCACGCTGTGGGGACATACCAAGATGGTTCTGTTCTTTGCTAGGCTGGGAACCACACATGACGTGAAAGAAAAGGATGAAAGAAAAGCGGGACAGAAGACAAAGCAAGGGAGGACAACAACTGTCACCCGCAGGTAGCCAAGATGTGGCAATCTATGAGGGACAGCCCATCATTTTGTGGGGATTTACCACTCTGCAGGTGTGGCAGTGGGACAATTTATAACTCCCTGGACCCACTTGGGGAGCTTTGTTTCAGGGATATGATAGGAAGAAGCACCTTATGAGTTACACAACTTCAGTCGGGGTCATATTTCATGTGGGTGTTAATCTCCAAGCTGTGCAGTTACTATAAAAACATTCACCTAGAGGACTAACTCACCAGGTGGGCACTGGCCCTGCTCGCAGTCGCTCCTAAAGTAGCATCCTTGTAATATCCTTACAGTGTGACTGAAGTGGAACTCCACCCCAGATTTATGCTTTTAACAAAAGCAACAGGGGGGTTGATATCTAGATCTATCAATTTCAATTCACAGCTATTACTATATTGTAAATCATGCAGTTATCATGCATTTAAAATACATTTCTTAAGTTAATGTATTATACAGTATTCTCCATTTCATAATAAGATGAAACAGAACAAGCAGCATGTGACTGTAGGTGCTTATGTTGTGGCAGAAAGAGTTCAATATGTCCAGACCACCCAGTAAGCCTAACCCCGTCCTTATCCCTAACCCTTTCCCTTTCAATCAGAAAACAAGGGATTCAAGAATAGGGATAGTTTTAGGATATTAAATTATATCTTGGTTGGGTGGTCAGGACACACGGAACTCTTTCCTTTGTGACTTTTTGCCTGTTTATTTAAAGCTAGCGAATTGGCTTGTTTCATATTACATGTAGTAAACTAGTACCAAGCTTACAGTATTTTCTCAATAAGTTTTATTTTAACAAATTAACTGCACCTGATGATGACAGTATAATTCATCTTTAGAGCCAGTCAAAGATGTTCAACAGAGTTGAATACCCAATTCCAGTCTTACATCAGGTTGTTGGGTGACCAAAAAAAAAAAAAAAATCATTCTGTGATTGAAATTGTCTTGAAGCTTTTCATTTATTTTTTTTGCTGTCAACATTGTCAAACAAGTTACTTTTCATCATGAGATTTTTATTTTGGCCAAACCTGATTGAAAAGCAAACTTTAATTAATTGTGTAAAAACAAAAATATGATGTTAAAGTTCAATTATTGTAAGCTGCAGCCTGATAGAAAATTCATTTTGAAAACAAAATTAGAATGTGACCTTTTGGGGCAAAAAGGATCCCATGCCCAAATTTTAAACATAAATATAGTTTCCTTATAATTTCCTTACAAGTAAAATTTTTTCGCTCTCCACAGATAAAAATGTCTGACATAATAAAGTCTCTGAATGTACAGGACATTCGTTTTCCAACATCACTGGAGAAAGATGGCTCAGATGCAATGGTGAACTTTATTATGAAATTTAGTAATTGGGTATAATACCTGACAAAAACTGTGCTGGCCTCAAAGGATACCTATTAGAATAGATATGATTCAACTTAGTTGAAATAAAAGAAGAAAAACTTGCCTATAAAATGCATTTTCTGGTGGTTTTATATCTTCCATAAAATAAGTATATATGCAAAATCACAAAATAAAGGAATCTGAGCAGCTTCCCTTCTAGCACTGCCTCAGGGGAATATAGGATGTTCATCACAAAACATTTAGGCCCATGAAATTACATGCATTGTGAAAACACATCTGACTCCTTTTGGGAGATGTATAGAAGTGCTTACAGATGTAGAAGTGCTTACTCATGCATTGAATGTTTAGATACAAAGTATTCATAGGGAATTAATTTTATAATAGAATTTTCTTTACAGTGCTGAAAGAGTTTTTGTCTTCACCTGGTGTTTAAAAAGCTCACCATACTTCACCACATTCAAATTAAAAAACTGATTCTAACAGTAAAACCATTCTAACTTCTGAAGTTAGCTGTGCCAGCACAAATATTAATTAAAGTAATAAGTGTGTAAGAAAATTATTCTTTTTTCGTTCACCCAGAACAAGGCTCCAGACTATTCTTGCCCATATGTAACACTCACTACGCAGTCAGGTTTGGTAGGACATGGAATAACTTTTACTGTTGGGAGAGGCAATAACATTGGTGAGTACTGCACTATATAAATAGTGTTTGCCATCTACGTTACCAAGAGGATATTAGAATATAGTACTTGGTCATTTACAGCATGGGATACAATAAATGGGATGGTATCAGAATAACCTTAAGATTTCTAAAGAGAGAGCATTCACGATGGTTCATACGAGGTGGGATGTCAGTTTTATATTATTTTCAAATTGAAAGAAAAGAAAAAAATTAAAATCAGAATAGTGTTTTTTAAAGTGATTAAAATGTTTTTCAAATTGTTTATCTGAATCTAGGTCTTTTTACAATTTCAGTGCAGGTCTGATGCATATTAGCATGCACTCTGATCCGATTTCGCAAGGTCTATTATGCATCTGATATTTATTTAATTTCCCTTTGGTTATTTTTTTTTTAACCAATTGTGAACTGCAGTCGCCCCCTATTGCCTCTATGCATTACTTTCTACAGTTGTCATGGGTCACTGATTTATCCTTGATTCGTTGCCAACCAGAGGGCGTAGTATGTGGTTATTGAAATATTTCAGATACTTATCAGTTGGATTACTATTTGTAACATCAACAGTTTAAATGAAATAAGTACATTTATGTAGTATAAATAAATTTTTTTGTTGTAAAGGAATGCTGTCAATGTTGTTGTGATTTTAATTTGTCTTTGGGACAGTGATTACATGTTCTCCATATCTTTGGTTTCCAGTTTGTGAAGCTATCAAATTGCTGGGCCCCCTTGTCATTGGCAAGGATCTCCAAATCATACTTGATGACTTTGCTGCATTCTGGAGGTCACTGACCAGTGAAGATCAAATAAGATGGGTGAGGCTGACAGAAAATACAATAACAAAACTCACAGCATATCATTAGTTTTAGAAATGGTGTCATTTGCTGATGAGACTCACAGTAACCTACTATAAAGATTATGTCTGATGGTAATTCCCAAACCATACGGTATGATTTACCTCCTTTTTTCATCAAGAACTGGAATTTTTTAAACTTAATTTAAAATGTTTGTTGTCAGTAAAAAAAATGAACAATAAAAGGTGTACTTAAGTATCAGAATGTCTAGTGTCCTGGCAAAACTACGTGTTTCCCCAGTTTCTTTCTTTCTGTGCTTCAGCTTGGACCTGAGAAAGGAGTTATGCATCTCGCTGTGGCTGCGATCACCAATGCAGTCTGGGATCTATGGGCCAAGCAAGAGGGCAAGGTAGGTCAAGCAGACAAGTGTTCTTTTGTGTAATTGTATATGAAGTGATTTGTTCATTTTCGTTTCTTTTTGCTTTGCTGATCTTGTAGGGAATGATTTTTTTGTCAGATATTTTTCTCGTATGGAATAATATTGGATAAGGCAAAGGGAATCCTATTCACATGGTACAAAACAAACAGACGAACAGAAAACTGGATATGTGGTACAGTTCAGTCCGGTTATGAAATACATCATTTTTATTTTCATCTCTATTGAGTTTACAGTCATAGAAAGAAATATGTGACTGCTATTTTCATTAAGTTGGATATTTATGTATAAATTTAGCCCAACGATATCTATATAAAAAAACAGCAAGGAAAATAATTCACTGCTGCGAGGAAGAAATGCCCAGACCTGAAAAAAGTACATGTGAAAGATAGTTCTTTTTGCTACTATGTCTATTCGTTTGACATGAAAGTGAAGTATCGTAATTTTGTAATAAATGAAAATAGTCCTAAAAACATCGAATTATGCTTTCTCCTCAACAATGATGGCCTCCCTTCTGCCTTTGTTTTGTTTCGACTTTAAACTTCGGGTTGCGTTTCAAAGTTTGAAGGCATGAGTTTGTGTGCCGTCTGCCTTTTGCACGGGCCATGCGGGTCTTACTGAGCCAGTTGTGAGTTGTTTTCTACCTAGATCTACATAATCTGTGTGCCGATTGTGCGTGTTGTTTTCTACCTTGACCCCTCCGTTCTTTGAATGGGTCCTTACACTAGTATTTCAGAAATTTACATTGTGACTAAATTTTTCCAGGATTTTATATTAGCCAGAACTCTTTAGAATTAATGCAGACTGCCTACGTGTTTGTCAGCATTATCTTTTAATCTGTTTCATTTGCACCTTGAGTTGAATCAGTTGAATGAGTGCCTTTTTCTGATTCATTCCATTACCTGTTCTTCTGTCCATGATTTTAAATTCATTTTGAAGACGAGTGATGTCATTTTCATCTGCAGCCATTGTGGAAGCTGCTGGTTGACATGGTGAGTGGATACAAATTTGAAATTGGTTTTGAGATGAGAAAACTTGTTTCTCTCTGGTTCAAACTTCTCATTGCCTTCATCCGTGATTTGTTTATCAGGATATCGGTAGTTACATTTTATACTCATACTTGAGTGTTCAGTAGAACAGTAAAGTGCTACTAATTTATGCCTGACTCATTAGGAAGCTTACATATAATTTCTGTAGATTCCAAAATTTGTTTAGTCATAATTATGTGGAACAAATTAATTTTTTGTTTATGTGAATTATACTCAGTCACAAAAAGTCTTTTGGGGTGACATATACAAATAGTTTACTGTACAAAAGGCAGCAACTGCATGACATTTACAGAAAATTTAACATCCTTCAAGATAGTACTTCTTAGAAAAGGCATCTGATATTTGAAGTTTAAATGTATATGACAGAAACAGGTTAGAAAGTCCTCGAGATGATTCTCTTACTAATTCCTAAACTGCTCATTTGATATGTGCTTATTAGAGTTGGTTGATTGTCTCTACACTGCATAATACTCTTACATTTCTTTAGTTATATTATTTCTCTTTTAAAGGAACCAGAGAAACTTGTGTCTACCATTGACTTCCGTTACATGTAAGTGAACATTCCAGTTTGTTTATAAAAGTACATAATTGAAATACAATATGTAATACTTTGAGTCTCAAATTTTGTAAAATATTGTTTTTTGTGGAAGAGAGTTTAGATAGGCCTCTTATATAAGACCTTTATTCTTAACCTTTTGAAACTGTAGCACTGACATACCAGTGGGAACCCCACTGTACCACCGGTAAAATAGTGTGGAGATGCGCTTTGTTTTGTGGACTGCAGAAAGGTAGTTTCTTTGTACGATTCTTGAAGCCTGTTAGAAACTACATCCGGGAAAGGTAAACAAGATGTCTGCGCCCATATGGCATGTGTTTTCTGTGAGTTTTGAGTGGATTTTTCAGTGTTTTTCATCATGAAACATGCAGACCCACAACCAGGAACTTCTGGTACGAAATGCCAGTGCACAAGATTATTCTCAGTGAAGGAAATCATTGATAATTTTGAAGAGTTCTGTGAATTAGATACGGAAAATGATGAGGTCTGTCCAATCAGTGATTTAGAAAGTGAGCCAGAGGATGATGAGTTCGACACGAATAAACATTGTCTCCCATATATTTCTTGCATAACCTTTTTCTTAACCAATCCCTGGTTTTCCACACAAACACTCAGGAGCTCAGGCACAGGGTCAAATTAGGGTCAGGAGATCAGGGCTCAAAGGGTTAATGGAGGTGTGATCACTAGTGACAAAACTCATGAAACTTATTGAGTCTCAGAAATGCAGGAAGATGCAATTTAAAGTGACTTGAACTCAACCGTTAGGAAAGGTATTTTGTCCAAGTGAAGTTTATCTGAATTATAATTTTCCATTTTGGTGAACCAAATGAAGTGATTATTATCAATCATATGCTCAGCATGACTCCTAAGCCCAAAAGCTCAGTCATTATAGACTGAAAAAAATTCAGTCAGTTTCCTTTTTCAACATAACGTGTATTGGTTTCCATTTCTGAAAAGAAGAAAACTCAAAACTGGCAGACTTTCTGAAAAGTTGAGTTGGTAACTCATGAATTTTATTTGTATTTTCTGTCCTTTCATTAACATATAGTTGCCTTTAAGCATCCAGCGATCCACTTTTCAATTGATTGTTTCATTTTACTCCCAGGGAGGATGCTTTGACAAAGCAGGAAGCTATTGGTAAGCCTACTCTGTAAAAGAAAATTTATGCACATAATAATTAAAGGGATTGCACTTCCCTCATCTTTTTTATACAGTTTCTCTTTGGTTTTTGTCTTCTCTGCAATAAAAAGTTCTTCTGCCTTCTTTCTTGTTTGAGGAAATTATCATAAATGTAATCACAGACCATTCATTTTTTCATTCAACTTGGGTTTCCATAAGAAATGATCTTATATGTTAAAAAAAATATCAGAAGTCTGTCACCATGAAATACAAATGGACATAGTGGAAACAAAACAGACTTTGTGTTGTTAAAGGACTAAAAACATAAACATACATGAAAGAAAATCGAAGTTCTTTATGTATTTATTTATATATTATATGATTTTATAATTTTGTTGAATTTTCAGATATTCTGAAGAGCATGCAGAGTGGAAAGGCTGAAAGAGGTGATACTGACCTTTATTTTGTGTTGTTCACTTGGCCATAGTTCACATTTGCAAATGTTGTCTTTCATGCTCTCTTTTTACCTGTTAACACTTCATCCATTGGAAAATTGAATACTTTTCACTGATTGCCTTGAAGATCTTACAACTGTCACTGCCCATCAGTGTAAATGAAGAGAAATTTCTCACAAAGTTAAACCTCTCCCTTACTTATTTTGGCCTGTTCATTATTCTTTATCAATTCAGTTTTTCCTGTGTTTGTGTTGGTTAATATGATCTCATTTACTGCAAATATTGTAATTTTGTCATTTGATACCTTTGATGTACAGTATCAAACCTTGATGATTTGAATTTATTGTATTGATTTGTCTTCAAAATTATGTTAGGGTCAAGAGACAAGCAGGTATATTCTGTTCTGCAGTTAGCTCATCTTTATGTAAAATCATATTTCAGAATGATAACCTAAAAGAGCTGAAAACAGAGTGACTGGTTTGTCTAGCAGTCCTGATTATTTTATGCCTGAGCAATAACAGCTGATTCTTTCTTCCTCTTGTTAAATCCTGGCCAGTTTAAGCAGACCCATGAAATCTCTCAGAAATAAAATGTGTTTTTATTTGTTTAATAGATTGATATCAGAATTGAAAGGAAGTCTGATTTTTCATGTTTGGTATATTCACATGAAGTGTAGAATAGGAGTTGCTCTTTGGTGTGTTCGGCTAAACAACATTAAAGAGAAATTAACATTCATGTGTTTGTTTTGTCAATGACACTTGCAGAAAAGCAGCTGGAAGAAAGGGGATACCCAGCTTACACCACATCCTGTGCCTGGCTTGGTTACAGTGATGAGAAAATCCAGTTGGTGAGTTGAAACCAAACACTGTGTCACATGAAACGTGAATTAGTATTATTTATTACAATCTTGTTTCTTGCATGTTTAGTTTGCTAGATTTCCATGCCTGTCAATAGTTTTTCCTGTATTGCAGTTGTGCAGAGAGGCACAGGATCAAGGATTTACGAGGTAATTAAATTCAAAGTTTTGTGCATGTTAAGCAAAAAAATTGCCTTGCCTCATTTATTACTTGACATTTACTTCTTCAGCATTTCATTTCTCTCTCTGTTACTCTGACAAAAAAAATCAACGCACCATATACCTCTTCTAGCCCTCCAGTGGCCTTTCCTCATCCAAATTTTTCACATCATAACTCCAGTCACTTGTCATGGTTTGGACATCCTGTTGCACATGTCTGTGGACATAATTATTTTCTTTAAATTGTGCAGACAGAACCTATGTATGTGAATACCCAGGCAGATGCCCATAACTCCAGTACAAAAACTGCAACCTGAGACCTGTAAACAATTGAACTAGTGTAGTACATATTGATATTATTATTATTTAGCTTTGTGCCCTAATGTGCAATGTGTACATTTTCTGAGTTAATCACTCTTTCCAGTCTTATCACACCTGGAATATTCATATTTAATTCATGAACCTGTCAACTTTACCTGGGAAAATATCACTCGGGGCAGAAAATGTAAGTCTAACATAATCTCCTCTCCTTTGATCTGGACGGCCTTAGAAAAAAAATGTCATGTCATATTAGTAGCGTTGTTTAACATAATTATGCTGTTGAACAGTTCTCCAGCATAAATCCAGGTAGTGCTAAATGCGTATTTTAATAATTATAGGGCTACATTAAACGTGAAAATAGCAAACCCAGAGTATTTGTTGATAACCTAAAATGTAAGTAAAATGTTTTTTAAAGCAATCTGACATTTTTCAGATTCAAAATGAAAGTGGGCTCGGATCTTCAAGATGACAAGCGCAGAGCTACAATACTGCGTAAGACCATGAAGCCTGATCATATGTTGGTAAATGTTTTTCTTATGATCTTTTTCCCTTTACATTCAGTGTCATTAAGTTCCATCTCAACGCTTGTAATAGTAAGAATGTTCATTTCAAAATAGGTAATAATGAAATATCCTGGAATTTTTCTTTTCCCGCCTTCCTTTTTAAAAAAAAAAATATATTCATGCATGTGTTTCGATAATGATGTTAATTTATACAAGAAAATTATGAAATGAGAGGAGCAAGATATCAGTAAAAATTCAACCTCTTGTTTCCTTGCAAGAAACAGTGGACTGCATTGGAAATGTCAGATAGCATAGCTAAGACTTAAGATCTGAAGTGCAAAAATATCCGTGTAATTGATGCATTTTGTACCTTTCAACCCGTAATGTAATACAGTTACCCACACTATTAAATGTTTAGTGCTTAATCAGCCATTTCCATTAATGAAGTCTTTCCCTTATTAATTCAGAATGTGAAAGTGGAAATAGTATAACAATAATGTGCCATTGTATACTTATACTTTCCATTATCCTTTGATAGACACAAATTTGTAAGTGGCATATTTCACACATCTATATATAATATATACTCTAGTAATACTTGGCCAAATAAAGGTTCAGGTACTTTGAGTTCAACTGATGAAGAATGTTATATGCTAAGTAGTTAAGCATAGCTAACATCAGTCTTATTAACCTTATCTGTTTATTCTGTTGTATAAATTTATGTTAAATAGATAATTAATGACTAATTTGAATCCTGATGATTATTCACTGTTTGTTACTCCACACATAACAAGATGGTGGATGCAAATCAGAAATGGGAGGTTCAGGAGGCCATAGACTGGATGAGAGAACTGGTGCATTTCAACATTACCTGGATCGAGGAACCCACATCCCCTGATGATGTCCTTGGTCATGCAGAAATTGCAAAGGCAACAATTTGCTTTTTACTTATTCTTTTTCCTTATCCATCATGGTCATAAGTTTAGGAAACTGCCAAATTTGTCATTAAAGAAGAGTTAGGACAGTTTTTATTCACTTTACGTCTAATCCTGCTATATTGGAGCTGGAGGGTGAACATGTAAGCACCTAAACCTTTGTGACTCTGTGACAAAACATATGAACTTTTCTGTACTGCCTCAATATTTGACAGCTGATTATGTGCATGTCCATTTTAGACAAAATTCAGCTTTCAACAATAATTATTTCGTTGATTTTTTTTTTGTTTTGAGCACAAATTTTCATCGAGTAAACTGGAAAAGTAGGATTGGAAATTTCGTTCTTCCTTTTGTCGAAAATCAGCTTTTTCGTATTTGGGTATTTCTTCTTGAAATTGTTGTGTAAGAAGTCTTTGCATCGAACCCAGGTCCTGTTGATATTGTATCTTAGATCTAGATCTACAGTAGGTCTTGATACAAAGAATTTATAAGATTTATTTATCTTGCTCAGGGCCGGCTAGTTAGAAATAAAGCAGCTTAGTTAGTTTGTGACTTTTGTGTTACTGGGGATTGTGTGACAAGAGGTGTTCAGGTAAATAACTAAGTCTTGGCCATTAACTGTATAACATGCCTGCACTACTTGCGGTTAGATGGTATTCATTCACAAGCTGAAATACCTCAAATTAAGCTTTTAACTAAGATTAATTGAAGCCAATTTTTTCATAATATTAGATCCTCTTCATGTATGACTGCTTTTTTTTTTTTTTTTTTTAAGTTTGGGCCATGGCATTTCATGACTTTTACACAGGTTGTCTTTGAGGTATGGATAGATTGATGCTATTGCAAGGAATTTGTACTGTCCTTCAATAATTTCGTATGTGTTAGCCATATTTTCTTGGCATTAATTAAGCATGAGCTTTTTAGTATTCATTATCTGTAAACTCATGATCAGTTGTTCAAAAAGAAATTTGTATGTAAGTTCATTTCTGTTTTGTTCGACCTCTTAAGAATATGTATTATTTCATGTTTGCATATAGGCCCTGAATCCACTAGGAATAGGTGTGGCCACAGGGGAACAGTGTCAGAACAGAGTGATGTTCAAACAGTTTCTGAAAATGGGAGCTATGCAGTTTTGTCAGATTGACAGCTGTCGACTGGGTGGAGTTAGTGAGAATATTGCTGTCATTTTAATGGCCAAGAAATATAATGGTTGGTTGCCTTTCAACAATCTATGTTTAATGATGATAATGAAAATAATGCACTTAAAAGGCACACTCTTCCCATATGAAATAGGCTCTGGGTGCTTTGCAATTTTCAATGTATTATCATGGCAAAAAGACAACTAACTAAAAGTACAATCACATAAAGCAGATATTTATATAATTTCACTTAAAAAGTTAGATTTTTAGTATTGACTTACAAGACTTTGAATGGTCGTCTTCTCTTATTCTCTATGGAAAGGCATTCCAGGCTTTTTGTGGGTATCTTACATTTTTGTCGATTATTTATTGAAATATGATTCTGATATTCAGATTGTAAGCTTCACAATATTTTGTTAGGAGGAAAAATGCATGTCAAGAAACTGCACAACTTAAGTAAGCAAAACGATTTCTAGATTTTGTGATTTTCACCCTTGCATTAGGGCTTATTCTCCATTCTTCTTTTAATTTTAGAAGCATATGTCGGTGACAGATATAAATGTATAGTATAATTACAATGGATATATTAGATCTAGTATGAACATTCTTGAGATAAAGGTAAATGAAATTTAATTCTTAACTTATACAGTCCAATCCACTTATCTCGACATGCCTTTTCTCGACATTCTGGGTAACTCGACACAATTTTTAAGTCCCAACATGTTCCTTCTTTAATGCTACTAAATATTTCCCGGTAACTCGACGTGTTATTCCATTCTTTCCTCTTATATCGACACATTTCTTCCCGACCGTGGCAAAACAAGTGCATTAGATCTACTACAGTGCCACCAAAAATGCCCACGCATCTCCTCGCATATAAAACTTCTTTATTTCTTTTTGCGGTGCTGGCGGAGAGGGATAGGAGAGGGGGTGTGTGGACACAGAGGATGACCCTTGGCTTCAGTAACGCGAGTGTGAGGTGCCTTGCATAAGCGTGCGGCAGTAAAAGTACAGAGTAGGCCTACTACAGACAGTAAATTTTTTTTCCCCCACAAAACATTCGTGCGCCGTTGATACTGGGCCTTGACCTAGATCTCTCGGTTTACTGCCGTACTGTGTGTGTATCGGTATCACTTCTTCTGAAGAAACAGTCAGGTCGAGGTAAACACACACACACACAAAAAAGTAAAGCAATGCGCATTTGATAGCTACAGCATTTCTCCGATATCGGCAAATCTTTGCCAAGCAAGTGCTCCGCACCACAGTGATGTTGGAGGAACGGATGACAATAATAATGCCGATAATTAAAAGAAAAGGGGACATAACTGCGTTATTTATTGGACACCATGAATATGGTGATGTTTGATCCACGACCCACCCACCCCCTTTTTTCCTTCTCTTCCACCACTAATCTGCTATTTCGACTTTCTCTTTACTCGACACAAGTTAGACGGTCCCACTGATGTCGAGATATTAGGATTGCACTGTATCTTTGTTTGCAAACAGAAGCTTTAACAGCTTCAGTATTATCTTGATGCAAGAAAAAATGACATCATTTTGTGAATGTGAGACTTTCTTTGTCCCCCAGGAGAACCTTTTTTCAGCATTTGATGAAAGGCTTAATTCCAATTTTGAGGGGCGCATAGTGTATTTGAGTTCATTTATGTTTGTATTTCTATTAGGATTTTCTTGTGACAAATTTATAATTTAACAGATATGTGACTAAGAGCATATAACGATATATGCAGATAATCAGGTTATTACTCATATTATTTCAGTGCCTGTTTGTCCTCATGGAGGTGGAGTTGGATTGTGTGAGTACATTCAGCACCTGTCAATCTTTGACTACATTGCAGTGTCAGGATCACTGGAGAATAGGTTTGTTTGTTTTGTATTGCTCTGGTAGCAAGTCACTTTAAAACAATGCAGAGCCTCACAGTCCTTTTTTTGTTGAATGAAGAAGAATGATATATCCTAGTCTGTGTTTCAGTTCAGAAAATTTTCAATTCTATTTTTGATATAGAATTTGTCATATGAGTTAGCAGTGTTTGTAAAACGCCTAGAAAAAATATTGTAAGTCATATTTTTAATATTACACTTTTAACTGTGGGAGCAACATGGTTTGGTCACTACGGATAATAGAAATACTGTTTGGTTTTTTTTTGTCCTATTTTTAAAGTCGGCAGGGCATTAGCAAACGTGCATGTCAGACATCAAACTTTAAAATGTTTGTAAATGAAAGAAGTTCATGGAAAGCAATTCAAATCTTCAAATGCTACTGTTCTTTTAAAGCACTGATAAGTGTTCAGATGCAACGCTCTCATTTCACCTTTTTACATGCCCTGCTGTACATGACCTGTGAAGCACCCATCCACCCATCACCAAGTGTCGGGAATGCGCTTTACGCAGACAAAAACAATTGCTGTAAATCTGCAAATTCTTTGCTATATCGACAGGCCAAACCTTGGATGGTGGCTGGATTTAAAAAAGTGGAAGTGAAAGCATTGATGCTGCTTCTCAGTAATTCTTTCTGAAAGAATTTAGTTGCCTATATCATTGTTGTTTTTTTTTTTCCAGGATGATTGAATATACAGACCATCTACATGAACACTTTGAAAATCCATGCAGTACGAAGAATGGATGTTATGTAGTACCAAAGGTATGTTATTTCCTAGGCATCTGAGTCTGGACAGCTGTGCACCACATGAATTTGAAATTTGTCTTCAGTAATAAATGGACAAGGAAAATGAGAAAATTTACATTTTCTCAAATATTTCAAAGTCATTGGATGCTCTGTGCAATCATTAATAGCACTTAGTTTTGTTTCATTCGTGTAACGTTTCCATTGTGATGTCTACAGTGCATGAAGTGATCTGTTATGTGTTTGTGGTCTACAAATAGTAGAACGATCATGTTGTGAGAAGGAGCAAAAATTTCACACCTTCCTTCAGTAGGACATTAAGATTCTGAAGTCACAAATGTTGAAAGGATAAACTGAAAGGCTGGTTGATACATAAACAGTGTGTGCTACAAGGACAAAGTGACAGAAATGGAATGAGTTACAAAACTGAATTTGCCAGTGTGTGCGGTCCATCATGACAACAGGTGTAGTGATGAAAATATTGTTTCAGAACAAATAAATTCATTGCATGATTTCAGTTTTTGAAATTACATGAAATTGCTTTTTTTTTGCTTTTATTGGCTTTTCAAAAGCAATCCTAACTTTGTCCTGTCCAAGTACTTAACCTTTGCCGTACGCCATTATTTTACCCCCGACCCGACCATATGTCCTGGGTAGTTTTGTAGACATAGTGCTGTGTAAAGGAAAATACACGTTTTAGCTGATCTGTATGTCCTGGGTCGTTTTGTAGACATACGTTTCTTACCTGATCATGATGGAGGCATTTAAGGTGGCTTTTTCCTTTTGTGGGTATTACACATCTGTGTTCAACTGGTAATACTTACAGATTAATTTTCTTGAATTGTCGGGTGACACAATGGCTTTTGATTATCCCACCTCCATCAGTGGCAGAAGCAGCAACCTCGGCTATCATGAACTTACCATATATTTCTCTATCTTGCAGCCCGCAACCACTGGGGAAATATTTGAAGATGATGAGAAAGGAAATGTGAATGTGAGAAGGAAAAGAGTGTATGGATGGCTATCAGGCATTTTGAGAGACATTCGTCTTGATTAGGATGGAAAATCCACTATACATCTGGGCTGAAATCTGAGTCGTTGAGAGCAATGCGTTTCTTATTTTGAAAATGGAGTAAGGGGTGGGAGGGTTATTTCTTTGTATGGTTGTTATCAAGGTCATGTTCTGTTTTTCAAAGACACTTATACACTTCTAGAGCTGTGGAGTGGCCACAAGTGACATTTCTTTCATTGTTATAAAGTCAGAGGTCAGTCCGAGTACTATATTTGTGACCAGATTCATATCACCTCTTTCCATCTCCCAGTGTCACCCCCTTTCTCAAGATTAGGTATTCCACAAAATGGGTAGTTTGTTTCTGGATCACAGGCTCGAAAGACTCATCATGGTTTCCCTGGTTTTGAAGATACATAGTGGAAAAAAAAAAAAAGCTGTATCTTCACCTGAATGAAAAAAGTTGTTCATCAATAGTGAGGCATGTTCCCGACACATAATGCACTGCCAAGTTCTTCACAAAGATGCCCCAGACATCTCTGAAGGTGCACAATGTGCCTTGCATTCTGTGGCAGTCACGTTAACATCAGATTTCAACATATTCCCCAGTGTGCAAAATCTTTGTTTTGAAAAAAGTAACTCGCCAACATTTTCCTTCAGAGACACTCCACTTATAAGAGTAGTGTGACTAAAGTTGACACAAGTGCCCTTAATCATCAATTTTGTAATAAGGGCCCATATTTCGTCCTCAGCAGTCTCTGCACATTCTTTCCCTTCACTTGTTTCCCCTTAATCTTCGTGTTACCTACTATGCTCAGTACCATTTGGTCATCCTAGACCAAAGAAAATATAATACAGATGCAGGATTAGCAGCTGATCCAGTTTGGTATCGTATTCTTAGAGATTTGCAGCAGATTTTGACCTGAAAAGTGTCAGGAAGCCTATAGCAAAGGAGACCATTCTAGAAGTTATGTTTTCCAATAAACATGGACAGGAGGGATGTAGAATGTCACGAGCAGAGTTAGGGTCTTGGGGATGTTACGACTGCACGAGAGGCAGCTAACTCACACTCGGACACAACCACACAAGAAAAGTATTAAATAACTAGAGCGTATATATGTCAGGCCGGTCAGGCCATAGTTTACATAAATATTAATAACAAAACAAAAGACAATAGGGGTATATATCCAAACCAAAAAAAACTCTAATTAATAACTTGACCAATGATATTCATGTAACTATGGAGGTACTGCAATCAATAGCAAATAGGTATATTATACGAAACTAGATATCAATTTAAAGTGACAGTTGAGTCGCCACTGGCCAGTCGCCAGGCAAACTCTCCATAAATCATATGGGCTTAAATGTTAGGAGAGCCCAGTACGTTCAAAGCCTACAGAAGCACTCTTCGGCTTGTAGGTAATTTAAGCAGTTGCCAAAAGACTATATTTTATGCACAATCACCATTCAATTCATCAACAATGTGCTATATTATTCTAATCATACTATGGCAATAGATCTATGATACAGGACACTCGTGGTCGAGTGCCAGCTGGGGTTTCCTTAGTCTTCCTATGAGGCTGTAGTTCTCTCTCTATCTCCGATCTCTATTATGCTTGAATAAATAAGATATATTACCATTGCTCACGCCTACTGGTAGGCGCGAACATCAATATAGCGCAGCGTGGGCTTTCAAAGGTCAGCCCACTCAGACCTTTCTTTCTAGAGCTCAGTCAGTCCGTTAGCAAGGACTTCTTGTCTTCAAAGCACACAGTTCAGGTACTGGTCAACCGGAGATACTTCACGACACGATGCTTCTGCTCGCCTGTATTCACCAAATCTGAACGTTACACGATGTTATATACTATCTAACTACCCAGCGTGCTAGTCCGCTGGCCCAATTAGTTCAGCTATCTCATAGGTCGAAACCTCCCACCATTTTAATTGTAGTAATATGTCTGCACTATTCTACCAGCCAGTTAACGTGCAAAAACTTGTCTAGTCATACTTAACAATGTCAACTGTCCCCACCTTGTTTCACCCCTACTCCATTACTTATTAATCACGAACATTAAAACCGACAAGCGTGAATCTAACCGTTTAACTTTACATTTATTTACTCACCAACTATAATTTGGCGAGGACCGTTCAAGGCCACCAGCCAATTTCTCATGGCCCTGGTAAACAACAACAACTCACTCTCTGCGTGAGTTTTAACAACATCCGAATCATGACACATCCCCCACCCCAGTTAAAATTTGCAATTTTAACGATATAAATTATTATCGTAAGGGGAAGGCATGAGTCGAGAAATTGCTCGAAAGGTTAGCTTAACTAAGAATACTAGGTAATAACTAAGACTAGTACTAAAGTTAAAAAAAAAACCTACAGGACGGGTATCATTGATGGACAAAACTTCATGAAAATCTTAAGGTTCCGTCCAAAAGTATATATCTCTCTGAGGATTAAATCTTACCTCTAAATACGTAGACATTAACAATCATAACTCTAAAATTTTAGAGTACAACACTGATCCTGTGCGAATGTCATCAGGAATGCATACATACAATGAATAATACTCAAGAAAAGATAACTATAGTAGCATCGATGGCATTAGTGGATCTGGACTCCTGGTCTGCCATGACTTCTCGTCCTCGACCCTCGGCAACAACGTCTGGTGTGGCCAAAATACGGGTCGACGTCAGTAAAATAGCTGTTGGAACAAAGGAAAGCACAGGGGTAGGTGAAAAGTGTTCACAATGGGTGAACAATATGTGATACCATCCCTCGGTCTCTGAATGAGGTGTCAATCCCATCCAACGCCAATACATATGACAGACCTAAATAGGAGAACAAAATTTCCGGGTCTATCACAACTACAAATTTCGGCATAGTTAAGCTTAATTAACACTAACAGAAGCGTCCTTAAGATAAATTAATCTGATGTTCTCGTTCAAATTTCATGTAGCGCTTCTCTTGATTTAAGAATTACCTAGCGCTTCTCGCATTTAACACTAATCTAGATCTCAAATAACATTACATTAAATCTTTCCAACATCCAATCCGGTATAGATGAGATGCCACGAGGCGATAGCAGTTAATTTAATGCGCCGTTTCCGTACGCAAGCCATGCACACGTCAAGTGTCACAGGATCAATGACGAGAGGACATGCCAGACATGTGGGGGAGAAACAAAAAAAAAAAATTAGCAGTATCCAAAACTATAAACTACAAAAATGACATAAATAACAGTGGAGTCTAGAGTGGTAGACCTGCAGCTGTTTACGGGGTCCTCATCAGATGATAGTAGTGTCCTCTAGATGTCAGAGGGTGACGGGTCCTCTTCAGATGTCAGTGGGGTCCCCTCCAGATGTCACGAGCAGAGTTAGGGTCTTGGGGATGTTACGACTGCACGAGAGGCAGCTAACTCACACTCGGACACAACCACACAAGAAAAGTATTAAATAACTAGAGCGTATATATGTCAGGCCGGTCAGGCCATAGTTTACATAAATATTAATAACAAAACAAAAGACAATAGGGGTATATATCCAAACCAAAAAAAACTCTAATTAATAACTTAACCAATGATATTCATGTAACTATGGAGGTACTGCAATCAATAGCAAATAGGTATATTATACGAAACTAGATATCAATTTAAAGTGACAGTTGAGTCGCCACTGGCCAGTCGCCAGGCAAACTCTCCATAAATCACATGGGCTTAAATGTTAGGAGAGCCCAGTACGTTCAAAGCCTACAGAAGCACTCTTCGGCTTGTAGGTAATTTAAGCAGTTGCCAAAAGACTATATTTTATGCACAATCACCATTCAATTCATCAACAATGTGCTATATTATTCTAATCATACTATGGCAATAGATCTATGATACAGGACACTCGTGGTCGAGTGCCAGCTGGGGTTTCCTTAGTCTTCCTATGAGGCTGTAGTTCTCTCTCTATCTCCGATCTCTATTATGCTTGAATAAATAAGATATATTACCATTGCTCACGCCTACTGGTAGGCGCGAACATCAATATAGCGCAGCGTGGGCTTTCAAAGGTCAGCCCACTCAGACCTTTCTTTCTAGAGCTCAGTCAGTCCGTTAGCAAGGACTTCTTGTCTTCAAAGCACACAGTTCAGGTACTGGTCAACCGGAGATACTTCACGACACGATGCTTCTGCTCGCCTGTATTCACCAAATCTGAACGTTACACGATGTTATATACTATCTAACTACCCAGCGTGCTAGTCCGCTGGCCCAATTAGTTCAGCTATCTCATAGGTCGAAACCTCCCACCATTTTAATTGTAGTAATATGTCTGCACTATTCTACCAGCCAGTTAACGTGCAAAAACTTGTCTAGTCATACTTAACAATGTCAACTGTCCCCACCTTGTTTCACCCCTACTCCATTACTTATTAATCACGAACATTAAAACCGACAAGCGTGAATCTAACCGTTTAACTTTACATTTATTTACTCACCAACTATAATTTGGCGAGGACCGTTCAAGGCCACCAGCCAATTTCTCATGGCCCTGGTAAACAACAACAACTCACTCTCTGCGTGAGTTTTAACAACATCCGAATCATGACATAGAAGGTTCCCCTTTACTGTTGACATTAGTTCTGCATGTCCTGTGAGTGAGCTACTTCAGCCAGGGCCTCTGGTTCTGCATGTCCTGAGAATGAACTACTTCAGCCAGGGCTTCTGAAACAGGACTTGTACCAGGTTCTGGTTCAACTCACTTTGTAGGAAGCTGCTCCATCAGTTGTAAGTCAGTATGTACTTTCTTGATTGTCTTCACCCTTGGTCGTCATCACTGTCACAAAAGGCCCTCTCCATCATGATCACTGGTTTGTTCTTCCACCTCAAGTGTCATTTTATTCCTCATATCTCATTTGTGTCATATTCGGTTACGTCATTTGCATTGCTTTCTCCAATGTCCTCTAGATACCACAAAACTACCAAAATCTTATTCTGAAGGTACGGTCACTGTTCAGGCAGAAAGCCACCTCAACAGAATCTATAAATTCTATAGTCTGAAAATCTTTGAACCACCAGGAATGAACAAGAAGACTTAAGAATGTACAAGTACTCATTATCAAAAACCCTACTACCTGTAATCAATACTTAAATAACATCTTAACCATCACAGTGGATGGCACATAGAGATTAGAACATTTTTAAAAGTATTTGGTTACAGATTACAAAGATTCATTGACTGTCTACATTTGTACCCAGGGCATACGCTTAGGAATAAACAGTATAAATCCTTATATGAGAGGTATATCTACATTTGTACCCAGGACATACGGATAGGGGTAGAAAAAAGTAAACATAAATAAACAAAAGAAAATTTCCCAGAACAAAATTTTAATGACACCCACAGATTGCTGGTATATGTAATTTGAGGAATACAGAAAATTTAAGTGGTGGAGTGTAACTGCTAATTTTGGCTGAATTTTTTATACCCCTCTGTCTACATTTGTACCCAGGACGTATGAAAAAGATTAAGCTGTTTTCTGCTGAAATTTGTCAAGGGACATAAGTCCATAAAGCTTACCCCTGTATCAAATTAAATGCTTAAGTTTTATAAAATGGAAACTGTTTGCCTTTACACAGAAAGTTTTACCTCTGTCAATTTAAATGCCTGTAAAATACATGTAGATACTAGCAGCCTTTACACATAAAATTTACCCCATATGAATTTAAATGATTCTAAACAGAAATTGCTTGTCTTTACATAGAATTACCTCATACTAGTTTAAATGCCCATCAAATAGAAACAACTTGCTTTATGCATAAAATTTACTCCTTATCAAATTTAAATGCCTGTCAAATAGAAACAAAATTGAAAGCGTTTGCCTTCACACATAAAATTTACCCATTATCAAATAAATTTAATTGCCTACAAAACAGAAAATAGTTGTTTTTTACCATACAGGGTGCAACCTAATACAGTTTCTGAGGTTCTCTTGGTGGCTATTTTAATTTTGTGGAGGCTGAATCGGTTTTTCATTATCATCATTTCATGTCAAAGACCATATAAATCACCATCATAAGCTGTACCTGGAGCCTCTCAATATATTATTCTGAACCATGTTGGGGAAACTAAGAGCCATTTTGTGAATTCACAATAGAAGAAAGATTGCTCATCCAGTTTTTAAACTGATTTTTAATTTGTTTTAATAGAAAAGTAGTGGCAACTATTGCCCATCTTACTTGGTGCAAACAGTTATTCTTCTGGAAAGCATGCATCTTTATTAGGCAACAGAAAGTATGGATATCACGCAGGACATTTTATTTTTTCAATTTAAGACAAAAATGTGAGCTGTTTACAGTGATGTACACAGGATTGAGTTAGGAATGTATTGTTGTTTAGAAACGAGTTTAGAAACCGTGCTGTGTTAGTTTGAATGTACATGACTTTCTCAAAGTCCTTGCTTCACTATTTTTGTTCCAGACCCCAGGTTATAGTATTGACATGAGAAGTTCATCTCTTACTCAGTATGAATGGCCCAAAGGAAGCACATGGCAGAAGCTGATCCAGCATGGAACATACAAATTGGATCCATAAACATCTGGTGCACATTAGAGAATTCCGACCAGATTTATTTTTTTTGCCCTCACTGATTATTTGTTATGAGGGCGGCAGCATTCTTTGAACATTTTTCTGATCTACCCAAGGGTTAATTTTATTCCATTGATTGTATTTTAGTTTGCATATTTAAAATGAAATTTAAGAGCTGTTTAAACATTTGTTCATACATTTTTGTTTTTTAAATTATTTCTGGATTTGTTTTATAGGTAGTTTTATGAATGTACCGCAGAGTTATATTTTACAGCATATGCACCAGAAGTGATTATGTTGAAGTATTTTGTAATTCTAGTCATTAGTTTCACTTACTTACTGTGAAAAGAAACCAGAAAGGAGAGAATTGTTTAAAAAATGTATGTTAATAATGTATTTTTGGTTGGTGGTGCAAAGCCATCAGAAAATAAAAAATGCTTTTGTGTTGTTGTGGCAAACTGCCATAGTTGTATCACAGATTTTGTTTATCTCAGTAACACAGATACATAGAGCATTTACTTTGATGAGTGTCTCTCGTATTTAAAAAAAACTACTGCCTCACAGCAGTTGTTGTATCAAGTGACAGAATATTGGGGACATTTTAGGTCTAGGCACTGGGAAGTGATTTCTTTTATTTCCTTTTAATTTCACAATTTTTTTTAAAATACAAAAACTCAGTGAATTAATTTTAGAAAGATAAAAATGTGTAACATTTTAAGACTAATGTGTCTTGAAAATGTAATTGTGCCAGTAAGTTCTGTGTATTCAGATTGTAAATTATACGAGAAACTTATATTCCTGTTTAATAATTTACGCCATTATTTACTCATGTTACGGTCTCAGTCATTTGTGCAGGTTATTGAAAATGGCAGGTAGGGCATGCAAAGTTTTTGTTTTATTATGGTGACCTGTGGGAATCAGATTTTAATCTTCTTATTTTCTTTTTATCATACTTAGTGGGGTGAGCAAAAGTACACGTGTGCTATTTATAGTTTCAGCAGACCTCCCAAGTCTCCCCGTTTTAATGATAAAACCCCACCCTCCCCGTTTTCCCTTGAAATCTCCGTTTCCGGAAAAAGAGAAAGAAAAAAAAAAAATTGAATCAAGTTTTGCCGACCACACCAAAAATTACTGATTAAGCTTTTTCATGGTGCGGCTTGGCTGATACAGTTGTATGTATTTTTCTTTGAGCAGTTTGGGGCGTGCCCACTTGGGTGGGGGGTAGGGAGGGTTGGATAGGAAGTAACATGGAGGGGAGCAGACGGTAATGCCCATTCAGTAGTTTTCCTGGAGAACACTTTCAGACTAGCTGGCGCCGGCATGTCTAGGGAAGTGTCACACTCTTGGCTTTGGTGTCCAGCACAGATGTTACATGAAGTGTGCCATAACCCAGTGCAAGTGGGGGAATGAAGGTGGTATGGGGACTGTCTGCTTGCCTGGATCAGAGTCTGTTGCCCTATTGAGACGCCAGAGCATGTTTGATTTTTTTTACTAAATCAGTTTTTCGGAACACGGTGCTTGTCATTTAAGCAAGTGATGGCCAGTCAGGACTACCGTTGTGTCCTCATGAGCATTATTATGTATATATAGTAGTAGTATCATTGGGAGGAAAAAACTGAGCTCAGGTCGACAGGAGGATCGGCCTGAGATTGGCCCGAGATTCCCCAGCATGGGCTTAATTTACATATATTCATAGACCTAGGGAGGTTGTGAAAAATCAGGTGTTGGTATTAGACATTACATACCTCTTTTACCCTCAATTTCAGCACTTACCAAAGCCATAAAATGAATCAGCACCAGAAAAATGGGATAAATGACAATGAATCATCTTAAGGTAGTTTGTCAATAAAAAGTACCAGGAGTCTGGTACATTGAATTTTGATAAAGAAAAAAGTAGTGTTTCAGATTATTCAGCCCACACAGTGACACATTGAAATTCTAATAATATCCAGTGGTCATTAAAGCTGCAGGTTTATTTAATTTCCTGTTCCCTGCAAGGGATACCGCTGAGATGTTAAAAAGTCTTATTTGGTGAAAAAAATTGCTTTTTTTGTGATATTAAGACCATCCCACAGATTCTCAATTTATCTGATTGTAATTAATCTGCCATTAAAGCAACAGGCGGACTATCTTCTTCTTGTGTTAGCTACTCTAGTGCCCAAAAGTTTGCAGTAATGTTTCACTGCTTCAGACTAGTTTAATTATTAACACCTTTTCTGTTTAAACTGTGCTGATATTGATCTTAAGACTGAAGAATAAATATTTAAAAAGAAAACATGTCATTTAAATGGTCTTAACATTCTTGTTTCTCAGCCAATTGCCAAAGTTGAAAAGTTAAAGTTATAAAAACTGCATTTTATGTTACCATATGTGACCATTACCCCCTTATATCAGGATTTCATAACTGCTTATAAACAAATGAAATCTAAAATTACTGTACTTGGGATGCGAAACAGCAAAGCTTTGGGGTAAGGTTAAACTGATCATTTCCACATTTTTCAGTGCGTGTGTTCAAATGAGGAAGAAAGAACTTCATTTTGATATAGTTATATCCCCAACAAAATCATGGGAATTGTCCAACAAGTAGAAGCACAGTATCAGGGATTTTGAGAGGATACCAAGTGAGGTGCTGGTACTTTTTCCTTTAATTTTTGCCAGACGTGTTGATCTTTCAAATCCCAAATACTTAATTCACTTGTACAATTTAATTTATGTGGCCTGCTGAAGAGAACTCCTTCCAATTTATAGTTTCTTTTTTTTTTTCTTTTGTGTTTCTGTGTGCATTACATGTTATTATGTCCGAACTGATTTATCAAAAGGCTAGGGTTCAAGTTGTTTTGTTAAATTCTTATTAAGCTTAAAAAGAAATGTTCCAATGATATATAATATGTTGACATAGCTCAGAAAACAAAGTTTTTTTTATTTAATTTTACTGATAAAAGCAGCTGTTTCAGCAATAGGCAAAGTGCCATATTTGAGAACAGACAATTTAAATATGTTACGTAGATATCGGGACAAACAAACTCATGTACACTATGTGTCTTTTTTTGCACATTTGTCAGATTTTGACATTTAGTCAGTCCTGAAAGCAGCAAGATGCTGGACTACTACAAACTCAAGAGTGTCATCTTTCATTGTTGGCTAGCGAATGTGGAGGTAGTCGGAATTTTAAAATCAAATGTTTAGATTTAAGCAGTAAAGACATGAGGTTGAGAAGATCTTTCTTATCGAGATTTCCTCTTCATTTTGATGTGTAATTGTCCATAGTTAACTGAAAACCTGTTTTTGTGGGTTTTTTGGGATCCAAATAGACTTGAACTCTACATATTTTATTTTGATACTAAAAACTGCCAGATGTATGGTCCAAAAGTCAAGGGCATTTAATTTTGCCTTTAGTGATGCAGGTCTTGACACAATAAGTTCAGATGGTAGCTGTGTGAGGTGGTGGGAAGGGTGAAAGGATACTGCATGATCCCCTCGCCCTGCTTGGATTGGTCAAAGCAACATTTTTACAGAGACTATGGACACTATTCATATTTTGCAACAAAATTTGATACCCCCTGAAAGAGGGATACCTTAACTTGTGTTAAATCATAGCAGTGCTATAATTTCAAGAGGAAATTGCTAGTTTAAAAGTAGGGCTTCTACCTGTGCGGCCTGTCCTCACAGGCGGGCCTGGAATACTGAATGTTATTTGAATCCACATGAATACATGATTGATAATTCTGATTACTTGTTGATATTTATTACTATTTAGAATAATGATATGTGAAGATGATCGATATTAAATCCGCCCAGCATTCCATACCTTTATCAAATTTGTAACTTGATCATAGTGTCACACCAGCAAAATCCTGCTCATCATCATACTCAACAGAATGAAATCTAAGGTAGAAGAGGAACTATCAGAATGTTAAGCTGGTTACAGGACCAACAGAGGAACCGCTGACATGCTCTTCGTACTACAAATAATGATTGAACAGATAAGAAGCAATGGAAACGAAGCCTTCATCATGTTCATAGACTACAGCAAAGCGTTCGACAGCGTTAGGCACCATCACCTGTTCGATATAATGATTAAGATGGGATTCCCGAAACACCTTGTGACCCTCATCGCTGCACTATACCACGAACAAAAGGCAACGATTAGATGGAACAATGAGAACTGTCCATATTTCAACATCGAGAAAGGAGTCAGACAGGGTTGCATACTTTCACCTCATCTTTTCTATATTTATACTGAGCAGATCATGAGAAACGCAGACATAGAAGATATGGGAATAAAGATCGGAGGCCGAAACATCACAAACCTTCGCTACGCTGATGACACAGCTCTTATGTCAGATAACATCACCAGCATGAAAAGAGTGTTGCACAGAGTGGATGAAGCGGGCAAGACAGCAGGCCTACACCTAAATGCTAAGAAAACGAAAGTCATGCATACTGGAACAGGGCACCATGAACACCAGGAGATACTAGTAAACAAAACAGCACTAGAAAAAGTGACTGATTTCAAATACCTAGGATCACATAAATCGCAAGATGGAAGCTGCTCAAAGGACATAAAAACAAGGATAGGAATGGCAAAACACAAAATGGTTCAACTAAACAACATTTGGAAGGATAGAGGCACACCAACGGACCTCAAAGTGAAGATACTTAAGTGCTTGATCTGGCCAGTCCTACTATATGGTTGTGAAGCCTGGACACTCAAAAAGGCAGACATAACAAGATTGGAGGCAGCTGAAATGTGGCTTTACAGAAGGCTACTCAGAATAAGTTGGACAGAAAGGAGAACAAATACAAGCATCTTAGAACAGCTTGGCACCACCAGAAGAATAACACCTGAAATAAATAAAAGAAGACTTGCATACATCGGCCACACGGCCCGAAACAAAAGCACGGCCCTTATGATATCAATCCTTCAAGGAAAGACAGAAACAAAGAGAAAACAAGGAAGACCACCCATTACATATCACGATAACATCAAGAAAGTCAGCCAGCTGGAAATAAGTGAACTAACTAGGAAAGCTAAGGACAGGATTGGGTGGAGGAGATTTTGTCGTGACATCCACTGTAGCAGCTAACATCGATGACGATGAAGCCGACAGGTGAGATGAGGTGAAAGGAGATATGTGTGCGAGCCTCACTAATCCCAATGGAAGTTGCATTTTTCAGTTTTGAGTTATGAATATCACCTTAAAGTATGAAATCTCATCTTTAATATGGTGTAAAAATTATTGCAGTGCTCCGTTTTATTGCAGAGTCATGGCTTTTTTAAAACATCTACCCTCCTGGTCAAAAATGGGAGTAACGTCCGAGAAAATTGCCTTTAAAAATGGAGGAGCTATTTTCACTCTCAGGGAGATGGGTGGCCTTACTATCTCCCTAGCAGTGGTAGTTGTAATTAACCTATGGCTTTGAAATTTGGCATGTCTATGCCAATATAAATGATATGCGGCCTGAATAAAAACTGTGACAATAGGTTTATTAATTCTTAAGTTAGCGGGAATTCAATGAACCCCATTATTGCTGTGATATTTGATGTCAAAGGCAAAGTTAAAGGCACTAAACTAAAAGCAATATTTATCATATTTAGAGGCTGATTTGAGACCTAATAATTATTTTCACAGAATGTAGAAAAATGGTTGACCTGTATCGACCAAAATAAAAAAATTGTAAGAAAATTGGATGTTTGTGTTTCATCACGATTTTCTCCGTTTGGTCCAGTGTGACTTCCGTTGAGCTTATGGGGCTCGCTGACATATGGGAAAGTTACTAATTGTTTGTTGGCTTGATTTTTGCAATGATGGTGTATTGATTCATTATGTCATTGTTCAAATTAGTATCAGTTGTGTGGTGGTTCGTTTACATGAAGGTGATTTAAAATCCCTGCTATTAAAATGCTTTACTTTCACATTGAAAGTGTACACTTGTTGATCCTGTGATGAATATTTCTTGAAATGCCTTGTGCCAAGTTTGCGCCAAGTTTGCGCCTTATATTTTTTGAAAAGAAAGTATCCTGCACATTCATTTTCTTTCTCATCAGATCATAAAATTCATTGTACCATCCGTGAGAATGTAATAAAAGTATTTTGTTTGACCCATGTTGATGTAGGAAAACAACAGCAGTGAGTTTCAGAGATGAAAAGATAATAAGCTTTTTACTTAAAAATTGCAGTCTTGTGTGAAATATGAAGAGAAAAAAAATAATGCAAACAACAACATCAAACTACGATACCATAAATAGGAATGAATCCATTGTTTGTGGAAATATCTGGTGATGGAGTTTATATTTCATAATAAATAAGCTGATGTGTATTTAAATGTACACATTTGGTCATATGAAAGGAAAGAATAAATCAGTTTCCATGCATCATCCCCAGTGGACCAGCCATTTCAAGGGTGTTTTTTTGAAACATCGCATATTTGTTAATTAACATAAACACATGAAGTTTGGAGCTTGGTTTTACAGCATAAAGAAAAATATCCCAGTCTGTTTAGAAAATTTTATCATCGGAGTCACATTTCGCACTGAATTTGTCAAATAAGTTGCAAAACATCGTAATGGTTGTTGTAACATTACCAAGCTCGCTTCCTATCTGCCCTGTTATGAGTTTGCAACTTTCTGTGTGATGGGAAATGAATGTACTTTGAATTTGGTGAATTTGTACTGCAACTGTTCCAGTATTAATGCGAAAAAGAATTATGAAGTTGGGACGGCTGGGGTGGAAGTAATAGTAGGTGACAATGGCAGTGATTTTTACCTCAACTGTTGTGACATAGATAGTAACAGGACACTGTTTGATACCCTCAGAAGAAATTATGTGTAATTGTATGTTTTCGTAACTTAAAATTTGGTCAGTACTTCTTAATTTCTATTTTAGTGCTGTATTACATGGAATTCTTTTGTTTCATATTTACTCCAGCAGTTAATTCCATTTATCGTGGGGTCATATTTTATAAATGATAGTGGTGCAAATGAGCCTCATAGCTGAATCCATGTATTTCATACTATTCCAGTTTATTTAATTATGCAGGAAGTGAGATGTGTTTAACCTGTTTTCTAAATCACTGCATGCCAATGCAGATCTGGTGATCGAAGTAGACCTACTACACAAAAATATGAGGCTTTACATTTGAAAGAAATATGTTGATGCTATATTTGTATGTTTGATGATGGCCATACATGTATGGGAAACCACGTTTTTCATTATTAGAAGTGTCGATATTAAGTCTCTTGACTGGTTATTTACCGGTTTATTATTGGTTGAAAATAAAGAAATTTTTTGTTTTGTCACAGACAAAAAAGTGTGTAAATGTCTCTCTTTTACAGTGTCTGTCTGTCGGTCTACCCATCTGTCTGTTTATATAATATAAGGGTGACCTTATATAGGCTACATATAGCCTTAATAATCAAACTATATTTTGTTAAACTATATATATATATGTTTATTGGGGCTACTTGCAGCTTTTATAACCAAACTCCACCCCCGAAACTTTGGGCTACCCGTTTCTCGCTACGGTAATATTGATCATGTAGCCCCAGTAAACACTCCCTAAATATACATGTAATTCCTATCTTATCTGCCTACCTACTATGTCGCGATGTGGGTTAGATGGGGAGAATTCGACTGACACTCTTTCGAGGTCCGCTCCCACAATCGACGAACACACAAAAAAAATACTTGCACTCTAAAAACTAAATAAATCAATTGCTTTGATTTTTAGCAGAACTGTAGGGCAGTTTAATTACAGGAATTAATGTAACAAATATAATTATAAATATAAATATCAATTCAAAGGCAACTGAATCTAACTAATGAAACTACAGCTTTCTATAAAGACTAACTTATTCACTCTAACTACTTGCAGGTCATATGAGTTAGATGCCAAATAGAATCCGCGCACGTGGCGACGGATATAACAGTTTAAATTCTATTAATTCAATGAGACATGTTATGATATGGACATTTCCTCTAGACACGCCATGGAGAATGCTTGTACAACCATGCGTTGTCTGGCGGTAGCTCTGAAACTGTCTTCAAAAGTAAGTAGAACGGTTCACTTTCATCATTACAAATTAGTATGAACTCTCACCATTAGGCCCTCACTGGGAGTGAGAGCGCTGGATGTAAACGCTGTGGGTTCATATCAAACCAAGTAGCTTAGGCTCTGGAGCTTTAAATCATGGCGCTCCTCACAATATGGACTGCTCAACTGCGTCTCTATGTCTCTCATCTGGCTGAGGACTATCGCCGTCCACCTCGTAAATGGATTGTCTACATGTGGCCTCTATCTAAGCTCTGCACGGGTTTAAATACTAAAGCTATGTCTCGACCTTCCGTCCAGATTCATACATTTGATTGGTGCAGTCGCTTCAGCTCAGCCTGCAATATTAATTTATGCTTGTCATGGCCTTGCGCCAAAATCAAGGTCAATTTTACGGTCTAGACAAAATTTAAAATGCGAAACATTAACTACTAAAATCTTCAAACCCCGTGCTTTCTACTCTTATGCACGAATTTCCGAACGCCAACTAAGCGTCTAAATAAACTACCTTTACTCGCCCCTTATCTATGTTAATCAAAATCACGGGGTCGAGAACTGCTCTGTCATTCCTAGCTATACATTTATTCTGTCTCGCCTCTCCTTCTCTCCATCTATCAGAAAAAAGGTGTTTCAAAACAAACTGTTCACGAGAACAGCTCAAGGACAAATTACGCTGGTTATAATCAACAAGATCGTAAAAATTAAATCACTGACGTCGTGACCTAGCACGGCATTTATGATCCTAATGTGATCATGACATACTACCTGTACCTATTTAACCTACCTACCTACCGACCGACCTATCTACTTACCTAAGTAGGCCTACCTACCTACCTACATACCTACCTAAGGGTACCGACAGAAAGGCCACCGAATTCTGTCACCGAGCCACTAGGCGCTCCAGGCGAGAAGAATTGTACTACATAATTTCAACAACTGCACGTAGAGCCCACCTACGTTCGGTCCGTGTCACTTTTTTTTTTTCATCGGAATGCAAAATACATTCTTATTGCGCCGGTGACACGGTGACGGGCAAGGGTGCATTAGGTTTCTCCACTCGTCCATTGTTCTCGGTTGCGTCATCAAAAATACTGTAAGGTTTCTCCACCCAAACCATCGTATCGAATATTTATTATATCTCAAGAATGAGTCATTGAATGTGAATGAATACAAAACATTTCACTCTGTGTTACGGGCTGGGGACTGTCACATATTATAAACTATTTTTCAATAGTTATTTATATGTGGCCACATACCCTAACCCTAATCGAGTATCAACCAACACGGTATATCGATACTTGGGTGGAGAAACCTTGATTCAGGACTTTCAACATTTCAGCTGTTATGTCACGGGTGGAGAAACCTTGAGACCCCGACGGGCAAGACCGCCGGGCGGCACGAAGGTGTGGTGAGTGATATTCATTTACGGCGAGCGGGGCGATTTTCTACTGACCAAACCACATCTGGACGGGACCATAGAGTAAATTTAAAGATTTGGATTCAGCGGTCTCAAACAAAGTCACCGAGCAGGATTTGTTTATTTTGAAAGAGAACAATTAGAAAAATATTTTAATCATTTTAAAGACATGCTAATTAAAAATGTTGAAAGCGAGCATCTGGTCAGCTCAGTTTCACTCTGCACAGTTCCACGTGGTGCAGTGAGTAGTGTGTGCAGAAATGCACCGAAATTCTATGCGGCCTTTATGTGAAGCACAGGCGTTCTAGGCGGTAACCCGAAGCTCCGACCTATAGGCGCCGACTTACTAGGTGGCCTTTCTGTGGTTACCCTAACTCTACTGATCTACCTACCAATCTACCTTCCTCCCTATCTAACTACCTACTGAAAGACCCTCCTGCCACAGCTGCTACCAACCTATCTGTCTGTCTGTCTGTCTGACCATGAATTCATCCCTCATATCTGTTCAGCTAAGTAATCTTTTATCTCTTTCATTTTGTATCTCACAATCTGTGCTCAGTTTTGTTTTCATTTTATATTTTAAAAAAATGAAAGGGCAATCAAACTAAATTTCACTTGCAGAAAAAGGCACAGGGAACCTTATGAATTCTAAGAAAAAGACCATCTCTCCCCTCCTTCCAGCAAAAAAAACAACAAAAAAACGTTTGATTTTTTTAACATTCATCAGTGCTTAGATCTTTTTCAATTCAGTGACGACGAGGTTGTCTATGATGGACATACCACATATTACAAACATTGACTGATACATGTATCAATTGCTTAGATCTCTTTCATGTTTACAGTCATTATGATGCAGTCTCTGCTTGAATTGTACAGTAATAGTGCTATTGTGCTTAATATGTATCCCTCACAGACCTGGTGTAAGAACCGTAGAAACTGTCAAGCACAATGGAGAACTACATGTTCATTTGTCTGCTACTTTCACTGTACCCACTGGGAGCATCTACTAAGTACGAGAAACAGTTTCTGGACTGCCCAGGAAACTGGGGTAGGGAGGCTAATTTTTTGCAGATAGTATAGATAGGCTAATTGTGAAATCCTAAAGGTCGAAAGTAGCTCAAATTTGTAGATTCAATTGCTCATGCAAAATTGTAGCTGAAACTTATGTTAATTTAGCATAATTGTATTATGATCAAAATAAATTTATCAACAGTGATCTGTATAGGGCCTATTGTGTTGATGTTCCTTACCGGTTTAAAAAAAAAATATTTTGTCAAGCTTTATCTACTGTTAAACTAAAGACTCTTGATGTAGGCTACATTATCTGAGTATGCCTTGTCATCAATTGGTCTTACGTTCTATGAATCCACCCTTTCACAGAAATATTTGGAATTTTGAGACACTGTTGCCGAAGTGACCAACTACCCAATGACTGTGAATGTTTCGACATATCCCATTCGTCAGGTTTCACCAACGCCGCATACCACAAACCTCAGTGTCCTGATAAACTTAATGTAATTTTCACACTTTTCACAAGGACAAACAAAAACAACGGCTTCGTTCTGCAAGTAAGGAAAACGTTATCGTTTCTGAAAGTTTGTTTCGTTGTGTTTTCTTGGTTTTTGGTCTAATTTTATAAATGGGTAGTCTTGTCATTGTTGTTTCTCCCATTTGTTTGTTTGTTTTTGTTCTTTTTTTTTCTTAGTCCTTGATGTATGTGATTCTATTTCTTCAGCTGTCTGAAGTGATCCACACTGAGCATATAAAAGAAATAAAAAAGCAAAACAAACATATATGAGACTTCAAAAATAAACATACTGTATGCATGTGTATAATGGATAAGCTATATCTCACTATATCGTCGATTGTGACACTGACCACTCTTTAGTGTGCAGCAGCGTGAGGCTCCTTGTGAAGAGTCTGCGCCGCAAGAGAAAGGTGGGGAGACCTCACATCGACACCAGCAAAACACGCGATCAAGGAAAAGTGGAGGAACTTGCGCGTGTGTTAGAGGCAAATGCACAAGAACGATGGGAAGACATCAGAGATGCTGTCTATAACACAGCCATGTCCACCTTTGGCAAAAAGACCAGCAAGTCAGCTGACTGGTTCGAAGCCCACTCAGAAGAAATAACACCAGTCATCGAGGCCAAAAGAAATGCCCTGACAGCATACAAAACCAACCCCTGTGAGCAGGACCTCCAGGTTCTCCGTGCAGCCCGCAGCAAAGTCCAGCAGTGTGCCAACGACTATTGGCTTCAGCTCTCCTCCCAGATTCAGATTGGAGCTGACACCGGCAACATCAGGGCAATCTATGACAGCATCAAGCAGGCATTGGGCCAAACGCAAAAGAAACCTGCCCCTTTGAAATCAGCTACAGGCGAGGTGATTCAGGACAGAGTACAACAGATGGAGCGCGGGGTAGAACACTACACTGAGCTATACGCAAGGGAAAATTTTAGTTACAGAAGATGCCCTGAATGCCATAGAGTGCCTACCAGAGCTGGAAGAGCTTGACAAAGAACCAAGAATAGATGAACTCAGCAAAGCCCTGGATTTTCTTGCCTCTGGCAAGACACCAGGGAAAGATGGTATTCCCGCTGAAGTGCTGCAAAGAGACACTCATCACCGAGTTGCATAAAATCCTCTGCCTCTATTGGAGTGAAGGTGAAGTACCGCAGGACATGAGGGATGCTAACGTCGTCACACTGTACAAAAACAAAGGTGACAGAAGCGATTGCAATAACTATCGCGGCATATTATTATCCCTCCTCAGCATTGTTGGGAAAGTCTTTGCACGAGTCGTACTGGAGAGGCTCCAGGTACTTTCAGAGCAAGTCTACCCTGAATCGCAGTGCGGTTTCTGTGCCAACAGATCCACTATAGACATGATCTTCTCCCTAAAAAAACTCCAGGAGAAATGTAGGGAGCAGAGACAGCCACTCTTCATTGCCTTCATAGACCTCACAAAGGCGTTCGATCTGGTCAGTAGTGATGGCCTCTTCAAGATACTCCCCAAGATCGGATGTCCACCCAAATTTCTCAGCATCATCAGATCCTTCCACGAAGACATGAAAGGCCCCGTCATCTTTGACGGCTGAACATCAGCTCCCTTCAACATACGGAGTGGAGTAAAACAGGGTTGCGTCCTGGCTCCAACCCTGTGTAACAGTTGATGTAAATTTCAGCACGTTATGATAGAGAGAGTTAGATTATCTGAACTGCTACCCTTTAAAAAACGGAACTGTCTCGAACTGTTGTAGAAATGAATGAAAACAGGATCCGATGAACACTTAACACTAACGTTTAATAACTGTAGATGAACACTGGATATCTCACAACTTACCTAGGGGGAAGGCACATAGATCTAACTACAACTTAGACTGGATCTTGCACACACCCACTCGTCTGACTCGCCCCTATCTATATATAGGTACAGATGGAAGGTTCACGAAATGGCTTGCAAGGACATCCCAATAAGCTGGACACACATCGAGAACTTGAGGGCTACGCACCACTCGTCCAATCACACACAACTACGTCACTATAATACATCACCCCAAGGCCAACCTAGCGTAATCTCGAATCCTACTCGAACGTTCCGGTGTAACAGGCCAAAGTATACCCCCCTCCCAGACTATACCCGGGGTTAAACTGGCCTAGCCCAGAATATACCCCGGGGTATATTCTGGGCTAGGCCAGTTTATACCCCGGGGTTACTTTGGGCTAGGCCAGACTATACTCCCCCCCCCCCCCCAGTCCAGATTATACCTCCTACTTTAAAAAAAAAACAAGTCAAGACCACAGTTTATTTCTGGCTGTTCTTTATCACCGTCATCATATTAATACATACGTGAACACATGCTTGACACTCATAAATCATAATACAATTTTGTCGAAATAATAATAACAGTTTATTTCAGCCTTAGTTTAAATTGGTGTACATACATACATTCTTGACTTCTGTTAATCATGATACATTTTAGAGGAAACAAACATGCATTAAAATGCATTGATATACAAAAGGGTTGACTATCCATTCAAACTGGTATGATTAGTCCTCAGCATTAATTTCACTCGTGTGTGTTGATATTACTATTATTATTATTTTGATAATTGGTTGGCCATGAGTAAAACACGCATTGTATTTTTTGTTACAATGATGCCGAGAAAAAAGCCCTGAAAACAACACACATAGAAAACAATAATAAAAATATACAACTAACCCAACTGACAGATAGTGCAATTCCATCATCCACTTCACATAAAACTAAATAGGCACTAAATTTTTTCGCCTGATGAACTCTACCTATCCAGATCCACCCGAAACGTTACAGACTGCTAACCAGTAATATACAATAATAACAATAAGAACACGAAATCATCTTATTTACTCTTAAAAATAGAAAAATATCAATATCAGCATCATCATCATCATCTTGGAATGATACAAAGATATAAGAGGAAGTGTAAAAACGGCAGTGTAGGCCTACAAATCATTCTAGAATCTATCTAAACACTGGAGTAGGCATTTGAAAGATTGAACTTACGTGTTATAGTGAATAAGGGTTTGTCACTCGCGAGTGAAATAAATTTAAAAAATAAAAAGACCTTGTCCGTCTTTATCTTCCTAAGCTTGACACGTCCCTTGCCAGAGGATTTAACAACTGTGTATTCGCACACAAAAATACGCCAAAAATAACTTTATTTTTATGAGTGTGTTAATTATTTCATCCATTGCGACTAAGTGTATGTCAGTGCCAAACAAACAATACAGTGCAAGTTTTACTCATGGGCAACCAACTACAAAAACAACTAAACTACAACATGCAACGAACGTGAGTGAAATGAGGGTTAAAGTTGAATTATATCAGTTTGAATGGATATTGACCACATAGCATATCAATACATAATAATGCACGTTTTTTCCTCTGAATTGTATTATGATTTACGGAAGTCAAGAATGTATGTAGGCCTATGTATGTATTACTGTGGTTCCCGTTGACAGTGGTAAAAAAATGAATTAAACTATGATTGAAATAAACTGTGTTGTGTAGGCCAAACTATATTCCACCAGTCCAGATCATACTCCCATATTCAGGCAAAATATTCAAGGATACAACATTAAGTTTTTAAAATTTTATTTCACCCACAAGTGACATACCTTTATTCACTATAACACATAATTGCAATCCATCAAATGCCCTGCAAACTAATCAGTGCCTTAAACCATCAGCTACATGAAATGTATACCTTTCTACAAATAAGCTATCAAAGAATTTACTAACAAGACATATTAACGCAACATGATCCATTGAATTTTTGCCGTAACATACTGTAATTACTTTCTACAATCATAACAATGCACAGTTGTCTCAGTGGATTTAATATGTCAGTTTTCACGACTATCAAAGCTCCTCTACTAAAGCTTTCTGTCCAGTTCTGCTTGAATGCTTGAAAAGATTTAACACATTTTTTACATATACATGTAGTTGGTACACACACTTTGCTGCTTATAGATTCTAGAATGATGTGTAGGTCATTTTTACATTCCCTCTTATCTTTATAATATTCCAAGATGATGATGATGATTCTGATATTGATTATATTCTATTTTTATTTCAAGAGTAAATAAGATGATTTTGTGTTCTTATTTTTATAACCAGTATAGCATTCTATAACGTCTCAAGTGGATCAGGGCAGGTTAAGTTCATCATGTGAAACAATTTTAGATGTATTTAGTGTTGTGTGAAATATTTAATTTTTGTTGGATGGTGGAATTACACCATCTGTCAGTTGGGCTATTAAAATGTAGTTGTTGTTTCTCTGTGTTCATTCCCGGCCTTTTCTCTCTGCCTTATTGTAATTTTATATGTACATCTAATTGTTCTGACATATCAAGCACATTTCTGATTTTCAAAAGCTAAAATAAAATTCAGATAACGTTACACTTATGAGTCTAATAATTATTTTATACCTTGCCACTAAGTATGTGTCAGTGGTGCCAAAAAAAAATTAAAAAAATACAATATATGTTTAAGTCATGGACAACTAATTATTAAAAAAAAAACAAAAAACAATAATAATACCAACGGACACAAGTAAAATTTGTGTTAAAAGTCCAATCATATCAATTTGAATGGATTTTCAAACATTTTGCATATCAATGTTTATTTTATCTTAAATGTATCATAATTTACAAGAGTCAAGAATGTATGCTTCAATATGATACCTGATGACAGTGATAATGAACAATTTAAACTAAAGTTGAAATAAACTGTGGTCTTGACTTGTTTTTTTTTTTAAAAAGTAGGGGGTATAATCTGGGCTGGGGGGGGGGGTATAGTCTGGCCTAGCCCAAAGTATACCCCGGGGTATAAACTGGCCTAGCCAGAATATACCCCGGGGTATATTCTGGGCTAGGCCAGTTTAACCCCGGGTGTAGTCTGGCGGGGGTATAGTCTGGCCTGCTACACCGGGTTTTCCAACAAATAGAACGACGCGCGACATCGAAGGGGCGCAAACCGCGGGTGGGAAGGGGGAAGAGAGGCGAACGGAGAGACAACGCTGATTGTCTCCGAGAACAACGAGACGCTACATCCTGTTTGGAATCTTCTTTGCTGTGATGTTGAAGCACGCATTTGGTTCTGCAACTGAAGGCATCTACCTCCGAACCAGATCAGACGGAAAGCCCTTTAACCTTTCCAGACTAAGAGCCAAGACCAAAGTCCAGGTGAGGTGCCTGCGTGACTTCCTCTTTGCAGGCGACGCTGCAGTAGCTGCCCACTCAGCTGAGGATCTACAGCAGCTCATGACTCGCTTCAGCGATGCCTGCCCGGACTTCGGGCTTACCATTAGCTTGAAAAAAAAACAAAACAACATCGTGGGACATGACGTCGACTCTCCTCCAGTCATCAGCATCAATGACCACGAACTGAATGTCGTCCATGATTTTGTGTATCTGGGCACAACCATCTCAGATATCCTCCCTCATGACGCAGAGCTCAACAAGCGCATCGGCACGGCAGCTACCATCATGACCCGACTAAAAAAGAAAGCATGGAACAGCAGAAAGCTGTCTGAACACACAATGATCCAAATCTACAAAGCCTGCGTCGTGAGCACCCTCCTGTACGGCAGTGAGTCCTGGACCTTGCGTGCCCGACAAGAGCGAAAGCTTAATGCTTTTCACATGCATTGCCTCCTACGCATCCTGAACATCATCTGGCAGGACAAGGTCCCAAACAGCACTGTCCTGGAAAGAGCTGGATGCATCAGCATGTGCATGCTGCTGGAACAGAAACGCATGCGCAGGCTCGGCCATGTCGTGCACATGGATGAGGGACGGATCCCTAAAGACCTCATCCACGGAGAATTTGTGCAGGAAATAAGTCCCACGGGCAGACCACAGCTGCGATTCACAGACATATGCAAGCGGGACCTAAAAGCTTTGAACATCGACCAGAACAACTGGGAAGCAACAGCCCTCGAACGGTCAGCCTGGAGACAGATTGTACAGAAAGGTCTCTCCAACTTCGAAGAGACACTTGCTCAGCAGCACGAGGCAAAGAGGATGGGATGAAAAGCTGCAGCGCAGGCAGACAGACCAGCCTCAGACTTCATCTCTGTGCCCTCAGCTACAGAGACTGCCATTCCCGCAAAGGACTGGCCAGCCACACTAGACGTTGTACCAGAAAAAACACCCAGAGCGCAACTCCATAGTCTTTCGAGACTGAAGGATGCCTACTACCATATTATCCCATTTCACAAAAATTACTATCACTTTGTAAACGATGTCGTGTGCAACGAGTTTTTGACCAAGCATGGAAGGAACACGCAGGACTTTTATTTTATTCTATAGCTTTTATGCAAAAATTGTTAGGCTGAGTGAAATACTACCACACCCTGGAGTAAACTATTTATTTAGTTGAACATCTCAAGTATAGATTTTAGGATTTTTAAGAAGTTTTTATATTTTAATTTTTTTTTTTATTTATTCATGTAAAAAAGGATAAATCTCTATGATTCGTAGACTGATAAAATTGATTTCGCGTTTTTGTTCTGCAACTGAAGGCATCTAAACAACTTGGTTCAGTGAAATGTTACCTGAAACTAGTTTTCTATAAGTTTGATGAAACCTTGTCATTTGGTGCAACCTTCGGACAAGTGATTTTGGATTTAAATTATCCTTTCCGTTGATTTTCAGGCTGGCAAGCGATTTCCATGGGTATTTCCCTTCAAACGATCCAAACCGACCAAATTTGTAACACATGGTTTCACTGATAGTGGTGACGACCCCTGGGTTCTTGACACCAAGGACGCTCTTCTTGATTTTGTAAGCTTGACAAAGTGTCATGCTTGACAAATTGTGCTGTGTTCACCAGTGGTAAACAATGCATCGGTTCTAGAGATGGGATCTTTGAGTGTGTTATTTATTGTCCTATTGTGTCATAAAGCAATACCCTTGCCGGTCGTTTTTGATGTCCCAGACATTTTTAAAATAGCATTTTGCAATTAACACACTTTTTTGAAAATCCTGTGTTTATAGCATGAAGGAAAAACAGTTGAGGTCATGGGCCATTTAAATAGTTCTGTTTGAATTTCAGCTTATGACCATGCATTTATTCACTCCAGTTAAACTGCTCTTTTAAAAAAGTAAACTGTAATACAGTGGAACCATTTTAATAAGGATCGATTGGGAGTAGACCAGTTCACATGATTAGGCATACCTAGTAATGCTGCTCCGTGAAAAGAAATTAAAGCGGGGAGTTCGGTCAGTTTGTGGGTAACCCAACGGCCACATGCTAGGGCACAATGTGACCCTCAGTACTTGAGTCCTTCATATTGGCCCCCGGTAGCGGTGTGGTCATAGGCTTGTTTGCCTAAATCACAGACGAGGAATTGAGCAAACTTCCCGGACGCAGCTTCGAAGCTGGCGGCAGCAGGCCAGTGGTTGATTGATAGGGCAGATGGTAATATACCGTCACTCTGGCCTGGATATCGTGACACAGAGCATCCACCAGTATTGGTGTTCTTTGGTTTGGGTCTTTCACCCTAGTCAGTTGGGACTGCGAGGCTGTGGAGTAGCCTACAGGCAGCCGATCAGGCAATATGACTGTCCCTCTGGCATCCTCCTGCACCTGGATACATTTCCAGTCGTCTTGACCCTGTCTTGCCACTTGGATAAGTTGTGTCCAGGCGAGAGAGTGAGTCTGATGTTTGCGCAGCTCTTTCTCACTAAAAACAAATTCTTTGCGCCAGTCTTAACACTCACCTCGTCTTCTTTCATCTTTGTCTCGTCTTCTTTCCTCTCAAAATTCCAACGGCGATGGGCGAGTGCGGTGGCAGCAGGTTTGGATAGACTGGAAGCTGTTAGCACAGACCTACACGTTGGTGGCTGTGGGCTATGGTCGCTTCATCGTCGATTGAAGTGGAGGCGTGGGGAGGCAGCACCCACAGTAGCTGAGCAGCCTTATTTAAGGATAGCACTGCTCACCTCAACTGAGGAAGGGGCTAGAAAAGGTGCCCTAAAGAAAGCCCACTTCACATCACCCTGACTGGTATACCGCGGCCAGTGGGGATCCCTTTTTGCGGTCGAAACAAAAAGAAATTCAGCTTACTCAGGCTAGGAGCCTGGAATATACGCACACTACAGGACAACTCAAACAACCCGGAAAGACGCACTGCACTTATTGCCATTGAGCTCAGCAGGTACAACCTGGACATAGTGGCACTCAGTGAGACCAGACTCCCTGATAGTGGCCAACTCAAAGAGCTCAGTGGTGGATACACCTTCTTCTGGAAAGGCAAGGGTGCAGTCGAACCGAGACAGCATGGTGTTGGGTTTGCAATTAAAAATGACCTTGTCAGAAACTTGCAGTCCATGCCAATTGAAATAAATGACAGGCTAATGACACTCAGGATCCCAGTTGGGAAAAGCCAGTCAGCCACCCTCATTAGCGCATATGCGCCCACCATGACAAACCCAGATGAAGCCAAAGACAAGTTCTATTCTGATCTAGAATCTGTCATATGCTCTGCCCCGGCAGCTGATAAGCTGATTCTCTTGGGAGACTTCAATGCTAGGGTTGGCTCCGAAATCTCAGCGTGGCCAAATGTTTTGGGCCCTCATGGAGTTGGTTCATACAATAACAATGGGTTGCGCTTACTTACTTTGTGCGCTGAATTTGGCCTGTTCATTACCAACACAAATTTTAGTCTCCCCGTGAGAAACAGAACGTCATGGATGCATCCCCGCTCAAAGCATTGGCATCTCATAGACTATGTCATTGTGAGGAAGACTGACAGAAAGGATGTCCTTGTAACAAAGGCGATGTGTGGTGCCGAGTGTGGAACTGACCACAGACTCATTGTTTGCAAGCTCAGACTAACATTGAGGCGCAATAGACGCCCTCAAGGGAAAGCGCCACCTAAACGCCTAAATGTTTCAAAACTCTGCTCAGCTGAGAAACAGAGCGAGCTCTCATCAGAACTCTCCTCAAAATTGGATTGCGTGACTTTTGACCCTGAGAACATTGAACAGAGCTGGACTGACCTAAATACGACTGTACACTCTTGCGCCAGCAGCACAGTTGATTTTCCTGTCCGCAAGCACCAGGACTGGTTCAATGATAATGATAATGAAATCAAAGTGCTCATCAAAGAAAAAAATAGTCTCATCCAAGCTCACTGCAGTGACCCCTCTTCCACAGCAAAAGCTGATGCACTGCGTGCATGTAAGGGTGTACTCCAGAAGAAGCTGAGGAAAATGAAAAATGACTGGCTTGAAGAGCGAGTAAGAGAAACTCAGAAATATGCCGACACAAACAACACTAGAAAGTTCTTTGAGAGCCTCCGAGCTGTGTTTGGACCATCCCGCTCTGGCACTACGCCACTTCTTGCGTCAGATGGTTCAACACGCATTGTTGAATTGAATGCCATAGTTCAGCGTTGGGCAGAACATTTCGGAGGTGTGCTAAATCGGCCATCAAATATAAATACTGAGTCAATTGACCGCCTCCCTCAGACTCCTATTAATGCAGCTCTTGCCAAGCCATTCACAGCAAATGAGACCCGAACTGCCACAAATCAGATGTCCTTTAACAAATCACCAGGCGTGGATTCAATTCCTGCTGAGGTGTATGCCTTCGGTGGAGAAAAGCTTATTGAAAGGTTGACCGAGTTGTTCAATCATATGTTGAAAGCAGGGAAGCTGCCACAGGACTTCAAAGATGCTTCAATCATCCATCTGTACAAAAACAAAACAAAGGGGACAGCCAAGTCTGTGACAACCATCGGGGAATCTCTCTACTTTCAATTGCTGGCAAAATATTGGCAAGGATGCTTCTGAATCGCCTTCTTGATCACCTCTCGTCAAATGACTTGCTTCCCGAGAGCCAATGTGGCTTTCGTAAAGAGAGGGGAACGGCGGATATGATTTTTGCTGCCAGACAGATTCAGGAAAAATGCATGGAACAAAATAAAGCGCTGTATATCACATTTGTTGACCTCACAAAAGCATTTGACACAGTGTGTCGTGAAGGCCTCTGGAAAATCTTGGCGAAGTTTGGGTGTCCACCCGAATTCATCACAATAGTGCGCCAGTTTCATGATTGCATGCAAGCTGCAGTCAAAAGCAACGGCAGTGTTTCAGAGCCCTTTGCTGTCACAAATGGGGTAAAACAGGGTTGTTTCTTAGCCCCAACTCTGTTCAGCATCATGTTCTCTGCAATGCTACAAGAAGCCTTTAGCTCTCCTCCTCAAGGGGTAAGCATCAAGTACCGAACTGATGGCAGTCTATTCAACCTCAGGAGACTTCAGGCAAAAACCAAAACCAAAAGTACTCAAGTCTGTGACCTACTATTTGCTGATGATTGTGCACTTCTGGCACACGATGAGGATAGCATGCAAAACTGTGTTGATAAGTTCTCTAGTGCCTGTGACAACTTTGGCCTCACAATAAGCACAAAGAAGACGGAAGTGCTCCATCAGCCTACTCCAGACGACAAGTATCCTGTGACCCCAAATATCAAAGTCCATGACAGTCTTCTGAAGGTGTCGGAGAACTTCACCTATCTTGGCAGTACACTGTCTTCCGCGGCTCGTGTTGATACTGAAATTCTCTCAAGAATCAGCAAAGCCAGCTCTGCATTTGGCAGGCTTCGAAAGAGAGTATGGGATGTCGCCGGCATTCGCACAGACACTAAGCTGAAAGTGTACAATGCTGTGGTCCTTCCCACCCTACTCTATGGTGCTGAAACCTGGACAGTGTACCAATCGCATGCCAGAAAGCTAAATCACTTTCATCTGGCCTGCCTTAGAAAGATCCTAAGGATCAAATGGCAGGATAAAATTCCAGACACTGAGGTCCTCAATCGTGCCAAGGAATTGAGCATCTTCTGCCACCTGAAAAAAATTCAGCTACGTTGGGCAGGACATGTTGTCAGAATGCCCGACTCCAGACCCCCTAAGCAAATCTTCTTCTCTGAGCTCTCCAATGGAACGAGGAATGTTGGGGCCCCAAAGAGACGTTACAAAGACACTCTCAAGCAGTCACTGAAGGCCTTTGCCATTGATGTGAGTGAGTGGGAAAAGCTCTCGCTTGATCGTGCAAATTGGAGGGCGGCCCTTACCAGAGGCAGCAAAGCATGGGAAGCTGACAGAGTCCAGCAGGCTATCAAAAAAAGAGAACGGCGCAAGAAAAGGCCCAGTGGTACTGAACCAACGGAGCACTCTTGTCATTTATGCGGAAGGGTCTGCAGGGCAAAAATAGGACTTATCAGTCACATGAGAAGCCATAAGTCATGAAAGAACAGTCTTTCCATTCTGTCCTCTGTGTCCTTTAGTTCTCTTTATTGTCCATGTGTTGAAATTCTCAACAATTTCTGTTCTTTATTCCTCTGGTGTTGTTAAGGTCATCATCATACCTGATGGACGAACTATTATTATACTCATTAAACATGCGTCTGTTACAAACAGTCTATAGCAAGTATTTGGGACTGAGCAGATTTGTACCTGATACATTAAATGACAATGTATGAAGTAAGTTACACTGTAATTCTTAGTTCTAGTTTTGCTGGCCATATCATTATAGCACTGCATTGCGACAGTGTGTCAGACACCTTTCTTAGACAGGCCGTCTTACTTGTTGCTACAGATGACCATGCAAAATGTGTCACCTGAACGGGTGGATAAGGTTTCTCCACCCGTCCATTGTTCTCGGTTGCGTCATCAAAAATACTGTAAGGTTTCTCCACCCAAACCATCGTATCGAATATTTATTATATCTCAAGAATGAGCAAGTGAATGTGAATGATTACAAAACATTTTCCTTCTGTGTTACGGGCTGGGGATCGTCACCCTAACCCTAACCCGTCACATATCATAAACTACTTTTCAATAGTTATTTATATGTCGAAAAGGAGAAATATAATCGAGTATACTCGAGTATCAACCAACACGGTATATCGATACTTGGGTGGAGAAACCTTGATTGAGGACTTTCAACATTTCAGCTGTTACGTCACGGGTGAAGAAACCTTGAGACCCCACCTGAACCATGGGCAATTAAATTATGCTCTTGGATGATCTTTTGTTTTACACTCGTTCAAATTTTGCGTTTTGGGGATTTTTTGGGAGGGTTGAGGGGGGGGGGGGCACAAGACCCACACTTAAAAGATAATGTTATAAAATGTGACTCTGAGTTAGAATTTCACTTTGAGTTTGAATTTTACTGCGTTTTAGCTTGATAACAGCAATCTAGCTCACCGAACAGTTCACTGACAGATATGCTTTTCTGTTCAAGCACCGAAGGTGCGAGGTGGCATACAATATGGAGCTATCTAAAAAAAACAATGTCTGTTATCTCCATTTCCAAATGAAACAAGACGGCCATTACATTCACTTTTTAAAGAATTAAATTTCTCTTGCAGGAAGATTTAAATGTGATCACTGTGGACTGGCAGACAGGAGCAAAAGGTCCCAACTATTACCAGGCTGTTGCCAACACCAGAAGTGTCGGTGCTATGATTGCTAGACTGATTCTTGACCTCCACCAACATGTTGGAGCTGCTTTTAATGTGAGTATTGTGGTAATTCCAATGGGGGTGTTTAACTTGTGACAACCAAAGACTGAAAATGAGAAACTGACAAAGATTCAAGTTTTGGAAATACATTGTTGGCAACATTGGTACAGAGTGGTCTTACGAAAAGTTAGCACAGAGATAATAAAATTGATGTGTAGGTCTCTCTCTCTCTCTCTCTCTCTCTCTTGCTCTTTGTCTCTTACTGTGTGTTTGTGTACAAGTGTGAGTTGTTATCCCAATACTCTTTGGTTTTTGTTAATCACATTGTAAAGTTGGACATTATTACCTGTATTCTAAGCACTATTACTTAGATCTCAAAAGCATATGGGAAAATTTAAGAACATATTTGACACATTTGATATACATCTAACTGATAATGGCATTGACGTTTCTGTTTTTAAATGTCTGTGCAGCAGAAATTTCATCTGATTGGACATAGTTTGGGTGCTCACGTCATGGGATCTGCTGGCTCTGAGATCCATCGACTGACTGGCCAATTGGTCTCACGTATCACAGGTGTATCTCAAGTCTGTATGCTTGCTGGCATACTTTCTTTCTTTAATTAATACTCTTCCTTCTGACGTAGATTTATCTACACTGTCAGTTAAAAATCTAAACTTATCATTTTCAGGTAGTGTGTTTATGCATGTTAATCAGTATAATAGGCCGCGGAACCAAAGCTGTAACTTGTCATTCTGTTAAGCACCCCAAAGGGAAGCTCTTGGTTTTTTGCTTACAAGTTCTAATTCATTTCGTGTCATAGATAAGTAAGATAAATAACTCTCGGTTGAAATCTTAGATAAATTAATGGAAATATTAAAAATTGCTGTGGATAACAGACGAAGTCATATGGGGCATTTTTTAAAAATACATTTGAACCAGACATCATCTTCATTTGTTCAGAAGCTGCCTATGATTATCATTTATCCTGTTCATCACTCACGGATAATCATGAGTATATATAGTGACCAAGAGTCGCCAAATATATTCAGAGTATTGTTTAAAGCAGCTGCTGTCGATGATACAGTAAAAGGGTAACTTGCTCAAATTTTATGCCATCCCAAAATACATGTAAATGCTACCTTGGCATTTAATTTTGGAAATGTTGGAGTAAGAGTACAAAAGACAAGCTTTGAACCTGCAGTTGCTGTAAGTTTAGTTTAATCGTTTCATGGGTTTAAGTGTAATATAACAAAATCGCGATCAACAGGTTTGGATCCTGCTGGTCCCGCCTTTGAAAACTTTGAAGCCGGAGTGCGCATTGACCCAAATGATGCTGAATTTGTAGATGTCATCCATACAGATGCCGAACCTCTTCTTAGCTCAGGTGAGCACATACATTCGCAGAAAAACAGCTTTTCAAGTAGAATGGCAGATGTTACTGTTTTCCTGGCTGATAAGACTTGCAGACTGACAGACAAGAAATGGATGGGCTGGTAGTAGACAGCTGGTTAGATAGACTGATAGCCAATACACAGGCAGACAGACAGGCATGCAGGCATACACATCAATAAGGCCTAATCTTTATTTTCACAAAGTACACGGGAACGTGTCCAGATACAATGTACAGTCATACAATGTAGAAAAATACTTTATATCAAGTGAAAATTATGGCTGTAGCAGGTTCAAGTGGAGAGTTGGATTGTTCTCTGGCCAAAACAATCATACAGCTCCTCAGTAAATGCATGATGTTATTTAACTAAAATGGCTACACAACAGAATGTGAAAAAATCATGCCGGGCTAATTTTGATTTAATTGATTTTCAAATAAAATAGCGTAAGAGTATTCCTCGGGGGTCAGAATTTTACCTCGAAAGATTCCTATTAAAAGAAATTAAAACATGATGGCCCGGAAGATACTGCTAAATCAGTATAAATCCATTCTTCCACTTATGTTTCAGGCTTTGGTATTCGCCGCTCTGTGGGTCATGTTGACTTCTTCCCCAATGGTGGCCGCCACCAGCCAGGCTGTGCCGAAGAAACACTGGGCATTCTGTCCATGGTCAATTTTGCTGGTATGTTTAACAGCCATGTAGAAATAACAACAAAAGTCGTTTCGACATCGACATCAATTTCTTGAAACCTAAATGGTGTGACTATATTTTTTAGTCTATATTTTTGTGGGGAACTTGCTTATGGGAGAGTGAGGCCCTAGATTGAAGGGTCGTTTAGCCTAAAATAATGGAACACTCAGTGTGATGTGGAATAATTTATGGCATCCTTTGAACCTTGACCTCCTGATTTCCCCCTACACCATATCCATGACTTCCTAAACTCATCGTAACAAAATTAATATTAAGGTCCTCCGCACCGGTCTTCTGGTAAACAGGGTAGTGAATCACCACTATACCAGTTTATTAATTACATTAAGTTAACCCTTTATGGTGCCCAGTGTGCCATTTTCCAAACACGTCACATTGTGCTCAGTCTCCAATTTCTAATTTTACAATATTGAATTTTGTGGTTTGTCAATAACTTTTTGGTAAGAAATATCTATAGTTTTGTTTGTATTTGACTGTTTTTAATTCAGTTTTGCATGTTTCAAAAGTTTTGGATAAGGTTACAACGTTTGTCCAGGCACTAAATGATTAAACTGGTACTTTGTACTTTGCCTGATGCTAAGAGGGACCTTGAAGATATAACTAGTTTCTTATGGTAAATCCTTTGTCTGCTGTAGCTCTTTTCAGTGCAGATAGCACCACATTGTCGTCACATTTTGTGCAGGAAAACCAGCTTCTTCATCCTATTCAAGATCTGGAAGAGTAGCAGTTCCACAGCCATAAATCTAATGAACTGAAGATATGAAGAAAGAGAGAAGCGCTTGGAATGGTTCTGATATTGTGCGGAGTCTTTTCACAGAATCTGCTGTGGAAAATGAAGTCTTTTTTTTTTTTTTTTAAATCTTAATCTGAGAATATCGTATTGTTGATTCTACCTCCAACACTTATTGGCTGATCAGATAGATGAACAACTGGTTGACCTCTGATCTATGACTTATTCTCTGACCCATTTATTCCACAGATGAGCAAAAATCTGGAGCGTGTAGTCATGCTCGAGTCCTGTATTTATTCATATCTTCAATTCGAGGTTGTGTCTTTCCCGGAGCAGCGTGTGACATGGGTTACAGAGTCTCCCGGACTTGCTGGGGAGATTACTATCCTACCACCACCGCCGTGGCGCCATATTGTTAAAAAACTTTAACTGGACTCTGGTGACTCCTCTAAGCTTGGGAAATTTTGAACCTCATTTTACCATTAGGCCTTTAATTCATCAATTAACATTTGCGTGTTTTCCTTTTTGTTCATATTTGTGTGATTCTATTTCTGAAAAGAGAAATTATGAGTAAAAACTATACCACTCACTACAGGTTTGTTGGTTTGAGTATGGGTGACTGTCAAAACTGCAGGAATAAAACTGACCAGATTGTAACAGGAATAAAACTGATCAGATTATAAAAGTAAAAAAAAAAAAATGCATCTTGGCATAGGGAAACGGCCCCAATCTGCGCAATCGGCATGAACTGGCAATAGCTGACATATTTCTCTTTTAAAGAAGTACAGGGGTGGGGTTGGGGGTGTGTGCAGAAGATGGAACGTTAGCAGTATGAGGATGTTATGGTGGCAGTATGAATAATCAAGAAGAAGTGATCAAATCATTTAGACCTTTCAAAAGTGAACTCTCTGAGATACTACACAGAGCCGAGATATGTGGTGGTAACAAAGAGCCAGAAGGAAAGTGTGGACCTTCCCTTTGAGTGTGGATTTGGTGGAGGTGGGACTTTACATCAAGGACTTTGAATATCCTGCATTTCAACTATAATATGCTTATGACTGCAGAGGAAGACCAGAGTTTCTTACCACCGCTTCTCTTAGCAAGCATCTTGGAATAATCTGTCAGCTTCTGAACCTCAAGGTGAATGGTGTTGATGCCTTACCCCCGTCAAGGGCCATGACATCAGAGTACACTGAAACCTTCATCGACTGCCAGGGAATTCTTCCCAGATTGCAAAAGTAAGCAGCTAGACAAAGGTATCATCAGGTCTTGCAAAGGTAACACATTCAATGACATTGGCATCGACGCCAAAGAAACACTAGAGCCCGGCGAAAGAAGACAGTGAAGAAACAACCAGCTTGACCACCAAAGGTCCGCTGTCAAAGAAAAAAACATCTGTGGCAAAGTATAGTTGTAAGGACACAGTAGACAAAGAAAACACCAGCGGTATGGAAGAACAGTTGGGGAAATACTTCAGTATACTTCAGTTCCTAGGCAAGGCAAAGTGCCTAACCGAGCACAAAACATCTATCTGTCTGTCTATCCTGACATGTGCGGCTTTGTCTTTCCATCTGTCTGTCTGTCTGTCTTTCTCATGTCAGTCAGCCATTCTGTCTGTCGTTCTTACTCTGTTTGTGTGTCTGTCTGACTTTCCGTCTGCCTACCTACCTCTCTTCTTACCCCTTTAACTGTCTATTAAAAATTCATCCTTTCATCTGTCTATCAACTACTGTACATGTAATGTATCTGACATTTTTCTCTGACTTTCATTTTGAGTGCATGTCAATCTCTCTCTATATTATATATACATGTTTTATTTTGTCCATCCGTTTGTCTATCCATCTATCAGTCTATCTAACTGCCTGAACTATCGGTCTGTCTGTGTGTCTGTCTATCGTCCATCCGTCCTTCTGACTTTCTCTGTTCCTTGATTAGAATGCAAAACAAAGAGGTATGAAAAACAATCTAGTAAATGCCTCTGATAAAAGACATTTTCAGTTTCTTCCAGTGTACAGGTGGAGTATGCTGTACAAATTATCAAGGTTAAGCAGTAAAATGTATGTAACTTGTACGATACATTCAGTACACTTTACTAAGGTACTAATGCAGAAATAATGACGAAAACCTCGGAGGGCCCGTGTGCACGTTGCGCAAGTTAAAGATACCTTGGCAGTTGGACATTGAAAAGAGCAGGCCAAACAGGCCGCTGTCCGGGCAAGATTATATAAAATTTATCCCTACCGCTCCCTCCCCCCCCAAAAAAAAACCGCTGACCGGCGCTGCACTGTGGCGACGATGTGTCTGCTCCAGTTGTAACTGGGCTGCAATGGGACCATGGCGCATGATAGGAAAAGAATGTTTGATATAAGGGTAAATTTCTGATGCAAAATTGTGACAGTGCTACCACAGCTAAGAAAAGAAATAAAATAGCCAGAGTTTTCCCCATAGCGATTGAGGTTATAATTCCACAATAAGTGACGTCAATCAAGGTTGTAGCTATAGCTGAACAGTGAACAAGGTTCAATATTTTCCCTATTTGGCTTTGTAAAAACTAAGATACGGCACTTTTCATTACATGTACTTCCACGCGTTTTCCGCTAGGTGGCAGTGCGGAATCTGTGCAAGCTAAAAGCACTCAGTGTCTTGTCTTATCTTATCAATTCTAGCAGAGGTCTATACTCTCTGATTCTAGTATCTTTGATGACACTAAAGCAGATTTCCCAAATGGGATTAAAGAAGTGTTGATCTTTTGCAGCAGGTGAAAAATTTGTGGAGCCAGAAAAATTAGTTTTTGTCTTTTGCTATCGTTTGAGGCAACTGCTCTCCACCTTGCCTCACCATGAAATCCTGACCTAAAATCAAACTATTTAACCCGTCGCCGGAGCGTTGTTGTTCTACTAAGAAATGAAATTTGGGATGCATTTTTGATGCGGTAATATGAGTAAACACACTGCAGTTATGGCATTTTCAACGTCGGGAAACTGTTCATGAAGACTTGCGATTATGTGAAATGTAGGAATCAATAGCTGCAAACAGCCCAATTCATTTGGTGTATTAAAAATACTGCAGATTTCAAGAAGTTGTCATTATCTTTGGTGAATTCCGTAGTTTCTGAAGTATCTGCTGATTGCTCCAACTGACCTGGATGTTATAATCTTGCAAGGCGTTATTTACAAGGCATACCTTGAAACTAACTCTAGCGTTATTTTCAAGGCATACCTTAACAGCTTCTGATTGGCCAATGAAACATGCCTTGAAAATAACGCTGGCGTTAGTTCCAAGGCATACCTTGAGTCCAATAAACAATACATAGCTACCCCGGCTGCTTTCCCTGATATGTCAATCTGACTACTACCCAGACGAACATCGGCCTACGGCCTCGATGATACAAACTGACTAGACCCTCACGTCGTTACATATCAGTCTGACAATGCACAGTCTAAGGCTCCACGTTTAGAAATACTGAAACAGCTTCTGATTGGTCAATGAAACATGCCTTGAAAATAACGCTGGCGTTAGTTCCAAGGCATGCCTTGAAAATAACCACTTCGTATAATCTTCCTTCGGATCGAGCTGACGGTCAGTGAACTTCACTTGTGACTGCCGTCGGCGGTGACGCTATTAGACGGTCCGCCCCGTGCCTGTTCCCACAGTCAACTGAGTGAACAGAGGTCAAAAACATAATGTTATTTAACCGCACTAGTTTTTAAAAATTTATTTGAAGCCGTATATATCTAAAAGCCTCAGGGTATGATCGACTTTAAATTTATAAGGTCGTTCTTTTCTCTAAAGCGCCAGGAATTTTTCCAAACAGTTTTTCAAATGTTTTCACACCAGTCGCGTAACCACGGGGAGAACGGCATTGTTGGTGACAAAGGTATTCTGGATTGACTTTAGGGGTACAGTTCTGAAGAAACTCAGGGCGTGCCAAAGAAACGTCATTTTGAGCATAATGCCCTTTTCTGATCGTCCTAAGCAGCTCTGGATTAAAACCATTAAGCAAAACAATAAGATGCTTGGGGCACTAATTGCAGGGGAGGGGCAGCAAAGAGTTGTTCCGCCTACCTATCACGCCCCCCTACCGTTATCACTGCTGCACTCCATTTACGTCATTATACTTCAGTTCCCCGCCCCCTCTTTTATTGCTCAAAGCCACATAACAACCTGAATGACCCTTTCAAAAATTATAAAATCATTTTCTTAAACGACATTTAATCTAACCTAGTCTTCTTTGTATGGTGTTTGTTTAAATTAAAATCAATTAAAATTAAACTCGTTTCAAAAGTTTTCTATGGCGGTAAAATACAGCGATGGTTTTTCCTGCTTTTGATAAGCCAAACCCATGGGAGACTGTAAAATGTATTTCAATAGGATAAGTTCTGAAATACTAGCCGAACTAAATCTCCTTGATACAAGACAGAGTTTTCCCCGTTCAGAAAAAAAAAATCATGCTCTCTGGACCCTATACCCATGCCATCGTTAGCAAAATACATGTACATTGATGATATTGTTAATGCAATAAATGTTATTATCAACAACTTTTTAAGTTGTGGCGCAGCATCAACTTCCTGCTAGCATACTGTTATTGACATATTTTCTGAAAAAGCAAATTCTTGACAAGATTAGCTAAAAAAAACAAATTAAAAAATATCGGCCTGTTTCATTCCTACAGCTTCTATCCAAAGTATTGGAACAAATTGTATCAAGCCAACTCATAAGCCATCATATACAAAAGGGTCTTATTGATTCCTATTCAATACTCTTAAAGGGAAATTCAGTGTACTGAAACAGCTTTGCCGCGGATCAGTAAAGTCTTTTGAAAGCAAGCTGCAGATTATGGTAAGGTGTCAGTCAATACTTCACGATATGTCAGCAGCATTCCACACTCTTGACAATAGCATCCCGCAGCGCTTGTCAGTTACATCTGGCTCATAATGGCACATGTTTAAGGGGTTCAGCTGGTACAGAGGTGTCGATTTTGGTTAAAAAAAACTAAAAAAATATCGACATGGGGATTTTTCACTTTTCCTGGAAAAAATGAAGTATTTATAATATGTGAGTGTGCATGAGAAAACCCGGTATAAGTCGGCAGAGCTGATTTTGAGAAAAACGGCTTTGAAGTGAAAATATGGGTCCGACACAAACCTCCAACTCGGCTGTTGTTTAGGGGACCGTGGCATGTTACAGGGTAAACTGTAGACGAGCAGTGAACACTACTCACTATGATCTCTATAACGGCTTTGTAATTAGACTACGGCCTCCTAACAAGATCCAAAAACTTCCGACTCGGCTGTTGCTAGGGGACCGTGGCATGTTACAGGGTAAACTGTAGATGAGCAGTGAACACTACTCACTATGATCTCTATAACTGCTTAGTTATTTGACTACGGTCTCCTAACAGCAATCACTCCCAATATTACTTGGTCAATCAGCTATGGCCACTAATACGATTAAATGCCGTTTTCTCAAAATCTTGTTTTAGGGGGGTCATTGTCTTCAATTTATCAGAAATGTCTTGTCTTTTATTATATGTACAGAACTCAAAATGTCATGTTGCCGACTTATACCGGGTTTTCTCATGCACACTCACATATATCAATGCAACACAGAAATTTAAAATCTGACTTGTCCTTTGTGTTTTTACGTGTGTCCCCAATCTTTAAACGTGATTTTCTCAATAGTACATTTTTGTTTAAGCCCTACATTTTTTAAAAACATATCCTGTCGGTTGCAATTAATAACACTAATTCAAGTAAATTTACGCTATAATTTGGTGTCCTTCAGGGATCCATATTAGGACCCGTTTTACATACCAAGCACACCCAGCCTTTGAGTAAGATCATCAACGAACATCATCATATGCAATATCTATGATATTCAACTATAATACAATAACTCTCCTTTCCCAACAGAAATAACAGAGCTAGTACAGGAATTAAAAAAAAATGTATCCATTCGATTAAATCTTGTATATTTACAAATAAGTTGAAAATGAACAATAATAAGGTCGAGATAACGACTAGTAGTACCAAGGCAAAAGTTAATTGTTAAGGTTTACAAGATAGATACATGCACAAACTATAATATTTGAATCAGGGGGCGCGGAGCGAGGAGAGAGAAAAAATGGAGGTATAGGTTTTTATGTGAGAAATGACCGAATCTTTGGGCTAAGGCGGATTATGGTTACCTCTATTAGACGAAAGATCACATTACAATGAGCGATTGCTAGTACGAATTAATATACAACATAATCCACCTTGGCACTACAGTTCATGTTTCTTTCTTTCTTCTTTTTCTTAAACAGTTAAAAAACGTAAGCATCAATGATACTGTTACCACTTTCGTCATCACCATCGCTGCCGTCATTATCTGCCGTATCATCATGGGCATAGACATCATCTCGTTATTTCTTTCGTGATGACATCGCTGTACTTTCAATTACAAATTTTCTTGGGTCCGTTTTTGTCCAATTTGTTAGACCCTCTCATTATTCTGTATCCATTTCATTCCACTATCAAGAATGGGACGTAGGGTATTTTAAAAATATTTTTTATAAATGACTGTATACCAAGTTGTCATGGTGGGGTGTACCGTGTTTTTTAAAAACTGAATTGGGGCGTGGGACAAAGTGGGACAAGAAGTACAGTTTTAACGAGTTTTATCGGTGACTTGAATGCTATCTTTAATTTTAAAACAGATGGTTTTTATACACTTATTGGTACACGGCAATACCGATGATAAACCTATGCTCTCTCTCTCTCTCTCTCTCTCTCTCTCTCTCTCTCTCTCTCTCTCTCTCTCTCTCTCTCTCTCTCTCTCTCTCTCTCTCTCTCTCTCTCTCTCTCTCTCTCTCTTGCTGAGCTGAGAAGTTTTCCATAATTATTTATAGTCTTATTACGCCACGACATTACGCACTCATATCTGGGCAGGGAAATTGTACCAAATTGAACGCCTATCTAATAGTCTCCCATGCACTGGGTTATCTCATTTACCATTATGATAACATTTTTAAAAGATTGCCCAAAAGATGAATAAAGACAGTAGGTTGATACGAAAGAGACAGGGTTAGATAAACTGACACTTAAGAAAATTAATTTTACAACTGCCAAAGCTGTAGTGTTGAGAAAAAAAAGGGGGGCCGGGGGGGGGGGGGAGGGCACAACTGTACCACAGTGAACTTAGTACTCCCTCCACTACTTTGTTTTAATAAAATTTAATGTAAGATTTTCTCACGCGTCCTGTCCGGTTTGAAAAGTGGAACACAAACACACGCACAGAAAAGGCTCAATAAAGAGAGCGTGGTGCACTTTTAAAGAAAATTTCTATTATAGCAAAACAAAGCGTTACTAGAGAATACCGTCAAATCACCCCTCTTTGCACTGACATTGTCACTCAACCCTCAGGTTAAATGGGCGTATTTGAAAATTTAACTGAACTCCCCAGAACAGCAGTTCTTTTGCTTGTGCATAAATTTCTGAATAGTGATAGAAGTAATGTTTAAACAGCTCAGGTGGCCTAACAGTTCATTTGTATTGTATTTAATTTGACGGCTCAACTGAAACACCTGCCACAGTGAAGGGCATTCACAGTTGTTCATGTTACCTAGCATTTTTATTGATTGGAAAATTCACAGTCCAAGTCAACATTACGTCATAACCACCCCAGAGGCAGGCTTTGGACTATGAGAAAAAAGGGCGAAATTTCTGACGATTACGATGACATAATATTTAAATAATCATTACGAAAGTAAACAGTAACGTATGTTTTATGTCCAAGTACAGTGTTCGTTTACTTTGCTGTATTTAATCACAGTGTTTATGAAAAGGTATAACACAGATGGATTTTTTGTTATACAGTGGGAAAGTTGGCCCAAGTTTTTGTTGGTCACTCGCTCCCATCCTTTATAAGTAAAGGAAACATCGATGTTTTTCAGACTTGACGATAAACCCCACCAAGAACTTTGGGGAAGAACTTTTGTAACAAACCTAACATTTAAACGAACACCGAACCTTAAACGACTACTAGCAATAAACTTAACATTAAGTAAGTCAAATGTTTTTCACCTCATTTTTCTTTTGGTAAAATGATAAAGCAATTAGTTAAAATACAAAGTTAGTTGTTAAGTTACATTCCATTCAGCTCATTAAATGTATATATTAACAATATCCGGATCATTTTAAATGTCAAGAAGAAAATAACAGCTTTACTGGAAGTTAAAAGAGAGAAGGTACAGCTTCATGTGAAATTAAACTGCAGATTTTTCCCCCCGTAATGCATGGGATAAAGAGTTTGTTAAGAAAAGTGAGTTTGGATTTTAACATATAATTATGGTGTTTTTGCTATGGGAAAAAAGGAAAAAAAATTAGTTCATGTTTGCTGATGACGACAGCGATAACAATCATAAAGTTGACGAAAATAAAAATAGACTAAACGACTTAATAGCCAGACATCATGTGTAAATTTCCCCATCGGGTGCTTCTGTTATTTTTAAGCCATCTAATATTATTTTCTTTCTCATTTTCCAATAATTTTATTGCTTGCTCGCAGGAAACATTTCACTTTCAGAGTGTATTGAAAGTATAGTAATTTTTCAGCCTTTTGCGATATTCAAAAATCCATTCGCATAAATCAGTGATTCTTAACCCTATAAAATATGTTTCCCCTTATATTCATTTCTCAGTGTTTATTTCCTACATGAGCTTTCAGACTCGATCCGCAATACAAGTACAATAAAAATAGCAGCGCATCACGGCATGGGTATTTTCCCATCGAAATCCCTGACGAGAAATCAATATTACCTCCGGCGGAGAACCACGGGCAGGGAAAGATTAGCAATTTAAATAAAATATCAGCAATGCTTTGCCACGAGTTATTAAAAGAAAAAGAAAAGATAAAGATATCATATTTAGATGACACGTGTCGTGTTCACAAATTGACTTGAGATGGAAAGTATGAGCAACTCGACATTTTGCTAATCCGATCATTTTCGTTTACTCAAGAGCGCAGAGACCAGTAGGAAGCGAGACCACTGAGAGAGCAAAGGTCTCGGATAATATAATTTTCAATTTAAGAGCTAACTATGTTTTATTTAGTTGTGAATAGACACGTTTATTTTCTGAAAGCTAAATAATGAGGGCAGCCCTGTGGAAATAGGTTGGATGTCGTTAAGAATGATTGTGTTCCGTGCTACGTAACTATTGTTTCGGTGTCATCGTGGTTGGCAATCATTCTTTATCAGTGTAAATAGAGATTGTGTACTGTGTAAATATGCAGAATAATGAGAGAAACCACATGCTATACACTTTACTGCTGTTTTTATTGAAGAATTTTAGACATGTCATAAGTTGGAAGGATTGATCTTTGATATCGAATGCATAGATCGCTTTGATGTTTACAGTCACGATGATACAGTTTCTGATTGAGTTTTTACAGTAATAATGCTATTTTTCTTTAGCCTTCCACATTGACCAAGTGCAAAGAACTGAAGAAAACGTCAAGCACAATGAAGAACTGTATTTGTCTACTACTTGCTACATTGTACATGCTGGAAGCATCTGCTGCCGTGTATGAAAACCAATTTCTGGACTGCCCAGGAAACTGGCGTAAGTAGCCTACTGTTTTGCCAGGCTGAATAGATGTTAAATCTTAGAGACTGAAATTAGCTAAACTCTGTACATTTGATTGCCCACGTAAAGCTTTAGTTAAGATTGATGCTATTGTGAAATAATTGTAAAATCAAAATAAAATGCTAAATCCTGACCTGTTAAACACCTATTTTTTTAGTGTTCCTTTTTTAGTTTAAAAAAAACAACAACCCCACAACAACCCAGAAAACAAAATTATGTCAAGCTTATTTTTTGGCGAATTTAGTTCTTGTTTGCTCTATCTCCATTTTCTAAAAACTGGAGATCTTTTAGTATGTATAACAACTGCACGCTTTGGCACTTGATTAAAGTTCGTTGGGGCACTTATCAAGCGGTTTCACCGTTCTGATTTATTCTAACCCCTTACCAGAATACGTTAATGCCGAATCTCTCAGTTGTGCAAAAAATGGAGTTGGAACAAACAAGGACTCAGGCCTCCTATTGTTAAACTAAAGACTGTTGATGTTTGTTATCTGGATCCGCCTTATCACCTTTTGGTCTCACGTTCTATGAATCTATTCTTTCACAGCAATGTGGGGAATTCTGAGACGCTGTTGCCGAAGTGATCAATTACCAAATGACTGCGAATGTTTCGACATATCTGGTTCATCAGGTTTCACCAACACTATGTACCACAGACCACAGTGTCCTGATAAACTCAATATAATTTTCACACTTTTCACCAGAAGCAATAGAAACAACGGCTTCGTTCTGCGTGTAAGAAGCACAACATTGATTCTGACACTCCGTTTATATGGGATTTTCTTCTTTTTTTTTTGGTCTGGTTTTATGAATGGCTGGTCTTGTCATCATTTTCATTTTCCCATTTTTACTGTAAACACAATGCCACACTGGGTACCAGTAGGCATAATATCTGTTAGAAGAAAAGAAATGGAATTTATAACAAATCTACCCCAACAACAAATTGAACATACAGGCCAGGGAAATTAATTAATCTGAGCCCTGTTTTTGAAATGTGTGAGTGACTGTATTGGGCTAGGCATGAAAAGAATAGACTGGGCTCTTTTTTCTTCTGATTTATATGTAAAATATGTTAGCTAGAATGGAATGCTATTCCACACCCTGGAGTGAAGTGCAGGGTTTTGTAATTTTAATTTTTCTTTATTTTCTTTATTCAGATAAAAAGGATAACCCTCTATGCTGCAGGCTCAAAAATTTGATTTCTCTTGGTGGTTGGCTGCTTGGCCCAGTGAAATGTTACTAAAGCTAATCTGCAGCAATTTGATAAAACCATGATGTCAATTGGATTAACCTCTGGAAACTGATTTTAGCCTTAACTGATCCCTTGTGCTTTGATTTTTTATTTTCAGGCTGGCGACCAATTTCCATCCGCGTCGCCTTTCGAAGGATCCAGACCGACCAAATTTGTGACGCATGGTTTCACTGACTCTGGCGATGACTCCTGGGTTCTTGACACCAAAGATGCTCTACTGGATGTTGTAGGTGAATTTAGTCACTCCAGCTAGGCCGTTCTTTTAAAGAGTACATAATTCTAATCTAAATTTTATGTTGCAAGTTATATCATAATTATGCCACTGCACTGCATCAATCTGTTGTCACTCACTTTTCTCAGACACACTGACATTATGGACTTGCAAAACTTCTCCAGAATGTTTCGTTGTATTAAGATGTGTTATCTGAGCAAAGTGCCCGTGCGTGATCACTTGTGATGCATTTGCTCCAGTTTCGCAGATTTTATTCTGGGTGTTTGAACCCTACTACACATAAATGGTATTGATGAAAGCACAAATGTGACATTGAGTTAGGGTTCCACTTTTGAGTCTGGATTTTAAGGCGCCCCAGCTTGCTCACAGGTTGGTAGCTCCTTGAACGGTTCACTGCTGAGAAGTCGTGTCGTTCAAACTCTGAAGTTTGCGAAGTAACATACAATAAGGGGCTATGTGAAAAGTTTTTGAATGAAAAAAAAAATATCAACGATAATTGTCTGTTTTATTATATTTCCAAACGAAATAAGACGATCATTATCTTCATTTTGTTATTGAATTCTTTTTTTTTTTGTAGGAAGATTTAAACGTGATCACCGTGGACTGGCAGAACGGAGCAAAAGGTCCCAACTATTACCAGGCTGCTGCCAACACCAGAACTGTTGGTGCTATGATAGCTAGACTGATTCTTGACTTCAACCAAAAGGCTGCAGCCTCTTTTGATGTAAGTACTGGGGAGTTTGAGTTTGAGTCCTCGCGTCGGCACAATAATAGCCAACTTGCGTCTTTCACGTTTTTTTGGGGCACCCGTTCTGGGGCTGATATTCGGAGTTTCATCAATTTAAATTGCACAAATAGAATCAAATAGTTCCGTAAGTACCGGGGAAACTCCAGGGGAATGTTCAGGGGCTTAATGCCAGCAGTGCAGAGCAGAGGAAAATAAAAGATTATACCAGCTGTAACTGAGACATTCAAACTGCGAACAGTGCCAGAGCAGAGCAAATAAAAGATTATACCAGCTGTGACTGAGACATTCTGCTCTGCTCTGCTTTGGTCTGCTGGCAGCCTGTAAGGCCTTTAAACTTGTGAGGTTCAAAGAGAGAAACTGAAGTACTCTACATTCAAATTTTGGAAATACATGACTGTATAATCAGTATTTCAATCATGTAATTTTACATTTACAAAAACTAGCGTAGACATGCAATGTCCTTCCTCCCCCCCCTCTCTCTCTCTCTCTCTCCCCCCCCCCTCTCTCTCTCTCTCTCTCTCTCTCTTGTTCTCACTCTCTCTCCCTCTTGTTCTCACTCTCTCTCTCTCTCATGTTCTCACCCTCTGTCGCCCTGGAGCTCTCTTTATCTTTGTTCGTCCGTCTGTCTGTCTTTCTGTCTGTTCGTCACACGTTGTGAGTCTTCTCATTTGAATAGGCCCTACTTCTTAGTTTTGCGAACAGTTAATTAGATTCTGAAGTCAGGAAGTGTTCCCCTTTTGCTGAACAGTATTATTTTGATCTCAAAAGGATTTCGGAAAAAATGAGAATAGAACATTTTTGACATATTAGTTAGTGATGGCTGACAATGGCACTGACATTTTTATTTTCAAATGTTTGTGCCACAGAAATTTCATCTGATTGGTCATAGTTTGGGTGCTCACGTCATGGGATCTGCCGGCACTGAGATCTACCGACTGACCGGCCAATTGGTCTCACGTATCACAGGTTTGTATTCTGGAAGTTTTCACCTGTCTGGCATTCTTCTCGTCTAAAAGTACTTTTCCTTCTGGTGTAGATTTACCTACCTGTGTTGTCAGTAAGGAATGTAAACGAATTATTTTTTGCCTTTCATTTTCTCAGTGAGTAGGCTATGTTTGTAGGTCATGTTAGTCAGTATAATCTCTACAGCCTATATAAATATACCAGTCTATGTTGCTGCGTCCCTGAATTTTTATAATTGTATGCCCTGAAAACCTTGCTTCTATAAGTATTCGCCATTTCATTTTTCCATGTCCTTTCCTGAATCAGTAGTAATTCCTGTTGCCTGCCGGCCGATTCGATTTTAAAAAAGTGGCAAAGGTAATGTTTTTTTGAAGTCGTCTTTACTTTTGCCTCAAATGACCACATAATTATGTTCATGGAAAAAAAAAAAAAAGAGTAATTTATGTCTGGATGCTTTTTTCTTCCTGCCGTTAAAGTCGGTGTTTAATTTCTTCAACCGCAAATGCAGGAAATTATCAGATACGCTTTAAAAGGTATGTGTATGGACACCCAAACCTCGTGTGTGGCAGTAAGTCTTAACTCAGGATGACAAAGAAACACCCCAAAGAGCCCTGCCAAGCGCAGTATTCCTGCAATTGGGCATTCAGTTTTCACATAAACGTCCACTCCAGCAGGGCTCTTCGAAATACATTCCTTTCCCTCCGTCCTCAATTCAAATAATCTTATGTCACATAATTTTATATGCACAATCAATATCTTTCATGAAAGATATTCACATTCTTGGCATCATAGAAAAGAGAATGAGAATATTAAAAAGTGCCCTGGATAACTCCCAAAATTGTTGTGGCAGGTTCGTGTGTAGGAATGAATTTAAGCTGGTCAACAGGTTGATTTGGTCAGAGACCAAAATCATTAATATTTACTTGGTCCATCACCCATAAGTAATCACGAGTATATATGTTATGGCGACCAAGAATAGCTAAAGGTATTCAGAATATTGTTTAAAGTAGAGGCTGTCGACGATATAACAAAACAGTGAATTGCTCGAATTTTGCACCATCAATACACAAGTAAAAATATGAAGGACACGCTTTGAAGCTGCAGTCACATGAACATTTTGAGAAACTGTGGAAGAAACCAGCTTTTTGGCAATTGTTCACATGAGGACCTTGTAGGGACTCCACAGATGTGTTTGTACACAAACATCTCATATGGTTTTGAAACACCTAGATAATTAAATTATGAACTTTTCTTTCAGAAATCAAGAAACATTGACAACTCATACTGCCTCAGGCTGTTATGATCGAAGCTGATCTTGACGGCTGTTGCAAATCTGTTATAATCATGAGATTGAAAAGAAGATTACCCTCTTACAGATTGGACACCGTCAGCATATTTTCATATTGATAATTTGTTTGTTTATGTAAGGTCATTTTTTTTCATGAAAGATGATCCGGTGCCCCTTACTATCTGTCACATTCCAGGATTAGAGTATACACTGTTGCTGATTGATTTTTTTTAAATTTAGAAATGTTAGCTGTCAAATGTCAAGAGATAATTCAATTGGTTTTATATCGGAAACTCGTCTGGGGAATCTATTGCCAATACTGAAGTCGCTGTAGGTCATTCATGCTTCACTCTGTATCTCAAGGGTTTTAATTAGAAATGTTTTTTTATCAACAGGTTTGGATCCGGCCGGCCCTGCCTTTGAAAACTCTGACATCTATGTACGCCTTGACCAAAGTGATGCTGAATTTGTAGATGTCATCCATACAGATTCTGAGCCTCTACTTAGCTCAGGTAAGCACACACACTTGCAGAAAAACAGCCTTTCAGGTAGAGATAGATTTTACCGTTATCCAGGTTGATAAGACTTGTAGACGAAAAGACAAGACAAGGACAGGCTGGAAGACAGTTGTCCAGCCAGTCAGCCAGTCAGCCAGTCAGCCAGCCAGCCAGCCAGACAGACAGACAGACAGACAGACAGACAGACAGACAGACAGACAGCCAGCCAGCCAGCCAGCCAGCCAGACAGACAGAGACAGAGAGACAGACAGACACGCCGGCAGACAGACAGATAGACATATTAACAAAAACCCCGTTTTTCTGAAAAAAAACACAACCACCACCCAGCGTAAATATATATTAGCTGAGACATTTCACCCACCATGTCCGGAACAGTCTGTGTTAATTTGTTTCAAGCAGTTCAGGTTAACCCTAAAAAAGTTTTGAATTCTGGGCTATTTAAACTTAATAAAGCTACGCAGTAAATACCCATTTTGTCGTTAAAGACAAACAGCCAAACAGCAGACTGTTTAAAAAAATCATTCTTTTCACCAATACAATGTGTCTCAAAACTTGTATAGGCAAATGAATTGCTTAATGTTGTTTGCAACACTGTAGAACTGCGCTGCCTTCAGTGTCCGGCCCGAAACGGCCATCAGTTGGAAAACTTGCGATATCTAATTTGAATAATAAATCTTGAATGCATCTTAATTGATACTGTGTTAATAAATATGTAAACATTTTTTGACACTATATTTCTAGCCTTTCCACTTCCAATACAATTCGAGCAAATATTGAGAAAATTAATTTTCAGGATAAAAAAGCGGCGGATTATTACGTCAGAGGTCAGACTTTTACCATGAAAGATTTCCATTAACAAAAAGAAAGGACCCTTAAACAGGGTGTCATTATGTGATATGTCCATTCTTCCACTGCTGTTTCAGGCTTTGGTATTCGCCGCTCTGTGGGTCATGTTGACTTCAGACCCAACGGTGGTGTCCATCAGCCAGGCTGTGCTAAAGAAACACTGGGCATTCTATCCATGGTCAATTTTGCCGGTAGGTCTAATGATTATGCTGAAGTAACAAAGATAAAGTGGTTTATAAGCGAGCACACTAATTTTACTTTTAAACAGTCATTAATGTAAGAATTATTCTTTTTGTAGAAAACTCATTTGTGGCAAGGCGGGGATTTCAGACTACAAATTTGGGACACTCAGTTGGATTGGGAATAATGTATTTGTACTCTGCCTGAAGCTAGGACGGACTTAAAGATGTGATTGATTTGAAGGATGATAAATCCTCTGTCGATTGTAGCTCATTCTTCAACTAGTTTCTTTCAATGCAGATGGCATTATAAGATGGCCATATTTCCACAGGACGATGAGATTCTTCTTATTATGCAAGATCTGGCAGATTAACAACTCCACGATTATAAATTTTTTGAACTGAAAAATATGACAAAGTAAAGAAACACTTGGAATAGTGGTGATTTTTTTTTGGGGGGGGAGGGGGGGGGGAGAGTCTATCTGATCGATTTTTACTTTGGAAAATTAAGCCTTTGTCTGATCTTAATCTGCGAATATCATATCGTAAATCCCACCTCCAACATTAACTGGCTGATCAGATAGCTGAATGATATAATTATGTTAACCTTTGATCTATGACTGATTCTCCCACACGTATATTCCACAGATGAGAAAGAATCTGGAGCTTGCAGTCATGCTCGAGCCATATTTCTATTCCTGTCCTCAATTCGAGGCTGCGTCTTTCCCGGAGCAGCCTGTAACATGGGCTATAGAGTCTCCCGAACCTGCAGGGGAGATCAGCAACCTGCCACCAAAGATGTGGCGCCATATTGTTAAAACTTTAACTTTAACTGGGGTCAGATGACTCCTCCAACACTAGGAAACTTTAAACCTCTTTACCATCAGGTCTTTAATTCATCAAGTAACAGAAAAAAACAACAACAGCAGAAACATCTAAGCGTCTTTCTTTCCGTTCATGTTTCTGTAACTATCTAGATTCTAGTTCTGAAAAAAAAAAAAAAAAGTTGTGAGTAAAAACTCAAGGCACCCATCAGTCTTTCTCGACTGTGCATGGGTGACCCTGATTACTGTAGGAATAAAACTGACCACAGTGTGTTTTGTGTCTGTGTTTCATTTTGCCTGCATGTGAACCTATATTTGTTGTCCGTCCGTCTGTCTATCCATCTGTCTGTCTGCATAACTGCCTTTATATATTTGTTTATCTGTCTGTATCTGCCTGTATATCTGTCTGTCTGGTTGTATAATGTAGAAGAAGCAGTTGATAGCAACAATCCTGTCATGCCGTGGTGTCCTCATATCTCACTATGCTGAGTGTTTCCTAAAGGCGGTCAGAAATAAAGAAAGTAAACAAAGACAGCTAGATGACTAATGGAGGAATTTTGGGTGTGTTGGGAGGCATGAAAACTCTCATGATCGTGCTCATTTTGTTTTTGTTTTTTTCATTTTAATGATAAAAAAGTAATTAACTTAATTTCATTTCTTTCAGTAAAAAAAAAAATACATATATCACTAACTTTAACAGATAAACACACACACAAAAGAAAGTCATATAAAAACAGCCACCTCAAAGAATAAATGCCCGTTGTATTAAAAATCACATTCATGCTCTTCCCATGTTTGCTGTACAATTATGGATTTTATTTCACCAAAGCATAATGACTGCTTAATCACATTACAATTGTGTGACACAATTAACTGATGTATATACCACAAGGTCATCACACCAAATATACGATAAGTAAAATGTTTCTAAGAATCACAAGGCATAATACAGTACATCCCTACTTACGGGTTTCAATACATAAAGATCTGAAGGGATGTTCTCATTTGTACGGAAACGGAAACGACTACGACGTGAGGAAACGACTAAAAAAATCCATCAAGTAGTAAAACACAGAGGGTGTTCTCATGTGTGCGGAAACGGAAACGACTACGACGTGCGGAAACGACAACAAAATTTTGTTCCCACTGGGTAGCGATTTTTAGCCGTTGCCGCACTGCCGCAGGCCGGAACTTACGTCATTCCTGCCTTTTTTGTTATGAACTGAAACCTGGCTCTGTTGGTCAAAAAGTGTGGAGGAAACCTTTGTATTGCAAAGATGCCAATACCGTGGCATATATCAAACAGTGATATGGAGAAGCTCATTGAGCTTGTTAGACAAAACAAGACACTTGTTGACGTGAGGAGGCCAGACCACAAGGACTCCCATTTACACAATTAATATATTTGGGAAAGTACAGCAAAGGCGATGGGGAGAAATGATATGACTGTTGAGTTTGTGCTTTATCCTTTGACTTCACGATTGTACTAAAGTGTGTTCTGTTTCGTAAAGCTGTAAAGAAACTGCCGCTACGTGAGCACAATGATTACCAGCTAAACTGATATCTTAATGTATGTAGTAATCATCATCAGCGGGTCACCTCACAAACGGCTGTTTTAACACCAACCCTGTATGTATTTATATTTGGCTTAATGTAGGTCTATGTAGGATTGATTTTATCAATTTCTCACTTCCCCCACATTGACTCCGTAACCATGTACACCTTATACAATCTTGACTTCACACCCCCCACCCACCCCCACCCCCGTACGAGCAGCCATTTGAATGGTGAATGTCCATGACAAGGCATGACAAGGCCTTGATGTTCTAAAACTTGGTAGAATTTTGTATGGACTAGATCTAGATATGTACTATTTGACTGTTGTATAAGAAACCAGATCTATTATTTAATTTGACTTTTATAAAATCCAACCACTTAATTTGCTTTTTTCCTCTTTATCCTTTTAAAACAAAATCATCATCATAATTAAAAACTGCACAAATCCCCTTGCTTTCCCGACATCTCCCCCGCCCCTATGTACAATTTTCATTCGCTGACACTCTCTCATCCCCTTTCCCCTTTACGGCTCTGAGTGCAAGTCTAGTCTTTGGATCTCTATTCCAGTATTCCTGAGTTAAGAATATGGAAATACGCGAATACATATATATAACAGACATAATAATATACATATCTGTATCATAGCATGATTGCTTTAAGTGTGGAGTCTTTGAGAATTGTGCATTAAAAAACAAGAGAAAAGAAAAACCTCAGGGCTGATAAGTGCTAAGATTTTCCAATACAGATTAGAAATCAGGATTATTTGCAATTACATCACCTCCAGGCGAAGACAGTTCGTTTAAAAAATGGAAAAAAGGGAATTTCTGTAATGAAACAGTTAACATCTATTGCATTGTTAACCATTGTAATTCTTGTGGCAAACAACATAACAAAAGATAAGATATAACTTTATCACCCTATTGTTAGGAAATTTGTTGTCACATCACCAGTAGTAGAACTACATTGAATATAATATCAAAGGCACCTTGGTCCCCAACGCATACCGCGCACATGCACATTGCTCACAATGTGAGCGTCATGAAGAACATTACTCCCACACACTGTCAGAACAATGGATTTGAAAAACGCACAATAGAAAATGTGTACCAAATTCGGACACATTAATGCTTCGAATGCTGGATGGCAAAAAAGATCACCTATAAAGCTTTCTGTTTGTCTTTCAGAACATTATTCGTCTGCTTCTTTGGGATCGGACTATCTGATGGAACAAAAGGTGGGAGCAATCATTTAGAACTGATTTCAGTACTCTTCCTCAATTTCTCACACATTGTACACTGCAACATGTCAATTTCAGCGGAGAGCTGGAAGAAAGAATGGAGAAATAATCGTGGACCCACCACCGGCGCTCTCGACGACGTTTTTGTTTTCTTTTGATACATCTGTGATGGGGGAATGATATTAAAACCAACTCCTCCTCTCAAAGCAAGAAACTGCATTCGGCTCTGGACGAAACAGATTCCATTGTGGCAGAGAGAGAGAAAAAATTGCAGACTGCAAAGAACGAATATCATGACGAGAGAAACAAAAGTGATATTTTCCTTTATTTTGGCCGTTTCCGTTTCCGTACACATGGAAACACAAAATTTTATTTCCCCACGTCGTTTCCGCATATCATTTTCGTTTTCGTTTCCGTTTCCGTACACATGAGAACACAGCTTGATACATTTTTATATTTGTACTGAATGCAGAAACCACCGACGGCTATTTCATAAGTCAAAATGTGGCAAACAGAACAAGCTCCATTTGTCTTTCCTTTTCCTTTTCGTTATATTGTATCGCTAGCGTATTATTTCTTACGTGAGGTTTTGCAAGAAATAATGTTTTCTGTTGGCCGCATTTTGATTTTGCCCCAAGCCTTGCAGCGACCCCACATAATAAATATTTTTCTGTGTCTTTTAAAAAAAAAATAATGCTTCGTCAGTAACATACAGCTAGTTGAGAGATCGAAATAATAAGAATGCGACACATTCAAACAGGTTTCGTCTGTGACTTGAATGCTGTCTGTTAAATTAGAGAAAGGAGGGATTTGAAAGATCGAAAATACAAACACGCACGCACACACACACACACACATACATAAAATGGCCCAATAAAGAGATCTTGGGCTACTTTTAAAGAAAATTTCTATTGACGCAAACTAAGCCTCAAAAAAGAGTACTGTACTTTTAGCCGTCCCTGTTCTGAAGATATCACGCAACTTTAGGGACACTATAGTAAAAAAAAAAATGTGGACAAAGACACAATGAAGTTACCGCGATGCTTTGTTCTCCTCTTGAGCCCCTTGGCCTGACTAGTGCTTTGCTGGAAAATCATTTCATGGACTGTGAAGGGAATAACAGTAAGGTTTTCTTCAGAAAGTCTTCTTTATCTCATAAGATGTGGTAAAAATGCCAGACTAGATTATTACGTCAAAGGTCAGACTTTTTACCATGAAAGAGTTCCATTAAAAGAAAAAAAGGACCCTTAAACATGGTGTCAATGTATGATATGTCCATTCTTCCACTCCTGTTTCAGGCTTTGGTATTCGCCGCTCTGTGGGTCATGTTGACTTCAGACCCAACGATGGTGTCCATCAGCCAGGCTGTGCTGAAGAAACACTGGGCTTTCTGTCCATGGTCAATTTTGCCGGTAAGTCTAATGATCCTGCTGAATTAACAAAGATAACGGGCTTTCTACGTCAGTACATCAATTTTACTCTATAAAATTCATTAATGCAGTAATTATTCTGTTTGTGGGAAAACTTGCTTGTGGCATGACGAGGCTCTAAGATCTTTGAGACTTCAAAATTGGGACACTTAGTTGAATGGGCAATAATGTATTTGTACTCTGCCTGAAGCTAGGGCGGACTTTAAAGATGTGATTAATTTGAAGATGGTAAGTAATCCGTCGCTTGTAGTTCATTCTTCATCTAGTTTCTTTCAATGCAGATGGCATTGTAAGATGGCCACATTTGCACAGGACGATGAGATTCTTCTTACTATTCAAGATCTGGCAGATTAACAACTCCACGATCATACATTTTGTGTACTGAAAAATATGACAAAGGATGACATGGTGATTTTTGGGGGGGGGGGGGGCGCTGTGGAAGTCTATCTGATCGATTTTCACTTTGGAAAATTAAGCCTTTGTCTGATCTTAATCTGAGAATATCATATCGTAAATCCCACCTCCAACATTAACTGGCTGATCAGATAGCTGAATGATATAATTATGTTAACCTTTGATCTATGACTGATTCTCCCACACGCATATTCCACAGATGAGAAAGAATCTGGAGCTTGCAGTCATGCTCAAGCCATATTTCTATTCCTGTCCTCAATTCGAGGCTGCGTCTTTCCCGGAGCAGCCTGTAACATGGGCTATAGAATCTCCCGAACCTGCAGGGGAGATCAGCAACCTACCACCAAAGATGTGGCGCCATATTGTTAAAACTTTTAAATTTAACTGGGGTCAGATGACTCCTCCAAAACTAGGAAACTTTAAACCTCTTTACCGTCAGGTCTTTAATTCATCAAGTAACAGAAAAAAAAACCAGCAGAAACATCTAAGCGTCTTTCTTTCCGTTCATGTTTCTGTAACTATCTAGATTCTAGTTCTGAAAAAAAAAAAAATAATAAGTTGTGAATAAAAACTCAAGGCACCCATCAGAGTCTTTCTCGACTGTGCATGGGTGACCCTGATTACTGTAGGAATAAAACTGACCACAGTGTGTTTTGTGTCTGTGTTTCATTTTGCCTGCATGTGAACCTATATTTGTTGTCCGTCCGTCTGTCTATCCATCTGTCTGTCTGCATAACTGCCTTTATATATTTGTTTATCTGTCTGTATCTGCCTGTATATCTGTCTGTCTGGTTGTATAATGTAGAAGAAGCAGTTGATAGCAACAATCCTGTCATGCCGTGGTGTCCTCATATCTCACTATGCTGAGTGTTTCCTAAAGGCGGTCAGAAATAAAGAAAGTAAACAAAGACAGCTCGATGACTAATGGAGGAATTTTGGGTGTGTGTTGGGAGGCATGAAAACTCTCATGATCGTGCTCATTTTGTTTCTCTTACATTTTAATGATAAAATAGTAATTAACTTAATTTCATTTTTTTCAGTAAAAAAAACAAAAACATCACTAACTTTAACAGTTAAGCAGCCCCCCCCCTCCCCCCACACACACACAAAGGAAAGTCATATAAAAACAGCCACCTCAAAGAATAAATGCCCGTTGTATTAAAAATCACATTCATGCTCTTCCCATGTTTGCTGTACAATTATGGATTTTATTTCACCAAAGCATAATGACTGCTTAATCACATTACAATTGTGTGACACAATTAACTGATGTATCTACCACAAGGTCATCACACCAAATATACGATAAGTAAAATGTTTCTAAGAATCACAAGGCATAATACAGTATATCCCTACTTACGGGTTTCAATACATAAACACCTAATACATTTTTATATTTGTACTGAATGCAGAAACTACCGGCGGCTGCTTTATAAGTCAAAACGTGGCAAACAGAGGAAACTCGATTTGTCTTTTCCTCTTTGTTATATAATTATATCGCTAGCGTATTATTTCTTACGTGAGGTTTTGCAAGAAATAATATTTTCCATTTGCCACATTTTGACTTTGTCCCAAGCCTTGCAGCGACCCCACATAATTATTTTCTGAGTTTTTTAAAAATAATGCTTCGCCAGTAACATACAGCTAGTTGAGAGATCGAAATAATAGGAATGCGACACTTTCAGACAGGTTTCGTCTGTGACTTGAATGCTCTCTGTCAAATTGAAAGAGAAAGGAGGGATTTGAAAGATCGAAAATACAAACACACACACACACACACACACATACACACACACACATACACACACACACACACACACACATACATACACACACACACACACACACACACATAAAATGGCTCAATAAAGAGATCTTGGGCTACTTTTAAAGAAAATTTCTATTGATGCAAACTAAGCCCCAAAAAAAAAAAAAAAGAGTACTGTACTTTTAGCCGTTCTTGTTCTGAAGATATCACGCAACTTTAGGGATAAAATGGATGTTTTTGAAGATTTAACTGAAACCAACCGACAGCCGTTTTTTGTAAGTGCGTAGATTGATGTGAAATGACAGAATTGATGTTAAAACAGCTGTGGTGGTGTAATAATGCACGATCAGTATAAAAGTACGTCGGGCCAGTTAAGGGACACTATAGTAAAAAAATGTGGACAGAGACACAATGAAGCTACCACGACGCCTTGTTCTCCTCTTCAGCCTCTTGGGCCTGACTAGTGCTTTGCTGAAACATCATTTCATGGTCTGTGAAGGGAATGACAGTAAGGTTTTCTTCAGAAAGTTTTCTTTATCTCTTTTAAGATGTGGTAAAATGCCAGACTAGATATAATAATACATGTATATTATATTATTATTATCACATAATGAAATAAATCTTGTGCCCTTTGTTCTTATTTGCAGAAATTTGAAATAGGAAGATACATCATGTAGCGATACTTATCAAGTAGATATAGCCATATTGTTAAAACTTTAACTGGAATCTGGTGACTTCTCCAGAATTGAGAAACTTTAAACCTCTTTCCCATTAGATCCATCATTCATCAAGTTACATTTGAGTGTTTTCCTTTCCAGTCATACTGTTACCTATTTCTAGAAAGGAAGTCATGAGTAAAAACATTATTTTGACATCCCTTACGTTATGCTGGTTTCATATGGGTGACAGTTATTACTGTTGGAATAAAAGTGTCCAGACTGAATTGCCAACCACTGTAAAAATAATACACGAAAAAAAAAAGGACATTGACATCGGGTACACACCAATCTGAAACAGAATTTTGTTTCACGAAAAAATAAAGACATCAGATTTGTCAGAGTCTTTAAGAAATAATTAGTTTGAGCTTAGAGACAGTCTCTGCCTGCAACTGTAAGATAATATTGTCCTCTTTTCTCATACGTCTATCCCTCGGTCTACTCACCAACGTGCCCGCTTGTCTATCATTCCACTCTCATCTTTTTCTTGAAGATAGACGAAATTCCTCAACTCATCAAAGAATCTCGAACTTTATATTATTATTTTCTTTCCTTCGTTCAAAAAAAAATAAAAAAATGAATCAATAAAAAAACTACTTTTGCGTGACCTTTACTTGGAAATTACAATTACCATTTATTATTCCACTTTTTTTTTTATCCTGGGGACTAGGTGTGCACTACAAGAACATTTTGCACCTCTCCTGAAAGCTCGCTGTTCCATACATCAAGGAAAATTTCAGTTACTTCATTCTAATCACTCTCAACACGTATTAACACAAGTCCAAGTGCCCGATATCTGGTACAGGTATTCACTCTAACTTCTTATCCCATGTAACCGAATTGCTTCACATCTACAATGGTGAAAACTTTCTAAAATGCATGACAAGGGTTAACTCCGAAATTTGTCATGAGGCTTGTTTAAGAAAAATAAAAAATCTATAATACTCATGCAACTCTTTCTGAGAAAGCACAATACTCCCCAAACTGCTGGGTAAATTCCAAACCAACTAGATAGTGTCAGACATCTGATACACATTACAAGTCTGTAGTGTCAACTTTTAATCCTGTTAATGCAATTAGTCAAATTGGTCAGCTAATTAAGATTAATCGGTTCTGTGATGCCAACGCCAATGAAATCTAGCTTTCCGGAAATATTTACTTTGTTGGGGTTCCTTGGTCAAAATATCAAATTCATAAGATTATCCTTTGAAAAAAAAAAGCTCTTGGCAGGACACAGATATTTCTTCCTGGCAGAAGAATGGTTAATCCCGTGGCTTTATGCTTTTTGTAGCATTTAAATAAAAAATTCACTGTTTCATAATTCTGTTTTTCTGGTACATTTTGTTGATGAGGTGGTGAGTGGCTAAACCAAACCGTCTAAATTATGGTGCAGTTCAAAATTAATTTAGTGCCATTTCTTATAAAAGTGTCTATTGTTTGTAGACAAAGCATCAAGATGTGAAAGAATGGTTATGCTATTGAAGAGACACCTGGTTAAAAGACAGCATGAAGTCTTCAAATATTCGGCAACAAATGTGAAACTTCAAGGCACAATACTTCTGTTGGTGAGCCAGAGCATGCAGGGAATAAGACATCAGAACACAAGGCATGTGACATGGTTGTCATGATTCAGATGTTGTTAAAACTCACGCAGAGAGTGAGTTGTTGTTGTTTTACCAGGGCCATGAGAAATTGGCTGGTGGCCTTGAACGGCCCTCGCGAATTATAGTTGGTGAGTAAATAAATGTAAAGTTAAACTGTTAGATGCACGCTTGTCGGTTTTAATGTTCGTGATTAATAAGTAATGGAGTAGGGGTGAAACAAGGTGGGGATAGTTGACATTGTTAAGTATGACTAGACAAGTTTTTGCACGTTAACTGGCTGGTAGAATAGTGCAGACGTATTACTACAATTAAAATGGTGGGAGGTTTCGACCTATGAGATAGCTGAACTAATTGGGCCAGCGGACTAGCACTGCTGGGTAGCCAGAGAGTATAAAACATCGTGTAACGTTCAGATTTAGTGAATACAGACGAGCAGAAGCATCGTGTCGTGAAGTATCTCCGGTTGGCCAGTACCTGAACTGTGTGGTTTGAAGACTAGAAGTCCTTGCTAACGGACTGACTGAGCTCGAGAAAGAAAGGTCTGAGTGGGCTGACCTTTGAAAGCCCACGCTGCGCTATTTTGATGTTCGCGCCTACCAGTAGGCGTGACCAATGGTAATATATCTTATTAGTTCAAGCATAATAGAAGATCAGAGATAGAGAGAGAACCACAGCCTCATAGGAAGTCTAAGGAAACCCCAGCTGGCACTCGACGACGAGTGGCCTGTGTTATAGAATTATTTCCATAGTATGATTGAAGTAATATGGCACATTGTTGATGAATTGAATAATGATTGTGCATATATATAAATAGTTTTTTTGCAACTGCGTAATTACCTACAAGCCGAAGTGTGCTTCTGTAGGCTTGGAACGTACTGGGCTCTCCTAACATTCAAGCCCATATGATTTAGGGAGAGTTTGCCTGGCGACTGGCCAGTGGCGACTCAACTGTCACTTTAAATTGATATCTAGTTTCGTATAATATACCTATTTGCTATTGATTGCAGTACATCCAATAAGGAACCATAATTATATGAAATATCACAGATTAAGTTAGTAATTAGAATTTATTGCTTTGAATATACCTCTATTGTCTTTTGTTTTGTTTATTAATATTTATGTAAAACATGGCCTGACCGGCCTGACATATATATATACTCTAGTTGTTTAATACTTTTCTTGTGTGGTTGTGTCCGAGTGTCAGTTAGCTGCCTCTCGTGCAGTCGAATGCCCCCCAAGACCCTAACTCTGCTCGTGACAATGGTCAATGATAAATTACAGGCTATGTGCAGAGGAAAGTGGAGATATATAGATCATATCTTATACAAGCCATACGCGTCACAACATAGTGTCTGGCCCAGGATGCCTTGGTGAAAATGAAGTAGTCGGCTGAAATATTCCTGGAAATGAGGAGCAACATCTGATTTATTATGATAATAATGCACAATTATTACCCCGTGGTCTTTTGACGATCGGGCATTGCACCTGACTTATGGAGAATGTTTGTTAATGTGACTATTCCAAGGCAGTTAGGGAAGCCGGGTGCAGGGAACGGCTAAAATACCCACTTAGCAATTAAGTAGTTATCTAACTAAATAACTAACTGAGTAACCGTCTGGTGTACAACAGATTGGCTTATTGAGAACGAATGAACGGTCTACCCAAATAAATGATGAACTAACCAAGTGTTTAACTAGTTATTTAACCAGTCACTCTATTAAACCAACCAGCCAACCAACCAACTAACCAACTAATCAACCAACCACCAACCAACTAACCAACCAACCACCCAACCAACCAGCCAACCAGCCAACCAACCAACCAACCAGCCCTTTATTGTCAGCAGCATGGAATGGCCGAATTCTGGACAGATCAAAAATGCAATTTGATCTCAACTCTCTATTACGATTCGGAAGGCATAATTCAGGGTACTGTCCCAACTTCAACCTATCCGCAGCTGTCATCTCAGACCTTAATGGTCCTCAAATTGCAATAAATTTTGTAATAAACCATTAGCAAAGGGAGAAGTCAGGTGCATATGGACAGGTCACCGCCGTAAAAGCTGAGCTCTTACATCCAAGTGCACTTAGTGATAGATTGGCACTATCTCCAGTTCAGCCCTCAGCAGAGCAGCAATGATACTCCATGGTATCTCTAAATGACAGTCCAGTCGGCTGATGGCCATCTCAATCTTGTTAGTGAGCAACGATTTACATTGCACGTTTTCTAGTTCAAGGGTCATCACTGTATATCCCAGGGTCAAGCTTCATCATCGCTGTTATGACACTGGGACTGATTTTATATTGGGATTGGACATACCCGTGGTAAGTGATGGTACTGACAACATTTACAATTGCTTTTCCCGATGCTGGAAACGACTCGGGATAAGTGTATGAAAGAGTTAAATGTGTAACCAGTAAAGCTCATTCAGTCAAAGACTGTCGGTAAAATAAAAGGTGGAACTAAGGAACTGTGAAAATGAAGGGAAGCCATCTACCATCCGTTTAAAGATGGTTCTAACTTATTCCGATTCTCCAGCCGTATGGTTTAAAGTTTACATTCAGTGCCAATGATCAGCAAACCAGTAGATAAATTTGGGGGTAAATTGATAAACAAAACGAAAGGGTGAGAAGGGGAACATGAAATTAAAAATGACGTGATTATTACGTCTTGATAGAGAAAATTATTCATTTGCCGAGGTGCTATCAAAGAGAGTAAAGATTGGCTTCTGCAGTTATAATAATAGGACTCTTGTATTGAGTTGTCTACGGATCCAATGAACCAGGGTAGAATACTATGCTACACAGAAACCACAAACAAGACTGAAGAAAGAATGACAGAGGGAAATTAAACCCTGTCTATTCCCAGCTAGAGATGAATTGAGCTGGCTATAATATAAGAAACGAGATTTTGCAAAATTCCCTCCTTCAGACAAAAAACCAAATACAACAACAAAACAACCGAAGAGGTGACGAGAAAGAGAGAGAGAGAAACAAGAAAGAGAGGGGAGGGAGAGAAGAGAGAGAGAGAGAGAGAGAGAGAGAGAGAGAGAGAGAGAGAGAGAGAGAGAGAGAGAGAGAGAGAGAGAGAGAGAGATAGGGAGAGAGACAGAGAGGGAGAAAGAGAGAAAAAGAAGGGCAAGAATCCCGTAGAAAAAGAAATGAACTGGTGTCATTGTTTCCTGGTTTAACCCACTGCTTCGTTGATCAGTGCAGTCAATGGAAAGGTCAAGGAGGTTCTCTGTTGTAAATTAACATAAATAACGGGGTCTGTGAACGTTGTACCATGATCATGTTCGATACAGAGCTATTAAAACGTTTATGGATGAGTGATTGCTCCCACGGAGACCGACAATATAAAAGTCCTGCGCTGTTGCTATACGCCGAGCCAACTTAGCTAAGCTGTAGTAACAAAGGTGAATTCAACAACTTCAAAATGAAATTGTCAGGCCGCTTTGTTCTCGTCTTGAGCCTATTGGGTCTGGTCAGTGCTTTGCTGGAAAATCATTTCATGGACTGTGAAGGAAATGACGGTAAGATGTTCTTCACAACGTTTTCCTTATCTCCCTAAATCTATATAAAAAAACAGCAAGGAAAAAAAATTCACCGCTACCAGGAAGAAATGCCCAGACCTGAAAAAATTACATGTGAAAGATAGTTCTTTTTGCTACTATGTCTATTCGTTTGACATGAAAGCGAAGTATCGTAATTTTGTAATAAATGAAAATAGGCCTAAAAACATCGAATAATGCTTTCTCCTCAACAATGATAGCCTCCCTCCTGCCTTTGTTTTGTTTCGACTTTAGTACCGTGCATGTCATAAAAAATAACCATATCAAGCGTGGTGTGCAGTGTCCTGGCGCGCATGAGTTCTGAAGCAGGACTGCAGATTACTACTTTTATTGTAAGAGAGAGATAGAGAGTACGTCATCGAATAATGCTTTCTCCTCAACAATGGTTGCCTCCCTCCTGCCTTTGTTTTGTTTCGACTTTAAACTTCCGGTTGCGTTTCAAAGTTTGAAAGCATGAGTTTCGGTGCCGTCTGCTTTATGCACGGTACGGGCCATGCGGGTGTTGCTGTGCCAGTTGTGAGTTGTTTTCTTCCTAGATCTACATAATCTGTGTGCTGATTGTACATATTATTTGCAACCCGTTCTTTGAACGGGCCCTTACACTAGTATTTTAATAAAATACCAGATTAGATATAATAATATTTAACACATAATGGAAACAAAATCACGTTAAGTAATCTTCGTTCTCATTTTCAGAAACTCTGAAAATAAGAAAATGCACCATGTAGTGATAGGCTACTTTTAAAGTGGGTATCATTCAAATACCTTCAATTACAACATTGATGCAACCTGTTTTTGTTGCCTGTCTCTGCCCCAGGGGAATCAGCATTCTTCCCTCCACTTCCTAATTCACCAAACTGTATAGCCACAGGTAGACAACCCATACATAGGTGTCATGTATTGAGCAAGGGTCGTGTAGAGTATGGAACCAAGAGAATAAATCGATCCCTTAGCATTAAATTGTTGAACAGAAAAACGAAACAAAACATTTGCGACCAGAAAAAAAAACAAATTGGTGCGCGAGCACAATCTGAAATGATAATGTTGCCACAGAAGAAATAAAGCTTGTATGAATAATAGGACACTCACTTGTTCACGTTATTAAGTGTGACAGAAATTATTTACCACTGTGTTATGTTTCTAGAGAATATGCATGTTTTCCAGTGTACAGGATAATTGCAGTATGCAGTTATACACTTCGATTGCTGCATGTATATTCGTAATAAATAAATGAATAAATAAATAAATAAATAAATAAGTGAATGAATAAATGAATAAAAATTGTGACGCCGCTACACGCCTATGCCCGCTCCTCAGTTAATAATGGATAAGTTGCTGCGACCCCACAGTTTACTGTGGTTTTTATAATATTTCGTCCAATAATAGATAAGTGACCTTCAAAATTCACACACTTTTTAGGGGTGATCATCGTCAGGTCGTCATTGTATAATTCACCCAAACCTTAGATATCGAGGGGGATTCATTGTAGAGCTTTATTATCTTCCGGTTACGACTGACTTAGACAATAACTCAATGCCCAACGAATTATCTGTACTGGACAAAATACTCTGCATGCATATTGCTGCCACCTTCACCAGCTGCCCACATGTCCGCCTCCTTCATTTTCTCTTACATCGCTAAAGTAGTAGTAATGAGCTAGTTTGGGGGATAGTTACAGTGTAGAATAGGATGGAGTTAGTTGGATGATCAGCTAGTTTGCTTCAGTGACTGCATGTTTGTGATTGCTGGCTGCTATATCAGGTAAACTGCTTTTATGTTTCATCGGTTATTACTGCTTTTCCCTTGACATACGAGTGTTTATAATATTATGCTGCTTTCGGTGAGAAGTGTAACAACTGAAATACAACTTCAGTGACTGACACCATGTGTATCTATTGTATACGATTATGTCGGTCATGGAATCAGATTTATTCCGAGTCACATTTGTTATGTCATATTTACTCTCCAGACATCTGGGGTATCTTAAGACGCTGTTGCAACGATGACCAGCTACCCAAAGGCTGTGAATGTTTCGACATCTCTGTCTTGACCGGGTTCACCAACACAATGTATCACAAACCAAAGTGTCCTAATGACATTCATGTGACCTTTACACTCTTCACTAGGAACACGCGCAACAACGGACAGCAGATTAGGGTGAGTTTGCAACTTACCACCTGTTGCAACCCTCAGCTCTGGCAGGTGGAGAGGAAGACGTTGGTATGATGACGGGAATGGAGCGCCGACGGTGAAGAGACAATGATCTTGCCAGCTGTCCCTGCCCCCCGGAAACTTGGTGGGGAGGGGGTGGGGTGTAAATTGTTTCTAGAAGTATCATGATGAAAGGGAGCACAAACATTGTGGGTATCTTTGATTGTGCAAGTCCTCGCGTCCTGTATCTCCTTCAATTCATGGACCAAATCTCAGAAGTAACTGAGAGTAGATAAATGACATTTTGAGACCGGAGTGGCCATTGCCTTTTACACTATAAAGACAGCGTATATCATAAAAAGGCAGTGCTTTTATCATAATTATATGTCTCAGAGTACAGTCTCTATCGTGACATCGTGGATTTATCAGTACAGCGTTGAAAATTTATTTTTCCCAAAGAGAAAAGAATATAACTTGATACGTATTTCATCTGTGATAATTCTCTCTTTGCGCTACAATCTCAGGCTGGTAATAAAATAATTAAATGAAGTAAACTGTAAGTAAAAGGTTTAGCCGCTATTGTTGCAGAGGTGTAAAACTTTATGCTATCAGTGACAGTTTTTCTGAAGACAGGAGTAGCCCATGTGTCAGTAGATTTTAGTGTATTTTCAATAGTCCATTTGTGCCATTGGTTATGTTCATTTTTTTTTTTCAAGGCGGGAGAATCCAATGTGAAAAGTACAGACTTCCACGGCTCCAGGCAGACCCATTTCATCGCTCATGGCTTCACGGACTTTGGACTGGCACCTTGGGTATTGGAGATGAAAGATGCTCTTCTTGATCAAGTAAGAATCTGTACTTGAAGAGCTGTTTGATTTGCTCCGTTGTGTATCTCTAACATAAATTGTTTAGTTTCTTTATTTTGGCGACAACTTTGATACGTTTGCACTTTATTGGTATAATGTAAAGGGTATTTCATTGTAATAGCCTTTATAATGACCTGGCACCCAATTCAGTTTTTTCTTGTCTAATGTTCAGGGTGATAAGAATGTCATCGTGGTGGACTGGCAAGCAGGGGCCAAAGCTCCCAACTACTACCAGGCTGTAGCTAACACAAGGACTGTCGGTGCCATGGTCGGGAGGCTGATACAGGACTTGCATAGCTTCAAGGGCGCCTCTTTCGATGTGAGTATTTGCACTAAATAAAGGGGGTGGCGCTGAAGGAGGAGGACACTAGTAGTGACAGATGTGAAAGGGATAACTGTCTGACTCATTCCCGCATCGTGTAATGTGGACAATTACACGCTCTGTACACAAGAGCCACTCCACATTTAAATACAATCGGAAACCAAATAATTTTGGAGAACACTCAACCCATATCCCCTCTTCCCAACTAACCCCCCTTAGAAACTTTTATTCCTTTCCCTAACCATGGCGCCAGCCCAAACAGCCCTTTAAAGGACGAAGAAGCAGAAGTCACTATTACTGATCCCATAACCCGCCGGGGTCGTAGGGGCGCTGCAGTGACGAACGCTGCACCAGCTGGCTCCACTTGTGGCGGTTGTGGGCGAGTGCCTGGGTTGTGGGAAAGCTCATCTTGGTCCATTCCGCAAGTAGAAGAAGAAGCAGAAAGCGACGCCGAAGAAAGCCAAGAAACAAGAAAAAAAAAAAAAAGGAATGAAGGAACGGTCAAACAACAACAAGAAAAGCGAGGTGCAAAAGCCTATGGCTCTGATCCTTCTAAAACGACGACCTCAAACTCACTCGCATCTTGTAATGTGCGCACATGCACACCCGCTTTCATGCACACACTCACATGCGCATGCTCATCAATCTCTTCAGATCCAGACAAATGCTAAATGTTGTCGCCGAAAACTTCTTTATGCTTTACATTTCAGTTCTCATACTTTGAAAGACTATCAGAGACAGAAGCCGCTAAATTAATGATATCACGTTAATAAAGATACAATAAATGCGTGTCCACACTAACAGTGGGTTAATTAACATCAAACAGAACTTCCATCTGATTGGCCACAGTCTGGGTGCACAGATCATGGGTTATGGTGGCAAGGAAATATTCCGACTGACAAGCAAACACCTCGGCCGTATTACAGGTGAGTGTCAATGTTTGTATTTAATGCTATTTACAAGTGACCAGAACTTTGACCTGGACAAAAAGAAATGCAAAAAAAGAAGAAAATAAACATTTTCCGTCAAATTTCAGACTACACAAAATAATTGTGTGTTACATTATAACCTGTGGCAAGCATAAAATGTTTTTTTTCTTTTCTGAAAAGTGACTATGATATGATCACTCATTCCTCTACTATCCATACCAATTCACTGAAATATCGTTAGATTAACACACTGTCTGATTTCTTGACTGTCTGCTGCATTTCTTATGTGTTATATCAATTTATCAAAAACCATTCAGAACCAAATACTTGTGAATCTATTCACGTATAAAAATCACAATTATTACCTAATTTGCTATAAATCGTGAGCATGGAAGGTTCTGTTAAATCACAGAATTGCTCCTTAAAAATTCATGACTCAGCGTCAGAAATCAATGTTGCTGCGGATGGAAAGCATACCACAGATGTCCAGTGTATAATGAGCGGTGTTGATATTGTTATAATAAGCTTCTGAAGGGTTATATATTACTTTTTCTGTTAAATAATTCCTGTTAAAATGTCTTTTTTTCAGGTCTTGACCCTGCAGGTCCAGGCTTTGAGAGCTACAACGCATTCGTGCGTATTGATAAATCGGACGCCAAATTTGTAGATATTTTACATTCCGATGCCGAAGAGCTTCTGAGCTCAGGTAAGAAAACAACAACAACAACAAAAGTGACGTAAAAACCATGATTTTATGAAAGGTTACGAAAAACAAAAATAGTAAGCAGTTATCAGCATTTATAATTATTACGATCCATCACTAGGCCCTATTATCGTAATTAGTGGCCCTCCACTGTAATGAGATTGATGCATACATGGTAGATGAACTGCAGTTCCATAACATGTGAAAAAATAAGCCTTCATTTGGATATTGTGTTAAAATGCATGCATTCAAAATCTTGAAATAGAGATAGTTTGGTTTTTTATTTACACCATGGTGATCTTGTCTTCGTTACAAGATGAAGCTTTTGAATATTTGAATTCGTCATGGCTAGCTTGAGAGAAAAGGCATTGCTTTAAGAGAAAAACTAACCTGATCTCTTAATAATAATAATAATGGATGGCATTTATATAGCGCATATCCATTTGAAATGCTCTATGCGCTTTACATGTCAACCACAGAGCAGAATGGAGCGCCGGCTAAGCGCTCAACACACTACACTGCTTCTTTCTCTCTCCCTCACTCTCTCTGTCTCAGAGCAAATTGTGACGCAGCCTGTTAGGCGCAGTTCACAACTCACAATTCACAACTCAAATAATCTTTAAATATCTATTAATAATAATTTATTATATATGCAATCAACTTGACTAGGTTTTGGCATGCGTTATTCTGTGGGCCACGTTGACTTCTATCCAAACGGAGGACAACACCAACCCGGTTGCCCCAAGGAGACCTATGGCATCTTATCTATGTTAAGCTTTGAGGGTATGTCGCAATCGCTTAGACAAATAGAGCTTTTTGTTGATGAGTCGTAAGAGAAAGCGCAATTGGAGTAAACATTAAAATAATGCATTCATTTTCTTGAAGAACACGCCCCCCCCCCCCAACCTTAAACAGAGGAACAAAACAGTAAATCGTTTAACTACATGGTGATTGTAGTGTTGCTTCAACAATATTTTCCTCATGATGAATCATTTGACAGATTGGAGATCATAATCGTTCAATGCCCTTACGTCACGAGTACTTGTGGTAGCTATTACACAATGAATACTTCAGAAAATCCCAGTATGCTTCATAAGTAGATAAGAAAGTCTTATGAGACAGACATTACTTTAACTATTTAGCGTTATGTGTTTTTCAGCAAAATAGAATTTGCTCATATGGAGGAAGGGAGGGGGCCATATTTTCAACCGTTACACTGAAGAGTCAGCAGTCACAGAGCTACGGTAGATTAAGAATGTGCCTTTCGTATTGGTATGTGTTATAATCTGTTGAATTTACGCTATAGTTAACAACATGTCGTTCGGCAGATGAGAAGAGCGCAGGCGCTTGCAGTCACGGCCGTGCTGTAGATCTGTTCACCAGCTCTATCAACCAGTGTCGCTGGGACTCGCCCACAGCTGGATCCAGCTGCACTATGGGATACCACGTCAGCACCAGCTGCAGGGGTGATCACTTCCCAGTTACCACCAGCACTACACCATTCTGTTAACCTCAGTACCGGTACTGGTGTTGTAGACCAGTCATTGAATGATTAAAGTGAAATTCAGTTCACATTTTTTACTACTTTTTGTGGAAGTTAGCCGAAATTTGGTGACGAAATGTTTGCAGTAATTTGGAATCAACTGTGTTTACTGTTACAATTATTATTGTTATTATTATTATTATTATTATTATTATTATTATTATTATTATTATGATCTTTATTGTTATTATTATTATCTTACTTGGTTTGGTTGTTTCATATATTTGGTAGATGTCGAAACACAATCACGAATCTTTGCCAAATATAATCAAATATTTTACCAGATCATTAAAATTTGGACATGTAAAACAGTGGTAGTTTCTTGGACACAGCGTGTCTGCCATGAACGGGCCCTGCATTTTAAAATGATCATTCAAAGGTTGTACAGTAGAAACAAGATACAGTAACATCAAACAATATTATGATAGAAGCAACAACAAGACGAAACGATAACAACGCCAAGTGACCACTCCCATGAATTAGCTGGAGTACGAGAATGTAACACGATGTGTCCGGAAAGAAGAAACAAAAACATCCATGACGCGGAAATACGTTGATAGAATAAGTCAAAATTGGGCAAAAAGAAAAGGTTAAAAGGTTGTATGTTGCGAAACCCTGCGTGAGAAATAAAACCCAAACAATACAAAGCAAACTAAAGAGAAGATTACTTTGCTTATAGCCCTGCTGCGACCCCACAGTTTTTCTGTGGTTTTTATGATATTTCGTTGATAGAATAAACACAGTTGTGCATCCAATTTTGTATGTGTGATCAATGTGGTCTTTTAAATCTTTCTAGTGAGATAAAGTGTTGTTTATTAAATGACTGTTAGCTCTGTTCCCTGCTTTTCACTCATAAACTTGAATAATGATTCATTCCTTAGATGTCATTGTTAGCTGTTTCTTTAATCTTGTCCATGCTGTCCTGGACCTGTCTGTTTGCCAATCGGAATAGAATCGAAAAGTGTTTCAGAAGAAATCACTGGCTGACCAAACATTTGGCTCAACTCACATTAAACTATGCAGGATCTATGCCACATTTGTTTGTTTGCTTTTTATTACATTCATTTATTATTTGGTGGGGGAGGAGGTGGTATTGAGTGTGTAGGGATCCACGGTCGCAGATTAGGTCTGGATACTCATTATTTTTGCTTTATTCTGCATAACACCTTCTATGCAAATTAAACACAGTCAGTTCCTGAAAACCTTTGACATATCGACAAGCCGAATTGCGAAGGGCTGAAACCTAGATGGCCGCTGGGTCGTGACAGTGAATGTGAACTAATGCTGTCGAACTTTGGTCTATTGTTGAAATCTGATGTTTAAATGTGATGTGTCCCATGTGATGTTTTTGGCCGGCCTGATATTCAGTGGAAATCTTTAAAAAAAAAAAGAAGAAAAAAGCTAACCAAAAATCTTGAGCAACATTTCCTTCACGTATTTGTAAGACTAGCCGACCTGCTCAAGATAAAGCTTACACATTTTCCATGTACCAAGCCCAACCGTAAACCTAGACTTAGGCTAGATTAAAACGGAATTTGGATTCCATGCTATGATTAATAGAACTTACTGTTACACCACAATTTCATGTAGAAATACACAGATGTTATAACGCTGATTTTCGACCGTAAAGAAAGATCAAAGGCGAAGTTTCCAGTTGTCCTTTTCGGTTCTATCCGATGAAAATGCCTCTCTGTTTTTGCGGTTCAAAAACAATTTAACATAACTAATGAGACTGATTTTTGTTCAAAATGAATGTGTCCACGTAACTCTTCCTCCAAAATCGATGCAGAACACCAATTTTTATAATTTTTGGTGGCGTAGTCGCGAAGTTTTAGCAGCTTACAGGTTCACCCTCTGGCTCAATTATAGTAAGATGCAGTTAATAAAAAATACATTGTTTTTTTTTTTTGATTGACATGATAGACAAGCAAACCCACATAATACAATATATTTCAACAGCATTAACATGAGTACTTCGAGAAAGTCAATATTTAGTTACAATGAATCTAAAAGCTTAAATTGACAAGGTATGAATACAACAATAGATGTGTGATAAATATAATGAATGAGTGTAGTTAAAAACACATGCTTATGGGGCCCAAAATACACAGAAAATTTAAAAAAAAGCACGAGATTACAAGGCTTAACTATGTATGACCTCACATTCTTGGTATAAGTTTCGTCCGTCATTGTTTTTGGGATTTAGAATGCAACATGGATAAATGATGGTGTCTGTACATTCAAAAAATAATGTACGTACATTACACTTCATTGGGTTCACTAAAATATTGCTGCGAAAGTATTAAATAAATGTTCATGAAACAAAGTTAATGACAACAGTAAGAACTTAATGGCCTTGAAAGAAGTGATCAAAACTGGGAGCGTGAAATTAGTAGGAGAAACAGTTACTACTGAAGCAGATGTTACGAGTTGAATGTCCTACAGAGTGATAAGATAAAAGAATAGTCGATCAGGTCAAATCATCACACTCCTAAGTACATTTTTTATACATATATTTAAAACAGATGTGCTATGTTGTGCAATTCTTCGAGCAGTGCAGTTATACGAAAAATCGGTTGTCTGTCTGTCTGTCTCTGTCTGTCTCTTTCTCTCTCTATGTGAGATCATTTTTTCCTCACCTGTATCTTACTACAATAGGAACTAGGTTCATAAATGTGTTGGGCGAAATGGCTCCGAAATTATAAATAGAAAAAAATATGAAATTGGTAAATAGATGTAAGTTAGCTTGTTATCTTGCTCAGACTCCCACTTCCACCTCCCGGCCGATGAGCATGGTGCATTAGAGGGCAACACATTTTCATATGGGTTTATATAGTTACTGCGTATGAAAATTTGTCTGAGAGAAGAGATCCATTAATGACAAGAAGAGCTGTCAAATTCAGGAAAACATCCACTATTACATTAACACTATGATTTGACCCAGTCTACATGTCTACATGAAAGGAATTCTGAAATTAAAAGATCTCTGACAACGCCTCTGAATCTGTGTTGGCCTACCAGTGAACAATCACGAGAGTTTGTTTTTTAAACTCACTTTAATCACGTGCTATACCACATTTTAGTGGGACTCAAAACCATGTGTTAAATTATTACAGTAAAGCACCTAAATGTTTACCCTTGTCGGTGCTCTCTTTATTTATATTTCGCAAATAAACAAACTCGAAAACTACTTGAATAATTCGGGGGCAAAAAATCTGGGTTAGGGTCATCACAAATCTAAGACTTCACGCCAAATTACATTCAAATATCATCGACGGCTGCAACGCTACGAGCAGTTTTCTGTGATCATGCCTCGGTGAACAGACTATGCAATTTCTCATCTGCTCACGACCCCCCCCTCCCCCCCAGAGGGTGTGGGTGTGGCTCTGCTCCCAAAGAGTTTTTAAGATAGTCATAGCCGAAACACTGGGCTCTCTTCCTCTGAAGACCTGTAGTCTCTATCTCTCTCTCTCTCTCTCTCTCTCTCTCTTTTGAGAGATAATAGTAACCTGGAATACACCTGTGTCTTTCATGATAAAAGGGCTGATCAGAAACAGTTGGTTGTCTTATCAATAGGTCCAGCTACAGCGTCGCAATCTGCCAAGATGTTTGTTGGTGTTTGGATTTTGGCTCTCTGTTTTTTGGTGCCTTCACAGGCGCTCAAATTTCACTTCATGGACTGCCCTGGAAATGACAGTAAGGAAAAGCAATTTGCCACCTTGTTTAATTAATCGCCATTTCCACGACGGTTGTACGATTATTATTACTATTGGCTGTGTCTTTTTTGTTCTTTAAGCGTCCATTCGATCTTTATTCGATAATGTCATGGAGGATTGATTCCACGGTCTATCGTCTACGGCTGCGATAATCTATCACTAAAATAATAATAAATGAATAAAAACCTTTAAAAAGCTTCAAACATTAATTCTGATGTATAGTCAAAATTGGGCAAAAAGAAAAAGTTGAATGTTGCGACCTCACACTTTTTCTGTGGTTTTTATGATATTTCATCAATTAATTCTGATGTATGCCCTGCTTTGCTCTTTCACCTTTCACCTGGGCGTTGTCCAACCACCACAGGATGTAGCCATCCGACAATGCTTTCCATTCTCTTCTGTCTGTAGTTTTCCTCATCCATGTTGTTTCTCCTCTCTTTGTCATGTCTTCTTCCTGGTCGTCCTCTTGAACTTTGCACTACCGTTAGTTAAATTAGTAATTTCAAACAGGCAACGTTTTGCATGAGCCTGAGATAAGAACCAACAGCACTACAGAACTTGGCATGAGTCAAGTTAGTGAGGCTGTTTTTCAAATTGTTTCCTACGTTTATTGATAAACATAATGGACACATAAATAGCATTTCTAAAAGGGTATTTGATGCGATTGTGTAAGTTATTCAAGGAAATAATAGGAAATAATGTATATGGCACCAATAACGGAGGATTATTGTAAAAGGTTGACCAAAGAAGAACACAATTAGTATTGTAAAATAAAATTGTAGGCGTGGTTCTCATAAACTAGACATGATGATGACCTCCATTTTTGTCTATCAAATGCAAATTATAAAATAACTTGTAAGGTTAAGGAATCGCCAGAATTGTTTTCCTTCTTTTTTTAATTTTTTTTATTTCGAGAAATGCTGGGCTTGTTATCAGTAAGAAGATCGATCGAATCTATGTATAATAATTCAACATTAATTTGATGGAATCATTTTGACAAGACAGGTTTCACTCTGGTTTTCCTACTGCTCATATCAACCCAGTAGGCATTACTTGTTCTCAGAGTTTAAGAGTGTAAATATAACGAAAAATAGCTCGTCTCTTTGCTGGGGCAGTGCCATTTTGCTTGCACTGCTGATTGTCCTAAGAACATTAATTCTCCAATTCGCCATTACTAAAACCCTTTATCGTGGCTGGACAACGTCATATTCTTGAGTAACTCACTCTTTTTTTTTTTCCAACTATCATTTTTCATTCTATTATATTATTACTTTATCTCAACTGGCATGTTGGAGACTAAAGCAAGTAGATCTTAACTTCTCAAAAGGGGGGGACAAAATTCTGTTATCAGTTTCATTTCAGTATGGAGACAATATTCTGTTTTGTTATAAACTTCATGAAAATATAGACTGTCTTGATAACACAAAAGAGCCCAGGCTACACCAGGCTACTCTGAGCATAAAGTTCAATACTGATGCCCAAGAACGAAGCATTTTTTTTCAGTATACAGCATAACAGAAAACTACTATGGAGATTGGAATCCGGGTGTCTGTCCAGCCAGCACAGTACTTCAATTTCCATGAGCAATTTATTTGTTTTTTTTTCTGAAATTGTAATAAGGTTTCTGACTGAGGCATCTAGAGTTGTTCTACTGGAAATCTGACAGGGTTTGGGTTTCGGTTTTACTGCACGTCGGCACGATAACACCCACTTTGCACCCTTCACGGTCTACTTAGGTGCACATTCTTTATTAATGCCTCGTATTCGGGGCTTTTACGTTTAACAAAAGAATTAAATACTTTCGTATAATTTTTATCACATTGGTGAAATTCTCCAAAATTGTTTTGTATGGATCTGAACAAGTTTTGTAAACGAGTATAAAAGTTATTAAATCAAGTTGTAGATCTTTGCCTGTCTCAGAAAGAACAGGATGCGTTGCGGTTCCATGACCGAATAATTCTTTCATGATCCGCTGGCATTGTGCCTTGAAAAAAAATCTAATAGCAAGGTATTTTCATCTTTTTAACATTACTTGTGTCCAAACTGAAAAAGGGATGTATGTGAATGCAGAATACTGTGAAGAGCATATTTCGCAAAACGGATTTGTACACAATTGCTTTCACACATGATTCTTTGACATAATTTGATATCACAGTGGATATATATTGATGATATTTTAGTGAAGAATCTGAACCTTTTTAAAATTATTATTATTTCCTCTCTCTAGACAATCTGGGTGTTCTCAGACGTTGTTGTTCGCACCATGAGCTGCCGAATGACTGCGAATGTTTTGATATCTCAGATATCACTGCTTTTACCAACACCTTGTACCATAAACCTCAATGTCCCAGTGATATTCATGTGACCTTTACCCTTTACACCAGGAGCGACAGAAATAATGGACACAGAATAAGAGTAAGTCTCAATGTCGTAAGAAGTGAAACTGTTATTACATAGAAGAGGAAGGTTGTTTTGAGATACTGTGAAAGAATGAAAGACTTAGTATTGTTCAGTCTATCAGAGAAATTGAAGAGGTTAGTTCAAGAACTACGTTAAGTCACATTTTCCTAAAAATAGACCTGCGCATATCAGTGGAAACTAGATTTTAAAAAAGGGCTATCTATTTATAGTAACACCATCCTTCTATCATTAACCAGCGCTGAGAAAGTTTGATTTGAAGGTGGGCCACACCAGTTATACAAGAAGTGTCACGATTAAGGTTGATGACCTTGTACGCCACGAGTATAGAGGGGGTAAACTTAGTAGGGGAGAAGGGGAGTTTTTAAGTTGTTGACTAGCATGAAAGATTACTATCACGAGGAAGGTCGGTGGCCTTGTGCGCCACGAGTCTAGGGGGGTGAGCTTAGCAGGGGAAAACACGGTTTTTAACATTGTTGACGAGCGTGAATAGATACACACGACTCGCTTTAAACTAGTCGCGTGTGCAAAGGCCTCGGGAGTATAAGTAGAGGAGAAGCTCGACACACGTGGTTCCCAAGTTATTCATTCCTAAAGGAAGACGCAGCGAGAAGTGGTCCGGGCGACAGGTGGATAGTCGTGCCATGGGGACCAGGGGTGTTATGTATGTGAGGAATCTATGAGGTTCCCAAGTTATTCATTCCTAAAGGAAGACGCAGAATTTATCGGTCCGGGCGACAAGTGGAAGGTCGTGCCAGTGGGGACCAGAAGTGTTAGGTGTGTGAGGGATCCATGATGTTCACATTTATTTCCCAATAAGAAGAATTTATCGGTCCGGGCGACAAGTGGAAGGTCGTGCCATGGGGACCAGAAGTTGAGAAGTCCTGATGATAGGATGGGAACCCTTCAGGAGCTCGTGATTTACGATGGCGGGTGTGAACCGTCGGTGTGCTGTGTGTTTGCAGAAGTAGAGTCTTGAGGACGGGATGATGAGAACCCCTCAAGGAGCTAGTAATCTACGATGGCGGGTGTGAACTGTGTGTTCTGATTTGTGAGAAGCCAGGGGCGTCTGTTTCCCCTTTTATCGTCGAAGTTAGAGATCTAGAAAGGATCGTGTGAACTCTGGAGACGTGAAACTGCATCAACGAGGAGGGCAGCTGTTGACAGAGACTATTAAGTATACGTAGTTAAGTTTATGGACAGAGGGATTAGATCTAGATGTGAAATGGGGAATAGAGAATAGCCATGATCCCCAAGAGTAAATTTGAAATATCTCTGTTTTTGTGATTATGTATGTGATTTTCATGAGTTGAATGTTTTGACATAAGTTTTGTCATGCATTTATAATTAAATATCGTTTAATTTAAATCTCACTCCATGTGTCCGTTGATCGCTGGTCTGCTTGCTTGGCTTGTTAGCTGGGTTTGAAAGGTAAATAAGTTAGGTACTCATCACACACGTGGTCGTGACCATCTTCACGCACGTGATCGTGACAGAAGAAAGTTAAGTCCAAAATGTTTGGCTGTTTCTCGAAATCACTCAATGGGAATTGACCCCTGCCTTGAACTAACCTCCTCAGTTCAGTCTTTGCTGTGTCAGGAATTAACACAAAATCATAATTTAAACCCAATTACAATTTTCGCCGCCAAATAGACCGACACAGGTGAATCGCAGGCTGTTTGGATCTTCCCTCCGGAATTAAATTCCGTGAATATTTACCTTGCAAATGGACCATTGGACGGGCAAACGTCATGAAGTAATAAATTTTGTGTTCAGAAATTCTAGAACGTAATTTTTTAAGTGTTAAACATTTATGTTTTCTATAAATCAGAGTGCACGAAAGTAATCTACGATATTAATTTACTGTTCAGTATTTGTTGTATTCTCCTCATGAGTAATTATCCATCCCTCACCTACTCATCTACTAGCATGTAGACTATATTTCCCCCCAAATAGTAACGAAAGTGGGTGGAGATAATTATATGAGTTTTTAATTTCCTACGACTGTTTCGAAACTGGCGTCTGGAGAAAATTGGGGAGAGCTAATGTTTATGGCGTGCAGAAAAGTTATAAGAATGAACATTTTCTGCTGAACTTAAATCTGTAGAATTAGTTAGATCTAATATTCGGTGATTTGTGATTTGATCAGTTTCTAGGAAGTCTGCCACATTTTGGGGATTTCGGAGCCATGAAGCGCATAACACACACCAAAAGAAACACACTGACAGAGGTTGTCCTTACTCTTTCAGGCTGGACAATCCCATGTGACCCATAGCAACTTTGTAGGATCCAGAAAAACTCATTTTGTTGCTCATGGTTTCACTGACTTTGGGAAGGCACCATGGGCTATTGAGATGAAAAATGCTCTTCTCGATGAGGTAAATGATGACGTGCTGATTATACCTTTTCATAAGTAGAAATTATAAATGGGTGTATTTTTTTAAAAGGTGTAATTAGATCTTTCTTATTCCGTTATTTATATGCCCCCCCCTCCATCCCTCTCTCTCTTCTACCCCCTCTCTCTCACACACACATACACATCTCCTTTCGTTCCCATCTCTTTTTCCCCAGGCTAAAATACTTTTTATTAAAAAAAAAAAAATCGATTCTTGCACCTCGCCCAGTTTCTTCGTCATTCATTTCACGGCTGTCAGTTCATAGTTAACGAGACCAGACTTGCATTACTAAACAGCATTTTGTAACATCAAACAGTCCGTGTTTCACAGTCTGTAAACATTATAATTTATGCTCCCTGGTTGTCTGTTGGCCCTGGGCCTTCACGGTCTATTATTTCACCTTAGTGTAATTTAAAAATGCCTTACAGTACCATTAGGACCAACTGGTAATAACGGCAATAATTATTTTTCTGCAGGTTTAGACTGATCATAGGGCTAGTAGTTTTGAGTACAATGTACCATAGCCTCAAGTAGTTGAGCAAAAAGAATGTCTTAATGACATTTGGGTCCTTGAAAGTTAGCATTTTGACGTGAGCAGGGACAATAAGCCATGTTGTCCAGTCAATATTGGGATACGAGCAAGGTACTGTGTTGATTATGTAAAGGGCAGGAAGTGACATTTAAATAACTGGGCTATGTTCTTGACATATTGGCAAAGTAATTTTTCAATGTTATTGCCCTCGATGTCGTATCTCCAGGGTGATAAGAACGTCATCTTGGTAGACTGGTCGGCAGGAGCAAAAGCTCCCAACTACTATCAGGCTGTAGCCAATACCAGAACTGTGGGTGCCATGATTGGAAGACTTATCTATGACTTTCACACTTTTGCTGGTGCCTCATACAATGTAAGTATGTCTGTCTTACAATAGCGTCAGCCACATCTTAGTCAGTGTATGGTAATGATTTCTTACCTAAGTCAGTGTACAGTAAGTTATGTTCAGCCTAGGTTAGTTTTAATTACAGTGAAGTCAATTTTCCAGAAATTTCCGGGATTTTTTTGTTTGTTTGTTGGTATTTCGGATGGTCTGAGATTTTCAGGAAATTTTTTGGTCGAAGACTGTCGTTTAAGAAATTGGCGGCTTTAAAAAAAAAAATATTTTCCGGAAAACGCACAACCCAACAATCACCGCTGGTAGTGGCTGCCTAAGATCAGGAAAGAGAGAGCCTGATATGATTGGCCGTCTCATATTCAGAAGGGAAGGCCGCCAAGCAGTTAGTCTGTGACGTAATACTGTTTACTTCATGTCCTTCAGAAATGCGCACAATAGCAAAATGAATCAGAATTGGTGCGACATCTCCAGGGCAGCTATTTTAAGTTAGACAGTGTTGCAAATTTGTAAGTCCTTCAGTAAGGACAGCTGTCCCTGTAGGTTTACTTGGATATTAATATAAATACACCTAGGTTGTAATATTTTGAAGATTCACATTTCACTTTTTAGGAAATTTCAAGATTTTTCTTCAGCTCCAGTTCTCATCTCTAAAATTTTGATTATCCTCAACCAGGTCATGATAAAATCACTAATTTTATTCTTCTTGTCTCTGGATTCCATGGCCAACAGGGAGTTCGTCAGTTAGCTTAGGTTTAATTATATTTGTTGGTTTGGCATTGAGATTCATCTCAGAATCGTAAGAATCTTCTCGTACTTGTACTCGTGATTGGATTCTTTAAATTAAGATAATTATTGTAATTTATTTTGAATGGTGCAAATTTTAATCGGAACAATGAATGCGATGATTTCATGTACAGAATTTCCACTTGATCGGCCACAGTTTGGGTGCTCAGATCATGGGCTATGCTGGGACTGAAGTCTACAGGTTGACAGGGCGTAAAGTTGGACGAATTACAGGTAAGAACTGAATAATGTTGTAGTTAAGATGTGCCTGGTAAATGGGTAGAATATTTATGAGAATTTTGACAAAGAAAAATTAAGAAAATTAATTAAGAAAAAAAAAAAATAAAGCTTTGCAAAGCTACTGAAAGGGGGAAGTGAATTTAAATTTTCTGCTCATGTTTCTTTTTGTTTTTCTTTGGTTAATCTTCTCCAGTGTAATGTCACCTAATTATGTCTATTTTCTGTTTTGAAAAATGAACTTGCATAAAGAAGGGCATAGATCTAGTTATATTTATCAACGAATTATTATTTTATTTATTTATTTATTTCTGTGGTACCAGTGTACTTTTCAACTCTCACTCATAATTCCATTCTATTCAAGGAACACCAAGCAACAGTAAAATTATGTAAAGTCGTAAGTGTGAAATTAAATGAAATCTGTTAAGGAGCAGCTGGTTATTTCCCTGAAAGACTGTTCGTAGAAGGCGGCCTTATTTAATAAGAACGACTTTTATAATGAATGAAACGTTCGTCGTGTTTGCAATTTATTGCTTTTAAGCCTTTTTTCCCCTGTTACCTAGGATAAGTATACGACATATTTGTATAATCTTTGTTATATTGACTTTAATACGTTCGTAATATTATTTTATCTATGCGTCTACTTTTCCCCGTAGGTCTTGATCCTGCCGGCCCGGCGTTTGAAAGTTACCATGATTATGTCAAAATTGACAAAGCGGATGCTCAGTTTGTAGACATTCTGCACACGGATGCCGAATCTCTGGCCAGTTCCGGTATGTAATATTGTAGATAATTATGACTTTCATCGGAGAAAACGAAACAGGCAAACTTCGCAACTGTCACACCTTGGCCCCACATTAATTTTATTCTCGGTTTTATATGGGGTTTACAGTAATTATCTTTGCTAGTCTCTTGTTGTTGGTTGTTTTTTTTCACGTATTTTTGTAATAATGTCTTCCATAAAATTCTCTTTCTCTGCCTTTCTGCTATCTTCTAATTTGTCTCTATCATCTCAGTTTCGTTCATCATACAATTTCACTATCATCTCTCCACCTAGATAGTTTACTTTGAAAAGTAGTCTGAAACCAGAAAGACTGAGAATAACATCAGACAGGATGTGCTATGAGTATGTGGTAGGGATTGGCGGTATAGAGTGCCAGGAACACTCTTCAGTAAGTGAGCAGAGCATAACAGTTTCTTTCTACACTTTGTCTTGTAGGTTTTGGGATGCGGTACTCTGTCGGTCATGCTGATTTCTATCCCAATGGTGGACAGCACCAGCCAGGATGCCCCGCAGAGACCTTGGGTATACTCTCAATGGTCAACTTTGAATGTGAGTTGAGAAACCCTGTTTCCAATTTTAGAGTTGGGGAATATGTTTTTGGAAAAAACAACAACAACACCAAACAAACCGGGAAAGACATGATTTCAAGAACTAAATAATAAGGGGGTTACTATTCCCCCCTTATTTCAGGAAACATTCCAGCATGTAAGCAATTAATTTTATCGAATAATTAAACAGAAAATGCGAAAAGCTATGAACTCATGATGGCATTGGCCAGATATATGCCATTTTTAAAGTCACTGGAAATAACAGAAGGAAAACTGCGACTGTGCACTGGTTTACATATTATGTTTAACTGACCCCTATCTATGCTCAATTCTTCATCCACATTCTTTCTGACAATGCATTAGAAAGAGTCGTAAATGGGCCTTATAATAAATGCTTGCTATGGCAGTATCGGGCGTGAACCATTTTGCAAAAGACACCCCTGTTGTGCCGTAGGTAATTTAGGTATCATGAAAGACGTCATGTGGAACAATGAGTATTGACTCAGCTTTTTTTCTATAATTTTTTTTTTTTTGACAGTGGGCCCACTGACACATTCACTCAAATCTTGTTCTTATCTAATTAAACTAGCCCATGTAATTCTTCCTGCATTCACCAGTTGTACTTTCTAACTTTATCTTGTCCTTGACTTCTGTCTATGACACATTGAAAAATCTAATCTGCTAACGTCATGGATTTTCAGCGGAGAAAAACACCGGTGCTTGCAGTCACTCCCGAGCCTTGGATTTCTTCACAAACTCCATTCGTAGATGTCGCTGGAACTCACCCACTTCCGGTTCTACTTGCACCATGGGATACCACGTGAGCACGAGCTGCAGGGGAGATCACTACCCGACCACAACCGGTACCTCACCCTATTGTTGAGATATTTCAATTTTTTGCCCGGTTTGTCATTAAATAGACATTTGAAGGACTTTTTCTTGTTCATAAATTCTTTCTCAGTTTTGTTTACTTGTATAGATGTGCGCGTGCATGCATTCTGTGTCTGTACTTGACAGCACGCATTTCATCTTTCTATTCCAGTTCGTATACGATTGGCATGCATACACTCCTCAGATTAAGGCAAAGACGACGCATACACAATAACAAAGAAAAGGAAGGACACACGCTTATTTCACAACCAGGAAGAAAGGTCCCAGAGACAGAACGCCCACATTTAACGTATCCGTTTCCTCCGCAAATTCATCTTGTAGGATTATCCTACACGTATGCTAAATTCATAAACCAACATACGGCACATAATAAGCTCTTACCACTTCCAGAAGTGCCCTGCTCGTCAGTCTCATTAAGGTAACACACCAAAGTATAATGCATTTCACGCTGTAGCTACTATCACTAGAAGCTTAAACCAAGTCCTCTGTTTCAGCAAATGCTGAACCCCATTAATTTTTGGTAGTCAGGTTATCAAAAGCCCTTGTCTTCATTAATAACTGGTTTTCTCGTGTCTATTCGCACCCGCTGGGTTCCGCAAAGACGACCTTTTTTTTTTCTTTGCCTTACTATCATTTTATACTGAGCCCTACCTTTACCCACTGCCTTTAGGTATTCATTTAACGCAAAACATCAATACCGACGCCTCAGTTTCAGAATGGATGCAAAACCTGATATCTCAGAGTCCAAATACCACCATGACTTACACGATTCCACAATATGGAAAACTAAATTCCAAGCAAGACACATGTTGACTTGACCGTGGGACACAACATAATGCAAGAGTTCTAACGACAACCCGTAAGGTCAGGCGCACACAGTCATGCGACTTGCTGTCGACATGCAGCAGTTGACTCCATAACGAGCCCGTGTGTCACAATTGTGCACATCTACATCCATTCGCTTAGATTCCGAGGAACTGCGACCAGAAAGTAACACATTAAAGTGCACGTGTGCGCCTAAGACTTGCAGGAACGCATTACTGTCGAAATTTGCTGGCCGACATGATAATGTGATCCTACCCTGAAAAATGAAAGGTATCACATAGCCAAAGGTTTGACAACTCTATGCGGATGACTAGGTAAAAAATTAATTGTTATGGGCACTTTTATTAGACTAACGACATCAAAGCCATTCAAAGCCGTGAATTCGCACATACTTCATTAATGACATATGGAAAGTGACTAATGAAACATGAGTCATGGCAGTTGGATATCACAATTTGCAGGGCTGGATTAACCGTTAAGCAAAATAAGCAAAAATGCTTAGGGCATCAAGGGGTAAGGGGGCACAATAGCAAGGGGAAAAAAGAGCACCCCAAACAGTTTCTCCAGTATCGGATTTACCATGGTTCAGCTGAACTAGGGCTCCATAATAAATGCCTATCTCACCGTTCTCACGTATATGTATATCTCATATAGTAGAAAAAAACAAACTCGCCCGATTGTTAACCAGATCTACCGCCGCTCACACAGCTCGAATTTGCCTGAAATTTTACAGGTGTCTTTCTTTCGACCTACAAAAACTTGTTTTTTTTTTAGATTTGGAAACTTGAACAGGAGAGGAATCATTTTTTTATAGTTTATTTGTGTCTCTAATGTCTCTAATTTCGCCCCCCCCCCCCCCAAGTATCCTTTCTTTTCCATGAACGCATGACGTTATCACACCCTGCTATGCCATCGACATTGATTTCTTTTAAAACAATCTTTTTTCATATTCTTTTATTCGTATTTTTTCCATTATAACAGTGAGAAAATGAATAAATTGTTGAAAAGTTGCAGTTTTTCTATCGGCCTTGTCGCAGGTGTATGTGAATAATTTTTTTATATTGCTTTTCACTACATAGTGTTAAACTGAACAAGAACAAAAACAAAAACCATATTATATTCAATACAGCTGTAGAGTCTGGCCTAGAAGAAAACTGAGTTTTGAATCTAATTTTTCACATTCAACATTTTTAACGAGTCTTAGCGTCTTGTCAGTTTGACAAGGGCTTACTAAAACAAGGGTTGAGGGGCAACAAGATTGGCACTGTGCTTGGGGCATCAGCTGGCCTTAATTTTGCCCTGTGTGTATGCCTTGTTTTGTGCAATGTGGTATGATGCCTTGTGCTATGTCTCCTGTGAAACACGGATTATGGATAACTGTAGCATTAACTTATAAAGCAATCCTTGAACTGAAATTGCTTTAAAGAGTGCTATCGCAAGAAACCAATGTCTTGAATGACCTTTGAATGTAGATTTTAATATTTTTTTTGCCTTAGCTGGTCTTTTTTCAGGCTTACATTAGACTCACAAACGATACTGATGCGAGATTATAAAATAGCTATTTGTAATTCTTTCCGCGCAAAGTGCATTAGAAAACCTTTGCGGTAATTTGATAGAGCAAAGAATGTCGAACAATGGACGAAAGATGAAGATAAAATTAAGATGAACATTTCACCATTTCTGATGTTTGAATTTAAGGCAAAGGCGTCCTGGGGACGATCATTAACATTAAAGTATATAACAACGGAAGGCAATGCAGTTGTTAATAATGGAGTAGGGAAACACACGCTGCAATGTCGCAAAAAAAAATTCAATTCCATTAATAAAGATGTTTGAATCGTATGGTTTCATGAGTCACGATGAAAATTTTTTTTTCTTGTGTATAATTATCTTTGCTTTCCCTTAAAAAATAGAAAAAAGGACAAGAATAACATCATAAGAAGACACGATTTTTTTTTTGTACCATCCTCGTTTTTCACTGACTGTCCACGTAAGACAGTGATAAGATAATTCCGTCCTTCTACCAAATTTGTCTTCACTTCGACCCAGATAAACTACTTTGAGAATTTTACGATTATAAAATAAGTCAGACCTTCCCTAAACATCGCTTCTCCTAACTGTTAGCACCTTGCACCATAATCCTTCCCCGCCCTTTGTACTTTTGACATAGCAGCTTAGTGCTGTTGCACCCTCTGAACTAAATTGACGACATAAATTACAAAATGAAAAAAATCACAGAAAATCAGTGGGGTCCAGCAAGGTCTAGAGGGAAGTCAAAATATGGCAAAAAGAAAAAGAAAAAGTTGTAAATAACGCTGTGTGGGAAAAAAATTTAAAGAAAACTTTCCCTTTGTTTTTAACTGTCTTATCTTCTATAGATTTGTCAATTTTTCTTAATCATGACGTTTCGTGCCTTTTGTTTTGTGATGGGTCGTTTAAGAAATCTGCTTATTTTTAAAGGTCCCATTCTGTTTATCTGTTTGTCCGATGTAAACTAAATTACATGTAAGCTGAAACGTTGCATTTAATTTATAGCCCAACAATTTTTTAATTAACCTCACCGAAATGCTGTAACTTAAAACATGCATAAAATATCCAGGTATAAGGGGGTCTAATACACGCCCCACTGATTTCTCCGCCCCCTCGTTCCTCCCCCCCCCTCCCCCTCCCCCCCCCTAAATTCCATTCCTCCGCCTCCTCAAACACAAACAAACATAAACACTCTCTTTGCTACAGATATTCAAAAGGAGCCAATTGGTAAAGAAATAGCTGTTGATATTCTTTGGTCATCTCCCCTTGCCTAGTGGAAGTCGTTCAAAATTCGGATTTAAAGCATAAAGCCACTGACAACACAAACAAACAAACAAAAATGAATGCCATCATAAGCGCCAAACGTTGTACTTATCTCACGGACTTACAGTCTCCGAACACAGACATTGTTCTTTATGCCGCTGGGATGAATGTTCGGGTCCAGATAAGAAAACTAAGCGCACTGTTGGGTGACCAGACGGGTCGCAGGGTTGTCTGGTATGCACACCCCTTGGGAAGCTCATTGCAGGCTGCAGTTCCCATACTGCCAATATTTTCAGAGTGCGGGACCAACAGAACAAAGCATGAATGGAAATATACATGCATACAAAAGAAGTAAGGTTTAGATCTGAGTTTCCACCACAAATAAATCTATGGCATTTTCTCAATGAAAATGACAGCCGAAATGAAATGAAATAATTAATAAAACAACAACAACAACAAAACAACAAACAAAGAGGAAATTAGAGTTAATTGTAACATCAATAGCAGGGCCAGTTTACTAATCACAGAAATGTTAAAGTCGCACACCATTTTTCCGTCACTTATTCCAGGCCTTGGATCGTAATCTACAGGAAATATAGTTTCTTCTTTTTTATTCTCATTGGAGACTAATAGCACGTTCCTATTATTATTAATTTTAATCGCATCTTTAGCAGTAGTGAAATATTATTATAGTTTACAATTCTGTACTCTTTGTTTTTAATCTGGTATTTTTAACTCATACCAAAATCTCACTGACTTTACTTAGATCGGCTATCTCAGCGATAAGCCATAGACAAAATCTGTACCGTCTCTTGTGGAGCACAATGCAAGGACAACAAAGAAAATACTTATCGACCGAAAAAATTCCTAAAGAATGTCGCATGACAAAGAAAGTGACACAAAATGAACTGTTTCCTGAAGGAAGAAGAGGGAACTACTGTTTACGAAATTTTAACATGTAAACATGGAATTGAAGATGAGAGAGACGATATTAAACAGGTAAGATGCGGCAATCAATAGCGATACAAGTGAAATAACTATCATAGGAATCATACAGAAAAGAGTAAGTTTGGGTGTGAGAACGGGAAAAGAAAAAGCGATTTTGGCAATATGTAGAAGTAAAACGTAAGTAATCTTTTCTTACATGAGAAGTGTCACCTAAAACTAGATACAGTCAGAGAAACAACGCTGGCAGATAACCTGAATATACACGATCGAACTAAGGTCGTGCCACCAAAACGCGCTCAATGTATTTACAACTCAGCAAAAAGACCGATAAAATGACTCTTATTATCAAGTAAAATTTTGAAGTGGAACATGAATCAAACACGTGTTTCATAAACTATGAAGTGTGTAAGGAAAGTAAGAACACTGACCAGACATCAATACTTATAAACTGCCATTGATGCAGCCAGCGTATTTCAAGAGTTGAAAGCGACTTTTGTACCCTAACATTCACCCCTCAGATTCTGTTCCATTCTGTTGTCATTGGCAACGTGTCTTTCCTAGTGAACCGGTGCAGGAACTTCGCGAGAACAAATTAAACAAGCAAGTTAATTATGAGGGTGACAATAATTGTTCTGATAATCTCACTGGTGATGCCGGCCTAACATGTCTACCATGCTCTATGGATTGTCCGGGACATAAAGATTAACTTTTGTTACCGCTCTCGAAACATTGTGGTGACCTAATTTTGTTGATAGCTGACTGCACACTGTTTGGGATTGTGTAAAATCAAAGTGGCATGTTGGCAAAGAAGATAACAGTAAACAAAATTTATCCCCCCCCCCCCTTTCCCCGCCGTTTTTTCCTACTCGTTATTTGAGAAGCCATGGTAATACGTTAGACCAGTTATGTCACTTTAGTAAGGGCAATAACATCCTTTTTTTTTCTAGCCCACTGAAGACTCATGACCCATGCAATATCATCAATATGCTTCTTAAACATAACTATTGTAGGTTTAGAGACATTATATTGGAGACTATGAAGGTACAATGGGAATCTTTTAAAAAAAAATATTATAAAATGTTATTTCATATTTAAAAGTTAGTGCTGGTCAGAGATTGATATAACTCTCCAAGTGAGAATTCTTAGACAATGAAGAAAATCGGGACTCTTCCACAATGTTTTCTTTCCTTTTTTTTTTTTTTTGCTTTTCATCTACATATTTTGCCTTAACTACAAAAAGTATAATGTTAGTGCAATTCGTGTTTATCGTTGCTGTTTTTATTATGCCAGACCAGCAGGGAAATCTCCGGAAATGTTGGCATGACGGTCATCTGGTCATGGGTTGTGAATGCTTTGACATCTCCGGTTCCAGTGACTATACCAACACCCTCTTCCATCTGCCTAGATGTCCCAGCCAAATTGCCGTTAAAATCAAAATTTACACACAGGGAACCCGATCTGGACAAAGTATCTGTGTATGTTGAATAATACACAGCATTGTCTACATGCTCTTTTCGTCTTTTCATTCTTAAATACCCTGTCTGTTTGACATTTAAGCCCTTTATTGTACTTTACAATTATTGTTATTATGATCATATTTGTATAAATTAGTGGCATTCTTAAATTACCATACTAATTTTTAATTAATCTTTAAATTCTAACAGAATACCTGTCTTACTTCATCCTACATTATTTTATCTAAGATCATAAAAACGATTATCTAGCTTGCCTTATTTCATTTGATCGTGACTCGTACTTTTATGTCTCACTTTATCCTACCGCATGATTGTCACATCTTACCTCAATCTACCTTGCCATGTCGTACCCTGCTGTACTTAACTTAACCTCATATTAACACAGACAGTCATTTTTCTTTTGACTTTTTCTTTTCATTCATCTGTTTTTATCTGTCTTGCGACATCTGTAGTATCCTTGCAGTACCTTGAAATTTGTACCGCCTCGTTTAATTTCTTCCACTTCCCTTCTCTTCGTAATATTTCACTTTCTGCCTTCAAAGTTAACATCTTTATCGCTGCGACCAGGCTCTGATTTAAGTTTCTGAACCAGTTAGAAAATCACACAGATCTATTAAATGGATACACTTGAATATATCAGATGAATCCATTTTCACCCGTTTTATTTAATTTCTCTAGTCCCCTAATTGTATTTAATTATTAAACCGTCTTACCTTATTTCATCTCTTTCCTTTCCATCACCTAATGTCAGCTATTCAATTTTAAAGGATCATTTCTAAATACGGGAATAAAATTGTATTCAATATAGCAATACTGATTTATTCCAGGTTGGACCAACCCACGTAAAGAACACAGCATGCAGGGGTAACAGAAAGACTTACTTCATTACTCATGGTTTCACCGATAGTGCAACATTTTCGTGGGTCAGCCACATGAATATTGCCCTACTTGACAACGCATGTTTTCTTTCTCTTCTTGACAAAAATGTAACTCACCTGGATAAGGCAAGCATTCTTCCCTGTTTCCGTGCATATTATGTTCTGCTCTTTATACCTGCACATCAGTTTTATGATACAGGTCATTCATGCTTGGATAGAAAACCATCCATTTTAATGCTGCTCGGTGATCAGCAACATGACAAATCATTCACTCATGCAATGATAATAATTTAATTTGATGTTTGATCTCTCATGGAGTAGTTCTACTCATTTTTTTTCAGGGACGCAGAGCCGTGTCAGTTTTATGTCATTGTGTATGAATTAAATGAAAAATGATCCACTGAGAACAACACTGGTCTAATTCCAGTGTGGGTCATTTTCGAGTTATGAACACCACGGTGTTCAGAAGGTTCTAATCTACCAAGTAAATAATGGTTCAAGTTCTGCAACTCCAACATGCCAGATGAATTTCATCTCTTGGGGATGGACAACACTGGACTAACTCCAAAGCATCCTATAATTCCTTTAAAGACTAGTTGTTATTGCCAAAATAACTCAGGAAATGTCAACCCCATCATTTTTTACTTTGAGCAAAAATGAAATAGGGAATTCTGATAGATTATTTCATTGGGGGCAAAATTTTATTTTCCCTTCAAACTTGATTTTCTTAAAAGCAGAAGAATGGCATTTAGGCCAGTATACTTCTCAGTGTCTCAAATTAGATCTTACATAAATTAACCTATCACACAGTCAAACTAGCAACTAACCAAGGTGTACATTTTACATGGAAAACCCATGTATTTTCAGTTTGTATTGATCAACTATCGGAAAGAGGGACATAATTACCTGAAATTCGAAATTAAACTCAACTTCTCCTCGGTGTCGAACATCTCACAAAACTATGGGCATTTGGGGTGGGGGGGGGGGGGGGGAGGGGGATGTCTTTTTAGCCCTGATGATATAAGTATGATGATTCTGGATTTGAATAGAAAAGCTCATCTAATTAAAGTTTAAATGAAGATTTTGACTGCCATTTTTTTGTTTCACTTTAGGCTGATACGAATGTGATAACTGTGGACTGGAAAATCTGTGCCGCTGGACCCAACTATCTACAAGCTGTGGCAAATACTAGGACAGTCGGTGCTGTGATAGCCAGACTGATACAGGATCTTTATACTCACGCTGGTGCTGCCAATAACGTAAGCTTTGCCAGTGATGATTAAAAGTAGAAATGACTGATAGACTGTTTGGCTAGTGTCTTGCATAAAGAAATGTAGCGTGTAAGAAAACAGACATTGGGCTGAGTCGTTGAAGACATACAAGGATAGCAAATTACCTGCACGGGGTTACTCAAGAATTTGTCGTTTTTGTTTCTTTTACAATAGAATTCGGTTTTCAGAGTGGTCCTAAACCTGATATGCACCAGAAAGTGCCCCCTTGTCCCTGGACCAACAAGTTCAGTCCACCCCAAACAGACAATTATCAATTTTTAGGGCTTAATCACCGATGTTGTCGCAGTCTTTACTTGTACATGAGTACATTCCTTGTCAACTTGTCATATGCTCATAATTCGAGTACAGAAAATGTTTTTAGTTCACCGGAAGACGATTTCATTCTTTGCTTGAGGGCTTAATTTGATATAATATATTGCTTGGTAGAATGCGGAGGAGTTTGTAGTTATATGTGGTTATGTCGCACTCAGAAATGTCTGTTATGTGTGGGTGTGTATGTGTGTGTGTGCGTTTCTGTATAAGCGCCAGATTTACAGATCTAATAAACATGTTAATAATATCAATCATTCGGGAGTGAAAATTATATTTTGGTGGTGTGTGTGTGGGGGGGGGGGGGCAAATGTAGAGTACAATAAACTATAGTATATTATCATAGAGTCCTAGAAACTTTTGTCATCTGTAGATAGTGATTGTTTGGGTCATGGTCCTCACAAAAGGAAGACCAAAACGGTTTTACACATAGATCATGTTAGTAATGGTCCACCGCATATTTTGATGCCATTTTGTACTGTTTTTATTATTCCAGTTCGGGATTTGCAAGCTGGTTTTGCATTTTTGCATTTTGATTTTCCCTGTCGTCCATCTTAAAGTCTGCTTTTTCTTTCATTGAAATGGGACATTGCGATTGGATGAAGTTGTGCAACGTATTCGATTGTGAAAGTATCGCTATAGCGATCTGGCTGTAGATGCCGACATTAATGATACGATGATGTTATTGATGTAGTTGAGGCTGATAATTATATTCTTTATGTTTGATGACGATGATTAAGATCATGATCATGATGGTTATAAAGGAAGAGTTCATCAGAAGGGAAAAAAACGGATTTCATTTCAGGGTTGTGATAAACTGATTTAAATCGTTTGGCATAATGTTCTAAATTTTACATGCACGTTTTTTCATACATTTGTTTAAAATGCGAGTAATAATATCATGGCAATTCTCTCTGCAGAATTACCATCTGATGGGCCATAGTCTAGGTGCTCACATTATGGCCTATGGGCTATGCAGGCAAAGAGCTCACAAGAACAGGCAGTCATATCAAACGTGTTACTGGTGAGTGATCGGCAGTTTCTTACCATAGCGTGAATCTAGACCGAGATTAACCTTGAATGTGTCATAACATTTTCTGTTCCAGTTTGAACTCTTACAAAGTTTGTGGAAATCTCAAAACCATAGCAGGCTAGCTTTTTTAAAAAGCTAAGGTCCCAATCGGAAAGCTAAGAAATTGAAAAGTTACACTCGTGGGGGGCAAACCGCACTTTGTGACTGTCTAAAAATTTACTTGGCGACAAAAATACAACAACAACAACTACAACAACAAAACTCTCAAGGAGCCAAAGGATAACAGCTTGCCGGCGCTGCACTGTGGCGACGACGTGCCTGCTCCAGTTATAACTGGGCTGCAATGGCACAAAGGCAAAATTTCCCAAATGGGATTAAAGGGTTATACAAATACAAATACAAATACAAAGATAACAGCTTTTCGATTTACGTCGACTTATTGTTAACTGCTGAGCACTGGTTAGTACATGGTCATTATTGGTGTCTGTTCGGGTCAAACTGGAAGAGTGGGAAATAGTTGCTTCGTGTTTTGACATTCGTGCACGAATACCCTTTCAATTTACGGTAAGTTTGCCTGGTATAAATTCAGATGCCTGATGTACCCAAAGTTTTCACCTGGATCATCCCGTGGTGGATACAAAAATGTAAACACAGAAATACTAGTTGGGGGAAAAAGGGAGGGGAAGGGGATAAGGATAGTGAAACAGGTCACGATATGTATGCTAGCGGTAGTATGGTGTGACATAATTTTTTATTTTTTTCTTCCATGCACGATGTCCGCTGATAGAACAAGATGGGAATCTGATTTGATCAGGCCAACGGCCGTCCGCGGCTAGTCAATGAATTAATTAACAACATTTCTATCAGATGCAAAGGCAGTTTGAGTTATGTCATGTCCAAAGTTTTGTCGAATACTGTTATTATATTATAAAGGATTTGATAATCTGACATTGTTGTCATTAAATCTGAGTCCTGGTGTGGATCCAAACCCTCTTTTCCATCTCTATAAAAGCATTCGATCTAGACCAAAATCGTCCACCCAAAACGATTTTTGGAATTTTAAAACGGTTACTGATTCACGAGTAATGGCTGATATTATTATTTTTTTCATCTTAATTGCAGCTCAAATGGATAGCGGAGCTTGCAGTCATGGAGGGGCCATTCGTCTGTTTACCAATTCCATCAGCAAATGTCGCTGGAATTCACATGGGGCTCCGCATCACTATGGGATTCCACGTTAGCTCGAGCTGCAGAGGAGACAATCGCCCAACAACTGAAGCTTCCTAGCCGTTTCGCTGAGCTATGGACTATTCGCTTGTGGCTGGAATGATCTGCAATGTTTGTCAACAAATTCCTCAACATAAAAATTATTATACATTAATGATCTTTTTTTTCCCTTTCTATAGGACGCGTCATATTTAAATAAATTAGTGTTCTCATATGTATTGTGTTCTTGTTTTAATATGTACTAATTGGCATAAGATCATATAAGTACAGACTGTTTAAACGGTGGAAAATATAGCATAGTAGTTCAGATTGTCAATTCATTCGAAACATCACAAAGTTAAAATGGACATACTTCTGTCTCTTGTCAAGTCCTAACATCTTGTATCGTCTCAGATTCACCCTCGTACGTTTTGCTGGAGGACTGTTCACTGGCTTTGCATTTTTAAGGTAGAGTGCCTGCGTATGTGTGCTTTAGTGTATTTGTGTATGTATGTGTGTGTTTGTAAGTGAGTGTATGTTGTATTGTTGCTATTGCATATTATGCCCTTCTTTAGTCTTCTCTCTCTCTCTCTCTCTTTCTCTCAAGTGGAACTTCATGGCGAGAGATAGGTACCAAAAAATTTCAATGTTTACCAAACCGGTTTTTACCCCCACGACAGTGCATTGAAACCTTAGAGATAGCATTATTGCAAAGTTCAAAGATCCACTGACAAACAACTCCGAACTAATGAACAGATTTTGAGAAAACGTGGACATCAAAATAATATGTCAGTTTGAATTTTATTTTAGCCAGTTTTATTTTTGCAGTCACAGCTGTCTGAATCGTGTAACTGTTCTAGGCACCTTTGTTGGATAGTAAGCCGTGGGATTCTTTAATAGAAGGGCTTAGTTCTATATCGTGCCTTAGTCACACGATGCTAAAATCGAGGAGCAAATGTGGGCAGTGAGTATGACTTGAAAACTTAAGCTCCTTCAATGTGCGTCTCTCTGATAATGACTGTTCTGACCTCCTGTGTTTTGCACGAAAGACAGTACACTCAACTACCTTTGTGCCGTTTGTTGTGGAGTCTAGGTGGACCTAAGCATAGAATAGAACCAGTAACTTTAATTTATAGGATGGATCTTGCGGCCTCTGATTTGTACGCATATTGAGCATTTGCACGTAGTTTGTGTGCACCTGAATGCTGACCAAATATAATAAGTTTGTGGCAATTCAAAGCCATGGACAGGAGTGTAATGATAGGGGAACATGAACGCATTTGATGCCATTGCAAATAGAATTAACGCACATACACCATTCTTAGTTTTCGTCTTTTAATATGCTTTCTGTGTCATAAATAAGAAATACACCCCCCCCCCCCCCCGACACGCACCCAGCCTGAGAGACAGAGGGGGAGGGGAGAGAGAGAGAGAAAGAGAGAGAGAGAGAGAGAGAGAGAGAGAGAGAGAGAGAGAGTAAGTGAGAGACAGAGAGTCTACTCTTTCTCTTTTCTCGACGTCACTCTGTCTTCATCTTACTATCCTAGTCACAAACTGTGACAGATATTATGTTTGACTTTCATTAGCTGCCAGAAAAAAACCTTTTTCACCTTTGGTCCACACAAAGGAATTCACAACAGTCTGCATAGAATTCAACTTCCCAAAGAAGACATAGACACCCTAGAAAACAGAAGATGGAGGTGGAGTTGACAAAGGACACCCATGGCACGCCAGATGGGATTCCTGTTACCTATTCATGATGCCCCTCGGCAATATTAATCTTCTTAAAGTATTTAGTACACGTACTTAGTCAGCAGATCACCTTGAGTAGAGATAGTCTAGAAGATAAGCCAATCAAAATAGCGATTAGTGGGACATATTTTATCTTTGTTATCAGAATTCTGGAAAAGATTTTTTAAAAAAAGAGCATCACGAAGGAAAATTATAGCGAAGGCACACCTGAGTTTTTCATGCCGTTTCAGAATGAAGACAATCCTGTTCGTGCGTCAGAAAATGAAATTCGCCACGTCCAAGTACTTCTTATCAGTCGTGTGGTCTTCCAATAAAATTCTCTGGTCCAACCACCATACCATAGCATCCTTGGATATCAGCGAAAGTGTTCTGAAAAAAAAAAGGGGGGAGGGGGGGGGGTGTTGATCTTGAATCACTTATCTCTTATCTCAATCCCCGACACTTCGGCATCAAAACATCTGTCTTTCTGAACATAAATCCCTTGATGTATGATCTGATCTGTTCCCATTCGTTCCTGACCGTCTGGTGAATCAGTACAAAGGGAAAGGTGAATAGACCAACCAAGATGGATTTGAAGACAATAGCTCTTCTGATATTCTCACTATGTATACACCCATCCTACCATGCAGCCACTCAGTTCATGGACTGTCCTGGAAATGAAGGTGAGCCTTTTTATTCCCAGAAGACAGTGTATGTACTTGTTGAAAAATTTTCTCAAGATACCGTAACATAATTATTTACCTTAACATTTTCTGGCATCAACGGGATCAAATTTGTTCTGCCTGTGTTTAATCGTCAATTCCCCACCCCCTTCTCTCTCTTTCTCTTGCTTGTTTTGTCTTGTTGTCTTTCTAGCAAGTTCTTTAGCTACATAATGAAAATTCAGTCATCATTGGAACAGGTAGGCCATTTGTGCATTTTCCCCATTTTTTCAGGTCTTTCTTTTTTTTTTTTTTCTTTCTTGCTCTTTGTCTCAAGTTTTCTATCCTTTCTCCCTGTCTTTCTCTTACGCTCCTTTCCTGACAAACTCTGCTGGGGCATCCTACAAACTTTCCATAAAATGGCACAGACAATTTTGAAATCCTCCTTAAAATCTTTTCTTTTCCATCGATCGCCATTTGTAGGAATAATCTCGTTATCATGATCCATTTTCTGTTAAAAGACGCAGGGGAAAAAAAAAAAACACCTATCGCCCGATGATTGTATCCTCTGTTGCCGTTGAGCGTCGAGGGGAGATGCAGTTAATTATGGTAGGCAACTCTGCCGCCCTTTCAACTGAGATGTTGTTGTTTCTCAGGGTTCCTTTGACTCCTTCAATCCATCTTTTGCGTGGTCTGCCCCTTCCTTTGTAGCCTTTTGGTGTTGAAGGCTCTCGAAGCTGGTTGACTAGGTGGCATTCGTGACAGGTGGCCAAACCATTTAAGTCGTTGTTTTTCTATGAAATGCAGGCAGGATTCTGTGCCAACAGCTGCTCTTACAACTTCATTTCTCTGTCTGTTTCTTCTTGTGATGTTGAGGGTTTTGCGGAGGCATTTCATTTCGCATGCACTAATCCTGCTTTCATGAGTTTTACTTTATGTCCAGGTTTGGCATTGGCAGCATAATGTTGGAATAAATATTGAGGTGATAAGCCCGGTACCTGACTAAAAAATTGCACAAATTTAGGCAGGGATATTTCGTGGCAATACATTTAAAATAACATCAACAACAACAACGAAACATCACTGAAAGTAGTGGTTTGGATAGAAAGATCATTAAAACTTAATTCTGTATTCTTTCTCCTATGTAGTTTAAAAGAACATGACTGAAATAAAACCGAATTACTGCTGTCCTGTAAATTATATGAAATTGTAACATAGGAGTGTCACAGTGACATTTCATCTTGCTCAGTGGGAAAGAAAACTACTTTGCTGGAAATAAAAGAAGAGTGCTACAAAAGATTCAATGACCACTTTTCTGGCCAGTTGTATGTATTTCACTATTTACTTTGTTGCTTGATGCCAGCCGGCCAGGGGAACTTCCGGGTATGTTGTCATGACAACCAGTTGCCGAAGGATTGTGAGTGCTTTGATATCTCAAGTTCCACCGGGTACACTAATACCCTCTTCCATCTGCCCAGATGTCCCAGTCAAATGGGCGTTAAGTTCAGAGTCTACACACGGTCAACTCGATCTGGACAGAGTATCAGGGTAGGCTGGAGAGTTTAAAAGTGTGTATCACCTTGCGTTTCATTCCATACATTCAGTCTGGTATTTAACATACCTCATGATAGCGGATGTTAAATGTAGACTTACTGCATCACAACCTTCGTTCTTGTTTGTTCCGTCTCCCTTTACTGAAAAACTGGAGATCTTTCGGTGTGTAGAAGAGGCCTTACAAAAGTACACATTAACACTTGTTTAAAATGCGCTGTAGCACTTTATCAAGCGCTTTCACAGTTCCGATTTATTTTAACTCTTCATTATAATACTAAAACCGCGAACATTTAAGTCGAATTTCTCAGTTTGCAAACTAAGAGTGGAGTTAAACGAACAAGAATGCCTACCCTGGCAGACTCTATTAAAATTTATTCTAGCTTATTTCGTTCTTGGCGTCTGACAAACATCGTGAATAAGGGTACCTTTACTACCTGGCCTTACCCCGCCTTACATCGCTCTAAACGTTTCTCTTACTGTGCCTTAAGTCATTTGACCTTTTCACGCCCTACCTCATTTAACCTTAATAACCTCGATCTCGTCACACGAGTCTATCATTTCCAGCTTTACCTTAAATTAATTTGTTTGCTTCTCTCACAATATAATTAATTTACTGTATTTTACCTCATATACCCTACCTTACTTTCCTTTGTCTTGTGTCATATCGAACTTTACCATATTTTATCTTGTTTATATCTATTCAGTCATTCTGTACTCTTGTAATAATAATGTAGCATTTCCTTCACAATAGGTTTATCTCAGCCAATCTTATTTAGTCGTAATTCGTATCATTTCATTGTAGTAACAGCTTTTGTATACATCAGAGTGAACTAAGATAGGGTGAAATTTACTCTGTTGTACTAAATCTGTGTTTTCCAGACTGGGTCAAGCAACATAAAGGGCACAGCCTACAGGGGTAATAAAAAGACTTACTTTATTACTCACGGTTTCACTGATTCTGCAACATCTTCCTGGGTCACCGATATGAGGAATGCTCTGCTGAATGATGTATGTGCTTTTCCTCCTCTAGTACACTTGAATAAAATTACATGTCATTCGCTCTTGAAGGGATCAAACATCCAGAAATTTTATCATGAACAAGGGATGAATTATACCATTCATTCATTCATTCATTCATTCATTCATTCATTCATTCATTCATTCATTCATTCATTCATTCATATGAACATTCCGCACTAAGTCCATTGCATGCCATGTTAGCTTACTTGATTTTATTTCGCAACTGACCATTAGATTAACTTAGTCAATCGAGATTCTAAGAGTTGATCGAACATTCTGTCCATCTGAAAAATAAATAATAATGAAATTAAAAAAGAAAAAAAGGATAATCTGGCAATTCAGGACCAATCATTAATTATTAACCGATCCCTTTTTTTCTTCTAATTCATTCTTTTGATAACCAGCAGATCTATATAGTTTGAATTTGGAAAGAGCCTTTCTTTTCCATCGAATATCGTTCAGGGCTGTGTTTGCCTTCAGCTGCTAGGTTTTGTCTATCAAGACGATAGAAAATTGATAATTGTGGGTATGAAAAGCCGCAATCACGATTCACTGGCGTTTGATCTTTCATCATTTCCATACCAGAACGACGCAAACGTGATAACTGTGGACTGGAAAATTGGTGCCACGCCCCCCAACTATCTCCAGTGTGTGGCAAATACCAGATCAGTTGGTGCTATGGTGGGCAGGCTGATACAGGATCTACATTCTTACGCTAGTGCTGGCTACAATGTAAGCTATGCCATCCTTGAATATGTAAAATAAAAATGCCATCAGACCAGAGATTTTGAATTTGGGGCTCCAGAGACCAGCTGTAGCCCGGGGGGGGGGGGGAGACGAGAAGGGGAGGGGTTCAATGTATTTTCTGGCTTGAGGTCGCGAGCAGAACAAAATTATATTATTTCTAGTCGTGTTTCTGTCCCTGCCCGTCAGCCTCTTTGTGTCACTGTCTACGCACTTGTATGTTTCTTACCTGCTTCTGTGTATGTGTGTGCATGTGTCTGAGTGTTACAGAGGGAAGGGAGAGAGAGAGAGAGAGGGAGAGAGAGTGGAGCTGAACGAACAAGAACTAAGGTCGCGGAATGCCTAGGCCTACCCCGAGAGAGAGAGAGAGAGAGAGAGAGAGAGAATGCCTAGGCCTACCCCGAGAGAGAGAGAGAGAGAGAGAGAGAGTGAATGCCTAGGCCTACCCCGAGAGAGAGAGAGAGAGAGAGAGAGAGAGAGAGAGAGAGAGAGAGAGAGAGAATGCCTAGGCCTACCCCGAGAGAGAGAGAGAGAGTGAGAGAGAATGCCTAGGCCTACCCCGGGAGAGAGAGAGAGAGAGAATGCCTAGGCCTACCCCGAGAGAGAGAGAGAGAGAGTGAGAGAGAATGCCTAGGCCTACCCCGGGAGAGAGAGAGAGAGAGAATGCCTAGGCCTACCCCGAGAGAGAGAGAGAGAGAGAGAGAGAATGCCTAGGCCTACCCCGGGAGAGAGAGAGAGAGAGAATGCCTAGGCCTACCCCGAGAGAGAGAGAGAGAGAGAGAGAGAATGCCTAGGCCTACCCCGGGAGAGAGAGAGAGAGAGAGAATGCCTAGGCCTACCCCGAGAGAGAGAGAGAGAGAGAGAGAGAATGCCTAGGCCTACCCCGAGAGAGAGAGAGAGAGAGAGAATGCCTAGGCCTACCCCGAGAGATAGAGAGAGAGAGAATGCCTAGGCCTACCCCGAGAGAGAGAGAGAGAGAGAGAGAGAATGCCTAGGCCTACCCCGAGAGAGAGAGAAAGAGAGAGAGAGAGAGAGAGAGAGAGAGAGAAACTATCCAGGGACATTTGTGTGTCCGTTTGTTCGTGGGTGAGGGGTGTCTCATGTGGTGATCAGAGCTTTTAAAGGGATAGTAAATCAAAAAAGGTCGAATGGCCCTCGTTATTCACTTGTGCGATTAATGGTTTTTAAGCTGTGTAGTTGACATGGCGGCCGTGGGTGTAGTTTAATCTTAAGACATTGATTAGAAAGTTTGACAAGAAGTTAGCTTCTTGTACGCTGGTGTTGCAGAACAGTCATAATGTCTGTCTTGTACTTTCTGACACTGCTGGATAATTGCATTAATGCATTGCGGTATTTGGGATTTACAAACCATTTATTGTCCCCCCCCCCCCACCCACCCCCCCCCCACACACAGACACTTTTTTTAAGGAAAGTGGGGAGGGGAGGGGTGTCTTCTGTGTCATTATCCTGAAAGCTATGTTTTGTTCAGTAATGATGCTCTTATAAATAAAAATTGGATACAGCAATTTCAGTAGTTTTGTCCTCGGGTTCTATAGTTGATGATGATGGAGGAAATCGGTATGTTGTGCTGATGATGTTGCTGCCACAATTCCTGCAGAAAAATGTTAGTGGTGTAGTTAGGGCATGCCCTTTTGCTGATACCACTGGTGTTGACAATGACGGGATGATGCAGGTGACAATAATAATGTTTTTGATAAGGATAATGACAACTTTTTTTTTAATCAGAACTTCCACCTGATAGGCCACAGCTTGGGTGCTCATGTCATGGGCTATGCAAGCAAAGAGCTGAAAAGAGTGAACGGCCACCGTGTTGGTCGTATTACTGGTAAGTACCTGATATGAAACACACACATACACACACACAGAGTAAGTGTGTGTGTGTATGTGTGAGAGAGAGAGAGCGAGAGGGAGGGAGGGAGGGAGAGAGAGAGAGAGAGAGAGAGAGAGAGAGAGAGAGAGAGAGAGAGAGAGAGTACCTCCGTATTCAGAAACAATCTGCCATACCCAATGTCTCTAAAAGAAACATACTGTTAGCTCACCCTGCGAATTTTTTTTTTTCATCTCATGAGGCTCAAAAACCGGAGAGAGATTTCTTGCCTGAAAACGTACTGAAGCCTTGTCGGCATGGTTATGAGTCTATTTATAAACAATACATGGAGTAAAATACTGAAAAGAATTAAATTGCAAGCTTAACTTTACTCATTGTCATAAAAGACCAACCATGATGATGCCAATTATTTAAATCCCGAAAACAATTGATTAATCAAAATTTGAATACATTAAAAAGTCATGACTGTGGAGGGGATATGGGAAGTCAGCTCTGTGATGGACACATCGGGTATTCTACAGCCACAAACACCGCACTGACTTCTTCATTTCCCTTGCCTATCGTTCTCATCTTGAGATCACTCAACTGGATGTCACCAATATGGCATTCTTTAATGTGGCTAGAGAATAACGCGCCTTATAATTTGGTATACCGGTTCCCTGATTGGGCAAAACTCATATTGGCTTTAAGCTTCATAGTGTCTATTAAATTCTTACTATCCTCCATGCAGGCTTAGATCCGGCTGGACCGAACTTCGAAGGTTACACCCCTTCTATCCGCTTGGACAAAAGTGATGCCTCATTTGTAGACATTATTCATACCAATGGAATTGATCTGGGCAATCTTGGTAAGACTGCCAATAACAGTTGTTATTTCTTGTCACTAGATTTTTTTTTGTTTGGTAGTTTGTTCTTCTTTTCCGCTTTTTCTTCTCACTCGTTTTGATTCTGTGTTTAGCTTTTCTTGCTCTTTCTCTGTATAGTTTGCTACTGTCGACGTTTTTATTTAGTATTAAGCAAAGCTAAAAGAAATGGAAGTTTACACTGTCAAGATAAAGTTAATAAGATTTATGTCCATTTTCAATGTTTGTTCATTTTATTTCCAATTCTATTGTACAATACAGTTCAAGGTTTTAATTCTAGTTCAGTCAGTCCACTGTGGATGGACTTGCCGATGTCGGATTTAATAGAAGTAAACACACACACACACAGAGAAAGAAAAAAATTTAATAATAATGTTGTTTTATGACCGAAGGCAAGATGTTTCTCTTCAACAATGTTGTAAATGTTGACACAATCGACAGGTACATAACTATGTCAATGTACTGAGACTGCTTCGGACCATCTGTGATATTGTACATGTATTACAGAAACTGTTGTTGATTTGTAACGGATACTGACCTCAACATGGAACATACGTATAACTGTCAGGAGTGTTCAGCTGCTGTCTTCTTATCTAAGATAACATTTACAACATATGAGTCAGTATATTCCCTAGAAAGAACAATCAGTACAGATTAGTAGGAATCCGTATAGGAAATAAAGTACTCAGCCACGACTCTAACTTGATACTGCCTGCTCGACGGCCAATGTGTTAGATTACTTGAGCCTGCGGCAAGTGGTCCGAGAGTCGAATACCACCCGGGACAGGTATTAACTTAACTAAATTCTCATCATGTTTTAAAGTAATCGCTCGTTGGCAGCTTGACGGAGGTCCAAGAGGTCCGCCACTGGTTACGTTTCAGTGTGCCGAAAAAGGATGTACCCCCCCCCCCCACCCAACCACACACACAGACACATAAATCATAACTTGTTATTGTTGTGTCCAGGTTTTGGCACTGTCCACTCGATTGGTCATTGTGACTTCTATCCCAACGGAGGCAAGCATCAACCTGGCTGTGGAGCCGATACCACGGACATCACTGGTGTGCACGACTTCTCAGGTAGAACACTGTTATTTTGTTCTCTTTGGGGTAAAAGTGTGGGAATGACAAACAGCGTTATCTTTCTCCTCATCATTATCTTTACATAATATATGAAATGACGTCATGCTATCGTTTGTGGCCTTACCATTGTCTTTACCACCACGACCTCGACCACTGCTAAATCATCATCTTTAGTGAATATTAAGATAGATTTCACCAGCATTTATCATGATTATATCGTTGTCATCATCATCATTTCCATCATGATCATCATCGTCGTCATCATTGTCACCAGTTAGTGTTTGGGCCGTACAAATCAGTAAGATTTCGCTCAGTCTCCAGGCTGATGGTGCACTGGTTCAAGTCTGGTTTGCATCTGCTTTGACTAAAACTGGGACAAAACAGGCTTGGCCCATTTGTCTTGTCTGTATGGCAGACAATTCAAAAATTTAAGTCAACAATTGAATTAGAAGAGTGAGTCTCTGTGTAAATGATTGCATTTACGGAGGAGGGATTGGGGGTGGGGTTGGGGATGGGGAGTGTCAAGTAAATGGTTGAAGAAATTCCAATGAGGCTGTAAATTTTCCATAGTATATGATCATTTTGTATGTGGGTTGTCCAGTAAGAGGAGAGGTAGGAAAAGAGTAAAATAGTACGGGAGTTTGAGGCACGACGAGGAACAGCTACTTGGGTAAGTCTGAGACTGGAACAACCTTTGAGCTGGGTAAAAACACCAAACCTGGAAGGAAAACAGGTTAAGTGGTAAGCAAGTGTTGAAATGTGAAGGTTTTTTTGTTTGTTTTGTATCTCAGACAGTGATTATTATTATAGCTCACTGAGAGGATATTTTTGTCCAGCTTTGTAAAGACTAAACTCATTTTATAATACATCGGACATTTCGTCTATGTTATGGTTCACTGATATAATGAGCTTATTGTTCCCCCTCCTCCCCCCCCCCCCCAACTTCCCCGTCCGCCAGCTACAGTTACTGTGTTTATAGAGATAAATAAATGCAAAAAAAGATCATACAAAGAGAGGAACCTGAAATCATGCGCCATTTTAATGTCTGTTTCGTTTTCCCTTTGCTACGACGATGTTGGATTGAAAAAGGAAAGAAAAAAGGCATTAATTAACAGCCCATTTATTAACGTTGTTTCAGCTCAAATGGACAGTGGGACCTGCAGTCATGGACGATCCATTCGTCTGTTTACCAATTCCATCAGTAAATGTCGCTGGAACTCACCGACAGCTGGAGCCACTTGCACTATGGGATTCCACGTGAGCACGAGCTGCAGGGGAGATCACTACCCCAAAACTACTGCTAGCCAGCCATTTTGTTGAAGCTGGGAGTTACTGCTTGTCCTTTTACTAAAACCACCGTGAGCACTTTATTATAATAAAGATGACATTTAAAGATTATTTTTGTTTTTATCTTTGTGTTTTCATTTCATGTACATTTTTATCCCCCACGCTTCAAATTTGCAATGTGCAGAGATGTAGCTTTATGTTATATTTGTTTTAATATAAAACAGAATCATAAAGAATGTGCCCAGGGCTGTTGTATGCCGAAAGTATTTAATAACGGGCAGAAGTTAAAACTTGAGTTTATGAGCCACGGACAAATTGATGATGTTGAAATTATATTATTATTGATTATTTCCCTCTACGGCGATTCTAAAATGATAGCGGTGGGTTATTCCCCTTCTAGCGTTGTGCAAAGGACAGAGACGATCACTAAGACTTGGTGATGTACCAACTGGATATTTTGAAAATGTTCGCGACATTTTATAATCTCAATGAGAATTTCTTTGTACTGAGGCATTTCACAATGGACAGATACTGTAATAGCACTTCAGGAAATTGTCTGGACGGGACTAATACCTGTTTTGGAAGATCGACAGATGTATTATTAACCCTCTACCCCTTAAATACGCCGAAATACGCCGATTTAGGACCCGCATCATATTCCTAAATACGCCGACATACGCCGATTTAACATGCGTCTTAAAAAAAATCTGGCGAGCCGTGTTCTAGCGCCTGGCGATATTTGCCGATACTTCCGCTATAGTGTAAACAATAAGACGTGTTTCAGTGAAAACCGGATATTTTTACGTTGATTTTTAGATTTTTTGTACTTATTTGAAATTAGGTGATTTTTTTTTTATCACGATTTGAGATGGATGATGTACTCAGGCTGTTCCGAGAAGCAACTGGAATACAATATGATGGAGATTTGTATGGTTTGCAGACCACAAATTGCGACAATGATGGACAAGAAGGGGGAGGAGGGCGAGGAGAGATGGGGAAGGGAAAGAGGAGAAGAAACGGCGAGGAGAGATGGCGAGATAGGAAGAGAGAGAGAGAGAGAGAGATGTGTGTGAGAGACAGAGAGAGAAAGAGAAGGGGGAAGCAAGAGTAGAGATGAGGCATTGGGAGAGGAGAAGAAACGAGGAGAGAAGGGGCGGGTGAGGAAGATAGAGAAAGGGAGAGAGAGAGAGAGAGTGTGTGTGTGAGAGACAGAGAGAGATTGAGAGGGGGGAAGCGAGAGTAGAGATGAGGCATTGGGAGAGGAGAAGAAACGAGGAGAGTGAAGAAGATAGAGAAAGAGAGAGAGAGAGAGAAAGTGAGAGAGAGGGAGAGAGAAAAAGAGGAAGAAAGATGGGAGCATGACTTCCCTTTGATCCTGATCGAAATTCGGTCACATAAATTGATGTCACATAAATTTTGGTGGGCTGACCTACTTGTTTTGTTTCTTATGTCAAACTTTGTCCATTTTTGCATGTCCTGTTCAAATTAAAAAAAAATTCTGATGAATAGTTTTGCCACAATGATTATTCAAAATAAGTAGGTGTAAAATATACGGAGTTACCCCCCATGTTGTAGGGAAATAGAATAGAATGGCAGTGGGGTTCTTAGGGGGTAAAGGGTTAAATGGTTGGGGTTTGAATGTATATATTATATATATTATATATAAGGTGTGTGTGTGTGTGTGTGTGTGTGTGTGTGTGTGTGTGTGTGTTTTCAAGTTAATGATACGCTGATAGTGGCTTAAAAAATAATGAAAAAAATTTTAGGTCACGCATACAGAGCTTTAAATAACTTGAGATCCCTTTGAGAAGTTTCTGGATTCAGAGGCCCTTTAAGAAAGCAAAGCTGCTAAGAGGCCGTTAAATGTATTTCAGCTGATTTTGTCTTCCGGGTCTCAGTTTCTCAGCAAAAGGTCTTGATTCGAATCGCCATATCAGATCTTCAGTAAAGGCGACTTTCTTTAAGCTGCCCCTCCCAGGGCATGAATTGTGAATAAATAGATATTATTATAACAATATTATGTTAAATCTATAGTCAGTAAGAACAAGGAGGTCAAGCCAGAGCAGAACCAAAGAAACACATGCGACAGATATGGTTTGTAGAGTCCATTCATACGAAGACACACGGGAGTAGAGACAAAGAATGAGAGGAACGTCGGAAATGGCAAAGTATTTTGACAAACAGGTCATTGGAGCTTAGAGAAAAAGATTAACGAACTGAATGAGAGAAGGCGCAGAGAAGGAATACTGGTGACGAGAAAAGAGTTCTATCAGTCATGAAAACAGTAGCTGGAAGGAGAGAACAGAGACGAATCCCCCGAGAGGATGGCAGACGAAATACTAAAAAATACAGACAAAGAAACAGTAAGACAAATTCTGCCAAAGACACACAATCCGACATAATACATTAGGTTTTCACTCAATTCAGGTTTAGCTCATAAATTTACAGCAAATTTACTGAACACAATCATGTGCAAGCTTATTTACAGATCATTCGAATTTTTGTTGTTCTTGCTATTTTTTTTTGATTTCTTAAATTACTTCACTGTAGCATAATGAAAATGAACAAAATCACAATAATGCATTATAAAATAAAACAGATACAATCAAACCACAATGCTGCAATGTCATGCCGCGCATTAATAAGCTATATTAAGTGGTTTAAATATCTTTGAGCATTCAGTTCAAACTGCATCTGATCCACCACGATATTAGTTGAACGTTTTAAATGCAAGAAGTTCATCTGGTGAGACCAACGTTCTCTTAGGCCCAAACATAATATGAAACTGTTTGATCATGTGACCAAATTGGATTTTGCTTTCAGGGTGAAATTTTTGGGGAAAACAACAGGTTTTTGGTTAAGGTTTGGATTATGTTTAGTCCGCAAAGGCATTTTCGGAAACTGACCATAAATCTTGAACAAAAAAGCCGATTGAGGATCGTTTGCTTGCATGAACCAAATAGCCCCTACCAAGGTGGTTACCCTTTCTCACTCACTTGGTGACCCACTGAGTGACTGACTAACTCGCTCACTAACTCACTCACATGCCCATTCTGATTCATTTGTGCTCTAACTCACTGGTACGTTACAAAGTCAACAGATCAACCAACCAATCAATCAATCAGTCAGTCAGCTTTTCATTCTCTTAGGAATATTAATCCACTCATCCTTTTTCACTTCGACATATTTGAGTGTCTCATCTGTTATTAGTCCTATCTCATATTCCTGTTGCACCGTCCTCTCTCTCTCTCTCTTTCTCTCTCTCTCTCTCGCTTACGTCATTTAAATCAGTCACTCAAATACTATAATCAAAGCCAATAAACATAGCAAAAAACAAACAAACAAACAAACACACAGTAACACTCGGATAAACTCAAGAATTAAACCTAAGTACAAAAGTGACCACCAAAATGTCAATCAACATGAACAAATGCAGCCGATAGTCATGTAAAATAAGCAAACACAACGAAACATAAAGCCCAATCAGGCAATGAAAACATTCAGTTTACAATTTGCCAGCTAAGCAGAGAGTATGAATGTCTAGAGAGAAATCACTATTGGTCGATTTGCAAAAGCTTCAATCAATCTCAAAATACGAATAAACAACAGTAAACACATACGGAAACTGTCTTTGGGTGAAGACGGTCCCTTCCAATTCTTGTGGCCACCGCGACCTGGTTTCGCCATTTGACAGAAGTGATTGCTCTCTATAAATACATACTCTCATACTCTCTGATATAAATTGCCAACATTTTCTTCTGGCACAAAAAAAAAAAAAAAGCTTTGTCTCAGGCTGAACAGGTACATATCGTGATGTTCACAAAATCAGCATCTTTAAGATATCAATAATTTAAATTCAATGGAAGTTTTTGCCACACTAAAGCTAAAAAAAAAATTTTTTTAATCTACTGACCTGACTATAATGAAGCAGTTTCTGCATCTGTCTTGTATCAAACCACACAGGCGATTCTGAAGTTATCCTCACCATTTCGACGTTTAAAAATAACTCGACAAGACTTTTACATTCCATAAATCATCATGCCACATCCTAGTTTAACGCTGTCCAACTAAGCATGTCAAAATATACCACATGGAGCGATCAACGATAGCATGGAAGAATAATGGTGTGTGACCACATTCACATAATTTTTACAGTGCAAAAAAACCTGCAACCTGTCATTCTGCAGCGATCCTACCTAAGATTCTAATATCCATTCCCAGTCCAAAAGTTTACACGTCGCTCTGAACATTCTGAACAAGAAACTCAGATAATAGTCTACGAACATGTTTAGCCGCGCGTTCGATATCGAGGCGGAATGGCACATAGAATATCACTGAAGGCAGCGAGTGCGGGTGACCAGTGCACATCTCATCCCACCATCTGTCATGAGCATTAAGTTTCTAGAGTCCAAAATGCCACATACGAAACAATATGCCAGCAATCGCAAACAGACAATGTGTCTGACACATATCACTTCTCGCACGGCCACGCACTTTACTTGCCTGTCTCGATATAGCTTCTGACACACGAATGATAATTATAAAGGACCACCATACGACACTGAAACTGCAATTCAAATGTGGTTCAGACATGCTCAGCCAATCTGTCTCCTATTCTTTAAACTCACGGTTCATGGTGTTTGAGCAGCAGTACTGATGTCACCAGGTACTCGAAGTCTGAGACGTTAATCTCTACTCTTGCAGACAGACAAACGGTTGTCATACTTATGACAAAAACCATCTCTCTTTTCCTTCAACTTCCATCTGGCACGTCGGAAATGCAGTCATTATTCATGTATCAAAAACACAAATACAGTTAGGAATTAAATCAAGGCTACTCCAGGACAAAATGTATTTGCAGTTCTGATGGCCATACAGTCCCACAGACCCCTGGTAGTATATTAGCTTGTTGTTAATTGTCCATTTTCATCACACACTACTGACCGTACAGTTTCCGCATCCTGTGACGTCCATATACGTCATTTCAAGTTCCCCAAATTCCCGGATGTTTGTTGACCTACTTTGCCACGAAGTTTGTCGCTGAAGGACTCGAGATCTCGTCTCGCGCTTCGACTTCCAGCACGTGCACAACGCATGGTAGAACGTGCTGCGAAAGTGTTTGGACATGAATCCATAGATAATTGGATTAATGCAGGAGTTTGCGTACGCCATGACGTAAAAGGTCTGTCGCATTGGCTTGAGGTACCCGTAGTTCAGATGATGCAGATACCCAAAGGCTGTCAGAGCGTTGGTGATTAAGATGGGTGCCCAGCAAACAACGAACACCACAATAACCGCCACTAGCATTTTGATGACCTGGATAAGGACCATATTTGAAACGTGAGACCAAAGTTGACAAGAACACATTTAGAAACGTATTTTCTAAGAGGCCAACATGTCAACAAACAAACAAATGAAAAAATCAAGATTAACACAGTGATTATATTCTTCTTCTCGTTTTTGCTCATAATCATTATCATCCACTAGTGTTGCCCTCACTCTGTTTCTCTGCTTCTAAAGGCAAGCACTGGATTACTCGCCTTCATGGGTAGATGAAGTAAATTGGCGTATGAATAATGACACATTGTCACAAAAAGATTGATAATAATTAATTCTAAGAATAATGTTAAGAGGCTGTTAAATACATATGCTACGAGATAGTGTTTTTAAAGGGTGAGCTGGTTCTTATCTTAAAAGACAGATTACTGGCAGACCTCCATCCAGCTATAATAGGGTGATTCTCATCCTAATCAGATAGTCAAATACTTTTTAAAAAAATAATGGAGTTTGCTTCTCGGTTCTAGGGCACGCCAGCTCAATAACAACCATCCTGTGCTCTGTATGTTTTACTACATGTCTAACTCACGAAAAAAATGAAGATGTTTAGCAATCCACGGTAAGTCTTAAAAACCTGGTAGCACATGTTCTTATGCTACCACTTATTTGCAACAGCTACATTGTTATTTTCGTACCAGGAAATTGTTGGTTAAGATATTAATTACAATGCACTACTGATACCCTTTCAAAACGCTCTAATTATTATGTAAACCACGAGGACGACAATCAAAGTATATTTGTTCTGACCTGTTTCTTGGTCTTGTCATCATCTCCCTCATGACTGACTGTCTTGGTCCTCAGTACTGGGGATCTCTCACTAAACCTGCCTGGGCTGGATCGAGCAGATGGTGAGTTGGCAGGGCTATTCGAGGAGGAACCGCTTCTGAAATAAGCCAGGTTGAAAGTGGTCAAAGAATGTACAAAACAGAGAGAAAGAGAGAGAGAAAGAGAGAGAGAGAGAGAGAGAGAGAGAGAGAGAAAGAGAAAGAGAGAGAGAGAGAGAGAGAGAGAGAGAGAGAGAGAGATTTGATAGTAACCTGAATACAGGTACACTCCACCTCCTACCACATGTGAACTCTACAATACTAACTGTGCTCACCACAACTTTCATTGCCTCGCTACCCCCCTCCCCCTCCAAAAGCGTGTGCAGAGGGGAAAGAAACATGTCCTTGTCCTTGCTTTTTCCGATGGTAATGATTTGGCTGTAACTCTACACTCAAGCTCCAACATCAAAAGAATTAATTTTTTTGTACGTATAAATATAACGTCGACAGTCTTTCTACATTTCCATCATTCTGTACTTGAGGCACGGCTTCATCTGAAACTTACTGACAGAAAACATATTACTGAGATAAATTACACTCTCCACAGGGCTCATTTATCCTATGTGGATGTAAGCGATAAGTATCACAGATGGTAATTAATTAGTAATCGAGAAAAGAACAGGTCAAATAGGTAAAATAAGTGCACAAAAGGCCTGGTGATCTCGCCAGACAAGAAGAACAGAAGTGTACTCCGTGAAGTGGCGTCTTTAAGGATGGCCATTACTCAGCATTCGGATAATTCACAGGGCTTACAAATCAGCTAAATCTCAGTGGGCGTGATATTCACAGGATAAAAGGCTGTTCATCTGACAGGCATGCAAATGAAGGTTCCAGGAAAAAAAAAACAGCAGCAGGTTATGTCACACTTTAAGTGTTTTGAGAAATCAAAATTTACTATTCTAAACCAAATAGCATCATAACTAATTGGCTGACAGAAACGAACGTATATTCAATTGGAAATTGTCTATTTAACTATGTTTAATAGGAGAATAAATATTGTTGCATACTTTAATGTATTTTTTATCACGATTTTAAAGAACATCCCCCATCCCGGACGTCACCACGTTTTCCCCTTTTCCAACGAAAATTTAAAAAAATAAGGATTTTATCACCCATATAAGAATTGTCAAGTGTTAATATCCATTTCATAGATTTATTTACATTCAGGATACCAAATTTAAAGCCAAATAATACAGAATAGACACTGAAATACCACTAAAAATATACAAACACAACAAACAACGGAAATCGACTAAACATGACATGAACACAGTATACAGACAGTTTAGTAATATTATAACATTCAGTAATTTTATAACTTCAAACAACACACGCATAAGCTTCAAATTACAGACATTGTTAAATGATAAATGGAATATTGCCAAAGAAAATCAGTAGCAACACAAGACCTGTGTGAGACGAACATTGCCCGTATTCATGATAAGATGGTGATGTACTGGTGGTAGTAATGATGAACGTTGATGATTCAGGGAGTTAAAATAAAATACCAGAATCTCAGTATTTTAAAACTGATTTCAAAGTGGCACTGTCATCAAGAAATTTGCACCTGAATTCAACACATTGCTTTCTTGGTCTGTGTTTACTAACTCCACTGACACATTGAAGCCATCTCATTGGATACCTTTTGGACTACACCGGCCTTTCCATTTTACATCTACATTTCAGCGCCGTATTTTTGTGACATCACATAATTTTCCCTTTATTGTTATTTCATATGAAACTTTAACCGAGGACCAAAATTAAAGGGAGGCAACTTTTAAAATCGCGAAATTGTGACATCACTAGTTTTTCCCCTGGACCATTCAAATGGTTTTTCATGCACGATTAACGTCAGTGAAATGTGAATTCACTTGCATAATGAAATGTACTTTTTAGTACGAATCTGTCAAGAACCGAAGTCTTCCCAGACTAAATGCCAAATTTGCCTCGAACCAGTGGATGACTTAGGCCTTGCAGTGGCGGCTGTGAATAGTTGTGTGGCTCAGATTATAGAGGAGTTTACCTGCACCAAAAGCCAAGATTTCAGTTTATATTTTAACCTTTCACTGTTCTAATAGTTCAGAAAGAACTCATTAACTCGGTAGAATGAGAGACACAAGGTTTACTATGATTTGCCAGGACAATGTTTGTTTTCGGTCTTTTTTTGTTTCAGTGGGATCGTACAGATTTGTAGCGTTTCAAGGTTTGTTATAGAGACCATAATTATCCAACAACAGTTTTCCTGTCAAGGCACCTTCGTACTGGAAATAAGAGGATGAGTTGCTGTAACTGCAGTTTGAAGGGACCATCGGCAGGAAGGAATCATATGCTTTTCGGGTGTTTTTTTACATCAAAGTTTGGGTATATTTTCAATTTAAACATTGCTTGGCCAGTTTGTTTTGACAATGGCAACAAAAACAGTACTGCCTTATAATGGATGGTACGTGAAAGTAGATCACACTCGCACGAATAGTAAATCAGTTCTTAAAAGGAACCTGAGATCCAGAGCTCTGTCAGCCACCATTAAGGCCCTCACCTAGTAAACCTTAGAGGGATGAAGTCGGCCAACTATTACCTTAAACAATGTGTCACATGAAAGGATAACGCCCGACATCACACTAGCCTGTTAATGCAACGTAGTACTCAGAATGTCATTGGGATACCAATTTAGAGGCGGTCTGCAAATACAGTCCTAAAAGCTTTAACCACTAGTGGTTCATAAAGTAAGCAACTGTAGTAGCAATACGCCTACACTGGTTTCAATATTCGAGTTCCTCCTGATAATATATGATCATTTTTATATTTTATGTACTCATTAAAAGTTGAATAATTTGTTCGCTCACGGTACACACAGACCATATGACGGTAGTACCACTTTGAGCAGAAAAGTTGTTCATAAACTCAGGAGCGAAGTGATCCACCAAGGCATGATCAAACAGAACAAAACATAATAGGATTTACGCAGACGACAAAGTAGCTTTCAAAGGCATACAAAATGCAGTAATATAATACATAAACTTCATTCAGGAAACATTTACAATTGGAATGATTTTGGAACATCAACAACATTTTGATAATTTTAGAAAGTTTGATTCCATAAGAACCTGAAACTGGGCGGTTTTCCCCCCAAGAATTTCGCAGTGAGAAACATGGGAACTGAAATTTCATTGTGAATAACAGAAACACCAGCTATGTTGGAGATTTTATTTATTAATGAAAGAAACACGAAACAATCAATTATTATATTATACATGATCTATGTGCACTTCTGACTGCTTTTCTGACAAACTAACATTATAACAGTACAAAAGAGCTCACCAGACATGATAAAGATGACACCCAGACAAACAACAACAACAACAAATGCCCAGTTTTATCAGTGCCACAATAAATTGTGTAGTGGTCCCTGAAGACACTGGCTTTTCAGCTTTGAATACGCTGATTTTTAAACTTAAAAGTTGAATTCAGATTGGCAAAACAATTCACAGGGAAAAAACTGCTGAAGATATGATATTTTCCAGAGCAATGGTTCTTAACCTTTTTATCCCCTCCCCACACACACAAACACACATACACACACTCGTGTTTCACAGTTTTATTTCCCTCACAACAACTGAGCCATGTTTTATGCAATTCTCAGATTTCTGACTCAAGTTTATGTATGGGCATATTTTAATGCGATACATGGCACTTTTTTTGCTTGCTTATCAGTTGAAGGCATATATAGTAGTGAGCATCATTTAATTGCCTACATATTAAGTCCCCTTGCTATCCCAAGATTCCTTTTCCAGGGACCGCCCACCGCCTCCCCTTCCGATAAGGAGCACAGTTCTATAGGTCCTTGAATTTATGCCACCATGTTTTAAACTAACATTTCTTTCTTGAATAATAATGAAAATGCTACTGTTACTTTTAGATAAATCTATTAATTTCACAGTCCCGGCAGAACTGGCATGATGAATAAGCGATGTTAGAGAGTCGAATCGTCATTAGCAAAAACTATGAATAACAGAACAGAACACTTCATCTTGTCCATTAGCTTTTAAACCAGAGTAAATGGCTCTGTCACTCAGCTTGATTTCACACTGGAATTTAAGGATCTTTGTTTCCAATGAGCTGACACTTGAACAAGACACAGGTAATGACGGAAAAGAACGCACAACGCACTGAGAACATTTTCTGGTAACCAGGCCCGGCACGCAAGACAGTTGAGATGTCATCTACACAGGACATGGGCCTGTTTGTTCTTTTGGAATAGGATCATGTTCGGTCCCAACAAAAGCTCTTCTAATGTCTCATCTTCTAAGGAACCAGCACCAACCTAGGACAAGCCTATGCTGGCAGTTGTGGAGGTAACAACTTGATTGGGATCTAGGCGCCCTTACTAACAGGCCAGGTAACCGAGATCTAGGTCATATTATCGGAGGCCGACGATGCGTTACGTGTCCGCATTACACAAGCGGGTGTAACAATAGGAAGCGAGTGAGGTTAGTCTAAGAAAATACTTTAGATTCTCACTAAATCTTATATTTCCCTCCATTCTAACACATCAGCGATAATATTATAGTCAAGAGCTGGGACAGGCAAGTGGCATAGGGAGTCGGAGGTAAAGATCGTGAAAAGTATGGGTCAGTAGTAACTGAGCAACAGCATGCATTTGTACATGGCCGTAAGGTGCTGCTCAGAACATTGAACGAATAAACAAGAGTTCACAACAACAACACAACAGTACTACATTGTGGTAAAACAAAAAAAAAAAGAAGGCCTTCAAATCATGCAGCCATCTCTTTCGATCAGTGAGATTATGAGAGATAATTGGGAAATTCAATGGCTCGACAGAGACAGACACAAAACATTTCCTTATATATAGATCAATTCTTCAAATTTGAATCAAGAAACATTACTCACCACATGACATAGCAGACTCCTAGCACGACAAAATACTCCATAATTACTGTGAGGTCAGTTTGGCCACTTTTCTCCGCTGTTTGGATGTACTCTCCTCTTGAACATTACCACAGAAACGCTTCATTAGGATATTTACGATCCTGCTCACCACAGCACTGGTAACGTCAATGTCAATATGAAATAGTGCTGGAAACTCATTCAAGATTTTGACAAGCCTTTTGCGGCAACTCGACTCTTTTGAGTTTGTGAAGAAGACGTATGCATATGTTAACAACTGGAAAAGTTCTTTAGTAGGGTAACTCAAACCACCTCGGTCCAGTGTTTCAGAGAAATGGCGGATTTCTTGTGGGATGGATAATGGATCTCCCTCTAGGCCCTGCAAATCTCTGTGCTTGGCGGCGATGTAACCCCCGATGTAGAAAAGAGCCATTCGTTCGTCAGTTGAAAGATTGCCTACAGTTTCGGGTGTGTCATCCATAATAAGAAGCTCTTCATCTGTCAACTGTTTGTTGCAAAGATCACAAGTATGATGGGCTTCAGAATAATCTATTTCTGGCTCATTTTGCAACAATAACTTGGCCCTGTCGATGGCATGAGCGTGACTCACATCTTGGGCGGTGATGTAATAATTGCACCCTGCTGACATTCGAAAATTTGCAAACTGTTGCTCAATAGCATCTTGCTGGAAAAAACCCACAGTCACATACTGGTGCTGAAGAGCTGTCTGTGTCGTTAATAGATACTGACAGATGTCAATGAGGCACCTACATGTCCAAAACAGAGCATCAGTTGTGTCTTTAGTGAGTGACCTGATCCTGGGGTGTGTGGAGGGTTTCATTTCCTTGGCACGGTCAGCCCAGTACTTTAACATTTCCAGCTGCCTGTTTCCCTTGTCTGTGAGATCAACAGCAGCCCTGTCTGGTTCCCTCAAACGAATGTGCTGAAAGGGCGTTTTGGTGTTGAATACCTTCCGGAGTTGCAGCACTTCGTCTATGAAGGCAGCCGTGTCCTTCCAAGATGTTGTAGACGCAGAAGAAGTTTTAAGTGCACAGCTGGTCTTCTCCGAAAAGACATTCAGAACCAATGACACTTTCTGCTTTTCAATATTGGATGGATTCACTGCTGTCCTCGTTAGAGTTGAGAGCTTGACTAGTGATGTCTCCTCATGTCGATGAAGTTCCTCCATGTCTGACCAGCGTGCCGTTTTGACCACGTTACTATTTATTGGTCTAAAGTCCAGCGACTTTGTCTTTTCTGTGATCCAATTATTTCTAATGTTTTTCAGAAGATGCACAGTGTCGTACATTAGAAATAATGGCCTGGTACTGTCTACAGGTGACTGTGCGGCCCATGGACTATCTGAATTCAAGTTTTGGAACATGCCCAAAAATGCCTGATTGACCCTATTGTTGTCATTAATGATGGCTATGACCTTTGCACCGCAAGCCTCTAAAGAGGTTATTACTTCAGAGACTTGATTAAATAGGAATGCAGCTTTCAGTGCATGACATGGAAGAATTTTTACTAAAAAGGATTTAGAGCCAAAAAAGCACTTGACCATAATACAAAGCAGTGTTGTTGCCAATTTCTCTGGATCATCCACAGCGTAGCCAAAAAGTGATCCACCACGGTATGACACGGAAGCTTTTACATACACCTCATCAATTATCAGTATGCAGTACTTGCTTCTTTCTTCTTGTCTTCCGAAGATTGAGGTGAACAGGACATCATCACTTCTGCCTTTAGCTATGCTGGTGATTTTCTTGAGAGTTGACAAGGATGGTAATTGAAGATAATCTCTCAACTGGAGGTACAATGCTCTTGACTGTGAATACCACGTGAAAGCCAGCAGCAGGTCCTCCGTAGAGTAGATGCGGCTGTTTTTGGGACAATTCATTAGAGACACAGTTCTGTCAAGGAATTTACTCTTAGTTACATCTCTGTCTAATCCACATTCATCATCTGTCATGACAAAACGAATAACTTCATCTAACTCACTCCAGCAGCGAAGTTCTTTAATTGTTGGGTGATGGATCCTCCTGAGCATTCTATAGGCTTCGAATATTAATTTCAAAGGTTCTGTGTCTCTTTCTAGCTCGAAATATACAGAGTAATTTGGAATCGGATCGTTTCTCCCGGTACTCAGAAAAATATACTGGTATGTTTCATTCGCATTTGAAGCAAAAAACCCCATACTTTTGAGTTTGTCAGAAAGCACATCATTAAATGTTTCCAAGTTGAATGTATCTAGTTCCATAAATTGTGGCATCTCGTCGACATCCACTGCACGCGCTGTTTGTGTAGACTTCTTCGTTGGTCTAGGGGTTTTTCTGTGAGATGTGCTTGGAATACACGACTGAGGCACATTAGGGAAGATAGATGGGGCAACGGCTGGAACATGATACCCTCCACATGTCCGAATCATTGGAGTGTCTTTTGGCCAGTGGAGTGCACAAACTCCCATATTATCTGTAACACGTTCAAATTTAAGCTCGTTGGGCAAACTACTGATCCACTCCCTACGCTTTTCCTCATTCTTGGGAAATCGATAAACACTTATCTTTTGGTCGGTGGCTTCACTTTTGTATCCAGTTTTACAACCAAACACAGAGCACTTTCTCACCATATTTACAGCTGTATGTCACAACGTCTCTAGACAAAAACACGATGAATTCCAAAATGAAGCAACTTTAAAGGCAACTCTGATAACAATAACAATGCATATGAATGGCAAAGACACTAGCAGATGATTATACACTTATAGACTATACTTTAATAATGTGAATGTTCTTGATCTCAGAATGAACAGTTAATCCAGCGATATTCAAACGACAAAGACAATGTTATAACAAGCAGTGTTTTGAAACTGAGTTTCACAGGAAGGAATGGGACAATTTGAGTACATGCAACCACTTTTCGTCATTTCGATACCACTCTCTTTGACTTTAGTAAGTTTTGGTGCTAAGATGTGCGCGATATCTAACTACTTGGTTCTCGATATTGCCTGTGTGGCACCGGCCTTATCAAATTACGCAAGCAAGCATCAGTGTCCCAACGTCGTCGGCCTCCGATGGTATGACCCAGATCTCGGTTACCTGGCCTGTTAGTAAGGGCGCCTAGATTGGGATGTTAGGATGGCAGATACGTGAGAGGTGAAGCATCAGTTTCTACATGGATCTTTGCTTCTCCATAATGGTTGTTTAGATACAAACTACAAGATTAATGCCACTCTTTACTTATTTAAATAGGCTTGGAAAATCAATTTTTTTCATTTATATACATTCGATATAGAAATGATAATTATAATGTATCCCCATAGCTGTATGAAAGGAGACAACGACTCTCCATAAGCTTGAACTTGAAAATCTAAAGACCTATTCTTGTTTCGTCTTTCTTGTTCTCAAACTCAGGTGACTTGATACGAGTAGAGTTGACATTTCAGCCCTTGCACAATACTTTTCATTCAAATGGGAATAGTTGGATGTTTTGGATACAATACTGTACGCCGTGGCACGAGAGAAATGAGTTTAAGGGGTCTGATTTTTCTATTTCTGTCTTTAAGAATTGCATTATATTATTCCACTATGAGGAGTGGGAATAGTGAGGGAAATTTGATATTTGCAATAGAGAAGCTGTAAGAAAGAATGAAAAGAAATGCACTAATTTTTAGATTAAGTTCGTATCAGTAGATCGTGGGGGAAAAAATACTTTTTGAATAATTTATCATCGTACCACAATGGAACTAGAGGGTGAATACGTACGAGACAAGCATCTAAAACTGTGTGAGTATTTGGCCTAATAATATGACACTGCGTAACGACTCAATTTTTTATGATAAATTACGTGGATACATCGATTTTGTACAAACTTCAGTCATTAATATTGCTTATTTACGATTATATGAGCTGCAAAAAAAAAAAAAAAAAGAGAGACATATTTTCGTTGTGTGAAATCGGAAAGTATGATTGGAATTTTCTTTGCCTCTCTTCACACTGATCAACTTCAGTACATCTGTGTATTCTGTAAGGACGTATGGTGTAAAGTTCTACATGTATTAGACCTTTGCGTCTCATCCAAATGCCGTTGGGTTGTTAATGTGGGCTATGTCTAGATTCACCGCTGGTACAAAGAATTTTGCAAGATTTAGCTTGCTCGGGACGGCTAGTTAAACTAATTTTACAAGCTCGCCAAAGCCGCCGTGTTGAAACAGTTACAGATGAGTTTGGGCACTGATGTTCCAACCTTTTGTTGACAGTAAATTACTGCGTAACACGAAATCCTGGGTGTTTGACGAGTTTGTAACTGAATTATTTTCAACTTTATTAGAGTCTTGTTGCAAGCAATTGCAGTTTACAATCAATGAAGATTTGATTAAGATTTTAAGGAAATATATTAACTAATACGTTTAAATTGCAGAAACAAAATTTCTTTAATGTACTTTTAAAAAGGCCGGACATAGTTTCTAACTTTTATAAGAAAATGTACCCAAAACTAGCGCAGGTCTTATGCTATTAAAATCCTTGCATGATGGAGCAAATATGGAAACTCTGTATATAAGGACCACCTGAACACTAATAGCCAATAGATTTAGAGTGTGGGGCATGCTAAACCGAATGATTTTAGGTCTGATAGGCACGTACCATGAAAAACTGCTAACAGTTTTGTTCCTTCACTCAGGCAGTTTTTGTGTTATTTTTGCTTTTTTTTTTCCAGTGCAAACTTGCATGCTTTCATTGTTTTCTCACCCCCTACACCTTCGTCTCACGTAATTATATAATGCGAAAGATGCCTGATCGAAAATACCTTAAGACAACCTGTCCCGTTTTCCAGGTTTTCTACATGCAATTAGAACACGATAAGAACAACAATTGATTTGTGATGAAACCATTCATTAATTTTGCGAAACGTTGCCGGCTTAGGTGCTATTTCTGAATCGGTTGGACAAGGAATGTATTACATCCGTATAGAGCATAGTCACAGAGACATGACTTGTACTCAAGACAGTCATAGAGGCACTGTCTCCAACCATGGGGCACACTTATTTCGATTAGAGCACAGACATTGATTCTGACATAATCACCCACACAGTTGACCACTACCAGTTGGAACTAATAATGCTGATCACTTTTTATTGGTCGAAGACAGTGAAGGTGTTATATCGGAAGCGCTTTTCTAAAAGCTTGACGATGCTTTGGCTATTTTCCCAGTCATGTGTAAATTGATATAGACAAATACGAGCCTAGCTATTATTTAAGAAAAATTGTATTCTCATGTCCCAATGCGAAGCTCACGGTGACCTTCTTTCTCGCCTTCTTACCAACAACGTTGACTAAGTATTACATAGTTATTCAAAGACATAACCTATTTAGACAGATCGATTGATCGATCAATCAATCAGTTATCAATCAGCCAGTAAACTAGTCTGTCAGTCAAATGCAATATTGTTTATCTGTCTGTCTTACCAATGTGGCTTGAAAATATAGAAACATAAATTTCAATGACAGAGGCTATGATTCAGCGTAGTCATTTGACTTTCATCAAGTGACAAGAAGAGGGACAGCAGAGAATACATCTGACGTGATACTGCGTGTCGTAAGAGGCGACTAAAGGTGCAAAGGTCCTGGTCTCCCGAGAAGAGCCAGTTGGCGGTGGGCCAACTACCCACCCTGTAAAAATAAACCAGTTACAGAAACACAAGCAAATACTTCAAATCAGTCTTTTATCTTGGGAGAAGGGGGAGCATCTGCACCTGTAGATTCAATGAAGGACAATGGACAAAGCCGAAAGGACGCCACTGGCCCGACTGCTCCTTCATCAAGCAAGTCACTCCGGATTGCGTCGTGGAATGTCCGCTCCATGTATGAAGCAGGAAAGAGTGCCCAGGTTACAATGGAGATGAGGCGATACAGACTGCACATACTTGGAGTTAGCGAGACCCGCTGGATACAGTCCGGACTGAAACAACTTAATACTGGGGAAAAGATTTTGTATTCTGGAAGGGAGGACAAAAAGCATACAGAAGGAGTAGCGATCATCTTGAGCAAGCACGCCCAGAGGTCACTGAGGGGATGGGAACCCTATGGAAGGAGAATTATATTGGCATCATTTACTACAAAGAACAAGAACATCAACATGAACATTGTGCAGATATACGCCCCAACAAATGAAGCAACCGATGAGGACAAGGACGATTTCTACAACCAGCTTCAGGAAATAGTTGACACATTGCCAAGAAAAGATGTGAACATTATAATGGGAGACGCCAATGCCAAGATAGGACAGGACAATACAGGGTATGAGGACATTATGGGGTGCAATGGTTTAGGACAAATGAATGAGAATGGAGAGCGGTTTGCAAGTTTCTGCGCATTCAACAGCTATGTGATTGGAGGTTCAGTATTCCCACACAAGAGGATCCATAAGGCCACTTGGATTTCACCGGATGGAGTAACTGAAAATCAGATTGACCACTTTTGCATCACCCGACGATTCAGACGCTCACTAGAGGATGTCATAGTACAGAGAGGAGCAGATGTTGGATCTGACCATCACATGCTGCTGGCAAGACTCAAACTCCGCCTCAAGAAACAAGGTACCAGAGCAGGAACAAAGAGGAGAAAGTTTCAAGTGAGCCTTCTGGATGGAGACAAGAAGGAAGAGTTCCAGCTGACACTGAGGAATAGATTCAAACCCCTTGTTGACCTCGAAGAGACAGTAGATTTGGAGACTCACTGGGCCAAGGTAAAAGGAGTATTTACATCGACATGTCAGGATGTTATTGGGGAAAAGAAAGTGGAACACAAGGAATGGATCAGTCAAAAATCACTGGACTTGATAAGGATAAGAAGAGACCTAAAAGAACGGGTAAATGCAAGTCGTACAAGAAGCTCAAGAGTTGGTAACCAGGAAGAGTACCGAGCATCAGCTAAAGAGGTCAAAAAATCAATTAAAAAAGACAAAGAGGAGTTCATAGGAATGTTAGCAGAGAAAGCAGAGAAGGCAGCAACAGGAGGACACATGAGGATCCTCTACCAGACTACAAAGACTCTTGCTGGAAAATATGGAAAACCTGAAGTTCCTGTCAAGGATTACAACAGGAAGGCTATTTTTGGAAAGGAAGCTCAGGCAAAAAGATGGATAGAACATTTTAACAGCCTCTTGAACAGACCTCCACCAAGCAACCCACCCGACATTCTACCCGCAAGAAATGATTTACCGATCAGTTGCGACCCTCCGACTAAAGCAGAGATTAATGATGCCATAAAGCAGTTAAATCGAGGCAAGGCAGCTGGACCAGACCAGATCCCACCAGAGGCGCTGAAGGCAGATGCTGCTGGGGCTGCAGAGGGTCTGCACTCACTATTCTCGAGGATTTGGATCGGAGGCAAGTTTCCAAAGGACTGGAAGGAAGGACACCTCGTGAAGCTCCCAAAAAAAGGGGACCTCAGCAATTGTAGTAACTACAGAGGAATCACACTTCTCTCCATCCCAGGAAAGGTTTTCAATCGGATTATTCTCAAGCGAATACAGAATGCAACAGACCAAAAACTTCGCGAGGAGCAAGCTGGTTTCAGGAGTAATCGATCAACCACCGACCAGATCGCCACGCTGAGAATCATAGTAGAGCAGTCGCTAGAGTGGAACTCCCAACTGATAGTGAACTTCCTTGACTACGAGAAGGCCTTTGATAGCATCGATAGAGAAACACTATGGAGAATATTGAGACATTATGGAATCCCAGAGAAGATGGTGAATCTTATCAAGAGCATGTACGAGGGGACAAGTTGCAGAGTCGTACATGATGGTGAGCTTACTGACAGCTTTGATATCAAGACTGGTGTTAGGCAGGGTTGTTTGCTGTCCCCATTTCTGTTTATCCTGGTGATTGATTGGCTTATGAAAGAAACCACCAGTGGAGGAAGAAATGGCATACAATGGACCCCATGGACACAGCTGGACGATCTAGATTTTGCAGATGACTTGGCACTATTGTCGCACACACACGACCAGATGCAAGCAAAGACTACAGCTCTAAACAAAATTTCAGAATCTATTGGATTGAGGATACATCCCGCGAAGTCGAAGGTCCTAAAAATTGTTGCACCCCTAAGCGAACAAGTCACAGTAGGAGATCAACCACTGGAAGATGTAGAGTCCTTCTGCTATCTTGGTAGTATCATTGACAATAAGGGAGGAACAGAGGCAGAAGTCAAAGCACGAATTGGAAAGGCACAGGCAGCTTTCACATCCTTAAGCAAGATTTGGAGAACCAAGGATATATCTCTAAAAACAAAGCTGAGGATATTCAACTCGAACGTGAAGTCAGTCCTGTTGTATGGATGTGAGACTTGGAATGCGTCCCAGGCCTGCATAAAGAGAATCCAAGTTTTCATCAACAGATGTTTGAGGAAGCTACTTAAGATCAGATGGACAGACAAGGTCAGCAATGAAATTGTATGGAAAAGAACAAGCCAGAACCCAGTCAGAGAGGAAATTGGTAGGAGGCGATGGAGATGGATCGGCCACACTCTCAGGAGGCCAGGAAACAGCATCACGAAGAAGGTATTGGACTGGAATCCCCAGGGCAAGAGATCAAGAGGAAGGCCGCGCGGAACGTGGAGAAGAGCCAGAGAAAATGATGTGCAACGAAGCGGAAAGACTTGGAATAATGTAAAGAGGCTGGCCCATGATAGAGAGGGATGGAAGGTGTTTGTTGGTGGCCTATACCCTGATCCAGGGTGAGAAAGGCAATGATGATGATGATGAAGTGACAAGAAACATTGTAAATCAAAATAATCAACACTTTGTCTTACTTGAATGCAAAGCGTGAAAATCCACCCAGTTTCTGTGACGCCCATCCGCCGCCAGCGCCGTTGTTGACACCAGTACATTGTCCGCTGCCGGTGGTCTGTCCGTTACGCTTGATCACGTAGCCCCTGGGAGGTGACAAGTACACATTTTGTATACGGTACAGAACAAGGGATTCACAAAAGATGTGTATTGTTTATTTCTAATATTTTCCTACCATATAATGTACATTTGCATATTGACGTAACATTCATTCTTCCATTCTCTCTCGGACAAGTTGATGACGATCCATGTTCTTTTCTTAAAGCCTCACAATATCAGAACGTATCTATAAATCATCTGAAGAAAACAAAACAATCGTAAAACACAATTAACCCAATTTCGTCAGTTTTTGGCATTGTTAGAACGAATTTTGTCTCCCTGACAACATAGTTCAGTGACAGATTTGTACAGATTAGCCCTGTTCTAGAAATGTCCACCTTTCAATCTACCGGAATCCACTTAAATCTAGCCGAATGAGAACTTGCATTGTACTATGCATAATAATTCTAAACCGAAAACAAGCATCAGCTAAATTGAAGAAAATTTGACAAACAGTTAGTGAACGTGGCTAAATGTTATATAAAAAGACATTCAAATACAGTCATGGACTTAAATAGCTGGTATTATAACACAACACCCCTGTTTGTCTGGTTTTCTTTTGTATTTGAGAAAGGCAATGGAAGATTGGCATATAGCATACTTTACAGTTTGAAATGAAGTTGACAGTTGAGCGTATTTCCTGATTCTCATTTCTTTCTACGGCAAGATATCTGCTTTTGAAAATCTAAGTTGACATTTCGCAACACGATGTGGTAATGATATTAATGACACCAGCCCTGAGAGGAGAAAAGCGTGATGGGGTGAGAGGTGAGAGAGGCGGTTAGAAGAAAGAAGTCTTTGATGCGTAGCACATATCTCCGACACCACCATAATTCTGTCCATCCAAGTTTCAATTCTCTCGTGAGTTCTAGGTATAAGATGAATTTAACGAACAGAGATGAGGGTATAAGAGTGCAAGTGTTAATATTATATAGAGCAGGCTGCTTGTTCCCCCCAGGGAGGATGGCTGTAAATTTGGCTTTATTTGTGCAATGTATTGTATTCAACCGATTTTAACATGAGAAGACAATTATGAGAATGAGACAATGATGTGTCATAAACAAGAGTTGTCCGTTTCGTTTTCCTTTCAATGCACGTTGAAGTTTTCTGCTTCAAAGCAGTTCTTGAATGACCAAAAAGCCTGAGGGGAAAAGAGAGAATCTCCTGAGGTGGTCCTGACCAAAAATGCTCCAGTAATGAACAGTATATATATATATACAAAGATAAAATCCATATTGGAATAATTACAGATAGATGTATTGACACAGCCACAAATTAATTCGGCTCTGTTTATAAGCCATGCCGGGTGGAGGTCTGTGGCCAGCGGAAGCATTGTAAGAGAGGGTTGAGTAAGCAGTTTAGGAGATGTAATAGTTCGGGTAAGGGCGAGAGATGCCATAAAATGTGTCAATGCCCACCTTGTCATGCTACTTCTTAAGTTAGCCATAGCCCACAACTCCTTGATAATGCTGACATAAGCAAAGGTCATGATGAACAAAGGCAGGATAAGCATCAGAATCAGCATGTAGACTTCATACAAGCGGCTGTGCAAGGGGGATTCCCAGTTCTTGACGCACCAGTACGCTTTCACCCGTTCCCCTACCATCTTGTGGATCTGTTGAAAAGACAAAAAAAACAACAAACCAACAAACGGTTATTTGCTTATCAAATAAGATTACTCTCGTCTTCAAAACCCGAATGATGAATGTTTTATCCATTTGACTGGTAAAAAATAATCAGTGTTCTTCTGTGTTTAGCAAAGAGTATTAAGAGTTAGTCACCACTTTAAACTCCGCATGTGTCTTCGTGCACGTGTAAAGATTAAAAAAAATTAAACTAGCCACGTACAGCAGAATGCACATTTACGATCGTAATTAATAGAATTTTGTAAGTCTTCGCCACTGGAGGACATCGAGAGTTATACTTCTTGATGTTTCGTTTACGGACATCATTACAATATGAAGCTAGAGCTAAAATAAAGCCTATCGAAAAACAAGAGTTAGGGCCTTTTGCGTAATCTTAGTAGTTTCACTCCTTAGATTATTGTCTTTTCTTTTCTTCGAGCAGATCTGTTATCTGTCTCAAGTTCTAACTCGTGGATCTTTTGAAATAAGCAAATAACAGCGATTTATTCACTTCATAGATGCTTCGACTGAGGCTAAAGAGAAGGGAAATAAAACATTTCTCTTCCCTCAGGAGTTTTGTAGTTATTGTTCCTAACGGGGTTCTGACTGCTGTATAAATCATCTTTAATGATATATAGAATTTCAAACAATAAAGGGCGCTTTTGTATAATACAGTTCCAGGGCGAAAAGTACAATTTACATATCCTAAAAACGCTATTATGCTAACGGTAGACAGTGTCTACTGTTGAAGCGGTCTGAAACTCCAGCTTAATCTTGGATAGTTAATGGTTGGTACTAAAAGATAAAGACACGCCCGAGCTACAAGATGTCATTAAAATTGGGCTCGAGGCCAGAGCTAAACAACAATAAAGTACACAGATTAATGTACACGAGTTAGAATGAAGGGGGCGTTCCCAGAATTGAGCAAGGGACGAAAGAAAACAGTACGGGGATGACTGATCTGCAAGAATTGAATATTAATGAACGTATGTTTTGTTTTTTTAAATTTTCATTTTAAGACGTAACACAGATGAGGCTTATGTTGCTGGACGAAGAAATCTCTTCAAGTTCCCACCTTTCTTTTTTTTTTTTCACACGGGACAGTAATTTCGAACAAAGTCCATTCTAGCGAAGACCATCAATGCTTTCCTTCATAATATTCATCTTGGTTTTGGAATCCCTAAGAACCCCATAGAAGCCTCCAAGATTCTAGTGACCTGCCTAAATATCAATGCAGCTTTCGTGTTTGACCAATAAGACACTCTGTCACAGAGCACCGCGTTTAAAAAAAATTGGAGAAATATAAACCTCTTCATGTCGCTTTTTGAGTTCCATATTAAGTTCTCTTTCTCAAAAGGGCCCCTTGTCCTTATCCTGAAGCACCTCAAGACACTTCAGATTTCTCAGAAGCGTTATGATTTTGATCCTATCGATAGAACTATATCTCGTCCTTCTTGTCTAAACCAAATCAAAAGAATCAAGTTGTGGAGCAAATGAACGAACCTTGTAAGGCACCATGACCCTTGGGACAACATGTAAAAAGGTTGTGAATTTTGGTTATTGACCGCCTTAAAGTTTCTCTCACTCGAGACATTTTCCCCACATGATCAATGATCAAAGACATATTATTAACAAGCAAAATAGCCTAGCCGATGCCCGGTCTTACAAAAATCTGATTTCCTTTGCATCTTGATTAGCGTTGTTTTATACACTGTGATAATTTAATGCTTCACCGGAAAGTGCCGCCGATTCACCGGAAGTCTAAACTTGGCTCTTTTTTTCCAAGATACGGACAGGAAAAGATTGGGGTTTACGCTATAAAACACGGCGATTCAAAAGGTAGGGCTCAACCTCAGAATTTGATATCCCTGAGCATAATACGAATATATTATTTTATATGTATCCACAGTTTCATTCGTTCACGGCAAACGACATTGTTTAAATTAAATCTAGGTGAAAACTGCGTTGTTGTTTTTTTTCTAGATTTTGTAATTGCTTGGAGTTTTGGGCATAAGTTTTGCAGTTGGCTCTTATTTAAAAAAACATTCCCACTATGGAATTGCTTCTGGAAGAAGACAGGCAACAAACACCGAGACAGCCTGTAACTTTACCCACATCTTCTCAAATATAATACAAAAGTCGTGTGTTATTTTTTCATGGTATGTTTTCGTGCCGTTTTTTTTTTTTTTAAGCCTGAAAAGATGGATTTTCAAAATTTCCATCTTCAAGAGTGTAGTTGGGATCACCTCGAGGTATCTCCTTAACTAAAGGCAGACACAATTTATACATATCGAATTTGGAATTTCTAACTATTTCTTGACAATAATGTCAATTACAGATCAGAAGGATCCAGTTTCTGGATAGGTTACAAACCTTATGCTTAAAATTTGTGAGCATACGCTTTAGATTATTTTTTTGACATTTTAGCCATTTAGCTGCACTTCTCACGTCACTGGAATAGTTCTTTGTATGCTCCAATGTTTTTTTTTTGTCGGTGCTTTTCGACATTGCTAAAGTGAATGTGTACAAAGTTGTCAGAAGGAGTTTTATGATTATGTTGTTCCTGGTGATAAAATGGTTCCTACTAAAAGTGAACAGAATCTGTTTTTCTACTGCGCGCTAAAAGATACATTTGCTACGTGCAATCCACACTTTCATACAAAACTTGAGATGATCTGTGTGTCGTTTCTATGGTGACATGAAACTTTCTTAATAGTTCGAGCTGAGCTTAAGAGATGAAATCAATCAGTTCATTTGTAAATTAGATGTCTGAAATTTTTGTCTTTATAGATTTTCCATGTATTGTTTTCCTTGAAACACACAAAAGACCTCTGAACCGAGTGAAAAAACAACACGAGAAGTCTCAGGTTACCTGGGGCTTCTTGAATGATTGTTAAGGAGACGTTAAGGTAGAAATAGAGTGACTGTTAAGAAGACATTGAGGTAGAGATGGAATGACTGTTAAGAAGACATTGGGGTATAGATGGGTGACTTAAGGAGACACTGAGATAGAACTAGAGTGACTGTAGACGAGACATTGGCGTAGAGATGGAGTGACTGTTTTAAGAATACATTGAGGTGGAAATAGAGTGATTGTTAAGGAGTGATTGAGGTAGAGACAGAGTGACTGTAAAGGAGACATTGAGGTGGACACAAAGTGACTATACAAGGAGACATTGAGGCAGAGATAGAGTGACTCATAAGGAGACATTGAGCTGGAGATAGGCTGTCTGTTAAGGAGAGCTGAGGTAGAGACAGAGTGACTGTAAAGGAGACATTGCTGTAGAGATAGAGGACTATTAAAGGAGATACTGAAAGAGAGGTAGAGAAGGTGTCAAGGAGATGCGGAGGCACATATAGAGTAATTGTTCCAGAGACACAGTAACTGTTGTAGAGATAGAGTGATTGTTGCAGGGACACGGATGTAGAGATATAGTGATTGTCACAGAAACGCAGTTGTAGAGATGTTACAGAGCCACTGTTGTAGAGATAGAGTGATTGTTGCAGGGACACGAATGTAGAGATATAGTGATTGTCACAGAGACACAGTTGTAGAGACAAAGTGATTGTTACAGAGACACAGTTGTAGTGATTGAGTAACTGGTACACAATACATGTGTAGGGATAAAGCGACTGTTAATAGTATACAGGAGCAGAGAGACTAACCAGACAGTAACATAAAATACAGTTGTTGATGATTTAGTATTTTTGGACAGAGACAGATTGACTGTCAAGCATACAATAGCAATCTGACAATCTAGTGTAGCTTTATATTTCTGAGGACAAAGTAAATATGCGATGGCTAAACAGCATGGTGTCAGTGTAGATGCTTTAGAGATTGATTCAAAGACACTTAAAAAACCCTCCAGACAAATTGTTAGTAAAAACGTCAGCAAGATTAATACAAAACTCTTTATTTCAGTATTGTTACTCCATACTTTGTCTCTGTCCAAGTATACTTAATTCTTTATCTCAAGTTTTTCTGTTCACTTGGGGATACTTTTACTATTACTATTATCATTAACATTACTATTATTAGTATTACTGGTTGGCCCGTTCACTTGGAGAATACACAGGTGGTTTTCGACCAGCAGTGTATACAGAGACGAGAAGAGCGAAATTTCAGGTCATACTTTTCAGTTCTATACTGTCTTCTCTTTAGTTTGCTTTGTATTGTTTGAGTATTATTTCTAACGCGGGGCTTCGCTACATTACAACTTTTTCTTTTTGCCCAATTTTGACACCTCAGAAAATGAGCATCTCTTTCTTGCAGCTGAAAAAAAACAACCCAAAAAAAAAAAGTAAATAAATAATAAAGACTGAATTTTTTTTGCCCAAAATGGACCTATCCAAGTAGTTTATGGTTAAAAACTTGAGGTAGTAAGCAAAAGTTCATAATTTTTTATCACGTAGACACGAAGCTTTAGGTGCTTACTTATTCACCCCCTAGCTGCCTTACAGTATTATTATTATTATTATTCTATATGGGTACCCAGACTTTTGATCCTCTAACAGGTTGATATAAAAAGAATTCCTGTAGCTTCTGGTACTTCGACAATCAACATCGTAAACACGATCACAAACAAGGTGTATTGGAATGGAATGCGCGGATTATTTCCTCAACACGTGGTACGTGGATTTTCAATTTCCTTTGTATTATCAAACAAAATTTATTTGAAACCTTCCAGACAGACAAACAGACAGACAGACAGGTAGGTAGGTAGGTAGGCAGGTAGGTAGGTAGGTAGGTAGGTAGGTAGGTAGGTAGGTAGGTAGGTAGGTAGGTATGTAGGTAGGTAGGTAGGTAGGTTGATAGATAGATAGATAGATAGATAGATAGATAGATAGATAGATAGATAGATAGATAGATAGATAGATAGATAGATAGATAGATAGATAGATAGATAGATAGATAGATAGGTAGATAGATAGATAGATAGATAGATAGATAGATAAATAGACCAATCGAAAGATATCTGTCCGTCATCGAATTCATCACCTTGAATGTTTCAACTCAGACAGCTATTTAAAGTGGACACTGAGGCAGAGAGGCGGAAAAACCACAAACAGGTAGCGACAAAAAAAAAGGGGAATATCTAACACTATAGAAACAGGCCCTAGAGACACGCGTTATGCTTTTCGTAATACTGGCTACCCTGATGAGTGCGACAGAAAACGACTGCAAATATCCGCAAGTCCAGCATTCTACGCTGTTCAATCTCTTAACCGCATTTAAGGAGAGTCTCGATTGATTTTAAAGGCCCTCAGTGTCCTCTCATCCACTCATTCTGGCTTGCTGGAGAGGATGAACTCTGCGGCAGGCCGAACTATTCTTTCTTTCTTTCCTGTCTTCTTTTTTCTGTCTTTCTTCGTCCCGTTTCTCATTTTCGTCTTCAATCTCACTGCGTACTCGCATTTAATTTATGTACAGATACGAGGATTATCTATCTATCTATCTATCTATCTATCTATCTATCTATCTATCTATCTATCTATCTATCTATCTATCTATCTATCTATCTATCTATCTATCTATCTATCTATCTATCTATCTATCTATCTATTATTCTATCTATCTATCTATCTATCTATCTATCTATCTATCTATCTATCTATCTATCTATCTATCTATCTATCTATCTATCTATCTATCTATCTATCTATCGATGTATGTATGTATGTATGTATGTATGTATGTATGTATGTATGTATGTATGTATGTATGTATGTATGTATGTATGTATGTATGTATGTATGTATGTATTCAATATATGCTTAAAACAAAACCGTATACCACCAGAGTGGAAACACTCTATAATAACACTGATACCCAAAAAAGGAGGTAATCCCGAAGACCCCGCAGATTGGCGCCCCATCTCCCTCCTCACCACCTCGTACAAGCTATTTGTAAAACTTATACAGCGACGAGCCTTAAGCTGGATCGTTGACACCCAACGGCTATCACCCAAACAAAAAGGCTCACTGCCCCGCAACGGTCTACACGAGCATGTTTTCATATTGAAAACGGTGATTGACAATCTTCGCCACATAAGCTCTAAGCTATTCGTCACATTCGTCGACATCAAAGATGCGTACGGTAGCGTAGACCACAACATTATGATCAACGCAATGAGGGCAGCTCAGTATCCAGAGAACATCGTCAACATCACTAGAGACATCTACACCAACTCTACGTTCCAGGTCCAGGCAGGCAAGGCCCTTACACCAAGTATACCACGTGGACGCGGCATTATTCAGGGCTGTCCCTGGAGTGCCATTGTCTTCATCCAGGCGATGGATCCTTGGCTACGGTGGATGTGTGCTCCTTACGATCAACTTTACCTACCCAATCCCTGCCAGGCCTACATGGACGACGTGTCAATGACAACGACCAACGACCAACATATGACTGAAATGCTTCATAAGAGCGAAGAGTTTTTGAGCTATTGCGGCATGGAAGTAAAGCACAAAAAATGTGCAGTGTTACACGGACAGAGAACTGGTAACAACTGGGCTAGGAGAGACACAACCTCAGAAGTGACATTCGAAATACAGGATGACATCATTCCCATGTACGGGAAAACTAGACACTAGACTTATTTGGGCCATGACTTAAATCTTAGTGGAACAGCTAGTAAAGAACAACTAAAAGATATTACTAACAGCCTTGCAAATATTTTAACCAAAATAGAGAATTCAGTTTTGCCTTTAGCTTACAAGATTGGGGCCATAAATTCAATGTTTATTTCCAAATTGATGTTTTACTTTAACAATAGTTTATTCACAGACAATATGTTGACCCATCTTGAAACATGTATTGTTAATTTTATTAGGAATGCATTTAATCTTAATGACTCAACAACTAGTTCATTTATTTTTGTACCAATGAAGCAGGGTGGCCTTGGAATACAAAAACCTTCCACATTGTATTATGTCAAAAAAGTCACTTTTATTTTGTCTATGTTGAACTGTGATGATGAACAGGTAAAAAAGACCACACGTGATGCATTTCATCTGCATATGACGAAACGGAAGGTCCCACTAGTTGAACATAACACACAACCTAATTTTGGTGGATACGAACTGACAAACAGCAATACTTTGAATAAACTTTGTAAAGTTAACTGGGGGGCTTCTGAATTTGTGGAAATGAACAGATTATGTTGTAAATTGAAAACTTGTTTAGGATATGATATAGAAAATGATTGTTACACCTTATCGATAAATGACGGCAATGGTTCTATAATTCATACCAGTGATATAAATAAAGTTCTAAATTTCTAAAAAGTCAAAGAATACAAGATGATATCAATTACTGGCATAATCTAGAGCAACAAGGACAAATTGTTAACAAAGTACATGCAAACATTCACTCATCATCCAGTACTGTTTTTAAAAATGCAAATATCAACGATGCTATCATTAAATTTGCTATGAAAGGGAGATTACAATTGTTAGAAACAAACGCAAACATGAACAAATACTACCCACTGTCCTTTCAAAGATCATGTCCCTTGTGTAATCAGCCTTATGACACCAACTCACATATACTTAATGGTTGCCAGGGATTTAAAGGTTTCTACACAGAGAGACACGACAAAATTGTAGACTTTTTATTTGAAAATATCAACAAAAAACTTGCAAGTGATTAGTGCATTATCAGTACCAACAAATGTGTCAATGTTGAAAACAACATCCCCAACAAACCTGATATATTGATTATTGATGAGAACGAGAAAATTGTGTTTATAGTGGAAGTCTCTGTTCCCTTTGATAGGTTTATTGATATTTGTTTTAATGAAAAATTTCTGAAGTATTTACCACTACATAATCATTTCAATGATATGGGATACACAAGTAAAATCATTGTCTTTATTGTGGGTTCACTGGGGACAGTGCACAATAAGTCAGCATCAGGTTTGAAGTTGTTGGGTTTCACTAACAGTGAAATAAACCAGTTTTGTAAATTCATGAGTATCAGTGCTATTATTGGGTCACACAGGGTCTGGAAGAAAAGATATCATTTAATCTAATTCATCTCTAACAATATTTTGTCATATACAGTAGCTTTCAGTGGTGCATTCACTCCCTTTTTTCTTCGTTTTTTATCAGTCAAAAGGCTTTTATCAATGCAATGCATGTTGGTTATTCCATACACTATATTACTACTATGCATTCTCATTACAATGCATGTTGGTTACTCCATACACTATATTACTATTATACAGTTTCATTGTATTACACTATTTAAGTTGTTGGTATGCTTGTAAGCTGATATATTATGTTGAATATGTGATTATGCAATTGGATTGTTCATTGCATGTGAAAAATCATATAGTCAATAAAATTCTCGAAGTATGTATGTATGTATGTATGTATGTATGTATGTATGTATGTATGTATGTATGTGTGTATGTATGTATGTATGTATGTATGTATGCATTCTGTATTCTGTATTCAGTTGGATATGTATGTATGTGTGTGTGTGTGTGTGTGTGTATGTGTGTGTGTGTGTGTCTGTCTGTCTGTCTGTCTGTCTGTCTGTCTGTCTGTCTGTCTGTCTGTCTGTAACCTTCTGATAACCCTGCAAGTACAAGGCTTATTCTGTTCATTCTCTTCTCCCTTCCTTCCTTTAGCCTGCCACAGAAACATGTGTCTTTTCTCTGCCCATTCCCAGTTTTCATTACAATGTTTACCTTTTCTGCTTGTCTCTTTTTCTTACCCACTTTATTTCCCCCAACAACTCATCCTTACCCACACCGCCAGTTGCTCTATCGTTCTTTTGTCTTACTGTGCCCGGAATCTCATTTTCCCTAATGTGGTCTCTTTTTGCGTATCCCTCTGCAATCTTTTATATGTTTCTCTCAAATACTTTAATGTTTCTCTCTCTCTCTCGCTCTCTCTCTCTCTCCAACTCTCTCCCACACTTTTTCTCTCACTCTCCCCTTATTTTGGACTCTCGATTCTCTCTAAACAAGGTTTTCTCTCTCCCTCTCTCTCTCTCTGAGTCATCTGCCCCCCCCTCTCTCTCTCTGCCTGTCTGTCTATCCTTTAGTCTGTCTGTGTCTCTGTTTGTGTGTGTGTGTGTGTGTGTCTGTCTGTCTCACTCCCACATTTTCTCCCTATCATCCGTCGATTTTATTTTTTTCTACCCTCCTTATCCCACTTCATATTTTTCCCTTCAATTTTGAACCTTCGCGTCTCTCTCTATCACTCTCTCTCCCCCCTGTCTCTCTCTCTCCCTTCTCTGTCTCTCTCTCTCTCTCTCTCTGAGTCCCTCTCTCTGTCTCTTCCCCTGACTGTGTCCGCCCGGCTCTTTCCTACATTTCGTCCTGGCGGCGTTTCTTGTTTGTCTTTACTGTGTGGCGTGTGCATGAATGTGTTTATATCACCAAACATAATTAGTCCTTATTAAAAATGATCTATTCTCATTCTCAGTACAATAACTTTCTTGTAAAAAATTCCCATCCGCCTTTTCGTTTCGGATTTCCCATCCTTTCCTATGAACCCGAGTAGGCTTTCAAAGTGAAAGAAAACAATAATTTCAGAGTAAACGAAACAATCCTTTCACAGGCGATAGGTAATCCTCCATCTTAGAAATATCGGAGAGCAAAACGAATGACGACTAAACAAAAATAGAAAAAGAACAAAATGAGAAAAAATAATAAGAAAAGATAAAAATCAAAGAGTACGTTAAACAAAATAAAACGAAACAAAACAAATGAACTGTTGATTTATAGAGTTAAGAAATAAAATGAAGCGAAAAGGAAAAAAAACAGATCAAGCAAACAGTTAAGTGGGAAATCAAACATTCCCGAAACAGAAAATATTAAAACCAGTGTGAGATTTATGTCCGTAGAGTAGGTGGGAGAAACGTGGGCACTGCTCGTAAACAAAGGATGAAATCGCCCAAAGAAATTCCATGGAAAAGACAATAGATCAGTATAAAATATTTCTCTGTTAAGATGAAGACGGATCGGATAGACAGGATAGGGTGTACCACCTCCTGAGCCAGACTAGCTGATAGAAAATTACCATTTATCTGGTGGGTTGGTATGCATTCATGGGGGGATGGGAGGAATTGGGGGAAAGTGGAGGGGGTGGGCTGAAAGAAAAAAATGGGTAAGATAAGATAAGATTTTTTTTACTATCCATGGGGGAAATTCACTTTCATAAAGCGTTTAGAAGCTCGTACATGGATTCAAATGGTACAAGCATGACATACTCATATCATAACTCAGTAACAGGTTTATTACGGAGCATAATAGGCTTTGTACAAAGTACGCTATGGCAAAGAATCTTAGTAAACTGTGGCACACATCTAGGTATAATTGTTTTGTTGAGGCGAATTGCGTGAGGCAAAAACGTTCTTCTATACTTATCTTTCTCTGTTTTCTTTGATGTATTTATTCTGCTGTTCCTGGGTGGTCTAGAAATCTAGAGTGAGAAATTACAATTGTCCATGCATGAAAATGTCGAAGAATTCGAGAGAGAGAGAGAGAGAGAGAGAGAGAGAGAGAGAGGAGAGAGAGAAAGAAAGAGAGAGAGGGAGACAGACAGACAGACAGAAGACAGGCAGACAGATAGAGAGGGAGAGAGACAGACAGAAAGAGATTGTAGACACACAGACGGAACGCCAGAAAGAGAGAGAGAGAGAGACAGAGATAGACAGACAGACAGAGAGAGAAAGAGAGAGAGAGAGAGAGAGAAAGAGAAAATGAGAAGGAAGGAAGAGAAATATAGAATTAACACAATGAGACAGAAGAGAAGTATGCGAGGAAAGCCAAACCTCATTCCATCTCTGTGCATCAACTGGAACACAGGTTGCACGCACAAAAACAAAGCTGAGATTTGATTTAATTTAACGAGAGGCCCAAACCTCATCAACCTTATGAACGTCCATTACCACCCACGAGATATCACACTGTTCACCAAACATCCGTCTGATTAACACCCGCCACTGTCTTCATAACCTATTTGGCAAACACAACCTAACTCCCCTGCTCTACTCATCGATTCTTTTTCAGGGTTCAGGGTCAGGGTTAGGGTGAGACATAGGATTACAGTTAGAGCAACGGCTTCGATATTATAGCGTCAGATGCTAATTTGTTAATGCTGATTATTATCAGTTAAATGCCTGCTGTCGCTGGAATAATACAGGCGATTTTTTCCCCCAACACCTGGTTCATGAACTTCAGACAGACAGACAGACACACAGACAAACAAACAGATAGACAGACAGATAAATAGAAAGATACACAGGCAGATGGATTGATGGATTGAGGGATAGATAGATAGACAAAGATCTATCTATCTATCTATCTATCTATCTATCTATCTATCTATCTATCTATCTATCTATCTATCTATCTATCTATCTATCTGTCTGTCTGTCTGTCTGTCTGTCTGTCCGTTTAACCATCCATCTATCTGTCTGTCTATAACACTATCTGTCTCTCTGCCTGCCTGTCTGTCTGTCTTTCTGTGTGTGTGTGTGTGTGTGTCTGATATCTTTGTTGCCCAATGCTGGATGACAGACAGATGGAGAACTTTACTTTGTCTTAATGTGAATCTGACGGCGCAAATGAAGTGTGTTAAAGTTAACTCTATCATTTTATTTGTTCTAGGAATGTTAAAGGAAGTCTTTAAGAGGACAAAGTTACACAACGGCGTCAGTATCGACGGTGGATACCCGAGAGACATGGACTTCACACAAATAATATTGTCCTTGGCACGCAACGAGTAGAAGAAATGGAAGAACACCCTAACAAGTTGAACACGGACAACAGGAAAATAGGACTGAAAATTCATAAATGTACGCGAATTTTTTATACCGAAAAATCCATAAAGATAAAAAAGGAAACAATAGAAAGAGTAACAAAGTACACATATTTCGGACAAGCTACAACTTTCAGAAACAGGATGAATGAGGTGATAACTATAAGAATACGAAACGCAAGGCAATGTTTCGGAAAACACAGAAATAGTTTTCGAGGTAGAAACTACCAATCGCTTCGAAAAGGAGAGGACTCGTAGATGACCCATGTATGCTCCCATTAATGACATACGGACAAAAAATCTGGAACAACTGAACAATAAACTCGGAACAGCACAAAGACCCACGGAAAGGAAGAGGCTGAACATAATACTACACGATAAAATGCCATGCTGTGAAATAAGAAAGAAGATATGGAACGCAGGCGTACTGAAGTATGTGCCCAAACAGAAATGGGAATGGGCAAGACAGTTGTTTCGACGTAAAGACAAGAGATGGAGGAAAAGGTGTCCTAAATGGCAGCGAGGAGCTGGGAAAAGATCCAGAGGAAGTCCACGGTGAAGGTTGCAGGATGACATCAGTAAGCATGAAGGCACAACATGGCAGAGACAGGCTGAGGACAGAAGCGGCTGGTAGAAGTCTGCGGAGATCCAGGGCTATATCCTGCAGAAGATGAACAAAGCCCAGAAGAAGAAGAAGAAAACGGAGAAGAAGAAGACGAGGAAGAAATATTAAATAAAGTTCACTGCTCGCTTCGAATATTTGTGCGCCCGACTAAGTACAATTTCAATATACCGAGCCTCCTGTACCCCTTTTAATATCGCTAACTACTTAACGGTTTCTTTCAAAACAACAACATGGCAGGCAGCACGCTCGGGAAATATGGTCATTAATATTAAGATACACAGAGTTTAGAAATGCTTCAGAAATGCAAATCAGTATATTTGATTTTGAATTCAATATTTCGTGCTTCAATAATAAAATTTATTGTCCATGATCTATTTCATTAGTACTGGAATCGCAGGTAACAGGGATTTCAAAATTTTGATAACAGAAAAAAAAACAAAACCAAAAAAAAAAACTATTGTACATGAACGGAAAGCTAGATTATCAAATACGTAGATTCCTTATTTTCCAATATCCCTTAAGATGGCATTTTATAAACTACTACGGTTTGTCTTTTTTCCTTAAAAATGAAAATATTATTCATTGTTAAAATGAAATGCACTATTCGTGTAGCTTTCAATTATCTGGGTCGCCTCCATGTCATGGTAACTTATAACGCGTTCGCCATTGTTATGATTACTTTGTTATAATGAAGTACATTTCATGCTTGTCTTCCTTATACAATTAAAAGCCCTTCATGTGCACATTACTGTGACAAGGTCTGACATTTCGAAGAGTTTCCGAGCCGCTCCTATCCACCGATCACTTTATATGATCTCCTAACATTATCCCGTCAAGAGTTCATTATACAGTTAGCAGAGTAGAACAATCCCCCACATGTTTCTCATTAAACATGATTAAGTCGATAAAACGTGCGAGGAACAAGTATTTTGTGTTTGCATTTGCTTAGTTATTGTTGCAGTACAGAGATCAACAAACACTCGCGCAATATCGCGCTTTGACATTCGTACAAAAACAAGAGTTAAAAAAGATAATTATCTAACACCTGTTTATTACCTGTTTTCCTGATCTTCAGGAAAGTTTACCTGGTCGCAGTGGCATAAAATCACAATGAAAGTCAAGAATACGATGATGTTGTATCCTGGCGAGCACAGAAAAGGAATAATAAATTTAATGTGAATTTTGTAAGACCACTTTAAGAAGAAAATGACAACTGTCACAGTACCACAGATTTGCACACAAAGGACCCAACAGCTTCAGTATAAAGGCAGGTAGCTCAATGAGTCAGGGGACTCGGTGGTTTAGAGACAAGGTGCTCGCCTCTCATGCCGAGGGTACCGGGTTCAAATCCCAGTCGGTGCAGGCATGTTGGAATTTTGGGACTTTTCTCATATTTTCCTGACTCTGATCCTATGGTAGGTAGGATCGAGCAACTAGTCTTCTCGAATATGGACGAAAAATTCGGATTGCCCCTTGTGCACGTCGGGCACTTTAAAGATACATTGGCAGTTGGAAATCGAATAGAGCAGGCCGAACATCTCGCCCACTAATGACACACATGAGTGTAGAGAATTAATGTTCAGTCTCGCATTCTAATAATGGCAGAAGGTCCTCTCATGAACGGGAACTGGTGTGAACACGCAGTCATTCGTTAAGATACATCCAGAAAATGAAGGCACCAAAGCGGATCTCTGGTGTGAACGTACGTTTAGGCTGATGCCTTCCACAAACAAAGACCATCACCCGTCCTCCTATCTAACTTCTTAGGCTGATGCCCTAGAGAAACAAAGATCTCCACAAGTCCTCCCATCTGGCTCCATAGGCTCATGCTCCAGAGAAACAATGATCTCTGCCTGTCCTCCTATTTGACTCCTTAGGCTGATGCGCCAGAGAAACAATGCCCGTCCTCTTGACTGACTCCTTAGACGGATCTCCAGAGAAACAATGATCTTTAACCGTCCTCCCATTTGACTCCATAAGGTGATGCTCCAAAGAAACAATGATCTCTACCCGACGTCTCACCGGCCTACACTAAGGAACACTCTGTGATTGTCAGAGGTACATACACAGCATATGAATATATATGAATAATCTGATTCTGTTTGACAAGAGTGTTATATGCAGATATTTACATTCCCATCACTGGTAAAGACGCCAATCAGCGATTCGCCAACTTTATCATTTATTTATTGAGCAAAAGAAAAAAAACACAAACTTTTATTCACAATATTTTCTATTCCTCAGTATTCTCTTCTCTGTGTATTGTTTGCGTATGTGTGTATGGAAGAGTGAGGGTGTAAAAGCGATGGAGGAACAGAGAGTCAAGGAAAAAGTAGGGCATGGCAACTAACAAGAGAGGCTGAAAAAAGACTTAATCTATTGCTTCCCGGAGACCTAACTGTTGTAATGTGTTCTCCTCTAGCCAAATCTAATTATTTTCCTCAGCATCCCTGACGCACTCGTAGGAGGCAGACCTGGGTTTAGTTTCAGACTAAATGAAGCCCTACAAAAGCCTACAGGCACTAAGTATTAAAGTTCTAATGTCCAATTACTTTCAATTTTTCCCCTCTTACACATTTTACAGAATGCCACCCCCCCTGGGGATGTTTGAGGATTAACGTCCCTCACTAAGCAAAACCCTTTGAGCACTCATGTCGAGACGTTCTAGTCCGGCGTTTTTCCTTGTTCGACGAAGAGACCAGAATTTGTTTCGTGACTGCTGCGATCGTCTCATTAACTTCATCCAAAGTTTTTTTTTTTTTAATTGCTTTGTGTGTAATGTTTTTATATTTATTTTTTTCCTCAGTAAACTATTTAAAGTTTATATAAAAGAACAACAACAACAAAACCACAACAACAACAACAAAAATATATATTTTTTTAAAAACTGACAGAGAAACGTGAATTAAAAGCCCACATGTGCGATTTACTAAAGTGTTTGTTAAAAGCAAAAGCAAGTCTCGTGTGCTGAGTGCACTGTTGAAGCACCATGATTTCCATGGATCTACATAATTAATGTTTGAATCAAAAGTTTGTACAATACAGCACATTAGATCTTTGTTGTATGTCACAAAAGATCCTGGTAAGAAAAAGTACATATTTCTGGTCTCAGCAATTGGGCTCACTTGAAACAAGCTTTGAACTCGGACCAACACAATGTTATGTTGTAATTTGCTCTTACTTTCTACCCAAATAAGCCAGGCCCAAGTCACCTTGTTTCAGGATATTTTGACCGTGGAGGCTTCTAGATCCTGGACACTTGTAAAGAATCAGAACTGGTGTGCCAAAGGCTGTTTGCAGCGTGGGGAAAGGCGACAGCCTAAGTAATCAGGACCGCAAAAGTTCAGCACAAACTGTAACTGTCTAGCAGTGGAAAAAACAAGATCCGACAATGTTGTCACAACCAATAACTTTCATGATCAGCTGTGCTTGTATGGATGTTAGCTGTCTGTTTACTTGGAAGTACACGCAAGTAAAGTTTAATTTAACTGGTTTTCGACGCCATTTCTTTAGTAAAGGTTATAAATATGAATTGGAAGGAAAGACGCAAGAGAGAAAGAAGAGAAGAGAAGAGAGAGAGAGAGTGAGAGAGAGACAGAGACAGACAGACAGAGACAGACAGACAGACAGACAGGCCGACAGAGAGATAGAGAGTTGGGCGTCTCCTCACAATGTTGTTCCCGAAAAAATTCCTGGCTGGTGCAAGACGTTTGTCTTTTGTCAGGCAGCTGTTGATGTTCGCAATACTAATATATTATTTTGAAATGCTGTTAGGGCTGTTTTCATGGGCTGTCCACGTCGATTGTACCCACAGTCTAACAAAACCTCTCCCTCTTTCTCTCCTGCTTTCATCATCTGTGCATGAAATGCTGTGAATATTTGCATGCTGTGTGTTTATTTACTTACTGTGAAGTTAATGATCCATGCAATTATTAATTAGCAAACAAAGTCCCCCCCCCCCCAACCAAATCCCACCCATACATCAGGGCATCTAAACGCTATGCTCGCTATGGCAAGCAATGCGCAGTAATTCGCTAAAGTTCGTTATGCACAAGGCAGTCACCAACAGCCAATTCCCGTTACGCCAAACAACTCTATCGCATGCCCAGCATGTATGTATTGTGTGTATGTGTGTATAATTAATGTATTGTGTGAAACATCGTCATGTAGCGCTAGAACTGATGAAAAAGCGTTGACAATGTCGCTCAACTACCCGTGTGTATTTCGTATTTGCAGCACATGCATTTCTGTGATCGTAAGAATTTGTGTAAAGATGTTAGTTATGGCCACTTTGTGATACAACTCTAATCTTCCAATGTATATGGCAGTCTTCGAGTATTCTAAGCGAGTGAATTATGTGCTGATTCTGTCACTCTGAATGTGGATATTTTTTTCTTTTCCCTTCAGAAATAAATGTAATAAATATCTTTCACCGAACAAAGTCACAATGCTTTTGCATTATCAAAGAAAACAGCGGCACCAAGAAAACACAATTCCGTGACAAACCACATGTTTTACCCCAGCCAATTCATCGTTTTAATTCAAAGCCTGGAAATCAAAAACCTTGGAGAACTAAATAGCCCACAGAAAGTACATCATTTTATGTTTCAGCGCTAGTTTAAGAATGAAATCCATGCTGAGTTATGGGAATGGCTGTCCATGAAAAGCCAAAGAGCGTTGAAGGGAATTGATATCGCAGTAATCATCTTCTCCATTGAAGCTTTTAACTCAAGTTCTCCCAGACAATAGTCTTCGCGTAAATCTCGAGGACTGGCCTAAGACTAGATTTACTAGTTTGAAGTGGACTTCGGTCTGGTCGATAATGTTGAAGAATTAAGACTATGTGGAGGGGAGAGGGGGAGGCGACTCAGAAACAATATTTGCCAGGACACAACTCTTTTTTTTTGGTGGGGGGGGGGAGGGAGGGGTGAGGGTATGAAGGCTTGAATAATTATCACGTGTTAGCTTAAAGCAGTACTGCTTTCATGCGATTTCTTGGAGTGATATTGTTAGCTACAATAAATAAAAAAAATCTAGGAAATCACAAAAGTAATGTACAGAAACTTCGCCCGCCTCTAAAATATTTATCAGTGGTAATCCGGGCAGAACCAAACTTTTCAAAAACGCCCCCCCCCCCCCCCCCAAACAATGAGATTCGCAAACTTGTGTCGTATCGGAAGCAAAGTCACAGCCCGTCGTTTCAAATCGCGAATGAAGTCGACCATTGGACTTAAATGGAGTTTGTTAAACTTGCTTTGCGCACTTGCCATGTCCAGTTCAGAGTTTGAGTCTGAGGTAGGAGAAAGCACGCGGACACGATGGCAGCCACATTGTGCTAGGAAGCAGCAAGGACGATAAACAGAATATAGCAGAATGATAGGACAGACTGGGAGACCCTGGCAGAAACGTCCGCTAATCATCCGCCCATACAAGACGCTTTTGTACGACCAGTGTAGTATTGCCTTCATTGTTTTGACCCAGCTGTTTACATTCACAGAGAAAACAAAGTTACTTTTCACACTGGACTCAAAGATGAAGAAAAAAAGATCAGAAACAATCGAATATACTTATGTTTCCACATCTAGGGTGCCAAACAGTCGAATATGCCTTATGTTTCCACACCTAGGGTGCCTAACAATCGAATATGCCTTATGTTTGCACACCTAGGGTGCCTAACAATCGAATATGCCCTATGTTTCCACACCAAGGGTGCCAGTACAAGAAAAATGCATGTGGATAGAGACCAGGTTATGTTGCCACTTCAAGACTGTCTGCCCCCCGCTCTCCGACTCCCCCAGACTCATTTAATATTATGTTGGTTTAGGAAGACATGAAAATGATGAGCTATAGAGGCAGCATATCCCTCTCCACTCGTCCTGGACGAGGCAAAAGGCAACAAACGGGGTGAAATAATAAAAAAAAATATATTAAAGGACCGTTTCAAGGGAAGAAGAATTATTTATACCTTCGGTGATCAATGGACTTTGCCACAATTTTCATATCATTCTGTTATCTTCCTCCTTTGAAACTTCGCGCTGTGCTGTCTTGAGGGTAAACAAACTTAGACCAATAGTTTCTGTAGGGTAAAGACTCTTTTAAAACTGGTTATAGAAAGCCTCTAAGACTAGCCATTCCATTGTACAACGGAAGCTTAATTAATTATCAGGTATCTCTGATCAAATTCAATGTCTGGGTCAATTAGCCTAATGGTTTTGTGGGAATGTGATAAGGTATGAAAACAATGGCTCTGGCATGGTTTTAGGTTTTTGTTTTTTGTTTTTTGCTTTTTGAAATGGTTTTCTTTTTGACCTCTGTTTTTATCTCGAACAGCAACCTGCAATTTTCATTGGAAGTCTTTGTTGTCGTTTTGCCATGTTTAGAATCCTGGAGACAGTTCAGCTTCTTCTCGGAAAGACGTAAAGCAGCTTTATGTCCTAGAAAACTGAGCCGTTATGTTTTTTGTCCATAGCTTCCCTGACAATATTTAGGAATTTAATCCCTGCAGTCACAGAAAGCCAATAGTTTTCTTCGACATCATGCCGGGAAGCATGGCAATTAATTGTTTTGCTGGACAATATAAATTTCTACATCGAGATCTGTGTGGATTTTGTTGCAGTTTTTTATTTTACCCTGGTTGTTTGTGAGTTAGTATTGTTATTGTTGTTTTATATATATATTTCTATATTGGAGAGGCCGGCATTGTCTGGCTGCTTCAAGACACATTTTCCTTTGAAAACAGGAAAGGGAAGAGGCAGGGCAATTTTTGTGTTTTAAAGTCCACTTTTCTTAGATCGGGGAGGGGGAGAAACGGGCAGTTTCTCTGTTCAAATCCCTTTTTCTTTTAAGAAAGGAAAAAGGAATGCTTTAACAAACAATAAAAGGTCTTTAACTAGCGTAAAATCCATGTCTCCTAAAGTGACATGTTCTTGTGGAGACTGACAGCCACAGGCTAACCTACGTATTATTTTAATACCTGAGAGATGGATCCTGTTCTTTCATGAAGATGACTGAACCTTTCAAATCGCTAACATTTGTTGTGGCATTTCCAATAATCGAAAATCGCCCACTAAATGAGCTGGCTGGGTTTCAAAAAACTTCATGCGGCTTATACAATATTGATCTGACAATGGTTTCTTTCTTTACCAAAATAATCTGAAGACGCACTCATACCATAAACAAAGTTCACGTCGCTATAGTTTTATTTTAAAGTCGGTGCATGAAGGATGTATTCATGTATCTAGGTTGTTCTGGTTTGCTGCTGCAAACCTGCTTCATAATGTTGGAAATGACATAATTATTCCTTGTGACTTCTAGTAGCCGTGAGGTTAAGACAAAGCATCCTTGTGTGTCAGACTTTGGAGTACAACTGAGTTTGTGACTTCATTGATGTTGTTTTATGCTTCTCTCTGCTTTTTTTTTTTTTTCGTAACAACTTAAGGACAATATGATAAAAGTTCAGATTTTGATCCACCCACAGTGGACCCTTCATAAACTACGTCGCATTTCGCAATACCAAGCAAGTATTATCAATTTCCACCATTTCTCTCGCCACCACCATTAAAATCCTTAATCAATAACCTTTTAAAACTTTCCGCTTTCAAGTAAATATGGCCCAAGTTCGCACCATGTCCGTTTTTGCGAGTAAACAGGACAAGAAAAGTGGGACTCAAATCTGGTATGATTCATATTTCCTAAGAGCGCCACTGTGAAAGAGATCACCTTTTACCCAATCATCTACGGTTTAGTCAGGATAATATAGTGGTAAAAATTGCCATAAGATTATACATTATTCGTGTTAATATCTAAAGACGTTGTTGTTTTTTTTCCCCCCGTCCTACCCGATTCTGGGCATTGACCTAGTGGTCGGTATGACGAACCGGCGATTTGGTATAATTAGCTCGTTCTTCTATATATTTCAAATCTGTATGCCATTACCGTATCATCCTGTGAAGTATTTAACAAAATGCGAAGTTTTTGTCCTTTGTTATCGTTGTAGTAGTAAAAAAATGCATTTGTCCAAATGGTGTACCCTTATCCTATCCCTCTTGGCTCTATACCGAACAGACGTATCATTTGTGACAAATCGGCACATAGCCCGCTTGAGTGGCATAGCCCCCAGCACATAGAATTTCTCTGCGAACCCGAGCATTTGGGGATTCGCCATTATCTCGAAACCAGGTTATATTAAGGGGTTACGCCAGTTTATTATACAAACAACGACTACTGGCTGTGTGACGATGGACTGTGCGTTGATATCCCTCCCTCTCTTCTTTCCACTCTAGTTCTGTGCCCTTCCCTATTCCCCCCCCCCCCCGCCCCCACCACCACCGCATGTACAGAAAACGGTTCCGCCTCGCACCATCTGGATTATAACATCTGTAAACCATATTATCAAATCCATCTTACAGGACCAAATCACCAAAATCTGTCATGAATCTTAAAAGCATCGGTTACAAAATGCTATAAAAGAGGGTGAAATGTAGCACAATTACTGGCATCACACATCCGTTCCATCCACCAATATAAGTTTTAGTAACCCTAGACAGGCGAGTTCCAACAAGGTTCCAGCGATGGGGATGATTGTAAAGTCGTTATACAGATAAACGGGCTGGTCCAGTAGTTAAATCGCTTGAACTATTGTGAGAGATCTCACGTTCGGATCACATAGAGGATTGCGGCATGGACCAGTTAGATAATGACAGCATTCTTGCAATGTTTTGAATAGACTGACTCTTCGGCTTCCTTATGGGAAGGGGGCCACAAAGAGGAAAAAGAGGAGTGGGGGAGGGGGGGGGGCTGCGAGATCTATTCTCTGATATCCTCACTGTGCGAAAAAGAACATAAAACTCAATAAACTTAACAGTAATGGTAAGGAAGCACGACGTGCACAAATATCCTATATTATCCCATGTCTAAAAGATGAGACGGGTATTTGGCTATATTTAATGAGGCATTTAGACGAACCTTTTCAATTCCATTTTCAAAACTATAGCATGCTATTATTATTATTACTATTAGTATGGTTTTCTCCACAAATGGAAATACAGTTGAATCATTCCTTTGCTCCCAGCTTCCAAGATCCTGAAGTCTCTGGATCAGTCGCGTGATGGAGTTCATCAATAATTATTGTTCAGAGGTGTATTTAGAAGGATTTCGGGGAGTAACTCTGTGCTTAGAGCACTTGACACGTGCGAAACGTCGCGGATTCAAATCCCGCACGGGTCTTGACAATACATCTTCCTACCTAAAAGTTAATCGCTGTATTTTTAAGGCAATGAATCTCTGATAAAGCCTCATTGCATGGGAAACAGGTGTAATTCCCCACAGGCCCCCTCCAAATATGTGCAATTTACATATGGGCAGCCCTTTTTCTTTTTTGGATTTTGGACCCAAAACCTCCTTGATGGATCGCCTATAAAGGATAATATGACCCACATTAAGTGTCCCACGTTTAAAACGATCAACACATCCTTATGACACACTCAGTGTTAATGAGAAATGATCTCTTCAAAGTGCAGATTCATTCGTAACAACGGGTCTTCATGGCATGATCGTGGAAGTGATGGAGTATGATGTATTATGTTAAGAAGTCACGATACGTCAACAAAGCCTACCGATTGTTCATCTTATCTGGAGAAATTGCTACGTGCACTGACAAATGGCGAGCTAAGCAACCATGTTTGCTTGCAATGCACTGTTTCACATTAAGAAATCTTAAACGCGTGCCAGAATAAACTGACATTTTCAGCCAACAATGGGCTGGTTGTATTTTTCCTTTTCACGTTGTTCACAAAATGTGTTGATAGATATCTTATAATTGGTGAATTCTTTGTTCCACAGAACTGAAATTCTAGTTTTCCATATGAGTTTGAGGGAACAAAATTAATGATTAAAAACTCTGAATCTGTACTTTTCCCATTATTTTGTTTTCTCTCTATTTGATAATAATAGGTCTCGAGTAAGAACTGCTAGCCATTCCTCCAGATTTCTTTTCTGCCGGGAGACCGAAGGGAGGGATTCAGAGTTACATTTTTGGTACACGGGTTTAACGCCCAGCTACCTAAACTGGGCTTCTCTCTCTTTGCATTTGGAGCCCTGTCTTGGCACAAAACAGAGGATTTATGCGGTTGTCAGAAAACATTTACTCAACTCTATTTTAGGTAATATATAGCTTTATACAAATTATAATTCTGTTCAATTTCAAATTAAAAGTGTTGACTTTCGACATACCAGGCAACAGAAATGACTGATACAGTATGTGGAATGTATTTCCAATCAAAATAACAACAATCTTCCCCCGCAATTTTTTACCTTTAATTACAATTTAGGATGTCCGGGATCACGTTTAATCAAGCTTCAATCGTGTTCTCGCACATGCATTTTTGTGTGGCTGTCTGTACATTCTTTTTTTTTTGTCCGTATAATCAGATCTGCGGAGAGTAATCAAAACCAGAGCCCGGGACTCACTGGATTATAATTTGCATGCATGCGGAGATGTTCAGCCTTCTTGTCTCTTGGTTGAGAAATTATTGGTGTGATTAGACTTTCTTCTCTAATGGACAATCCCAGAACCACATGCGACAGGTTTTTTTTGGCCTGTTATTTGCCCAGCATTAAGCATTACGGGCAGCAATTTCCTCTAAAAGTCTCTGTCTTCACAGAGAACATGAAGCATTAAACAAACAATTGGTTAAGTTAAATGTTTTATATTAACTTTATCTCTCGGCAGTGTATATACATTACATTGGCAACCTTGGGCTGTAGCATACTGGCCATTTTATTTGAGCATTATTTGTCTTATAAGAAACTATTCATTTTTCAGCCAGGAACAACATATTATTGGCATTGCTATCCCATGCGTGAAAAACCTTACAAATACCATTATTGTCTTCGCAAGAAACATTTATTTTTCCTTTTACAATCGGCTCAGGGAACGCTTTTTTAAGCGGTGCAAGAAAATGCCTTCCTGCTATCGGTTTAGAATTTCCATGATAAATGCTAAAGCTTCTGCCTTGATTGACAACTTGTTTCTGAAGCTGTTGTGTTATCTGCGCATTTCATTGCACAGCTGAGCCCTATTTTTAATTCTGGGGCACAGCTAAAGGTGGCCGGGAGTTTCTCTTTCAAATTTCAATTTTAGCTGATGGTGTGAAATTTATTTGGCAACACAAGAAAAAAAACATTGAAGGAATGAATGCGTATTTTCCCCCCGCAATGCTCTGACACACATAGAATCGACAAGGCGAAATTGGTTTTACGTGCTCTTGCTGGATAAACTTTAATTTAAGAAAAAATGACGACGGGAAAGCAAAGGAGTGTTTCTTTTTTTAACACCAATCTGTCTGCACTTGTACATTGCCAGAGCTGATTGGCCTCTCGACTTTCGCAGCTCAGTCTCCGCTTATCATGCTGTGCTTTAAGCATTATCATTGTTCTGTACTGTTTCTTTCGTATGGATTATATTCTTCTTCTTCATATTGGTATTATCTATGTTGAAAACGATTTTCCTTGAGCTTTTCACATAAAGCACTGTGTCCATCACAATATCTTGATCTATGTCATTTTCTGGGGCCGGAGTCCATCGACTTCATCCCAGCAATGAGGTAGACTTATAGTTAACGCATAATGACGTTATCTGCCAGACCAACCCAGTCCAAAGACAGATCAAGATTGAGCTCACACAAGTGCACTGAGGCGCATTTGCTAGGCTCATTAACCCTTCGTCCCCCTGTGATGTCCTGGCCGAGCACAAACCCGAGAGAGTTTCAGGTCATCTGGAACATCCCGGGCTTTGTTCCATTTCCTTGATTAAGCCACCGAAGAAACAGATTTCAATTTAACTTTTTTTAAAAATCTTATCTTCTTTGTTACGGAAGTTCTTTCCAGACTGACAAGCACTGATAAAGTCTTCAAGGATTAGGGCAGACTATACCTCCGACGCTCTAATGTAATTGCTACTCATTTTTTTTCCAGGAGGGTCAGGGGTTTTGCAAAGTAACGGTAACTATTCAGTCTTTATCATGAAAACATTTCTATCAACTGTCCTTGACAAAATTCATGTTTCTATTTTTTTTTTTTTTTAATGGGCAGTGATTTTGTGAAGATATTATTATAATGTAACCAACTAACACCTGTTGTGGGAAGTAGCACTGAATTAGAACCATTAAAAAGTGGTGTTAGAATTTAAGAGCCCATGTAAGATCTGTGGAATCGTTGACCATATCCAATATTTTAAAGTGGTGATTGACCAATACACCTCACATAACCAATCCTTTTACTCCCAGATACTCTACAGAGGTATCAATAGGCAGTATAACCAGGGCTTCGGTGACATCTAGCAGGTAGGCATGGAGCTCGGGGCGAGTGGCACATTTCATGGTTTCGCAACATTTACTTGGCATCTTGGCTTTTGTCAGAGATCTTAAAGCATTATGACTAATCCACCTGAACCTGGTAGTAAACAATATGCATTGATTATTAACTTCATGCAATTTTCTGACTTCTTTTTAAAGAAAATTCAAATTATGGTTTACATAGTCGACTTCCCGGTTTTTATCGTTGGTATAGGACATTCACAACGAATTTAAAGGGGCTGTTCACTAAAGTATCCTTCCAAAGTTGAATATTTTATTGTCTCTCAGAGGAAACTGCTATCTAGCAAAACATTCAAATAGTAAATACATTGTTCTTGAATCCTCAAAAGGTTCAATGTCATCTCCTAATTAATAATTTGAAGTTGTCTCCAGTTCCTCAAGTAGTGAATTCACCTTATATTTCTAAGTATCAACCAATACCTAAGTATATCGTTTTTCGGACGCAGTACAATGCTGACCGACAGCACTACTGCACACTCAAAGCAATTGCGCGATAAAGATAATGAAAGCTGTTGCACATTTATACATCATCCCTTTTGTTGTAGCATCTACAAATGGAGTAAGGGGAGAGGTATAGAGAGTTTGCAAACCTGCCAATATTTTACGTAAAGAACGCCCAGGAATCAACAAAGCTAGACCACAAACAAAAATTCCAATGCATGTAATTTGAATTACGAACGAATTTGAATAATGAAACAGAAGACATGGCAACAGAACGATTTCGGAGATACAGAATTTTAATTTTCTTAGTCACCCAGCTAGAGGTTTCTTATGCGCATTTGAACATAAATATTGTAGCATGAAAACAGAGATTCCAGTTTTTTGAAAATTCTGGGGAATTTTTGGAAAAAGTGACCACAACAACAGAACAAAGGTCTTTGTAATGAGTTCACTAACTCCAGAGTACGCTGGCCCCTACAGATGCCACTATCTTGATCAAACGGTTATGTGCCAAATTTGTGGCTTCCGAGGGAGTTGGCGAAACCACTCTGAGGCCACTTCGTCTGTAAGAGAAACTGAAGAATCTGGCCGAAGCCATTACAATTTGTCAGCCACAAATATAACAACCACCCCCACTGGCCTCCTACGGGGATATTCCACAGCTCATAGGGTTGGCTCAAGACTCGTGACTGAAATAACTGGGAATAAGAACAAACAAAAACATCGCCCCACGGCCAGCACAAGGGCAAATCAACAACTTTTTTATTTTTAACCCCCCCCCCCCCAAAAAAAAACCCTGCCATCGTTCTCACCGTTTTGCAAGCTTTGGGTTTTTCTGAACAGTTTCGATCTATCATTTCATCCTCACTTGTTTGGGGTGTCCGGTGACAAATAATCCAAGCAAGAAAGTGAGTGTACAATTTTTGTTTTCTCCATTTACTTTGTTGTTTGTTGCTGTTTATTTTTAAGCTCATCTCAAGTGCAACAGGCGTTGGCGGTCATCACCGTGTGGGCGTCAGAAGACCGTCGTTTTTTGGCGTCGGGAACATTTGAGATGAAACGCTAGCTTATAGCAGTAAAACAGTACACAGTGGAAAGTTTCACTTGACTTATTCGTTTTGTTGGTGTGAAGCAAGAGAGTACACCTTAAATGACAGAAATGTCTTTTCATCACCAAACACAGAATTTTAGGAAAAACTGGAGACAGATGGAAGAAACAATAGTTCCATATGTAGTGAATAGATCATGATCAGAGACGTGCCTTTGATTGTAGTGATGGATTTTAATGGTAGTCAAAGGCAAAACCCGAATGAAACTTTGTGGAACAATTTTGGACCGAATGGATCACCTGCCAAGTTATTTTTCATTCTGGCTGTTTTCCCTTAACAGTCCAACCTGAATTGTTCTCGTCATCACTTCTGGTTTTCACTTTATGGCGATATTAATGATATGACAAAGGGGCAATAATTATTTACTCCGTGATACACATTTTTATCTGAATCGCCCACAAGTCTAGAGTAACCTGTCAAGAATACCGTCAGGGACGCTAAAATCCGTAATACGATACTAAAAAAAAACAAACTGGTAGAATGGTGTCGTTTTCTAAAGGAAGACATCGGGCGAGTCGTCTAAACAGCTTAGTTAAAACCAAGTTCATTTAGCTGACAAGATTATCAACATGTAAAGTCTCAGGATCACTCTATTCTTAGGTGTCCTTGCATCATGAATGGTGAAAGTGGGTTTGCGCATTGTCGTTAAAAGGACTGTGGAAGGGAAATCCAGAAAAAAATATCAAAGAGAAGCCCTGATGAAAACATCTGAGACGCACCTCCAAGCGAAAATTAGAATCAACGGTACGGCAAAATCCTGCTTCTCTAGATTTCGTGAATATGGACACAATGCAACAATTTATGTCGCAGTTTCCGTTTCTTGTGATCGGCAATCAATTTCTCTCTGCAGTCTGTGTTTCTAGGGCGCCTCAGTGTAATGCCGCTGGCCCCAACAATAATTTTGCGTTTCTTGGAATGAGATATATCATCATTATCATTCAGCACCGCAAAATGGTTTAAGTTCCATACCTGTACCTACAGCCATTTTTTCTAAAAGAGAACAAGACATAGACTCTAAATTACCATAGCCTTTTCATCGGTAACATTCGTTAAAATCAGCCCGTCATCGAGCGAGTCGTCATGCTTGTGACATTGTTTCACGCTCCGTATTAAGTCAGGTTAATAAGTTTGGGAGAAACTGGTGTCATAAGAAGGGAAATGTCCGTGAAATTCCGGATATTAATTGTTTACTGGCGGAAAAAGGGACACTAAAGGTATTCACACATACTGTAAGGTTCATTTTCCTGTATTACATTCCTTTTCGTTTACTTTCTTATTATCTTATTTTGTGAAGTGGTAATTTGAGGCAAACTTCATATTCCGTTGATATCAGATGAAACTAATAGGAAGTAAATTCAGGACTTTCCTGTCACAAATCTATAAATAATAATAATACTATAGATAAAGTCTAACCTGTGAACAATTCATTGTATGCACTGTACGTAGAAGAGAGACACTCCAGCATTTAAATAAATACTTTGAATTGAATCGACAAAATAGATTCTCCATAAGAAATGAGGAGAAACACAGTCATTTAGGATCAAAATATTCTGTGCTCGGAAAACTAAAGCAGCCGAGGTGAGTTGACAATATTCATTTACATTCTCATCAATCAATCCACCCGTTCATCAATTATCAATTTGGTGATCGGCTGACTTTATCTGAAATGTCTCCTAAAGCACTCCCTATAATGCCACTACATCCCACAGATCAATAGGCCGCTGTCTCTAGCGAGTAGACATCGCTTCAACGTCAGAATTAACGTTTGATTCTACCGATGAAACAAAAGCATTCTAACCGAAATCTGCACTATCCGATCTGCCTTCCAAGCATATCACTGCTTAATGAGGCCTGTCTAATAGACAGCCTGCATAGTGCGTTATGTAAATGTAAAGTGATTGGGGTTACGTAAATCAAAGTGAGGACTATGTCACTTTTCTGTCCTTGCTATACATATCGCTGTGTTTCACAACAGTCAAGGCCATGAAAATTTGCCTCATTTTTTAAAGACAGTTCTGTTGTATAGTCATAATAATATGCAGGAATGGGCATAGAAAGTAGATTGTACCGTATTCAGAGTTGCATTGTTTCATGTGACATTGTAAAGTAGAGGTGATAATGGGCCTTTTTTTTTCCACAGCTGATGATGAAGCCGTGTATTGAGAATTGTTCTAAGATGAAGAGGAATTGCAATAGCAACGGGAACAACAACGATAACATAAAATTATTACGAAAAAAAAAAAAAATGATCATTGACAAACACTGAAAACATCCTGTAACAATTCTGAAAGACGAGGAGAAGACAAGACAAACAAAAATAAAAAAGAGGAAAGGGTCGAATTAAATTGTGTGCAATCAAGATTCGAACCGAAAGGCTTTACATAAAACACAGAGCAAACACTTTTCCAACTGAACCATTGCCCACATTCAGCACTGTTAATCGAATTCAAGTAAATTCAGATCATCACAAACTGCCACACCATACCTCTCTCTTGGGAATAAAGTAAAATATGAAAAAAAGCAACGTCAGTTTTGTTTGCTCAGCGAAGCCAGTCCTTCTTTGACTTAACCACGCATACCTATCACGTCTTTCTGAAAACTCTGCGGACCAGTGTTTCAAATTGACTCAGCAACGATGTGGAACTTTATACCATTCTCTTCTTACATATCATAATTATGTCCAGAAGAGGGTTATATTAGGTAGAAAACAAATGGCTGATGGCATTTTATTATAATAATATAAATTTCGTATTTCTAGTCTCCGAATTTCAGGCACTTGTGTGACATAATTGTGTCTCTTATCAAACTGCGGATTATTCCGGACACACCGACAATGAAATCTGACATCGTCAAACTGTGACAAGCCGAACTCATCCCAGATTTTCACAGAGATTCAAACTAGATGGCATGCTGCGTACAACCGAATGCGCAAAGTACTGAGAGTACAAAGGGAATTTGTCTTCTCGAATGGATTACACGACAACAAAAGAGCAAAACACCCGTAAAAATGTATTTTATGAAAAACCACCGTAAGAGGTTCTGATTCAGTTAGGTGATAAAGCGCCCTAAAAAAAGCTCCAGATCTCATTGTACACTGTGTTTTATGGGGTGAATCTCCATTTTTTCCCCTCCGTACGCCATTCTTGTTCGCGTAATTTGATCAGCGTTCGGCGCCCTATTGGACAGCAATCGATTTGTATGTGACAGAAGCGATTATGTGCGAAGTTCAATCTCCAAGTTCTGGCTAACCGACAGCAGTGTTGTTAACTTTTTCCTCCCCTTTTCTTTAGCTTGTGTTTTGTTAGTGCACGTCTCGAAAATCGACCATCCATAAAGTGCGCTCGATTCATGGGAGAAAAGGGAGAGGGTGTGTCTTCGGCGGACCGAAAGCTTTTTTTTACGTGGGAGAGGGAGTTCTGGTGAGCCGCGTACGTAACCTTTTCAACTGTGGTAATATTTTGTTTAAAGATTGGGTTTGTTCACTTTTTGTTTGCTGTAAATTAAGTTAGAATTTTAAAAAAAAACATGTTTCTGATGCAAACTGCTATTTAAAGTTTTCGAACATCAAGACCTTATCATCGACATTCAACATTGTCATGGCCATGGGGGGGGGGGGGGGTTGCTGGGGAGGGGGTGAGGCCAGGCAGATGGAACGAAAATCGTGAATGGCGGGTCAGACCAGCCAAACTAGAGCGTACTATATACTTTATTGATGACCCAAAGCTTTTTCTGTCTAGACCTATACTTCTTTCCTGAGACTTGATTTGACTCCAAGCATTACAATATCAACAAATTTTAGTTTGATGCCGTTGTTACATTGTCTAAAGCCCGAATTGCCAGCAATTGAATTTTCTTGATTTTTGTAGATCTAGTGTGAAATGAAAACCGAACATTCTCGCATTATCCTGAGTCTTGACGCAAACAACAACACCTTGAAATTAAAACATAACATTTTTTTGTTGCTGGGGACAACACCCATCCCAGAACTCGCCGGACAGAGAGTGTTTTTTTTTGTTGTTGTTGTTTCTCCAAATCCCACATTTTCATAGCCTAAAAGAATCGCTTAGATGGGGAAAGGGGGGGGGGGGTAATCAGTTGTAAAGTCTCAGATGCACACAAAAAGTATTTCGACGTAAGGAAATGTGGGCACTCCCAGCTTAATGGTTTGCTTTGCCTTCTGTGGAGCTGATGTTATTTCTAGTAAAAACATGATAGACAACACAATTTAAACGTTGAGATTATCATCCACTCTTAGAATCTCTTCAAAGCACAATGATGTTTTATAACAATATCTAACCATGTTTCATCCTTTTGAGGAGAATATATCCGATTATACAGAGATCAATGCATTGTTGTATAAATGGTTTGACGTCCAAACCAAAGTACACTCGTTCATAATAATTATATTGCTTTTTCAGTAAACTGTATTGAGGACAATAATGACAGTTACTCTATTGAAGTGCCTTTAAGTCTGAACTCAAAATGAGGAGAGTACTTGGTAATTCATCGGTAATGGCCAAACATTTCAGATACTATAGTTTCATGTCTCCGGTCAGGCAGCGTTTCCCGGGACCCTGAAGTCCAGCGACTTGTTTGTAGTGAATGGCATGTATTACAACTATCAGAGCCTCCTTACCAAAATAAATATAATCATGAGACTCCGAGTCCAAGCTCAACCCACTAATTGTCACACAACATACTCCACAAAATAGACTTTGAGCGACTGAATATTTCACAGTGGCCGAAGTCTGATAAAGGCTGTGCTGTCAGGATGGGAATATGAAATGGCCCAGGACAATGCCAGAATCATTAATGGTGCTGAAAGCTATGACTCTTTTCATGAATGGTGCTACGAATCTTTGAGATTTGTCACCACTAAAAGTGTCCGTCCAGATGATTTACATTGTACTTGACGAACAAAGCCCTTACCCCGCACAACTGGTTGTCAAATATGAACCTTACTAATGTATTGAGGTAGAATAATAATCATTCTGCAACCACTTATAGGAGGATTATCAAGCAAAAAAAAAAAGGCAAACTGCAAAGAAGGCCCGTATATCGTACTGCCAAGCTGCACTTAATGGTTGAAGCTATGGGAAAAGAGCAGATATGAAAACAAAAGTTCATATTCTGTCATTGTACATATAAATAATACTCTTCAACTATAGATTACGTGGTGCAAACAAAAGTACACAAGCAGCTATATCTTAAAATAAATTATAAAAAACTGCGATGGGGCAATTCATTGTGATGAACTTTTTGCCCTTTCCCCCCCCCCCCCCCCCCTCAACTCTACAGTCTAAATATAACAATTTCAAAAACTATCAAATTAGTTTTCGCAGGTGTCAACTAATCTAAAGCAGTCACTTATGTGTCGACCCATTGCATTTATTCGGGTTTCAGACTATTTTTCTGAAAAGTTGTACAAATGTAAAATCTTCTTTGTGCTCTATTAAATAGGCCCATCGCATGAGAGACTTGTATGACACGGGTTCAATTTGGTGCGACTTCCCGCCCAGAAATGAGCGTGCAAAAGAGGTCTGTAGCAAGATAAGATGTAGATTGCAGTGGGGAGACGTCCTAGATCAGGGTGAGGGGAGGCAGAGAGAGAACAGGAGAGAGAGAAGAGAGAGAGAAAGAAAGAGAGAGAGAGGGAGAGAGAGAGAGAGAGAGAGAAGGACGGGGGCACAGATTCATCCTGGGTCATGCCGAGTACCACATCTAGTCTTATTATATTTTTATATTAGAAAAGGAATGGCGGAAGTATTTCACCATGGTGCAGTTTGGCTCCTTTTGCTGAGCGCTGCAGCCTAAATAACAATTTCAAAACTTATACATTTCACTTTCTCAAGTGTCAACTAACGTAACCCTGTCACCTTTGTATCGGTTTCCTGTGTTTATCCAACTTTCAGGCAATGCTGTTTTTTTTTTAAAGTTGTCATGACGGTAAAATACAAGGAACTTTGTTTTTGCTCCCTTTAATAAGCCCAGAGCTTAGGAGACTCTTTACTGTACTTGACACGCCTTCATTTTGGCGGAATTTCCTTGTCTTAAAAAAAAAAAGATATGCCTAGTGCCTGGCGAGCATGAGATCTGTAGCATGACTGTCGATTAATATGGGAAATTATAGATAGAAAGGTGGGTGCACAGATTTCTCCTGGGTAATGCCGGGTACATTTCTAATTCTTATAAATTATGCCACTGGCTATAAACGCACACAGGCCCATACTCCCTATTGCTATGTCATCTCTTCATAGTCGAGGTTTTGGAAAAGGGCCAGATGTGCCTCATAAACGTGCTTCATTGATAGCCAAAACACACAGGCCGCACTGCCTGTAAACGTGTAAAAAAAATATTTAAAAAATTGCCAATTAGCAAATACTCGTGAACTAAAAAATAGCAATAATAATGTGACACCATAATATCTTTTTCAGGGATCTGACCTCATCGGTAAACCTCTAGGGCGCAGTTTACGCGTTAACGAACTGACTCACCTTAAGGAAAAATACACTCAATTTAAAATTAAATAAAACTGTGTCCCCTGGCTCTATGAATTTTTGGTGTCATTTCTGTTTATCAACTGAATGAAAATCAGGTTTTTTTTAGCACTCAAAATAAAAATGTCAGAAATGTTGCCGGCCACAGTGGCAGATACTTTGATTCAACAAGCCAGTAGTTGTGATTTAATTTCACCGTAGTGTTAACTCTTTACACCACTTTATCTCTCGTCCAGAGCGCAGTATTTCATTAACGAAAAGGTTGTTGTTCTCTGGAAATGTCAGGTGACCTGGTGTAACAGGGTGACAGATTGGCAAGGTATAAATAGCGTGGGAAGATAGTTGGCGGCGGGGAGACAGAGTTATTGTATGCCAGAGGGGGAAAGTAGGGAATGTTTACTTGACCGCCGTACTTGACGATCAGATCACCTGGGAATTGCTTGGGGGGTAGAGATGCTTCAATAGTATTTGACGTGGAGTCGACGGGGGTGGCTATTAGGATAACTAATGTTCACTCGGTGAGCGTCTTGGGACGCTACCCGACTGGGTATAAATCCCCGAACGCTCCTTCCAACTTCAGACCGCTGAGAGCACTCACCAGCTTCGTGCCGAAGAGGAGACCACAACTGCAACTGTAACTTTGTACTAGTCTTGTGAGTGGGGAAGGTCAGGGAACCCGCAAACATCCTTTGTCAGAGCGTGGTATCTTTGGTATCTTGTCGGCATTTGAGCTGTTGCTGAGTGAGGAAGAAGAACAACACCTTCTTGGCTTCTCAACTTCTTGTCCTTCGATTAACGACATCGTGGCTTCTTGGCTTCCCGACCTATTGGTACCTGCCGATACCTGTTGATCTAACTGCGCAGTCAAGCCAGAGTAGAGAGGAAGAACCAGTGCCCAGATAGCGCCATACACCCCTAAAGGAGAGGTTTCCTTAAGCTGAATGTTCCCGTGTGTTTTATAAAATGTGCTAGAAATTGAATATTACGAAGCCTTTTAATTATCATGTACTGATTTGCATCAATTTCATTCCATCGAAATTCACATGAAATTGTATGACCTATGTTCCTATTATTATTGAATGAATTAATAATTATTGTATAGATAAGCAATACAGATATCGTTTGTTATAACTTATAGAAGAGAGATAGTGTGTTTGTGCCGTGCCTATCACGGCTGGTGTCAGAAGAAAGTTAGTGAGAGGAAGAGTGAGAGAAAGTGGAAACATCACACCTGGATTTAAGAAACCTCACGGGTGCCGTTTGCTGTTGTCTGGAGCAGTTTTAGCACAATAATTCTAAATATCAAATCTCTGGGTGAAATGTCCTTTGAGTCACGATTTTGTCCAGATCTGTGTTATAATAGTGGTCTTTATGATTCCGGGTGTTATTTATTTGTTGATGTATTTATTTATTTATTCACTAGATGAAGTTCCCGGCATTATCCGGGATAAACCTATGAACCCTCCGTTCTCTCTTTTTGGTCTAGAAAGCTTCCCATATTCTTCAGATTTACTACAGATTTCGTACGCACCACAGAACTATGCACTCATTTCTGGTAGCGAAATTGCCCGCACCGAACTGAACACGTAATAATACATCGTTTCCGGTGCAGTGAGCTTACTACTGGGAGCCAAAACAAAGATCATTGTATTTTACTTTTTTGCGACTTTTAATTTAAAAATACCTGAAACCTGAATCAACATAATCGGTCGACACAAAAGCGATTGGGCTGGATTAGTTGACACTTAGGAAAATTAACTTTATAATTGTTGAAACAGTCATTTAGGCTGTAAAGTCGAGCAAAAAAAGGGGCTAAATTGCACCACAATGAATTACCCCCGCCACTATTTTATTTTATAATATATAATAAGATAAGATTCACTTAAATGTTTGACATTACCCATCAAAACAGAATTGAAATCGATTTTAAAAAAAACAACCCCACCCCAGACAGGAAATTATGGTTCAAAAAGCCGCATTCAGCCATTTCCAATATAGCTTTAGTTGAGATCAGCGAATAAAACATGACCACTGACAAAAGCTCAGAAATCTGAATTTTCATCTCTTTTACGTCACTTCTGTTTCAATGACAATTAAAGAATTCAGTGCAAAGTTTTTGGTCAGTCCAGACAGTGGGGCTTGGTGAACTTGTTTTAGTAAAATGACATGAGCTGGCAGGGTTTAGTTTACAGAACCAGTCACCGGTATCATTTCCTTCTTTAACGAACAGGAGACGCCTCCCACTGACTTCTTCCATTTCCAATTATCTCTCTTGGGTACAAGCGTTTCCGGTCGGCCAGTCCTGGATAGCCCGGCCACTGACATGTTTGAGTCACACCGGGTCACAACTCTCACTCTAATGGTTAAATTTCTCCATCTTCTTGGGCTAACGAGGAGGAGGACGACGACGAGGCATTCACTATTGTCCTCTTTTCACCCCCTTTACGAATTTCTTGGGTTCCTTTATTTACTGGCTTACTAAAAGATTCACTCATTTACGCTGTTTATATAACACAATAAATCGAAGAGTTTGTTTATTACATTTTGCTTGTTTGTTTTTTGCCTTGACGATTTTGTTTTCAAAAGGTAATTGAAAATAATATTCAGTTATTTGACAGTATTGAGACAACTACACCTGAAGAACGAACACCAATTCTGAACTGTATACAATATGATTGAGCCAGGAATAAATGAAAGTACGTATAAATCAATAAATATAATACCAGGGTTCTTGGCACACGTTTCAGATGCCATAACTGACTTTCTAATCACGACCATTTTGCTGTTGTCATACCTGCTGTGTTATTCGGGGAATCTGTCATTCAAATATTCAAACAAAGCTGGAATTCGGCTTGGCTATTATCGTAAATCGTAGGCCTAAATTGTTCCTTAATGCATCATAATCTTAACAGACTGCCCCCGTTCAGGCTGATCTGGAAATATTAGCAAATCAAATGAGATTATTATCTCCCATCAAAAAGAAAAGAAAAAGGTTTTTTAAAATGCGAAAGCTTCTGTTTTTAAAAAGAAGGGAAACAAGTGTACATAATATAATCATTTTTATACCTTCTGAACACGAAGACCGATTGTTAGATTGTGCCCAGTTTCCTGTCAATGCAATATTCTTGCAAACTCTTGCAGTTTAGATGGCCTGTGATTACGTCAAAAACTTGAACTGTCATCGCATTCTTCATGTAAGATTAGACACGCAAAATCCATGTTTCATTATTTGCCACAAGCGAAGCATTTACAAACGCTCATCCATTCACCAGGCAAGCTTTTTCCAAGAGGAAATTTAATGTCGAAATCGAAACCGCGCACTGAATACCTTACTGAACATGATCTATCAACTAGTAAATGTATTCAAAATAAGGGTAAAGAGAAGGAATGCTTTGTCAACTCCAGCATACACCTTGACACCAGACTCTCTTCTGTGGTGTAAATAGATAAAAGGGTGTCCACTACATTATTGGTTGTAATTTCATCAAGAGCAAAGGTAAAGATCTTTTCAAGAGATAACCCTAGGCTACAGGAATTATTTTTTGCTTTGAAGAATGTTATTAACCTTTTCTTTTTTTAATTTTAAGTTGTGAAGAGGTTGGAGACAGGCCTGCATTGAGTGGGGTTTTCTCCTTTGTTTGTGATCTTTCCGTCCATACAAACTAGATAGTAATCTGAACTGGGCACAGAGAGTTCTGATTGAAGATTGATTGAATGATGTTTGCTTTTTGGGCTCACCCACGTAAATCAATGGGAAACGCTAAAGAAGGCACTTAAACACTGACGGATTTACTAATGACGTGCTCTCCTGTTGAGAAGAAGATCATCTGTTCTTTTCTGAGACGGTTACAACGACATCCGTGTGCTCAGGGCAGGACCGTGGGGCAAAAGATCCCCCGACCTCGGAAACCTGAAACTATTTGTTGAACACTGATCATTCCACTTGGGTTTCATTCAGCGTCGTGTTGTGCAAAGGCTGCAGTTTTCTAATTACAAATGGGGAACTACATCCAAGTCTCACAGTGATTGTGAAACTTTCAAGTATCATACATGTGAGTGTGTGGAGGTCGTGAGGTGATGATGCATCTCTAAATCGTCTTTTTTTTTTGGTTACGTTTTGTCTGTCTGTCTGTCTCTTTTTTTCATATATAAATGTCTAAATATCTGTCTATCTATCTGTCTCCCTTTCTGGTGACCTGTTTGACTCCCGCGGAACCTGAAACTGGCTTATAGCCGGTGGTTCATGACTTTTTGATTGAATTGATTTAATGATTATCGTGTGTACTCTCGATAAAAGAAGGAGCGCAGGATTGAATGTGATTTCAATGCATTCCACAACGTCTGGTAATTAAGAGAAAATTGTGATATTGTGAAGTTATAGCATTTGAGGACCCCATGAAGAAACTATCGTAAACTCGACTTTAAAAGAAAGACACATATTTGGGAGACTTGAAGCCCTTGACGCCCCGCAGGTTATGTCATAATTTGGGGGAATAAATTCTGAAAGCTAAGGGTTAAAACTGTTTGTTAAAATATTGTATATACCTAGTGTAATAAAGAAAGTTATGCATTTTTTTTTTTTTGCTTCTCCTGCAAATTTGTAAAAACATTTGGTCGTATGCATGAACTTGGCGTAAATCCGCCCGTTTTGCACCATAGTGCTGGCTTAGTAGTGCGTACGGTCACGAAGGTGTAAACTCAAATTTAGTGAGTATGCATGAACCACAATTACACCTACCCCTCCCTATGTGTCTATTGCCGCTTACCCCTGTAACAAAAACTGACATGCAGCATGCACAGACTTTGTATCGGCCAATCCCGGCCACGGGAAAAGAGCTCAGATGAAAACAAAACTATGAGATCGATGGTGAGTGGAAATCCGTTTTCTTTTTCCCTGGCCCGTGAAGTCGCTTGTTGGAATAAAATATCAGTTACTTCATTTCTTTCTTTCCAGCAGACGCCTCTTTCCCAAGCTTGTTATGCATTGCATAGCTGGCTTAGTTGTCCAAGGAGAAAGTGTAAAGTTACCAACCCCTTACACGTGGGTGTAGGCCTACGCAAAGTTCATGCATACCGGGTAGCGTTTTGCACCGACTCATAAGGCCCACACCACTGTGTACCCAGTTACGCACAGTTCCTGCATACGGCCACTAGTTAAGATAGTTTACAACGCAGCAATCGTGCGTTATCGTCACCGGTCCGTCTTTTTAGGTGTGTTTAAGTCTCGTATGCAACATACTTATGATGCTGCAAGTGGTACGACATGATTGGACCGAAATAATGCCCATATATCCTGGCAATTAATTTGTCGTCCATTTCACGTATTGGTACATCCAGTGATTTGGGAGTTTTTAGTAAGTTATCTGAACACAGTGATACATGAACAGCACTGAAAGATCGATAGAATCACGGATGTGGCTCAGAAAAAAAAAATCTGTTTCTTTTATTACTACAAACATTATAGAACAAAGTGTCCTCATTTGCCCACGTTGTTCCCACCACACGGCAATATCACCTTACACCTTACACCTTTCCATTTAAACCAGACCTTATCATTTCTGCGTCTCATTACTACATATTAATTTAATACCAGTTTATGATGACAATAAAATTCATATTACCACGCAATCTATATTAGAAACTCAGGGTGAAGATTACCCCATCTCTCATAATTTGCGCTCATATCCTCATAAACCACTTTGTTTACAAGGTCTCGTATCCATTGCACATGGTGAGATCTATTTTCGTACGAAGTGACGTGTCAATCTCTTGAATAGTTTTGAAATTATAAGTGGAAACGTTTTTTGCTACAAGCTTGTCTCGGCATAAGTTAATGTCACTCTCACCAAAACATCGAAATGCTTTCCTGCAAAGTGGGAAATATTATTGAAGCGCCGGTATGTGAGATGGGCAAAGAACTAGAGAGATGTAGGACATAATGGGGAGCACTGGAATAAAAATAGCTCGGAGATCCACTGACGACGATAATGCTCTGCTACCAGGCATTTCACCTAAATGGTACTAACATTGTGGAAAGAAATATACATAGTTGCAATTTAAGCTATTTCGAATCACTTCCTAATAAAAATCACTGTGAGTTGTTGTCGTTTAACTGTAGTCTTTTCTTGGAATGTTATCTAATATATATTATAATAAATGACACGTGCTCGTGGAAGGGTTAGCAGTCTAAAGTCAATCCTAAATTCAGACAGGTAAAGAAAGACGGACCTTCAGTTTCACCATCCTCTAGAAATTAAGAAAAAATAAGAAGAAAAAACTGAGCAGGGGGCAATAGAAGTCTATTTCCTACAATGAAAACACAAGCGGTGTCAAGCAAAACAGGTTTTCGAACTCTCTTTAGAATTTCCACCCATGTTTCAAACCTCAGAGAAATGGATTATAATGAAATAATTAGTTTCTATTCTGTGTAGCCTTTTCTTGCTTGCCCCACATTTCAGAAGATGACTTTTTGTTAAAAGATTACGGAAATTTCGAAAATACAAATGCCATTTTTTAAAATCTTTTTTTAAAATCAGTAAAAGAAGGTCAATGCCCATAGCAAGCTATCATGGCTGTAAAGAGAAAAATGATGAAAAAAACAAAACAACAATAGAGAATTATTAAAAGGCCACATTTCCCTTTTGGTTCGTCCCTGGAATATGGGAAAAACCCACTGTGATTGGGCAATGTTATTTACGGGTGGAAAAAATTGTGACGTAAAAGAGGCTGTAGCCCTTGACTGGCAACAGAAAACACGAGAGGGGAGGTCTTGCTATCGTGGCCTTGTGGGGGAAGGGGAGGGGGAAAGGCCATGCTCATTGGCCCACAAAATGTCCTAAACCCCAAAATTACGTATGGTCCTTAGCCTGGGGAAAAATCACACTGTAGTGGAGGGGGGAAAAAAGCTAATCACGGGGAGACAGTCAACTGAGCCAGGGGCCACAACTCATATCGATTTGAACTTCACGAGTTTGTGGCGCCACTGGACGTCTTCTGAACAGGTGCGTTCCTGTGGTGTTCTTTGATATCTATTTGCAAAAACCACTTCACCGTTCTCGTATAAACGATATAGTATTTAAATGAAGAACATCGTTGTTGGCTTTTTAGATTTCCCAGGCAAAGGCATAACGCGACCTCAGTTCTTATTTGTTCAATCTTCATTTTCGGAAAAAAAAACTGGAGATCTTTAAGTATGTAGTAGAGATATCTATAACAAATGCACACTCTGGCAATTGTTTAAAATGCGCTGTGGCACTTATCAAGCTGTTTCACGGCTCCAATTTATTCTAATTCCGCATGAAAATATAAAGCCGTAAATTTATAACGTCGAATTTCTCAGCTGTGCAAAAAAATAAAAAAATGGAGTACGAACAAACAAGAAGTATGGTTGCGACGATGCATCACGCAGGGTGCCAAGGCCTTGTAAACAGAGCGGTTTATGAGGATGTGAGCTCAAATTATGACAGAAGGGGTAATCTTCACCCTGAGTTTCTAATACAGATTGCTTGGTAATACGAACTTTACTGTCATCATAAACTGGTATTAAATTAATATGTAGTAATGAGTCGAAGCGACAATAAGGACTGGTCTAAATGGAAAGGTGGAAGGTACAATGTGTGAGGTAATATTGCCATGTAGTGGAAACAACCTGGGTACATGAGGAGACTTTTATTCTATAATGATTGTAGTAATAGAAGAAATAGATCCTTTTTTCTGAGTTTGTGTCCCACATCCAAGATTATATCGAACTTTCAGTGCTATTCATGTATCACTGTGTTCAGATAAGTGAATATTGGCGCCCACTGGAAACGAAGAAACCAAACGGATCGTTTATAATAATCAAGACAGTATGTTTTCTCAGGTTCTAGACTAGACTATACTGTAAGAAAATGTGCAATACATTTACCTTTGATAGACAAAACTTGAAGTAGAAAAGCATCATCTCCCAGGTTGTGTGCAGGCATACAGCAAGTAGTTAAAACTGACAAGCGTTTGGCCGTAACGCATACAATCAGTTCTATTCTATTTCTGACATTAAAACAAAGGAAGAGAAGCAGAATGGAACATTTCAGGCACCTTGATGTAGCAAAAGCTGTTGAAAAATTGCTGAATACCAAATCTTCCCATGTTTATCTTAACAAAAGATGATCTCTCGCACTAAAAGGGACATCACGAAACTTTTCAAGGTGCCCATAGTAAAACAACAACAACAAGAACAACAACAAAAACTACTACTACATCTACTAGAATATACAAGTATGAAATCAATGCTCGCCACCTTCGAAATATTGAATATGAAGAGGAAAAACTGTACAACCTGAATGGAAGAGGGGTAAAAGGTTTAATGTGGCCAATAAAAACTCGTTGCAGAAGAAAGATCTCTTTGGGATGTCAACGTAGGCTCACTGAATTATACAGCGTAGTTATGTATAATTGAGGACATGTACAAATGAAATTTTTATGAATGTTATTTCCGCACAGAGTTGCACTAATAGCGTTTAGTAGTGTGTGTATATCTGTGACCATTAGCAGGAAGCATTTCCACAGGGGCGAAGGCTAAATTACGACTTATCCCTCCGGCCATTTGGAGTGTGTTTTTTTTCCCTTTCTGCACCGGGCAAAACTCCCGTTGATACTTGACGAAGTTGGATGATATAATTATGCAAATTGTATCTCATGGTGGCATTTCTTCCCTATTCCTACGTGATTAAATTTTTTTTTTTACCTTGGTCCTATGATGGCATTTCTTCCTTAGCTTATGTAGGCATTCTTTCTTATCTAATGAGGGCGTTCCTTTCTTAACTTAACGAATGCGTATCTTCCTTGAGATGGCATTTCTTCCTTTTCTTATGAAAGCATCCCTTATGCTACACATTTTCACATATTCTTAGTTTACATGACCCTTCCCCTAACCCCGACCACAGACACTTAAAGGAACAAAAAATATGGTGTGCGATAGTAACTGAATATTTTTTTTAACACGACTAATTCAGTTCTATCTTCATGGAAAAGCGTTGGCGTCTGCCTGGCCTCGGTCTGCGATTCCAAATTCTCAAAATTTTCTAGCTGTCTCGACACTAATTGCACTGCTAGCAGGTTTAGGGCTAAGAGCTCCTATCCAGGCATATCGACTGACCTGAGAAAAGACCGAGTCTACAAATTCAGACCTCTATCCGCTAAGAATTAATCTTTCGGTTCCAGAAAATGGCGTAATCTACAAAGATCTAAAAGGTAGACTGGCATTTTATTCTGACGATGTTGGAAAATATCAAAGTTTTTTTTTGTTCTGAGTTCTTAGTGGGTTTTCCACTTTCTGAAGGTATAATCCCATGGTAGACGTGTAATGATGTTCAGAATGGAATGAGGAAAGAACATTAAGACAGTTTTATTGTTTTTCCAAAACTACTCTTCAGCGGGATATTTCTCACTAAATAATCTCAGACAAGACCCAAAGTGATTTTATATGAAGACAGGAGATGTGGTGCCACTGGATGATAAATAATTATGTCTGTGTGGATACGTTCTTCGCAGCGTCAAACAGTCACGAAAAGGAAAAGCCATTGGCAGCTGCAATTTAAATGTTAGACAATAATGAAAGTGATACTAGACAACCCTACGACCCTTTGGGTTACCCTCTGAGAGAAAAGTATTAAGTTTGGCGATTGTGATGGCACTCACAGAGGTTTGAGTTTGTTAAGTCCGAATTCTACTGTTTCTCCTACACATGGCATATAGATGGGAGGGGACGACAGCAGAATAGCAACCACTTATGATCAATTGGCTCCCTTTGAATGCCTGCAGCAAAAGGAATGACTGAATGGGGAGGGGAAGGAAGAACACTGAGAATGGGAGGCCCCATTGCACCAGTTTGTTCAAAAGGCACCACTTCAGACGGAACGCACACTGAACCTGAAGTATTTGGTAAGTGGAAAATAGTCGCTGGATTGCGGCAAATTTGAGTTATAAATAGGCAAAAAGAAAGAGAATTGAAGTAGATGATAATTATTAGATAAAACATCATGAGTGCAAGGACAAGTGCTTCTAATGTCTGGCCACATTCACGCACTTTCACAGACTCACACACACACAACCACACACACGTTACATACACAGTGCATTCATAATCATGTATATTCAGAGAAAGAGAGAGAGAGAGAGAGGGACGAAGACCTGAAGAACCAGAGAGAAAGAGAAATAATTTTTTCCTCATGGCAAAGACGCACTTGACTACGTAAAAAATAGTGGCATTGGAATAAAGCTGGCGTGGTAACACGGTATGAATAGTGTGTAGTTAGACACTAATATCTAACATCTTTTCATTACTTCCCTCTCTCTCTCTGTCTGTCTGTCTGTCTGTCTCTCTTTCTCTCTGCATTTTCCTGCGTCTGTTTCTGTCTCTTTTGCTTTATCTCTCAATGTGTCCCTCTTCATTTCTTGCTGCCCCTCGTCCTCTCTCCATTCCTCTTTCTCTCTCCTTCTCTCTCGCTGCATCTCTCAGTGTCTCTGTTTCTCTCCCTTTCTTTCTTTATCTCTCAATGTCTCCCTCTCTATCCCTTTCTGTTCGCCTTTCTCTCGCAATACCCCCTAACCAATCTCTCTCTCTCTCTCTAGTATTCAAGTTTTCGTTTTAGTTGTCTCTATATTGTGTTTAATACAAACAGCCTAAGGTGTTTCTTGTGGCATATTTTAGCGTAGCGGTAAAACTCGCTTTGTACGTACTCTGTATCTCTCTCTGATCAGGTCAAAATTCTTGCTCCGTTGTTACCCCACAAAATACAGCAAGGCACGTGTGTGAGACTTCTATGTTGCATCGAGACTATTACATTGCCAAAGGAACGCCGAAACAACAAATTAGCTTCGTCACAACTCGGCTTGCTGAGACCACAGGAAAGAAAATGAGTGACCCCGTGAGTGCTTTATTTTGGGGGAGGGGAGAGAGGAGGAAGGGGGAAAAAAAGTAGAGTCAAGCGGAAATGATTAACCTTAATCGCATTAAACCGTAATACAGTTTTCTTATTAGGTGATTTCCACCTGAATATCGGAGGTCTCATTATTCTCAAGGGTGGACATAAAAGTGTAATTATTGGAATGTAGCGAGAGGAAAATGATGGCAAGTTGTATTTTGTTTTCTTTCACTTTGTGCTTACATGGAAAGACTAAAGTTCTGTAATGACGTCAGGAAGTTTACAGAGGTTTTTAAGTTTCCAAACTGAAGCGAAGAGAACATCAGTAACTGACTGGGTTTTGCACATAAAGAAGCATTTCTCAGTAATCTTATAAAATGCATGTCTATGGTTATTTTTATTTTCAGAAAGGCGAAAAATAAGCCTACACGTTCAGCTACAATTGGTATTGGAGTTTATTTTTTACTTAAAGATTTTTTATGATAGATTTGTTGGCCACAGAAAAGTGTGGGGAAGGAGAGGGATGGACGGGGGAGAAGAAGATTTCGGCGTCGGATTACCGTCAAATTTTGTTTGACATTTTGCCTCTTCGGCAAAGCCTTCTCTCCTCCAGAAAAGTGCGATTTAAAGAAAAAGAATGGGGTCTTCAAAGACGAGGATGATTCTATTTCCTGCCGCAGGGGAGACAGCTGTCATCATAACAGCAAATTTGTGTTTTTGTGAACAAAGTGTGGACCAAGGCCATCTCTGCAGGTTGTGGACAGGAATCAATCCAATGGCTGCAAAAAAAATGATAAAAGTGCAGAAAGTGCAACATGATGCGTTTTGTAAATCAAGTTCGTGCACGTGCTATATATAGTTTCAATTGTGGGTAGTTAAGATTCACAGACAGTAATTATCATCTCTGGTGATGGAATATCGGTAATATAAAAATAAACGCGCAGCCGTTATTTGGAAGAGGAGATAGTCCCAATGTTCAGTTGTTTCTGAACGAGACACTACCAGTGAAGCTTGAAAATCAGGAAATACTGAAATCTGGTATTGGTGGCTTACCCTCATGACTGCAATTTTGTAGATAAACTGACCGTTTAGGCAGACAAAATGGAGATCTCTCCTGCTGGACATTAATTGATCACAAAGCCCAAAATGGCACTTAGACAAATATTGTGTGAGCAAAAAATTAGGTGCATGGTGACGATTTATAATGTAGCGTCTGGCCAGTAGAAAATTATACATAATAATAACGGAATAGACAGTTTGGCAACGGGTTTCGAATTGCTTTTGATAACACTATTACATACGAACCTAGCTAAACTGCTGCTTTGGTCATAATATTCTAGATTACGGCTAAATCTAAGTATTGTCAAGATCGCTAACCACAAACAGAAAAGCTGATTTTTTTTTGTGTTGTCTCGTGGCTGGTTCACTTCCTTGCACTCAGATATGTTGTAATGGTGAGTCAAAATAAGATTTGGATGGTGTGAAAAAAAAATAAATTAGACATTCACGACGGAAACGGAAGGCGTGAATGAGTGTCATGTCCCTCTCTCTATGAGGTAATACTCTTTGACATCTTGCGGAAATGTTCGTTACCCTTTGGGTGTAATGATAAGCTTAAAAGACCTGCTAGAAATAAACAATCTTTCCTGTCACACTGTCAAGGCCAGTGCTCGCCCATGCTCTTCCCCATCTCCTCTGTCCATCCATCCATGCACAGTCGGGGATTTGCCATAATTGTTATATGTGCTTTTTTGCATTCTCGAGAAAATCAGGATTGAAGTTTGGTCGGCAAAAGGGCTAAAACGCACATATTATGACACATACACATATCTCGAAAAGTTTTTAACCTGCTGCAATGATACTCACACATAGTGAAATTAGAGGTGACAGAAAGACTTTCGCGACAAAACCTCAAATCGGCAAAATGTCGCATACAACAATATAGCAAATACCCCTCGATATATCTTGCGTTCGTTTACCATTCCATCATCCCTGTCTTTCTCTCTCATCGGTTGTTTGGTCCATCTATTTGTGCATACCTGTCACAACATTAGTTGACGACAACAAACATTTATTGCAGTCTACAAATTTGTTACAAAGAGATAAATATGAGGCAGCCAGGAACAATTCACATGACAGACAGGAAGTGACCCGAAAACAAACTAAAATATTAAATTTCATTTCTGCCTTAGAAGGATGGTTGGTTTGTTTTGTGATCGCAAATAAAAAAAAAAAGTGAAAACTGAAGAGAAAGTCCGTAATGGAGCGGTGGGAAATTCGACAACCAAACGAAATAAGCCCTTGTGACAGAAACAGTAACTTAAATTCTTTAAATTCTGTGTTTTCTTGTTAATAGTATCAGGCTGATTTCAGCTGACACATTTTATGTTTTGATGGGGTCGTTCGCCCATGATCAACAAACTTGGGCTGTACCAGAGTCGGAGACAGACCCTTTCGACCGCCGAAGGGTGAGTACTTATAAAACTCCGTGAGTAGTTAAATTAGACATCCGCGCTGAGTGGGATTCAAACCTGGAACCTCACGCAGCCAGGTCAAATGCTCTAACCACCAGACCATTACGCTGGCCTCGAGGGACAATATTAGATAATCCGGAGGTTCAATAAATCCATCCACTAAAATCCTTGTATGAATCAATATCTGTATGGACGTCCTCTAGTATCTCGTAATTATCAAGGTAGACAAAAATTAAGATTGTTTTATCTATTGTTGCAGAACGTTGCTCAGAGAAAACAGCCCATTTTAATGAGACATGGTATCAAAATAAAGCACCTTCTTATTGAATTCCGTTTTATTTATTTTCTCTATAAACATTCCAGTTCTTGGTACATTTCCACGGAATAATTCCAGATCGTAGACCACCCACGCTCTTCTCTTCCAGCCGACCTAATGCCTGGAAAAGAGAAACGCGAGTCTCAGACGGATGTGAAACTAAACCTCAAACTAAGATAAATTCGTATCCATAACGACTGGATATTTGCGTTAGCCAGGAATGTTCCGTGTGGGCGGTTGGGACGGCATGAAATCCTCGTTTATGCTTTCAGCTTGACTTCACCGTTAGCCAGAGTGACGTCCTCAAGTCACATGGACCATTACCGGGGCAAAGACCCATCTTCATCATTCCTACATGCAAGCAGTCATTGGACGAATGTATGTTTTCAATAGTTTTCAATAGGCTGTAGCGCGTCATACCTGATATCATGTGGGACCGGAACTACAAGATTTCAGTTTCCATCTAAATCATATAAAAGTAGTTTTCGGGTTTGTTTTATTCAGCGTTTCCTGTTTGTGTTCATGGCTATTTTTTGTCAGCAGTGTAACAGTGAGGTGCCTAGCGATTTGATTACATCTTTTATTCTTATTAAGAAGAGGAGACGCGAAATTCGTCATAGCTCCACGGTTACAGCAAGTTTTTCAGATATCTTTTACGCCACATATAATAATATGGTGAAGTTGTTAAACTATTTGTAGAAGTGACATTCTGAATGTCCATTCTACGAGAGTTGCCAGATTGACCTCCGGTCAAGCTTGATAAAATCTATGAATGGCCAACGAGTTGAGACCCCCCCCCCCCACCCTCCCCCTTTACACACACAACCCTTCCTTCAAGTTAATATTAAATAAATATACCCTAACTGTCCTTGGGGGAAATTACAAAATCAAGGCACATAATAATAATAATAATAATAAATATTCTGCACTTTACAAGATAAGTAAATCGGTAGAAATATGATATAGGCAGCTTTATTGTACCATGACATGAACCGTCAATGCTGACAAGTCTTAAATGAAAAATAACAAGACTTGTGGATTTTTTTTTTTTTCTTCAATACGGTTTGGTAATCCTTATTTCTTTTACATACTTTCAGATTCCACATAATAGTTGTTGTTTTTTTTAATCGAAATATATGGTGTCAGGTCTCCATAGCCCTACGATGACTAACGAAATTTGGTTCCTTCACAAAAGGGTCCCGGACTTGTAAAACCAGCGATGAAAACAAAAGTATGACATTTCAGTAAACCAGCAATAGCAAACCGCATTAAAGTTATCAGTCCCCTCTGAGTGGATGTCTTACATCCACAGCGTCAGACTTCCTCAGAAACATAAGAAACTGGCAAGTAATAGTCTTAGGTACCCGTCCTTTAAGAATATCTCGGAGTTAAATCCCACAAGATACAGAAGAAACCCAGTCAGTCGAAGAAAATAGCAGAGTAGATTGTCGTCCAAAACAGAGATAAATCGCCTGGGAGATTTGGGCCACCGATAATCCTGAAGGGAATTAATAACGCACAAAAACAGAAAGGAATCTGGCGTGTTTCTTTGATTTTTGTTCTTTCAGAATTTATTGTTGAGTTTTTGTTGTTATTCGTTACAAAAGTGGGGCTTGGGAAAGTTTTTTTTTTTTTGTTGTTGTTGTTTTTTTTAAGTGCCACAATTTTCACTTCGATTGAAAGGAAGCAATTAAGTTGGCAAAACAAGTGTTTTGAACTGAGAAATTTACCTCTGACAACTCTTGAGATCCAGAGGGGTTGGGATGGGGGGAGGGAGGAGGGGGACGGGGGGAGGGGTATGACGGGGTGGGCTGGGGTGGAATTAAGAAATGGACGGAAAAATTCTAGAGGCACAAAATTACGTAAGGACCTTCAGGATCACTGCCATTAGATAATGCCAGACCGGGCTTTGAAAACCATGCCGCCTTAGTTCTGAAGGAGCTGAAAACGATCAGCAATAATTCTATGTTTGGATTATATTTATAATCATAAAGCAAGTTTTAGTTGTTGTACTTGTTATAACAATAACAAATTACTTTAATGGAAATAGCAAACTGAAGGATTTTGTCAGAAAGAACTGCTATAAATGTCAATCGTGGTTTTGGGAACGCATAATTATCATAATGAAACATTTAGGAGGTGAGCTCGTCGTCCAGCGACAGGTGACTCCAGGAAGATGGAATTTGAGTTAGCATTTTGAATGCAAAGCTCATTCTTGTCTCAGCTCAACAACTAATTCATTAACTCTACTGCTCTAGATCTCTTTCACACCAAGGCGAAAAATAAGAGACCTGTGTATGAAAGTGAGAAACATCTCCTTATATCACATATGTACATTTCAGCCCACACTCCTCCACTTGCAGTGATCCAGGCTTAAACCCCGACAAATCCCATATGGCTAATTTTCTCTCAGCGGGAAAGGACAAGCACTCGAGCCATTCCTTTTGTCAACAGTTCTCTATTTCTTTCCTTGATTAGCTTATCCTGTTGGAGATTGGCGGGCGGCGCATGCTCTCCCTGTTTTTTTTTTTTTCTGTCTTTCTTTGATATCTATGTCTGCTACATATTTCCTTCCTCTATTGGCTTATTCTCACTGTATGGACGTGACATCCAAATGTGCAGTAATTCTGTCTCATTGCCTCGCTCATGCATATTCTCTCAACGCAGTGAATGGATGGAAATAGAGAATGTTGCTGGTGTTGCAATCGCTGGTTTGATTGTGATGATTACTATTATCCCAGCTGGGCCTGCATTCTAGTCTCAAATCTTAACATATCTATCTGACCGGGAACACGAATTGGACACTAATAAACATGATTTTTATTGAAACGAATCAGCCTAAGGATGTTCCAGATACCATTCAACCAGAAAACTAACCCTACACTCCACGTAAACCCTAATCCTAATTCTGACTATAATCGTATAAAATATTTAAAGTAAATAAAAAATAGAGCATCGAATGATAATTATTATCGTCATAATTTGGAATTACGATGTAAATTATGACCCATTTGCGAACTGCGTGCAGGCTGATTAATTGATAGTTCTCAAAATCTGGTCAAAATAGTTTGTTTTTTTTCGTAAACTCGCGCTGACGAAAAGAAGTGGATTTCCCTCTACCGTGACACCATGGTTATGAACTGTCCTGGTCTTTCGGTGTGAATAGGGCTTGTCTATTCCTAAATCCAGGTAATTCATTAGGGGAAACTGAAACTGGAATTCACTGGACACATAATTTCGACTGACAATAAAAGATCGCATTTCGTCTCATGTCCATACAATTAATTGTACATGCACTTAGCAAACACCTGTCTTTCAAGAACAAATTAATTAGCTGTTCATTTTGTGTCCGGCCTTCTAATTCAGGAGGAGCGTGCGGTTTTGTAGATGTAACTTACGTTTTCTGTCCTGCCATAATTAAAATCAATCTGTTATGATAAAAAAACCACAGCAATAAATTCACGTTCAATAGACAAGGTGGGACAAGGTGGTCTAGAGGCAAGCTGCTCGCCTCTCATGCCAATGGTCCCGGGTTCAAAACCTGGCCGGTGCAAGCATGTTGGAAGTCTGGGATTTTTCTCATATTTTCCTGTCCCTGATCCTATTGGGGGGTAGGATCGAGTACCTTCTCTTCTCGGATAAGGATGAAAAAATTCGGAGGGCCCGTGTGCACGTTGCACATGTTAAAGATACCTTGGCAGTTGGAAATCGAAAAGAGCAAGCCGAACAGGCCGCTGCCCGGGCAAAATTAAATAAAATTTATCCCTACCATTCCCTCCCACCCCCACCACCCCCCCCCTCCCCCAAAAAAACAACACCCGCCGACCGGTGCTGCACTGTGGCGACGACGTGCCTGCTCCAGTTGTGACTGGGCTGCAATGGCACAAAGGCAAATTTCCCGAATGGGATTAAAGAGTTATACAAAAAAAAAAAAAAACATAATTCAGGCAGTTTCATCCACAAATGAATTGTTGAAAATGCCAAGATCGGGGGAAAGACGGGGAATGGAACGGGATGCAGCTGTCCAATGGCATTTTGTAAAACATCACTTGTGACACCATCAGTGTCCACCCACTAACAATTAGCTGCCACTGGCTGCCAGGAACGTCCACTGTCACCTGTTAAAGTCCACTAACCACAGATGACCTACGTGGGTAAAAACAAAGGCTCTCTTCTCTCTCTCTCTGGTTCTTCTGTCCTCTGATGTTATAAGTAACTGCTCCTTGTTGCGAGTGATAGGACAAAACGTTCCAGTTCAGGCGGAAAGGAATAGACATTAAAAGTTAGAATCTGCAGTCTCCAATGCACATTATTGGGGCAATGCTGGATGCAGAAATGAATGCTCGACGGCCTGGAAATTGTGAATCAAACAAAGTTTTAAAAAACTACTTCAGTAGAAACTACATCCATGAAAAGTTCTGAAGGCACCACTTCAGACCGAAAGAAACCTGCACCGAAAATGTTGTTTAGTATAGCTGAAGAGGTGGTTGCTTAGGGTCGTCCAGAAAAATCAAAGAGATTCAGATCTAGATAGATAGATAGATAGATAGATAGACAGACAGACAGACAGACAGACAGACAGACAGACAGACAGACAGACAGACAGACAGACAGACAGACAGGCAGGCAGGCAGGCAGACAGACAGACAGACAGACAGACAGACAGACAGACAGACAGATAGATAGATAGATAGATAGATAGATAGATAGATAGATAGATAGATAGATAGATAGATAGATAGATAGATAGATAGATAGATAGATAGATAGATAGATAGATAGATAGATAGATAGATAGATAGACAGAGAAATTCTAATCACTAAGTTCACCGATGTTATTGTTATTTCCATAATTGTTACTATTTCCATTCCCATTCCCTGCAAACCTCGCTCGATATTCGTACATCTTCTCTCTGTCTCATACTTTTGTTGTTGCTTTTTTTCTCAATCTCCAGGTTCCCCATTCATCCCTTTCGTCCTGGGAAGAATTAAGTTTTACTGGACCTTTCCAAGCTAAGCGGAGTTTATTTGATATTTCGGACAACTGTTGGATGTTAACGGAGAAATGTAATTTCCTGATGGTTCCAACTGTTTATCTGTGAAACAAACGAACAAATGAGAACAAACGAACCTGGATGAATGGAAGAATTCTTTTGGGGGGAAGGAGGGGACGTTGTCTTATGTGATAAATATTGATCAAACGGGAACATTCTTGTGTACTGTCTATTTGTTTAATGCTTAAAAAAGAAAAACGCAAATAATAGTTCTCTCTCTCACTCTCTCTCTCTCTCTCTCTCTCTGTCTCTCTCTCTCTCTCTCTTTCTCTGTCTCTGTCTCTCTCTCTCTCTGTCTCTCTCTCTCTCTCTGTCTCTCTCTCTCTCTCTAATCTCATATATCGCGACTAGGCTCATTTTGAACGGTAAAAATTGGCAGTTTGAACACTTCTTAACGCTTTCTGTTTGCTACGGAAACCCATCCCATGCACATTTAAGGCAATTTATTCAAGAGTAATTCGCCCTAGCTGTGCTAATTGCGGGAATTTCTACTGTGAGTTACAAACTATGTCTTTTATTTTATTTTTCAAACTGCGATACGAATCAGGCTAATTTTAAAACAGTTTTGACTTTGTTCAATTTTAAATGATTAATAATTGATGTGGCCAGTACACTGCTTGGGTAATGTTTTCAGAACGTAAAAAGAGCATCACAATGGTATGCGTCTCGATGCTTCATCATTGTGCTAAAAATAAATATCTTACAGCAAGAATGTGGATGAACGTAATTTTGACCTGCCTGTTGCACATTACAGTGGTTCTAGCAGATCCAGACCACATTCCTTCCCTCGCGATCTCAGTTTTCCTCAATTTCGCCCCAATTTAGAATTTTCATTTAATGTTTTAGACATGATTTTACAGTGGTAATTGTTTAAACATTTTTATGAAATACAATGTGAACTACTGAGTCGTGATCTCCCGTAGTTATAATTGTGTGCATTGGTATTTTATATTTAATTAGATTGAATTACACAAGGGCTTAATCAACTGACCTAGCATATCAATTTCATTACCATGCGGTTGTACTGCTTAACACATTATCACACTTTAGCAATGCTCTCTCCTTGTCCAATTTTAAAATTGCTTTAGTAAAGAGGTAGTATCGGGATCTTCGTAATTTGTTCTTCCATTCTCAAACTTGCACGGCGAATAAGGGAATATTCTTCACTATGCCTTTAACTTTATTATATCCGTGAAAGTTAGAATTACGGATCTCTTCAGGACAAAGATCCCGCGCGTTCGGCACCTCCACCGACAACAACAGTGCCATTGTTTCCTCAATAACATTGCATTTTCTAAATATCACGTGTCAATAGCCTGTTATTCTTAACCTAAAAATCTAATTCTAGCGCTGGTGAAGCGTACACAAAGTGACACAAGAAATACTATTTTAAGAAGTTCATCCTTTTATCTTCAGGAGGGTTTCAATTCCCCCCGCCTTATCCTTGAACCTCACGTGATTAACCTCAGGCAGATGGCCAGTTTCATTTCCATTTGTATGAAACTGGGCCAGGATGCTGTTGTACACATTTTGTTATTTTAACTTGGGCTTCAACGTGAGCATGGGAGATGCAGGTCAGTACCAGCCAGAAAGATTCACGGACAAGAACTTAATGGCTGGCGAAGATTCACGCTGTTCTACCCGAGCCCAGTGGCGAAATAATGACCCGAGTCTCAAGTTTATCTGACAACCGAATTGCAGCCTCATTATTTCTTGTTCTGAAAAGTGCCGTCCACTAGTTGCTATATATGATATTACTTTGGATGATCGGCAAGATCTGAATACTGACCACTCACACCCTTCCGGGGAATGCAGGAGTGGGTCTACGAACGTGTGTGTATGTGAAAAGGGGGGTGGCGGGGGTGGAATTCAAAGCTACCCCCTGGAACCTTATAGCTCACTAAGTCGTTTCCTATTCCCTTTTCTAGGCTCATCCGAATATTAACCATAGAATGTATTCTTGACTCACTCAAAGCTTTCATAGATACGTAACCATTTACACTGATTCTGGAAGACCTTCCAGTTTGCTATGTACGAGGATGTTGATGCGAGTACCGCGTCCGATTGAGTCAGTAAGTAAGTCAGTTGCCTGTCTTTAAGGTTGGCACCCAGTATGGTCATTGGTAATGCCCCAATCCTGTGAGGCTTGCATCTCCCTGAGTATCTAATTCCCGAACCTTTCATGCTCCGTAACTGGTTTAACACCAGCTCTAGACCATAAGGGACAATTCTGGCATAAAAAGTGGAGGTGACAGGGATGGGATGGGGTGGAGTCCCAGGATCAGAAGGTGTTGATCATCCTAGATCTTGGTCTGTTAAGTGGCGGGTACAGTGTGGATTGTCTATACTGAATTTTAACATCACATTTGACATGAGTTTCTCATGACTTCTTTTCTTTCTCTCCCCTTCTTATCCTTACACTTTCTCAATCATAACGAGAAATAAGTGGAACGCTTTTTTTTTTGTTATTATTGTTGTTGTTTGCTTTTGGCAGTAAATGTCTTTAAATTACTGACTTTGTTGCTTTCTCTTTTCATTTAAATCCCCCCCCCCCTCCAGTATTGCAACAGAGTCGAAGTGAAAGTGTCTCCTCCGGTGCATTTATTTCAGCGTCGGCGGCAAAGTCGTGATGAACAGTTGCAGAGATAATAACGTAATAAACAAACCTAGATCTAATAATATTGTCTGTACTAGTGAGCTGACTATCTTCTCGTGAGCTTGAAAAGGTTAAACCTGACTCCATCAATAGAAATGCGGTGGTATAGTAACGATTATTTCTTTCATTATTATTAAGTTTTAACATTTGGACGGCCTTAGTTCTTGTGTGTCATTATCTCCATTTTCTGAAAAACTGGAGATCTTTTAGTAGGTAGTAGAGGTATAAGAAATGCACACTTTCACACCTGTTTAAAATGCGTTGTGGCACTTATGTAGCTGTTTCACAGTTCCGATTTATTTTAAACTCCTGATCATAATACTAATCAGGCAAATCTTTAACAGCGAATTTCCCAGTTATGCAAAAAGTGGAGTTGGGACACACAAGAGCTAAAGTCGCCACTTCTTGACAATAATAAACTTGACCTGGCACAATGGTAGAGGTGTGCAAATAATGTTCGTCAGTTTTATCCTGTTGAAACTGATGTTTATTACGATAACATAATTTCCCTTATCAGGCCGATCTCTATGTAAGCACTATGGATAGTAAATAAAATGAATCAGAGTAAAGTAAAGAATTTAGAAGAAGGAAAGTGAAGATAAAAATTAAAAAAATAATCATACAGACAAAGGCAGTGTGGAATCATTGTAGAAAAGTACAATAAATAGTCAGTTTTCTGTTTTGTTTGTTTGTTTGTTTGTTTTTATTAAAGGAAAGAATAGTACAACCCACTCCCACCGCAACCCCCCATCACCCCACCCCAACCCCCTCAAAGGGGGGAAGGAAGGGAAGGAAGGAAGGAAGGAAGGAAGGACAGAGATGAATGATAAACTTAAAGAGGATCCCAAAACTGATGAGAAGAGATACAGTAATCCATCTTCCAGAGTACAGATAATGAACAGAAGAGAAGGAAAGGGATTACATCTTCAGACATTCGGGTCTTAAGCTTAGGGAACACAATGAAACGGGTATTTCCATTTTAAATCTTGTCTCGAGAGAGGGTGACCCGAAATGGACGCCATGCCGTCTCTTAATGTCGCCATGACCAATATAACCTTTTAGCAAGAACTCAGGAAGATGTGTGTTCTGGGGCACATATCCCCCCTTTTTGTCTCCGTATTCGCTTTGCCACAAAATTCTGGAATTTGCGTACTTTACCCTCAAATTACATACCCATTTCACAAGCTGAACATTCATTGGTTGTCTGGTTTGGTAAATAAAAACTGAGGTTTTTTCCTGCCAGCTTATCTGGGTTACGTTTTGTTTTCTAATTGTTTTCTATCTTTTCACTGGGCACTGCATCAAACACAAATGAGCCCGGCACAGTGACTGACATGCAAACATTCGTATTGTCATCCGAAAAGTCGGTCCACTCCCGTCCCCTTTCCAAACACCCCCATCCCCCTCCACCAAATCTCTTAGAAAATGAAGATGTGTACAATGAGAAGAAAAAAAAAAAAAACTTTCTTACAAGAACTAAGCTGAACTTGTTTTCTATTTCTTTTTTCAAATGTCTGTATTTTTTTCAATATAAAAAGCCCATTTCTTACCCATCTGACTCTTGTATGAGCTGAATTTAACACAGTTGTAAGGAAGTGGATATGGTTTTTGTTGACGAATTATGGATTATGTCTTGCTCAGTACCTGTCAAGAAATACTCTGAGACAATATCTCTTGGGTGCAGAATCCGTACAGATCCCAACTATTCATTTCTTTGTCGTCTTGCCCGCGTCACAGTGGATTTGATGTTAAGATAAGACTCGTGAACGGTGGTTTGCGGCTTCAAATCCACATTTCCTACTCATGTAACACAGTCTAAGAGAGATAGTCAAAAATATCCAAGGAAAAGCAATTCAATATATAAATAGCTATTATCAGTGGTAAAATAATTGCTGATTGGTCCGCTTCAGTGGAAGAATTCATTTGTAGCGCGCAAAGACATTGAAGGGCTTTATTTTGTCGCGTAGTCGGACGTTCGTTTTTAGAAACAATAGAGAAATAATTATTTGATTTTCATTACTAGTAATCGATTTCTATGTGGATAGATCCAGACGCACGTCCGCCCGAAGACGGAATGCACTAGAGTTCCAGACCAATGGTCTTCAGCTTGGAGAGGTGAGAGGCCTGATCAAAACGATAGTATCACTCGTGACCTGAGTCCATGGGGAAAGTTAAAGGAAACGTTTTTTGTTTTTTTTAATAAAGGAGAATGGATGGAGAGTCATGCCAGTGATGGCCGGCTCCCAGTAAGATGTTTGAAGTGTTGTCTTTTATCTCTCCGACGGAGCAATGGTTGGTAGAGTAGTGCTAAGCCAACTTCATCTTCCCATAAATACAAGATGCTTATTTTAATAAACATTCATGGAAATATTCTACCCGTTTGTAGCCCTTAACAAGGGTGTCACTGGGATGGGAGAGTATCATTTTCCTTTTCAGCACATGCACTCTTGGTGGACTAATCCGGCCCCATTGCGGGATTAGAACGAATGACATCTAGCATACACATCAAGTATTCTAATGGTTGAACCAGTGCAGGAAGCCAACGATAAATTTATTGGTGTGATAATATGAGAAATTCGACTCAGGGTTTGTAGGAGAAAAGATACAGAACAATTACATTAAAGTTCTGAAATCTAAAACCTACAAACCGCTAGCGCAATCACAACAACAACAATAATAATGATAATTGTAATAATAACAATAATATATAATATAATACTATTAACAATAATAGGGGAACACTGTTTAAGGACATAACAATCACTGTTGTCGTCTCGTCACCATTACTTGAATACCTCTGTGACAAACGAAAGCCCTTTCAAGTTCGAATTTGCCAGCGAGATTCCGGACAGAACGCGAATCAATGACAGAGGAAATGGCAAGCCCAGTAACAAGGCAAATTGATAGTGACATACGGGTAAAAGCCTGGGGCTTGTTACATAAGGCATGACGATACTTTATTCCATGTTGTACAAGGATGTCTTTGTTAGGACGGCTTCCTGACAATTCTGTCATTCTGTTGGGCACGCCTTGGGAGAGCTGTAGTTTCGTGAGAGGAAACGAGTGCACCGTGAGCATGATGGTAAAAAAAGAATCCTAAGGTTGTTACATAAGACATGGCCACACTTTCATCGTTCAATGTGGTACAAGGATGTCTTTATTCTGGTGGCCTCCCAGCAGTTTTGTCGGGTACGCCCTGTGAGAAATGTAGTTTTGTGGGAGGAAACAAGTAAGCCGTGAGCTAGGTGGTCACGTTGTTTGTTGTTTGTCTTTTTTTGTTCTCTTGTAGTTCAGACTGTTGCGGTAGGAGTAGTATTGGTAATACCATTAGCTGTCGTCGTATCCCTGGCAATAGTTAGTTGTGGTGTGGCAGGGGTCGACGTATTCATATCTTTGCCTTGTACAGTTGTAGTCTTCATTCTTCAATAGCTATTGTTATTGTCAGGGATAACAGTAGTATGAATTTATGTCCTGCTAAATTGTTCGGCAAAAAAACAACAACAACAACAACAAAAACATGTTTGCTGATAACAGATTAATTGGAAAGAGGCAGTGAGATCAGTCGGGTCATGGCGGTTAAGTTTTTATTGAAGCATTCATTCAGCGGCAGTCTGATAGAACGGACTAAGACCCAAGGAGAAAAACAATAACAAAGAGCAAATAAAAAAGGTACTTTTCTAGCACTGTATAAGAGAGTACCAGCCAAACAATCCGGAAATACATTTGACCAGTAAAAGGAAAAAAAAAATCAAGTAATGAAATCCAGCTATTGTGTGACTTCTTGGCAGGATCACGATGTCACCGTGCAATGTCAGCAATGGCAAAGGAACACTGTAAAAGTGTAGGACGTTTGACTGGGAGAAAGTAACGTCGACAGAACAGGTGGATGTACAGGCAGAAGTTTTTTGGAAAATACCGACCAAATTGAGATTAGAAGGCTCTTACTGAGGAACTTTCCTCATGCTGATAAATTTTAAGAACAAAGCACGGAAATGAATGATAAGGATTATGGATGGCGTTTCCTTGAGATGATTTTCACTACTACTACGTCCCCGTCCCCCCCCCACCCCCCCCCCCACCCCTGCCCCATCAAATAGGAAACACTTATCGATTGAATCAGGGGTCGTGGTAGGGTCATTTGAGGCCACCACCAACAACAACAACCTTGTCCAGGACCTCTCGAAATTAATTAAAACAGAAATCGCCTGAATATTCCAATGATGATGAATATTTTAGGTAAAAGATTAGCTTTCAGATTATCTTTGGAAGATCCGAAGGAAGTAATATTCTGACCTTGTTTTCTTCTAAGCGTACATGATAGATTGGGTATAAGATAACAGAAAACAAAAAGAACTCACCCTTTGAAATACAATAGGTAAGGCCAGCGCCAGAGACAAGGTCCACAGGATGCAAGTGGCCCGCCAAGCCCGGCCCACAGTGCACATGTACTTGGCTCGCATAGGATGCCGGATGGCATAATACCTGCAAAACAGTATAATTTTCTTAGTCAATTCATGTGATCGTGTTAAAGACCACTAATCAGAAACACTTTTGGGATCCCCGATATATCCAGGAATATTTGCCATATTGTTGTATGCGACATTTTGCAGATTTTGAGTTTTTTTCATGAAAGTGGTTGAACAAAACCCATGATTTTACATAAGTCTTCAAATTTTCAATCCTTATTTTCTCGAAAGGGCAAAAATGCACATACAACAATATGGAAAATACCCGACGAGATTATCTGGTGATGCTTCTTTCATTTCAAACCGTTTTGGGTCGTGTGCACATTTTCCAGAATGAGCAGTCCAGCCTCTGTCTTTCCTCAGTAATCATGCCTGATTTGGATTATGTTGTTGTGCATGGCGTGTTCTGTCACAAGGGCCATGGAACTGAAAAATTCCTACATACATAAGGATTTCAGCTCTAGTAGGCCTACTAATATTCGGATCACAACAACTCTGATTTAGTAATAACACAGCGCTATTTCGCGCATCCCATTTCTTCCCTGGGAAATGCCAGTTACACTTACGACATTTGGGACAATGGGACAGTCCAGGGAAGTTTGGCAGCGCTGACGGGGGTAATGAAGAAAAGGTCAGATATTGTAGTCAAGATCTTTGTTTACACTACATGAACTCGTGAGAGATCGAATAGCTCGATAGTCCTGTCCTAGTTTTGCTGGAGCCCCATGACCACACTGTACAGTCTGCTTGACTGGGCACTGTCTTGTTCTCTCTGCTTGTTTTGTTTTGTTTTTGAATACATAAAATTATTATCTTGTGTTAATTTGTCCCTTTTCTTTTCTTTTTATATCTAAAGCCAGTGGAAGGTGATTACCTCCTTCGAGATTGTTTTAGATATTCGATGATGATGAACAATGATGGCGATAAAAGAAGATGGCAAGGGATACTTTGAGGTTGAGTTCAAAAGTTCAATAAAAATTATTGTCTCATTTTTTCTTTCTTGGATCTGACATCATACAGGTTTCCCTAGTTCTCACAACCCCACCACCCCCCCCCCACCCCCTTTGATTTTGCAGGGCACGCCATGTCCCCCCAAAGAAGAAAAAAAAAACTTCTTACGTTCCCAGTAACTGCAGTTTTTCTATAGACGCCCCAAAAACGGGTCACAACCGACGTTTGGAGACAAATTCGGGTAATTTACTGTACACGAGGGACTCATCATGAAAGGCGTAGGAGGTGATGGAAATAGAGAAGCTGCCTGCACGAACTGCAATCATTTGTTCGTGAATACTATTATTCTGAGAGAGATATGGATATGGGGAGGACAGAAAACAAAGAGGCAGGGGTGGGTACTTCATCTCTTTCAAGAGTTCTCATATTTGGACACGCTTCACTTGTCTAGCGTTAACAACACCCCATTAATACCCGGAGAGAAGTGATTTCTCTGATTCATTGACAATCAATCAAGTTGGTGGTCAAGCCTGATGGGAAACGAGTGACAAAGTAAGTGTTTGGGAGCTCGTAGACGTCATTAGGTGGATGAGAAAACAATTTACTACAGCATGGCCGGACCATTAACTACAAGATAGCGTGAAAATGTTGTCCATGTCGGGGACCGAGGATATTGTGTAAGTACATTATGTTTTTATATTGTCATGGGAAGTTAATTTCAATCTATTGATTTAATGATATAAAGACGTTGTAGAGATATAGTCTAAAACTTTTAATTTCATCCATCGCTCGTCAGAAATCAAATCTGGCGTTTTTGTTGTTGTTGTTGTTTTTTTATTTTTGACCTCCTATCTCTCTGCAAACACACACATCGTCACACATAGACACAACGTAAAGTATGACAAACAAAAAGTGTGATATTAATGAACGGCAGTCTGTGTTTACATCTAAATGGTCAGCTTTCGAATGTAAGATCCTGGACCTTGTGCATGCATTTATGCATCTTAAGTTAAATCAGTATGTTTTATTTTCTAATCTTTAAAACACGCGATCTCGGGGCTGTAGTGCGGATCAGTAGAAATTCAGCTCTACTCTTGGCTTCTGTCAGACGAATACTTGTACTGTCCATATTTCTCGATACATAGAAGGTTTGTAAACATCTTCCTCACTGGGAGCTCCTTGGACTACCACACTACTGACATCCGTCGCCCTTTATGGTTTGCTTTCACTCCTTTTACAACATCCACCTGTGCCACAGTATTTACTTGTAACAGTTTTCTAATCCACAACAATATTATACTCCACTGCAACATCTTAAAAATGCTCAGGTGGAGCGAGACAGGTGACGATCTTCAGAGGAAGAGTGGATTCTTTCATTAGATGTTTCGGCCTTTAACTTCCTGACGACTTCTAGAACCCCCGGCCACACCGAGTTCTTGGACTCTCTGAGTTCGTCACCCACCATTTTGTCTTCTCCAGGCTCTTCTTTGAGTTTGAACCGGTACCTTCACTGGAACTGCCTCTGTTTAACTGCATACTTTTATTACAGCATCTGTTATTACAAAGTCCCGCCGCTACAATTACAATATCTAAAATTTAACCAGTAAAACCCATCACATTTACCTTAGCTACCTACCAATAATTATTATAACATCTGAGGTTATGCTTCATCACTAGCTCAGTACAATGTTAGATAGATCTTCCGATGCCTGCGACAACTACATCGTCTCACTAACATCATTATCATGATTCATACTTCTATAATCAATAGTTTTACTATAATGTTGTTGTTGTTTTTTTTACTACAACCACCAGATCTAATGGTTATTGTACTTCAGCATAATAACCATATATCCTAGTGTTCTACTCTGGCATAGGGCTCCATCATCAGCGCCATTCCAGTAATGAAACAAACTACGATAAACCTTTCTTTATAGAAATCTCGTAAGTTCCAGACAAAAGAACTACCACATGATTACCATTAGTTGTAGCATTATAATAATTATTTTTTGTTACAGTCAATGTGTCTAGCACCGTTATTTCCACCAACTCCATTGTTAAAATTATAGATAATTACGCGCGTGTAATATAATCACTGCTAACACTTACAAATTCCACCGATTGATACTGTTTTTGTTCGTCAGGCAGAGAGTGGAAGAGATTGGGGTGGAACAACAACAACAACAAAAAAATCATCTATGCACACAAACACACGATTGGCTAGAAAATAATAACGCCGTAATTAAAAGAAAAAGGTCTTGGCGAGATTCCTCTGTTACCTGGAGTGATGTGCGAGAAATTCCGATTTTGTTTTCAATTCGTTCCAGGCTTTTAAGTTTCGTTTCGTCCTCTCTACGTCATTCTAAACTTTTCTGTTCATGTTTTTCTCGCAATTTCATTCAGAGATTTGTCATTCTCTGAGTATTCACTTAAAAACACACACACACACCAAAAAAAGTCAGCTCTCACAATCTGAGTACATAGATTTCTGCCAAGGCAAAAAGTCTCAGCCCAAACCAGTGGTTAAAATGTCTAATAGTTTTGTTTGCTTTCTTGTTTTATTGTGATCGACGTCTCTTTCTAGCACAGTAAAACCAGAGACAAAGCTTGGGCCACCGCCAGACCGCCAAAGAGTAAAAGATTTAAAAGACATCGCTAGAAATTTTGTTGGTCACCTCTCCGAGTGAGATTGGAAATTGGGACATTTGTTACTGAGTCATGGGCTCTAGCCAAGCACCCACTGTATTTAAACACTTGGCTTCAGTTACAAACGCAGAAGGAGTAAAAGATTTAAAAGACATCGCTAGAAATTTTGTTGGTCACCTCTCCGAGTGAGATTGGAAATTTGGGACATTTGTAACTGAGTCATGGGCTCTAGCCAAGCACCCAATGTATTTAAACACTTGGCTTCAGTTACAAACGCAGAAGGACACAGGACCGGAAACCAGCAAAGCTGGCTGGATACTATGGTGTTGCCTTGTGATATAATATAGCTGCGTATCATGGTGTTACATTATGGCACGTGGCTGCATATCGTGGTGTTGCACTGTGGTATATGGCTGCGTAACGTGGTGTTTCCTTGTGATACATGGCTGCATATCGTGGTGTTGCATGGTGGTATATGGCTGATATCGTGGTGTTGCACTGTGGTACATGGCTGTGTGTCGTGGTGCTGCGCTGTGGCACATGGCTATATATGTGCTGTCGCATTATGGTATGTGGCTGCATATCGTGGTATTGCACTAAGTGACTATGGTATGTGGCTGTGCGTCGTGGTATTGCATTGTTGTATATGACTGCACAATCTGGTGTTGCACTGTGGTACATGGCTCCATACTGCACTGTGGTATTATTATGGCCGCAAACCTTTGTGTTGCATGTTTTGAAAATATCTGATATTCGGAGACGATACCAAGACTTTGCTATAAATTTGCAACGTAAACTACAGTAGGATCAATAGTAGTGGCAGTGCTCCGCGTCCACTTTTTGATCTAATTTCAAACTGAGCTTTATGACATCAGTGAAACGAAGCAATTTCACGTCCCGTAGACTGCAGCATAAGACTTTGGAAGCACGATCAGTTTGCACGTTACAAACTACGCAGGATAATTACATTTATTATTCTCTCTTTTTGTCATAACACAGACTAACTACTTCAGAATTTTTAGTGCTGTTTGGGGTCGTCCAATAAGTTCGTACGCTCGTCTATGACGAATTTTGAAGAAACCAGAAAGATGAGGAAAACAACAGCAACAACAACAACAATAGCAAGACCGTAAACATAAGACAAGTGAGATGTAAATGCATAGAGCAGCGATCCCACAGAAACAAGGATCTCTGCACATGATTTTTGACCTCCTATCTCTCTTGTAAGCTTTTCATGATACGCTTGACCTCAATACCTCTTTTACGAGCATATGACTATTGGACTAGTGAATGACTGTCCATTACAAAACCATGATGTTTTAAAACTCGAATGGAAGTATACATGGACTCTTTGACTGGTTCGTTAAATACATTTTAACGTATGTTCGATTTTCATGTTATCCTGCTTCCTTTGCGTTGAAAAAAAAAAAAAAGAAGACAAAAAGTAAATAATAAGAAAGAAAAACTCTTGAATTCATTGCTATAATTCAATAGGGCACGTAATCCTCCCACACCCCACCCCATTCTGTGTATGCTTCATATACCCTGGGGTCAACAAGGACCCTCCAAGCGTACATTCTTTATGAATGACCCCAAAGACCAGGGCTGCCTTAAAATCATTATAGACCCTTAGGCAAAGCAATAAACTGCGCCCCTATACCCCCCCCCACCCCCCGTTTCAAAAACCAATGCAAATTTCCATTCATGGGGCCCCTGTGCAAATGCCAGGTGCGCCCATGCATTAAGACGGCTCTGCCCAAGACCACGGAATCTCTGCGTTTCAGGAACACTTGGTCACACGATATATCTTACAGAGCAACACAGTAAAACTGTACATGGGCTTGAGGGCATTTTCACCAACAAAGACATTAAATTTGATAGTTTTATCCTTTGCCAAGATGAGATAAAATGTAACTGTAGAACAAGAGGCACAATTCCACCGAGATCATTATTTTCGTTCATAACATAATGATTCTCTCGTACGCTGTTTGCTTCTGCAACCAAGAAAATAGCTGAAAGGAATGTTTTTATCATGCTGGGTAAGTTCTGTGGAATTGAACGGCTTTTTTATATCTGTTTTTACTGTTGGAAACAAAAACTGATATGCACTTTATTACGTTTGACAGGTTCCATTAATTAGCTTTCCCAATATCTCAAAGGCTCCAATTCAAAGATCGCAGTCCCGTAGGCCATACTTGTATTAAGTTTTATGAAACGAAAGATGTCTCTCACTTGAAATCTTTATTTTACGTTATCTCATAAGCATTAATATTATGTTTGTCGTAGTTATCTTTTTCTTTTTTTTTCTCCTCAACCACCCCCCCCCCCCACGCATACACACACTCCGCTAGATATTATGTCAGTCTCAGTGACCCCAACTGAAGATGTAGCTAGTAGCAAACACGACCTGCTATAAATTCCACCCGAGGGGGAAAATTGCCTGCGTCTTTACAATTGCCAGTAATTACGAAACCTCAATTTTCCTGCTTCCTATTCTCCATTACACATCCGACTCTTCTGTTTCAGTGCCCAAAGGGACGTCTGTTAGCCTTTGTGTCAGGTTTGTTTCAAATCAGATTTAAAGTGCATTTTCTGATTGATTAGAAATACAGGTCATGATAGAAGCTAATTTTTGTTGTTGCTACTGACAATGGTTTGGGTGGCGTTGTTGTTGTTGTTGTCTTTATGCAAGTGTGTTCCTTTGGGCGAGTTTTTTTTTTTTTTTTTGCATGGAACGGAGAGAGGAGGAGTGGAGATACTTTGTTGTTGTTATTGTTGCTGCTGTTGTTGTTGTTACTGTCGTTGTTGTTGTAATTGTTGTCGGTGTCTTTGTCGCAGGTCTTAAGAGACACAACTTGTCGACAACTGACTTTAGAGCAAGGCGATGTCTCTGTGAAGCCTTACTTGTTTGCAGTTACCGCCGGGTAACTCCATGTAGGTGGATCGTAAAAGTATCATGTTAGCGTGCTCTTTGTTATTATCATTATTATCATTCTGTGTCTTTTCTTTACTCTAAGTATGCCTTAACCGCATGAAGAGCAAATGGGAAAAAGCCCTCTAGCCAAATGTGGAAGATATCTCTTGATCCACAATGGTGGACCTACATTTTGGGAGTAAGTAACCCATTACACAGTTCGGCCATTGGCAAATATGATAGATAATGTCCTGAAGACACTTGACGTAGTTGATAGCTAGATCTAGAATAATTAAGGGCTTAGAATTTCAGTGGGGGATTTATAAGGATGAACGGAATTGATTTAGATTTGGTTTAGATAATCTAATTAAAACTTGAACTGTTGTGGGGCCCCCTCGCAACCAGCAACAATAGAGCAATAACCAAAAATAAATTCACTCATTGAACAAAAAACAACGTTTCTTCGGAGCCCCTCCTGGATTAAGGGCTCTGAAGCTTAAGCTCCACTTGTTTCATAGTAGATCCGACACTGGCCTGATGACATTAAAAAAGCGACCATCAAGCTAGTAAAAATGCATAAAACATAATTATTGTGTATACATACATAATTCATACACATACATGAGTACACAGACCGGTCTTACCTTTCCATACTCATTGTTGTCAGAGTTAAGACGGAACATACGGATGAAACATTCTGAAGGTAGTGAACGCCTTTGCACAGAAACTCGCCAAATGTCCAAGAAAACGTGAAGAATGCGGCAAACTGAAACAAGAGAACAAAAAGTAGGAAAAATCAAGAATGTAATTTAAAGGCAAAAGTTACCTCGTACATATTATTCGTCATTAGTCCTGTGTGAAATTTACGAGTATGTGATCAGGTCGGGAAATAATGCGAAGTTAACACACATACAACCACACAAATACATACACATCGACTTCCAATTGTTTTCTTTTAGGATTTATTGCATGGCTTTTTTGTACTTTAGTTTAGGCTTGTTGTTGTTTTGTTGTTTTTTTTTGCCACATTTTCAACAAAATAATGCAGCTGTGGAAATTGAGTCTCAGAAGATCATCAGTGTTAGGAAATGTCATTTCCTTCTATTGTTACAAACCCAAATGCATGAAGGTAAGACCACCTAAATCTCACTGCAGACCACAATGGCATGTCTTAACCGATTAAAATTACATTTTTTATCTTCCATTTGGACAAAATAAGCGATTCAAATAATAGAATTGAACGTTTTATTGACGAAGGTACAGTCGCTGGTTTCTGATTGCTGAATGACTTTGAAGTAAGAAATGTCGTCTGGTGAAGAAGGAAATAAAATAGTGCGTTATAATTACCATGACTGCTCATTTTTCACACCGTGGAGAGCTCTTGATAATATAGTTTCTGTGTATTAGACAGTTTCTATGATAGCACGCTCTACAAAATGAGATTAGTAACTTCAATCCCCAAAATGTGTTCTTAGACATAAAATTAATATTCTACAGAAGAATGCAAAAACCGCTTTTTAAAAAAAGACCAAATGCAGGGATTCCTTCTTCCAGAAGCACATAAAACGAGGGAATGCAATACATGGGAATCCACTTACGAAACCCCCAAGAATTTCGAGTGGTCACGTGGTAAAACGTCGATTTCAAAAATGTCAAATGTCCAAGGTCTGGCTCCCCCGTGGGTCTCATTACAAAACAGGCACAGCAAGCTGTTTAAAGGCAAAGGCAATTGGAATACATTGGCCTAGACGCAAGGTGTTCGCCCCTTACACCGAAGATATCGGTTTCAGTTCCCGGTCGGTGCAGACATGTTGGAAATGTGGGGGAATTTCCTATCCCTGATTCTATGGTAGGTAGGATCAATCACCTAGTCTTCTTGGATAAGGACGAAAAACTCGGATGGCCCGTGTGCACGTTGCGCACGTTAAAGATACCTTGGCAGGTGGGAGTCGAAGAAGAGTCGGCGTAACATGGTAGGCTGCCCGGGCAAAATTTTAAAAAAAACACCAACTAAGCCTTTACCACCCGCTCCCCCTCCTCCCCCCCCCCCCCCCGCACCCTTCCAAATTGGGATCAAAGAAATATACAACTACAAATAACACTACAATAAACACAAGAACAAGAAAAAAAAATTTGAAAAATAAGAAAAAGAGAGGTGCCAGCGCCGAAGGCAGAGATCCCAAGAAAACAAAGACCTCAAAACTAGTCTTAAACCCACTGTTTCATGTTGCCTGGACTAAACTCGTCTAAAGGTTACACCAATATAGAAATCATTTTGATGAGTATTTGAAGAGTTCCGGAGCAGAATCAAATCAACATTTGGCAGTATTCTCGCATTACAGCTGTAATCTGATTTGACAGTGCTAAGAACAGACAGGATCTTGAGACGATTGGACCTGTTCTGTAGTGCCATCAAAAATAATGAGCCATCAATGCTCTTCGGGCCAAGACAGGAAATTATCTTGTCATAGCCACGAAATGTGGTAACTGTAAGACTTTAAGGGGCTTTCCGTGTGATCAAAATTGTGCCAGAGAAAACCGTCAGTTGTTGCGACCGTATGATCTAAAGATCTCGTGGTAACAAAATGTTACAGTCTATTTGAAGGAGTGCATGGGGTCCGCAGTGTCATTACAAACGATTGATCATTGAGAATGGTGATTAAAACTGCGAAGGACTTGCTTGTTTTAATTTACATAAGCTTTTCATATTATTATGGGTGGCGGACTGGCGGACGGTGGATAGATGGATGGTTGGATAGATGGACAGGTCTATCTATCTATCTATCTATCTATCTATCTATCTATCTATCTATCTATCTATCTATCTATTTATCTATCTAGCTATCTATCTATCTATCTATCTATCTATCTGTCTGTCTGTCTGTCTGTCTGTCTGTCTGTCTGTCTGTCTGTCTGTCTATCTATCTATCTATCTATCTATCTATCTATCTATCTATCTATCTATCTATCTATCTATCTATGTGTCTGTATGTCTGTCTGTCTGTCTCTCTATCTATCTATCTATCTACCTACCAATCAATCTATCTGTCTGTCTGTCTGTGTATCTATCTATCTATCTATCTATCTATCTATCTATCTATCTATCTATCTATCTATCTATCTATCTATCTATCTATCTATCTATCTATCTATCTATCTATCTATCTATCTATCTATCTGTCTGTCTGTCTGTCTGTCTGTCTGTTTGTCTGTCTGTCTGTCTATCTATCTATCTATCTGAACGCCTACCTGGCTACCTACCTGTCTGTCTGTTTACCTATATGTCTCATTAACATCTCTTTTCTCTATATATTATTATGTATGTCCCTATATGCCTGTGGGGGTTCCAAGAGACCGAGGGCTGGCGTTTTCTCTGAATTCATCATGGTAGTAATGTAACATCTTGTTTTCTTCATGTACGTTCACTCCTGAGGAGCCCCTTAAACAGATCAATTTTTTTGTTTTGTTTGCCTCACTATTATCTTAAATATTACATGGCCGAATGGGTTTGTGTGGTTTTAGGTGTGTGTGTGTGTGTGTGTGTGTGTGTGTGTGTGCGTGTGTGTGTGGCAGAGCATTACAAAAATTCAACAGAAAGGGATTACATGTGTTCGTTTGCAGCAACTTATCCTCCTATCTGTCTATTGATCAGTGTGATTATGCACGCACTGGAAAGATAATGGTATGTGGATTTTTTCTCTTTTTTGCTGTGAGTTCCCAACCACTGTTAAAAACAACAAAAACAAACAAAAACATTTCTTGGTCTTATGGCCGTGCTAGACAGAGAACTATTATTCTTACATGGACTTTGGCTAGAGTCAAGGGACAGACAAATCCAGCTAGTTTTAAAGTGCCACTTGTCTTTGTTTGGGGCTGAACGGATCAGAAAAGAACATCCATCTAGATTCTTATGCAAACGTTGACATTCAAGAAATAAAAAATCTGGATACCCTTTCTAAATCAATTGCTATTCTGGGATCAAATTACCAACATTAGGAATGCGAAAAAAAAAAAAAACGTACCATACGGATACGTTCACATGGTGACAGCGTCTGTAATTCATTGTTTGTACTATACTCCCATCTTTTTGTGTGGGCTGGCTATGCTCCGAGTGGTGGTGAAAAGCTTAGAAAAACCAAAAGGGAGTGGTGGGATTTTGTGTGTGTGTGTGGGCGAGGGGAGGTGTGGGTGGGGTTGGGGATGGAGCTTTAAAAAACAACAACCCCAGCCGTATGTTCCGAAAATGAACGGGCTTGGCGAGTTAAATAATGGGTGTTATATGATTTTCACGATGCACTCACAAATTGTTGGCATGCATTGATCAATAAGTGATTGGTGCATCCTATGTTACGGAGGCAAACAACTGATGACTGATTAAAAACTGAACAGAGGTATAGAAGGACTGGTGGATGAATAATTCAGCTTACAGGGTCAGTTCATTGATGACTGATTAGAAGAAGCATGGGTGAATGGGTAGAAGAGATGGATGGGTCTGTCCAGTGATGGAAGAACGGAAGATGGACAATTTAGCATATTTGATTAATTAATTGACGGATGATTAAAACTGTAAGTGAATGAAGGGAATGACAAAAATATGGAATGATTTGTCGGTGGATGGAAGGACGGGAGGATGAATTCCTCACTTTTCCTTTTATTAGCGTTGAAAACTATCACTATCTTGAACCCCTGATCCTTATTCTAATAGCATCTCGGGCAAGGAACATGAAGAAAGGTGATAAAAGACAATTTAGACTTGATCTCCCTTCTCAAACGCCCCTGTCTCCAAGCAGTTTTAGAAGAAACTAAAAAGTAACGCCCTAAGAAATAAATGAATGGCCTTATCTACCCACTCTTATCCAGGCAAAAACTATTTCATTTGCGTCATTTCAGATTCTAACCTGTTTCTGTGTAACATGACAAGCATGGATAACTTACATTTTACCAGTATAAAACTTGAAAAACCTGAATTTAGATTTAAGTAGTCTTTAGCTCTTTTTAAGGAAACAGTGCGAAAGAAAAAGAAAATCCCAGATAATGTTTTAAATCGATAACGTTCACACTTGCGTGGGAGAAGAGCTGAAGACAAAGGGAGACTAACTTTCCAGACTAAATCACAGGTACATCTGTAATTCGCTTTTTACAAATGTCACTCATTCAGCTCTCTGAGATCAATGATCGATCTTATTATTATTATTATTATTATTATTATTATTATTACTATTACTATTATTACAACTATTACTACTCGGGGATTACACAGATGTGATTTTTAAAGTTGAGCTCGATCACCAGTGCGTACATTTAGGCGCAGAACGAAACTTCCTGTCATACTTTTTCATTCTACTCGAAGGAAATGCGTCTTTTTTCTCGCTCAAAATGCCTTACACCTTCTCCTGTTGAACTCGGATGTGGTTCAATTTCAACAAAAGTATTAAAAATCGAGCGAACTTCAGGCATTATAGAATGTGCCCACTTGCACCTGTAGGACTTCTATGCGTAAATTGACATTTTGTGGAATTTAAGGCTCAGCGATTAAAAACCTTTCATGATTGCTTTGGAAGTCTTACTTCCTTTATAACATGATGATTTGTTTTGTTTTGGGTTTTAATCTTAAACAAGAAGAATGAGTAAAAGTGGTATCAGACATGACGATCATTGCTGTGGAGTAGACAGGAGTTTCTTCATTCTGGAATTTGGCCAGCTCCAGTGCATAGATTTATAATAACGTGCCTCTGATCTCAATACAATAAATGCGTGCGCTGTTCTGCGCGACTATCGCCAATGAATAGTACTTGATTGATGTTTTTGGTTATTTCCTGTATTAGCTTAACAGTGGTGGTTGTAGTGAATTCCGAGTAATTACCAGTAAAGAATTAACGTCAACCAGCTTGAACATTATTTTCATCACTAAACCTCGAAGCTGAAAAATTAGAAAACTGAAGATGTGCTGTTTCCACTTTCAGTCCTCGAAACCTAAACCTCTCCCGGCCTCCGTCTCCTCTAAGCCATCTTGACTACTTAATCTCGTCGCGATAACAAGCTGAAATAAAAATAAAATTGAACATTGTGGACTGTTGAGTACTGGTCGTATTTTAGTTCCTCGCAGAGATGTTTATCAGAGTGGCTGTTGCTGTTGGCGTCAGTTTTGGCCTTACCCCGGCTCGACTATTTTATCTTTTTGACAGGCAGCTGAATCATGCAATGTTGGAGACGCTTCCCTAAATCCTTCAGATGAGATGTGCAAACAATGTCCCCTTGTGAAGAGCCCTCAGCCGTCAGAACTAGGCCCCAATCTTCCTTGTATCGACTTTTTTTTTTTTTTTCATTTGTTTTTTTAAAATGATCCTCGCATTGACACACTGACCTAGCCGCCTAGATTTACACAGTTCTCTCAAGGAATTGAGAAGTAATATAATTATTTTTCTCGGTCAATCACGGACTCAGTACTTCCTAGTATAGGAATGGCTGAACTAATCCTCCGTGCATGAGATGAAATGCATAAGTTTGATTAACCCTAACAACGTGAAAGTAACAGTTGTTTTGACCACGTAGCCATTCTATTCCCCCAAAAGCTTTTTTCAGGCCAAGAGTGAGAAACTGATGGCCAAATGGCCAACTTTTTATTGAAATTGATTAGCATTTCAAATCATTATGTGTTGAATTTCAAACATGAATTTTTTCATTTCTACTGTTGTCTTGCCGAAACTTTCACCCTCGAAATATTCCAAACTTAAAAGAATAATGTCTGAAGACTTCCATTCACAGCCCCAATAATGACTGATTAAAATATATACCATGAGTAAAGTCTGCGTCACAATTTGCCAGCCCGGCTGAATTAACGTAGTGCAACAACCCAAGCATAACAACCACTTCTCAAGAAGAAAAATAATCACACAATGCATGTAGGTTTAGCATAGTGGCCAAGAGTTAATACAGGACGAATGCAATAATTCTTCAAGCAATCGTATCCGCGGAAATGATTAATTCCATACATCTTAGTTTCTGGAATGCCCGTTTTGAACTAGGATGTGCCAGAAACTGTTGAAAGAACTTCCGTTAAACATCAAGTAATTTGTGTAAATAGTGAATTGAGACATGTCGTGCTGGAAAACAAATAAAAATTAAGTTTAATTAATTTGTTTTGCAAATTGTTCCGAATCTTTGTGTTGGCCCTGGTGATAGATAGAATTCCTACCGGTATATTAAATGCAGTATGTGTACGTAGGAGATGACAATTTCACAAAATACATTACAAGTCAAATAAATTTTGTCCATGAAATTCATGATTGAGGATGATTTCTCTGTAAATTGATCGTTTTTTTCATGACCTGGGGCTGTTGTTAAATACTTTGATTTTATCTTTTTTTTTGTGTGCGTTGTTTTTCATTATCATTGATTATGCTTAGTATACGCCTCTTTTTTGAATAATAATGGTAATGCTATTCTTACTTGCTGACGCATTTCTTTTGGAATAACGTCTGTTTTCACCCGACCTTGATGTTCAGTTTGGAATGACATTTAATTTTCACCAGCCTCTGATGTTCCTTTTCGAACAATTCTAATGTTCACCAGACCTTGATATCACAGTATTTTTGGAATGGCATTTAATTTTCACCAGCCCCTGGTGTTCCCTTTGGAATAACATTTGGTTTTCACCCGACCCTGAGTTCCTTTTCGAATAAGGTTTGGTTTTCAGCCGACTCTGATGTTCTTTTTGGAATAACGTTTGGTTTTCAGCCGACTCTGATGTTCCTTTTCAAATAACGTCTGGTTTTCACCCGACTCTGATGTTCCTTTTGGAATAACGTTTGGTTTTTCACCCGACTCTGATGTTCTTTTTCAAATAACGTTTGGTTTTCACTCGACTCTGATGTTCCTTTTGGAATAACGTTTGATTTTCACCTGATCCAGTTAAATAAGTGCAGTGGAATTTTTCCTGTAGTAAATCTTCAGGGGAACAAAACTGTCAGTTGTTGAAGTCCTGTACTTTAGGCATACAAAGTCTTCACATTATAATTACGACACATCAAAGTTCTGGCCAAAGATAAGGCAGCAAGGCCTTTGTTTGTTTTTAATCAAGGACGCTCTCTCACCCCATGGGCTCAGTTTAATCACCTGACCTCCAGAAATAAAACACACAAAGACAAGGGATTTACCGCCCTTAAATGATCAATCTTTCTTTTGTGGCGGAAGATAATGACAGGTAGGGGGATTATAATACCAGTTTTTAATGGCTTAGTGTCTGTAAAGGAGGACAACAGATTAGACAGAGAGAACGGCAAAGAAAGAACTGCAAATGAGAGAAACCGACAGAAAGACAGAACAAGAGGTAGGCAAACAAAATTAATCAGCCTAAAGCTGGGTTTTCAAATGTACGGAAAAGTAAACGGCAGCGGAAACGTCAAAAATCCCACAAGTAGTGACATAAAAAGAATTTTTCATGTGTGCGGAAAACACAGCTTAATTAACGAATCAAACGATAGCTAGTCAATAATTTATACCAGCTCATCACATCCTAGTAGTGATAACTGAAAGTATTATCTTTAAATACATTAACAGCATTTTTTATAGTCTTTTTTTAAACCTGTCCCCAACACTGGACCTGACAATACACACTGATCAATGAAGAACAAGCATTCTGTTAACTACACAGGACATGGTTATGTTCATGGACAACGCTATAAAAACTGTGCAAATAACCACTATTAATATTACTGAATTGGGTGACGTACCGGCCACTACTTTATTGTGCAAAGATTGATGAGCATCTATCTTCCGGGGTGAAGTATCGGCTACTGCTTTATTATAATTGGTGAGCATCTACCTGGTGTCCGAGAACAAGCCTGTAATTACATTACTAATTTAAGAAAGCTAAGTCAATAGTAAGGGACAATGGAGTTTTCATTTTCAGTGACCTGTTGGCCGCTTCTGGATTCCCGAGTGAGCGAGCTGCGTTAGACTAATGGAATATCTATGGAACACTATAGATACAGGGAAGGGGATAGAGATTGCGGGCCTATTATAGTGAACAGAGATTACTCAATGGGCTCATTGTTTGAAGAAGCGTAGGTGGTACGAGTAATCATAGGAAGTTCAACTGAAGTTCTGATATTATTATGACGTTGCCGTAAACTTCCTACATTCCTGGCAGTTTGAATTTCATAATTAACGAACTTTTCTCTCGATTTCGAGTGACTTCAAAAAGCAAGGTAGGGGAATGTGTGTGTGTTGGGGTGGGGGACTGGGGGGGGGGGGGGAGTTTGTTAAAAGACATAAATAGATGGAACCGCTACACCCTTAATACCTTGTCATTTTCCACTGTTTTTATATTTATCTATTTATTTATTTATTTATTTTCCTCAGCTGTATGCTCGCTCTCCTTTTCAATGAATTAAACAGCTTACTGTCCAGCGTAACTTTGCCAGGCACGGCTTGTAATGTAGCAATAGTGACGATCCCTCGAGATCTGAGAAGGACGAGACTGCGCACCCATCTGTGAATACGAAAATGCACCGAGCAATGTTTGAGAAATGAAACTGTAGGTCAGTTACCTGAAGATTAGACTGAGCTGCACGTTGTCCACTTCGGTATCGACCTATTTTCCAAGCACCCCAGGCAAAACAAGAACCTGAAGAGATCACTAGGTTATTTCAATACCCTCCATTCAAATCCCCATTCTTGCAGTAATGGTGATTGCTCATTCACCGCAATAATTATTCCCATTCACTCTGTTCTCCATCAATAACAAATTATCTGAATCAACCGCTGATGGCGATATTAATATGTTTAATTATTTATTACTGACCTCCCTGCCTGTTCCACGCATTACTTTGTTTCAAAGGAGTTCCCCTATTGGGACAACCTCAGTTCTTTAAGGAAAAGAACAGGATCTAATTCAACCATCTTGTCTTGATGGATCTATTGTGCTGTTGCCAGTGGGGCAGTAGGAAGATTTCTTCAAAATGATATAGATTTCTACATGTGAAAGAGAATTACTCTGATCCAGAATAGAGATGCGTATTGGTGCTTTGGTTGCACAGATTTTATTAAGTCTAATCTGCTGTGTACATTTTGAATTGGTTATACACAGAGGAGTTGGGACATTATCAATACAATGCTGTCTCTTACAATGCGCCATTCACATGATAGTGATTCATGAAGATGACAGGCTATTCAAGGGCCAATGCTGAGGTGATCGTTGACATAATGAACATACTGGTTCTGATGAGGAATGGAGGGTTTAGCATGGGCCGTTCTGTGAGTACTTGAAACGACAATAACAGAAAAGAAAATTGAAACTCCTGCATGGGAAAGCGAGAGTACAGGAGATCTTCGTTAAGAGGAAAAGAACCCCCGTCACACAATTAGTGTTTCTGCCTTTGACATCCTTACGCTCAGTGGGTCATGAATCTGGGTTGCTCCTGGGTTTTTAATTTTCCTTGATGATACTTGGTTTCTATTCCGATCGATTCAAACCCATCTTAGTGATGACTACCGCTCATCGTTCTCGACATTTCAGTTTGTGAGAGGCTGGATGCTCACGGCCACGGGTTTGTCATAGAACTGCTGCAATTTTCATCTGTTTAAAGTGAAATTCCACATCATTTGTTTCCTTCCTATCAAAGTTTTACACATTGTGGTACATAAAATCTTTCTTATTTGTTTCCTGCTTTCCCCAACCACTTTCTTGGAAATGCCATGGCGTATGTATGTTTTATTGACCTGAAAGATCCTGAAAGATGAAAAATTCTTTCTAATCCTAAAATTAGCACGCAGGTCGTAGGGTGTCATACCCATATCCACAAAACGAACACATTTCCCTTCTACCTCAATGCTGACCTCCGCATTCAATTTTTTGTCTGGAATATTTTCCACGAGTTGTTAACACATCTATTTTGATCTAATACAGCCAGTATTAGTTGGATTGGGAAGTAGGATTTACTCCATCTGGCTGAACACTTTGAGATGCTGGAGTCCTCATTTTGGTATCTACGGAGAGCTATAATAAGCATTTTGAACCAGTGTTAGAATTTATTTTTCTTATCACTATGTGCCCAAAATCTGTCTCAATCCAGACTAGCCCCGGCTTCAGCTCATTATCAGGAAAGAACACAGGAATAACGCACACGGTTGCCAGTCAGAGAAAATACTTCAATTCCAATATTGAAACCGATCAAGATATAAGCAGACATTATATTAAAGCTGACTACTCTGGAATTTCTGACTCTTATATGCCCCATCGAGCGACTGAATTGTTGTCATTGCGCCAGAGATAAAATTGGAAACCCAGTCCTGGGTTTTATGTGAAATCACAGTAGAGAAAATATGAGCCCCGACAATACACGTTTTCAGGAAGACTTTTCTGAACAGACCTTTGGATTATGGATCAGGCAGAAATTCTCACGTCATAGAAATAACATTTGGACTAACTATAGCGGAGGTGGTCAGCCAGAGCTATTTTTTTATACCTTGACATATACAGACGTGACCAGGTTGTCTTTTGCAAAGGTTACAGCTGACGCGACAAGAGAATAAAGATCTAAGATGCAGTAAAGAGTTATATACAAGGATATTCATTCTTCTCATGAAGTCCGGCCATGTCGAGCTCTTTCGTCCCCCAGAGAAATAAACTTCTCAAGCTTTTAAAAGTTTGTTGTTGTTGTTGTTGTTGTTGTTGTTGTTGTTGTTGTTGTTGTGTTAATGCAGATACAGAGTTAAAAGTGAATAGACTTTATACGGCAATTTGTGTGATACTGAGGTGCACTTTATTCGTGTAATTGTTTAAAACCCTCGATCGATTTTTGCGCCAGGCCATCATGCAATCTTTGGTTGATAGTAAAAATGCAAACTTTACTTCTGAATGAAATTTGTAGCAATATTTTCACAATTGCGGTAGCTGTGTAGTTCATTGTCTTTTAATCGATTGTCTGATCCACCGACAAATCCATAAAAGTCAGTTTTATGGCAAAACACACACACGCAGACACACAAAATCAATTAATTGCTTAATCTGGCCAATGGCGGATTACATTCTCAGACGCTGGAGGAAAAAAAATGGACAATAGAATGTCCTCGCTAATTCAGGATTTCAAACTGTCATTAGGTCAAGAATGTCTTTTGGGAATCTTGGCCTGGTAATAAAACGCTTTATTTGTTCCCATGCATATTGTTGGATAGGTTGGGAAACTAGTTTCTGGGATCGATTGCCATCAGTGTAAAGTTTGTTCCTGGTCGCCATGAGACCAATGAGTTTGTTGCCTTAAGGAACAAAAAACAAAAAAACTATCCAAATAGCCAGGCTCTTCACTCCGACCTTCCTGTGTTAACAGCCTCCAGCGATATCCCTGACCTATATAACTGAACCTCTTTATTGCCCCCCCCCCCCAAAGTTAAACATCCTGCCCCATACACAACAACAGGTTTTTAACAAACACAGAATGCCAATAAATGTTACAGACTAAAAGTTTATATCCATTTTTCCCTATTCTTTAAAAAGTTTTTTCCTTTTATTTTTTTTTTTTGCCTGATAAAGGAATTCAATGAACTAAAGATTGCTTCGTCTAAATATCAATAAGAAATACTTTTTCTCACAAGATTTAATGTAATATGATAATGTAGTTTCCTTGTTAACCGTTACCAAATTAATGTAGGACTTTGCAAGCTGTCACATTTCAACCATGCACCATGCTTGAGACTAACTGTGGACAGTGGAATTCCACCCCCCCCCCCCCAATCGCCTTCCTCCCCAAACACACACTTAGAATGACCCGGACAGCTTGAATGTGGCACACCCACCAAGCCGCTCTCTGACACATGACTGCTTAATCGTCCACAGGCTCTGGTTTACGAATGAAAGAATCGACACAATAGACCCAGCCAGACACCTCACAGATCCATTTGGTATCGATGACCTGGGCACGTGGAGTTCTGTCACCGGACTGGGTGTGAAAGTGAGCTGAAAAGTGCTTTGCTAATTGCGTCAATCCTCTACGCTACAGCGACCAGACTATAATTATATTCTTCCACCCCGAAGATCACGATATCGAGTATTTTGAAAACCGAAGGCGACAATGAAAGTTTTGCACCCCAAAAATATAGGTGGGAGAGTTTTCTTACTTACTGAAATAATTATTAGAATTTAAAAGAATTATTTTAATGGGGTAATCTGAGATTAACGGACTTCAATTGTTAAACGTATCAATCTTGACAAGTATGCCTGCCTGTAATTATAAATGACTTCTAGCGAATCGTTCATCTGATCGACATTGTTATTTTCTCTGGTGTACCTATGCTTCACAGATAAGGTTCATGGCTTTGTTCAAAACAATCGCGCAAGAAATCAAAATTGTCCGCAGGTGTTAAAAGATGTTGTAAAAATACGACACAGTTAGGTGAGGGGCACTAAAGATATAGTAAAATAAACCAATGTTTTGAATCATTATTGATTCTTCTTGAAGGCAACATTAATATGGAACATAAGATTGTTTATGACATAATACCATATGACATAATAGCATAGATCCATGACTGTAGGTAATGATGATGGTGGTGGTGATTTATGTGATTATTTGCATAATGCACCACGACATGACCGAGAGTCCTGACTACATTAGTGTCTAATACATTTCATTCTTAATAAGAAACAGTGCCAAAATAGAACTCGCATCCAGTAATGTCCTATTTCAGTTTGTTGTGCAGGTTCCACCGAAGTGAAAGGCAGTTTCATTGTTATGGCACAGGGCTATAAATTTTAACTCTCCCCGAAAGACTCATTGATTCTCAAGAATTAATTTGACAAAAGGACTCAGCTGAGGGGGAAGAGTGGTGCTAGATGAAATATCATTGATCGAAATGACGTAGCCATGAAATGCAGTGTGCGTTACGTTAATTCATTACTTTACCTTGTTACAATGTTACTTACAAAATTATTTGGTTCAGTGACAGCCCCTACTGGTAAGTGTCATTTACGTCATGCCGAATGTCATGCACTGCCCCCGCCGCCATTTTGTTTTAAAAATCTCGGAAGCGTAGGTTATCTGAAGTCGAGTGAAACCGATCCGTTATCCATTGTTTTTCAAACTGTGTTTCTCCCACATGGGATGTTGGTGTGAGTATTGACCATGATTGCCACGAAATACCTGACATCTGGAATGGAGACAATAGAGTTTTTTAAAACTATAACTGTACACACTTATCACAGTTCTAACACGCGAGGTCTATAGAGGTTGAAAAAACAATGTGAGGATAGTAACATTTGTCATGTTAAGTGAACAGACCGAATGTGATCACAGTATGGAAGGGAGGGGGGGAGGGGAGGGGGAGGAGGCGAGCATGCGTGGTGTAACATAACTATATGATTGTCGTAATATACTCTTTAGCTATATCAAAATATCTGTCTCACTGTCATCAATCTTTCTGAAAGAAAAAGAGAAATGATAAAAGCGTGCATCGCTTATTGTGCGCCAGTCGTACTGAGTTCAAGCTGTGTTCTAAACAGTGACAAGGAAGATTATGCAGCAAGGGCCACCCGAAACTCTGAGAATGAGTAGAAATAGTACCGTAGAGATTTACTATTGCGTGACCGGACTGACTACAACTTGCCGTGCTTGCACATGTATGTCGATGAAACTGTGTGCTCACAAGTGTGTGTGTGGTAGGCAGACAATTTCTTCTCCTGGTTACGAGCAGCAGAAAAAGGGATGGCTTTCTTTCGTAGTCTATTTAGCCACAGAAAAGTATTTTCACTTGTATGTTGTATTATATCAAACAGCAATCCAGTCCTCGTAACAAAAGTTGACGATTTTCTCTAAAGTAGTGATCTAACCAGTACACTTGTAGTTAAGATGTTGATGAAGAAATTCATATCTATCTTAAATGACAGCCACCATCTCCTGTTTCATCAAATTTCTAGATCATCCAAGAGCAACGGAACAATACATATAAAAGCACACATAGAAAGATACAGAAGATCGTTTTTGCCCTCCGCATTTAAACTCAACAAATCATTTTAACTAGATGTTTGCCACATTTCACTATGGTTCTTTAAAATACCACTTAATGTATGCCTGTTACTGAGTTATTGAGTTGTGGTATCTTTATGTAATGATACGTACGATATACGTACCATGTATGGGCTATTAAACGCTCTGTGAAAGAAAACTTCCATCAAGGGATAATAAAGTGATTCTTATCTTATCGTATCTTATCCTATCGTATCTTATCTTATCTTATCCTATCTTATCTTATCTTATCTTATCTTAACTGACTCACTCAAGATCTGTTACTGACTAAAACAGTGAAATAAAAGGAGGCATGGCACCTTCCGGCCCACCTTACCCTCTGATAGTTAAATAGGATATTGTAAAGCATGTCGATGGTGTCGGGCGCAAACCAGCCAACTCAAGGTAGGCAAATTTTACATTAGGAACAAAAAGTTGTGGATAACACAGAAGGGAAATGTACTTAGCTGGTTTGATCACACGTTCTAGTTTGAATGTTTCTATTGAACTATGGTAAGAGCTATATTTACAGATGATGCGGAGTTCCAATCTTCATAAACTGGTACTATAAAAAGAAATATGAAATTTTCGGACTTAGCCGGTTTGCGCCCGCCACCATCGATGTACATTCTAAAATGCAGTGGTCATTTTGACCCCCAGAGATGTTGTATGGTATCGATTCTCCTTGTCGCCTCGACAATTTTAATTTTACACTCTAGATTTCAGAATTTTGTAATTCATTTTATTTTCGACAGTCAGCCTCCTGTGGTTCACTTCCTAATTTTATTGTGTTCGGTTCTCAGTTCTGGGTGTTCTTTTTCCCTTGCAATACTTCAACCATGAATAAATCATTTACTGAGTCTGGACAGGGTGACTTTCCATTTGAAATGTTGCTCAACGCGACTTCAACACGTGTACATTATTTAATTAACAAAATAGGATCTTGCACTGAGGTGGGTGTTAACAAAGTCCCTGCTCACGTAAGAAGTTACTACAGAGAGATACATGTACATGGTGATAAAGAATGTTTTAAGTATATCAGGACTCTTTGTGTAGTTACTTAAAAATCCACTCAGAAGAATGTTACCCTCATTGTGTTAACATAATCGCCTATCTCATTTTTCATTGTTTTGAAAACAAGAACTGTTTGTCAACGTGAAATGTTTATCTTTTGGTGTCGGTTGTTTAGGTTATCACTGCTGGTACGAATTTGAACACATAGCGTCAGACTTAGTCCCAACTAGAATATCACCAACCAATGCACTTCTGGGGCCGATGTCTGAATGGTGGCACGGTGGTGATATTCAGGTATAAGCCCATGCAATTTCTCACTGGTAGTTTGCTGTTCACTGCTCGGCTGTCTGAAGTTAATTTTTACAGTAAGCAAAAATACAAATTATTGCAGAGGATCTGGTCGTGTTTAGATATTCTTGAGTAGGCTGTGCGACGTCATACTTCAAGCTGATGTGCTAACGTTGCTGCGATTCACCACTGAACCTTGGAGTAAACATTTAGTTGCATATTGATGTCTTGCGTACTTTTTTGGCGGGCTCAATGTAACAATAAGGACACATTAATAAGACACTTGATTTACCTGCGCGATGCATTAGTACACATACTGTAGCAATGACGTATTGTGTACACATTTCGAGGCATCACATTGTGAATAGTTGAATTTTCGGTGCATGCTTAGATGTCGAGAATTTGAAACTACTGAGCCAAGGCTGTTTTCACAGCCTAGAGAGATTGCCCAACATTTGACGAGGAGATCCCATCCCACGCTGCCATAAGGGAAACACGATGCTTAGTTACTGTTGTTCTTGGGTTTGTTTTTAACTGAAGAATTAGGATGAAAAAATAGCTTAGGCCCAGCTCACATAGGACGACACGCGAAACGAGAAACGCGAAACAGGAAACGCATCATGCGTGAGAACAAAAGTGGTACCAATGATTTAAACGGCAATGTGCACATAGGAGGTAACGACACGCCAGAAACGCGAAACGCGTGTGTTGACGTGAGGAGGCAAAGTGAACATGTTCACTTTTCGTGAGGCGTTTCTTGTAGTTTCTTGTGCAACTGCAGTGAAGCGCATTATTCTACTACTACGTTGTTGTTCTTCTTCTTCTTCTTGCTGTTGTTGCAGTTGTTGTTGTTGTTCTTCTTCTTCTTCCTGTTGTTGCAGTTGTTGTTGTTGTTGTTCTTCCTGTTGTTGCAGTTGTTGTTGTTGTTCTTCCTGTTGTTGCAGTTGTTGTTGTTGTTCTTCCTGTTGTTGCAGTTGTTGTTGTTGTTCTTCTTCTTCTTCCTGTTGTTGCAGTTGTTGTTGTTGTTCTTCCTGTTGTTGCAGTTGTTGTTGTTGTTGTTCTTCTTCTTCCTGTTGTTGCAGTTGTTGTTGTTGTTCTTCTTCTTCTTCCTGTTGTTGCTGTTGTTGTTGTTGTTCTTCTTCCTGTTGTTGCAGTTGTTGTTCTTCTTCTTCTTCTTCTTCTTCCTGTTGTTGTTGTTGTTCTTTTTCTTCCTGTTGTTGTTGTTGTTCTTCTTCTTCTTCCTGTTGTTGTTGTTGTTCTTCTTCTTCTTCCTGTTGTTGTTGTTGTTCTTTTTCTTCCTGTTGTTGTTGTTGTTCTTCTTCTTCCTGTTGTTGTTGTTGTTCTTCTTTTTCTTCCTGTTGTTGTTGTTGTTCTTTTTCTTCCTGTTGTTGTTGTTGTTCTTCTTCTTCTTCCTGTTGTTGCAGTTGTTGTTGTTGTTGTTCTTCTTCTTCTTCCTGTTGTTGCAGTTGTTGTTGTTGTTGTTGTTGATGATGATTGGTTTATTTTAGCGATTTTTTTTTTACTCACCCGAGAGCCAAGACTAGTTTTTCTTCGGCTGATATTGGGTCCCGCCAGTTACAACCTACAGGTTGTAAACGTGGCAGCACCAGTGAGTTCAGTTCGTTATAGGTTTGGTATGACATTCTTAAGTAATTAAAGACCAATGTCTCGTCCTTACGCTCCATCAATGAGTAGAATGTTATTTGAAATTCTCCTCTTGTACTCCTTAACATAAAATGCTCACGGCACCAAAATAATGCTGCGTTTTCTCTTTTTTCTTATCTTTCTCAATAACACTAATGCAATCAATGTGTCTTCATCTGAGGAATCCATTTTGTCAACTGGCCTACATGAGAGCATTACTAGACCTATGTGATGAGGTGACGTGTTTCGCGTTTCGGGGTTTCGCGTTTCTCGTTTCGCATTTCTTCCCATGTGAGCTGGGCCTTAGAGTGTCTTCTGTGTCACAAATCCCAGACTGGGAAATGTAATAATTATGACAGGACAACAATCACGAACGAACAAGTATAACACTTAACAGAACAACCAAACAGACTCACACATTTATTATACATAAAAATAAAGGCATACGTGCATTACATTATTCAATTCAAATACCATTCAATGGTCAGTATCCCCGACATTCATGCTTCTGCGGGTCCACAACCCGATAATACTTTCTAAAATATGCTCTGGCCTCAGCCTCACATCTATATATATATTACTTGCTGGCCCCTCTTGTTGGCTCCTGCTCAACCTAATCTCCGTATCTCAATCTCCCCTCGAGGTCTTAACAGCACATTACTATTTCAATAGCACATTATATTCTCAATGGCACATTAACATCGTAATAGCACATTAACAGTTGAATAGCAATAAGGACAATAACAACGTCCCTGTCTGTGGCCAGACTGCCACGACTCATGTGCTCCCGCTGTCCTGAGCGACAGCCTCACTCAGGCGGCTTGTGGGTAGCCTTCTGCTCAACCCCGACACAAGTCCGCTCACCGCGGGTGGCTTCTCTGCCCGACCCCGGCACCTATAAGAATAACATTACATCTGTAATACACCACACAATTACTATCCACTTCACCACTCATTACGAACCATCAAGCGTACTCACAATAGTCCACATTTCACTCACCACACATCTCACGGTAACACACCTCCACCGCGTTACACCGCACTCAGACTCGCTACGAATCCATGATCCCAACTTACATCCATCGCTCATTGCGCACATCTCTATACACAGCAATCAATGACTCCCACAGTCCTCACATATAACTTATTTACATCATGGTCATAGGAGAATCTAGTACATCAATCATCATAATTATCAATCACAGTTCAACCTACCAGTCATCACTGGAAAACACACAATCTTCCGACTGCCTCTGATCTCACGTCTGTCCCCTTGGGCTTCTTAACTTGCAGTGATCTGACTATTCAGATTTTGCCTCTACTACGCCTCAACTTCACTCACAACATGCACGCTTCAGCGTTAACTAACAGAAGTCAATATAGGTGAGCAGCCTCACTATCCCGTGAGTCAATCCTACACTTCCATGCCCCCGTAATCCTTGAATCCCGCTCACTCCACTCGTGACATTCTGTCCCTCAGCCTCTTAGATTTTTCTTGGGTAAGCGCATTATTTATCGATTATCAACAGTGTTTCTACTATGACATGTCCTCAAAATGAAGCCTGTCTGGTAGTCACGGATGGTAGCAATGTGCTACCCCCTCCCATCCACCACCACCTTTAAGCCATTCCTTTTCCACCCCACCCCACGTCACTCTAGACTTTCTCACATATTATTCACTGTCACCCGTGTCTACGTTTTCCCCGCAGATTGTAACAAAGTTGTCCCACTTGCTGTGTGTGTCTCCGTTCTATTTTGTCGTCAATTTCTGGCAAATTCCGTCTTAGGCATGGGGCACTGGATCAGTAATATCCTATTAATACCGAATATTGCGTCTTTCATTCCACGTTTTTCATGCCTTCCAGCGATATGAGATGTGCAGACATTTCCTACCGATCATTGCAGGGGAAAATAAAATAATTGTATACAGTCAACATAAATGGAGTATTTATCTATCTATCTATCTATCTATCTATCTATCTATCTATCTATCTATCTATCTATCTATCTATCTATCTATCTATCTATCTATCTATCTATCTATCTATCTATCTATCTATCTATCTACCTACCTATCTATCTATCTATCTATCTATATCTCTGTCTATACCTATCTATCTATCTATCTATCTATCTATCTATCTATCTATCTATCTATCTATCTATCTATCTATCTATCTATCTATCTATCTATCTATCTATCTATCTATATCTCTATCTATCTATCTATCTATCTATCTATCTATCTATCTATCTATCTGTCTGCCTGTCAGTCTGTCTGTCTGTCTGTCCCAGTCTGCCTGTCCTGTCTATCTGTTACCTGCATTGCCTTGCTTTGCCTAGCACAATGTGATCCTTATTGTGTTGACGCGCTTTCTCTAAACTCTAACTCAAAACTATGTCTGTCTGTCTGTCTGTCTGACTGTCTGTCTACTTGCCTGCCTCTCTGACAACCTGTAAATAGCCGCGCTTTGAACTGAAATAACTTTCCAGACATGAAGAAGAGAAGATGATGAAAGCATTATTCCAAGTTTTAGTTTTTATTTTATTTTATTTTTATTCCCAAGGGACACGAATGAATAGCACAGATTCCATCTGAACTTCCCACACCAAAGAGCTCATGCACTCTTAGGCATTCGCGTTTTGGTATTCCAATCAGGGAGCATTGTCTTGAACAGTTCAAAATTTTTTTGTGTAGTTATCAAATTATGCTATCTGGCAATTTCTTTGCATCATTAAGGTAATGGGCAAGCTGTGTTAGTTTGTGAAAATATCTTCTTTGAACTTCAAGGAAATCGTCTCCACTCGGGGAATAAAGAATAAGTCAATGCAGCTGAAATGGTTGAGAATGGCGAAAGATGGCTTAAGACCAATCTTCATTATTATTCTTACCAAAGATGACGGGAAAAGGAGCTTTAATTGTGACAAAGATGTTATTGCTAAATCTTTTTTTATTTTTTTATACGAACTCCACCAACTCCCACGCCCACGCTGTGTTATCAGCAATTTGTTCTAATAGTTTTACAATAAGGTTGTGATTAAGAGAGTTTGGTCCAATTATAAAGACGTATCGAGGCAATACTGAGTTGTGTTCTCTGTTCAGCTATAGCTCACTATGTATACTACTAGTCCCCTAATAAAAGGTTAATACAACAAACTGAATCTATTCAACAAAAATGTCACTATTTCCTTTCCTTGTTCCTATGTGGAGGAAATAGACATTTTTTGCATTTAAGCAGAAACCTATTGGGGTCAAACAATTAGACTTATGAATAAAGTCTTCGGAGTATTTCTTCAACATTTCTTTTCTTTTTATCTCAGGTAAATGTGTTCACAATATTTACAAAAATAGAACACCTAACTACCTTGAGGTCCAAACTAAAAAACAAAAAAATCCCAGAAAGGAGATTTGGCACAGTATGAGCGTGCAGTAACCTTCCTGAATGTTTTCAATAATGCAAATCTTTGGTAGATTTTCAGATTGCACAATCTATGGAGACAAACGTATTTTCAATTTTAATTTTAGTTTTGTCTTTTGTGCCCTCACAGATGATTATTTACTGCAATTTTTGCTGAACGAAAAATGGCGCATTTAAGGCATAGAAACATTCGGTAACTACCCCAAGCAGTTGTTGAAGTAAGCTCGGAGAGAATGTGTGTGTATGTGTGTGTGTGTGGGGGTGGGGGATTCTTACTACTAAGGACAGATGCCCGTAAAAGTAGACAGGTAGGTGGTGTGTGTTTGTCTATCTGTGTGTGTATGTGTGTATGTATTTATGTGCGTATACACGTGCATATTTTCTGAATTATTATGAAGGCAATAAAATTATCTTATCTTTAAATCATGGGTTACCCGATCTCTATATCCCCGGTGCATTATCTTAATGAAAGAGAAGGCTTTGTTCTTCTGTGTAATATAATATCTGCTTAACAATTAAACCCACAACTTCATAATTATTTAAGATAGAACAAATTCAGTCCATTGGAGGTGAACACCCAGAGATAATATGCAAGAGGAGATGGGCAATTTTTCCACGGTGTGACACTGACATGAGTCCAATTTGTCACTGACATCAAGTTGTCCCCTTCAGTTTCCCTTGCATTTTCTCCACTGATTACTCCCGTCTCCTTGAGTCCTTACGCTAGTTACTGACCGTCTACTTCTCCTCAACATGACACCCAGGATGGTGCAAGTGGACGAACAGACAGGTAGACAGACAGGCAAGGAAGATAGATAGATAGATAGATAGATAGATAGATAGATAGATAGATAGATAGATAGATAGATAGATAGATATATAGATAGATAGATAGATTGATAAATAGATAGATAGATAGATAGATAGATAGATAGATAGATAGATAAATGGATAGATAGATAGATAGATAGATAGATAGATAGATAGATAGATAGATAGATAGATAGATAGATAGATAGATAGATAGATAGATAAATGGATAGATAGATAGATAAATAGATAGATAGATAGATAGATAGATAGATAGATAGATAGATAGATAGATAGATAGATAGATAGATAGATAGATAGATAGATAGATAGATAGATAGATAGATAGATAGATAGATTGATAAATAGATAGATATATAGATAGATAGATAGATAGATAGATAGATAGATAGATAGATAGATAGATAGATAGATAGATAGATAGATAGATAGATAGATAGATAGATAGATAGATAGATAGATAGATAGATAGATAGATAAGGAGGAAGGGGCAGACGAATGGGTGGATGGATGGATGGATGGATGGATGGATGGATGGATGGATGGATGGTGGATGGATGGATGGATGGATGGATGGATGGATGGATGGATGGATGGATGGATGGATGGATGGATGGATGGATGGATGGATGGATGGATGATTATCCTCATGTGGTAAACTGTTGAGCTATGACCACTAGTATAGGAAAAACCAAGACACAAGAAGCCTGTGACTCCTTCTTTGACTTTCATATTTCAGCTTCCAATCTCCGTTTCCCATTTTAACCTCAGTTTAAATTTTTTTCTTTAGACCAAAGGTTTAAATATCCTTGTGCAAAAACAAAGTACATTCAGTCAAGAACTAAGAATTTCAAAGACATTGCTCCTTTACAAATTTTTTTTAATTCACAGGATGTTATGGTTAAGAATGAGCCAATTTGTTGCCAAAGATGTTTTTTTACAAAACAAGTAACTTGGATGCGTCAGCGTACATCAGATTATATATAAAAAAAAAAAAGTTTCTACAAACACGCAGGATTCTATTAAGAACAAGGGATGATTTTCTAGATGGTCTGAACTAGAAAGAAATGTCCAGCAAGACGACAAGTCACTGTCCTACATTTATTCTACAAAATAAAAGATCGCAAGAAGTGTCCTATCTGTATACTTAATCCCAGATCAGTCCGTTCATTTTTTCTTAAATTCATGTTTTCTAAAGTCAAGATTCATAGTTTAAATACCGGTACGTATAATGATGGATAAGACCAGGACGGGTATTCGTTTTTTTGGCCACTATTTAAACACCAGCATTTCCGTAGACCATTTTGTTTTGTCTTTTGAAATTGCTACATCTGTATGTTTTGATGTGGCTGAGCACAAATGTATCACAATGTATATTTAAACTAATATCAAAAGCACTGGAATGAAAGAACAACCCGTGTCAGCCATAGCGTCTCCACTTTCCAAGGGCTGTCTCAAATTACCAATTCTCAACTATTACCCTTCACTCAGAATGGTTTCCGCCACTTTTACTATGGCACTCAGCTTTTTCAGTCTGCCTTCTGGCTCCCTCCAAATAGCACCCCCTCCCGTTTTTTCCTCCATCCTTCCCGTCGCCAGCCCTTATCGTTAATTCCCTTTCCAGCCTGTGTAATCACCCGCCGTGTCTTACACCAGTTTAAAAATCCTAAATAGCGACAAGGCTGGGAATGAACGAGAAGATCCACCTTGTAATGACGACTTAAAAAATTGGATGCGAATAGACAAAGCTGTATAATGGAGCGCCCGGATTTTCTTACAATTTAAATAATCCTCTTTGGCTCCAACCCGAATATCTTCATAGGGTGTTCAGTCTCCTCAGCTGTAAAATTGGTTTCCCGATCGACTATACGGGATAAATGGACGTCCTTACATTATTAGGTGCCAGGAGTCCGGTCCAGCCATAGCGGTCAAGTAATTACTTTACATTTGCTATGGTCAGCTACCAGTGAACAAGATGTGCTCGCTCGTTTCCCATCATATGAAATTATTAATCATTATGCATGTCGCGGAGTCACCCTCACGTCTTCCGTTCGGCCACAGTCCCAAGAGATCATCAAGGACATTGATAAGGCTTCTCTCTCCCCTGAAGGCAGGAACGAGCAAGAGAATAATAGTTGGCTGAGGACCGTCGACACCACTTTTCAGTGAGACAGCATTAGTTATCTTTCCATCAGAATGGCGCTCACATCACATCTCGGTTGCATTTTCTTTTATGTCTAATAATGACAATACTGTCGGATCGTCTTATTGTAATTGCCGCCGGCTTTTGAGGCTCTTGTGAATACGCTAAACTGTACAATGACTGCAAAACGCCGGTTATACGCCACACTACGGATTTTATGCTCTAGTTCACATTTATTAAACATTTACAAATGTCTACGGAGGAAGTTTGAGGGAGCATCGGGCAACATTTTTATCGGTTGTTTTATGACACAGCGAGAATCCACACATGGAATGGGACGTCTGAGGCCAGAAGGCAGATATGAAGAACTATAGTGAAAGAAAAATTCAGATGTAGCTTTCATATTAAGAAATTCGAATGATGTCTTTCTTAAATGCCATTCACGGGCTACAGGCATGACAGTAACTGCTGAGCCTTGGCAGGGGAATGGAAGCACCCAAAAACATTCCTCAAAGGTATTCCTCTGACCTAAATCGGGTTAGCAAAACATATTTGCTCTTGTCCTCAAGTGTCATAGATCTATGCGTGCAGTAGTTTGCATTCGTTCGCGTAGGAATGGGGAAAGGGGTCAGCTAAATTAAATTCTTGCACACTCAGAGGTTGCGTGGAGCCTGTCCCTAATTGGAGTAAAGCGGAAACTACTGGGATTCACAGTCCGAACTTGTTATGTCCCATTTCAAGAAGGTGTTACGCAACACTAATTGGTTCCTGTCTGTTCTTTTCAAATATATGGTGTGCTGTCAGGGAAAGGCAAAGCATATACAGCGTTTTCAAAAATGAATTCTTTCCACTTATCGCCCCTCATCCCCCCCCCCCCCCCAACCCTTCATCTTTATGATATCGCCATCTATATCTTTGTGGGCCATAACAATATCCAGGATTCTTCAGGTGAAACCTCATGAAAAATAAAGTAGGGGGAGAAGAAAGTGGAACATAGATTCGTCCGGTGGTGGGAAGGGAAGAGAGGCTCAAAAGTACTAAGAAATAAATGTCAAAAATTCCATTTCATAATCACCTAAAAAAAAGGAGTGGCAACTTATCTCGGATCTCTTTCCAATTGTTGTTTAAGCTGATTTTCACACTTTTCTTCCTTCTTATTTTGCTTAAGTTTCTGGCGACCTTTCTCTTTTTGATTTTCCGCACTTGATTTCTTCGTAGAATTTTTAAAGAAATAAACACCATTGCATCCCAAGAGAGCATCCACCAGCTGTCGTGTCTCACTAGTCCCGGGACACTCAAGAAAGGGGTCCCAAGCAGTAAGGACGAAAGTTAAATGGTAATGGGTTCATTCAGACTGAAGTGACACAACTTGAAAGTGACGTGTGAAAAGCTGAGATGACAAGGCCCCTTGGAGACTCGGGTTTAGATCAATGATAAGTCTGGCAATCAAACGACTTGGGGGAAAAGCGATGGTCGCTTGTGACTTCCAGATCTCTTAATGAAATGTCATTTTGTGTCATTACTCCGACAATCTGATATTCAGTTAGCTCAAATATTGCCGATCAGACTTTGATAAAGACAGACAGACCATTCACCAATATTACAAATAAAATGCGATCGGAACCTGAGCAAATTTACCATACTAACGTGATGTTGGGTAAGGATTTGAGATTCGAAAACATTCAGGGCAGAATTAAAGTTCATACAAAGTCATTACAATTTCTATTTAATATATTTCACCGGCACTGCTTAGGGAGGATTCAGGTGACTGCATGGAAATTAATCTCCCCCAAATCCTCGCAAAATATTTGCAAAGCGCACGTGAAAGGGATTAATATTAATGTTTAACGACTCTCAGAAGTTCAAAATATTATAACAAACACACACACCCGTATACATACGCGTACACAGAAAACCAGTCTCGGCAAGGCTTGAAGCAAAGTAAAAATGTGGAACAAGTATTGAATGTTGGAAAGCCTCGATTGTCGAATAAGAAATAACACAAAAACGGTGCAATAAAAGCTTGTGTTTCATTGTATCTTTTCTGTATTGTTTCTTATGCGGGTCTTTGCAACTTACAACCTTTATTAACATTTTTGCTCTGAGGCGAAATGCACAGCTCATTTCCAACCCGTGACGCCAACAGTGGCAGTTAACAAGAACATTAAAATTTAAATGGATTTCCCATGTTTTATAATGGAAGTTAATCGGACCATTGTCATGAATATCAATACCTGACGGAAATATCCAGACGAGTTCTAGTCTAATAATCGGGCAGAGGAATGAAAATGTGACATATTATTATCATTATCAGAATGTACGTGGATAGTTCAGTTGAATTCTGGGACAAACAAAAATAACATACAATAATTATACGATCTCATCTAGACTTTGACAGAATCCGTGTTGGCTCAAATTAAGACAGCACAATGAGGCAAAGCATGCCAACAAATAGCCAGACATTCGCTAGAATGCAGATATAAAAATTATGTAGAAATTTTAATGAAAATCTTGGCTGACGTTGTCGTTGGAAATGCCATTGATTTAGCTACACATAAAAACGATCTCTCACTAGAAATGTCTCGGGATATTCCTCAGTAATGGAGATACGACTCAGTAGACCTAGCAATTTGATATATTTGCCACGTAACGGTGTCAGTGAAAATGAATTTACTTTCGACATTTTGCGATGGAACTATCCCCAGGTTGTCATTCAACAAAGACGTGATTTCAAATAACTGTTGTGTTCAGTTTTCAGATCATCAAGAGTCACCTATTTATTTCTATGTCCTGTCCGCTGGTAAACAAACCCTTTCTTCAAATTAGAGCTAGTTCACAGTTTGTAATGCCCAACGAAAGTGGCTCAGACAAATTAACAGAATTACAAATCTTGGCATCCGTACCTGGACCAAAAAAAAAAACACAAAAAAAACCATCCAAGACATTGGAATTTACAACTGTTTAAAAATAAAATGTCAAGTTGATCTGAACATCAGCTAAATATACCTCCAGTTGACCCATCAATGGATGTATACTTAGGTGGTTTTCAAAATAATCCTGCCGAGGTTGATAGCCATGAACATAATATTAACCCAGCTTCATGCAGCTGCTTCGGGAGCAATACCTGATATGTAGGAAAAGGTCAACTCAACCGGCCAGATTGAGATGTAATTTAAAGTATTGTTTCATTGAAAGTCAAATGTTGTTATGTACAGTTATGAAGAATGCAGATTTGTGAATACATTATTCAGATAAAAAGAAATGGGCCTTTCCGGCAAAACTCATACATATTTGTTAATTGAGAGCCAATGACAACTTTTGTTGTTGTTCTTGTTCCACCGGAGTGACGTTCTGAAATTGTGTAAACGAACAGCGCATGATTGCACTGGTAAATCACTGTTTGTTCACTGTTTCCACCAGGGCGAAGCAGAAGGTAACACTATCCTTTTTTTAAAAGAGTTGGAAAGTGCTATGCCATACTGTACAGTTCATAACTTCAAACACATTCCAACCGAGTAGACATTTAGTAGCTCAAGAAGAGAAATGGATATTCGGTGGCGTGGGAATAGGAGAATAGAAGCAATGCAAACCATCCCAAGTACATTTGTATGAGTAGTTGGATACTAATGGTACTGGTCCTTTCCCCTATGGCGCACCTTGGTGTCAGACACCACATTGATTGATGGGCACTCCAGGGCACTGGAAAACAGTTCTGTAGGTTTAACCAAATACGTTTTTTTTTGTCTGCCTCTCATACCGATGGCATTCGCCGAGTAGATTTGGTCTGTCTCTATCTATCTATCTATCTATCTATCTATCTATCTATCTATCTATCTATCTATCTATCTATCTATCTATCTATCTATCTATCCATCTGTCTATCTATCTATCATATCTATTCGTCAGTCCGTCCGTTCGTCTGACAGTGTGCCTACCCTATTTGCAGCCTGTTAACCATTCTGTCAAATGTTTTACCTACGAATATCATTTCAGGATCTTAATGTTTTTATATGTCCTGTTGTTAGTTGGAAATAAATTTCCTAGGGAGATCCTTCCCTCTTCCAGATCCCAGGTAGTCTCTCTCGGATTTTCGAAATTCACGCTGATACTTTTATTCTTTAACCTTCTCTCTGGATAATGACAAACTTTAACATATGCACGTGGCCTTGGATGCATAAAAACCAAAACAAAAAATGTTAGCAACAACCGTGTTCATTCTAGATTTGCATTTTACTACCATTAGGCTTTTTTTTTTTTTTTTGTATATAAAATGAAAGTTTACACAGAAACCAGTGATTGCATGGTTAAGTGTTGACCTCAGAAATATACAGCAACTAAATTATGCGTGTGGCCTTTGATACATAAAAACAACAACAACAACAACAACAACAACAACAAATTGCTGTTTTTCCATGCATATTTCAGGACGTTAAATTTATTGTTACATGTATTATGTGTGGTGTCTTACTTTTTTCACCAAGAAACTTCAAGATGCGCATGACCTTTCCGCGTTCACATTCAAGAAAAGTAATCGCAATTGCTGTTCAGCGGGCCGCTCTTGTTTTCTACTCGTGCCACTTAACATGAAACTTTGGAAGGGATTGGATTTACCTGGTTTTATGACATAGTATTATGACTTCTCATTTTACGGATATCGTCAAGCTCATTTTGCAGAAGAGATGAAAAAATGTCTCACACTAGGTGGTAGAAATTGTGTGTGTGTGTGGGGGGGGGGGGGGGGGGAGAACAATTTCGCATATTTGAAAAATTAGAGGACTATGCTGTGCATGTCTCACTTTTGACCTAAGCAGTTTCCTTTCCCGCCTGTTTAGGACATCATCTTTTGTTTTTAAGGGTTCTCGTTTAATTCAAGCCACGTAATCGGGCTCTATGGAGTCAGTTAAGACAAAGAAAGCAAACTGCCTAAATCCGAGTTAGGCAATTTGCATAATGAGCGTGGCGATATTTATTATCTTCAATAATGAATCTACTGCTTGAATTTGCTGAATTTCATCACAACGGTTCCTCGCACTAAGGTTTATGTGTTTGCAGTCAAGCTTCAGATCTTTGGCTACAAGCAACTTTTAAATGTTAGGTATGTTTTAATTTTCTTCTTCCGCTCTCTGACAGGACAATATATTCCGGCTAATAACCTTTGCCAATTTAAGTGACCTTGCTTGTGAAATTTGCCTTGCTTCAGATGGAATAATCTGTAATATAGATAATTCCATCTGAAGCAAAGGCAAAAATATAATTTTTACAAAAAAACACCTCCCGGGATTTTTAACAAGTCCTACCGCCGCTCAAAGGGCTCGGATTTGCGTGAAATTTGCAGGTGCCTGCCTTTCGACCTGCGGAAATTTCTTTACTATAATTTGGAGACTCCAAATGGTGGGGAAGTTTTTTTTTGTTGATTTTTCTAACGTTTAATTTGTGTCGCTAATTTTGCTTCCAATTTTTTTCATTTTCAAGAACGAATGCGCCTGTGACGTCATTACTTCCTGCCGCACAAAACCGTCCATTCTAAGTCGACCTTGCAAGCCATGGTGCGCAAACGGTACAATGTGCACTGCTTACATTGGGTCCACAGACTAATAAATTAACCAGACTGGAAACACGAGCTTCGGGATGTGTCGTTTTTTTACGGAATTTCCCGAGCGACGACTGTATAACCAACATGGCCGCCGCTCGGGAAATTCCGATTCTAGTTCTATCTGCAGTAGAAATGTCTTTTCATTTGTCAAGATTGGTTGTACATGTATTAATTTCTTGGTGCGGAACCAAACTTCCGCGTTCAGTAGGCGCGTCAAAATGGTGTCATTCAAAATTGTAGCTATGCTGAAGCGTCGGTCGCTACCTTAAACCTAATATGGCAGATGGTTCATGACCTTTCCCTGTTTTGTGACGTCACACAATGGGATCATCCAGTCTGGTTAATTTATTAGTCTGTGATTGGGTCTACATTCTTTCATCCGCTGCATAATAGACCCCGCCCCCCCCCTCCAACCCTTAATCACTCACGTGGTTGATACAGTCAAAAGAAGATGGGGTGGGGAAGGGGAGAAACTTGATTTTTTTTTTTTTGTACCGAAATGGTGTTTCTTTAATAAACTACCCAAATCACTGCAGATTGATATAGACCCTTTTCACTTCCTCGTTACGGTTTTTTTTTTTGCGGGGAGCCGCACGGCTTCGAAAAGCACCGTGTAGGGCAAAAACCTCCACTTGCCTTAGTGATGGTATCTGAATATGTGCGCAGTCTAAGCAAAGATGCATTTTTATGCCAGAACCAGCACGTAACCGATATGTACAGTTGGGTGCCCAATAAGAGGATGGCATCGTTCGACTGTCGTCCACCGCTTTATGCCCTACAAGTGGGGCACGCGGCCATTTTGTTTGCAAATCACTTGATATGGAGGACGGTAGATGAAAAGGGTCTACACTGCTGTTTCGTGGCAAGCTTCGCCTCAAATGCTGACGGAGTGCCAGGGGCATTAATGCTCAAGGTGATTGCAGAAAGACTATCAACAAACAACAAGGAAATAAACCTCAAGTGACGGGCAAAGTGCAGCAGATTCTTTATAATCAGTTAAGATTGAAACGTATAAACAAAAAGGGTTCAAAGTCATCCTGACTTTGGGTGATGAACAGTACAAAGATTAATCATATAGTCACATTTAGGGATGGCATTCACGACAGATTAATTATGATTTCACCCTTGATTTCATGAAGTTTAATACTGTATCCACTTATCCACGGCCGGTTTTAAGCTAGATGGACCATTTGTCACCAATTGGGCCTAGCACCTACGGAGACTTCACGCTAGACAGTTATGTAGCCTCGTCAAGTGCAAACAACAACATATAACTATTATAACATACACCTTGCAGGTTTTACAGACAATAACGATTAGAATTACTGGGTCTCCCAACTCCTAAATGTGACACTCCCTGCACTTACCATCACCAGTCATAACAGTGTCCAATCTGATTAGATCGAATATTCTATATTTATACCGATTGAGCTGCCTTATAGCTAGAGAGGAAACGTGTTTTGTTCGCTTTTCAAAAAAATATATATATATATATAAATCTCAACAGAAACAGTAAACAAACAAAAAGATGACATCTGATAAAATCGTGGCTGTAAAAATGTAATATTATTATTCTCTTTTTTTCCCTTGTCCTGGAAGTATCATTCTACTCTCAGAAAGAGCCATTCAACCCCAATATTATTATTCCTTCCCCCCCCCCCCACCCTATACATATTCCTGTTTAAACTTTTCTCACTTTCACAGATATCATTCCTCCCCCCATTGCCCCCCCCCTCCTCCTATTGCCCTCCCCTCCCCCGTTCCCCCTACGCACATGAGAATTATCATCTTCCATAGTTATTATGGATCTGCCACCCCATCCCTCAAGGCTCCACGGACACCACAGATACTGTCCTCCCATCTGCTCACAAAGATATCCAAAGATATTTCTCCCCATCCCAACCTCCAGCCTCCATCCTTAAAAAGACATACTTATTGTTTTCCCATCCACACTGAGTACGCACACATAGCATCTTGTCTTTTTACTACACAGCTATTGGTCAAACGTGTACGCACGCCACTGATACTGTTCTTCTACTGGCACAGTTGCTCTCACAAACCCTCGTCCAGACGGCACTGCCCCCCCCCCTCCCCCATTCCTCTAACAAATAACTGTAGAATATCAAATTCGCTTTTATGTCTTCACTGACAACATTGTAATGAAACATTAAACCAGTGTCCCTGAGACAGCTTCATTATATCTATCTATCTATCTATCTATCTATCTATCTATCTATCTATCTATCTATCTATCTATCTATCTATCTATCTATCTATCTATCTATCTATCTATCTATCTACCTACCTGTCCATCCATCCATTCGTCCATCATTCCATTCATCCATCTATCTATCTATCGATCTATCTATCTATCTATCTATCTATCTATCTTAACTGGCATGCGCATGTAACATATGTATACAAGAAAGCCAACCAGCGCATGTATTTCCTCAGAAAGCTCCGCTTTTTAAAAGTTAGCAAAAGCATTCTGAAAATATTTTACACCATGGCTATTCGGAGCGTTTTGATGTATGGAGTTGTCTGTTGGGGAGGAAACATCTTACAAAAAGATAAAAATAAGATCAATAATTTAATTAAAAAAGCATCCAAAATTTGTATCTGTGATCTGCCATATTTTGATGAGCTATACACTGGTGCTTGTATTAAAAAAGCTAATATTATTATAAATGACCCCCAACATCCCCTGAACAAGGAATATATAAGATCTGTAAGAAGTTTAAGGCTGTTGTCAAAGAAAACTAAAACTGAGCGCTACTTTAAATCGTTTATTCCATCATCAACTAGGATGTTACAATAATGTCGTCATCTTGATCGTAATCTGTGCACAGTTGAATTATGTCCTGCGTGTCAGGTCAATGTGTTTTAGTTAGGGAAGCATATTGTGTGCACTGTTAAGTTTGTTAATTTAGTTAATTTATCAGTGTGTGTGTATATATGTGTGTGTGCGCGCTATGTATCATACTTTCTGCTTCTGTAACTGTATTGTTATGTATTCAATGATCAAAACAAATTTCCTTGTACAAGGACGAATAAAATTTATCTTATCTTATCTTATCTTATCTTATCTTATCTTATCTATCTAATTGTCTGCTCCTCTGTCTGTCTGTCTGTCTGTCCGTCAATGCCATAGTGACTTAGTAGAATTAATTATAGGCAGTCTTTGAAATGTCCGGCAAAATCTTCAAATTTTGATACCTTTCTTTAATTTGCTTCTTTTCCACAAGCCTAAGAATACCCATAGAGGTATTTAGTTCTTCTCCGGTTTCCGTATTTCAGAGCTAATCCAACTTTCCACTTGTATTCCAGGTGCCTTGTGAGAACGTTGGAGTACAGGACGTTAAGGCCAACAGCACACAGAGGCCCTCGTCAGACAAAGACCCCAAACTATGTGCAGAATGAGTCTGTGTCTGCGAATTAACTCTGATTAGCTCCTGATGCTCAACGCCCGCATTAAATATCACGAGATTACATTAATCGCAATTTATTTTCTCACTCGTCAAAATTATTCATTTATATCAGATTGAACATCTGAATATGACATTTATCGATTACTTCATGTCGCTTCTCCGTCCATGTTCCAGACAACAACAAATAAATTATGTGTCACTGATATGGCAGATATATGTCTAAAACGGAGACAGGACATATCATTTACATCCTTTCACTGACAGATAATATCAGCCGTCCTTGTCAGTTCAGACGCCGCAAGTGACTTTTTCCGGTTTTACTATGGAACCTTAAAGACTCGTTTTCTTCCGAACAAAAGAACTCACTTAAAGGACAGTTAAATTGGAGAAAACTGAAGTGGTATGGCCATGTCCCAAGAACCGACGACCTCTCAAAAACCATCTTGCAATGCCACAGTTCAGGGCAGCGGAAGAATAGGCGGACAGAGGAAGAAATGGACAGACATGAATGGATCAAGATAAGCTACACTGAAACCCAGGCGTTGGTACATTCATGATCGACACAGATGGATAGAGATGGTATGTTCATCAGCACAGTACCCCAATGACTGTTCCCGGTAAAGGGACCAGTGGAACTGGAGAAGTCAGACTAACTCGAAACATTAAAAAAAAACAAACAGACATAATACTTAAATGAGCTGAGTGGATATTCTGTCTTCAGTAATAATGTAATTCATCCTAAGAAAGGAACAAATTGTTGTTTCTATCATTATCATTATCTTTCTCAGTTTGGTGAAACTCAGTACAAGGGCACCGAAGGCGCATTTCTATAGGACACAACCCCACCCTGCTGTGTATTACAACAAAGACTATTCTAGATGCATGAGAGTTAATTGCTCCCGATGTCGACATTGTCCGGTTTCACTTATCGTGGTCATGTCATCCGCTTTTACAATAATGCGAGAGTGGGGTAGATGGGTAGCTGAACGAACACACAGACGAACATAAAGGTTGGTGGGTGGGTGAATAAGCGGACAGACAGACAGAAAATAATATCGCCTCATTTGCACAGACTTATGGAGGAAAATTGGATAAAATGGAGAGACAGACACAAACGGAAGGGAAAAGATTTGGTAAATGCGATGGCATGAACATTTAAAAAAAAATAATAATTATCGCAATATCCAGGAGCAAATGAATAATTGGCACCGAGTAATTCATTTGTGATCACATTAAGATAAAGGTTTACGCTTTGCAAGCCCATCGTTTAACGGGGTCTTCTCGCGGGATTTGCTGGCTCATTTCTGGCATGACATTGGATATTCATGCAAGAGAAATAGGCCAGATTATAATCTCCTCTGGCTCACAGCGAAAGTGAGGCTGATAAATGAACTGTGAAAAGATCAGAATGAAGAACATGAGCGACACGACATTAGTTGCCTGTGTTACCGAGAAGTAAAAACAGCAAATTTATTAGCAATATTTGTTAAAAGTGTGGCAAGATATCCATCGACCATATCCCTGCTCTAGTTTTACTTTCTCTCAATCGTCTTTAAAAAAAAAAAAAAAACAGATTGAAGCAATAGCCAGGGGTCCAGGGGTCAAATGAATAATATGGGGTTCCGAAGTCGTCTAAATTCTAGCATTTAAAAGATTGATAAATTAGAGAAAACGGACGTGATCTTAGTAGAATCTTGTGGGAAGAGATTGACCCGCATGATGCTGCCACTTTCTGAAGAAATGAAAAATCTAATTAATGATCTTAGTGGTCGTCAGAGCTCAGGTCTCTTGTAATTGCCGACTGTCAACCTTTCCCTATTTTCTGACATGTTAGCCGGTGATGAATTCCTCTTAATCACTGTAAAGTGATATGATAAAAAAACAAAAAAGTTCTGTGACAAAAACTGTGTACTACCATGATTGACACTGATGTTGTCCTTTGCGTTCTTAAAATAATCAGCGGATCCATCCTCGTATAGCTATATTAAAAGTTGTTCGTATCATCAATCTATTGGGCGGGGATTTTTTTTTTAAAATCTCATCTTATCAGTGCGAAAAAGCCCATTATGTTGAGCACAACACGGTTCACGTTAAAGCTCTAATTTCTACAATATTTATGATAGTCATAGCGTGACGGTGGCCGGAGACAAAAAGTCATGAATTTTACTGTTTCCAAGCGCCATTTGAATGTATCAATAACAATAACCCAAAGCTTTCAACAGATTATGATTTCAATCATAAAAATACAACCTAAAACGTACAATGATAATGTATGATTGCCTAGGAGTGGTAGAAATGTTATTTTTTTCTAAGTTTCAATATTAAAACTCACGTCAATCAAAGGGAAATTGTCAACTTAAGAAAACATTCCTATATCGGTCACAAGTTAGAGATGATGAAAGCAATATGAAAACATACACATAAATCTGAAAAAGCTAATGGCTTCGACCTAAATCTGTGCCATTTAAGATTTTTCTAAATCTTGACCTTGCGTGCTAGAAAGAAGCGATATACTTTTCGTCTTTGACCCGAGCAGGCTAAATGTTTCAGTATTTTTTTTCTTTGTTTTAATTTGCCTATTTCCTTTATAATCAACCGTTCACGAATTCGAGTGTACAAGAGTTAAAGTAATTAAATATCTTTCCCTTATTTCTATCTTCTTCTACAAAAGATCAGTTTAGAAAGTTCAGGCACAAATCAAATAAAAAATACAATAAAATAAATCAAAATTAAATGAAACAAAACAATATAAAATAATAAAATAAAACCATTTGGAATGAGCTTATTCATTCTTTAAAATCTTGAGAGAGTTACAATAATGGTTCATTATATGTTTGTTGTTTGAAAAATTGCAAAAAAATAATATCGCCGATGGCTGGGTTTGGTGGCGTGATCTGCTGGACTTTAAAAATTCATTGCGCGATCGAATGTCACCAGGGCAATTACTGGATTGGGTTCAAAAACGATTTTTAAATACGCACAGGGACTTGTAGCTGAGGTTCTGGTGTGGGAAATCTTCGAGAATCAGATAAATCGGTTCGTACTGTTCTAATGTTTTCCTTTTGTGTGGTCTACTGCTAAAGAAAATGACGACACGATTTTTTTCAGTGCATACGTCTCGAACTAGCAATGTCAGAAACCTGTATAATGATTGCTGTGTGGTTTTGCTGGTCAGTCATTGGATGTTAAATTTACCTACTCCTACCGTTTTTTCTCTAGTAACGTTTTAGTGGGTAGATACAATTTTTAAATCTTTATGCCCCGAGGTTGTTTTAAAAAAAATCTTTTTGAGAGTATGATAACCATTTTTCCAGGGAATGGGGCATTAGCAGCCACATTGTATTCAGAGGTACATCATCAGATTTGGTAACCATGAAATTGTAAAATTAAGTAGTTAATTTCTGGGGATTCATATTCAACAGAAAGATCATCGTTACATCTGTTCTGTAATTCCTGGTGGACTGAGTCAGCCAAATTATTTACTGTTATTATTTGGTACAACATTAATATTTGTATTTTTGTACTTGTATTTTGTATATTTCTTTAATCCCATTTTGGGAAATTTGCCTTAGTGTCATTGCAGGGCAGTTACAACTGGAGTAGACACGTCGTCGCCATAGTGCAACGCCGGTAGACGGCTTCTTTTTCTTTAGTTTTTTTTTTTTTTAGTGAGAGTGGTAGGAATAGATTTTATTCAATTTTGTCTTGGCAGCGAGCGGCCTGTCCGGCCTGCGTGATTTTTTTCCGTACGAGCTTTAGCAAAATTCGGGAGAGGGCCAGCAACACACCCCCAAACGCACGGGACAGCTCCAGCACATCCCAGAAATTTTCGATGACTTTCAGAATCATATCAGGCCCAGTCCAGAGATTGCAGCACCTATGCCAGTGTTCGATAGGACGAGAAATCCCTTAGCCGATGACCTGTGTTTGGGGGGTGTATTTCTGCTCCGCTCTTGAATTTGCTAAATCTCGAACAGAAAAAATTCACGCGTCCGGCCTACTCTTCTCGATTTCTGACTTCCAAGGTGTCTTTAATGTGCGCAATGTGCACAATAATAATAATAATAATAATAATGAAGATCATTTATATAGCGCCCAATCCAAACTGTTTGCTCTAGGCGCTTTACAGAAAGTCGTGTTCTCTCCATCTGCAACTCACTCTCTCTCTCTCACGCTCTCTCTCTCACCCTCTCTCTCTCTGCTACACATACATTGTATACATAGATACACACACACAACATACTATAAGACAGAAATTAAACGATAAAACAGCAAAATTAAAGTGAAATGAGAAAATAAATGGATTGGGAATGAGACTTCACAACTGAAAGTGTTTTTTAAAAAGGTGGGTTTTTAGACCAGTTTTGAATTTTGACTCGATAGATACTTCCCGCAATGATTTTGGCAGTGAGTTCCAGATGTGCGGGGCACAGTGTGTAAATGCTCTGCCTCCTGGTTTCTTTGACTTGCAGTTAAAAATCTTAAGAAGGCCCTGATCGCCTGATCTTAAAGAACGAGGTGGTGAGTAGGGCTCTACCAGAGTGGAAAGGTAAGGTGGTGCAGTTTTGTTTATGCACTTGTAACACAGAACTGCTATTTTGTACTGGATTCGCAACTTAACTGGTAACCAGTGCAGTTTAATAAGCATGGGGGTAATGTGTTCACTCTTTTTCTTCTTTAAGACAATTCTAGCAGCTTGGTTTTGAAGTCGTTGCAGTCTGTTTACAGTTTCATTGGGTAAGTTCGCAAGAAGGGAATTGCAGTAATCTAAGCGAGAAAATATAAACGATGAGATCAAGACCCTCACAGAGTCTTCGCTTAGAAAAGATGACATTTGACCTACTCTGCGCATCTCACAGTAGATGGTTCTACACAAATTATGAACATGGAAATGCATGGAAAGCTTTAAGTCAAAATATACCCCCAAATTTCTAGCCTTCTCTGAAAAAGATATGTTCTCATTCCCAATGCAGATATTCCCCACATCACTCGGATTCCATCCTCTCTTTGTGTTACACAATATCACTTCAGTCTTATCATCATTCATCTTTAGCTTGTTAGATTCCATCCAGTTTTTCACATCATCAGTGCAACACTCTATAGAAGTAACTAGTTTCTTGATGTCACAGGGTGGAACAGACATATACAGCTGGATGTCGTCAGCGTACATATGATATTTCACATTATGCTTTCTTATGATTGAACCAAGTGGCTGTGTATACAGCGTGTACAAAAGAGGACCCAATACAGATCCTTGGGGCACACCAAAATGTAGTTTGAAAGATGTTGACATATTTCTATCTACAAGAACTGATTGGGTACGGTCACATAGATATGACTTGAACCATTTGAGAACAGTCCCAGATAAACCAAAGGTCTTATCTAGCCTCTCAATGAGGATAGAATGGTCAATAATATCAAAAGCTGCACTAAGGTCAAGGAGGGCCAAGATGGCAACCATCCCTCCATCAGCAGCACACAAGAGATCGTTTTGAACTTTGAGAAGGGCAGTCTCTGTGTTATGGAATTCCCTGTAGGCAGATTGATACACTTCATTTAAATTATTTTGACTCAGGTGGTTCTTCAATTGACCAAGAACTACTTTTTCTAAAATTTTTGATACAAATGGAAGATTTGACACGGGCCTGAAATTCTTCAATTCTTCTGGGGACAAATTGTTCTTCTTCAAAAGGGGTGTGACGATTGCTTGTTTAAAAGGTGATGGGACTGTTCCTAACTGGAGCGATTCGTTAATAATAACTGTAACAATCTCAGCAAAACTATCTATGTTGTCAATTAACACAGGTGTTGGAATGGGGTCCAGGCAGCATGACTTAGGTGGGGAGAACTTTATAATTGACTTAACAGTTTCCACTGAAACAGTGTCAAAATGTGACATTTCAGTGCCAGCAAATGATTCAAATTTGGGTGGTGGGGCGGAAGACAAATCAAGTTTTGATCGTATTGCTGAGATTTTTTCACTAAAATACTTGCCAAAACTGTCAGCTATCTCACTTTGTGGGATATACTGAGGAAATGCGCTTGATTTTGCTTTAACACAAAGAAATTTACTTAATCGAAATAAGTTCCTCGTTGAAGTACAATCTGATATCATGTAATTAAAAAATTCGTTTTTAGCAGCACAGATCAGTTCTTTCACTCTATGATGCATCTGTTTGTATATTTGTCTGTGTACTGTTAGTTTTGTCACTCTCCACTTCCTCTCTGCCTGTCGTCGTTCAGCCTTAGCCGCTTTGATGTCTAGCGTCATCCATGGTGCTGAGGGTCGTTCTGAAACAGTCCTGGTGCGAAGAGGGGCGTGTCGGTCTAGCAGCTCGCGCATATGAACATTATAACGTTCGACTTTGTTTGGGCTTTGTAGTATGGACGGACTGAGCTTTTCCAAGTCTGCATGAAACTGACATTGGTTCATGTTTTTTACATTTCTGCCGGTCATAGTACGTTTACGCGGTCCCGGTTTTTCAATGTCTAGCTCTAACGTGATGACATAATGGTCGCTGATGGCTTTGTCCGTTACCTGGAGATTTTTTGTTGAAACAGTGTTCTCATCAATAACAATCCAGTCTAGAATGTGATTCTTGTTATGGGTGGGGCTGTTGATGATTTGTATAATTCCTCGAGTGGCTAGAATGTTTTTCATAGCCATTGCGTCCTGGTCGCTTTCCGAATCAAAGTGAATGTTGAAGTCTCCCAAAACGATGGGTCGATGCTTTCTGCCCATGTATGCGTCAATTAGGTCTTGAAATTCCTCAATAAAGTTTTTGGTGGTAAATTTGTTCATTCTGTTTGGAGGGGGCCGATAGATGCACAGGAAGGTAAAGGGCCGACTATTCAAGACAACTTCCGATTCCATACATTCAAAACTGGCATAATGGGATATTCTCTTACTACATACATGGATGGACTCTCTGTACATCAAACATACTCCTCCTCTTCTGCCTGTAAGCCGTGGGAATGATGTTGTTTTAAATCCCTGGGGTGTTAGATCATGCAATGCTATTTCATCACCACTAGCTAACAGCCACGTTTCTGTAAGAAATGCGAGGTCGACGTTCATTTCACATATCAAATCATTGACAATAGCAGTTTTATTTCGGACAGACTGAGTGTTGAGCAACATAACTTTTAAATTTGAAGATAGATCTTGTGTGTTCAGTCTAGTGTCAATAGTAATTAAGTTAGGTGAAATTGTAGCCTTCCGTTTTTGTTCTGTCTCCGCTCCACGGTTAGTCATTACAACCTGGATCCGCCGCTGCTTTCTACGGCCACCCCGTTTTCCTCTCTTAACCTTCTTTGCTCCACACGAACAAGGCTGTCTTTTGATACCTAAAATAGACAGTTTATTTAGTAGGGTTGATGGCACAGGGTGTGTGCGTTGACTCTTTACACTCCTCAACTGATCTTTGGTGTACACAATATGCACAGATGTTAACTCCTTCTGCACAGGGTATAATTTAGTTTCCCCGCTGTCCTGTAACCAGATAGCCCTTTCATTCTCCGACTCTGCCCGTCGCTGGCCGTAGGGTGACAAGGCAATAAATCTTGACTGGGGATTTCCCCTGTTACCTGTGTGGTCTGTGTGTGGGATAGGCGCTTGAGTGAACACGAATCTCGAAACGAAGCGTGAAAGGTTGAATATAGCTATGGCCAATATAAAAAACACCATCGTGTAAGAAATACTCTTGAAAATCCAGCTAGTGGGGGCTCCGAGTTGTTCGTCCTTATCCGGGAGGACTAGGTGATAGATCCAACCTACCACGGATCAGGGACAGGAAAATATATGAGAAAAATCCCCAAATTCCTAAATGCCTGCACCGACCAGGGTTCGAAACGGGTACCTTCGGCATGAGAGGCTAGCACCTTGCTTCTGGACTACCGTGTCACAAGGCAACAAAAATTTGCAACTACCCGGTATACCTCCGCCCCGACCCATACATTTAGAATACTTCTTTTGCATCACCTCGGGTTCAAAACAGGACTGAAAGTCCATCAGCTTTAGCAGAAATGATAATAGTTGCGTTATTGGTGTTGTTGAAGTTGTTCTTGTTGTCGTTGTTGTTGACGATGATGGTTATAATAATGATGATGATGGTGATGATGATGATGATGATGATGATGATGAGGATGATTAACATTATATAACAGCCATTTATATTCAAACATGGCAACTGTATAGATGGGAGAATTTTTTTTTTTTTTTAAAGTTGCAATGTGGCTGGGAGTTCGCTGCTCAACTCAGACATCCCGGAACAAACAAAGTAAGAAAGAAGCAAATTAAATGCAAATAAGTACCCTAGATAATGTTAACATGAGAGTATGATTTATAAAAAATTAAAAAGATACTATTAAAAAATAAAATTCTAACATTTAAATACTTTCATTGTTCTCATCTCCCAAAGGTAGTAAACTTTATAAATGTCGTACAGACAAAACAGACGCTTTTCATTATTGTAATAAGTGGTGACATATTGTTTTAGCTTAGTGGATTGCCCAGCATTATACCATGTCCTATTTCTAAAGCTATTAGAAGATTTAGAGATAGATCTAGGAAAACTTGATTGGCTCTCTCCGTGGGATTGTTTGTACAAAAGATCATTTTTCATGCATTTTATTGCCTTATCTAAGTACCCAGTGGCACATCTACACCTTATATGCATGGTCTGTGAACATTTAAGTCACCAGAAGGATTCGTTGCTTTAGTAACCATTGTATAGACCCTTTTCATTTACCGTCCTCCATATCACGTGATTTGCAAACAAAATGGCGGCGTGCCCCACTTGTAGGGCGGAAGCGGTGGACAACAGTCGAACGATGCCATCCTCTTGTTGGACACCCAACTGTACAAAACCGTTACGTGCTGGTTCTGGCTTAAAAATGCATCTTTGTTTAGACTGTGCACATATTCAGATGCCATCACTAAGGCAAGTGGAGGTTTTTGCCCTACACGGTGCTTTACGATGCCGTGCGGCTCCCCGCAAACAACCGTAACGCGGAAGTGGAAAGGGTCCATAAAACCTCACCGTAATTTTATTCCGTCATGTATTCACTTGCTTGTTTAAATATATTAGTAAAATGACTGTAAAGCCTAGATCATGCTTACATTGTGAAATGCGTTGACAAGAAAACAATGCTGCTTAATTTTATATTCCTTTCCTTCTCTCGTACTACAATAGACATCATCAGTCTGGGATGTAGATGGTGTTTCTTTGACATTCACCTGGATCCCAAGTAGGCGAATCCACAGACTAATAAATTAACCAGACTAGAAACACGAGCTTCGGGGTGTGTCGTTTTTTACGGAATTTCCCGAACGGCGACTGTATATCCAACATGGCCGCCGCTCGGGAAATTCCGATTCTAGGTCTATCTGCAGTAGAAATTTCTTTTTATTGGTCAAGATTGGTTGCACATGTATTAATTTCTTGGTGCGAAACCAAACTTCCGCGTTCAGTAGGCGCGTCAAAATGGTATCATTCAAAATTGTAGCTATGCTGAAGCGTCGGTCGCTACCATAAAGCTAAAATGGCGGATGGTTCATGACCTTTCCCTGTTTTGTGACGTCACACAATGGGATCATCCAGTCTGGGTATTTTATTAGTCTGTGGGCGAATCCAACGTTCACGGTGCTAGATTTTCGAAAACGACATATTTTTCTTTTTCGAGTTATCCTGATGGACATGACATGATAATAATAATAACTTCACTCTTTTCACTTCCCGTTATTTAAGGAACTGCAGTGACCGGATTTCCTATTCAAATTTGGAGAAAATGTTTGCCTGGAAAACGAGTGCGGTATTGTTGTTTTTGTTTTGTTTGTTTTTCCTCATGATTAGGATTGCACGTGCACTGCGTGCTTTTATTGACGTGTGAGTTTGTCGATGAAATGAGCTACAGCCGTTACCGCTGTTGCTCGGCAAATTCCTCTGGAGATTCATTCACGATCCTGTGATTGAAAAAACCAGTTCGTGAAAATCAGATTACTTCTTGCTCTATGTGCGTGCATTCCTAACTGACTAGCTGAGGTCCCCGGCCCTGCCCGGGATAAATCGGTTTGAATATTGGTTTCAGTTCTGGGTGGTTATTATGGACCTGCTTCATCTGGCCTGTTCCTATTTGTTTATTTTATTTTTGTTTGTTTGTTTTTAAATAATATGTCTTACTGCTCTGCCTTTGTGACTGTGAGTTGACACCCTGCGCATCCCGTACAACAGCATGATTTGCGCACGGGTTAGTGTGTTTGATAGTGAAAACATCGCAGGAAGTGATAACGAAACCTTAAAATGGCGAACCATGACTCGAAATAGATCTGAATGATGGCGAAACAATAAATTTCCAATACAAAAAAACTACACCGATTTGAGACTTCTATTAAAAGCTGTGCACCCTTACATCCATTCTGATGCACCATCTAAAATTTGAAGTCTGAGTGTTGAGTAGTTCAAAAGCCTTTTGCAACGAAAAATCTCAAGTCCACAAATATATATGGTATAGATATTCAATGATTTTTTTTTAACTAATCTATGTCGTGAGCAGAGCAACTACAACGCCAGTGTTAGTAAACGCCGAGCGAGAAAAACCACACGTGTGAGCAGTTACGGGTGATAACAGCAAGTCAAATCCTTCATCATTACTTCGTGTTACCCTGCACTGAGCTCATTCCCTGTACAGCAGTGTGATTTCCAATCATTTTAAGTTTTATTTGTCTTTCGTGTCTGTTTGTCGTTTGATGGACTTGGTAGTTTCCAGTATCTATTTTCGTAATAATTTCTTTCAGATGACGAAGATTGCTAAAGTCCCCGGGGAAATAAATATGTTGTTTTTTCAAAATGACTTCGCCTCTTGGCAAGTCCATGTATCCAAGTCTGACATGTCCTTCTGAATTATATAAGTCTAACTAAAAATATTTTCTCATTTAAATGGCAAGCATATGCAAGGTGATTGCTTCATAACTTTGTATTAAAATCGGGGACATGTGAGTTGCGTGGACACTTCGAGTACTACCGACACATGAGAATAAACCAAGACTCAGCAACAAAAATAATTAAGTCATCATTTAGGTTGTGTTCAGCCGCAAACACGTTTTAGTGTAGAAATTTCATCATTTCTTAGTAATCATGCTTTTGTTATTTTGGTGTTTTAGCGACACCTTTTAATCAAACTTCGTGACTATTGCCCACTCACAAGTGTTAGTGAAACGCCTAGTGTTCAGGCCACTATACTGGTACCGTCTTCATTATAAGGTACAGAGTAATATCTTTGTATATTCTTGCAGTTCAATTTGCTTTTCAGTTAAGACAATGGTTTAGAAAAACATGCCAATTTTGGAAACACGGACTTACAAAAGTGCGAAGTTATGTTGAATAAAAAACGTTTTACATTTAATTCTGCGGGGACTAGTAATTTTCGTTATCTGGAAGAAATTATTATGGAAACATACTGAAAAAGCTTACTTCAATTTTATTTTTTCCGAGGGACGATATTTCAACACAATGCCTCTGAAGGGTCGGCTACGCGTGTCTCGAGGAGTTTTTGACTGCCGGTACTGTCATCCTACAATGACTTAAAAATTGTGTTTCTAGCCGACTCTGCTGTTTGGATATCCTGAAAAGAACTCCGAGTGTGAACATTAAATATTTAATATTGTTTCTTTAGAATGCTCTCCAGAGACGCTGAATGTCCGTGTTAATTTCAAAGTAAACAGAAGAAAAAAATGTCAAACGCAGAAACATATCGCGCTGAGCGAAGGAATAATAAATGTAATGTTTTCGTTAATGTGGGTGGCTTTATACACTTTCCAAAGCTCGCTGATGGAAACTGGGGACAAATTGATGTAAATTTGCCCCATTTTATCCGTTTTTTCTGGTGATGGCATGGCTATCATTTGCAACCGAGAGAGAAGATTGGCAGCACAATCTTCTGTAATCCACCTTGTATCCAACCCTGGCAAACGAAAGAAAAGAAAAAAAAGAGCATCACAAGAACCAGGGCACTGTATCTCAGAACGTTAAAAAAAAAAAACGCATTGCTTGTGGCATGCCATTATTAAAGTGATCATTGCCATTTACCCATCTTGTTGCAAAACATTGCCAGTAATGCATCATGCGGGTATAAAGTTAATGGAACTGGTCTGTTTTATAGAATGATATAACACGGTTGCCACGACATTACTAGTACACCATATCGTCGCCAGGCCCATCAAACATCTTAAGTCTCGATTTACCTGTCCGGCTGGTCGATCCTCTATGCTGGACATCAGAGCTTGCTCGCCTCTGATTCGCCCATGATCTGGTGTATCAATCCTCTTACCTGAACAACAGACTTCACTGCACTTCACTGCTTAAAATCTGGCCCTTTACACCTCTGGCCTTAGCAATTACGAGTATGTTGAGGGGCGTGTATTGGTGTAACGCAAAATTAATCTTTATTGCAACTGTGAATTTTGTTAAGTTGGTAGAAAATTAATCATTGAAGATTCAGCGCTCAGTTTGGGAACACTTGCCTTTCATCTTTATCGGCCGGAGGTCTCATCATGCAGTTTTAGATACAAAATGTTTCTTGAGAGGTTTTAGAAACAATTTTTTTTTTTTTTAAACGGTAGCTTTAGAAACAAGTGCGCTTTTTCTTTCTGTCTTTTGCGCGTGTGTGTTACTTTGGTTTGTTTGTTGCTGTTGTTATTGTTTTCCTTTTCATCCCGGACATAAGTATTTAAAAGGAATTTCAGCCAGCGAATGGGACGGTTTGTCTTTGTCGTTTCAGTTAATAATATTTTATCTTCACAACCTGAATGATTGAAACAGCATGTTTCAGGTACCAGCTGCAACGTGTAAATATTATTCTAATCTATGTCTCCAACAACAACACCCAAAAATCTCCACCCTTTAAGAGACCGTATATCATTATGAAGACCGCATCTCTCTCTCTCTCTCTCTCTCTCTCTCTCTCTTTCTCTCTCTCTCTCTCTTTCTCTCTCTCTCTCTCTCTCTCTCTCTCTCTCTCTTTCTCTCTCTCTCTCTCTCTCTCTCTATCTTTTACTGGTAGAAAGGAATGGTTTGTTTTTTTTCAATGTGGCAGATTATCATAGACATCATACACGTCTTTTGGAAGAACAGAACGGAATTTCTCTGTGCTGATTTTTCTCTGAACTTCGAATAATGGTCGTGGTGTTTCATCCACTGCAAGCTTCATGTCAGCTGGAGATTGTAGAAGTACAGACCAATCGTCAGTGCTTTTAACTTAAAGTTGATGCTTCCGTCTGGCAGGCGTTGCAGTGTCATATCCATGATTTGATAGCTGCCAACCCTTTTCCCTGGTCTAACGGAAGAAATGGGGACGACGCTGTCTATAATTATTCTGACAGAAGTCGTGCGATAAATTGTGCACACTGTAGGGCTATCCTATTATTGTGTGGCAAGTGCAATCAATCTACAATAGTCAGCTGGTTAGTAGGTGTTGCGCAGCTTTCCTTTCTTCCTCAGCGCTCCTTCCAGTTGAGTGGAAGAAATCGCATTCTATCTGAATGTGGCATGTCTGGGATCCTCGAAATGTATAAACCCCTGTCTCTTCTAGTATGGTCAGAACTCTCACCAGATAGGCTTGCCCTCCCGGATTCCTCAAACCGACCAACCGAATCCCTCGCCCTTCTGGGCTCTTCGGAGCATACAACAGAGCTCCCTTTGCATCTGTGGTCCTCAGAACTCACAGCATGTCCTCACACCCTTCGGGGCTCATCAAAACACTTGCCATTCTGGAATTGATACAGCTTGAAACAAAATTTCTCTCCCTTCAGCAGTCTTCACAATCTGAATGAGAAATTCCTGCTATCCTGGATCAACTGCCTCCTCTCACCGAAAGTAATATTCACGTGGACATGCCACCAACTTCAACTGAGACAATTCATAACACGACCTGTCTGTACAACCAGACAATTATGCAAAGAAAAACATGTCAAGGGAGAGGCCTACATTATAAGAAGATTGATAAATGTCCCATGAACTATCATTGAGCTGACAGAACAGCAAAACGAGTGGAAGAAAGACGCCTATGTAAGTCGAAGGGAGCTCAATGTTCTGAAATATATGGCTTTGAGCGGGAGACGATCTTCAAACAATTCTGGGAAAATCTTAAATCATGGGATGAGAAATGTGTTTACGGGAAGCTTTGGACGAAGCACCCGTAAAAAATGGAACGAACAAAGGAAAAACGTTCTAAAATATTACCTGAAATAAAAAGGAGTGAGAGTACATGTTTGCCAGAAAATGTTTCTAAGCACATTTGACCTCACAAATTGGACAATGAGAAAGTGATGCCTTAATGAACACACCTACGAAAAGAAACACTCGACATTATGATAGGGCCTTAGACCGAAAGAATCACTGTCTGGGTGTCTTTTGGGGAAAACTCAATACCTGCCACACAGCTACTGCTGAAATTCGACAAAAATATGTACTTAAAACAATAGTTTCGAACCATGGCTTTTCTGTATGGTGCATACAAGATGACAGATGTCATTTGATCCCACGACTGTGGAAGTCTTCATATCTCTGTTTCATGAAAAAAACTTGCCTTATTTATGGCAGGCAAGGATCGCTGTGATGTATGCGCTCAGCATGAGCCAGACAATTTCGAAGAGGAGTGGACTAGGCAAAGAGAAAAGTACAAAGCTGCACAGGTACATTTACTCAGATCAGAGTCTGACCCTTACACCCAAACAAGTTACACGATATTCAAGGTGATGAAGTGTGAATTCAGGTAACATTGCATAACAATAGTTGTCACAGCCCCGTCATGGACGACCAGGTGCCGCTTTGTCGCTTTGCTTACGAGTTTTGATGGGCCAGATTTTGAGCGAATCAGTGAAGCGCAAACCTGTATTGTTCAGGTAAGAGGATTGATTCGCCAGATCATTGGCGTAACGTAAACACCGATTGACTTAGTTAGAAGGTGGCTTCAGGAGTCTGTCAGGACTCTTCACAAATGTATTCATTCTCAGCGAAAAGTGCATAGAACTAATTCTGTCCTTTCATAACTCTAACACATACAAAAGATGCCTTTAAAAAAAAAATCTTTGGGTAGGGGCATTTGTCTTTGTCGTTGTTGTTGTTGTTGTTTTCTCTACATGGGGCAGGGTTAAGGTCAGGGTTAAGGTCAGGGTTAAGGTCAGGGTTAAGGTCAGGGTTAAGGTCAGCGCAGAGCCCAGAAATAACTTTTTGTTGGGGATGGGAGAGGGAGTTGGGAAAGTGGGTGGGGGGGGGGAGGGGCTTTTTCCATTTCCAGCTCCTTCCCATAGGGACAACTGTGTCCACCGAAAACCTACAGTGACAACTGTGTCCACCGAAAACCTACAGTGACAACTGTGACCACCGAAAACCTACAGTGACAACTGTGTCCACCGAAAACCTACAGTGACAACTGTGTCCACCGAAAACCTAGTGACAACTGTGTCCACCCAAAACCTATAGTGACAACTGTGTCCACCCAAAACCTAGTGACAACTGTGTCCACCCAAAACCTACAGTGACAACTGTGTCCACCCAAAACCTACAGTGACAACTGTGTCCACCCAAAACCTACAGGAACAACTGTGTCCACCCACAGACTTATTAGTCTGTGTGTCCACCCAAAAACCTACAGTGACAACTGGCCCGACAGAAGCATTTCCTTCCATTTTTTGTCCTTTTTGTCTCCAGAATGATCATTAGTTTTCTTTCCCCGTGACGACAAAATATATGTGTAGTGTATTGACTGCCAGAGGTTCAGAGAGTATGGCTGTAAGTAGAGGAATCACTATTGGTCAACTGCACTGATACACAAGGGGGAAACCATTGTTAGTATGGCATGAAATGTAGGTCACAACGGTAAACTATCCCCGTTTGTAGGTATTTAGTGGGAGAAAATGTCTACAGACTGCTTTAAACAGTTTAAATCAACCCAAAAAGATGAGGAACAATAACACAGTAAAAATATCCACACACACTCTCTGTGGTGCAGACGGCCCTTTCCAATTTTGTTTGCGGCAGAGACCAGTTTCGCAATTTGGCAGAAGTGGTAGATTTCTCTACTCATATCTAACGAGGTGCCCAGGGTTGCCAGGAATAAATATGTTTTTAGACATGAATTTTGTTTCATTTCTGAGTGCTGATTTGAGTATGTCTGAACTTGCTGATTCCTCTATTGATGAACTGGGCTTGAAGATGTTTCCACAAAATGCAGTAAACATTAACACTTTATTCCAGTTCACATCTCAAAATTATTTTACTATAGAGCTCTTCCCTGGCGCATATAAGTGCTAGGCACCCTATCATCATACGGATACTACGATTGTCATGAAATGGAAGTGTTGGGGCCGATTAGCCAATATCAGTTAAAGTATGTGGCAGTCTTTGAACCAGCTAATTGTTCTGTCTACCAACGACATCCCATTCTCCACTACAGCCCCACCACTCTCCTCCTTTTTTTTTTCACCCCCAGTTCATTGCTACTACCTCGGCATTGTTTGAAACAGATTTTCAAAATAGCCATGTTATTTTGCATAAAATTATGTGTTTGCATGAGAGTTTACTTTACATGGTGTGAGTGGGAAGTGGGAGACAGGAGCAGCGGGGGGAGAAGGCGGAACCATGAAGCAGATAGCAGGAACAATTGCTGGGCTAGATGCTAAGACCTTCATTAATTTGCAGTAACTGTAAACAGAGCCTGCAGCTCAAGGATTGGAATTTGGTCAGAGCAGGCGCTGTAGCGACTCGAACTGACATACCATGGGCGCACAATCCACTGCCCCTCGAGACAGAAGGAGGCCAACAACAAACAACAAGTAGATACATGTACTACGAAACCCAGTCACAGGTAAGGGGATTAAGTGATCTAGTAGTGTGAAAAATGGGAATTTACAAATCAGATCAGCAAAGCAAAATGCGCAGCTATTCATTCCCAGCTAAATGGCAAGATTCAGTGCACACCGAAAATGTCTGAACTTGCTGAGCGCACACGTCGTAACATGTCTAAACCCTCTCACGAGCTAAGAGTTCCATTATTTACGCATTTTGAGAATTATTCCTTGGTCGTGTCTAATTGCCTGCTCATGTATAACCTGTTTGATTCCCAACCATAATGTTTCTCTTCTTCGTGCCAGTTTTCAAAAAGATCCGTCGAGTAGTTTTCTAATCTGTCTGAGTGTGTATGTGTGTGTGGGCGTGTTTATATAATAGACGATTATGTTCTTTGAAGAAAATAATAACAAAGCCATTAGTATCCACCCTCTGATGGACGTTTCTCTCTGCTTGTAAATACTCTACTCTAATATCTTGGCGAGATCCCCAAGGAAATTCTCCAGGTATCTCCAATTGATATAAAACCTTGTGATTAAATGGGTATTTTTAAAGTTCCGTGAAAGCCATCCTTATGTGGGGAAGGACACTCAATAGATAAATATTTGTATCATCATGGAAGAATGTACTCACATAATAGATTAAAGATTACCAGTTCTCTTTCACCATGAGTTATTGTAGAAGGAGTTACCCCCGTTTTCTAGACTGTGCACGGGCGAGTGTGTGTGTATGTGTGTGAATGCCCGTGCGCTCACGAGTTGCCAAGCTGAGATGAAAGAGTAAGGAATAAAAAAAAAGAAGAAATTTGCAAATTGCCAGGGCATGAACGAATCTGTGTCAATCCTGAAGGCTGCTGCTGATGCGTTGAGTCAGGTCTAGTTTTGTCTCGGTTTCGGGGTGAGTTTTGGATTATGCAGTTAAACGTGATCTCGCGCACTGGCAAGACTAAACTAAAGTGGTTTGACAAAATGCCTTTTTCCTAAAGTCACTGTTTCGAGAAAATTGCTGTTTAGTTTTGCGGTCTCTAAATTTAAATGTAGCAAACAAAATGCAGTTGTTATAGACTGAAGTTGCACGTTATGACGTCTTTTAACTTTGTGTAAAGTTCTATTTGAATTGGTGCTGAATTAATTAAACTGTGATGATATTTCGAAAAAAAAAAAAGGCATTTTGTCATTTCACTCGGCCTCAGGCGAAGGCCTATATTTCGAGAAAAAGAAAGGCGTTTTGTCACCTCACTCGGCCTCAAGCGAACGCTTTTATTTCGAAAAATAGGCGTTTTGTCAAATTAAAGGCGTTTTGCCGTGTTTCAGCAAAAAAAAAAGGGCGTTTTGAAATTTTTTTATTTTTTTAAAAAATAATTTAGAAATGGCTAAGCTCTTTCAAAACCTGATAAGCTCATAAGATGAGGATTGTTGATGAGAATCCAGTAATGGAATAAAAAATGTTAGCACCAAAATGACAAAAAGGTATTTAGCCAAATCACGGTAGTAAAACAAGTCCATCTCACAAGTTCAGGCGCGTCCTCAGGAAAGAGAGGGAGACCTCGCTCACTGAGTCAAAACAGATGCCAAATAGATTTGACTGAGTGTGTCACCAGGCTGAATGAAACGGGAATTACATACATAATTGTCTTCTCCTTTATTTATGTTTTCAGACAGAAGTCGGCGATCTCATTGCAGTACATGTCTTGTTTCATTCAAAATTGTTATTATGTTAGTGGAGATGGCTGTAATGATGGTGGCAGTGATAGTGGGAGTGCTTGGATCAATGGGCGTAGGTTGACGAGTTAGCAATTATTGTTATTATTATTATTATGCCTTTTGTTTTTATTGTTGATGATTAGCAGCAAAATACTCTGAAACTGCTGCATTTTCTCTTCAATGCCATGTACTGATAGTTGCTGTCGTTGTAGTGGTGGTGTGGTGGATATTGTTTTTGAATTTGTTATCCACCTCGTAATTTTTTTAATTTTTTTTTGGAGGGGGGGGGGTGGGGGGGGGGGAATGATAACGTCACGACAATGGTTGAATAAATAAACATCGGTTGGCACATTATTATAAATCCAGAATGCCGTGGTTTCCTAAACACTAGAATATATGTGGGTGGATCTGACAAAAGCGGGTTAAAGGTGACGTTTTTATACCTCTTTTTAAAAAAATGAAATAAACTATTACTAAGACAATTTAAAGCCAACTCTTTTAACTGAATACAGCAAAATGGCCAATCTTTTCTATTATAAGCAAATCTTAATTTTCATTTTTTTAAAAAAATGTTTCCCCCGTTGGAATATGGTCTTTCACCCTAAGCCCAATTTCGTCAGATCCACTCTTCTATAAAGAATGATCTATTTGAGAAGCAGAAGATTTGGTTGTTTGTTACATAACTATTTCAAATGTTCGAAGGATTAAATCTTTCTCACCATTATATTCTTAACATTGCTGCACTAATACTGATTTCCCCCCGGGGAAAAAGATAGTAATTTTTTCCTTAACGTGAATTTGTTTCTGTGAGTAGGCCTATTCCTCGATATTATTTATCCATCACTGTAACTACCGCAATTTTTTCCATGTCCAGCGTGTAAAGTTATTCATGAAGGTGAATGATTTACCACCCGACTATTATGCAGAAGCGGGTTGGTGCGTGCAGTTTCGCAAGTATTTTCTGCAATTATTGTCCATCCATTTTAATGAGGCCCAGCTCCACACTAAGCACCATCGCTGCTATTTTCCTTTACGTTCCATCACAGATATTTTAAATTCTTCCGCCGAACTGTTGAATTTATTTAAATGTAAATAGCACTGGCAATTTACACTCGACACGCCATCTGGCAATGCATTATCTTTGTAAGGTGTTTAACCATTTTTACGCGTCATGGTTTTTCTCCTAGGCTAAAAAAAAAAATTTGCTGACGTTCGTTAGGAAAAAGAAATGTCAGTTCATAGCCAGTCGGCACCCTACCCTCCCTTTTTCCCAGTTCGCACACACAGAGGGTAGCGTCTCTGTTGGCCACATTTTTCGGTGACTCAAGTCAAATTTCTTTAATCTCAAATTTTCAACACTCCATTATCTCACTCAGCTTGACAGCCGGTCCATCTGTTTTTGCCTTTGTCACTGAAGTTACAGACTCTACGGCAATACAAGATGCCAGTTATCATTACAGGGATGAACGATGATCAGGAAACACAGATACGAGGCTTTCAGTGAAACGCAGAGACGCTGAAACTTTTTTTCCCAGATAAACAAATTTTGGATTTCGTGACTGAAATTGACAATCGTGTCATTATGTCAGTGGTGTCATTGGTCTGTCCTGTTATTGTCGTTGCTGCGTGCTTGCTTTCTGTCGATATTGATGATAGACATGCTCTTTCTACTTCCATCTCCTGTGGTGGTTGTTGTTGTTGTAGAATGTTGAAGTCAATGCCATTGTAAGTGGACATGAGAAATGTGGTAAATGAGGTTATTAAATTGAAGTTTTAAGTCCAGAATGGCTCAGTGTGAGTAATGAAATTTAATGCACGATTTCCCCGAAGTTAAACAGTGAGAAGAACGAAAACTGAGGAAATCATTGTCACGAGTAGGTTAAATAAGTATTGGAATTTTCTTTCAATGGAACGTATTCTTGTAAGGATAAGAATTGTAGAGTTGATAACTGAAAAATATATCAATAACTTACCTTCACCGGAATACAGATGCAAAGAAGCAAGAGATCAGCTGATGCCAAGCTCAGGAGGAAGATGTTGGTGATGCTGCGCATGCGCTGATATCGGGTTACTGATACAATCACTAAGGCGTTTCCAATGACTCCGAGAAGAAGTGTCAGGCCATAGATCAGTGCCACTGGTATTATCTCTGCTGTGGGGATTCTGATGGATGGATGGATGGATGGATGGATGGATGGATGGGTGGGTGGGTGGATGGATGGATGGATGGATGGATGGATGGATGGATGGATGGATGGATGGATGGATGGATGGATGGATGGATGGATGGTGGATGGACGGATGGGTGGATGGATGGACAGATGGAGGATTATTTAGAACAAAAACAAATTAAGAGGAACAAATCTGATTTGAATGAAACATTTATATTTACAAGATTTCCGATGGTGAAGTAAAACAATTTTGTACCTTTTGGGGAAGGGGGGGGGGGGGTCACCATTTGGCTGCCTTTACCAGATAACTTATACCTGATGCACTCGCGCTGCTTTTCCTATATTTCAAAAATTTCCAAGACGGTATTTATTTGTTTGTTTCTTTACTTGTTTTTGTTTTTCCATCGAAACGAATAATGGTAATATTATAATCATGTACAAAACTATCAGTATAATAGTGAAGAATGCATAAAGTCCAACACAAATACGAAATTTTATATTAAGAAGACATTGATTCATTAATAAACTGTGTTATTGCGTTACTGACAATATGCTGCGGATGTTGATGATGATCAGGAGGAGGTGGATGTTGATAGTGATCTTAATGGTGAGGAATGGCAGCGGTGACCTTGATTATGGTGTTTAGTATGTAGCAGGTTTGTGAGCATATATATATATATATATGAGAGAGAAAGATCTCTTAGAGAGAGAGAGAGAAAGAGAGAAACGGAGGAGGGAAGAGAGAGAACGAAAGAAAGAAAGACAGATGTCCTCTTTAACGACTACTTTGGTCAGTGGTCACATTATCTGTGGTAATAATCAGTGAGTAATCGAATACAGAGTTGCGGAGGTTCTGGAATCAATGTAGACCATTACTGAATGAGTGTTACAACAACAATGACAATGATTTGGGATCCATACCCGTATTCAGCATCATAATCGTAGTCGTCAACATCTCCATGACCCGTAATGTTCTCGATGCTGGAGTTATGGATGATATTACTGTTGGCGATGTTAGTTGAGGTATTATAATTCAATACCCAGTCAAATTCATGGGCGATTCTGTAGTTGGCCATGTCATCTTCGCCTCCCGGTACCTCGACGTCCACCTCGTAATATGGATCCATGCCTAAGGTACAGCATATAAGGCTACATCAGCCCAGTTCTTTGGGGACTCCAAGTAGTGATTCCAGTGAGAACTGTGTCGTCAACAGTATCAGATACAATCATGGAAAAGAGTTTGTCTTTTGCGACCAAGACGAAAAGCTGTTCTCACACTGTGCTGGAGTTAGTTTGGCACCAGTGATTATTATGTATCCTCTACTCCCAGAATTGAAATTGTGTCTCAAATCGTACAAACTGACACTCTGAATGTCATCTTTCAGATCCATGTAAATACTAATCTAAATATTAATCTTTTCAATCACGTTCCCTTTGATTTTTTTTTTCAGTGATATCATTATTAAGAAAGTTGTCATCTTCTGTTTTCAAGACATCATCCCGACAAGAGACGGGCTAGCTTTGTCTGAATGTCTTTCTCTTGTCATCTTTATTCATATCATGTCTTTCTCTCTCTCCTCCGTTGACAGACAACTCACAACTGATAAAGTACCAACTTGTCCCATATCAAATGATGTCTTGTTTTCTAGAGATATCAGCTTTCTTGACAGATATTAAAGAGCATCCCCTTGACAGATATTAATTAAGAACATATAAAATCACTTTCTATCTATGACTCTGGCTAAAGTGCCTGTCACAGATCTGGCTGGTCAATAAACCTTCTTGAGCAGTCAGTTCTTTTATGTACTTTACTGGACAATTTGGGTCCGTCATGATAGAGAGAGAGAGAGAGACAGATTGCCTATGGCATCACAGAAACAAACGAAAAAAGAAAGTGAACGTGGTGCCTTCCAGAAGAGACAGAAGAAAAACAAAGAAAAAGTGAGACAACACCACAGACTGAGGGCATATTAAAACGTGATCCACGGTGGCACAGAGATTATAAATATAATTAAGATGAGTAATTTTGATGTGACAAAAAACTACGTCATTAATTTTTTTCTTTTACAGTATTATCATTCCTTCTATATTTTCTTTACGCTAGTAAGACTGGCAGAGCTGGCTTTAAAAGAATCACATTTTATTAATAGCATATTAATTATATATTCGTCTTGGCCACGTCACTTCGATTTCAAATAATTTGTGACCACCCGGGGGCAGGGAGAGCCCTGGCGAAGATTATTTTCGCATATCACTCAGTGTTGCTTACGAAAGGATATGTATCCGCATTAAATTAGAAAACAGTACCAGTGCTAAAGGACACTCGACCTATTCTTTCCTGTTCACGAAAAATACACATAAAGTCATCTAATCAAATGTTCATCGATTATTTCCCCATGCCCGGAAGTCTAAACCCAGCAAAATGAAATTATCTTTTAATTGCAGCACCTCTGAGATTTCAGAGACCAGGGAAAATCCTAAACGTACCATTTCATTTCTTTTTAAAGTGAAAAGAAGTACATTCACTGCATAACCTGTTTCACACTGAATGAAATTGTTTAACTGCAAAATAATCATCTTTAAAAGCAAAGTTTTTCCTAAACAACAAAGGAACCTATGTCCAGAGCTATTCGTTTTGTCTTTTTGTGGTCTCATTACCTGGTAACACAAAACACATATATCAATGTATATAAATACCTGAATTATTTATCTTTTTTAACCATGACATTGCGGCCGGTGGTCCTAACAGAGCAAGCCATTCTCGGGGAATGGGAGGGGGGAGGGGTGTTAATTAACCATAGGCATATAGAATTTCCATTGCATCAGAACATATCATTTGGCATTTAGGGATTTTCCATTTCATTTCTTCATGTATTGTCGTCGATCATTATAATTTCCGGTTAGTAACATGCTCACTTAATAAATCCGCTCTTTCAAACTAATACTATCTTCCTGCCATTTGATCTTAATTGGGCTGACATATAAGTCTGCTAGAAATAAAGGCACATAAAAATTCTAGTATCTTCAAACCTGACAAGACTCTGATGCTGTGTATGCCGATTAGGTAAATAATTCTGTCTTTATGCTTGAGGCTTAATAGATCAACATCTGTCGTGGTCATTTGATTGTGTACCCAGAGCAAACTTTCTGGCTCCACTGGATTAGTTTGATCTCACCATCAACGTCGCATGTGAGAGAACGTGCTTTGTCAATACTGGTCCACCACAGTCATCTCAGATGTGGAAAACTGAACACAGTAATTAATTTGATTGTCAGTGGTGTGCATATAACTGACCTAGCCTTCAAGTGCCCGTCCACTTGGAAAAAGAAGAAAGAGAGCTAGATATCTGTATTAAGAAATAATGTCAGGTTTTAAGAACGAGCCCTACAAGGGTCCCTTAATTAGCCAAAGCAGCTGCGAGGAGTGGAGGGGGGGGGGGGGCAATGATAGATCTTTGTAAGTTGATCGATTCGCGATGTGAGTGTTGAGCTTTTTGCTTGATCTAAGTGATGGGTGAGTGGCTGTTGGATGGTTCGTTGGCCTATTGAATTTCTTATCTTATCTATCTATCTATCTATCTATCTATCTATCTATCTATCTATCTATCTATCTATCTATCTATCTATCTATCTATCTATCTATCTATCTATCTATCTATCTATCTGTCTATCTATCTATCTATCTATCTATCTAGTTAGCTCGCTAACTGTCTGCCTGTCTGTCTTTCTGTCTGCCTATTAGTTCTTATGATATGTAGTTTAATATGTGCCTGCCTGTCATCTCCAACACCGGTTACTGGCTACATTGATTAAATGTTGCGTCTAGGCCAGTCACATCGCATCAAAATCAGATTGAGAGACTAGCAAAAAGTAAATGAAACAGTGTAGTGAAGTGGAATCATTGGCCTGATGTCTGCAGGTTTTCTAAGAGTGGAAGAGTTGCAATAATCTGCACATTTGATTAAGAATCATTAACTTGCATCAGCACATCCTTGGGGGGGGGGGGGGGGGGGCTAATGACGAGGTACTGAGAAAATAATCAGCTGTCAATTACAAAATTCTTTTAAAGTATACGTTGTACGTTTGTTTGTTTATTTGTTGTTGTTGTTTGGCGCTCTGGTGACGTGGCAGTGAGAAAATTATTAGCTTTCAATAAAGTATAAAATGGCCGTTTGTATAAGCACGTACGTATCCCATTATAAAGCCGCGTTTTGCGCTAGGGGCGCGTGCGTATACGTACCTATCCCTAACCCAGTCCTTGTCCTCAACCCTAAATCTTATCGAATTCCTAACCCTACCCCCTACCCTTTCAACCAAAAAAAAAAAAAAGGAGGAAAACGAAAGAAAATCTGAAAGAATAATGAATCATTATTAATCAAGGCTGTTGTCAGTGAGCATTTCGGGAGAAGCTTTCTAACTCTGGAGCCACAAAAGTCTTTAAAATACGTACCCCTACCCCAAAAAACTTGGGGGACATACATACTTGTAACAACAGCCTTATAAACTTCTTATAGAATCTTGTGTTGCATATTGTTCTTCGGCACACCAGACGTCAACAGAGATAGATTTATCAGTCTACCATAATACGTATAATAATGACATTATGACTTTCGGTTTGGAGTTTAGATTGGTCAAGACGGACATCAAGATAGAATTAAATAGTTGCAATAGTGCATCAGAATATCAGTGTTCCGAGCATTCAGGGCGGTAGCCTACCCACTTTGGATATGGGATTAGATGTGACCATTATTTTTCAAAAGCAAAGAGGGAGTCTCGCCAATATGCGCTCATATAACTTGTCTCTGTCACTTGTAATTAATGAAGGAGGTGTCATTTTCCGACGATAAATATCTTGCATCTTCTATTTAAAAAAATAAATAAATAAACGATTATGTGTAGCATAGAAAAATACCTAAAGGAGATGTAGGCCTATCATCAGAAAGAAGACAACACAATCTATGGACGTGATGCCTCTTTGACGTGCATGCGAGGAGTCCCAAGTTTGAATCCCCCGTCGGCCGAGTTCAAACTAACTAATTTCGCGTGCTGTTTAAAGGCAAAATGTATGTATAGCCTGACTAAGGCTCGAACTTCGCCTTTGCTATACAGGCCTGCAGATTTACTGTGATTGAAATGGGGATTGAAATCCCAGTTAAGCAAACAATGTTGGGCTAGCCGAATAAAGATCAAGTGGAAGTAAAATGGGTGGAAAGAGTGAGTTTATTAAGTGAGCATGTCTCTGGCTGGAAATATGATGACCAGGGCCATTATGTGAAGAAAAGAAATGGAAAACCCCTTATCCCACATTATGTGTTCTGTTTTTACTGGATATTCTATGTGCTTATGGCTAATTAATTCCTCCGCGAGTAGCTTGCTTTGTGAGTTCTACCGGCTGCGTGTCGTAGGAAGTAGAAGTTAGATGACTTAGTTTTTGGACACCGTTTAGGGGAATTATCTGTGGTCAGACAGCAGGCCTGTGCAAAGCTGGAAATAGGCCCAGGCAAGATGGGAAATATAGACACCCCCCCCCTCGCCCCCTCCCCCATTTCAAACAGCTCATTAGTATTTTTTGCAATTAGTGCTAGGTAACATATAGCGTATGTACAAACATATACATGTACGTATAATCTGCATGATATTACTATATCAGAATAGAATAAAGGAACTAAGCCTAGAATGATGAATTTAAAAAAATGGTAGTAGCTAGCAGTCTTATTCAAAATATATATTGGGAGGTTATATGAGTGCAGTACTTTGCTTAGAACCCACCCCACGCCCCCCCCCCTCGTCTCTCATTACAATATCAATATTCTGTACCAAAGTGCCCTTGCCCGCTAGCTTTCCCTGCATGTGGAAGAATACGCCCTTCTTAAAACAACCCCCACACACACATACTTTGGCCTGTCAGACAGGATGAATGTCGGTCTATGTCTCTTCTCCGACATAGGGAGATAAGAATTTGTTTCAGTTTGCCGATGCAGAATAGCAGAATATTGGAAAATTTCCCCCTCTTGGTTTTCAAGGAAATGTTTAAAAAGTCAGCAAAATATGGAATGAGCAGCTCTTTATAGTAATTAAATGGCAGAGCACTGGAATCTTCGGCTCAGTCAGTTTTGAACTGGTATTTTGCCATACATAAAAGCCGAAAAAATGACGCCATTGTGAGGAGACACAAAACTTGCCTGGTTTTCATTAATACATGACAATTAAATTTGCTGCTGTCCAATTTGGTATATGGCCGATTTAAGGTTAACATTTTTTTTTAAAGCCGCTGTGGATGGCTGAGGTAAAGCATTCACGCACTGATGGAGCGCTGGTGTTTGTTATTGGGAATGCCGACCAGACAATTTATTAAAACTAGATATATTATATATTATGATATTTGACTATGAAATTGTGGCATTTGTGATGGCAAAAGTGAGGCTTAAACTTTACGAATAAAGTATGGGTCCAGAGTCCCGACACCCTCATTGGAAAACTTAGTTAGTTAGTTAGTTAGTTAGTTAGTTAGTTAGTTAGTTAGTTAGTTAGTTAGTTAGTTAGTTAGTTAGTTAGTTAGTTAGTTAGTTAGTTAGTTAGTTAGTTAGTTAGTTAGTTAGTTAGTTAGTTAGTTAGTTAGTTAGTTAGTTAGTTAGTTAGTTAGTTAGTTAGTTAGTTAGTTAGTTAGTTAGTTAGTTAGTTAGTTAGTTAGTTAGTTAGTTAGTTAGTTAGTTAGTTAGTTAGTTAGTTAGTTAGTTAGTCAGTCAGTTAATAACGTTTACTTAATTTGATCTTACAAACATTATTGTCCTGTACTTTTTATGATGCTGGTGAAGATGGTCGTATCTTATTGGTCAAGCCTTCAGTGGTTATGATGGCGCCAATGTTGGCGAAAGGACGATGGCGGTGGTGATGTAGACAGTGGTAATGATGAAAACTAAAGGTTAAATAATTATTTGTAGAAGTTTCGATGATAAAGAAAATGCTGATGGGTGTGATGATGATGGCCTGTGTTGTAGAGTGAAAGTTATAGTATTTTCGGGGCTGGCAGGGACTATAAAAACGGCAGTTTCAGCGATAATGGCATCTGGCCCAGGTTGCAGTGGGTGTGGTTGTTACTTCTGTCAGTGAATATTACAGCGCACTTATTGATTTCAAAGACGAATGTGGCTATAATGAAAGGAATGAATGTGGTCGTTAATATTAACGGCACTGAAGCTGTCTGAACTAATTATTATTTTATCATGTAAAAAGTGCCAATGTTTGTGGCTTGCTCTGATACGCGAACAAAGCAGTGCACGTAAAGCCTATTATTTTACGAAGGGTGGTGTTACTCCTGAGAAAATTGATTAAGACTGGAGTTTGAGTACAGGATTATTTATTGCCGCTAATCAGAGATCGCATTTCCCAGTGGTCAATCCCAGCTTGCTAAAAATAGTCGGTATTGCAAGTTAAATTATTGTTTGTTTGTTGTTGTTTTTTTCATATTATTTTGTCTGATTTGGGAGTTTGGCCGGATCTTACAAATAAGCTGGGGTAGGTTTGAATCGTATTTCCTTCATTGCAATCACAATTGATCCTGTGCGGCCAGACGAAACGGCATATCACGAAAACGCAAAGAAATGTGCTTTACATGCATTGCTGATTGCTAAGCGGCGTGTGCATCGTAAAATTATAATAATCACAATAATCTACTTAGACGGCGAAATTCTGTCCTATATTGAAGACCTGCATTATTATTACGTCAATATTTCATGTGCAGCACTTTCATCATGTTTTTCTCTTGGCGAAATGATTGCACATCTAGCATTTAAGATTATTTGCAGCCGGAAGGAACTGATTTTCTTTTTCATTCAATGTCGTTAACCCTTCCTTCTTTATCAAATAATTATGGAGACGTCGAATGAAGTAAAGTGAACAGAAAAGAGAGGAACTGCATCATATTTGGCAGATGACCACCCGCAGGCTATCCTTGGAATTCTTGGCTTACTACCGCAGTGCTTTTACCATTACAGAATTCCTGCGTAATTATTAATGCGGGACAAGCAATATTATTATTTGTTTGTTTTGCTGTTGTTGTTTTTTTTTGCTACGAAAAGAGCACAGTAGTGCTCTGGATTATCACAATGGGTGACACAGCTCCTTACGGTTCAAAGAGTATTACACACCTTTACAGCCTTTAGTAGAAAGTATTGGAATCAGCTTTAAAACCTACTTTATGATGGTTGCATGCACGTACCACACAGCTATGTGCTATTCTGAACAACAGCTATCAGTACGACAACTACTATCACTACAACAACTTCTATTTATACTAAAATCACCATCACTGCTACCGGTACGTTTACTACTACTCCACGCCTATTATGTAGACAAATACCACATCTATCCACATCTGAAGTCCACCACTGCAATAACTATTACTTGCTATGGTCATGATTACTGGTAACAAAACGACCACAAGAACCCAACTACCATTCCAGCGGTCCTTCTATCACTTCTCACAATAGCCAATGCTGTCTTCCCACAGTACCGCTCACAACGCACTGCATCAAATCTGACTCGGGTCCAACTCAGTGCCTGATGTCTATCTTTCCCCCTGATGACTAAAGGCAATTTCAAGGCGCCCGAACTAGCAAGATAGTCTTGTCTTGTCTTAGTTCTTCCAGTGGGCAATGTCACGTTCAACTCCATGTTTATCTCACACTAAAACTGAGGCACAACAGGCTTATCTCAGTTCTCTACTACCCTGATACGTACCATGACTGCACCTACTACCGACTGTTCTACAAGTATTTTTCTATGGGTACGCTCACTGTTTTCCAGTTCTATTTCTGCTACTAGTGCCACTACTGGTTTTAGACATAGTCACTGAAACTTTGACATTCCTACTGTTTTTGTTTGTTTGTTTTCTGCAGCATACACTTGGAGTTTCGTTGAGTATTTGGAATACTGAAACAATGCAGCAGAAGTATCTGACTTTTTAAATTTCAGATGAGTACTTTTTCGAGTGAGACATGTTTTTTCAGGAATGACTGGCATCTATTTATATTTAACGATGTTTCGTCGAAGTCACTTTTTTTTTTTCAGCCTATCAATTATATTACATGCATCACTTGTCAAGTCTGATGTTCCAATGATGCTTTAGGTCTGGGTTATCGTTGGCTGAAGGTGGAATCAATTTTGTTAAGCCAGGTTTTAATTGCATTGATTCTTTGGGTACAAAAAGAAGCGGATGCTGCAATTCAATATAAGCCTTTTTGTATTGGATTAAAATGTGAAAAAGGCCGTTTTGGAATGTCTGCTCTTGTGTTGATTTATGAATGTCGAACTTCATTAACGGCAATTCCCAAATTGTGTGTGTCTTTTTTCTCTTAGGGAGCTGTTGGTTTGTTGCTCAACATGTTCAGCTGAGAAACAAGTTTAGTTAGTTAGTTAGTAGGTTAGTTAATTAGTTAGTTAGTTAGTTAGTTAGTTAGTTGGTTACTTAGTTAGTTAGATAGTTAATTAATTAATTAGTTAGTTAGTTAATTAATTCGTTAGTTAGTTAGTTTATTTTCCTTTTTTGCTCATATTTCTATCTTGATATTCATGCAATTTTGTTGTTGTTGTTGTTGTTTATTTTGACGTATTTTTGTACGTGTGCTAATTCAAATGAGCAGTATTTTGCTGTTATTCAGTACATAATTATAATGATCTGTATTAATTTCTCTATTTATTCAATTTGAGCATTTTAAAACGCTCAGTGCTTCGACCCCTTGCATTTGTCTAAGTGCCCCACAGCACATAGTTATTCAAAGAATGAAAGATCTTGAAAATAACACACACAAGAAAACTTGCTGCACGGTTATCTGGTGTAAGATCCAAGATTCACCTGGGAGCTCTGTCACTGCAACATTACTGGGTAAACCCGTGGCTTTGGAAATTATTAAATGCAGCTATTCTTCACGAGAGAATTGAGGAGGACATACTAACGAGTCTCACTAACCTCAACGGAAGTCGCATTTTGTCAGTTTTGAATTATTAATATCACCATAAAGTATGAAACATAATATAATTATATATAGAATGCACAGCAGGCAGGGCTTATATTTAAATCCTCATTCTAATCATGGACTCTGCCCTCTCGGACTTTGACTCCTGATGAACTTCAGTACATTGCTAGGTCACTGGCAATTATAAAATATTTCTTATTATATCGTTATCAAAAACTGGACCTACCATGAATGAAACTTGCCCTACTGAAGTTTGTGAGCCCTGGCTGAGTGCACACATAGTGGATTGGGGTCCTGAATTTTACTGAAGAATTAAAGCCTTTGGCATATACTTCGTTTCATGCCCTCTGACTAATGGAATTTCTCAACGTTAAAACCATGTTGTAATAGAAGTATTTTTCAGGGATACAGAAAGATCGCACCAATTCAGACGTGTACAAATCAAATCGGGTTTCCTGACAAACAACTTCATGAAATCTCTGTTTTTCTATAGAGCAAAGCCAGAAACAATCAGCAATATGACAACTGTTGACCTTTTCATGAGAACGTGCAGAAATCTCGTATGGTAACCGATCACGATCTGGAAATGTGAACTTGGCATTTCACAGAATACTCTGTGAAACATCTAGGTTTACTCCTAATGTGTTTTCTGAGAAATATGCATGAGACCGTTGCGTGGGGTCACACAGTTCAATATCCAAACCTCAAAATCAAAGGATAACTCTTTCTTTTCATCAGTTTTGTTTCAAAGTTGTTATGAAGTGATAATTTGCAAGCTGATCTATTTCAGCGCCGCTATCCCGACCGTTGAAGGACAAAGCCCCAAAAAGTGTGTTTCCAACTTTTATAAAGTTAATTAGTCACAAATCTAGAAAAATCCGGTACCAAAAGCATTTAGTTGTTAAAATTTTATCACTTCAGGGTGGAAAAAACAACAAACTGCAAAAACAAATGATAGCCATATTACATAACTTACAAGAAACGTCCATAACATCTACATTATAAAGCCAAAATCTGACGAATTACAAACTCCTGATGAAATTCAGTTCAAACGTGTCGATCACATTTCAGAAACTCCAAAGCATTTATTAGTCAGGTATACGATTCCAGGCCTCTCTACTTTAGGAAATGCAGAATAAGATTTTACCTTTTATCAAAGCGAGAGCCTCATTCAACAAGTCGCACGCTCACTGCCATGACACTCACTGCGGACAGCGTGCGCGCGCTACTGACAATCAGCTGACATGGGGCCACGTGAAACTGTCGCTTGGACTTTGGTCGGCGAGGAGAAACTTAAAACTCTCCTTGAAAAGATGTCCCCGCTCGAAGAAAGGCCTTTGGTGATAACATTGTTTTTGTGGGTGTTTGCTGGTGGGCTAAAAATTGGTCAATTCTCAAACATCGAAGTGAAAAGTTAAGAAAAGTAGTAGTTAGAGTGTGGGACTGGGGATTGCTCATGAAGAAATTTAATAATAGCTAAGGTCTGTTGAAATGGTAACATGATTCTGTATCACTGGACTGGTTGTTTTCATGGGACTGAAAACTTAAGCTGAGGTAGGTAGGTGGGGAGGGAGGGAGGGGGCGGGCAAGCAGGGAGACAGATATGCAGGCAAGTAGATGGCGCACGAATATAACTTGATGATTCGGCTGCAATTGTTTTGTTTTGTTTTTTTGGTAGAGACGGGGTGAAAACGAACGGTAACGAGAACCGATTCTGATCTTCCCGTCCAGGCGATTGGTGTCATTGCAGAGGTCGCGGGTTCGACCTCCGTCCAGGTCACTCCAATTTCCTCTCTGTTTTGCTCCCGTTTTTCTGAACACAAGCTTGGCACAGACACTTGAGATCGCCTCGTCTTTTGTCTGAATTATTTTCATGGTGGTCTGTCTCTTCCAAGGTTCTCCTTACCTTATCAAATTATACACTTAGGTGGGTAGAGAGGTACATGGGGTGAAGGGGTGTGAATGGTATACGAATTAATTAAGCCTAGAAAAAGAAACAAATAAAATACTTTTCATGAAAGTTGTGTTAAAAATCTACCTTTCTACATTATGGTGTGAGAAAGGTGACAGCCATACCACATGAACTCTATACCTTCACTGAACTAGATTAATGTATCCTCTTGGAGCGTTTTCTTTCTTATTTCCTTCATTCATAGAAAGTTCATTTATCTTCCCGTAGACATACTTACTTTCATTGGAACTGAAGTAGAGGTGGTACGGGGACCAGGTCAGCCTCCAGTTGGCTTATAATTATTAGTTGCCTATTTGTGTGATACATTCTGTTATGGTAGCATAATGTATTTCTTTTTTCTAATTGTTTTTTATATAATTTCTGATGGTAATGGCGATCTATTTTGTGGATATAGGGAGAAGAATTGAATTCTGCACGGCAAAGATCTAAAATAAATACACCACTAACTTTCCCAAAGTTACCGTTATGGATTAAATTTTGTAGTGAATGTATGTTTAAACTAGTGGTTTCAAGACAAGGGCAAATACCACATACCGTTATTTTAGGAGGTTCGCTGCCCTTTGCAGTTACACCTCAATTTTCTTGCTTTATTTTTCTTGTTGTGGTTGCGATTAGTTTTTTAGAATTTCTCCCGGGCAGCGGCCTTGTGAGACCTGCTTTTCACGATTTCCAACGGCCAAGGTATATTTAGAGTGCTCAATGGGCCCTCCGAATTTTTCGTCCTTACCCGAGAAGACTAAGTGCTCGACCTTACCTATCTTAGGATCAGGGACGTGAAAATATGAGAAAAATCCCAAAATTCCAACATGCCTGCACCTACCGGGATTTGGACACCGTACTTTCGGCATGAGAGGCGAGCACCATGGCTCTAAATTACCATGTCCTGCTCAGGCATACGAGTATTAAAGTATTCAGTTGGGAATTTTTGCTACCTGATATTTTTTCATTAACATCTTTCGAAATCGCCTCAAGCTTTTTATGTTTTTATGTTTTTATGTCTTTCTTCAAAGAGCTGTTGGTGCTAAAGATGAAAACATATCCCCAGTTTATTTATCAAACCAGTTTCATATCCATTTCTTCAGGAGAAATCCGAGTATAGGGTTTCTGAATTCTGTCGTGGATTTTGTTTGGAATGTGGACGAATGTTTCTTTGATCATTGAATTACTGTTCAGCATTTAATGTATTTTCGGCCAGTTATCAATTTGTAACATGACATTCATATAAATATTTAATAACCTGTATAGCAATTTAAATATTCTTAGTTTTTCCCGTGAAAATTTACAGCTACTTTTCAGCAATGACAAAGTTGTTTATCAAATTCCTGAGCCTGGGATCTGATCCTTGCTAGGGTTGTATTTATGACTCTTGCCCGAACGCTCCTTTAAATTTAAAAAAAAAAACCGCAACCTCAGCTCTTATTTCTTCCGTCTCCATTTTCTGGAAAACTGGAGATCTTTTAGTATGTAGAAGAGGCATAACAAATGCACACGTTGACACTTGTTTAAAATGCCTTGAGGCACTTTTCAAGCTGTTTAACAGCTCCAATTTATTTCTCTCTCCTTATCATAATACTAAAGCAACAAACGTTTAGCGCCGAATTTCTCAATTGTGCAAAAAGTAGAGTTGGAACAAACAAAAACCAAGGTCGCGAAACTCTGTCAAATTATACCTGCAAAGGAGAATAATTATGGATGGATACATAATCTATAAGATCCCCTGAAAGTCAGAAATTATTGGAATCTTTGAACAGAATCGTGGCTGGAAAAAGCCGTTATTATCCTCTTGCCTTTCTTGTGATTAGTTCTAGGTTGAGAATGAAAATAGTCAACCTCGTCTTATTTCAGATCCCACCAGCCGCTCAATTATACCTACTTTGTTCTCTTTTCACAGGAAATGTTGTTGAATTTCACTATTCGCTGACATTTTCCAGCTCTGAAAATGCCCCATTTCTTGTTTTCTTCCTTACTGAGCGGACAGCACTTTCAGAGAAACTGAACTTCGGGTGATTCTGATGGAATTGTGAGGAAAGTAAGCGGGGCGGCAGCTGAAATCAGCTTAAATTTCGAGACCTCCTGTGTATCTCTTTCCTGTTTGACTATTTCTGTGTCAGTGGAATAGCGGTTGTCTTTAAATCTTGAGAAGAATGCAGAACAAAATTTCTCATTTTTATATGTTAAACTCTTTACTCCCAAGACTCCGCTCTCTCTCTCTCTCTCTCTCTCTCTCTCTCTCTCTCTCTCTCTTTCTCTGTCTGTCTGTCTCTCTCTCTCTCTCTTCTCTTTCTCTTTCTTTCTTTCTCTCTCTCTCTCTCTCTCTCTCTCTCTCTCTCTCTCTCTCTTTCTCTGTCTGTCTGTCTCTCTCTCTCTCTTCTCTTTCTCTTTCTTTCTTTCTCTCTCTCTCTCTCTCTCTCTCTCTGCAGAGTTTTTTATTATTGCTATGACAGTATTTTAGGTATCTCTTTTTAAACACCCTGAGGTCATTTTTTGGTCCCCATCTGACCACCTACAAACCGGCTAGCATATAAAAGTACACCATGCCTTACCCCCACCCCGAAAAAATAAACATTTCTTTAGAAAAAAAAGAAAAATGAAAGAAACGCGATAATGCTTATGTGGATATGTTATTACTGTTGTTGTTGTCCTCGTTATTGATCAACTTTATGAAATCCTCCAGTTCCTGGTGTGTAGTGAAATATTAGACTTATTCCTTAAACAACGTCCCTCTGCCCACAAAGACAAAAACGTCGTATGGTCTCTATTCGTTAACATTAAGGGGGTATAGGACAGTAACTTCATTTTTTTGTTATTTTGGCTGTTAAACATAAAATATCTAGATCAACTTACTTCTTACGTGGTAGGAATTGAATGTTAAGTGTTACCAACAAATGTTGTTCATTATTGCTGTGATTACGCAACAATGTTTATCGGCCATTTCGGAATTTTCAACAACGCATATCTCAAATCTACTTGAGTATATTTTTTAAGACTTTGCACACAGGTACCTTGGGATCATTTTTAAATATTTACAACTGTTTTTTAAGCTAGGGTTGATTTTTTTTTTTATGAATTTTTTTTATTGGACACGCACATCGGATCACCAAAAAAGTAGACCCTGAGCTACAAAAAAAATGCCAATTAAATATTTTAAGTTAAAATATCAGAAAAAGTAGTTGTAGATTTGTTACAACACACAAAAGGAATAATCATTCAAAATTTCATAAAGATTGATCAAGGAAGAAGGGAGATATCAACTCTGAAAGAATACAGATAACAAAGAAGTAATTTTTACCACCGTAAATCCCCTAAATAGGCTTATTACTTTTGTTATTGTTATGCTGAAGTTACGTGCCTGAAGATGGTAATATCAGCTAGATTAAGGGAGAGGGGCAAGAATAATTAAACTTCTCGGGTAGTTGCCAACCGTGTTAATTAAACGATTTCCGATCTTTTCTTCATTCGTGTACTTGAACACTAGCGAAATAAGTTCAAAGTTCGTAGTAAATTAGTCTGTTGTTATGATATCTATTGTAGAATTGTAGAAAAATTATCGGTTTTTTTTAATGTTATTTTTATATAGATATCAACGAAACGTATCACCTGCAACGGAGCTGGTCCTGTTGTAGGTCAGTGTGCCGTTGATTGATGAGAGCAAAGGCATCCGTCTCGAGGAATGTCTATCAGAGTCTGTCTGTGCAAGTACACTGGGTGTATGTGTGTGTCTGTTCATGTTTGTCTTGGCGTGTCTGTCAATTAGTACTGGCATGTGGTCACGTGTGTCTGCTGACAATCGAATTTCCGGAACATAGAAAGGACAGATTAATGATCAAGGCTCGCACAACAGTGACAGCTGACATCCTCTCTTTCTTTGCCCGCTGATTTCTGTGTGAGGAGGGAACTGTAATTCTGGTCCAGACAGCGACCGTAAGTGAGAGTACCCGGTCAGACCAATCACTGATTGTCTGGGCAGCTCAGCCTCACATGCAGATCAGCTGCTGGACGGTCAAAGACAGCCTCAAGTGTGGAGGAAATGAAAAACAACAGACCAGAAAAGCGGGAATAGAGGGTGAAAGGAAAAGATGAAGTTTTAGAAAGGTCAGCAGATAAGACTTTGTAGACTTTATATGAACCGAATAGACAGAAAGATAGATAGAAACAAGTTAACAGGTACATACAGAAGATCGTTTTTGCCCTCCGTATTTCACCTCAATAAGACAGTTTAGCTGGGTGTGTGCCATATTTCACTAAGGTTCCTTAATATTATGTCACTCACCTATACCTGTTATTGAGTTTATTGAGATAATGATAAATCTGTATGTCATGATGCCTAAGATGTGTTTAACATGTATGTGATCTTAAGCTCTCTGTGAAAGAGACCTTCCCTCTTAGGGTAATAAAGTGATTCTTATCCTATCTAGCTACAAGCTTGCTGTTGATAAGAACAAAATGGCCAGAAACATCAGCAGAGTTCGAAATTTCCTCACAGAAGCTATTACCAAAACTTTAGTTACTTCACTCATTTTATCTCGAATAGATTATTGCAATTCTCTTCTTGCTGGAATAACATCAGATAAACTGTCTAAAATTCAAGTCATTCAAAACAACGCAGCCAAATTGATTACCAAGAAAAAACCAGCTGACCACGTTACGCCTTTGTTAAAAGAACTGCACTGGCTTCCTATAACAGAAAGAATTACATACAAAATTGCTGTTTTTTGGTATAAATGTTTAAATAATACCGCACCCAGCTATCTCAAAAATTCTTTACAAGTCTGCACACCATCTCGTTCACTAAGATCATTAAGTGACAAAACAATCTTAAGAATCCCATCTAAAAGCTATAAAACTATAGGCCTTAGATCCTTCAACTATTTTGGACCTTTTGTCTGGAACCAGATACCCTTGAACATTCGTGAATCACCGAATCTTGAAAGCTTTAAGAAAAGTGTAAGACATCATCTTTTCCTCCGAAACTGTTAAATTTTCAAAATTCTATTCTGTACTTTGATGTTAGAATTGATTATATAAGCTAGTGCTATATGACTAAGAGCGTCTATGTGTGTGAAACTGAAATTTTGTATGGATGAGAGTGCGTGTTTTAGTATGAGATTTGGAAAGTGTATGCATGAATTATTGATGCAATGTACAGCGCATTGAGTAATAATTGTATTAGAAATGCGCTATAGAAATTCTATTTATTATTATTATTATTATTATTAGATATGACGTTCAGCCTAAATAATTATGATGATTGGACAGGCCAAATGCATAACAAGCAAAGTCACAATGTGGGAACACGTATGTAAAGTGGATCAAGTTGGAATTACATTCACCATACCTGACCAATAACAAGACATTATGAGTGGACCGGGGACATTTTGATGGCAGCAGCGAGTAAACGACAGGCCAGGACTACGGCAGATACGAGGTGGACGGCGTGGCTAATGGATTTAGCCTGAGGTCAATACTCGACCTGGGGAGATTAAGTGCACATTTCTGGGCGACTGGGGCCAACGGACACTAGGTCGAGATGTTGTGTATGGGGAAAATGGAGTAACGAGTTTTTGGCATTGGAAAAGTGATGACACGTTCTGTTATGAAGTAATAGATTTAGGTTGGGGCCAGTATGCCTAGGGCCGGTGTCTCTGGGGTGAGAGAGAGAGAGAGAGGGGGGGACAGAGAGAGGGGGGGGGGAGGGAGAGAGAGAACTATAAAACATTTGGAGAGGACGAATTCATGTCGTAAGCCTAAGGAAGCTAACTAGATAGAGGCAGAGAATGTTATTATAGACCGATTCTGGCAATATGGGAAACTGTGTCAAGCGGAGCTCAGACTGATATTTTTTAAAAATAATTTACTGAAGTTAAACAAGAATTTTTTGTTGTTGTTGTTTTTTCTTCTTCACAAAGTAGCTTCGATCGCAGTTTGAGGAGAGATGAGAGATTTAAGGTGCTATGTAAACGTGGAGAATTTGTGAACGGAATGTAAATGTGCTTGTCAAGCGATGTACAGCTTGCCTTCCAGTGGATGTAACATAAGAGTCGCAATAAGAGAACGGTCGGTGAGAACAGTAGATTTAGCACGTTCAGTACCGGATCATGTAAGATTAGTTTCATTATTAAGAACACGAAGTGTGATGTAATAGTAAAATGGGTGCTGGCACTTGGTACCGACAGATGGAGCAAATGGCTGGTCATTAGCGACCAAATGATAACCCAAAAGTGTGGATTTTCCCGGGACAGCTAAGGAGTAACAGTGATTTTAAATGAACTCCTCAATGTCCGTGGTCTTGAGACCACTCTGATTTGAACTGGGTAACCGGGGGTTTAACAAAGTAGGAGTGCACTGATGTATAATGTTAGTGTATTATGGTGATAAAAATATGCAATTATTTGGCAAAACTGTGTGAGACAAGGATACAGCGATCCGAACGAGATAATATCAAAGGAGACAGAGGCGTGCGGTGATCTGAACGGAATGAGGTAGAGGCGCACAGCGATCTGAATGGGATAATGTTAGTGGATTTAGAGGCGTACAGCGATCTGAATGAGATAATATCAGTGGAGGTAGAGGCGTACAGCGATCTGAATGAGATAATGTCAGTGGAGGTAGAGGCGTTCAGCGATCTGAATGAGATAATGTCAGTGGAGGTAGAGGCGTTCAGCGATCTGAATGAGATAATATCAGTGGAGGTAGAGGCGTACAGTGATCTGAACCAGATCGTCTCAGCAGGGATAGAGGCATGTGCCATCGATACCTGATAATGGCATACCCTGGTAACCAAGGTATTAGCCCATCACTAACTATACCCCACTAGTCCACATTGTGCCCCCACATTCAAAAACCCAAAATATTCCAAGGCTACAATATTCAGATGTTAATGGACATTATACTGGACGAATGTCAGAGACAAGTCTTAGTGTGTATCTAAATTTTAAGGATAAGACAAAGATAAAACGGCCTCACTGATAAAAGTCGCTTGAGCTCTCTCCGAAACAGTGGAAATGCGATACCTAATTATCTTCGCCTCTTCGCCGACCCCAGGTCCAGAAAAATGTGACATCCAGGGAAGAATATCCCTCAGGACCATAAGTTTTGTGTCTCTTTTCTCGCTGAGCCAACAAATGTGGACGAAACACACATATCCTCAACAACAACAAAAAAAAAAGCACAGGGATGAACGTTCTTTTTCCTATGTGAATATGAGCAGCTGTCGGTTTCCATCTGGTTTATGGAGAGTTAATCAAGCGAAGATGTTCTCCATAGGAAATCAATAGTCTGTAACTGTTTCAGTAGTAAAATCTGGGTCTAAATTCTCTCCCCAGAGAGAGTTATTCATCTTGTCCTTCCAGGGGTTACTGATACGAGACGGTCACATTCGCCTGAGTAGCAGTGACGTCCGGGGAAATTTAATTTCCGTCTCCTCTTATATGAGCAACACCGATATGTGATGATAGATAGATAGAAAGATAAATAGATTGATAGATAGATAGAGAGAGAGAGAGAGAGAGAGAAAGAGAGAGAGGGGTAGATAGATAGATAGGCGTTTTCATTGATTGATTGATTGACTCATTGATTGATTGTTTACACCTTATTACAAAATGCTCACCTCTATCTGACTGCCGTTCTTGGATCAAACCTACATTTACAATGCAAAATATTTAAGGCAATAGCATAATTATCGGTCCTTTTAGCACCAATGGCAAATCTTTGAAGTGTTGTCGACCATGATTCAACTTAAATTGATCTAAAAGAGCGAAAAGTAAGTAATTTGTCGGTGTCTTGAGCCATCTGTCGCCACGTGATTATACAAACATAATTATAGTTCTATTTTCTTGTTTGTTAGGTCAGGTGCTCGCAAGACACAGTGCTCGGGGCTCATGCCTTCTCTGCGAGAGGTCCCAGCTTTGAATGCCGCTGCCAATCCCAATCGGCATCCAGCGTCACAGATGTTTTTTTTGTTTTTTTTATATTTAGGGCACTCTCCTGTGGTCAACTCAATGGAGACCACGTCTCGTGTAAATAACAGCGTTATTGTGCTGATAACATGAGTAAGACTAAAAAAAAAAAAAAAAAGGAGAGAATTTAATTATTATGTTGGGATTAAATTAGGGATGACGTGTTCTGTCGCGTGGCTGAGATCAAATTTGCATGCTGGTAGCTAGAAAACGTGGTTCACTTAAATTGTGCCCCAGTTAATGAATCGGAAACACAATGCCCCATTGTCTTTGACAGAAGTCACTGAGGAAAATCGGGGAACACAGCTATAAATAGTTATACGGCGGGTGTGACGTTTAGTGACGGAATCAGTATTAGTGAGTGATTGAGTGATACAGTAGTTTTTGACTGACTGAAAGAATAAACATGAGATTAACTTACAGGTTCACCAATTCGGGGCCACGGTGGTCCAGAGGCAAGGTGCTCGCCTCTCATGCCGAAGGTAAGGGGTTCAAATCTCGGTCGGTGCAGGCATGTTGGAAGTTTGGGATTTTTCTCATAGTCCCATTTTCCTGTCCCTGATCCAGGATCGAGTACCTAGTCTTCTAGGATAAGAACGAAAAATTCGGAGGGCCCGTGTACACGTTGCGCACGTTAAAGATAGCTTGGCACTTGGAAATTGAAAAGAGCAGGCCAAACAGGCCGCTGCCCGGGCAAAATTCTAAAAAAAACGAATCTCCACCACAATAAGAAAATATAAACAAGAACATTGAGGTGTAAATGCGAACCTCCTAAAATAAAGAGCTAAACAAATGTTCGCCAATTAACGACGGAATAGTAGAAAGTGAGCGATAAAAACCAATGAGGTTAATGTGATACAGATAAATTTGAGGGTCACGCGATAAACGATCGTAACTCGGTTTTTACAATTTTTTCAGGAGTAGTAAAATACTGTATACCCTTTCTTTATCAGACAATAGTTGTGTACTTTAAAATTACGTCATTTAAGCCTTAGTTTTCACTTTTTAACAGGGCTGTCGAGGGTTACAAACATGCCAAATATCAATCTTTTTTCTTTTTTTAAAGACGAGTTACGATCGTTTACAATGCAGAAACTGGAGGCTATCTGGGTGCCAGGCAGTGTTGGAGTAGAAATCATACACTTGTTCACACTTGTTTATTTGATGAGTAGCCCAGTAACATTACAGTCGGCATGATGAGTGCATAAACCTGGATACAATGGTAGTTTTGACAGTATTAATCAATTCAGAAATAAAGACGTTGAAACGTTTGTAAGACTATAATAATATTATGATTTTGATATGGTCCTTCAAGATTTACGTTTATTGCAAGCCCAGAATGCCAGTGGAGGTAGAAGATATTATAAAAAACAGCCCTTGTATTTTTTGAAGCCAAAATTGAAAATGATAAACATTTAATGTACATTCAATGGAGCAAAACGAGTGCATGCGAGGCCAGAGCAGTGGCCCACTGAGAATGAGAGAGATTCAGCCTAATAATTTTCTATGAGAGACAGAAAAAAGACTATGACAATGGTTGCTTTTTTAAAATCCAATTAGATTTAGTTGCGTTGGTTCTCTCCCCCGCCCCTCCCGGATAGATCCTGCTATGGTTCCGGCGCTACGTCCAAAAATACCAAAACTGTGAGCAGAGGGTTGATTTCATTTCCTTTACTTTGCCATTGTTGTTAGACCCAATTCCACAAAAGACAGCTGTGTCCCCGAAAAGGTTTTGTTTCGTTGCTTTATTTCCCCTTGGACAATTTGACAGGGCAGTTCCAAAAAGAAGATGTTTGCCCTGGGTGAGGGATCAGGTCTTATTCTGCCGTCTTTTTCTTGGGTCATTCAGTACAAAGATATTACCCGCATTGATCGCTTTTCTGGAAGTAAGAAGAGTTCTGTATCACAAATAAGACCTTTTTTTTTTTGTGGGGTTGGTGCACCTGCTAAACTTGCATCTTCATTTACTTTATCCAATTTGAGTTTTGCAATTCTGTGTTAGCGGGTCTTCCAATGAGAAAATATGCAAATTACAACGCATAGGGAATCATACAGCTCGTCTTATTACTAAAACCCCAAAGGGTAGCCAAATAATACCTACTGTAAAACAACTGCGAATTGGCCACCAGTCAGAGCTAGAACAGAAAATAAAATCGTAGTTTTATGTCACCGTTCAAAATTTTCCTTTGGTCCATCATACATTTCAGGTCGTGTTTCTATTCATAAACCAATGAGATCTAGTACCAGAAATAATTTCCTAATGCCAAATTATAAAAATTGAAGCTTTCGGTAGTCGTTCGTTTTCATTTTTTGGTTCTAGTATCTGGAATGAGTTTCCATCGAACATCAAGGAGCTGGATTCTAGGTATAAAAATAGTTTAAAAACCCATTTATTTTAAAAAGTATTTTGACCTTTGGTGAAGTTTCTGTGCCAGGTATAGAAATTGGGTGTGTGTGTGTGTGTTTGTGCATCCGAGCGTGCGCATGTGTAGTTGCGTTTGTACGCATGTGTCTGCATAAGAAAGTGGATTATTATTTTATTTTTCTCCCTGTAAAGCACATTGAGCTGTAGGGAAAAGCCCGCTTAATAATTAATGTACTTATTATTATCGTTGTTCAGTAACAGTAGAAAAGAATAGAAATTAGCCCTGCTGGTGAACATTACATGTTTTTACTTTACAAACGGATACAGTGTCCAATTTCACAAGATTTATTTACACAAACAGAACAAAAAATATGGGAAGAATAAGTGTGTCTCGGGAGTGGAATCAAATTCCTACCAAGGCAATAATTCTTCCCGGGAGCTTGAAAATATTTCAGGTAATCTGATGCCGCAGGGATGGGAACTACTATCAGACAAACATGACATGAAGCATCACCACCAGTCTCAACACACACATAATTATATAGGCCCATACACTATACACTGGGCAAAGCACAAAACATTGGTTTCTACTAATAATAATACTTTTCCTTTTAATATTATGAATTGAAGGAAAGAGAAAGAAACAGAGACGGAAGTATTACCTGAGGTTTTGAGTTTGAGTTTAACGGTGTATCAGCACGACAATAGCCGCTTTACACGTTTCACTTTTTTTGGGGGGGGGGGGGGGGGTATTTAAGAATGGTACTCAGACGTTCATGAACTGAAATTTCACAAAACAGAAAATATGAAAGTTCCGAATAAAATTGATTTATCTATAATGTTCCCAGGATATGTTTTGTTTTCAGAAAGAGTTCTATCCAGAATTTTTTATTTCTAGATTTTTATCTAGAACGAATTTCTTTAAAGTGTAATGAAAAATCTTTAAATTAACTTGTAGAATTTACTCTCTTTCGGAAAAGACAAGAAGCTGTTGATTCGAGTCAGAAAATAATTCGTTCGTGGATCTGCAGGCATGGTGCCCTCTTGGGTTATGGGTGAAATTCACAGTAATCGGAAATCCCATGCTTTGCAGGTCTTGTCTGTAAGTTATCTTCTTACTCGAACATGTTGTTGCTGTTTTTGTTTTGTTGTTGTTGTTTTTTTGATCGATTATGTATGTTCTCCCCTGACATTGTTAGGTCTAGCTTTGTAAATGACATAAAGATCTGTCTAGATTTTTAGATTCCTTTTTTCGTTTTTTGTTCTTTTTCTAAATAAGAGAATTCTGGTGTGGATAATGATGACTCCAGATTTCTTTTCTTTTCGTTTAGATAAAGATCTAGATTAATTGTAGATTCATTTTTGTCTTTACTGTTTTAGTAAAAACAAAAGTGGAGCAGATGAAGAAGACTCCAGACATCTCTCCTCTTCTAAATAAATGGAAAGAAAATGACTATGAAATGTATCAGAGATACCTCGCGGCGCAGGGAATAACAAGCACGCCAAGGTTGGACGAGACAAGAAGGAAGTGGGTGGAGAAAGTACATACAAGGGCCGTGGAAGAAGAGAAGACACGGGAGAGAATGCTAGGCAAGTATGTATATGTTTTGATTTAACCAGAGGCTGATTATTTCAGTATGACCTAGGGTAAGAAACAATGTACTCGACTTGAGCAAAAGATAGAGATTTTAACATGTCATGTAATAGAAATTGAATCATCTCTGTCAAGTAATGAACTTCAGACTCCATTTATTTTTCATCTATCCTAGGGAACGGTCCTGGCACTACAGACAGAAAAAGACTGAAGAATCAGGCAAAGAAGAAACTCCCAAGGAAAGGCCAGTGAGGAAGACTAGCCGTGGAGAAAATAGGCGCTGTCAGACGACAACGGAGAAGAGGCGGTCACATCATAAACTAGTGGGGAGGAAATACAACCCTAACAGGGAAAAAAAAATCAGCAAACCGAACAAAGAAAAGAGAAGGCCAGGCGAATTAGGGAAAAGAAACTGGAACATCAAAAGGTGATAGCTGAGCCTGATCAGGCTCACAGGTGGGTAGAATTCCTTTGTTCTCTTCAACCATTCACTTGTTGTTTTTAGTAGATTAATGATATATAATTATTGTTCATGATATTTTGCTTCTGATGTCAATCAAATTGCTATTTAATACAACCTCTGCAATATAACCAGTTTGACTGGACTTATTAGACTAAAATTATACAATTTTTGGGTTCGGAGGACTCTAAAAAAGAATGAGGGAAGGTACAGAACAGCAAGTTCTAATAACGCACTGCATAGCTACCCGCACACGCCAGTAATGAGGTGTGCCTTAAAAATTTTATTAGTAAGGTTTCCCGGAATTCAACGGTACTATCGCACCCAGCCTGTATCAAAATCCTCTAGAGAGAGGAAAAGGACGAATACATGTGTCATTCAATGGAGGCAGCAACTTGTTAACCAGAAATTGAAACGGTTTTATTCTTGTAGCACTGTATTTATGTTTGTTTGTCTCTTTTGTAGCACCAAGCTTAGCTACATGACTATGATAATTTCTTCATATTGCCATGTCGGTGTCAACGTAAAGTTTAACTGTACCTGGATATGGATAGATCCGTAAGAAGCTACAAATATTATGTAGACTCTACATTGTTCTATTACATTCTTCTGCAGGTTTTCTACAATAACCCTGACGTCACCAGAGCGGTGTCTCACAAAAGGTGTAGGCCTACAACAAACAAAGGACCAGCATACGCGGTGATTATTACAGAAGCTGCATCCCCCCCCCCCCTATTTATGTATGAATTTGAAATACAGCGCTCGTTGTCGTTCGCTCTTATTTTTCAATGTTCCCATTTATTCACATTGTGCAATCTTAGTTTTTCATTTGTTAGGTAAACAAAAATTGTGCATTGGAGAATGGAATTAGGCCTATATATTTATAATAATAATTATTATATAATTATTAAATTATTATCGTGATATTTTCGATTTTAAGATAATACGCTGTCCTCAAAAAGACCTTGAGGATGTTGCAGAAGGAAAATGGGGACAGCAACCTCAACCAAACAAAGAGGGGATAGATCCGGAAAACCCGCAAGAAATTAGTTATCCTGACATCAACCTATCAACGGATAATGTGTTTTAAACTGGTTTTAAATAGTTGGTATATATTGTTCATGTCCTTCACTCCCTGCGTTAAGTCTCGTAAAAGTTAACTATAATGGTTATGGTCGTAAGTATAATAATTTTAATATGAATTAAAATGTTTATGATTATAAAGGGAGATAAGTCGATGTTGCCCTACATTAAACCCATTGCACTTCCAGTTTTGTCACCTTTTCTTTAAAAAATTCATCCATTTATTAATGTGAAATGTGCAGTTAACATTTATTCGGCCATAAAGATTCCATTCCAGTAAAATGATGCTGATAATTAACTTCCTTGTAGGTATTTGACAAATTTGGCTTGTAAGCGTTTTTTTTTTCTGAGAGAATTTTTTTTTATGTGTTCTTGTTTTCGCTTTCATAAGCATGTCCTGTATTAGTTGTTAGGTGCATATATGTGCGGCTGGTGCATTTATCCGTGTTACCAGAAGATTTCCTGTTCACTCTACAAATTCTGAATTTCAAAGGGCAGGTAACTTCAGGACAGCCTTTTGATATAATTATGTGAGTCTCAAACTCATACAATTATCATTTTGGGACCCCCAAATGATTTCCTTTCAGCAGGTGAGTGTTTATTGGGGCTGCATGATCAATATTACCGTATGCGTAGCGAGAAACGGGTAGCCTAAAATATAATGTTTCAGGGGTGGGGTTTGATTATGAAGGCTACATGTGGCCGCAATAAACGTATATAGTTTAAGAAAATACATTCATGTAGTTTGATTATTAAGGCTATTATGTAGCCTTTATAAGGTCACCCATATAATAATCCATGATTGGTTCGACATTATTTTTTCAGCATTTTTGGGATAGGCACAGCCCATAAACGTGAAACCTACCATGTTAAAATATGGTTTAGTGACAGTTGCCAGTCCTTTGCCACACATTCGCGGTGGGGTGGCAGATCTTCCCCCCTGGGTAAATAAACAGTGTGTTAGGTGGGTAAGACCCAGACAGAGTCTACTAAGAACAATCTCATCTCTCCGATTTCGTTGAGGATTTATCCAGGACGTGTCCACCGTCCAAGTTGACCTTGGGATAGAGTGTGGTATATTAAAATTTTGTTATTTATTTAATAGCTTAATGATTTAATTCTAATGCTGTTTTAACCTGTTAAACACAACACAACAATGTGCGTGGATTCATCTTTATTACTTCACCAGTTTGTTGTCACCATTTCATCTAATAATTTATAGGCTTACATTAATGTAACCTTTGGACACAACACAATAATAACAAACAACACTCATGGATTATCGATATCATTTCCCGAACATGCTCTCTCTCTCTCTCTCTCTCTCTCTCTCTCTCTCTCTCTCTCTCTCTCCCCCTCCCTTACCGCAAAACAAAAACAGTTGGAATTCATCTCATAATCATGAAACACATTATCTTTCCCCTCATTCTAAACCGTCTGGACTAAAAGATATTAATCCCACGAGGATTTCGGGCGGTAATACGGTATCAGTAAAATGACAACAATTTCGTGTTTTAAAGAGGTTTCGACTGTATACTCTCCAGTGATAACCCTGTCTCATTCTAACTGGAGCTGTCTCCACGGGTAAATGAGTAGAAGACAGTAGATTGTGCAATGTCTGTAAAGCAAAGTTGTTGTTTTAAAACGTTAGACAATTAAACCATTCACTCTTTCATGGATTTCAAAATTAGACACAGCAATAAATCAACGGCGAGTAATGCTTCAGTGCATGTCATTGATCTCAAAACAAGACCAGGCAAACAGCCATCTTTAGATATGTCAATTTCAGTAACTGACAAGCATGTCAATACAAAACAATTGACAAGCATATCAATACATAATATTCCCCCCTCCCCCTTTTATTTCTCACGAAAAGTTAGGAGTGTATTCGCACGTTACAGAATACGAGAATGTTAACATTCAGGGTATATACACGAATTTTTTCTTGTCAGTTCCCATTCGCCTGTAATGCAGGTCAATCGACAGATCGCTTAAAAGAGTGGACTCAGTTGTAAATAATAATAAAATATTAAAACAGAAGAAAAGGCTTCGTGGCAGAGGAAATAACTCAGTCAAACATTTCCAAATCAGTTAGCTCCCCTCCCAACCCGCTATCTTGCCCTACTCCGCCACAAGCACCAGGTAACTTTTCAGATGAAAAGTCTCTTCTTCCATTGATTCTGTGGTCATTTCCATCTTCATTTCCTGCGGATGAAGACTCCCTATCGTTATCTGAATCAGTGTAATAGTCCTGATCCTGCAGGATATAGTCCTTCTCATCTACGTCATTGTCTTCGTCATCTTCATCATCACCATCATCATCGTCAAACTGATGTGACTTTTTATGTGTGGCTTTTGGCTGCAGAAAGAACAATATGAAGAAATTCTGACCACTGACCCCTTTTTCTTCTTTCCAAGTCAAGATCTTGATTTCAGTACAGTTTTCTTCAGTGAAGTGTGGGCAGGGTGACTGTCAGCCTTGTTTGTTTTGCTTTTTAGCATGCCAGCAGTGAATTATTCTTCGGCAAAAACAACAACAACAACAACAGGAAAATGTAAATCATAATGCGACACCATACTCTTTTTCCTTCTTTTCCACTCGTACCATAAAATAAATGTCTTTTCATATTTTGAGAAATGAGATAACCATGTCTTTTCACTATTTGAAAAATGGGATAACCATTCCTTTTCATTATTTGAAAAATGGGATAACCATACCTTTTCACTATTTCAAAAATGGGATAACCGTACCTTTTCATTATTTGAAAAATGGGATAACCATACCTTTTCACTATTTCAAAAATGGGATAACCGTACCTTTTCACTATTTGAAAAATGGGATAACCATACCTTTTCACTATTTGAAAAATGAGATAACCGTACCTTTTCATTATTTGAAAAATGGGATAACCATACCTTTTCATTATTTGAAAAATGAGATAACCATACCTTTTCACTATTTGAAAAATGGGATAACCGTACCTTTTCACTATTTGAAAAATGGGATAACCGTACCTTTTCATTATTTGAAAAATGGGATAACCATACCTTTTCACTATTTCAAAAATGGGATAACCATACCTTTTCACTATTTGAAAAATGGGATAACCATACCTTTTCACTATTTGAAAAATGGGATAACCATACCTATTCACTATTTGAAAAATAGGATAACCATACCTATTCACTATTTGAAAAATGAGATAACCATACCTTTTCACTATTTGAAAAATGGGATAACCATACCTATACACTATTTGAAAAATGGGATAACCATACCTTTTCACTATTTGAAAAATAGGATAACCATACCTTTTCACTATCTGAAAAATGGGATAACCATACCTTTCCACCATTTGTAAAATGGGATAACCATACCTTTTCACTACACATGTATTTAAAAATGAGATAACCATGCCTTTTCACTATTTGAAAAATGGGATAACCATACCTTTTCACTATTTGAAAAATGAGATAACCATACCTTTCCCACCATAGAAAAATCTCCTCCGTCAAACTGTATTATTTTCCTCTGCACCTGTGTAATCGCAGCTTCTACCATGCTCTGGGCTTCTGTGGTCTGACTGGATAAAGTTTCAAGTGTAACTGAATATCTTGGCGATTCCAGGTAGCGGATCTAGAGGTTGAGAAAATCAAGAGTGAATCAGACTGCTCATAACAGTTGGTTTAATAACTGTCATCCTAAAATGGGTGGATGGATGGATATCGGATGGAAGGACTATCGTAGCAAAAGATATGACAATACCTTCACTGGAAATTCTTCAGATGCAGATTTGAGACCCTCTCTAAGACTTTCTTTCACTGCATCCACGCCCTCTGGTCCGAGACATCTCACAGAAATACCTAGGATTGATACAGAAAGAAGTGAGAATGACTTGCCCAAGAATCACTAAAAGCAATAAGTCCAGTTTGGCCGTTTCATTTGCCTATCATAAGCACCCTAACTTACCCTTGCGTAACAAATACAAGTAAACATTGTCCTCCTCTCCTTGTACCCTCCCCTAAGCTCCATATTATAGGGCTATATCATCTTCCATAATATATAAAATATCGCTTCAAGACTAAAACGATAACAGTGGTTCCTGTCGTGGTCTTATCTATTACGAAAAACGAAGGGTTTTATCTATTTATTTTTCTGCCTACTACTTGCCTATCTGACATTCTGATAAAAGAAAACATCATCTTTACGTAACGCCATAGTCATCCAGGAAACATGGAATTGCCACTCGCCACTGTTAGTTTGTTCAGTATTTCTACATTCACTGGCATGCTGATTTTAACATTTTTGTGATGTTAATGAGTTTATTGTGTAGACTTGAAACATTTGACATTTAGGAACATCGTAGACAATCAAAATTTGTCAGATTTTACAGTGCATTGAACGTTCGGTGCGGAGTTTAAAACACATAGATTTGTATTCCACAATTTACAATTTGGGTTTCATGCATGACGATATAATATGACGCAAAACTGGATAGCATGTTGCTTTGGTTTACTCATCCAAAATTTTCATCTTCGTGCAGCCGTGACTCACAGGTAATTATAAATTTGGGGGATAATTATGACAGAGATGTAAGAATCGGAATTCCTGGTCTTTTTTTTTTATTTTTTATTGAGGGACGGAAGAGGGGGGGGGGGGGGGGTCATCTGACTTCACAAAAATTGCGCTCCTCGTTTTTTTCTTTTTTTGCTAATTTCAAAAGTCAAAACTTGGAAAGGTCTATTCTGATAACATCGCAAATTTACAACAAAATAATAAAAATCACAGTGGATTGTTCAGTACTGAAATGATATAATACCGGTATTTATTATGTGTACATAAATAATTTAGCCAGGAAACAGCATCGCGAAGAAGGTATTGGACTGGAATCCCCAGGGCAAGAGATCAAGAGGAAGGCCGCGCGGAACGTGGAGAAGAGCCAGAGAAAATGATGTGCAACGAAGCGGAAAGACTTGGAATAATGTAAAGAGGCTGGCCCATGATAGAGAGGGATGGAAAGTGTTTGTTGGTGGCCTATACCCTGATCCAGGGTGAGAAAGGCAATGATGATGATGATGATGTCAGCAAGATATTCTGAAAGTCAGGAAATGAGTTTGATTTGATTGACCTGATAGACCGTGCACTTTTTCCGATGTTTGAAATTACTTTTATTCAAAAAGACAGGGGCGCATTGCATGACGACAGTGTCTACATCTCAGTTTTGATGACGTAAATGAAACAGAGAAATTTAAGACAGTGTTTACTACTCACACGCTTTGATATGCACTTGCCGTTCACGCAATTTGGTCTGTACTGTATTGAGTAACACAGATCTGGCTTGTTGGTCAATTAGACAGGTGTCCAGCGCGTGTGGGTTCCTGACAAGATATATTATGAAATTTGCCGTGAGATCAGAGTGTGGCTGCAGCTGCGGTGGCGTCAGTGATGGTAGAAATCCTGTAGTGAGGTGATAGGGTCAATGGCTTTGGAATAGTAGAAAACAAGATTTAGGGGAAAACCCAGCTAATCGAATGTAGGTCAGCCATCAAAAAGAGTTGGTGAGTGGAGAAGGTGAGGCAAACAACTGGCCATGAGTAAAGCTCAGACTACTCGTATCAACTGACTAGTACGAAATGCAATGTTTGTCTCACTTAAGAGCAAGGTTAAGGTCACAGAATTTGGGAATTTTTGGTAAAGTTGGTGAAGCCTATAGGAATAACACTACTTGGAAATTAAAGATGATTGTATCTATGCTAAGGTGGTTGTTTGTTATGAGAGCTGAACTAGTGGTGGCGGTGTGTGTGGAGAGGAGGCGGGCGTATAATTAAAGTACAATGGGTAAAACTGTTTCTCTGTCTGTCTATCTGACTATCTTACACAGTAACAAAAGAGATGTCTGTCTATCTGCCTGACTGCTTGTCTTTGTGTCTGCCTGCCTGTTTGTCTGGCCGACACAATAATACATGTAGTGGAGCTGTTTGTCTGACTGTCTGCCTACCTGTCTGCTTATTTGTTTGTCTGTCTGACTGTCCGTGTGTCTGTCTGTGTGAGACAGTAACAGTAAACCACATTGTCTCTCTTCCATCTTTTCACCTGAGTGCTGAGTAAAATGTGGGTAACGCTCCATCTTTCCACGGTGTGTTAGTCAGGCTGTCTAGGTGCCAGGCAGTGTTGGAGTAGAATTCATACACTTGTTTCTTTGACGTGTATCCCAGTAACACTGCAGTCCGCATGATGAGTGCATGAACCTGGAGACAGTGGTAGTTTTGAAAGTATTAATCAATTCAAAATTCATAAAGACGTGGTGACTCGCCAATCTACACAATGTTGTCTGTTGTCGTCATTGTTGACTTTCTTGTTGCCATGTTGTTGTTTTTTTTGTCATTCTCGGTGTTGTTGGTTTATTAATATCGTCGGAGGTTGTTCGTTAATTAATACTGTTCCTGTCGCTCTGTCACTCTTTTACTGTCCACTTATTGCTGTACTAAAAATGATATCACATCAATGTTTGCCAGTTTTCAGTCGAGTAAGTCTTGAGAGAACTATCCTGGAGAAAAGTCACTTACGGCTTTTGATCGTGAGTACCGAGCGACGCATGCTCTGTTGTCTTCAGGTGTGACTCTACGTCTTGACAAATCAATGTAACCTGTATTGAAAGAAAATACAGAATCAGTATGTACATTATATACTTGTTGTTGTTTGTTCCTCACCCGGGCAAACGTATGTAACATTCTTTAAGTTCGGAACCCAGTTTACAATAGTATATGATCAGTGCATGTTCGTTAATTACTTGATATGTGTGTGAGGAGAAAGGGATTTGGAGGAAGGGAGATTTCACGTGACAAAACAGATACATTTACTATAAAACCCTTTTTCCCTACCCCCTTCTCTCTCGCGTCCTGTTCCTATGTGTCTCACGCGGTCATCTGTCTGTATAATTTGAGTGTGTTGGGAGCCAGTTACGTATCTTCTTAATAAATCATTTAATGGATTTCACACCCCCCCCCCCCGACTCTTTGTCTTTCTCTTTCTTTTTATGTTCATCTGTCCGTCGATCTGGCCCGGTTCTCTTTCCTTTTCTCACTTTCAGCGCACTCTCTCCACAAAAACTATTTCTAAAAATAGATGTCATGAGTCAGGTTGGTGGAGGAGCTTCACCTTTTCACCCAGGTGTTGTCCGCTCGCTGCAGGATGCAGCCCTCCGATAATATTTTCCATTCTCTTCTGTCTTTTGTCTTCCTCATCCATGTTGTTCCTCCTCTCTTTGTAATGTCGTCCTTCCATCTTCTTCCTGGACGAACCGGTACTCTTGTTCTTTTTCCTGTCCTTGGCTGCCATTCAGTGCAGCGTTTTGGCCACCTATTGCCATTCATCCTCCCCGCGCGTCCGGCCCAATTCCACTTTTGTAGTAGCGTGAATTCCACTACGTCTTTTAGTTTTGTTTCTTTGCTTATGTCAGCGTGGAGGATTCTATCATGCAGTCTGATGTTAAGCATTTTTCTTTCCCTTGCCTTCTGGGTAGCTCTTAGTTTACTTGTGAGCTGTTTTGTGATCGGCCATGTTTGACAATCATGTAATCGTTAGAAGTATGCATTGAATGCTTGCTTCTTGAGGGACATTGGCAGTTTGGAATCCAGGAATATCTCTCTGTTTTTTCCAAAGCAATTACATGCTGCTCTTATTCTGGTGTTTAATTCAGTTTGTTTGTTGTGTTCCGTATTCACTATCTGGCCTAAGTATTTATATTCCACGACTTTTTCGATGACCCTGTTTTCAATTATAACTTTTTTCTTCTGTCTCGTAGTTTGTCATGTATTTAGAATTTAGTTTAGAAGTTAAAAACAAAAGAACAAAAAAAATAAGGCGCCGACATCCCACCTCCTCGTATTTGTATGATTTGAGTTCTTACCTTTCTCTTCATCCACCTTAAGGACAAGGCAGCTCATAATTTGTCCCTCTTTAACCAGCTGATGGATGGATCGAATCCGTTTCTTGGTGATTTCCCAGAGCACAAGCATTCCTTCCGCCAGGCCGTACTCGAGCAACCCAGCGTACACGCCCATGGATGTTACGCTGTTCACTTTCACCATGACAAGATCACCGCCGGATGGGACGGATTGTGGGTAGAATCGGTACTTATTTTGATCCATTGTGCTTTGTTTCCTGTTAGAGTTGATGAAATCAGCAGTTTTAGCCAGCACAAATAATGTATTCCTTTATCGTTCAATTTTATCCTCCAAGATTATCTATCTATCTATCTATCTATCTATCTATCTATCTATCTATCTATCTATCTATCTATCTATCTATCTATCTATCTGTCTATCTATCTATCTATCTATCTATCTATCTATATTCATCTGCCTCGCATTTTAACAGCTGAGTTTAGCGATTTTTGCAACTTTAGTAAAAAAAATAAATATTATGTTCCCTAGTTTCTTGAAAGGCCAGTCCAATTCAATTCCCTATTAAAATGACATTTTATACCAGCCTTTGAAAAATGATTCACGCTCTCCGACATTGAAACAGACCTTCACTTGAAGGAAAGGGCTGAATGGGTTGAATGATTTGCACATACACTCCAAAAGGAATATAATATTTATTGTGTGGGTAGAAGGCATACAAGTGTCTCATTATAAATTAAATGTCTGATGCAAGATTTTGACTGTCTTGAATCATAGTTCAAGTTGCCTAGTAAGTAGTATGCGGACCGAGTCAAATACTCAACGAAGGAAAAAAATGTAACTTTTTTGGTCTATCTAAAGACTCTTAGCTGATTACAGTGGAAATATAATGACTTAATTGCTTATTGTGCGCATTCACTGGGTAAAAGGAAATGCATAATGATCGTCTATAATTATAGTATAAATAATTTCACCCTTCCGAGTTTGTCAACGAAACAGTATGTAGGCTGCATAGCTTACCTTACGGCTTTAAATGTAGAATTATGTCCGATATTCAGCTTTTTCCTCTCCAAAGCAAGACTGAATTGCAACGTATCTGAACCTCCGCGGCAGAAATGCTTTTCAGTGTATCATCCACCAAGAAGCTGAAAATCGCGGATGTAGTTGGCCTCAAAAAGGTGCACTGTCTCGTTCACGTCTTGTGGGATGTAGGTACAGGTCCTTCCTAGAATCTGAGATGTAGCAAAGTTTATTCCTCGGGAGTCTTCATGCATTTTGTACTGTCTTCTTGTGCTGATTAGAATTGTCTGTAAGTACCTATCGTACTTCTCTGGCTTTTAAACATTTGGAGTGCTAGGTAGGATCACCTATAGGTGAAGTAATCACAGTGGCCAGTTTCATCATATATTTGGACCAAGTTCTACGAACAACTTGCTCTAAATTTAGCGAACAGGCAATCACTAAAATTAGTAAGGGAAATCCTGGCATCTTTAATTTACCAGAAGAATTGTTGTTGTTATTGGTGTTGTTTTCCTATCAAAGACAGAAAATGAAGCATGCGAGAGAACATTTCAGTACGTGACCGGTTAAGAGACAGAACTGACTTTGGGAGAGGGAAAAGAAAGGCAATGTCTTTGAGGTAATGGGCAATTGCGCAGTAAATACAGTGAAGTGGTGCTATGATGCAACACGTATGAAAGGCTAAGACTAAGAGCAGTAACTATTACTTGAACTCAATTTCACAAAATGTTTGTGGTTATGTCCCATCCTGCAGTGTCGCATTTTCTTCTTTGACGATGGCCAGTATTTTAAAAATGGAAAGGACAGGCCTATGCTCAGACGGTGGAGAACTAAAGAAAAAGGGACAGGAAAGGTAAAAGGAGAGTAGAAGAGTAAATGGTATGACGAAAGGATGAAAGTAATAACTTCAGCAACGTTGAAGAAAATAGAAATAATGACAAAAATAAGTGGAAGAATTTATTTTTTTTAAATTATGGTTTCAGATCAAAGGAGTTTAGTTCTCATTATCTTCAACATTTCTTTTTGTCTCATAAACAAAAACGCCTGCTCTAAAAGATGAAAGTATTGTTATAAAGTCTTCACTTTTCCTGAAATTTTACCCTTTCACATTTTGTTGTTGTGTTTATAATTTTGTTGTTGTTGTTGTTGTTCCTGCATCTTTCCCCAGCCAGGAGGATTTTATGAATTCAAGGGAAACTGGTTGTTATGCTCTATTAATTACACAAATTTTAAAGATGACTTCATTTTCATTTGTATGCATTTAATACCATCACCAAAGGGGGTAAATTAACTATTGCTAATTTTGTTGATATAACTGTATCATGCTACTTCCGATTTAACCTGTTGTGTAATTAACTACATATGCGATTGGCAAAGGTAACCGAAAAACCCAGAGGAGAACCTACATAACAATCCCTATATCATTATGCTATGAGTTAGAGAGTTCCTTGTGACAGGGTTAAAGGGACAGGTAATAGTACAGGTAGAACTGGAATCATTCTGAACTAAAATTAAGACCGTAGTTTTTGGGGAGAGCGCAGCAGCCAGAAACACCATTATCATCAACAAGTACTAATAATATTGTCATATCCGCTAGCCTTCAAGTTATTTTCACTGCCGTTATAGCCATAGGTGTAACATTTTTCTGAATGGAATTTTGTTATCTTTGTAGCAATAACAGCAACACCAGGGCAGAGAAGTCACATTGTCACTAACAGAATAAGTATTTCACTACCAGATGTAAATATGACAATTGAGTGTAATGTTAATTTGTGGTCTGCAAACTTCAAGAATGAATTCAGAAGACATTAGTATAAACTGATAAAGCTGTAGTAAATTACTCTGATGACATGCTTTCAAATAAACTAACTGTAGCAAATTAATGTCACTCTCCAAAGCAAAAGGTGAACAAATGTAGAGTACTTGTCACCTATTCATTTTGTTATAGAGTATAGTACCGGTATGTCACTCATAACAAAATAACTGCAAATGTCAGGGTTCCCGTTATAGAGTGTAGCTCTGCAATTTTAGTGTAGGTTCTGATATTTTGGAGATTTTTTTTTCATGTTTGTTTTAAAAAATCATGGTTAGCTTTATTTTCAATATTATTATTTTAGAAGTTCACACTGTAATGCTCTGCAGAAAATGTGTGAGCAATAATATATCTTTTCTGTCAAAATGTTCCTTTGACACTTTGAGCTGAAAGATTATTTTGTGAAATTCCCCCCCCTCCCCCCCACACACACACACACACACACCACCACCAGTCTGGAGTCTAAGCATAGCGCCAAGTCTGGAGTAGTAAGTCTTAGCATAGAGCCAAGCACATTTGTAAGCTTTTTCCATTTATTCACAAGGGTGTCCTTTGGAATGTTAGTTAATATTAATATTTCTGTTGCTTAGACTGAAAGGATCTACACTTCAGACCTCCGTTCGACAATGGTTCATGTATTTTATACTTCATAGATTTTTATCCCAGCAGTTGAGTGTCATCTCAAGACAGGACTATTTTGACTTTTCTTTAGGTTGGGACTGTGATTTTTGAAGGACTGAAATAGAAAGCAGATCTCATGCTTTCTTCTGTTCATTTTATAATATCAAATTGTGAATACATTAATTAATGTCCTATGCCAGAAGGTCGTGGTCTATTTTATTTGATGATGTTTAGTGAAAGATATGTCGACATCATTTCTGGGTCGCAATTTTTTTATGAGGTTTTCCATTATTAATTGACATCTTTTTTGGGGGGAGGGTTTCAAATCCTAAGAGGTAGGAGAGAACTATTTGTGGTTCACTCAGGAATCAAATGTGCAAAATATAAACTAACGTACACTTGTAAACTGCTACTGAATTGAAACAAACGTATTTTGGGGTTTTATTGTATACTAGCAAATTTATCACGATTGTGAAACAGAAAGTGACTAAAGGGGGTATAAGCTTTTCATGATTGTCCGCCATAATATGACAAAGAAATTATGACAACATGGACATTAAAAGACAAATGGCACATGCCAAACTATAAAACCAGCCACACTGTTCTGACTTTCAAATTCCTTTAATTTCAGATGATGTGATGATCCTCTCTGTTAAAAGTATAATATGGCACAAAAGAAAATCTGTAGCATTTTCAAACCATACTCAAACATTTTCCGTATCAATAAAAAGCTTGGCCACAAAGTATTGAAAGAATCTACACACTACAGTGTAATTCACGAGGAAATTCCTTTTTTTTTCTTCACATAAAAACAACACAAGTATGGACAAAGGATGATAAACTGCTGAACAAGAAATTCTAGCAATGATTGCTTCTGGCCAGCCTTACATTAATACATTAATTTCTTCTGTGCATTTCAGTACCAAAGAAACCAAGCTGATTATAAACTGAAACCCAGTTTTAGGTATCGCTGGTGATGACTCTGAGATTCAAAATGTGCAATAACAGTGAAAAATTTAATTACATATGTACAATAAAAGAATGCAGTCACATTGCAACAGATAAGATGAACAGTGATGTGATGACCCATTGAAAATTTTATTAGTTCAGCAAACTGAACAATTTGTTCACATCTATTTGTTCTGTGGGAGTTTTGTGGCTTGTACGAAAAGTTGTGGGATGAAAAGTTGTGATCATGTATGTACAAATGACACTTTCCTATTGACTGTTCAAATTGTTAACTGATAATACAGACATTATGAGTAAGAAACAGAGGTGTAAGTCCAGTAGCATGTATCCAGGGCAAAATTTTCAAAAATGGCACCCTACAAAAACTGTTCTTAAATATTCTGCCATTTTTGTAACCATGAAAATAATGCCTCACACTCACCCCAAATCTAGCACCATGGAAATATGTCCCACCTGCCCCATCTTAGTTACACCTCTGGTTTGGAAATGGAGAGTATTTTTTCACAGATCAATGCCTATATTGAAAATTTCTTTAGTAACAGTCACACATTACTGAATACATACAGTCCTCCACCAATCAAACAATCCTATGTCTTTCAACCCTTTGGAAAAAGTCAAACTGCCACAATTTAATTATCCAATTTTGTGAAGGTTCATTTAGGATTTTGCCCAGGATTCAGTAGCTGATCACATAAATCTGAATAAAACATATTGTACAGATTATCACGATGTCTCAGAATGTGCAGAATGACCCTCTTCTTCCATAAGAATGTCTCTGACTTCAGTAAGGATGTAGCCAAGTTTATTCTTTCCTCTCCAAGAAGACCTGTGTTTGGCTTTAGGATTGGATGCTCCCATGCCAATGCCCCAGATTCTGTCACGAGGACTTGCCTCTGCTAATATGCTGGGGTGAGTGGCAAACAGCTTTTCCTTCAACTCTGCATTCTGATCAAACTGTCCCGGGAAAAATCGATAAAATAAAAGTGATCGATAGTGATTTATGAATAAATATCTCAGAATGATCACCAAGAAATAGAAGGATACAAAGTACCATTAGCACTAGCAGCATAATTCTTTTAGTTCAAAGACAAACCAAAAATCTTATTTTCAGTACACATCAGAAGACAACTTCCTTTTTTGGGGGGGATAAGAAAGCAAACAGCCAAGCAAAATAAAGACTTATTTCAAGTGGTAGTTGTAAAATTCTAACAGTCAGGATAACCTACCAACTAATTAAGTATTGCTGACAATAAAAAACATATGGAATCTCTACAACACCATGAAATAAACTTGCGTCGTTTCAGAAATCTGGAGAAACACTTACAGTGCAGCACCATCATTACCACAGCCAATAAACCTTAATATCATTTCACGTCACAAAAGAAAAGTGGGCAATTTATGAATGCAAGACATGCTGACCTTAAAAGTCTTGATGGTTGACCCCATCTTCCATGATATTCTCTTGGGACCTAAAATATGCAGCTGTGATACAGTGACAGATCTTTGAGCAGCACACAATGGTAACACTGATATGTGAAACATTTCAGAATATTCGATCCTATTTAGTATTTAATTAACCCTTCAACCTTCAAAGTCCCAAGATCAATTGGAGAGAAGCTCAGAAAATGACACTCATACAGCATGATCGCATTATATCTCAATCTCAATGTTACATAAGAACAGGCTGAGTAACTGATTCCCAACACCTGCCAGAGTAGTGCACAATATTTTCATCACAGTGACTAAATAAAAGTACTCTTGCTCAATGCAGATTCCCATGACAAATCCTGTTTCCCAAACCGAACCTTGCATCCACATGGAACATGAAACTGCCACGCTCACTAACAGCTGATCAGTTTTGGCCTGCATCCATCCACTGTTTATTGAGCAGTTTTGTTATCTTCAGTAAAATACAGTCTGATGGGCTTGGCCCATTCTAACACACAGGCATCAAAATCACTATTGCCAGCACATTGTGAAATTTAACTTAAGTAGTTGCCACTCTTGTCTTTAATCAGTACATAACTTTATGATACATCAAGAAATGGTTCCATTAAAAACATCATGTTCTGCAGAGTTCCTTAATTCAATACTTTTGCCCTTTGTAATCAATAAGTACAGAGTTGTGGGCACTTGAACTGTTCCATGTTCAAGAGGAATAACTCTATAATCAGCAAATGCAATAACAGGTTTGTATTTCATAAGAAGAACTTAAGTATAGTTTGCTCTCCACCCATTACTTGAAAACTCACAACATACCTTGGCTTTATTTGCTGCCTTGACAATTTCCTCACATTTGCTTTCCCACACATCTTTGTCAAAGTTCTGAACTCTTCGCCCCAACTTTTTCTGTTCCACTGGCTTGTTCGTCGACAAGATCTTTTTCATATCTTCATCTCCAAAGAGAACTGAAAGAATTGAATTGGATGAATAGTTTTCTATTTCAGCCATCCTTTTAAATACAAACTTTGAGATATTACCAACATTTATTTAATTATTCATGCTTTTGCTTGGAACTAATGAAATCTACGATTTTGCTGTACATACTGTATCCAGCAGAAAATCAAATCCTCGGGCCCAATTTTATACAAATTTAAGGCACCCAAGCCTCCATTTATATGTACTATCAGCTAAAACATCGTAGCAAATCAGTATTTCCCTCCCTACTTATTTAATTTTTGTCATCCTTCATGCTTCTTTTTTCTCTCATTCCAGACATTACCACAGTGCAGCGCGGTTTGTTTGTTTGTTGTTGTTTTTTTGTTTTATTTTCTTTGGTGGGGGGGAGGGGGAGTGCTGGGACAAATCTTATTTAATTCTGACCGGGCAGCGGCCTGTTCGGCCTGCTCTCCTCAATTTCCAACTGCCCTCCGAGTTTTTCATCCTTATCCGAGAAGACTAGGCGCTATGATCAGGGACAAGAAAACATGAGAAAAATCCCAAAATTCCAAAAAGCCTGCACCAACCTGTGGCACCTGGATCAATTTTGCTATATTCCACTTTGGCCATTTTTTTACGTAGGCCTATGTCTCTTCCAAAAATAAATGTTTGTAAAAAAAAAAAAAGAAAGAAAAAGAAGACACACTCAAATCACATATTATATATATCCACACTCCTATACCCACACTCACTAATCACAAACTGAGAAAGAGTTCTGTTCATCCCGACCACTGTGAACTCGTGCAATTCCTTACAGACTATCTTAATTTTTTCATGGATAGCAAGTCCATCTAAATAAACACAGGACTAGGGATTTAAAATGGGGAGAGGGGCAGAATTAAGGGTAATGTTAGGAACAGAGGTATTGCACTTTTGCAGGGAAAGGGAAAAGACTGCCACGTACCGGCATATTATGAACGCTACATGACTGTGATTGGAAAATATATATACAACTCTTCCCAAAATCTGCCAGTTTAAGAGAATGCTGAAACTTCATACATTAATTTTAACTGACACACATACATGTATTTCTTTAGATCTGGGCATAACTTACCAGCCTTTGAATACATCATATACTGTTCTGCACAATTAAACTTTATCCCATCAATGCTGAAGACAGCAGGGTGGTGTTGGCTAAATGGTGAGTCTTTTCCATAGAAGAAAACAAACGATTCCGCTGACATGACTTTAGAAAAATTCTGATTCTGACAGATTTTGCAAACAGCAAACAGCTTGAACTTGAAATACAGTAATGTCAAACCTCCAAAAGTTTAGGTTTAAAACCTCGGTGCAGTGACATGAGTACAACAATGCTTTGCAGGCTCGTTTACACCCTTCTCATCTAGACTAGCTAGATCTAGATCTATAATATATCCTGCAATTTCATCAAGATCGTGCAATCGGCAGTTGAGCAGGTCTATTTTTAGACACTTACTCCTCGGAATTCAGGTTAGATACATCAGTTAACTGAGGCACAAAACACCTTTGGGGAGGAGTTCCGTATGCGTTACATGTAATTTTTACCGTTATTAAGTAAAGCTCACTGATACACATTGGTGCAGACTGCAATTTATAGCACTTTTTAGCAGTCACAAATTCCATTCTGGTGCCTCCACACAGAGTTCGATATCATTCATTTAGACATCAACAAGTTCACAGCAGTATAAAATGCTTTCGGTTGCTTTTCCTTATTTTTTGGTACTAGAGATCGTCTTATTTTTCAGGCTCAGCAAGACTCAGTCATAAAGTTGGGCCCAGCTCAGGCGTGAACTTGATGCATTTTTTTTTTATTCATATGTTGAATCATCAAAATTTCCCCCGGCCGTTGTCTTTGGCTTTTCGGGGGAAACGTCAGGATCACACCATCATTTTGTTTCAAACGCGATGACCAGTTTTGTTTAAGTGCAAGGGGATTGGTTGGGTTATTGCTGCTGGGAAAATATACATGTAATTTCCTTGGCTCAGTCGGTTACTGGAAGCTGCTGGTAATAACTGCGCAATAACAGTGGTGTGATGTCCGCTTTCGTGACATTATTTATTAATTTCTGTTGTTCTTTGTTTGATCATCGTATCAGGATGAAAATAGTGAATTGTAAAATGACTTACAAATGGGTTAACGTTGCCTCGCTGACACACCATAATTTTGACACTGTTACAATATCAAAAATACGTTAGGCATAAAATTTGGTGATACATTTCTATATTAATGGAATGAACAGACAAAGTAAAGATACTAATTATACTATTATTACTACCAATAGGTTTAAAGAACAAAAGAATTATGTACACTTCCGTGTGTTACTGCGCCTATGACAATAAACAGCAGAAGCTGCAAGACGTGTGGCTTGGGAAGAAGTATCTTTCATTCGTTGCTTTTCGGCAGCTATTGATATTTCAAGCTTGTAATGGCTATAGTTTACCTTGAGTTATGAGTGTAGATAAAAGTAGTTGTTTCTGTTTTTCTCCTTTTTTTTAACATGATTTACTTTAGTAGCCTACGAGCATATTAACAAAAATCATTTATTGATTTATTTGGATTTGGATGGATCCAATGATTGGTGGTTTTGTTTTTGTTCTGCACTGCAAATTGCTGCCAATAATTATTTTCATGGCTACCAGGATTGTATTTATTCATGTGTTTATCCTTAATGCGTTTTCTTTTCATTTTTTTGTGCAATAAGCACGAATGTTTGTATTTTACTCTACTTTGTGATCTATTCATTTGTGATTAAATATGATAATTAGATCTACATTGTGACAATGCACATTTACATGCACAGATATTTTATTAATCATGACAATTGTCAATGTTCGAGGTGAGTAAGGTCTTGGGGATAATAGCCCATTCGACTAATCGAAAGGCCACTCACACTCGTCCAGGCACAATCATAATAATTAATAACACACTTGTTGAATATATAATCAGGCCTGAAGGGCCATACTACTTTATTACTACGGATACAATAGGTATGATTGCAGATACAATAATGTGTTTGCAGATACAATAGATAGGATTGCAGAATACAATAAATATGGTTGCAGATACAATAGATAGGATTGCAGATACAATAAATAGGATTGCAGAATACAATAAATATGGTTGCAGATACAATAGATAGGATTGCAGATACAATAAATAGGACTGTCTTAATTAGTGGCTACATCAAAGCCCCGTTGTGGGAACTCCAGCTTGTCGCTGAACTTATTAACTGTAATTCAAAAGTTCTAATCTCACATGGCATACAACTAAGGCATTCAATATAACATGAGATACAATATCTACGTACTACGTCTACAAAAGATTATTTTTCTATGACTGACTTCAATACTTCTTTCTTTCCACACACACTATCATTCTACACTGTATTAATCCTGTCTCTATTGTGAGGATTGCCAGGTGGCTTTCCTACTACTCAGTTTCGTCACTGGGCTGATCTAGTAATTCCTGTCTCTATTGTGTGGACTTATGAATTGCCTACCATTATACGCTCGTAGCCAAGTACGAGCGTAGATCCAAAGGACACGGTTCGCACTTTTGGCCCAGTGCGACGAGGCGTTTATCAATTCTCTGGATGACGACACGGTCACTCCACTTCGACTTCACTTGTGTCTATTCTGTCTGTGCTCGACTCCTATTGTCAGGCCCTGGAGCTCGAGCCGAGAGGAACCTCACTGGATCGAATGATTTCCACAGCCGTTCTCTGCTTAAACAATGGCGGCTTAAGCTTATATATCTCCAGCCAAACCCCGTGAAAGTTTCTTGTCTCACCTTCCGAAATCATGCCGGGTTCACGTGCCCCGTGCACTGCTTGCAAAACTCACCGCCTTAGGGCGTGAGTCCACTAACCTATAAAATCCCACCTTTTTATTCTAAGGGTCGGATCACCCTAACACTAATCACTGGATCCCAAAAATGAGATCATGACAACAATCTCTATTTACAACTCACCGTGCTATGTTAAAGACTGTAAGGCTCCCCCTCCCCCCTCCCCCAATCCTTTCTGTTCACGTTTCCCTACATTATTCTCGGTGGAAGGGTAATGTGTATAATAATTAATATTTTCAAAAATTACCAGAACGCCACACATTGTTCCAACAAACATCGTTCTAGTTATTCTGGTTACTGGCGACTTCAACAGCTGCTGGCTAGAAAGTGTCCTGCCAATCTTTCATCAATATGTCACTTGTTCCACCCGTAATGACAGGACTATAATTGTCTTATGTTATTGCAACCTCAAAAACGCTTACAAAGCCAAGACTCTCCCACCTCTTGGTGAATCCGATCAAAACATGACGTACCTTCTGCCAGCCTACAGACCCAAAATTAAGTCAGTCAAAACCAATAAACGGACAGTTACTATCTGGAATGAAAGTGTACCGGTATGTGAAAATATGCGTGGATGTTTTGAATGTACTGACTGGTCTGTTTTTCACCATGCTTGTGACAATATTCATGATTTGACTTATACAATATCCGAGTATGTCAAGATTTGTGAAGACCTTGTCTGTGAGAAGAGGCAAATTATATGCTTTTCTAATAACAGGCCATGGATTAATAAAGAGATAAAATTGTTATTAAATGAAAAGAAGAGAATGTTCATGAAGAAGAGTGCACAGGGTAAGAAAGAAATTCAAAAGAACCTGAAAGCAAAAATTAAAATAGGCAAAGATGAGTATAAAAATAAACTTGAACAACAGTTTGCGTCAAATAATCACAGGGAAGCATGGAACTGCCTGAAAAGAGTCGTGGGGTATACTCACCTAAACAAACACGTATTGATGTTCAAAATGGAAATGAATTATGTCAATGAACTGAATATATTTTATGCTCGTCTTGACACCTTGACTACACGGAAAATACAGATGAGATAAAAACAAAATCATTCAACAATTTTTTTAATGAGGAGTCCATTGTTGTGAGCGAGCTTGAGGTAATTAGAGTCTTTTCTAGCTTAAGTGTGAACAAAGCTTGTGGCCCTGATGGGATGAAAGGTAAAATTCTTAACATTGCTCATGTCAATTAGCAAAGGTGTTTACACCTATCTTCAACATGTCACTAATGAGCCATAATTTTATTGTTCTTATTTATTGGAAAACATCGGAGATTATACCTGTGCCAAAAAGGGAAAGAGTGTCCAAAATGAATGGCCTACGTCCTGTCACTCTCACAACAGTTTAATGAAATATTTGGAGAAAATTGTACTATCTAGGCTGCTATCCTTTACTAAATCATTCCAAGACCCAATGCAGTTTGCCTATCGTGAACAGAGAGGTGTTGATGATGCCATACTTTACGTTTTAGACAATATTTACAAACATATTGACTCACCCCAGAACTATGCCAGGGTGCTATTATTTGATTTTTCAAGTGCCTTCAATACGATCCAACCTCAAATACTTGTTTCACAACTTTTAAACATGTGGGTGAACAAAAATCTTGTGGCATGGATTTTACACTTTCTCATCCATATCGACCCCAGTACGTTAAATTAAAGGTCAGTAACAGCCACAAGGGTACCGACACACATTATTACATGTCATCTAATATTTTCATCAATACAGCCCCCCCCCCCCCCCCGGGCTGCCTGTAGACACCTGTCCTTTTTACTACCTAAACAAGCCAGTGCAGAAGTAAGCATGCAAATATCCCCTTGATAAAGTTTGCAGATGATACCATTATACAGGGATTAATTTCTGCCCCTATTGATGAAGACACTTATTTAAATACTATACAATGGTTTATCCATTGGTGTGAAGATCACTTCTTATTATGAAAGATAAACAAAACAAAGGACATGGTAATCGATTTCAGAACAAACTGTAACACCACTTCCACCGCTTAAAATCTATCATCAAAATGTTGATAGAGTCGAGTCTTATATTAATAAATATCTTGGAATCATTGTCGACTCCAAACTCGACTGGCCCGTTCATACCACCTCAGTTCACGCAAAGGCAAACAAACGTATGTATTTCTTGAGGAAACTTAGATCATTTACTGTAGATAAAACCTCATTCAGATGTTTTATAAATCAACTATCCAGAGTATCATTCTATTTTGTATTACAGCCTGGGGAGGAAATGCAAAGGAGCACGACAAGAACAAAATTAACAACTCTATTATCAAAAAAGCTTGCCATCTAACTAACAGTGAATGCGTGAACTTTGATGAGTTATTTGAGCATGCGTGCAAACAGAAACTAAAATCAGTTCTAAATGATTGCTCCCACCCCTTGTTCCATCAGACAGTCCGATCCCAAAGAAGTGGAAGAATACTGTATTTAAAAACAAACAGAAAGGCTACAGATGATCTTTTTTGCCATCCGCAATTAGAAGTAGCCGTGTTTTCTGATTGGCAGTGGCTACGGTTACGGCAGCCATTGAATACAACTCACCATTTTTCTTTGTTCGGCTTTACTCCCGTTCGTACAGCAACGCTTCCTTTCTTGTTTTTTTCTATTGGGATATGAGCGTAATCTGCCGTAAACGTAGCCACTGCCTTTCTGATTAGTATGCTGTTGTTAGTTTTTCCTAATGGATTGTTCTTACAGTGCGTGTGTGTGAGCAATGTTCTTGCTTCTTGGTAAAACTGTGTGAGCAATGTGCGGTGTGCGCTAAAGATCTGTAGGTCTTAGATATTGTATTTGTACTGTTACTGATGCTGTGACAACAAATTTCCTGGAAACAGGATAATAAAGTCATATCTTATCTTATCTTATTTACTAAATATACTCTTTTTTTCAAAGTCGGCAGATGCAAACATCAATAAAAAAGAATTCTCAAACTAATCGTTTTACTCCAAAACTTTAATTAAGCTTTTAAGCAATAGTTTAATAATAGTGACAATCATAAATGCATTTGCCTGCAAATATGCGAAAGCTCAGCTCAGGCGAAGAGCAGAGAATGTGCCGTATTAAAAAGAATCAGTCTGTAATTCATTCATTCATTCATTCATTCATCCATTCATTCATTCTTATATTATACATTCATTTATTCATTCATTTATTCATTCATTCATTCATAGGTGCCCTCACCTAGGTTTCCAGTCATCCAAAGCTTGTCCTTTCCTCACCATTGTAACTCCCTCACTCTCACACACAATAATAATGCAATAACATAGTACACATGTAAAAAAAAACAAACAGAATAAATAATAAACTCGTCGGTTTAGTGCATTGCACGGGGAAGGCCCCTCTTGTTCATTGTACAGGTAATTTTTCCACAAATAAATCAAATCTTTTACTCTTCTGTTAAAATGTATTCATCCATACACTTTTTAATTTGTTACCGATCATTCTTTCTTCTGCTTATTCACATTAAAGTCACACATTCCTCAATCTTCAATCACTCGCTTATATTATATGTACAAGCAGAATTACACATTTTGCGGCCCAGGCTTATAATAATGGGCTTTCTTCGCATTATATTTTACACATATTTTTAATCTAATATATATACTGAACCGATAAACCAAAGACAGTGGCCTAGAGATTGATATCGCATCTGGGACATTCCACGGTAACTGGTTCAGCCAATATTTTTTAAGAAAGAAAGGCAACTAAATAAATAACCAACCATTTATTTCAAAATGAATTGAGCAATCCCCATGAGAAATGGCACAGAAATGATAAAAATGTGTTTTAAATAATAAAACATTAAGATGAGGCCATTCAATTGCTATGACTGTAGTTGGTAACTGATGGGACAGAAAAAATGCCATGCTTTTTACATAGCAAATTGAAACTGCAAAATTTGTGAAACCAGACCAACAAAATTAATGAACAATACTTTTCTACATTCAAAAAATGGACTTGAGCATAGAGAAAAGGCATAAATAATCAAATTTTACTTTTAAGCACAATTGAGCAATTCGTTTGAATAACTGATGGGACATAATCATGGTAACTGATGGGAGGTTGTAAACATTGTGCTCTGTTCCAAGATGGTCGCTGGGTCACATGATCACTACCCTTTACAACACAACGATTAATTTTTTTTTTCAGGCATTGTTTGAGAAATGGCTCTTAGGTAACAAATTATGTGGAATGCCCCGTCTAGTATCTTTAGACGAACTGCCGGAAGATGACACCAGAAGAACACCCCCTTCCCCACCCCACCCCACCCCCTTTGTTTTTTATTTTACAAAACTCGGAGGGAAAAGCTAGGATTAAGCTAGTGTGATAAAACACACCCGGAAAAAGGTAGGGTTCAACTTTGAAAATCGGCCTCGCTAAACATAATATGAAATATACCCTGCAGTTTCATCCCACCATCGTACATGTTTTAAAAGGATTTAGATGGAAATCGCGGCTTTTCTAGGTCTTCTGATTATCTCAGCGTAAGTTATATAGTACGCTCTTATTTACATGGATACAGGAACGCATGCTTAGTGTTTACTTACCCATTTATAAGAAATGCATTCTCTAAGTATTTAAAATATCTACACGAGGGTCCAAATTTCTACCCCTCCATCTCCCAACTCTCGTACCAGACTTTTGATATGTACAAGAGGCTACGATAGGAAATTGTTAACATTCAAAAACATCGTTTCTTATTCAAAGTGACTGCACGCAAAACATGGCCCACCCCTGCCCCTAATACCCAAAGACAAAAGACTGCTCAAGTACGTGTAGAGTTAGGTTTAGGATTTGATTGATCTCAGCACTGATTATAGAAATCAGTGAGAGTTACATTTTCCAGAGGTGGGCTGAACGTTTCAAAACAAACTCGGCATCTCACCTGGCTGTGGGCGGGCCCTGCATGCAGCCTCGGCCTATTTAGGCCTAATTCTTGCATTCACTCGCTCACTGACACATGTAACACAAAACTATTACGTGCGCCTGCTCATTGTTGCCGTGTTGACATAACAATGGTCAGTGTTCTCATAAGCGACAGCTGACTGGTCAACTTTGGCGAGTGAAAACATTCCGTGCCCGGCGATCGGAAGATGGAGTCGATTCTTTGTACTGGTTTTGAAATTGGAGTGGTCGATGTTGGTGTTGGTGTAGATATTCTCTGGAGGGCCACTGCAAAAATAAAGTTTTGAAAATGCACAATGCAACTTGATTTTACCATAATATATATTTTATACATGTATTATTATATTTAATTATATCATATTAACGCAAATCACGTGCACCGATGCTGGCGATGACATGTCTTTAAACAAAAAACAAAATCAACAGAATTTATTTTGAAGATCTGGAGGCTTGAGTAACATTATTGTCGCATGTCGTTGAGTCACAGTGAATCGTATTGTTTCACACTGAGTTGGGGCAAAGTCTAGACAAGAGTTCTGAAGCTACATTTATTGCGTTGTTCTCAATCTGTGTACACATTTTCTATATGCCCTGAACTTTCCAAACATGTTACTTTTATATCCTCGAATTGCAATGAACTTTCGCAACTTGACTCTAATGCTCACTGTACGGACCACTTAAAGTCTGACCTAGGTTTGATCAGGGCCTAGCCAAGTGGTGAAAAGGAGTGTCCAATGTGTTGACATAATTATTTTGAATCATGTAGAGACCGTGACAGCTCCCAGAAAACAAAGATTAAAGACGTTGGTTTGGGGTGACGGGAAGCGATTGAACAATTCAGATATCACGATCTTGCAGCCAAACACTGCACATGTTTAGATCATGCTAACATTGATCACCAACGTTTACTTGTAAAATACACGTTTGCTGTGATTGTTTTGGCCTTCACATAAACGTCGATGCATCTATTAGACGATGTTATCTCAGTTCCAGCGGAATGGAGCTAAATCATTTTGGGGAGTTTGCGAGGCCATGTCAGTCAGCTTAATGGTGAAAACACTTGTTAATGACACTTATCCAAGCCAAACAGCTCAAGTGATGATTACATTTCAAATTCGTATCCGCAATATCAAACCAGTGTCTCCCTTATTGGCTCATTTCCCATTGTCCTATTCCCATCGTACATTCTGGCAATTTTTTTTAATTCCTATATTCATTCGCTCATTTACTTCCTGGCCCGCGTTTCTCATTCTGATTTTCTTTCTATTTTGTACTTCCTCCTGTTTTTTTCTGCTCAGTTTGCTTTTGTCTATTACCTCTCTTCTTCTTCTTCTGTTTCTTTTTCTTTATTTCATCATTGTCTCCTTCTTCTTCTTCTTCATTCATCTTTGTCTCCTTCTTCTTCTCGATTTGATTCATAAATATTGCTGTTATGAAGTTACAACAGTTTGTCGTTACTTTCTTCCCTTTGTTGTACACACGGAAAAATTGTCTTTTTCATAGCATCTTGACACCGATGTTGCTAATGCTATGAACAGTTATAAACTGAAAAGACTGTTTTTTGTCCTTCGGGTGCTGAAAACGTGTGAAAAAGTTTGATATAAAAAAGTTCAGTATTAGACTTTTGGGCGCATTTCTAAATCTCTGTAGCTGTTATTAACGGCCTAACCCTTATCTCTCGACAAATAATGTTGAACTAATAACGATAAGTAATATCAGTTGTCCTTTCTGTCAAGCATTTTTTTTAAACACCTCATTTAAAATTCAAGCATATATTGGTAGCATCAGTAACCACATTCACATAATTACTAAAAAGGCTATTTGTATACATCGTGACATACTCGAGAGCATCGAACTCAGACCCCCAACTGATGACGCTGGGGACAACACGGGTGACGTCAGGCGAATTATCCAATGCGACATAACGTGGGCCATCCGGCTCTGTTTCATCTTCAGTGATGATTTTGGGCACAACTGCTGTGTTTCGTTCATCTTGCTGCCGAGACTTCTTCCTCCTATGAAAAGAAACTCCATTAATTTAAATCATATCTCATCAGCAAAATTGCATGGACAAACATTTCAGGAGATAATGGGGTGCATCAGCTACGCCCCTGAAATGTGACCTATCACATTTTCACAGAATTACGCCAAAGATAGCTCCTTGTCATGGAAATCGATCAGTGGAAAATTTCGATATATGAATAACTTAAGTACAACAAATAAATTACCGCAAAACAATAACGGCCGTGTGCCTCCATAGTAAAAATATACCTCAAGTGTCCAATAACACGATTATGCACGCTTGAGTCATGAGAGAAACTCCTCTTTCGAATTGTTCTTCTGTGTAAACCACTGTGGCCGTTACTTCTAAGGAAAATTAACGTGTTGGCGTAACACTAAATATATCTTTGCAAAACTGACATAGTCCTCTCTTCCCCAAAGAAAGTGTGTGAAATATGTTTCAAAGTTTCAGATGACTGTAAAGCAGAACTTACATTTGGAATTTTGTGTGTGTGGGGGGGGGGGGTATTTTTTGCCCCTGACAGTGAATGCATTTTTCCGGGGCTTGTTGACATTCATTTTCTATATTACCCAAAGATTAAATTGTGACTTCATACGGCCGCTTTGTGAGAGGAACCAGAGCCTTGCACTTATATACAGAACGGCCAGAAATTCTGAGCACCGTCTGCACGCTACATGTAATTGTCTTTTCATGTGCCTACTTGTTACACTGCAGCAGAACATGCGTTTAAATGTTAGCATTTCCTCATACGAGGCCTTCTACTAAACGTCAGAATGATGTCAGGCCATTTAAAATATCTCATTAAACTTCTGCAACACACCAAGTTCGTAACAATATTATTCGCTAGCAAAATCCAGCACTGAAAATTATACAGCATTAAAGGCTGTCCTGTTCTATATAGATTTTAGAGTCCAGGAGACCTCTTAAACTTTTGGTAGTTTATTCATTCTTTGTTAGTTAACGAAGAGCCTTCAGTTTTTAACAAATAAAAAGATGTGTCATTAGGGCAGTTGGAAAATGTAACATTTGGAGTCTTTGATTTCCTCTTCTGCCTAGTTTCTGAGCAAAAGATTATGTGCCAATGCTGAGATGACTCTACATCTATCATGCCATCAACAGTAACGAAATGCACTCAAAGAGTTCTCGTTAAAGAGTACTTCATTATTATTATTATTATCAATATTATTGACGGTCGGTAGCAGTTTAAATCCTCCAAAATGCTGTCTGACTACTCCTATGCCCTGACAATCCTCTAGGATGACTCTATGGTTACACAGCTTTGCTGGATATTTCTGGAATTGTTTTCAGATTTTGTTACACCAATTCACATTTGATTCTAAAAACCAAATTCATAAAGATTAAGCATTAAAGGGACTAATAACCGAACACTGGTTTATTGGTTTCTACATGATGCCAGACAAATTTTAAGCAAAGTACTCACATCTGAATGTCAGGGGAGCCTCTCCATGGCCTGTAGCATAGGAGGGTCAGAGCTGATAACAAAATGATGAGACCAAAGCCAGCTCCACCGACAACGTAGATCCACCACAACATTCGTCCCCGTTGCTTTGCTACAATTTTTGGCACAACACTGGGCTCTATGGGATCAGTGGTGCTGCTTCTGATTGGAGGCCCCGCATTAGCTGGAGATGTTTTAAAATGAACTGTTCCAGATGAAGGCCTATATCTCCTGGTGTTCACGTCTATATCTGGGTTTCTTACGGCAGAGCCTCTGGTGTAAACTGGACTCCATATGTTTGATGTTTGGTTACTGTTTTCTAATGGTCTGTTCTGACTTACAGCTTCAACCATTGACGAGGGGCTTCTTCCTGCACTAGAGGGATCTGCTGAATTTCGTGTTTGACCTGGTTTTGCGGCATGCCAGCGGTGTGCTGATAAAGGGGTATCGTCGGTAGGAGTTGCTGACCTCGTAGTCAGCCGTCTTGTACTAGGAGGCATCGTTGGTCTGACAGTTCTTTGTACTTTGGAATCTCTATTTCTTACTGTATCACTGTTTATTCGGCCCTGGTAGGTTTTCTCAGTTACATAAAAATGTTCCTTTTCTAATGCTGAGTTTTTTTTTTTATCATTGGACCTAGAACTTACAGTTGGTCTGACAACTCTAGGTACACTGGAATCTCTGTTTGTTCCTGTATCAGAATTTATTTGGCCCTGGTCAGTTTTCTCATTTATATCCATCTTTCTCTCTTTCGATGCTGTCTTTTCTTTTTCATAATTAGACCCAGAACTTACTGCTTTCACTGTCTTGTTGGGAGTGGTAACGTAAACAAATTTTGCAATATCATTTATGTAATTTTCCTTCTGCTCTGAACCTGCCGGTACCAGACAATGAAGTGATACGCGATACTTTGTATTTGGTGACAATCTTTTAGCGGTATATGACCGAACATTCCATTGAAATGTGGTGTAACTAACCAGTCGTCTGTTTCCTGAAGTACGATGGACTGATAAAATCCAGGCATTGACGTGTGTCTTCAGTTCACCGGCTAACCACCTGATCCTGACACTAGTCGAACCTGTAGCACTTGCTTGGAGTGTCACTTGTATCTTTTCATCAATGTCTGTGCCAGTAGCTGTCAAATATAGTTTTAAAAATGTGATCATTTTACAATAACACTGGCAGGAATTTTTTTTTTCTACAACATCGTAACAAAGAGTTTTCTATAAGTTATAAACTCCCCTTAAAACTTGTAGAGGTCAATCTTGTACAGATAGCTTTTTTTTTTTTTTTACTTCTTATTAAACAAAAGAGTTATGAGTAAGAATTAAAGTTTTTGAACAGTACAAAAAATTCATTGGCGGCGACAGGCAAGTACAGAATAATATTTTTTTTTCTTATTAGCTTTTTTTTTTCTTTCCTCCCCCTCCTCTTCTTCTTCACTCTCTCTCTCTCTCTCTCTCTCTCTCTCTCTCTCTCTCTCTCTCTCTCTCTCTCTCTCTCTCTCTCTCTCTCCTCTCTCTCTCTCTCTCTCTCCCTCTCTCTCTCTCTCTCTCTTTCTTTCATTTTATCTCTCTCTCTCTGTCTCTTCTTCTTCTTCTTCTTCTTCTTCTCCTTTTTCTTCTTCTTCTTCCTTATCTAAACAAATTTTAGCTTGTGAGGTAAAGAAATAAAGCTTGGGAAAATAATTAAATGGCTGAAAACATTATTTGCATTGTTCAGAACAGCTGCACAAGGCTTATGATGGTTTCCTACCAGCACTAATATAAACAGACTCCAATATCTTGTATCTCTGACAAACAGGAACTATATATCTTATAACCTCAGCGCTTCAAAAATCCAAACTTGAAGACTCGAATTTGATTTCTTTTTTCTCTTTTTGAGTTCAGAGATTATCTGAAATTGTTCAGCTTCGAAGGCCTTGACCAGCTAGATAGTGTTGATTGTATATCATGCTATAGCCACTGACGGTGGTTCATTGACTGGAGGTAAAGCCAGGTTTTCATGTGTATGGAAACGGAGACGGCAACGGGTGCGTCATATAAATCCATCAAATAGTAAAAAGAAAGAGTGTTTCTATGTGTCCGGAAACGGCATTTCCCTACAAATGAAAACATTATTTAAAGTTCACAACTTGGAGGGTCTTTGACGTTTCCGTTGCGTTTCAGTTTTCATACGCATGAAAACCCAGCATTATTCCTGAATTCTGGCAAAGAGACAGTCTCCTCTCTCTTGTCGCACGTGCAAAAAGAAAACCTGAAAAATGGTGATAACCGCAATATCCCCGGACCCCGTTTGAGTAGAGCGACTTATTGTCTTCATGTAATAGTAATAACAATGCAAGCGCTTTCTCAAACTCCCAGACACTTTATCAAAAATGGTTTGACGCTCGACACATTATGTATCTCAATGATTTTTTTCAAATGGACTTGGTTTTAGTGATCGCAATGACGTTAGTACTTCCCTTGGTGCTGTCGTCGCTGTTGGCGGCGGTGGTAATCATGGTAGTCGTGATAATGGCGGAGATGGTGGTAATGATGCCAATGATGATGCCGAGGATGATGATGATGATGATGATGATGATTACATGCCAAGACATCCAAGTAAATGAAGTTTTGTTCCAGGCACTTTCAAACTTGCCAATAAATTAATGAATAAATGGCTATGAAACTTACCCAGTGAAAAATGAAACAGAAACGTTGAAATAACAAAGACGAAGATGAGTTTTTGGCCAACAATATCCATCTTTCTGTCACTTTAGACCGTATGTATGTCTTGTCCACTGGGTCACTGTGCAATAATTACTGTGAACGTTGCCATCAGATTAAATCATTTCACTGGACTTGGCCACAGTAGCTCTGCTCTTGATATGATCCAGTTAAATAATGAAATGAAACTGTGAATGTTAATGTGTTTGTTGTTCTTGTGTGTGTGTGTGTGTGTGTGTTTTTTTTGTCTCTTTTTTATTTGACAAAAAATAATCCCAAGAGATAATCTATATGATTTTTCCAATCATCAAAAAATTAGTACGTAGTTTATCTCTTCCAGTTCGCTTGCAGTAAACGTAGCCTGAAGACTCACTTGCAGAATTTACACACACCTCTTTCCCTTTAAAGTAAACATTCGTTAAAAATAGAAGTAGTAAATTACTGGTCACCCGTCTACAAAACACAAGGGATGATGAAGACGGAGTATACCACAAAGAAACTTGCGTAGATCATAATCCTTTACTCATCCCGTCTCGACTTGCGACTTGTTCAGTTTTAGTCTCTCAATAGTTCGAGCTGTCACGAGCTCAAGCCTTCGGCGCACTTACTAACTGGAGTTGCCAGGTCTACTTTAATGTCATTGAAATCCCAATCAGGGATGCTCAACTTTCTGGGGTCTCCACCCTTTTGAGATTTCAGACATTTCCGGCCCGGGTTTCGTTTTGTGGCAAGTTGGAAACTATCGCAAACCTGTGCTTTATAGAATGATTGGTCTATTCGACCACGTACACACGTCCCTTTAAGTTTTGAGCCCTCTGAACTATTCTTCCCTCTTCCTCCTTCTCTATTAAAACGTGCACAAAGTAAAAGGAACGTCTATAAACCAACATACATTTTAGATAATTTGAGAAGTAGAAACTTGGGGGAGTCAAAGCACTAGGAAAATTTATGATATGGGTGTGGCATGTAGAAGCGTCTAATGCTGAGCAACATTTTGTTGCTGTACCTCAGCGGAATGCCAATTTTAATTTGCACTAATTCATTCTGGCCGAAAGACACACTTTTCTCCTGATTTAGTTTTGTCCTATAGAAATTTCGACCAAAAAAAAAAAAAAAAAAGTTAATGATATGTGGGTGTGCTTAAAGAACTCGGTAATATTTTCAGCTCTTAAAAGTTTGTCTTTTAAAGCAGTAGGAGAATCTAGAAAGCCCACCACATACCCTACCTCCACCCCTACCTCTTTTTTGTCACACACACATAGGCCTACACATATGCACGCATGCCCACACACACAAGCACAAACACACATATTGTTCGTTTCCCATGAACTACTACATCTTCTTACTGTAATAGAGCTAGGCCTATAAATGTGTTTAGCGAAAGGCTCCGAGACTACTCATCTAAAAATATGAAAATTGGTATTTGGATGGAAATTATTAATAAATTGCCTGTTTGTTTGGATACGTCTAAATGAAATGACACAGGACAGTTGCATTTTGATATTTTCACAATTCCGCCAATTTGAATAGGCGAAACATCATCACCACGTGCTGCCATTTTATGGAATGACTGAAAACTATCTTTAGTGCGTCGAGTTTCGTACGCTGTCTGTTTACAGATCTTTTTCCCTTTTCCCGTCCACCTTGAGGGAGAGAGAGAGAGAGAGAGAGAGAGAGAGAGAGAGAGAGAGAGAGAGAGAGAGAGAGAGAGAGAGAGAGAGAGAAAGATATCAGGTTTATCACAGGTAAGGTCGATTTTCATCTATGCATTTTTTTCCCCTCTGTTTGTAGAAAGGGACATTATGTTGATTGTTTTTATTATAAATCTTCCAATAGCCGAGGTGCACAGTCCTAGTATTCCATAAAACATACAAACAAAATATTTATACTACAGTGAAGGATAATACTATGATTATTATTATCACAAAGATTCATGTCTGGGCCACGTTTCCAAACTGGGTTTTGTCTGCACAGAGAACGTTAGAGAAAGTGCAACCGTTAAGGTCAGGGTTTTTATATTTGGCTAAGTAGCCACCAGGACCATGTTCGCTGTCGAAATGGTTACGGCCGGCAACATTTGGAAGTTGTCAACAGTTCGGTCACAAAAAAAGGAATGTGGGGCTACTATGAGTATTTTGTCTACATGCCCGATAAAGCCCCCCCCCCCACCCCCACCCCCACCCAGCCCACCCCACCCCTCTGTTGTTTTTGTTGTTGTTGTTGTTGTTTATTTCCCATTCGAAGCATAAAAAATACTGCGATGCCAATGACATGTTCAATTATATGTTTATGAAACTCCTTTATTTTGAGAATGAACGGGGAGTTCTTACCTTCAACAAAACATTCTGAGAATCACTGGCGTAGGCCTCTGTTCGTTAATATTTCGCAGTCACCCACAGGATGTATGGGTCAACTGTTACATTGTGGCTTTCCGTTTGGGAGTTAAAAGTCCAGCAAAAACAAAACAGAGCTTACGCTAAAGACACAGTGGAGATGTTATGAATGTAAAGCTGTTGGCCACTTTAGGTTGACGTATTATTCTTTGGTGAAATGATGCACTGAATAGTTAAAGTAGAATGTGAAAATGGTGTGTTTCTGACGTGTTGTAATGGTTTTTCCTTGGTCACCGATATTGTATTCATATTGTTGTAAACTGACTGATTGACTGACTGATTGATTGATTGATTGATGATTGATTGATTGGCGAAATAAAGATGGGATAAATGGGTGAATGGATGTTTGAAAGGATGGATAGGTGGATGGATAGGTGGATAAATGGATGGATGGATGGGTGGAAGAATGGATGGATGGATGGATGGATGAATGAATGGGTGGATGTATGGGTGGATGGATGGGTGGATGGATGGATGGATGGATGGATGGATGGATGAATGGATGAACATAGAATAGTCAGACAATTTAGGACAAATTATGCAATAAATAAGTAAGTTAATAACATGAAGTTGTTGTTGTTGTTGTCGTTGCTGTCGTTGCAGCTGTTGTTTTAAAACAACGTAGTAGAAGTGCAAGGCGTTTGAAAAGGTAGGAGAAGGAGTACACCTACAAAAATGAATCAAAGAAAGAAGGTGAACAATTACTTTGTCCGCTGATTTTCATAAGTGTCTAATTCGTTTTATCTCATCCAATTTACCGGGAAGTGGATGTTCTATTATGACTAACAGAATTTTGGGAACGTGGGCAAAGTGCTTTTTCCTGCCTGGAAGAGGAGCGTTCTTCAGTTGGAGCTGTCCTTTAAGTATGTACCATCGCTTCGGCCATTTTTTATTTTACTTCTATGCACTCTTTTTTTTTTAATAATTTCCCTGTAACCCCTTCCCTGTGTATGTGCGTAAGGCCACGAGTATGGTGAATGAGAAGATCTTGATATACCGGCAGTTAAACTTCAGTGGGCATTTTGTGTGGACTATTTTTGTTTAGCAACATTTGATTTGCCTCCCCACATTTCACCGTATTTATGATGCATTTCTGATGAATATTATAATGTCCTTCATCCCCTCTTTTTTTCTTTGTATTTTTAATTCATTACTACAATGGAAAAACGTATGTGCGTCGGTCATACCCCTACCCACCCTCCCATCCATGTACGCTTTTCATACCCGGGGGGGGGGGGTAAGCCCCCTCCCTCTCAGAGCATGCGTATTTATGGATTGCCCCTAAGTGTATTGTGATGTTGTTGTGTTTTCTGTTGTTATTTCACGAATGTTGTTATCATTGTTATTTTTTGTCAATGTATTGTCATTACTTCGTGATTGTTGTTGTTGCTTTTAATACAGTATGTTTGCGTGTGTTGTTAACTACGCCTGGGATCGTCATTGTTGTAGACTCGTTAGTATTCTCCTTAATGCTCTTGATGCTAACAGCATTGATTACACAGCCCCCGTCTCCCGTTGTTGTTGTTGCCATTGTTTTGATGTTGTTGTCTCTTTTATTTTACACAATTAAAATAAACGTTACTATAGTTTCCTCTCATACTTAGAAAAACCTGTAAATTATAATATGAAAAAGTTATTCCCGCACCAAAGTATTGTCAACATTATCACCACAATCCTCATCTTTCACTGTGGTCCTTGCTATTACTGATGTTAGCGTTGCTGTTGCTGCTGTCTTCGTTGTTATTTTACGCGATGGAAAAAAATGTCACTGTTGTTTCCTTTCAAACTCAGTAACGTATGATAAATATTGTTATGAAAAAAAAAAAGTTCTGTCTGCATTAAAATCTTGTTATGAATAAAAATGGCAAATATACAAAAAAAAAAAAAAAAGAGATCCAACCCACTCAAAAATAATAATAAAAGAGAGAGAGAGAGAGCGAGAGAGAAAGAACAATCCAGAACTACCACTACAGACCCGTCTTGTCTCCATGGCAATAGAAAATCATTTACATTGCGGTTACAATTGCCAGCTAATAATTTCAGTGTTTTCTAAAACAAAGAAAAAATTGTATGGTGTGATAACTGATAAACAAGTATGTAAGTAAGCTGAATCGTCCACTGGGCACTTACTGGCGCCAGCTATTAATTTCAGTACTTTCTAAAAAAATAAACAAACTGTACAATGAGATCACTGGTTAACAAGGATGTAAATATCACCCTGGTTTTGTACAAATATGATAAATGACAAGCCAAGATGGGGCCTCAAAATCAGGCCCCAGGCTAAAAATCTTGAAGAAAAAAAAAAGTTTGTTCCCAATGCAGGGCTTGGCGCCATTTAAAAAAAAAAATATATTATCGTCACATTTTAATGGCGGGTAAACAAATAGGATTGTGCGTTTTAATGTAGACAGCCAGTCAGCCAGTGAAGGCATTAGAAGTACTGAAGGTTTGGGACATCTGTCGTTGTTTACATTAGGTTTGTAGCTGTTAAAGTCTTCCCACCGACTTCTTTCTTAGTGATTTGTCAGCCTGTGGACGGCCACTGTTTCCGGGAAGACAATCAAGCTTTCAGAGGTATTTGCTGTCGTCGTCCTGACGTGCTGTGGAAGAAAACAGTGTCCGGGTCAACAATAGCTTGCTTCACTATCACTATGTGCACTGCATTGGTAACATCAGTTACTGTCCTTTACTCCCCAAAAATACTGTCTATATGAGGAGGCACAAACGTTTGTTGACATACGATTTAGTCTCCGCTACCTTTTCTTCCCGAACGAAATTGTAATTAAACGTTTCGTGACATGTTAGGTTAATGTTAACGTATTGAAATGGAAAGAGTTAACAGCCGTTTTGTGTTTAACATAATCATTATTGTCCACAGTGCAAGCTAAATGGCTTAAAGTCGAACAGAAAGAAAAACAAAATGTCAGACGATGTTTCTTAATTGCCACTCTTTCCACAAAAGAAGAAATCAGTCACTGCCCTTGCTTTTTTTCCCCTCCAATTGGTTTTCGGCTTACAGAAATTTAGACCAACTAAAATGATTATGTACGTGTAAGAGGAGGTTACAGATGGCTACTTAAAAAGTGAGGTGGTATTTTCTGTAGGGATGCTGTTTTTAAACGTTTGTCTTATTGCAGTGGGAGAGTTCAATGACACCAACCCCCACCCCGCCCCCCTCCCCACTTCCACGCCAACCACTTTTTTCGGCACATACACACAATATGTTCTGTTTCCCAGGAACTGTTATATTGTTATGATGTATCATCTGTTTACTTGTTAAAGCCAGGGACATTTGCGTAGGACGTCCACCAATCATAGATTCCTTCCTGTGAAGATGGATCTTCCCTCTGCGCTAGATTAGGGTGGTGACTCATTTTAATGCAAAGTTTTTTGTGTGGCCAGGCCAGGGCTGAGAAAGCTGCTGAACTAGAAATCCATGACGGGGATGTATAAGCTAAGCAAAGTATCTGTGTATGACACAAAATATCTAGAAAATTTTGTGTAATAACTTTCTAGGAAAAGATGAGTCATTAATTGTTTCAAAATTTAATGTTTAGAGATCTGCTGGGTTGATGATTTTGTGCTCGTAGGCAAACAATTAAAGAGGTCTTGCAGCTGCTGTAAGGAATGTTATTTACATAGCTTTCAAAGTGCAGGAATTCAAAACAATCTCATTTTTTTTTTACAGTAAACAATCATGCGCTTACCATCAATGGGCTTAAGAGGATCATGTCCACTGGGAGTGTAAGCAACTTCCTGTTTCAACAGTGTCAAGTAGCTGTAAATCTGACAATGTCCCAGTGCAACAATCGAGGTGTTGAGGAGTTTCCGGAATTGACAAGTGGTTTGACGTAATGCGACGGTCATCAAACATTGGGAACTTGAGTCCCATTCAACCTAATTTGGCAAACTCGGTGTTAGTTAAAGAAATAATGAGGATCGTTCCTTTTCTTATGGGTGCCCAAATATGTGGAATGTATTGCCCGAAAGATTGGGAGTTTTATATTTCTTCATTTGAGAAATTCATTTTAAAAAATCTAAATTCGTCCAGTATGGGAATAATTGACTGACTGATGATGTCATCCATTAGCCTTGTGTGTTTTGTGCAGCATGACAGTATAGTTTGTAAGTGTATATGAGAGAGAGAAAAGACAGACAGATAGGCAGGCAGACAGACAGACAGACAGACAGAGAGAGAGAGAGAGAGAGAGAGAGACAGAGACAGAGAGAGAGAGAGAGAGAGAGAGAGAGAGAGAGAGAGAGAGAGAGAGAGAGTTATTATTATTTCATTGCATTCGGTCCACTCTGTGGAGACAGGAGCTATATTGTAGTTAATAATAAATACTCCAATATTATTGTGCATATAATACAAGAGATATCCAGGCTCTTCCAAATGCCTTACGTGTGCATAACCTAGTCTAGTGTCTTGAGGAGAGAAACAGTACAATACAATTGTGTTTGGAGTCTGTCGCTCTCCTCATCTTCTATACGCTGCTGGATTAAACTAGAACATTACTAACTCATTTTTTTGCCTTGATTCCTCTCTTTACTAGACAAAATGGTATTCATGTATGTACATGTGTGTAATTTTATATTACTTTAATTTCATGATTTGAGGTCTTTATTTTAGGAGGTTCGCTGCCCTTGGCATTTACACCTCACTTTACTTGTTTTATTATTTCTTGTTCTGGCGGGGGGGGGGGGGGATGATATGGATAAATTTTAATCTATTAATTTCAATTTTGCCCGGGCAGCGGCCTTTCGGCCTGCTCTTTACGATTTCCAACTGCCAAGGTATCTTTAACGTGCGCAACGTGCACACGGGCCCTCCGAATTTTTTCGTCCTTATCCGAGAAGACTAGGTACTCGATCCTACCCCCCAATAGGACCAGGGACTTGAAAATATGAGAAAAATCCAATTTCCAAGAACTACTCGATCCTACCCCCCAATAGGACCAGGGACTTGAAAACATGAGAAAAATCCACTTTCCAACATGCCTGCACTGCCCGGGTTTAGAACCCGGGACCCTTGGCATGAGAGGCGAGCACCTTGCCTCACGACCTCGCTGCCTCTTTTATATCATGCTTCTGTTCTCTCACCATCGAGTTTGCAGCTCACACTAAATAACAAGCTTTCTCGTAGACTCCTGGAATTCAGATGCATTACGCAAGGAAAGACCAGTTATTAAATCCTTTATTATCTTGGGTATGATTTGATTCGTCTTACATGCATTCCATAGTTTTCGAAAACAAGCACTGTTTGAGTTATTTCCCTTGTGACGAAAATCGATAGTACACAATCAGTTGGCAGACAAAATATTGTGAGATATTTTAAGGCGTAAATAAAATTGCTTGTCCGAACAGAGTGTAGAAATCAGTCAGTGGAGGAACATTTACATAGCATTATATCTAAGGTCTTCAATCTACCTGCATGATAATTGGTTTAGTGCTTGCAAGCCCAGACCATCAGTCCAGCTTCTAGAGTACCGGTACGACAAATACCCTGAAGTAGATGAGACTTTCACATCGACAGACTCTCCCTCACTATAAACCAAGCACAGTGCAAGTATTGGTTTCACAGGTCACACTGCAGTCTTACGCCTAATCTATGTCCTTTGTTGATGAGAGAGCGGCCATGAGGGAATAGTGAAACAGCCAATAAGGATACAAGATAAGATAAGATAAGGTAAAGTAAGAATCACATTATCCCATGAGGGAAATTCGTCCTCACAAAGCTTTAAGAGCACACACATGATATACGTATATTTTATGTATTATTACACGAAAATGTCAGAACTCGATAACAGATTTAACACATAAAGTAACATGGCGTGGAAATGAGATTTAAATGATATAAATGCCTTGTCATAGATGATTGCCTTCCAAAGCAGCTGGTCCATGGAGAGCTAAGCAAGGGTGTTGGAGGCGTGGGGTGACTGGGGTCTACCTCACATGAGAGGTTTCAGATTCATTGTTCCTTAAATCAGAGTCGGACACCAGACGAAGGCGTGCCCACAGGCTCCCTCAGAAACCTCTAAATCGATCTGGACCCGTGCCTGACACTCGCACAAGATTGTCCTTCATGGCGGGGACAAAATTTTTGCGTGAAGCCCGTATTGACTGGCCACTGCACTAAACAAGGGCTTCATCCATCAGGCCAGCGTCTCCAGTACTCAGGCTACAGGTTCTACCTACGTGTTTCCAACATGTGGGAGGTCCTCTTGCACTCACCCTGGCCTCTTCATCAATCCCAAAATATCCCAAAATGACCATTCATCACCAACTGAAGCCGTTGTTCCTGTCACTTGTCACAAAAAAAACACCACCATTGCTAAGCAAGGCAGCGATCGATCAATTATAACATTCATCAACAAAGCAATGGGTTTGCCCATCAATTTCTTTTCATCAATGATTCATTCCTTAACGTTGGATAACAAAGTAATATCAGCATGTTTAACTATCTTTATGTCTGTAAAGTGGTCAATAAATTAAGTAGTCGGCTCAAGCAGTCTGTTTATCCCTGCGGTCAATTTGAATGATTCATTCAAAACATTGGTTCAAAAAAAAAAATCACTCTTTCATCGGCAAAACATATAAATCAGCCAGTCTACCTATCTTGTCTATAGTAATCAACATAATTGAGCCAGATAGCCAGTCCATTCATCTACCATTAGTAGTTCATGTATAATAATCGGCAACTCAATCAATTTCTTTCTGCTTGCTAATTGAAATTAAGAATGCTGACTACAATAATACATTTCTGATGGAACGACAGTTTAGCCGAAGGCACCAGATGAGATGCAATGCTAGGGCGTTTTGCGTGCTCGAATTTCGCAATGCCATCTTGCCATGAATGCGCTGAAGACATAAACAATAGCATATTTTACAAAGCCAAATCAAGAGAAAAGGCTGGATTTTGTTCATTGCTCATCCATCACTGTAGGCCCTGAATGAAATAGGTTATTTTGCAATTATAACTTAAAACCGTTTTGATAATTTATTATTACACTAAATACTCTTTTCGATGAATGGGTGTAAAACTGTGTACCCGCTTTTTTTTAAGGGCGCGACGAAGGAAATATCCCCTTTATCTAGTATATTTGATTTAGCTGTTCGATCTCCATCCTGATTCACTAATTAAACTGTCTTGTACATATGTAAGGATCATATTGACTTTCAGCATGTTAATTCCCCATCCATAATGAGTGCCATCAAAGCTAACTGTTCCATTGCTGAAGGTAAATGTTTCTAAGTAGGGCACTTTCCACAATTTTAAAACTTCCTGTATTTCCTTGTTAAAGTTCTGAATGCCCTCAGGAGTCTGCTCTTTAAATTTGGGAGATTTGAGCAAACCAGGAGAGTGGATGCCCACCCACAGCAGGCGTGGCCAAAGATGACTGACGTCGATTCCAGCTTTAGGCAGAACTTCAAATATGATTGGTGGATTAGTTGGATTGCTTGAATTTATGGACTTTTTGGATTCCCGCAGTGAATTCTCACTATAAGAAGTATTGTCCTTAATTTCCGTGAAATTCATTGAATTTTCTCCTTGCATTCCATTCTCGTCAGCAGAGGACAAAGGGCGTGAATTTAAAAATGTTGGATATAATCCGTGTATAAAATCACTGACATTGTACCAGTGTTTCTTCAGTCTGTCTGTTGGTGAAATTAAAAATCCTGTAGAATAGCGAGGGTTAATATCGATATCTGCCAAACCATTACTTCTCTTATTCTGAAATAGATATTCGTATCGATCACTATAATTCTTGGTGTTCGATTTGTTTACCGCGGAGTAGATATCCTTTGCAGTTAAGTCAAAGTCGCTTGCCCTGTCGTTCAAATTGCCAAAGTTGGTCAGTATTTTATACAAATCAGGATTAGCCTTTAAGTCAGAGGACAAAGTTTGTCGGAGATTTAGAAATGGCAGTAAGAACCACTTAACGACATCTCGAACGCTGAAGTCGTCGTGAATACCAAGCCCAAGTACTACCAAGGATTTGTTCACGTGACGCAACGAGCGGAGCAGGGGTGGTATTAGGTCGAACTCCTTGGCAGGAAACACTTGTGTGTACTTCACCTGAGGAAAGAACACAAGCAAAAAAGGTGTATTAATTTTTACGCTTCAATAATGGCTGGATTTGTGCGATTATTTCCCTTTGAAAATCAAGGTGGATGGATTTGTTTGATTATATCCCCTTGGAAACCAGTGTGATACTTTAAAAATACTTGGTGTTAATGGGCTTCATGAATCTTTTTTTTCTTCCTTGTAATTTCTCTCACTCTTGTGTCTTTTGTTTTGTTTAGTTTCTACCTCCACATGCTTGTTAATTTCCAGTTTCTTTTGGCCGAGGAAAATTGTGCGCGCGTTTGTCATTTATGATTTTATTTATTATTCTTGTCCTATTTATTTTTCGCTTATTTATGTTTCTTTTTCTGCTACAGTACTTCCTTTTTTTTCCCCTTCAACCTTTGCTGTTTTCGTCGACTTTTTGACATTTTCAATTTAAAACAAATAAATATTTTAAAAAGAAGTCTTCTTAGAATAATATAATTATCTGCTGATGATAAACGAGGATTACAGTAAAACAAAATGAAAAAGAAATTAAAACTGGAAAGAGGAAAAAAAAAAATAATAAAAACCCGTATCAGACTGGAAAACTTGTTTGAATGTTCAGGTAGGGCACCATCCCTATTATCTCCCTAAGCAATGGTCTCGCTATCTCCTTTGATTTTAAAAACTGACAAAATGGCCACAGGTTTAAAGCAGAATTTCTACAGGTTCTTGAATACAATTAATACTTCAGTATATTTTATCGTCTTACCGGTAAGTGTTTCCAAACATTACGAAAAAATATCATCTTCCACAGAAGATTAAGGTATTAACTGCCACCATGTGAGCTTTTGAGTTTTGGCTGTATAGACAGGGCGCTGCCGATGATTACATAGATTTGATTGGCATCTGTCGGAGCAACATAAATGACATTTTTGTACACCATAAGGCACATGCGATAGAAACGGCCATGGCAGCCCATTTCTCCCACAAACTGATTTATTGGTAATTGGTAATTTCGATCGGTCACTGTGGCCGACAAAGACCTTTCTGATGACGTTTGTGTCTTGGAAAATAAATCCCATGGTTAAAAGAATCTGCTCCCAAAGTGCCATGTTTTTTTAACCATTAGTACAGCAATATCGCCTTAGCAGCCCCACTGAAATGACCTATTCTGTACCTCTGTTCGGATTCTTCTTTAAGTGTATTATCTTAGACTAAATGAATAAACGAAGATATGCAATGTTACTGAAGGGGCGGACGATTTCTGGAGTGGTGAGCGGTTTGAGAACACTAACTACCCACCTTGACTGTGCCATTACACAACAATCGATCCTGGTCTAAGAGATCTCTGCAACTGAGTCCGGTGATTTGATGCATTCCCATGCATTCTTTTCTCTTATCTGAAAGTGAAACCATTTAGATCTTCTTACAACACAAATTCCAAAAACGGTGTGATTTTGTTCAACGCTTACTGAAGCAACTAATCGATTCCGGAACACTAATGTAATTTTCACAGATTGTAAAGACATCAATGCACCTTTGAATATTTTGTAAAAGAAGCAAAAAAAAAACCATCTCTGCAGATATTTGTCGTTGAAATCCGAAAAAGGGTTACGTTCGATGATGGGAACAGCCGGGAGAGAAGCCAGCTGTTTTACAACCTTGGGTCAGCCTCACGTTTGTCTACCCAAGTTGACAAAATGACTGATTCTTTTAGACAAGATAATTAAATGAACTCTTCGTTATGATTATGTAAATTCTGCACCATAACTTTTCATTGGACAAACTTATGGAAAAAGTTATCATATTTTTGTATGATACCACTCATATCATGAGCATTTTAATAGACATTAACATTATTTTATGTCTAATATGGCATTGTTAACTCTTTTTATTTTGTGTGACCTATATTCAGATCTATGTATGTCTCTGTCTATCTCTCATTGTCTGCCTGTGTACAACTCGCTTCACTCTGCATAATTGCTGTTACCCTGATATGCGGTTATACCTGGACTCAAACCCAAAGCTCAAGTGGTCTCTAAATAAAAAAGGTATTTCAGTTATTCACCAACTGGCTATTTATGTCACCCGCGTGAACTGTTGTGACTGTTGTGCCGTGTTAGCTTAGCAGGGGTCGGGCTCAAGTCTGTGTTGCGTCGGTTTTGAGTCAGACTTCACCTACCTTTGAATTACCAGAGGGCAAGGTCCCGTCTAATTTCACAGTCCGCAAAACTGGGGCAAAACAGACTTAATTCAGTGTGTGTGTGTGGGGGGGGGTGGGTGTGTGTGTGTGTGTGTGTGTGTGTGTGTGTGTGTGTGTGTGTGTGTGTGTGTGTGTGTGTGTTTATGGCAGAAAGGTTAAAAAAAAAAAAAAAGTAAATATTTGCAGAGCCTTACGAGAGTGGACAAGAGCGAGAAAACTGAATGGAAAGTTAAAGGAAGATAATCGCAACACTTAATCTTTCATTGTCTTCCCGTAGCTTTACCGTCAGGTTTTTCGTGTGCGTCCACTCCGGTAAAGTCGTGCAATACCACATATTTGCACCCCCTCCCCATTTTTTTTTTATCTTACTGTCATCTTCAACATTATAAATATCTTCTGCCATCTGTCACATATGATTGTCCATCCACATGTTAATATTGATGGCGTTTTCAAGAATTCATTAGATTTTGTGCAATATTGTTTCAGACCTCTTACCGATAAATATAGTTCCCCAACAAGTTTATTGACTTACGAGGTAGAATGCTTTTTTTCAAAGCTCCATCCACCTTATTTCCAGTAAGGACAATGACAAGTGCCGCGAAGACGTGCCTAATGAAGGAATCGCCTACAAAGTGCACTGTGGCACCGCGAAGAAGTGCACATGCTTGTGGTGACGTAAAGTGCTTGATCTCGCAACGAGGGTCGTCCGGTTTCCACTTGGCAAACTCAGAATGGATGGCTTGGCGTTCGTCATAACATGCGGGACAGCGGCATTGTTCTTCTGACGCTGAGATACATCTGGAAAATTTGTAGTTGTCAACGTGTTTTTTTTTTTATATCAGAATGTATCCATTACACATGAAATTTTTCTTTCTGCCAAGTTCTTTTAGAGTCTACGTTTCCGAGCGAGCCCACGAAGGAGAACTAAAGCACAACTATTTCATATCGATCTGAAACATTCAGGTTGCACCATGTCATCGGTAGCAAAAGAATTTTTTAATAATCTCACAACGTAAGGCGATCTTTTTTTTTTTTTTCCTTTGCTCTGAAACTCCGATCTCCAAGGCCAGAGGAAACTTTCCTGCTTCGATTATTTTTGAGCTCGTCCAATAATAATGTGATGTCCTTAAGGTTAAAACATTTGTCATTGCGTTGGTGTCCTCCATAAAATACTCGACTCAAATTGAAACCCCCTATCGTCACATATCATGTGTTTTCCAGATATCACAATAATTGATTTTCGAGCAATGTGTTCTTATAATTCGTTATTGTGGTTCTTTTAAATTAGAAAACAATGTGTTTAAAGTGCATTGGCTTACTAATAGCGATTATTGAAAACTATATAATTATAGGTATAAAACTTATAACTTCAGCCACATTAAGCTGACTATCCAGTGATACTTACCTGTTGGTTTTACAACAGGGCGTATTCCCTTTTGGGTCACAAATTGCCTTAAACCACATGTGTCTATACAGTGGTGAATATTTATACGGGACATCACCACATCGACCATCATCTCTCTGATATGTACTGGGAATCCTGTAGGCTCCCCTCTCTTTTTGTATATACTTGTCAATGAGGATCTGCTCTTTTGTGGACAGACGACGGGTCACCCAGTGTCCTTTGGTCATACCAGACAGAATATCTGGACAATGATTTGCATTTCCGAACGAAGTTTCATTTCTGTCCATTTCTTGCAAATGTTTGGAAATTGTCTCATTTTGAATTGTTTTCCCCAGGCGAGCAGGCTCACTATCATTCCTTTTCGTTTCCTTCACAATTCCACGTTGAAACACGTTATTCTCTATACTGGTTTTATAGAAAGTTTCAAATTCAGTGTCACCTGTTGTTTTTTCTTTACGCAACAGCCCAGCATCAGTTGAGTTATATTTCTGGGATCCTGATGAGTTAGGTTTGCCCTTGTTCATAAAAGTGTTCAGCCTATCTATTTCTTTGACGTTTACATTAATTTGCAGCAAATGAAGAATGTCTGTGGCGTTGCCTGTTAGGGAGATGTGCTGCAGTGAAAAAGAGAGATCATGTTTTGGGGCAAACAGTATTCATTTTGTGTATTGGGAACTTTCCAAATCAATTACCACGTGTTTCTTCGTGTCTGAACGCTTTAGTTCAAAATACATAACTATAAAGTGTGTAAAAAAGTTATTTTGTAAGGGTAAATCAAACACCAAGGTCTAAGATAACGTTTTTGCAACAAACATGCCCACATCCTCAACTGTTCAAATTATTTAACAAAAACGATAAAAAAATGTATTTCTCAAGATGTTCCTGATATATATTAATGCAACTAGGTAGGCTTCTTATCTGCTTAATTTTGGCTAATTTGTCACGAGGATTTTTTAAACATTTCTATTACTTTATAATTTTTCTTTTCGCACCAGAAATAGATCATTTTTTGTTAATTTAAATATTTGTAATAAGGAATTTTTTTTCCAAATTTATGTATATTTTTCAGTGTATGAGCAAAGTGTCGTGGCAAAAAGTGAAAATAGATTTAAGAGTGTACTTATGTTCATTGTATTTGAACAAAGGATATGAATGCATTACATTTGAAAATGTACATAAAAAGTGAATATGACGAATGATGCAGTCGGTTACTGTGGCAATGGTAGGGGTTTTAACCAGATTTATTACTAAACCCTTGAATTATTTCCCTCATGTTAGTTACATAATTTATGAGGGCATAAGATGCATCAGAAAATGTGTTATATAGATATTGTGTTCACTGCAGCACATCCCCTTATGATCGACATTCTAAATGCCTGAACAGAGTTTTTGCACATTGGGCTTGTCCGCAGAATATTGCAGGACCTGCCCATAACCAGGTGAATCGGCAACGAAATACAACGAAAACAACAATAATAATTACGATAATAATATTGGCGTTATGTCACCTATCTTTAGGCTCTGGTAATCTGAAATGAGATACCAGAGCAGGATAACCGATACCACACTGCCAGTGACTGCAAGTAGAAACCGTTTGAGTTTCTTCCTCATGGTCGACTTCAGATCTGTGAAATACACGAATAGCAGACATCAATAATAAAGAAAGAATAGCAAAGAAAAGGGGAGAGTAGAAGTTTTTGCAGAGAGAACAATGATATGATAATATATATATTATTAAGACAGGTGGAGTCGGTTACGAAATTGAGCTGATCCATCGAAAACCGTCCATAACTAGGAATGGTAGGCCTATTCGTTAGTTTTTCGTGTCACTTTTTTCATGATTCTGTGGCTCGGCACAAATATGCGACTTGCTGTTGATGTTCCCTTTGACTTCGTAACGAGCCCGGGTGTTAGGAGTGTACGTCTTCATTTTTATTCGCCTAGGTCGAAAAAGAAAAGTGCGACATCAACACAATGAACTCACATATGGGCACACAGAGTAAACGTGAATGGATCTGGCGAAATCGGACTTAATATGAAATTTTATACCTCTTTAGAAACTCAAAATAAAATATTTCTAAGACGATTTCAAGCAAAATATTTTAAATGAATGCAACAAAATGGCTAATCATTCATATTATAAGTAAATCTCAGTTTCCATAGAAAATGCTTCCCCCTTTGGAGGGATTTTCTGGGGAATTTTGATCTTTCACCTTAAGCCTGATTGCGTCAGACCCACTCACATAATTATGTTTGAGTAGAGGCAGAAACAGGGACATTTTTTATCAATGTAAAGTAGGCATGGGGGCATACAAAAGTTCAGAAATTGCTGATGCATGGTGCGCTTTGCTTAGTTCCCCAATCTGAGCTCGTTGAATGAAGCTCCCACGCACAGTCGATACACTTGGGAGCATTAAGATCTGGAATCACAAGACAAGACTATGATTGGGGACAGTTTAGCTTCAGTGAGCATAGATGGGTAGTGAGGAAGTGGAACTGGAATGGGACCCCTGGTTACTTGGACAAAAACGGAACAGTGGTCACGAAGTAAATGAACCTGGAACAGAAACCTTTGTATCGAACTAGTCCTAAAGAGGCTGCTTCAGTTAGTTGTGTGTGATGTGCGTTACATCCCTCTCCCGCCCTTCTGCACTACATCAAATTTTTATCAGCTATAACTGAGATTTCTCTTCTGCACTACATCAACTTGTTATCAGCTATAACTGAAATAAAAAAGGAAAATTTGTGGCACCCCCATCCCCTACACAACATCACAGGATCAGTTTCCTTCCTATTCTCCGACTTCCGTGTATGCAATCTCACGTAAACGCTAACTTGGGATTTCTCGTTACATGTTAGAGAGTGAAGGGACCCAACGCAAGACAGATACCCCTTCAGTCAATACTGATTCTCTCTATTTAATACCAGTCACCACAAACCCACGGGTCCCGCAGTTCTGCCAAGGCAGTATCTGTTGTTGCTGTTATTTCCCAAGCCTAATTGCGAGACTTTATTGTGGATAAAGAGTCGGAGAGCAATTCAGGGGAAGGGTGGGGGGGATGTTCCAGCAGGATCGGTTTCTGCAGCGAAGGCTATTCAGAGAAAAAGGAAACCTTCGCAAAGTCGTAATAAATAATGAAATACAGTGAAACAAGTGCAGACAACCACGACTGAAGGCCACACCAGTTCATTCATTATTCAACCTCGTTAAGACAAAATATGTTTGCTTTTTATAAAACTTTAAATTGTTCTCTTTTCAGTGGTTCAGCTTTGATGTCCTCGCCTCTCTATCTATCTATCTATCTATCTATCTATCTATCTATCTATCTATCTATCTATCTATCTATCTATCTATCTATCTATCTATCTATCTATCTATCTATCTATCTATCTATCTATTCTATCTATCTATCTATCTATCTATCTATCTATCTATCTATCTATCTATCTATCTATCTATCTGTCTATCGGTCTGTTTATCTGTCTATCTGTCTACCTGTTGGTCGGTTTGTCCATGTATCACTTTCCCGTTCGTTTTGTAATCTTACCAGTCCGTACATTCCTAAACCTCATCAGAAGCACGCGCGAGTGTTTATTTCCTGGAAACAGCAGTCCTCTATTGATCACAATGGTTTGCCTTTGTCGAACATAATTACGATCATCTTTCTTTGGTATATCAGGAGGGACTTTCGAGGCGGTTTCCACGCACTCCTGCATTGTCGCAGGTCGTTGAGAAACGACATTTTCAGGATAGATCGAGTTCGTCTCAAGTTAGGCTGTGGTAGGCGAAAAAGGTTTTAACTTCGATTTTTTTATTATTATTATTATTTCAGGGAATGTATGACAGCTGTCAAATTTTTTATGCCGCCGAGCTATTTTGCCGTATGGTTTTCACCACACGTCCCGCACATTTTGCAGACCATAAGAGACTGAATCAGAACTGGTGCGAGATCATGGAGTATTTGATCATAAATGTTTTGAAGTTACGGAAGTGCTTCGTAAAGACATTAAATTTTGCTCCTGTGGGTTTTCTTGTTTTGTAATAAATCTTCTTAGAAAGGTACCAAGTATGTTTTATCAATTTGACAATGTACAGAGTAGTACATCGCTAACTGGAGAAAGTACAAAGGCACCAAATTTCAAATAAATGGAAAATTGATGCAAACTGCCAATATACAAATGCTAAGTCGGGGGTGGGGGGTGGGATGAAGCAAAACATGGGGACAATTAGGAAAACGTTATTAATGTCGTGGCTTCCCTACTGGCCTCAGGGAACACGGAAGTTAGATCCTGCCAAAAAGGCAATGATAAATTAACTTTAGCAGTATTGCCGAAATTGCATCTCTGTGTAATGGGAGAACTTCTTTAGGAACACCTGTATACATACAACGTTAGCTGGTAAAGTTGTCAAACAAACATGATTGATTCGTGTCCCTTGGGACACATTTCAAAGGTCCGTGGAAAGAAATCAGCAGTGTCGTGTGTACATGATATACTGACCAGCAAACCAGACACGTTTGATTAAAACCAGAGTGTGGGACAAAAGGGTTGAAAATTTGATTCATCTCTGTACTGGAAGTTTGTCAAGGAAAATAGATAAATAACAAATAAATACATAAATAAATAAATAAAATAATAAAGAGATTACTTGATGATGTACTGGAATATGTTTCAGATAGAACATTGTGCAGTAGGTGACGAATTTCAAACACACAAACAGTAGATGGTTAATTAAACTTTTTCATATCCATCTTTTGTTTATTAATTTATTTATTTATTTATTTATTTATTTATGTTTCATCTAATTATTTCTAACTAAACTAAACTAAACTATTCATTTACTATTTATTTATTTATCTAGTTATTTATTTAGTTGCTTATTCATACTTTATTTATATTTAAATTTTCGATTTTTTCGGCCATCCTTATATACCAAGTTTCCCCGTGCTGGGGCCATACAGCACAGGGGCGCGTCCCCTGGGTGGCGGATAGAGGAGCCCCGAAAAAAAAGGGGTTGCACCTAGAAGGTGCCGTGGACCAACATGGCCCGGGCAGATGGGGCTCGCGAGCAATGTCAAGCAACCTATCTAAGAGAAGGAAAACTCTGACTCCAAACCCGGCTAGATAGAGACCGTAAGCACCGAAAGGCAGTCTAAATAGGAGATGGAAAACTCCGAACTTAAACCTCGGCTGCCTTGCAGAAGATCCTGACAGATCAAAGGCTAAGGAAGCACATCCTGACAGAAAAGCAGGCCAAAGCCGGAGTCACTGGACCGAAAGGTGCAGATAGACCAGACTGGTGTAACAACCTTGCCTGAAAACTGCAGTGACACGCACCAACCCCCTAAAAATCATGGACGGACACCAAAAATTTGCTAAAAGTTATGGTGTGAAGCCTGTGGACTCCCGCCGGACAGGTGTGGCGCCGGGCCCAAAGGGCCCACCCGGGCGATCTGGTGGTGCCTTACCCTCTTCTTGTGGAACCAGGGGAAGAGGTGTGAGGTTACGGACGACTGGAACCAATCTTGGAGTGCTGCAGTGGAGCGCGGAGGGAGTGGCCAAGAGGAGGCTGCCATTAATGCGAAAGCTGTATCAAGAAAAAGTGGATGTCGCCTGCATACAGGAAACCCATCTCACGGACGGCATGCGCTTCTCAATGGGAGGATACCGGTGCTTGGGGCGAGATGGGATGGCGGGACACGGGGGTGGAATCATCATACTGGTTAAAAATGACTACACCATAAAAGATATAGTGATTGACACGGACGGCCAGTCGGAGCTACAGGGTATCGGGTTATACAGGGACGGCTCTGAGGTCAGTGTTTGCAACTGCTATTGCCCACCCGGCAGGAAACTATCGCTTGGGAGACTGGATGTGGGAGAGGGGACATGCTTGGTGCTGGGTGATTTTGACGGCCACTCCCCGGGCTGGGGATGCGATGATCTGAGTGGGAGAGGAGGGGAAATGGAAAACTGGCAAGTGGAAACTAAATTACAACTACTCTACGATGAGGAGGACCCAGACACATTCTTCTCACGCACATGGAGAGCTGCCACAAACCCAGATCTCACCTTTGCGTCAGAAGACCTGGCTGGGAAAATACGAAGAGCAGTGCTTCCCCAACTTGCAGGTGGCGACCATAGACCCATACTCACTGAGATGGACTCAAGTGAATCTTGCGGCCGGGCACCGGCTGTCCCCAGATGGAGCTGCAGAGGAGCAGACTGGGAGAGATTCCAAGGGGGCGCCAACCTTTGTTCCACCAAGGCAAATTGCAAGTCCAAGAATGTTGGTAAATCTGCGGGGGAGCTCGCGGGGGCAATGCTGAGGGCCGCGGGGGAGGGTGTGCCGGGAGGAGCGGGGGGAAACTGCATCCCCCTGTGGTCTGATGGGCTTGGGAGTCTCGCTGGTGCGGCGGCGCAGGCGGGGGAGACAGCGGAGGAGGAACCGGCGGATGAAAGCATGGTCGCCTTCGGGGCAGCAGGGGCCGGACTGAGGGGAGAAACAGTGCATGCTCCTCGGACTGCATGGCAAGAGAGAACACGGAGGTTGGACCTGGACAAGAACGGGACAAAACTGTGGAAACTGACAGGAGCACTTAATGGAGAACCAAACTGTTTTGCACCCCCAGCCCTTGAGACAGAAAATGGTAACCTGCAAACCGCACAACAGGCAGCCAACTCATTCATGGGGCGGTTTCAGGGAACTGGCGGCGTGTCAGTGGAGGGACATTCTGACGGGGAGGTGGGGGAAAATGGTAGAGCCCTGGGGAGCGGGCACAAGGAGCCAGAGGGTAAGATCGTGACGGATCCACTGAAGAGGGAGGAGCTGGAGCAGGCGCTGGAAGCCCTAACCGCAGAAAAGTCTCCAGGACCTGATGGAGTGACAGATGAGATGCTTGTTCATTTGGGAGAGACGGCCAGGGGAAAGCTGCTCCAACTTTTTGATGCTTCATGGGGGACTGGAGAGGTGCCTGCCGCTTGGGGAGGGGCAACCGTTGTCCCCATCGGGAAAGAAGGTAGGCCAGGTAATGAACCAGAAAACTGCCGACCCATCAGTCTAGCCAGCTGTCTGTGCAGACTACGGGAAAGGATTGTTGATGCGGGACTCGTGTGGTGTCTGGAAAGCGGTCACATCCTTGTGGGTGAGCAGGCCGGGTTCAGACGAAGTCGATGTACAGAGGACCGGATCGCCTGTGTCGCACAGGTCATGGGGGACGGCTTCCGGGAGGGAGGGGGGACGGTGGCCGTATGGGTCGATGTGGAGAGGGCCTTCGGCAGGGTATGGAGGGATGGAGTGATACTGAAACTGTTGCAGGCTAGAGTGGCGCACAGTATGCTAAAATGGATCTGCAGCTGCCTGTGTGGAGGAAAGGCTGGGGTGTCGTCTCGGGGGGCCCTGGGCGGAGAGGCCGGGTTGGGGCATGGAGTGCCACAGGGAGGGGTTTTGTCTCCAACATTGTTCCTATTGTGTGTCAGCGACCTGAAAGGGGCGCTATGCAGAGAGGTGAAAGCAGTGATGTGTGCGGATGGCCTTGCTCTGCTCTCCTCCGATGGTGGTGCGGGAGCGGCCAGGCAGAGATTGCGGATCACCCTGGACCACCTACAAGACTGGACAGAAACATGGTGTATGAAACTAAGTGCTCACAGGACAGGCTGCACTGTGTTCGGCCTTTCTCCAGGGCTGGACAACATCGCGCTGGGTGTGGGCCAGCACACTCTTGGGAAAAATGGGTCACCCAGGTGCCTTGGTGTGCACTTTGGTGCCAGATTGGCATGGAGAGACCAGATGGCGGAATGCCAGGGAGAAGGATATCAGAGAACCAGATTAATGAAAAAATTGGCAGGAACAGGGTGGGGAGCAGGTGTGACGGTCCTAGAGCATACTTGCCAGGGATATGTCAGACCAGCACTAGAATATGGAGTGGCTGCTTGGGGTGCATGTGCCAGGGGCCAAATGGGAAGGCTTGACAAAGTGCGGAACCAAGGCCTGAGAGTCATTGCGGGAGGCATGGAGTCAACGCCCATCGCAGAAATGGAAACAGTTACTGCACTGGAGTCTCTACCTGAGGGAGGAGACAGGAAGATACTAAACCAGTACTCTAGAATAGGGTCACAGATCCATCGGCCACTCCACCCGAGATCCAGGGAGAAAGGCACTGACAGGCTGAAGAGAACAAACTTTGTGGAAAATGCACAAAGACTAGAAAAAAATCACAACCTAGCAAAACTATCGGTGGAGGGGGTGAGAGAGGTGGCAGGCGGATGTCCGCCGTGGGCAAGACCAAAGCTGCCACCTATTGTGGCCAGTGTGAAGGGCATTTCCTCCAAACGAGACCTAGGCCAGGGGGCACTGAAAGGAGTGACACTGCAGTACCTTGACCAGAAATACCCAGGAGACGAGTGGGTCGGAATATATGCAGATGGATCGGCTGCTGGGGCTGTCGCCGACGGAGGAGCTGGCGTGTTCATTGAATGGCCGGATGGAACTAGTGAGAAGGTCGGAGTGCCTGGAGGGAAGGGGTGCGGCAATTACAAAGTGGAGGCACTGGCATTGCTAGAGGGATCAGGGGCCATCTACAAGGAAGAGGGCACATGTGACTCCGGGGTTGTGTTCCTGTCGGGTGCGCGGTCTGTGCTCGGGTCTCTCCAGGGTCCAGATTGCATGATACGCAGTGAACTCATTGCAGAGCTGATGCGGCTGGGGGACTCAGCCAGAGAGGTTTGCCTGCAATGGATTCCTGGACACTGCAGTATATATGGCAATGGAGCTGCAGGTGATCTGGCCGGGGAGGGAGCTGGGCGGCGACGGCCAGATGGAGGTGTCTCCCGCGGGGAAGTGGGGACCATCGTGGAAGCCACATGCCAAGGGCGATGGAAAAGTGGCCATCCAAGGTTCCAGGGTGGGGACTCGGTGGGACAACTGAGCAGAGCAGAACGGGTTGTGATGTTCGGGCTTCGCACGGGACACGGTCTGCTGGGGGATCACGTGCATCGCATCTTTGGAATTGGCGACGGCGGTGTGTGCGGGTGCGGCTTGGAGGCAGAAAGTGCAGAACACATCCTGCAGACTTGTCCAAAATATAACATGCAAAGGGAAGCCCATTGGCCTGAGGCCGCGCCTGTCAGGGAGAAGCTGTATGGCAGCTTGGAGCAATTGAAGAGAACGGCTGCTTTCTTGCAGAGGATTGGAGTAAAGATTTGACGTCCGCCATGATGGGGAACGCAGAAGAAGAAGAAGATATACCAAGTTTGAGTTCAGTAAGTCAGTATGTCCAAAGTCACACGCTGAGCCGAGGTTATAATGGTGAAAAATATCAGGTTCATAAACAATGGTCAATATGCGCATATGGTGGCCTAACTTGATATTGCGTTCGCCCATACTTAAGAAAATCATCATTTGAAAGTTCCTTATAAAATCCATGGAGTACGAAACCCTAGAATCAGTGAACTAAAAATCAGTGGGAAGCTAACATTTGTAACCGAAATTCAATTGCAGCCACCTAAGTATTAATTTTAAAGAATGTAACAAATTCGTCACACCTAGAAAGCGCGGTTGTTGAACAGCGCCATAACCACTTACCAGCAATGGAGATCAGTGTCCGAGAAACAAGTGAAAAACAAGAGTGTCCCTTGGGTTGCGACACCACTTGGTTCAAATGATCGTAAGAAATGTAACTGCTGGGCGGGGAAACGGTTAAACGCATTCATAATTTACGTGCAATACAGTGTGATTCTGCCCGGCTAATCGGGAGACGCGAATTCGGAAACTCGGCAAATGGGGATAGCTTTTTCAGTAGCAGCCTTTCATAAGCGCCGAAAGTGATTCCATCATACCCTGATATGCCAAGGTTAGGTCACTGAATGAGGGCCTCATTGTAAAACTATCAAAACTTTTTTTTTTTGCCTTTCCTAAAATCGAGATTTATTTGGTATGCTTGACAGCCCCAGGTTGTGCTATTAGAGTCTGAAAATTAAGGGTTAAATAATGTTTTTAAAATATCTTAACCATTCAGTCTGATCAAGAAAGTCATTCAGTTGTTTTCTTCTCCTCAAACATTTGCAAAAAATTTCCATAGTTTATCCCGTGGCTCTCGACAAAAACTGCTCCATTTCTTGATGTTGATTCCCAGTAAACTACGGTAGTCCTCGTAATACTATACGTTTTGCATCGATAAAATGGGTGTCACAATGACAAGGTTCTTTTGACACGTTTCCACTATCCATGTGATACTGCAATGCAGTCATACACTTATAAGTCAGGGCCCTGTCGTGAATTCCAGGTTATTATTATTAGTGTGAGGTATTATAATCTACCCAAAAATTTAACATTTATATGGACAGCTTCTCCACTTCCTTTCGCGTTGATATGGTCTTATGTGTGGTGCCTACTTTATAATTATCTGCCACGGCGTCTCTTTTGTAAGTATTTCACTTGATATACTTTAAAATTTATGTAACTTGGCGTCCGCTTTATAATTTATGTAACATGACATAGAATTTATCATTTTTTTAACATGGCATCCACTTTTAATTACATAATATGACATCATTCTACTATTGAGAATTGACATGTAAGATTAAAGAAATGAATGGGAAATATTTCATTAAAAACATGGTTTGCAATTACACGTTCATAATAATGTAAACTATCCACTTGGCCGTACATTTTTCAAAAAGATTTGTTTAAATATCCTGTATTTACAGAGGTCGAAGACAAAGTGATGGTAAATAAATCGATGTTCAAAATAGTTTGCACTTATGCGGGTTAGACATTTTCAAAGACAATATAAATACGGTGGCTGACGAACGTATCGAACTATTGTGAAATCAAACAATGAGCTCCTCAACTGGGTTTATCGAACACAATTTAACGAACATAAAGGATGAATGAAGACTGCCATGCGTGGGTTTGCAAGACAAACTAAATGATTTGGCGGCTTGGAATGTATACTGTCAGTCTATATAGTATTACGATATAAAAACGTTGATTTTCCTGGCAGCATTCAAAAAGCGCCGGCAGTGAAAATATACAAAAAGCACTGGTTGGTTTGGGCATGCGAAAAGCATCAGTAAGCATGTGAATAGTTCTTACTAGTTAGTAATCAAATGTAGTATATAGGATGAATTTCTTGAGGTTTTTGTTGATACTTTTCTGGTTAAAAGGTTAAAAATCCGGTTAAAAGTCTGGAAAAATCTTGACTGCACATTATTTACAAAATGGCAGGCTGGTTCCTCTTTGACATTTGTTGCATCTAGAGATCCTAGCTGATTTCTCCTGACAGGTATTTTGCCGTGATATTTATCATGATGTCTGTTTTTTCTCTCTCTGAGCGAAGTCATGGCTGGTTTTGATTTCATCTCTAGACGTTCGTGCTTTGTAACTAGTGTAATCAAGAAACCCGAAAAGGTATGGGTGAGCAGAGTGGTCCTCTTGGTAGATGAATAATCTGAAGCCCATAGGCTGGCTGGGAACAAGGCATCAGCTTCGATGTAAGTTTTGAGGAGATAGTCCATGAACTTGCTGACTGGTCCTCCCTGTGGAATTTTTGGCATGAAGACTGTGACAAGTGCTTGTTCTATTTCTTCCGGTTTGAGGAAAGACATTCCGAAGACGTTTCTCAGAAGAGCGCCATTGTCGCACGATCTGTCTCTGTAGGCTGTGGTCAGGCCATATATCTGGATGTTCTTCCACAACGGCCGCGTTTAAAGACTGGCGGCACTTCATGTTTATTCTTGGAAACATCTCAGCGAACGCATCATATGCTGCTTTTTCGACTCGAGGTGGAAATCTGTTGGCGTGATGGCATCATCTGTGGCACTGAACAGCATTTTGTACATTGCTCAGTAGGTATTCTTGGACCCCTCTGACAAAATGAAGTAGTTTCGGTCTTTGCTTTCAGCGTTGGCGCCACATAGCCCTTTTGACACTAGTTTGGTTTGAAAAAAAATACTTGGTGCCTACTGTGTGCTGCAACTTTATTCCACCGGCTGAGAACAGGCATCTTTCTTTTGCTGTTCTTATAAAACAAAACTGGACATTTAGTAGTTCTATATAAAACTTTGCCATTTAAAATTCTTGCCCAACGAGCTGGTCTGCCTGTTTGCGAAATAATCGAAGCGTTTGAATGTATAATTTGCAAGCAAGCTGACTATGGAAAAGGGTATGCAAAATAAAAAACAAAAAACACCCATACACAAACACACCAAGATAAGAATGAACTATAAGTAAAATGAATTGCTGTCTTTGTTGTTGTTGTCTTTTACTCAAAATATTATTAAAAGAATCCTAATTTGTGATTCAGCAAAACCAGAAAACCACTGACTGATAAATTTAAGAAATTATTTATTGATCACAGTGTTTGTCGACGGTAACTATGTATCAATCATCGGCATTATCCTTTCGTCCGGGCAAGCTTAAAAATCAATAGTAACCGTCCACATGGTCATACGTGCCTTAATATGTATTTTATAGCCCAAGGTGTAGGGTGCACACGTCGTCCTACGCCTTATGTCGTTGCAGCATAATTATTTTTGTGCGTGTGTCAATCAGCCTCAAGGGCGTTGAAGCACGTAATTGGCAGAAAATTCAATTTCTTAGCTTAAACCCCATCCTTTGAAATAAGTTTCTATAAACAGTGTTTTCTACAATACAGTTTTGGAGTTTGTTTTGTTGTGTTGTTGTTGTTGTTGTTGTTGTTGTTGTTGTTGTTGTTGTTGTTGTTGTGCGAACACGATTGCGGTACACAAAATTTGCAAACACTAGCTGCGTATTTCTTGCCCGGCAAGTATCCATATTCACTTCTTTGCTACAACTGCATAAACAAAACTACACCACCTTACCTTTCCACTTTGGGAGAGCCCAACTCATCACCTCGTTCTTTAAGATCAAGCCATCAGAGCCTTCTTAAGATTTTTTACTGTAAGCCAAGGAAACTAGGAGGCAGAGCATTTGCACATCCCGTCCCGCACATCTCGAACTCGCTGCCAAAATCATGGCGAGAAACATCTACCTAGTCAAAATTCCAAACTGGTCTAAAAACCCACCTTTTTAAAAAACACTTCCAATTGCGAAGTCTCATTCCCAATCCATTTATTTTCTCAGTTCACTTTATTTTTTGCTGTTTTATTGTTTAATTTTTGCCTTATAGTATGTTAAGTGTGTGTGTGTGTGTGTATGTATACAATGTATGTTTAGCAGAGAGAGAGGGTGAATTACAGATGGAGAGAATAAGATTTTCTGTAAAGCGCCGAGAGCGAAGTAAATTATTTGGATTGGGCCTATATAAAATATCTTTATTATTATTATTATTAGTATTATTATTCAATATTGGTCGAAAATTCACCCACCCCATCAAATAACCGACCAGTACCTGACTGTAGGCGTTTCACTTTTTGTAATTCACTACATGTGGTGTTGACTTGACTGTGGATAACAGTCCTGAACGCAGTTCCCGAGAAAGAGAAAGACCTCATCGCTGAGATGCACCGACATACGAGACTGATTTTCGTAAGCAAATTTAGTTCTCTGATCACTTTGTCTGTAGTGACTTGATACCAAAGAGAAATGAAACGAAATCAGATTTCCTGTTGAAATTTTAGGAATTATCCAAACATCTGTCTCTACAATTCCTCTATAATGAACCAAAACACTATTATTCTTTTTTAGTTGACTTGTCGTTGTAATAACAGTGCATGAGAGAAAGACAGACATACAGACGGAAAGTGAGAAAGAGGACTGAGTGGATCCAGTCCAGATCTATTAGGATCCGCAAATCCGGATACCCGGAGCCATAGGGTCCGGATTTTCATGCAGATCCATAGTCATAGATCCGACACTCAATAGTTCACAGAAACTTTTTGGGCAATTTGTGCCCACACAAAATACAGGTAAATAATAGATCTTAGTGTGATGTGCTGGTAGTTGGTACTAGTCCCTGCGGTGCAGCGAACAGTTCACACAAGTCACAGCGAATAAGCCATATGTGCCGCGTGCTGTGCAACTGTTGTTGTCATTATTGTAAGAAATGGCCGGGGGTGGCTGTCGCAGGCTGTAGGCTAGAAACGTGCAGCACCTCTGGCTGGGCCTTCTATTACACCAGCAAATGTTGTTCTTATGTCTTTTGCATGCTATTTAATGGCTTCTACAGCACCAGTATTAAGCTATCTTCTCCTTTGCAACCTATTATATCCGGATCTTCACAGTGGATAACCAATACTCAATAGAGTACCGGTACTTACTCAGTGCTTGGTCGTGACAAAATACAGGTACTAATGGATCCTAATGAAATCCGCCCGATCTGGATCTATACTCAACTCGTATCCACGCCTACTAAAAATTCACATTCCTGTAATGATGTCCATCGATCGTTTTATATTTCAAGGCGTTCCTCTGTTTTCCACAAATGATTGATCTCATACATTCATACTTTTAGCCATAAATCTATCGTCGTGCAACAGAGAGTAAAATTTTTGGAAACTACGCCTATGTTTCCCACCCTATAACTGCAGGATGTGAGACGCTGCAATGACGAGCAATTATAGGGCATCCTGCTGAGGCCCACCTATAACGAGGTGGCAAAATAACCGATCGTTTGCAGTTAATTTCTGCACTGAACTAAGGAGCGGTGGTGACCTTCAGTGAAGGGAAAGGGGGTGGGGGGGGGGGTCTAGGTTGTTGCAAAGACATCTTGTAAAGGACGGAAAGAAAGGTGGTGGCGAAATTGTTGGGTAAGATAAAGATGGGCGGGGAGTGCCAATACGAAAAACTATGGTAATTTTGATATTAACTTGAAAAGAACTCTTTCAGCATTTATTTTCCCGTAAAATTCTGTTTTAAAGAGGAAATCTAGATAGGGCAGTGATAAATAAAAGTAGGTCAGAGTTATTACTGGACACTACCATCTGCATAGGTAGAATGCGCATATCCGCCATCTTGGGTGTCCGGACCCACGCATCACCATGGCGACTGTGGCATTGTTTTTGATTCGTTAGCTGATTTGCACTGCGAGCACTTGAGGCGTCGCGAACCAACCGGTGGCGAGCTAAAAGTAGTTCACTCCAGTAAACAATGGCACGTGTGTACATGTACATGGGAGACGTTCGGTCGATTCTTTCACTTCCTTTCCCTTGTTTACACGGATGGTAGGGAATCTGACCAGGCTTGGATACATTCTTTCCACCCTTGTCATAACAGTCAACTGCAATGCAACCAGCAGGCCTTTTAACCGCTTAGAAATATCTCGAAGTAGTACACTCATCTGCTGATCCACCCACCATCTTGAGTGTCGGAAGAACAAAAACAAAAACACTCTGTGACGTAATGTGCATTCTACCTATTGATTTAATGTTCGCAATGGATAGAGAGCTGATTTCATGACACAAAGGAACAATGCCGCACACTTGGCGGCTAAGGTTTCTTAACATCTGTTGCATGTACTATAATTATTTTTTCCATCATTCTCTTAACGGTTTATTGATCAGAGAAAGAAAACAAATAGCCAGATGACTGTACATGTATGGTACAGCTTGTTTCAATATAAAATCAAACATTATTTACTCAGGTTGAAAGATAATTGTAGAGACATCACGTATTTTTTTGTACTACTGTCAATAGATTCCTTTTGAAACAATTATGGGACGTACTGCCGCTCATATGAACGGACTGACTGCATTGGCCTGCAAGTTTAAGGGTGCCTTCCTTCCGTCTGGCAGAAGGTAATTTTACACATCTGGAGACTTAAAATGATGGAGACGTTTTTGTTGTTGTTGTTGTTGAGTTCTTTTTGTCGCTGATTTCACCACCGATCCTTTTTTTTTTTTAATCCCACGAACGCATGAGCCCATGACGTCATCTCTTCCCGCCAATGTGTTCACTACTAAAGGATACATGTACATGTTTGGTGCCCAATGCACAGACTATTGATATTAATTCATGACAATCTTTGCCTGAAATGCTGACGAGGTGCATGAGGCACTAACGTGAATGGGAAGCACAATAAGACATATCTAAGATTACAACCAAACAACAGCATCAACAAAATAAACTGAAATGAACGGGCGAGTTGAAGCAGATCCATTATAATCATCCCGACATGAAACTAATTAATAAACAGATTTGATCAGGGAAATGCACGGTATCTCAGATAGCAATAATAATAATAACAATAATATAGGTAGTAGTAGTAAAAATGGTTTATGCTAGTAGTAGTAGTGGTGGTGGTGTTGGTGGTGACGATGGTGGTAGAGTAGGTGGTAGAAATAGTGGTAGTAGTACCAGCAGCAGCCGCTGCAGCAGAAGTAATAGCACCTGTTGTTGTTGTGGCAGTGGTATGAGTCACAGTGGTGGTAGTAGTAGTGGTAGTAGTAGCAGTAGTACTAGTAGGAATAACAGTAATAGTAGCAGTAGACGAATAAGACGTAATTGTAACAGAAATAGTAATAACATTGTTGCTGTCGTAGTGATAGTACATGTAGTACAATTCTGAGAGGGGGGGGGGGATGGGTGAGAGGCACAAATAAAAGAAAACTTAAGGATATATAATAGCGTTGAACTCAGACTGAGCAAGTTACGCTTTGTTTTTCTTCTTCTTCTTCTTCTTTTATAGTTGGTTCGTCTATAAGACGATTCCCCAACTGCACTATAGTATATGCGACTCAACGTCGCTCCTCTGAGGCTAAAAACAGGGTAAAATCTTACATAGATGTTAAGACCATTTAAAAATATATTAGTTGTATAAAGTCTTTTGTATATATAACTCTGGTATTAAATATCTCTTGGTTTCCAGGTTGTGCACAGAAATACAACCCGCACTTTAGTTACAATGGTAGCTGCAACGGATAATAATGTTCTTAAATTCATTGTCGAAAGTCGTTGCAGACGATAGTGTTTGGACTTCTGCCGGGAGGTTGTTCCACATCCTGATGACATTAGGGTAAAAAGAATAAAGATGGCTGTTAACCCGTGAGCTTGGGATGTTATATTTTATATTATTCCTTCTGTTGCCTCTGGTATTAATGGTGAGGTGGTTCAGTGGGATATGGATATTTCCTTCCCTGCCTTTATAAAATATTTTTACTTTGTTTTTTCCTCTCCTCTCTTCTAATGGTGTCCACTCGAGGTCTCTCATCATTTTATTTACACTACTACTTCTGGTATAGTCATTTGTCACAAAGCGGGCAGCTCTCCTCTGGACCCTTTCCAGTTGGTCTATGTTTATTCGACAGTGGGGGTCCCAGACACTGCAGCCATACTCTAGGGAGGGCCTCACAAAGGTGTTATAGCATTTTTCTTTTACTTTCCTATCGCAGTTAGAAATGTTCCTTTTTAGAAATGCTAGTATACCGGTTGCTTTGTTACATGTGTTATTAATGTGTTGGTTCCATGTAAGTTTTCTGTCCAATGTAACTCCCAAATATTTAGCCTCATGTGTTTCGCTCAATTTTTCGTCGTGTATAAAGTAGTCTGAGGTGATGTTGTGTTTTTTATTTGAAATTCTCAGGACTTGGCATTTATTGGGGTGGAATTCCATACGCCAGTCCCTCTCCCATTTTTGTAGACTGTCTAGATCTTTCTGTAAAATTTCCGTATCTTCTTTTGAGTTAATTGTTCTATAGAGGAGGCTATCCTCAGCAAACAGTCGTAATTTAGTGCCTGGAGAGATCTTACTTGGCATAATTATCGTTAATATAAACTAGGAATAGTAAGGGGCCCATTACAGTACCCTGGGGTACTCCCGAGAGAACAGCTGCAGGATTGGATGACTTTCCATCAACGACGACTGTCTGTGTTCTATTTTCTAAGAAAGACTTAATCCACTTCAAAGTACTGTTTCTAACTCCATAATGGTTTAGTTTAGTCAAGAGACTAGCATGGTGCACTTTATCGAAGGCTTTACTGAAATCTAATAAGACGGTATCAGTCTGCCTGTTGTTATTCAAGTTATTAACAAAATCATTGCAAGTTGTGACCAGCTGGGACTCACACGACCTGTGTTTTCTAAAACCATGCTGTACATGTGTTCTTCTTCTTCTTCTTCAGCGTTCCAAGTCATGCTTTTAGTTTGGTGTGGGCCAGGAACTGGGTTGTCAGGTGAAGGTCTGCCTCACTGCCCCATAGCTTGGTGTGTAGGTCCGTGGGACTAGGCCAATAGTTTTGTCGTTCCGTCCTGTGGAGTGGACAGTCCTGGAGGACATGCTCTGGAGTCTCAGGGCCGGCTCCGCATGGACACTGGTTTGTCTGCGACAAGCCTATTCTGTGGGCATGGTGGGTGAGGCCGCAGTGTCCTGTCCGGAGGCGGAATATCTGCACCTGCTCTTTCCTTTCAAGGTGCCTGATAGGGTCCTTCCTATGATCATACTCTGGGAACCTGTCTCTCCACTCCTGACTAATCTTATGTTTAAGGATCGACTTAATTTCATTATATGATAATGGGTGCAATATCTGTTCCTGTTTGCTGGCTGTCTTGGCCAGTACATCGGCTTTTTCATTGCCCGAAATGCCACATTGGGCAGGAATCCAATGAAGGTGGATAGTTGCGATCCTTGAAAGGTCGGTCAGCTGTGTGCGGAGCTCCTTTGTCAGGGTGTCCGGTTTTGAAGAGCTGAGTGCCTGGAGTGTTGACAGGGAGTCGGTCAGGCAGACTATCTTCATCTTGGGTGTAACTATGGTCTTGAGATGTTGCAGGGATTGCAGTAGTGCTACCTGTTCTGCTCTGTAGTTGGAGCACAAAATGCCTGCAGGAACACTTATCTCATGGGTCTCTCCACTAGCAAGTCGGATGTAGACCCCACATCCACCATTTCTAACTGCTTCCTCCGCTGATCCGTCAGTGTATACTCGTGCCCACTGGGTTGATGGATAGTTCTTGTCCAGATGCTCGAGGGTAAGAGAGCGTTTGGTAGCATCTGGCTGAGAGTCTCTTCCTTCAAGGCCCGGAATGCTGGTGGTGACATACATAGGCGTCTCATCCGGATTCCATTCCTCGATTGTAGTCTCTTCCCTTGTCACATTTTTTCCAGTGTAGTCAGGGTATACCCTTGCAGCATCCTTGGCTTCGTGGTTTGGGCTGCTTCTCTTCAGTCGGTTTTTGGTTTGGGCAGTTAGTCTCCTGCCAAGTGGATGGTCTGGTATCCGTCTTATCTTTTCAGCTTGTAGGATGGTGTGTGTTCTCCTTCTGAATTCTAGGGGCTGAATGTTTGCTGTTTTCTCCATCTCCGAGATAGGAGTAGATCTCATGGCTCCAAGAATGATTCTGAGACTGCGGTTTTGAGTTTTGTCCAGCATCTGCTTGTTGGTTTTTGCCACTGTGGACCATGATGTTGCAGAGTATTCTAGCGTGGGCCGTACTGAGCCAACATAGACCTGTGTGAGGATTTTACTGTTGGCACCCCATGCTGTTCCAGCTAGCTTCTTCATTACAGCTTGTTTCTTGATCGCCTTGTTGTTTATTTGTGTAAGGTGCGGTTTCCAGGTAAGGCGACTGTCAAGCTTAACCCCTAGGAAGGTGGGGGTGTTTGTCCGAGGAAGGGGGTTCTCATTCAATTTCAGTACAACTTCCTCTTTCTTTGTGGAGAGAGAAAACAATGTTGCCATTGTTTTGTTCGTGTTCAGCTGAAGTCCCCAATCTTCTGTCCAGGATGCAACCTTGTTGATGCTCTCTTGAAGTTTTACTTTTGCAGGACCCAGGTGTTCCGAGGAATACCATACTGCACAGTCGTCCGCATGAAGCGAGTGTGATACAAACTTTGGTAGGTGATCTGGCAGGTCGTTGATATAAATCAGAAAGAGGAGAGGAGCAACAACACTTCCCTGGGGCACACCAGCAAGCAGCTTTACTTTCTGGCTGTACTTTGTGTCCACTTTTGTTCTGGCTTGTCGGTGGACAAGGAAGTTTTGGAGCCAGTGGTACATCTTGCCCTTGATTCCCGTTTTTAGCAGCTTGAGAGTACATGTGTTAAAACTGAGTGTTTCTCGAGATGCTTCATGATGCTGGTATGCAAGATATGCTCTAAAAGTTTACAAGATATTGATGTCAGGGAGACTGGTCTATAATTTTCAGGACTAGCTCTATTTCCTTTCTTAAAAATGGGTACTACATTTGCTTTTTTCCAGTCTTCCGGTATTTTTCCTTGTTCAATTGAAGCTCTAAATAACAAAGTGTAAACAGGGGCAATTTCCTTGGCACAGAGTTTCAGTAATTTGGCGGGAATTCCATCAGGCCCTGTAGCTTTATTTTCGTTAAGGTTTTCCGAAAGTTTCAGTACTCCATTTTCTGTGACAAATATTTCATCCATATCCGGCAGTTTGGCATCACTCAGCTCTCCCGAGAAGACTCCCCCTGGGTCGGAAAAGGCCTTACAAAATTGAGTATTTAAGATATTGGCTCTTTTTTGGGCATCTTGCTGTGGGTGCCCTCTCTCATCGTTCAGTGCGGCTACTCCTAAGTTTTCTTTATTTTTACTTTTCACATATCTCCAAAGTTTTTTACTGTTATCAGATGAATCACTTATCATCTCATGGATATAATTATTATGAGCTTTCCGGCATTCTTTCTGTGTCAATCTTTTGATTTCTAGATATTTGTTTTTCACTCGTTCGAAGTTGCACTGTTTCATTTTTTTGAACCATTTATATTTTTTCCGAACTAATCTTTTCGTTAAAGTATTTATCCAGGGTTGGTGAATTTTTGTGGATGACATTTTTGTTGGGACATTTTCCATGATCATGTTCAAATTTAACTTGATACAGTCCCAGAGTTTGTTTGCGTCAGTTTTTGAAGAGTGGTATTTCATGAAAAAAGTGCCAAAAGTTGCTGCCTCCCTTTTCAAATTATTTTCGTCTGTCTGATTCCATAGGTAAATCTGTCGCCTAATAGGTCTTTTCTTAAAGGGTTTCAGTTCTGAATCAATCTGGACTATGTCATGGGCCCCTAGTCCAGGAAGAATTTTGATCTCTCTTGTAAGGTTAGGGAAATTAGTAAAGAATAGGTCTAATAGTGCATCTCCTCGAGTGGTCTCTTTTACTGCTTGCTCTAGGCATATATCCGCAGCACTGTCTAAAAATAGGTCATTTATTTCTCTTAAGTTTTGGCAACTCTTCACATTTCCTTCTTCCCAGTTTATATCAGGTAAATTGAAATCTCCTCCTATCCAGATGGTAGCCTTTTTGTTCTTTTGGTAGGCACTGAGAAGTTCATTACAAATGTTCTTACTAGTTTCCAAGTCACTACCAGGAGGTCGATAGACTGCACCCACAACAAGAGGAGGTTTACCCAGCACTCTAATCTTACAGAGAACAGTTTCTCCTGCTTCCTCACTAGGTATTTTTTCACTAACTAAGTTCTTCTTCACTGCTATCAAGACCCCACCTCCCCTTCTCTTCTTCCTATCATTTCTGTAGATTTCATAATCATCATTAATTGAAATTTCACTGGTTTTTATATTTTCGTTTAGCCATGTTTCTGTTCCGATGATTACGTCAGGTTTAGTTTCGTTCAAAAATGAGCTTAGTTCTTCTTTCTTGTTCCAAATGCTTTGAAAATTTATAACCTGGGTTCTGAACGTGGTTTTCTCTTTGGCTGGCTCTTTTTTCTTGGATTTGGGGTGTGGGGTTGACGAATATTTTGGTTCAAAGATTGGTATTTCTGTGTTACTTTTATTAGTATCTAAATGTTGTAAGATATCAAAACTATTGTGGGATCTTGATCTACTACAGTCTAAGTTTAATTGAAAATCAGTGAATAAGCTGGAACTAAAATTTGGCATGCCACACTGGATACATTCCCATGCGGCACTGCTATTGCCCAGTGTTTCATACATTACTGAGTTTATTCCCATACAGTCGATGTGGTACCAGCGGTCACAACTATCACATGCGATGGCCCTCGTTTTCCAGGTACATTTTTTAAGGCAAACGGGGCAAGGGGGGAATCTAGTCTGGGGTCCAGGGTTGAGCTCCACGTCGCCCGATAATGTCAGTAGTAAGAACAATACCAGAGAGATGTTCATTGCATTTGAAGAACTATTTAGCCTAAATTTCGGACTGGTTCTAGATCTATATCTACTTTTCTGTCCGAGGACAGACCAGGTGTTTATTAATGAGGTCCTGGATTTAGGCGAGTTGACAACACTAAATTTCCAGTTGTTATAATTAGCCTCATGTTTAGATCTAGATCTAATATCCCATCTACATCCAAGTGAATACAGTTCTGGTCTATCTATATACTAAAACGGTGAACAATAAACTTATCGACATTAAGAGGAGAGATCTCACTATCTCACTCTTGATAATGGCACAAGACGTGGACTTCCCACCGGCACAAGCGGTCGCCATATTGGAACTTTTCAGTCCACCCTTACCTTCCAGTTATAATCACAATCTGGGACCAAGAGATTAAAAATTTAGTCAAATTATAATTCCCATTCACTTCCAATTCATATAAAAGTACAGTGAAAACACTGTTGGTATAATATACGTATTAAAAATTGGTAAATTCATCAAAAGAGGGGTGTAAATTTGGAGCTCTCAGAAAAAGCGTCGTCTCCTCGACCGGAAGTGCTAACCGGTGTTTTTTAGTGGTGTTCTTTTTCTAATTATGTTAGCCGTCGGATTTAATCTGTCTGGTGTTTGAATAATTATTGAAAACCTAAGAGGCCGTCCATTAAGTGCGTATGCCCGTATGTAAAGCATGCATGGGAAAAGGGGCCGGGGGTGGGGGTCTGTGTACACGTTTTACAGTTACGGTTATGAATTAAAAAGTTTGGCTTTGTTTACCTTTTTTTTTTTTTCAACAAAATACGTCCTATGTTATACAAACAAACAAAAAATCAATTAATGCTGGTTGTTTCTAATGAAGCAGTCAAATAGATAGTGATAAATCCTTTGAAAGTTTCAAAGTATCAAGGCCTCATTACTGACAGTCAATACTTTTATGGCCGCATGTTCGCACGGGGAGGGACTTAAAGTCCAGCATATTAATTATTATGAAAGGCGTACGTGGGGGGCGGGGGGGGGGGTCAAACTTGAGCGCACGTACTTTATGGATGGCCCCCGGCTCAGAAAAGTTATCCCTGCGTCAGCGATGTCTGTGCTGTGTAAGAGGGAGAAACATACTCTGTGGTCATTCTGTAATGGCATTTGAACGCATCGTGGATCATGGCGTACATGTTGTAACATGACGGAATGAAACTTAGTGTTGCATATTAAAGAGATGTGCGCCCATAGTCAATTTCTTAGTTTACAGATGCATGTTATTCTGATTGTTGTCACATTCTGTCAGTGTCACATTTAGGCCTAAGTTAAATAAGCTACCGGTACAGCTTAGGGCATTACAATCCTCAAGAGCCTCACAAAAATTCAGAAATTAATTTTCTATGGGATTTGTATTTATTCTTTATGTAGCCAATTGAACTAATATTTTAAGCTTTAAGTATTGTTTCCACCGTATATTACAATCTATGAGCTATCCACATGATAAATGCATAATTAGCAAATGTAGTCATTAGAAAATAATTTGTATTTTTCACTCTAAATACACTGCTATTAAATAATTAAAGTGCTTACTCGATTCCAAATTTCTTTATGGCGCCCCAAAGTAGTAAATGATTATGACACTTCTGACTCATATTTAAAAATATAAAAAATTCAACACCTATTAAAGCATAAACACCCCAAAAAACAGTTTTTTCAAAAAATAAAAATGTTTTATCAGAGTATGAAAATCACCGGTTTTAGGATCCCTGTTGCACCAGTCGCGCTATCTTTTGCAGCATGAAAAAATCAATAATCAACTGCATTCAAAGGAATAGCCTGCATAACCGCCGGGTGCAGCGGCGCATGAATCAATTGAGCTATTCACTATTGTTATTCAGACGGCATTGCATTCACTATTCAGCTATTCAAAACATCCGGCGTTGGGTATAGTAATTCATTCCATTTGAAATTTTAGCCTAGGCATGTCAAAAGCTTCCTTGCTCGTAACACAAGTGTTTAACCGTAGGGTCTTAAATACAGGAGTGATACAGTGTATGCGTATTTAATACAAGGAGGTATGGTGTAGCAAACAGATCTTGCTTCGAATCCGAGTGTCGTTGTTAATGTTGGTTTTGGTAGAAGGAAAATTTGCGAGCCGGCTAGATAATATGATTTAGATTATTAAGACTTTGCTACAGATAAATACAAGTAAATATAAAGACAGACAGGGGATGGCCTAGTCAACAACCAAAAGGAAACTCGATAAATGGCTCTTAATAATCCTCTATGGAAAAAAGGATTATTACTGGCCATAAGCGTTTTATGCCAAACGCTCTGACGAGTCCTATGGCAGGACGAAATGGTCATGTGTTGGTATAACCAAAGGCTAAAGGCTGTGTTATCCTTATTGGATTTATTCTGTACAAGGTAAGATAAAAATGGTTATTTTATTTATTTCATTGTTTATTTATTTCTGTTTTATTATTATTTATTAAAGATAAAAGTCACAGTTCTGTTTTTAAAACATAACAACCCACCCTTCATTCAATAGAATGGAATTTGGTTGACACCATTGGTTTATGCAAATGAGACAGTGCGGCGACGCGAGCCCTCTCTTACATGCAATGCCTATCACACGCTGTTTATTGATTAGCAAAGCTGCAACTCTGTTCATCGCAGACAAGCTCTCTCACACGCAGTTTATTAAGCGTCAATCTAGCTCTCTCTTAGTCACGTTTAACATTCACCACCAAGCGAAACATCTTTGAAAAAGATTCGTTGTACTTCCCCAAGCCATCGTGACGAGATTTTATTACCGGGACCGTTTCTGTTGAGCGTGACGAGATTTCCTGAGCGTGACAGAAAAGTTTGATCGTGACGGTTTTTGAGAAAGGAGGTAATCAAGTTAAATATTTGGTTACTTTTTAATTTAATTACGTTTAATTCCACTTCCTATAAATTAATTAATAATTATTTTGAGTTCCAAGCTAGAAATCTGTTCCTTTCTGGAGATATATTTGAACCGTTTACTTTTTTTTGTTTAAAAACTATAAATTTATTAACAGCTTTTTGTCCTTAGTCAGTTGCTGTTTTCTTTGCAACATTTGATACAACTTCTTTTGCAGTATCCTGCATAACTTTGCTAGTAACCGCTGAAATTAAAGAATCAAAACTACCTGATCCTCCTTATGTATATTTTCTTTTATGTCCTCTATTGAAAACCAACATCTATTTTATATAGTAATTTTTAGTTGTAACTTTTTATATTCTTTCTTGTTGATAACTTTTTGTCTATATAATTCATCTACAATACTTGTCATTTCATTTATAACACCTGTATTTCCCGCTTTTTTACTAGCCATTAATAATGATAATCTCTTTAATAAAACATTTGGATCCGGTGGAAGAAATCCTTTTCCGAAAGTTACTTTAGAACTATCATAAGTTACAGTATTAGATGCTTCTAAGATTCTTTTGTTATAACTTAGTACATCTTCCCAAATTGGTTTTATGATATTCTTGTATTTTTTTCCTCCACTAAATTTGGGTCTTGGGGTATTAGGATCGTTATTTTGATATATAGCATTAGTAGAAAAAAGAATATTTTCATAATGATTCATGTCTTCGGGTCCCTAAATTTTAGGATCTTTGCTGGTTATTAATTCCCACAAACCCTGTGTTCCTGTATATTTATCTTCTCCAATAATAATATCATCATAATCAATTTTTATGTCTTCACTACCAATATAAAGTTTGTTATTATCTTTAGTATAAATTCCAAAAGTTGTATCCCCACTATCTTTACCTAAATATTTTTTTTAATATTCACCTGCTATCGAACCGATCTGTTGCATTGGAGAAGAGGCAATTGCTTGTGAAGATTCTTCTAATTGACTAGGTTGCAACTCTGCTGATCCAAGTTCTGCTTGCAATGCAGGTTCAATTGCTTTCAAGGATTGACTTTGTTCTATAGCAAGTGGGATTTTCTGAATCGCTTTTTTAGTTTCTTCTGCTGCTTTTTGGGTACTTTTCCTGATAGGAGCAAATACTTTGGAAAATTATTTTTTCATTTCAATATCTCCTACTCTTTCGCTTAAGTTACTTAATTGAATTTTTTTTGGGGTTTTTAGAAATTCATTAACAAGAGCTTCACGTTTGAAGGATCTTCAATTTTTAAAAAAGACATTTTTAATGTAATAAAAATAAAATATTTTTTAAAGAAAAAAATCAAACTAATTTTGATATAAGATTTTTGAATTTTTTCATTTGATTTTCTATATCTAATTCATTTTCAGGTACTTTTTTCTTTTTTATTGCATTTTTCAATTCTCTAAATGTTTTTTCTTCATCTAAAATAAGTTTAAATTCTTCATAAAAAATGTGTACATCATCAAAAGCATTAGAAATATGATTTTGAATTGTATTAAGTTTTGATTCCAATAAAAATAAAATTTTCTGATGTTTATCACCTTTATATTGTAATTTTTTATTTATATACCTTAAAACTATACTTAAAAATCCTGTACCTATGGAAATACCTTCTAAAATAATAGCTACAGGAATGTTAACTACCGTAGATAAAAGTATTACTCCTGTTGTTCCCATTCCAATTGTTGTTGCTTTTAAAGTTACATCAGTTCCATCGATTATATTTAAAACTTTTGAGTATTTTTAAACTGTCATTCTTTTGTTTTCTTTAGTCTTTTCAAAAGAATTTTGAATGTCAAGAATGTTTTTCATTCTATAATCCGAAGCTTCCATTTTTAGAATAAATTTTTGACCTTTGGTTATACCAATCATATCTTTTGGTTACACCAACACGGTCTTTGACTCTTTGGTTACACCAACACATTTATAAACGGAATACTTTTAACCAAATCGCTTAAAAAACCTTCACCATTATAAACTTTTCCTTCTCGTTTTAAATATAATCCATCTCCTTGAAATTCACTACCGTTACCTTTTACACTTCCTAAATATAAACCTTTTCCATCAGTTTCAATTTGACAAAGACATCCACCTTTTTTAAAATATAATCCGTCACCAACTCCATAGGAGTTTGTAGATTGATAACCATCTCCTAATAATTTTTGAATACCACTACTTGCTAGACCCGTAAGCCCGCCTATTCCGATAGCTTTTGCTACTGTCTTTAGATAACAATGGGAGTGCCATTCGAGCAAGAGCAGCCAGAAACCCTCCTTCAATTTTCATGTTATATTTTATTTGTTTTCTACTTAGAGTAATATCTGCTCCTTTATTTTGATTGAGTGCTTTTTGAAATTTATTTATTTGTGTTTTTGTTAAAGCTAAAACATCATTTCCGGGTTCTGTAATTCTAATAGTAACAGGAGTATCATTTTTCATAGCTCTTTGAATTTTTTCTTTCCGATTATCAGAAATATTTAATAGAACTTTTTCATACGTCATTTTTAAGAGGATAAAAATCAATTATTTTTAAGAGAATAAAAATCAACTATTTTTAATACGTTCAATTTTACGTTACGTTCAATTTTACGTTAAGTTAAAACTTAGTTCGTTGTAATTCCTTTTCATAAAAAGAACCAATAATTTCTTCATCAGCTAAATCTTTTATTTTGTAAGTAATTGGATTTGTATATAAAATTTTATCTATTGTAAATATTTCTTTTGTCCATTTTGGTGTGTAACCTTTTTCAAAAAAATTTTTCTTCTTTGTAATTCTAACTCTATCACCTAATTTAAATTTAGGCAATTGTTTCTTTGTCTCTTCGGAATCATATAAATTTCTATATACGGTTATTTCATTTTCTTTTTTACTTCCTTCAATAGGAGTCATTTTTATTGATGAACGATAGGTGTTATTATAATCATTTACTAAATCATCTAAAACATCTATATATTTCGTCGTATCATTCGCTGTAAAATATTTAAACATTTTTTCTTTCATTGTTCGGTTCCATCTTTCCACTACAGAACTTTTCTCTTCATTCTCTGTGGAATAAATTTCTTTGAAAAGATTCTTAACATGTTTACTATAGAATTCACTTCCTTTATCAACCCATAATTTTTCTGGATGTCTGCTGATCTTTTTAAATCCTTCAGCAACTGTTATTCCGCTTTTATTTTTTAAAGGAATCATCCAACCATATTTTGAGAAAACATCAATAACAGCAAGAATATATTTAAATCCTTTGTTTTGTTTAGAATAAGCAGATATATCAACTAAATCAGCAGCCCATGTTTTATCAATTCCATTAACTATCACTCTTCTTTTCTTAAATTTTTTAATAACCGGTTTATGAAGTTCTTCTGCTAAATCACTCGTAAAGCCTTGTTTAATACCAACAGAGTTGGAGCTTTTATTATCGACGACGAAGTCGGAGCTTTTTTTTTTTCGCCCATTCCAAAAGTTTTTTTCATTTTAATAATAGGTTCAACAATATTTCTATCCATTCTTTCTCTTAATGTTGGTTTCAAAATGGAATCTAAAGACTGTATCATCTTATTATCACAAACTTCATTTCTGGTTTTAGTATCTTGATTTTGTAAATAACAAATATCGTGATATAGTGCGGCTTCATCAACTCTATTAATAGGTTTACTCCAAGATTTTGGTGTGAGATCGGGTTTCAACCGTTTTTTCAAATTGGTTCCTAATCCTGTAAAATTATGACCTGGCAAATGCATTTCAAAAGGAAATTTGTTAATGGTTTTATTGGCTATGCCTCGCCCTTGGCTATTGGTTATACCAGCTCCAATTGTTGGTATAAATTTAGTTTTAGTATTTCCACAAATTACACATTTGCCTTTTAACATATTTCTATTATTCTTTGTTTTAACTTGTTCAATACTTGTAGTATCGGTTTGTTTTTTACATTTTACACAATACATTACGAACGGAGTTCTACCTTCAGTAACCATCGGATTTTGACTGTTATAGAATAACGGAGTTTTACTTTCAACCATTTTATATATATATAAATTTATCCTATTAAAAATGGATGATTTTTATTTCCTTGAAAATGGAAAAAAATTTGCAGCATGTGTTTTATTCGAAAACCTCTTGATTTATTTTACAAAGAAAAAAAAGGTGCAGATGGTTATAGAACAAGATGTAAAGAATGCATGAAACCTCAAAAACATTTACTTTATGTAAAAAAAATAAGGAAAAATATAAACAAGCATGTGAAGAATTTATGAAAAGAAATCCTGATTACCATAAAAACCATAATAAAAATAAACTAGAAAAATAAACTAGAAAAAAACCTACTAAAAATATTTGTTAAAAAATGAACGGGAAAAAAACCCTAACAAAAAAGAATGCTTCTAAAATGAACGAGAAAATGAACAAGAAAACTATTTCGTTAGAAAAAACTTTCAAAGATATTATCAAAGAAACTATTATCGATGATGTGAAGGAAAATAATACTTCTAGATATTTCAAATTAATTAAGGAAAGAGTGAGAAAACTTATTGAAGATTTTAAAGGCAATAAAACGGTAAAAGTTAAGTTAATAATAACTTCTGAATTTAATACTCCACTTGCTTTGGATATTATTGAAGCACATTATCAATCAGATTTTGGTAATATAAATTCCATGAATGATTTCAATACCTTTTATAATTCCATTGATGAAAATTTTAACGCTTGGGTTGATAAATTTCAGGATAGAGGATCTGGACATGTATTTAATCAAATTATTAAAACAAATGTAAAACTTTATAAAACTAATACTTTGAGAGGTTCTTCTTATATTCCTACTCAGTTTAAAAGTAAAAATTGTATCAATGTTCAAAATAAAAAAGATAATAAATGCTTTCTGTGGTCAATATTAGCTAAATTGTATCCTGCTGATGATAATAAAGAGAGAGGTTCAAAATATAAACAATATGAAAATACTTTAAATATGAATGGAATTAAATATCCAGTTAAACTAAAAGATATTCCTAAATTTGAAAACCAAAATAATTTTTCGATAAATGTTTTTGCTTTAGAAAAACCAGAAGATAAATATTCTATCCAATTTATACTAGCTGCAATTATAAGAAAAGTTTGGATTTACTATATTTAGAAGATGATGGAAATACTCACTATTGTCTTATAAAAGATTTGGAAAATTTATTAGCAGATAAATCTCATCACAAAGCTTTCATCTGTAAGAATTGTATGAATATATTTAGAACAATAAAGTCTCTGAATAACCATAAAGAGAAATGCTTAAATCATAAAATATAAGACAATTCTTCCAAAAGAAGGTCATAATATTTTACAATTTACAAATCATTATTTCAAATCCAGATTACCGATAGTTTTCTACTGCGATTTTGAATCATGTAATATAAAATATTTACATCACAACCAAATTCAAATGAACCTTATCAAAATAAAACTTTTAAACAAGAAGCTATTAGTTTTGGAATGTATATAAAATCTGATTATGAAAATTTATGTCCTTCTGTGTATCATACATATACCGGAGAAAATGCTAAAGAAAAATTTGTCGAAATGATTATGATGTATTATAACGAAATCTGTATAAAGTTAAATTACTATAAGAATGCTAAAGCTAAACTAACTTATGCCCAAGAAAAAGAATTTAATGAAGCAACAAACTGTTATATTTGTAATGTAGAATTTTCCAACAAAAAAGTAGAACTTTCCGAAAAAGTTTCCAACAAAAAAGCACAATCATTACGATGGTAAGTATCGAAGAGCTGCTTGTCAGTCTTGTAATACCAAAGAAGGAAAATAATCTAAAGCAATTCCAGTATTTTTTCACAATGGCAGTGGTTATGATTTTCATTTCATAATAGATGAAATAATTAAATATGAAAATCAATATAATAAACTTTCGTTGCTTGCTAAAACATCTGAAGAATATATTTCATATGAATACGGAAATTATTACAGAAAATTAAAATTCCTGGATAGTTATAGGTTTTTATCAAAGTCTTTGGATGGTATCGTAAAATCTATGGATAATTTTCCAATATTAAAAAAACATTTCCTGGATAATTCTGATTTACTCAAAAGAAAAGGTGTTTATCCTTATGAATATGTCGATTCAATTGATCGATTAAAAGAAAAACAATTACCTTCTTTATACAACGATACAGAAATTTCTCCTTGGTTTTCAACTTTAAGAAAAGAAGGAATTACAGAAGACGAATACCAACATGCTCTAAATCTTTGGAATACTTTTGAATGTAAAACTTTACAAGATTATCATGATTTGTATCTAAAAACAGATGTTTTACTTTTAGCTGATGTATTTGTAAGTTTGGAGAATTTTTCCTAACCAATCACGAAATTGATCCGTGTTATTGTTTCTCAGCTCCTGGATTAACTTGGCAATGTGGATTAAAATATACAGGAATTAAGCTAGAATTATTAACAGATTTAGATATGCTACTAATGTTTGAGAAGGGAATAAGAGGTGGTTATTCAGGGGTTTGGGGACCTCGATATGTAAAAACTAACAATAAATATTTACCAGATTATGACCCTAAAAAGAGATCAAATTATTTACTGTATCTCGATGCAAATAATTTATATGGAGGTGGAATGTTAGAATCTTTACCGGTTGGAGATTTTAAATGGGAGGATGAATCTTTTCTTATCAATCCACCTGAAGTAAGAGGATACATTATCGAATGTGATCTTGGTTATACAGTTAAAGCAAAAGTAAACACTAAAAGATTTCCTTTAGCTCCAGAGAAAATAAAATTAAATGAAGACGATTTAAGCGATTTGCAAAAAGACTATTTACAATTAGAAAACAAAAAGGGAGGAAATGTAGAAAAACTAATACTAAATTCAAAAAATAAAAAGAATTATATTATACATTACAAATTATTAGAATGTTTTAAATCCCTTGGATTAGAAATTTCTAAAGTTCATAGAATAATTTCTTTTAAAGAAAGACCTTGGTTAAAAGAATACATCGATTTTAATACTAATCGAAGAACTAAATCAAAATCAGACTTTGAAAAGAATCTTTGGAAATTAATGAATAATGCATTTTATGGAAAAACTCTTGAAAACATTAGAGATCGAATTGAGTTAAAACTATTATCAGATAAAGAACAAGTAACAAAATTAATAAGTAAACCTAATTTTAAGGAATCAATTATTTTTAATGAAAACCTAATTGGTATTGCTAATAATATAACATCAATAAAATTTAATAAACCGATTTATCTCGGAATGTGTGTTCTTGATTACTCTAAGTTAGTTATGTATCAGTTTTATTACAATGTTGTTAATAAACTATGGAAATCTAATAAAATTGTCGGATTTGATACCGATTCATACTTTCTAAATATCACAACTGAAGATGTTTATGAAGATATGAAAGAAATAAAGGACGATGAATTAGACACCAGTGATTATTCAAAAGATCATTTTCTTCATTCAACTAAGAACAAAAAAGTTATTAATAAATTCAAAGATGAATTAAATGGTAAAGTTATGTGTGAAATAGTTTTTCTTAGAAGTAAAGCATATACATATAAAGTTGTTGATGAAGTATCGGAGCCAAGGCTTGGATCAGCAGAGCTTCGACATAGTCGATTCGGAGAATCAACATGTAAAAACTTAAAAGGTATTTCAAAAACGACAATTAAAAAAGATGTTACTTTTGAAGATTACAAAAATTGTTTATTTAATAACGAAATTAGTTATCGAAAGATGTATGTACTAAATTCTGATAAACATGAAATGTACATAAAAGAAATAAATAAGAAAGCTCTAAGTCCTTATGATGATAAACGATATAATACTTGATGATGGTATTAAAACTCTTCCATATTCTGATCAACGAAGTTGCAACTCTGTTGATGATTTCACTAATATTGTATATGAAATGGTAGAGAATGTTAAATTTGATTAACTTCGAATCCGTCGATCAACAAAGTTGCAATTCTGTTAATCAGCAAAGCTGAACTTACTTCGTTAGCTTTGAATAACTGACATTTTCGTTCCATCAGATTGAAATGAAACTATTTTATCAGAAATAACTAAAGCATAAGCGGTGGTATTTACAGGAACATTTTTCTTAAATGTAGCCTTAACCATTATATCAGTTATGCTATTTTTTAACCTTTCACTTTGTTTTGAAACATCAAACACAAGTAATGGATAAAGCGTTTGATAATCAATAGTGGTAATAGTTGGTTGGATTGCTAACCAATTCATCTATATCATAAAATTTTGATCTAAATGATACAGAATCATTATATACTCTAGAGAATTGAAACTTAGGGAATGATATTTGATAATCAGCCTCTGGATAACGCCTAGAATTTAATTGAACATTAATATTTCCCACATTCAGATTATTGAATATCTATGCATTTTCTTTTTGATCAGATCTATTTTTTGTTTGAAAAGCTATTATGATCCATCTAGGTTTTTCGGGAGAAGCTTTTACAGATAACCTCCATGAAAATTGAATTGCTGATACAGGAACCGTTATTGAATCACATTGTCTACTTTTATAACCAACATTTAATTTTGCTTTTGATTCAATAATTTTATATAATTCAAACTTTTGTTGATCTGCTGGTAAAACGTGTGAAACATACCATGAGATTTTATCAAGAGTAACTTTTCCTTCGGCAGCTTTATCATCACTATAAATTGCAATATTTGAATCTGGTCTTTTGTACAGAGTAAGTTCTTGAGTAAATCCATAAAGAATCTTATCATAATCCTCTGCGAAACCGGAAATATGTTTCAGAGGAATTAGAAGGGAAAATGTTCCTTTAGGATCAGGATATTTTAGCAGTATCATTTGTCTTGTATCAAAACCTTCATTATTCTCAATTTGGTTGTTAGTATCTTTTATCCACAATAAATTAAGTCCTTGTGATTTTGAAAAGTCATGAGGATACTTGAGCAATCCTAACATTGTTGTTCCTCGTCCTGGATGATTTAAATTTTCAATTTCTTGTCCTGATAACTGATATTTTATAAAATTAAACAAATACATTATTCCATTATTACATAAAGTTATTTTATCATCAGCAACATATAATGCTCCATCTGTTTTTGTAAGTTTACCTTCAACTATTATATAGCTTTCACTTGGATGAGTAAAAATATCCTGCAATTCAATAGTTATTCTAATTTCTCCTCCGCTGTTTAAATTTGTACCGGTAATAGGAGTGTATTCATGGCATTCATATTTTTCAATATTTTCATCTACTTTAAATTTTTCTTTCATTTCCAAAATGTCTTCCATTTTAATACTACCTAATTTGAGCATCTGTAACGGGTGCTAGGATAAATTGTATTCTACTAATGTAATAATTTTCATCAAAATTTATTTAAAAAATTAAATGTTAGAGGGTTAATATCAATAAAGTTTACAACTAATGTGCATTCTTTATTTTCTTTTCTAGATAATCGATCTAGAAGAAAAGTTGAATCTTTCGGCATGTGGGTAAGAAGGGATCTATCTTGAAAATTAAGAAAGTCAATATCAATGCCACTCTGATCAGATCTATTGGTCTTTTCAGAAAGAAAATAACTTTTTCCATTAATTCTTTTATAGCCTACATTTAGAAAAGTAAGTTTTAGTTTCATTAACCATCATTTTTATATGTTATTGAGTTTTCAACCCTTGGTTCAATATCTTCATCATTTTTATGTGTTATTGAGCTTTCACCCTTAACTGGTTTAATATCGATGTCCCATTCAGGTTTTTTAGGAAATTCAGCTCTTCTATATATTCCGTTTCTCTTTAATTGAAAACAATATAAATTGTTTAGTTTTCGTCTGGATAAAAAACCATCAACATTTTCTAAATTTTCTAAGTTAATTGCATGGTTATTAAGCGGAGTAATTTTCTTTTTTTCCATTTTTACAAATAAATTATTTCATCAGGCCCAGTTCTGGAACACAGTGCGCCGGTTGGCAGCCTTTTTGTGCTCTGCATTTTATTACTTGTTGTTCCTGATCAACATCGGCTTTCTTTTGGATTTTTATACCAGCATGTTTATTAGGTTTCAGTGAATTCATGTGAGAAAAAATATTGTGAAAATTATGAAATTGAAGACAGAAATTCTCAGATCAATTTTAAGATCTTCAAGTTGGAATAATTTCCACCATTGTGCTTGTGTTATTCTTGGCCTGTCACTACTCATGGCTAGTACAGGTAATATTGTTTTGACAAGTGAACACTTACACACTGAGACCGGTGTGCACACTGATGTGCTTGGTGAAGTGAATATGAACACCTTCAGTCAACAACTGTGTAATCCCACAATGGCCTATTCAAGAGACCAGCTGTGTGCTTTAAGACCCTTGAACACAGCAATTGTACCACCTAGTGTAATGCATAAATTAAGAAACAACAAAATTAACTTAATACCAGCAACCAAACGCTCAAGAAGGGGAGGCAAACAGAGAATTAAAGTAAACATCACCAGTAGACATGGTTGTCTCCCTGGATATAGACAAGTATGCAAAGCAAATTTAATCAAAGTGGACACTGATGATGTAGAACGTGACCAGTGCAGTAACATCAGAGTTGGTTATTTAAATGCTCAGTCATCTAGAAATAAAACTGAAGACATTGTGGACCTCATTCACGAAAAGAATCTAGATTTACTGTTTATCGTTGAAACATGGTTAGTGAAAGAGCGTGATGCTATTATTGAAGATGAACTGACACCTCCTAATTTCAAAATTAAATCTTTTCCTCGGAAAAATCGTCTTGGAGGCGGGATCGCTGTAATTTTCAGAAAATCACTTGAACAAAAAATTGTTATTAAACCGAAAACTAGCTACCAACCTGAAACATTTGAGATTATGGAGCTATCATTAGATCTTGGCACCAAAGTCTTTCATTTTGTCTGCATTTATCGAGCGTCAGGCAGTAAAACCAATTTTCTGAGTGAACTTGAAGTTCTCCTACCACGCTTAACCTGCGAGAAAGGATACCCTGTTCTTTTGGGTGATCTTAATTTTCATTTTGATTCTGAAACATCATCTGAAGTAAAACGACTTAAAGAACTTATCGACCAATGCAACATGTCTCAGATAATCAAATGTCCAACTCATCGAGCTGGTCACATCTTAGATTTAGTGATCATCAAACAAACCTTGAGCACCTTCACCAACACCGCTGTCCTAGAAAAACTCATTTCGGATCATAAAACCATCGTACTCGATATTGATTTCGCAAAGCCAAATATCATCAAAAAAGTTGTGTCGTCCAGAGACATAAAAGGTATCGACATCAATGCCTTCAAGACGGAAATGGCCAATGCTCTCGAGAACTTTGAAGGCGACATCACATCTTATGATAACATCCAGCAAGATCTACTACAGCGACATGCACCTATCAAGACCAGGTCAATCTCCAACAGACCGTTCGCTCCATGGTACACCCTAGATGTCAAAGCAGCCAAAGCAGAATGTCGCAAAGCAGAAAGGAAATGGTTAAAGACAGGTCTTACAGTCCACAAGGACATTTTCAAACACCAGAAGAACAAATGGAAATGTGTTATTAAACTTGCAAAAAAAGACTTCTATGTCACTAAACTTCAAAATTCTACATCTTGTAAGGAACTTTTTAGTATTTGTGATGAACTCACAGGGAAAAGAAAGGAAACACCTCTACCCACAATTTACGAGAACAATTTGTTGCCCAATGTTTTTGCTGATTATTTTGGTAAAAAAGTTACAACTATCCGAGAAAATCTTGACAGTTTTGATGCCATTGATCATTTTGATGAGTTTCAGGGAAATCCTATAGACACTTTTGGTGTTGTGTCGAATGAATCTGTAAAATCCATCATCATGGCATCGCCATCAAAATGTTGTGACCTCGATCCTATTCCTACATTTTTGGTTAGATCTTGTATTGATGAACTGGTTCCAACTATTACAAAAATAATAAACAACTCTATTTTAAGTGGGTCTGTCCCTGATTATTTTAAAACAGCCTGGGTAACACCTCTTTTGAAAAAAACGACTCTTGATCAAAACATGTTGAAAAATTATAGACCCGTCTCAAACCTTCCTTTTCTTTCAAAAATCCTTGAAAAGGTGATATTACAACAACTAATGTGTCATTTGAGAAATAATGACCTGTTGGAACCATTTCAATCTGCTTACAGAAGTAACCACAGTACTGAAACTGCACTATTAAGAATCATGAATGACATATTAGTAAAGGCAGATTCTGGAAATATTACTCTGCTAAATTTGTTGGATCTATCAGCAGCGTTCGACACCATCGATCACGAAATCCTGCTCAGAAGGCTAGAAACATCGTTTGGAATCAGAGGGATCGCCCTTAAATGGGTCGAATCTTACCTGTCAAATCGCCACCAATTTGTTGTAACCAACAAAATAAGATCTTTTTCTTATGCGCTTCAGTATGGCGTACCACAAGGCTCAGTGCTTGGTCCTATTTTGTTTACTATCTATACTATTCCACTTGTACATGAAATAAAGAAATTTAATTTACAATATCATTTCTATGCTGATGATACCCAGCTCTACAGTTCTGCCTTGCCATGCGATGTTGACAGCCTTCTGCAGCAGGCTGGAAACTGTATAACAGAAATTAAAAGCTGGATGAACCAAAACAAACTGGCACTAAATGAGGATAAAACTGAGGTTATTTTATTAGGCCGTGAGCGGGTTCTGCAAGAAGTGGACAGAACTGAGATGATAATTGGCACTAATTCAATAGAAATTTCAAAAAAAGTAAAAAACCTAGGGGTTTACATTGATTCAAATCTTTCTATGTCATCTCAGGTTAGTCACCTCATTCGTATTCTATACATGGAAATCTGGAAAATTGGTAAAATCAGACATCTTATTTCAACTGAAACTGCGGCTGTTTTAGTAAATTCTTTTGTACTTTCAAAGCTTGACTATTGCAACTCCCTTTTGGCTGGAATTTCACAAAAAAATATTAGAAAACTCCAAATTGCTCAAAACAATGCAGCGAGACTTGTTTTGAAGAAAAAGAAAAGAGATTCAGCACTGCCACTTCTGCAGAGTTTGCACTGGCTGCCAGTCGAGAAAAGAATAATGTACAAATTGTCATCCATTTGTCACAAATGTGTCAATAATACTGCTCCATCGTACCTAGTTGATTTAACTGATTACTATGTTCCATCTCGTCAACTAAGATCATCATCTGACACTACAAAATTGAAAGTACCTAAAATGAATCTGTCCACTGTAGGAGAAAAGTCCTTTTCATTTCTTGGCCCTACCATCTGGAACACTCTTCCAAAGACAACCAGGGAAATTAATGACATTGGTTCTTTCAAACGCCATCTGAAGACCCATTTCTTTCAGGCAAACTAGGCTAGGTGTTTTTCGGCAGCAACAGTAGTAAATATTTTTGAATTTCTTTTGTGTATGCGTGTGTGTGTGTGTGTGTAAGAGTTTGTTAAAGCGCCCAGAGCTTGTCATCGACGGGGTTGGGCGCTATATAAATGCAATATATTATTATTATTATTATTATTATCTAAAGTTACAGGTAATTGTGTAAATCTTATCCGATGAATCATAAACTCTTTGTAAATGAGAATATTTTTAAAATTAATATCACCATCTGTTTTTTCGGCTTTCAATTCATTAGGCATCTTTAGGATTATGTAATCATCTTTTTGTTTTTTTACAATTATTCGAAAATCTTTTGAATTATTTCCCGAAAAACTTATTTGTAATCCATCCATAATTTCTTTGTTATTAAAAGATTCTAAAACTTTACCTTCAATAATTAAAGTTGAACCCAGTGGAAAGTCTTCAAGAATCTTTTTTTCATTCTCAAATTCACAATTAAAAGTTAGAATGATGCGTAGCTCATCCTTAACGTTTGAAAGAAAATATTCCTCATCATGACGTTTTAAAACTTTGTCTCCCTATATCTAGGAAGTGGAACCAAACTTCCTATAATTCGACCTGAGTTGTAAACTTTTAGTAATATTTTGTTGTTCCCTTTAGTTGATACTTTATCGCTTCTTAGTTGAATATCAACACCCCACTCATGTTTGGTTGGTATAACTTTAAGTTTTTCATTAACATTTATAAGATTCACAGTTTTATCTTTTACTTCCTTTATAAAGTGAGGAGGTGGTGAATCTACAATTTCATTTCTAACATATATACCTTCTTCATTTAATTTAAAACAATATATAGAATCTTTCTTTCCATTTTCATTAAAACCTTCAACATTTTCCAAATCATCTAGATTGGTTGCGTACTTATGAATTGGAACACTAGTCGTTGATGAGATATCCCCACGAGGCATTAGCCCGAATTTGTCGACAGACATTTTAAATAGATTTTTTTTTTTTGCTGATACAAACTATTAATAATTTCTTGAAAACCTTTTCCTTGTGATAATTCTTTCAAAACATACAAACACATATGCCCACAAATTACTGTGTTCGGATCTTGTACTTGATTAGTAGAATATTGAATAGCTCCTTTTTTCTCTCTAAGATATTTGATTATTTCTAAAGGAGGTCGAATTCCATAACTGTCAAAATGAATTTTTTTATTATTGACTTTGTCACGCTCTTGGCTATTAGCATACCAAGCGACCCAAAGAGTTCCCCCATTTCTTTCCATCACCTAAATTCAGTATTCCACATTCTTTTCTTCTCGGTTTTTCAGGTAGTTCAGTTCTAAAAAAAACACTTCTAAAATTAGGAATTCTTAATTGCTTAACAGCTTTTAAAATATCAAGATTGGACAGAGCCGTTTTTAGATGTAGTTTTTAAATTTCTCTAATATGAAATCTTATGACAACAGTTTCTCCTCTTAAATTTAAAAGTTTATCGTTTTGATCTGTAATTTTAACCTCAAAGTTATTTATAATTTTCATAGCTACCGGCAGAAAAACAAGATTTTTAGGTTTTTCAACTATTTTATATCCCGGGGATACATTTGGGAAAAAAGAATAAATAACTGGAACGGGTGTACCATTAACTATACTTCCGTTTATGATATTTAAATGAACTAGAATACTATTAACGCTAAGAATGTTTACAATGTTTTCAGATTCATGAGTTCCCGATTCATATATTTCATGATGAAATCCTAATAAATCAGCTAAAGTATTGTTTTCTTTAAAACTTACTTGTTATCCTTTTTTGACAGGCATAACGGATTTTAAAGTTTGATTATTTGGTTCAATTTTTATGTGGTCACCAATCAGGCTTTGAATTGCAGTGTTTAAAGATTTAATTTCATAAGCACCAACAGGTATAAACTCTTTATGCCACATGACACCATCATAGTATTCAATCATGTTGTTATGTTCGTCAATGTTGGGGAAAGAATAGTAAATTTCTAAATTAACTAAGGCGATTTCATAATGTTTATCTTTTTCTAATTCTAAAGGACGATTAAACACTGTTCTAAATTCGGTTTTATTATTTCTAACGATAATTTGCTGTGAAAATTTTGATCTTGTGTTTTGGGCGATTTCTCTTAAAATAATTTAAGGTAAAAATATGTTTGCTTACATCCATTTTTAATGTAATAAAAATCACCTATTTTTAAGGCATGTAAAATGTACCAAATTTATATCTATATTTCCCGTTAAATTTATCACTAGAATTGTCAATTACAAGGAATCCATAAGGTTCTTCCCAACATTTTTGACAGAGCTTTTGAAAATCTTCTAATGTCATATCATTGCTTACATGATCGTTATAAATGTGATTAAGATTTTTTAAGCCTTGTTTAAACAAACAATGAAAATTTGTGTTTTCTCTTATTGTTTGTCTCGGTAATTTAAAATAATTTTGAGCTAGGTTGAAACAGTCAACATTGTTATGCCTTCCTCTACAATAATAATCTTCGCATTTGTTTTGTTTCTCCAGTAAAAGATCATCAAATATCATTAAATTCTTATCTGCTGAGTTTAATTCGCTTGGATCTGGAACATCATCGGTATCTTCATAAAACTGACACTTGACTACGTCATGGGCCTGGCATTTAATTGGAGCTACGCTATGCCTTTGGCAATCAGCTATGCGGTGCCTTTGGCAAACATTAATCTGTTTTCCAAATTCTTCTAAAAATTGACAAGGAGAAATATTCTTTTTTATACAATAGTCTTTTTGGGTGAACAGTTTAAATATAAGCTCTTTAGGTAGATTCTGTTCAAAACCCATTTTTACAATCTTGTATTCAGGTTGAAGTAACGATTTCCCAAAGACATACAACTTGTCATAATCTAGCCAGCCTTCTCTCAGAATCAAATTCAACAATAAATTTGTCTTTCCTGATCCGCTTTTTCCTACTATAATTCCTCTTATACTTTTATTTAGCATAGGACTGTTTTTTCTATTTATTCTATTTATTCTAATTCTATTTATTAAATTATGATCCAAAGCAATATTTGTTACGTCCATTTTAAAAAGAAAATAATTTACATGTTCAATAACTGTATCAAGAACCGAAGTATCTTTTCAACTTGGTTATCTCCTCTCCCAAAACCCGTGACGATCAAACTTTTCTGCCACGATCAGAAAATCTCGTCACGCTCAACAGAAACGGTCCCGGTAATAAAATCTCGTCACGATGGCTTGGGGAAGTACAACGAATCTTTTTCAAAAATGTTTCGCTTGGTGGTGAATGTTAAACATGACTAAGAGAGAGCTAGATTGACGCTTAATAAACTGCGTGTGAGAGAGCTTGTCTGCGATGAACAGAGTTGCAGCTTTGCTAATCAATAAACAGCGTGTGATAGGCATTGCATGTAAGAGAGGGCTCGCGTCGCCGCACTGTCTCATTTGCATAAACTAATGGTGTCAACCAAATTCCATTCTATTGAATGAAGGGTGGGTTGTTATGTTTTAAAAACAGAACTGTGACTTTTATCTTTAATAAATAATAATGAAATAAAAATAAATAAACAATGAAATAAATAAAATAACAATTTTTATCTTATCTTGTACAGAATAAATCCAATAAGAATAACACAGTCTTTAACATTTCGTCCTGTCATAGGACTCGTCAGAGCTTTTGGCATAAAACGCTTATGGCCAGTAATAATCCTTTTTTCCATAGAGGATTATTAAGAGCCATTTATCAAGCTTCCTTTTGGTTGTTGACAAGGCCATCCCTTGTCTGTCTTTATATTTACTTGTATTTATCTGTAGCAAAGTCTTGATAATCTAAATTCTGTATTTAAGACCCTACGGTTAAACACTTGTGTTGCGAGCAAGGAAGCTTTTGACATACCTAGGCTAAAATTTCAAATGGAATGAATTGCTATACCCAACGCCGGGTGTTTTGAAAAGCTGAATAGTGAATGCAATGCCGTCTGAATAACAATAGTGAATAGCTCAATTGATTCATGCATGGCTGCACCCGGCGGTTATGCAGGCTATTCCTTTGAATACAAGCATGCGTGCAGCTGATTATTGATTTTTTCATGCTGCAAAAGATAGCGCGACTGGTGCAGCAGGGATTCTAAAACCGGTGATTTTCATACTCTGATAAAACATTTTTAATTTTTTGAAAAAGCTGTTGTTGTTTTTTTTTTGGTGTTTACGCTTTAATAGGGGTTAAATTTTTTATATTTTTAAATATGAGTCAGAAGTGCCATAATCATTTACTACTCCCCAAGTCCTGTTTGGATTCGTGCCTTTGTGGGACCCTCTGGTGTAACTTTTTAACCAGGGCACGGCAACTCCAGGGGCCAACTTAGTTTGGGAGCGGTGGGCGGATCGTTGCCTATCGGGTTTCAGTACACCGGTAGACCGTCTTCACTCGATCCGCCTGAGCGCACACCAGTTCAGTTTTTTGTTAAATTTGCCAGTTTTGGCAAACTTTGAAGTGTGATATCTCAGCTACCAAGTAATTCACAACAACATGTGACATGTCCAAACAAAGTTCAAAATGTGCTCTATGACATAAACGAAAAACTTTTACAGAACAATGAGAGGATAGCTCGATCACATTGAACCAAACGAGCACTTATTTTTTTCTAAAAACATCAAATTTATTATCTAATTAATTATCATTACAAAACCCAAGTTTTCCCAGCTATACCTTTTATGCTGTGATTACAAGCTATCGGTGCATGATCCTCATGTCAGGTCTCCTGACTCTTCTACTTTATGGTAAGTGAGATATGAGGCCTTTTGTAACAGCTCAAGCACTACCAAAAGGCAACCCAGTTATTACTCTCTCTCTCTTCTTTACTACAACAAATAAAATATACAAAATCAATGACAGCTAATTTCTCAACAACAGAATGCAAAGTGATACACTATAATCAGTATGTGGACTACAAATAAAATATACAGACACATTGATAACTCGTTTCTAAACAACAGTATGCAAAGTGAAACACCCTAAACAGTACATGTATGTAGGCTACAGTGAGGAAGGAAGTTGACAGACAGCTTACTAGCCCAGACAGCAAAAATTACGTGTGCATCTACAAAAAGCCATGATCTAAACTGCATTATTGAGGTGACACATAATGTTGTTGGTCATGGCTTTTTTCTGGCACGCGCTGTAACAAATGGGTCACCATAGAATAGGTCAGGGCATGTTAATGTAAGGTGCTTTGTCATGATGGTGCGGAGTTTTATTTTTTGTGTGTACCATACCTAATGTCTGATGTTCTATTGCCTGTATAGTTTTATGAAGATGTTCTCCACCTTGTTCACTATGGAAGCCCAAACCCATGCCATAAAATCTCATCCAAGGGAAACAGTGCTGTTCTAAAAAATGAAACTTTGGGTAAACCTTGGACCTGTAATTGGACAGACAGACAGACAGACAGACAGACAGCACACAGACAGACAGACAGAGACTGAGACAGACAGAGACTGAGACAGACAGAGACAGACAGAAACCTAGTGGGAACAGTTTGCAGATATTTTTGGATTTCAATGTAAATCTTTGTACATGTAGCTATCATAAAATGAAACTAATGCTATTGCGGAAATATGTGCCAAATTTAGTCTACAAATATCTCAATCAGCATGCACTACACTCTTAGCAACACTAAACCCATTGTGTTGATTTGATCTTAGTGGAACGGAACCAACCCTAGACTTACATGCAGTCAAATAAAAGCAAAAGAAAAAAGTAGAAGAAAATTCTGTTTGCACCTGTACAAAGGGCACAGGTTCATCTACAATTGGGTGGTAGGCAGATTGCTGACAAAACTTGCGTTTTGTAAATAATTAAGATTCAATGGTGTGTACCTATAAATGTTCATGCTTTTTTAAATGTGATTCACAAGCAAAATGATTGATTAAAACACTTATCCTAAAGCCCTCTAAGCAAAATTTATATCAGCGTGAAGAAGAATTATTCCTCTGTCTCTTTAACAATTTTTCTGCTTCACATCTTGTCAAACAAAAACACAGCAATGGATTAAAGTCACAGGAGGAAATATGACACTTTTTTAATCCAAATCGGGCAGCTAGCAAGTGCGCTCAGGTAGAACAGATCAAATTACGGGCTTGCCTGGACCCTGACTACCGTTAAACTGCAATAAATCTGTCAGCCAGCCACGCCCACTGGCTCAAACTAAGTTGCCCAATTTGTAGAGCAGTGGAGACCATGTGAGGGGCTTCCGAGCTTTATAGAGCTCACCAAGTCGGGACTGCCCTTTATATAGCGGAATATTTTACAAATACCTTTTCCAAAAACACGTTCAGTTCTGAAGTCTCATTCCAAATCCATTCATTTTCTCAATTCATTTAATTTTTGCTGTTATGTAGTTTAATTTCTGCCTTATGTATCCCTGCATACCTATTATTATATGTATTATATTAGTATATGTGTATGTCTAGCAAAAGAGTGTATGCAATAAATTATGCGTGTGAGAGAGAGAAGAGAGAGAGAGAGAGAGGGTGAGCTCCAGATGAAGACAACAAGACCTTCTGTAAAGTGCCTAGGTCAATTTCTGGATGAGCTCTATATAAATGATCTTCACTATTATTTTTTTTTATATTATGTTACGTTTTACTTTTGACACTGGGTAGAAATAGCAAAATTTCAAGGTTTTACAGCAACAGTCCTACATCACGGTAATACACGTTATGTTTGTCTGTAGTGCTTTCTTGAATTTTACGTGACATTCTGTAGCAACATGACGCGTCCTGCATTTGTGGACTTAGCATTCCTAATACACGGAACTACAATATCGGCCGATACACAGAATACCGGGGGGAACCATTCCTTCTTTCACTACACGTCCACAACTTGCGCGCGTAAAAACACAGAGCTCTATGGTACCCCTCTTCTTCGTTCAGTTATGAAGGGGTGTGGTGGGAATTGTGGCATTGCTGACATAGATGATACGCGCGCAAGTCGACAGACGGAAAATGACGAATTGATCCGAATCGATATCCAGTGTCTCGGGTATAGGTATACGAGTTTGTGTATTTGTTAATTGAATATAATCATATTATTACTCTGATTGAATTAGCGCTCCATCAGGACAAAATTCCCAAAGCACGCATAAAGAATTTGTTTGCTGTTGTTGTTATTTCACTGTCCATTCTTTTCCCTTCTATTAATTTTTTTATTCAGTACATCTTTTGATAGAAACACTCAGACTGTGTAAGGCCACATCATAATCCCATGGATCAAAGTTAATTAAAGAATGGTTGTTACAAGTGCGTAAGTCCCCGAAGTTGTTTTTGTTTTTTGGTGTTGTTGTTTTGTTTTTTTTGCACTAAGACTTCTTATTTTAAAACTTTTTGTGACTTCAGAGCTAGAGAGCTGCTCCCGAAATACACTTAACAACAGCCTTAATTAATCATTCTTTCAGATTTCCTTTTTGTTTTCGTTGAAAGGGTAGTGGGCAGCGTCAAGGACTCGATAAGATTTAGGGTTGAGGATAAGGACAGGTTTAGGGATAGGTACATAATTATACGGTCGCGCCCCTAGCTCAAAACGCCTGGGGTGCGTACGCACTTATTAGGACAGTCTTAATTAAATATTACTGTCTACCGCGCACAGTAACTGGATTAAGACATTATGGACGTGTTTTGTTTTGTTTTAACATTCGTATTATTTATGGTAGACCCATCATGTTTCGTTGACAATTACTGGCGAGCCATCTGAAGTGTAAAAAGAGTTTGACATTTATGTCCACCAACTTTATGCCGCTTACTGTAGGATGGCCCAACTTGTTTCAATCCGGATGTCCCCAATAGCTTAACCTGACCGTGCTCGATCATTTGAAAGCCTCTCCATGTTGCATTCACACAGAGACATTTTCTGGATATGCTTCAGTGAGTAAGATAGTGGTACTGGTTATGTATTGACACAATTATGAATTTCTTACATGTAACGGTGAGGCATGTAAGACAGGTTCCGTGTTAAGAGATCATAGTTTCATCATACATACGTGAAAGATATTCGTTTGAATGAAAAAGTTATGGTTACTCTGAATGCAAATTAAAAGCAGGTCAACTATTGTTTTTAACATCACATAAATCTGACTTATCAGTTCAAATCCGTACTTAAGTCAGCTAGTCGTACCGAATCACATTTAACTCATTTAGACATTTTATTCATGAAATACATTTTGTACTTGCATAGATCGAGAAGAGATACTGATGAATTGTGTGCAACCGAAGGAAATCATACCTGACCAATACAAACGGCTTCTTGTCCATTTAATTACCGGTCTGAGATTTTGAGTTACAATATAATCCCCTCTGTCTCAATGTATTGGATAACCAATAAAGTTGTTTGTGTAAAATTGGAAAGGAAAATATTCAAGGTAAAGAGATCTCTGCCATTAAACTTCGGTAATACAAAATAATGAACGAGCTGCTTCATTTACTGCAGGTCTTCCAATGGCAAGGAGAATGTGAAAGGAATAAAAAATGAAACACGAATAAAAGCGAAATACAAACACTCAAAATTGTTGTTTTGATTTTAATGCTGTGTCACGATTAAGGTTGAAGGCCTTGTACGCCACGAGTATAGAGGGGGTAAACTTAGTAGGGGAGAAGGGGAGTTTAAAGTTGTTGTCGAGCATGAAAGATTAAATATCACGAGGAAGGTCGGTGGCCTTGTGCGCCACGAGTCTAGGGGGGTGAGTTTAGCAGGGGAAAACACGGTTTTTAACATTGTTGACGAGCGTGAAAAGATACACACGTCTCGCTTTAAACTAGTCGCGTGTGCAAAAACCTCGGGAGTATAAATAGAGGAGAAGCTCGACACACGTGGTTCCCAAAATTATTCAGTCCCAGAGGAAGACGCAGAATTTATCGGTCCGGGCGACAAGTGGAAGGTCGTGCCAGTGGGGACCAGAAGTGTTAGGTGTGTGAGGGATCTATGATGTTCCCAGTTATTACTCAATAAGCAGAATTTATCGGTCCGGGCGACAAGTGGAAGGTCGTGCCATGGGGACCAGAAGTTAAGGAGTCCTGATGATAGGATGGGAACCCTTCAGGAGCTCGTGATCTACGATGGAGGGTGTGAACCGTCTGTGTGCCAGTCGTTTGCAGTTTAAGGAGTCCTGAGGACGGGATGAGAACCTCTCAGGAGCTAGTGATCTACGATGGCGGGTGTGAACTGTGTTTTCTTATTCGTGTGAACCCAGGGGCGTCTGTTTCCCCTTTTATCGTTGAAGTTAGATATCTAGGAAGGATCGTGTGAACTCTGGAGACGTGAAACTGCATCAGCGAGGAGAGCAGCTGTTGACAGAGACTATTGAGTATACGTAATTAAGTTTATGGACAAAGAGGTTAGATCTAGATGTGAGGTGGGAGTAGAGAATAGCCATGATCCCCAAGAGTGAATTTCAAATATCTCTGTTTTTGTGATTATGTATGTGATTATCATGAGTTGAATGTTTTGGCATAAGTTTTGTCATACATTTAGTATTAAATATCGTTTAATTTAAATTTCACTCCATGTGTCCGTTGATCGCTGGTCTGCTTGCTTGGCTTGTTAGCTGGGTTTGAAAGGAAAAATAAGTTAGGTACTCATCACACACGTGGTCGTGACAATCTTCACGCACGTGATCGTGACAGCTGTTGCTGTTGTTGTAAAAGGTTGTCTTTGATACTGCTGATCTTTAGGGGGAGAAGGATTTTCATTGACAGTGCTCTCACGAAATTCAGTGTAGAATCAGAAAATACTACAAACCTACCATTGATTCAGGTGCCACGTCTAAAAGAATGCATGACATCAACCAGTCACATCTGGTCGCCACATCCTGTTTTTTGTTTTGTTCTTTCACAAACGCATGATTTTATCACGTCATCGCTAGACCATCCATATTAGATGTTCTTTCTTTCGTTTGTTTCACCCCCCCCCCTCCCCCGCCCAAATTCTTAAATGGCCCATGATGTTCCTACGGACTAGAAAGGTGAAGGGAGGGGTGGCATGCAGATTGAGATGGTGCTCGGCCGATTAATTGCTTTGAAAACTGCATGGTATCCGATAGTCTAGAAATTAATAACTGAATGAACTTTATGCCTATCTTTAGCTCCTCTTAAAGAATACTTTTGATTTCGGATTCATTTTCATCATATTATCATTTTACATAAAATCAGCCATTATTCGTGCTGCATTAGCAAACAAAGTGTTCATGACATTTTGTTTTCTTTTACTGCAAACTTTCCTGTGTTGATAAATGTGATTTTCCAGTTGGAGCTATGGCAACAAGCCACATCACTGTAGGAACTATTTCCTCGCTCGAAACTATGGAAGATAATAATTACGAATGGTTGATATTTCGTTTCTTCTCCTCTGTTATGTTTTTCATTGCCTAGTTTCAAGATTATGATCTGACGGGGTCCTACTTTAACTCTTCAGTATGCAGACATAGCCCTCATTATGCAAAATGTTTGAAAATGTAAATTATTCATAGTCACAGTCTGAACAATTGGACTATTTGGCACTGAATGATATGTTTCATTACAGAACACTGGACACTTGAAGATATATAACTGTTAAACTTGCAAGGATACACAGTTTATTTATGTATTTCTTGAGATCTCTGTGGGAGGGAAAAAATATAAAATACCAATCACAAATATAATATTTCCGGTATACTTTCTTCTTGAAAATGTAAAACTATATGATGATATTTTGTGACACCTTGTCATAGTTGTGATCTTTATATCCGATAGACTAGAAATTTATAACTGAATGAAATGTATTGGACTTTATTTCTCAGCCAAACCAAACTTTTCCACTGCATTTGCTTTCATTGTTTTCTTGTCTATCTTGCCAATAGAATTGTAAGGAAGAGCATAGTAGAACATGATGTAAGTTAGTTCGGGTTTAAATCTGTATTGAGCTGTATTGGAAGAAGCATCAAGCTGACTGTTGTAGAATTCAAGAAGACCATCTTCTGTGAGTCCAGAATTCTTCCGGGGCTCTACGCATGCGCAGATCTTGTCTTCCCCAGCGGAGTTTTTGACACCAATCACATTCACTTTGACTACATCTGGGCATCTGCTGAGTATCGATTCCGGCCAGCTGAGATAAATCAACATGTGGCCCTGAGCGATGACGTCACCTTGCCTGCAGCTAACGTAGAGCATTCCTGCGTCATCAAAAACGCCTCTGTCCTGGATCATAAACCAGCCGTCAGGAGTGAGGGCGGACTCCTTGGAGTTGTAGTAGTGGGTGAAAACATTGGGACCTGCAGGGAGAGATTGGCAGATAGACGGCCGGGCAGAGAGGGAAAAAGAGAGAGAGAGAGATGCAAAAGGGACATAACACAATATTTTAACATTATTCGGTTTTTGAAGAGTTCATTTCCTTTATCGCAAACAAACTGCAACGGCAATGCCCAAGTGAGGAGGAAGGAAACACACGAGTAAAATGCATGTGATATTGATCTGTTGGAAATATATTAATATGTCTTACAGTGATTTTTTTACCGCGAAATCTGAAATTAATAAATAAGAATGTCCATTCCATTTCTGAAACGGTGAAATCGCCATTATAATCAACATTCTGGGAGTATAATTTTTCTGGTGGTGAAGCGGAATTTAACACTGATTGAAATCAATCAGTTCTATTTTATAAAACACGATGTAACAACGTTTAATACATTATTATCAGTCAGTCTCATCCATCACAGGTGTATCCAGTATAATTGTCAACATCTTCATCATCGTCATCATTAACACAAACATCACCACGAATATCATCCTTAATATTCCGTGAAATAAATCAGTCGGCAATAGAATATCCGAAACAACTATCTTCATAATCATTGTGAGATATTAACTTAACCATATTCAGACACATTTGGTTGGCGTGTTTGTTTGGTTTTTTTTTTTTTTAAATTATTTAAAGACATCATGATCATTAATTTGAATCATCATCCCCATTAATTCCAATATAATTCCTTTAAGAAAAAGGAACCTATCTATTGACAGACAGTGATCAAACAAACCAAAATGTCCAAATTGTAAGAATGAAAAAAAAAATCGAAATGACTACAATGTAATAATGGCCACATTAGGTTTTGTGTGCACAGTGAATTTTAGGGACAGTGAAAGAGTTAGGCTTATGTAGAGGATTACCACTGGCACGTTGGCAACAATTTTAACTTTTCGTTGGCAAAATTGCCGTGGCAACATTTGTAAGAAGTTGAACCGGTCACGAAAAGGTGTGTTGTGAATATTTTGGCTACAAGGTCAAAATTACCGAAAAAAGAATTGTCCCCATTACCTTCGTCACCAATACCATTCATCTTTGACACCTAGTTCAATCATGGTTCAACAGCCGTCAGTCTTGAGATCCAGTTTGCATTATTTGCAGCGCTACGACATTCTCCTGTGTAAACTACAATGTTAGCAAACATTATCATTGACAACACCGTCAGGACTCTTGTAGTTCATGTAGTTTCTCACCTTTGACCAACACATCCCCTTCAGTCTCTGGTGGAACATCTTGCAAATTCTCATCCACCACCCTCACCTGAGTTCCCGGAATAGGACGTCCACAGGTGAAATCCCTGTATTCTGCAGCGTTAGTGACCACCGTGGCCGCTATTGCACTTGTTTCAGTGGAAGCGTACGCGATGAAGATCGTGTCGGCTAGTAAACCAAGAGCTCGCACTGTGTTCTGATGGGACAAGAGTAGAAATGTCATTCTTATAAAATTGTCACAGGACATTTAGTGTCTACAGATCAAGTTTATTATGAAGTCGCATTACAGATCCCACTTAAGCGAAAGATACTTTATGGCTCAATGGCATAATCGTGATGCTTTCATGCATAGTACATCCACACAATAGACAGTTCAAGGATATATAATTATATGGTATACCTACACGTTTGAGAGGATGGCTGGCTGGTTTCTGGATAGATGGATGGATTGATGGATGGATGGATGGATGGATGGATGGATGGATGGATGGACGGATGCTGGATGGATGGATGGATGGATGGATGAATGGATGGAAGGATGGATGGAAGGATGACCAGATAAAATGAATTTGCAACTCGGGCATTTACAAATGTCAATGCTTCCAGTTTACCCTCTAACCTTTTTGATGGCTTCCCCCGCAGTAGAGATGTGCTTCAGTCGAAATTCCGGCGGTCTATCTTTGAACTCCTCAACTAGGTTATCGATAACACCGGGCGCTAGCACCGCCCCTTCACACTGCTCACGTTCAATCAATACCCATAAGTCCTTTGTACCGACTCCATAATGATCGACAAAAGCATCCTATGAAGTGGTTTTAAAGAGTGGGACAGAGGAAAATCAAGGAAATTATTGGAATGAAGACTTTTTGCACACTACAGCCTCTGTCAAATTAAAGTGTAGCAAGATATCCCATCGTAAAATCGGCTATTGCGACTTCAAGTTGATAGAAAAACTTGAATCCTAGATGTTCGTCTGATAACAATAGCTTTCCGCGGTGATGCTGCGAAAAGGATCGATATAATTCATCTCTAAAGCTCCTACATTGTTCTCCCATAGCAAAATGACTGCTTTTTAATTACAAATTTTTATCATTAATATCCAACTACTTAATATCTTTTCTCTATTGCTATATATTGAAATTTCATTTTGGCAGTAATTTAATACTTAGTGTGTTGGCTATTTTGGCCATGTAGCCAAACTGCTCATAAGAAATATTTCTTTTACATCTGGTCAAAATGAGTCTAATTTCCAAAAATGTGACCGTGACCATTTTCTCAAAGAAATTATCATCTAGCCAACGTGGCAGACATAATCCTAAACCCAAGCCTGACATTTCCCAAAAAAGTAAGTGTACAAGAAAAGAAATGAGCTGCATGGCCAAAATAGCCACTCCGAAAACAATTTTACTTACAAACATAATATTTTAAAGGAAATAAACATTCTTTTAGGAATATTAATGTCCTTTAAAATGGTGCACTAGCAGCACATTATTATCAAAGCACAAAATTAGATGACAAAAGTGTTGCCTGTCAGGAAGCGGGTTACGCCCTAGGATGTACGGGTCGTGTGTGATCTACATTCATGACAAATGAGGAAAGCTGTGGGGAAAATAGGCATGAAATACCCCCAAATTCAAAACCCTCTTTTAAGGCCAGAGGGTAGGGATATACCATTGAACAAACAACAAACGAACGAAACAAAAATAAAACTCAGCTGACTACCAACCTGTAATAATCGAGGTGCACAGGGACTGTAGTAATCGAAAGGGAAACCACCCAGCCAACCCAGTATTCGATCATTGAAAACCTTGGATTTGCTCATGCCTTTAAAACGTCTCGACATTTCCAATAACTTTTTGTGAGAGCGGGAGACGAGCTTACAAAAGCCGGTTGATCCTGAGGTACAGAAAATGTACGCATTGTCAGAAGGTGAGCATTCTGCTTTGAAAATGTCCTTTTCGGTGGTCAGCAAATTTTGCAAAAAAGACATTTTTGTCAGATCTAAAGTTCCAGCAGTTTTGTCCCCTTTATCCGAGGTACTGGTCATGTCCAGTTCGCCTTCTGTCTCTGCGGTTCTTCCGATGAGAATAGCTTTTCGCAGCGTTGTTGCAAAAGGGATAGACATATCTCTGAAGCTGTCATATCTCTGTCCATTTGTAGAATCAGCATTATTGATGTCTTTGTTATTGTTATTGTTGTTGTTGGGAAAATACTGCGAGAACAGCTGATAAAACATACTGTCGCTTTTGTCTTGAAAAATGGCGCCCCTGCATTGAGAAATATCGGCCGTGTTCCAGAAGTCTCTGCCATCTTTCTCAAGAATCTAGACAAATAAATAAATAAATAGATATGGGTTATTTCTTTACCGGTAAGATACAGATCATCCAATACATTTTTAAGATGTGTAAACAGATGATACTGGGATATCACTCACTGATACTGCATATAGTTGTTTGTTTTTTTCTATTGGGTTCCCTGAAATTGTTTAATGCAATGAGTCTCAGTAGTTGTCCAAGAGTGTGAATAAGGTTGCTTGTGCATTGTTTTGTGTATGCAAGGGGATAATACTGTAATTAAATACTTGACAACTTAGTGGCATGGTATTCATAAAATAATTACGTCAAAGTGCCGGAATATGGCCTTATCTGTGTGCGAGAAACTACATTATAGTACCAAGAGTTATCGCCTTCCATTTCAATAATTTCACCAATGTTAACGCATACAAAATGTGCAGCTACAGTACGTAACTTATCGTGACTGTTATTCTGTTGTATATTATTGGGGGAAATGCGTATACTATAAGTAATTGACTCCCAGTGTACTTTGAATGCTAGGCATTGAGTACAAAATATAAATCATACTGTCTAACAATTACGCGAAATAAATCTTTACTTCGGAGAATGTTCTACTTTTTGTGAAAAGGCAGCAGTGACATTGGAAAATGATAATCAAAAACAAGAAGATAAACGCAAAGGAAAAAAGGAAAATCAAGATGATGTATTCAGACGTAATTAATTTGTAATTAAAGAATGAACAGCTCGACCGAAGAACTGCTCAGCTACATACCTGCATGTTCATTGTGATACATCCAGCCATGACTATCCCCAAGTCTGTGATGACTCGCTCTGGACAGTTGGGAAGTCCATTTGCAACGACGTCACCGTTGTCAAAGCCATTCCGACGTAACTGTGACGCAAACCGGCCAGCCAAAAGGTAAACGTCTTTAGCCAGCAATATGGTGCTTCTTCCATACTTGTTACAGAAAATATAGGCTTCATTTTCTGGCTTGTTTTCTGCCCAGAATTTGGAAACATCTGGCAGAGTCCACAGTTGGTCCACCATTTTCTCCTCCCGGTGTCCAAATCTTGAATGCCGCTTCTTGTTCCTCTGTAGGTAAAGTAAGCATCAATGTAAAGTTGCTTGCGTGGAGAACAAGGTTTAAGCCCTCCTCATACCGGCAGATTCCTCAAAAGATTTTATATAATATGGAACAATTTGACAAACTTCTTCAGTTATGAATTAACTCATAAAATGATTATTATTCTGTTAACTTTTTTTTTCAAAGCAACACATAGCAATGCTTTTTATAAGCTTTGATTGTTTCGTGTATCAGTTCCACTAAAGCTTTTTGTTAAGCTCCTCTTGTGTTAAGTGTCAGGCAAGGACCTCTAATATTTTAGATGTCAAGAGTTACAAAAATCGCTTGCCAAAGATAAAGATATTCAAGTTACATAAGATAAATACAGTCAGATATGCTTTAAGGTCCTTCACCACAATAGGGCAATGCACATTACACTCCTCTGTCAAGGATATTATGCTGGAGCACACCCAAGTTCATTATGATCACATCTTTATCAGTCCTGAAAAAAACAAAAAATACTGGTTCAGTGGTCCACAGCCGACTAGCATCATAGTGCACTGAGGTCCACCGCTTCTATCCTATGAAATGTTGATTTGACTGTAACCCTCGTCGTTTTGCGACACAAAATCCCGATACTGCAAGTTTAAAAGCGAAGGTTCTTGCCGTCTTATCTTTAGTTTTACAGTTAGTTATTACACCTCGGGACAGCAATGCCCTGTAAAGCTTTGAAATGTCAGAAAAGAGGCCACGGTGTCTGGAAGATCGGAGGAGTGACGTGACGTTAGATCTAACAAGACTGGGAGAATGACATTTACATCTTGACAGGCGAACAGTGACTAAGAGACTGAACGGGTTAGAGAGGGTTATCCGTTATCCAAAGGGCTGAGACAAATATTCTCACTATACTTTTCTATTACCAGAAAGGTTGAATAGTTCGTTTATTCATTCAACCATGCTAATATGTTTTTCCGACGACAGGCTATTAAAACTGCTTATTATAATCTCGTCGATGTCTTGAGAGGAATCTGGTAATACTGTAGAAAAAAGTGCTGATTGTTTGATGGTGCAGCCTACTATAAGCAAATAAAGCTTCTGAGGTACAATTATGACTTAGAAGCTATTGATATATTTTGTTGGAACAAAGCTCCTGTATCTGCTTTCAGTGTGCATGATTGAGGTTATAAATATCGGCTTTTGTCGAATAAATTAGCTGAATGTCGATTCTGCCTCCCCTAGGCGACCCAAACCGACATGTTTGTTTGTTTGGATTTGATGCATTTCGCGGCACAACATTTATTAATCACTTCCTTATAAATTCATGGGATTTTAAAGAAATAAAGTTTTTATTTCTAAGGACGGGAATGTTGTAACTGTCACAAATCCCAGACTGGGAGATGTAATAAGTATGACAGGACAACAATCACGAACAAACAAGTTAACACTTAACAGAACAATCCATCAGACTCACACATTTATTAAACATAATTATACATATAATAGCGCAATTACATACATTATATTATTGAAATGACTGCCGTACAACGGCCTTATTCTCACACACACTCTCCCTCGGATCCACAATCCGGTAGTTACTCCTAAAGGCACTTCGGCCTCAGCCTCTCCCCTCAGGGTCTTAATAGCACATTAATAATTTACTGGCACCGCAGTCTCTCAATATCACCTTCCTAGCGTCACACACCTTAGCATTCCCCTCGCACCTCAGCAGGGCAATAACACATTATTATTTCCATAGCCATCAACAGGGCAACAACATAGTATCAGTTCACTAGCCTATCAACATGGCAACAATATAGTATCTCATTCACTCTCATATCTACGTCCCTGTCCGTGACCTGACTGCCACGACTTTATGTGCCTCTACTGTCCTGCACTGACAGCCTCACTTCTGGCCTATGTATGGCCTCCGGCCCTATGCTGGCCTATCCCCTGTGCTCATCGAGGTGGCTCTGCGGCCCGTCCCCGACACCAGTCATAACTGGAAAGACTCTCACTAGTCTTCTCGACTGCTTCCCTTTATGTCCGCCCGATGGGCTTTTATTCACAGGTCCGATCCGTAGGACCTTCTAACTTGCAGTGATAGTAATCCAGCGCTTTCGCCTCATTCAGACTTCCACACCACTCATACACGCATGCTTTTCCCACTTGTCTGCATGAGTTATTTTTACTCTTCCCCTTTTACGTCTTTTCCTATCCGTCTGTCGTGAGCTCTTCTTATTCTACACCCGCTCTGTAGCAATCCCCTTAATTGCACTCACTCCACTCGTGACATCATCCCCCACCCCAAAAAAATTAATGCAATTAATTTCAAATCGCATCAAGATGACTGTCAACGAGTGAGCGTGAGCAATACCTACACTAAAAAAATGACCTAGCAGTTCCCCTAGTATATAGAATACCGAAATCAGGGGAAAACATGGAGATCAATATGGCCTGCAATATGCATATATGTGTCACATCATGAATAGCTAACTGATCACAATACTTAATACAGAATCAAAAACCACTCAACCTATCAACCATTCTTCATATCATATTTATAATGTCAATATTTTAAAGTCGACTCATTCACACAGATCCCATCAATGTTCCTGTCCTCCGATGTATAAGCTCCTGAAATCTTCCCCTAGGCTCGACTAAGGTAGTCGGCGATATGATTGCTGGTTCCTGGAATTGGTTGAATAACGAAGGTATACGGCTGCAAAGCCAATGCCCATCTAGACAAGCGTGGGCTGGACGAACGATTCTTCGACAAAAATGTCAGTGGCTTGTGGTCCGTCTGGATACAAAATTCTCGTCCCATGAGATAACGTCCTAGTTTCTGGACGGACCAGACAATGGCAAGACACTCACGCTCTATCACAGAATACTTTCTTTCTCTCTGCAATAACTTCCTACTGACATAACATACAGGATGGAGACATTCGTTCTTCTCCTGTAGAAGACAAGCGCCGACACCAGAGTCCGACGCATCCGTTCTGAGGATAAAATTAGATCGAAAATCGGGTAATATCAAAATGGGTGACGATGATAATGCTGTCACCAAATTATCAAATGATGTCTGACATTCAGACGTCCACTGGACCTTATCGGGTTGTCCCTTCTTAGTAAGGTCAGTAAGAGAAGATGACAAGGAGGAAAAATTTGGAATGAACTTTCTGTAATAATTTAAAATTCCCACTAAGCTTCTGACTTGTTTCTTTGTTTTAGGGATTTGCAACCCTACTAACTTGTCAATTTTTGTTTCTTCAGGTCTCTGAACACCTCTACCCACAATATGTCCTAAGAATATTATCTCTGGACATGCCAAATCCATCTTTGCGGGTTTAGCAGTTAACCCAAAATGACGTAATCGTTGAAAAATTACTGTTAGTGTCTGAATATGATCAGACCATGTCGACGTATGGCATGCTATATCATCAAAGAATGACACGACATTAGGTATGTCCTTCAACACCAATCTCATTAATCGTGCAAACGTCGCTGGTGCGTTTACCAACCCAAATGGCATGACCTTAAATTGGAATAATCCAATGGGCGTTTGGAACGCCGTGTATTGTTTAGACTCCTCAGTAAGCGGGATTTCCCAATACCCTTTCGTTAAATCTATCTTGGAAAACCACGTGGACCCGGCCAATGAAGCTATTAATTCCTCCTGAAACGGAATAGGCTCCCTATCGCCTACCGTAATAGTGTTCAATCTTCGAAAATCAATACAGAACCGCACCGATCCATCAAGTTTTTTCACGAGGACGATGGGTGATGAATACGGCGATGTTGATGGTTCTATCATATCTAACTTCAACATTGACTCAACTTCCTTTATGACCCTATCCCTCGACGAAAAAGGCAACGGATACGGTCTAAGAAATACTGGCTTATCCGAAGTCAACTTTATTTGGTGCTGGATCACCGTAGTGCGACCCGGCAAATCCGTAACAACATCCGGAAATGACGCTAACAGGGTCTCAAGTTCCCTACTCCTTGAACTCGTAAGGTCAGGGTTAATTTTTACGTCCCTGTAACCTTGTGTCGCAGTTAACTCCGGCAATTGAATTTGTAACTCTTCCTGCGCCTCGGTGTCGCTTACGTCACAGTCCAACTGGTCTACGACCCCCGTACAAGCAATAGAGAAGACAGTCTCCTCTGGTCTTGTCTGTGCACACAGATACTGTGGTCTCTCATAAAATCTCTGTAGCATATTAACATGGAAAACCTTACTCGCTCCATCAATGTGGATAGCGTAATCTACCTTTGAAACAACTCGCTCAATAACATAAGGGCATTTCCATGTCATCAATAACTTATTATGGTCCGTAGGTAACAACAATAGGACCTTGTCTCCTGGCTTAAAAATTCTCAGTTTGGAACCTCTATCTTTATAGTCTTTTGCTCTTTTCGAAGCGATACCAGAAGCTTCTTCTGCTATAGTGCGCGCTGAAGATAGTCTTTCTCTTAAATCAACAAGGTACTGAAACACCGAAATCTGCTCATCGTCTCCCGATGATGGCGACGTCATCATGTCCCGAAGAACATCAGTTGGGCCCCTAGGACTACGACCGTACATCATTTCGAACGGCGAGAATCCCGTTGACTCCTGCCGTACCTCTCTGTACGCGAATAACACTGCAGGGATATATCTATCCCAATCTTTAGGGCGATCAGCAGCTACCTTACGCAGCATCGACTTTAACGTCGAGTTCAATCTCTCGCACATGCCATTAGCCTGCGGATGATAAGGGGTGGTAGTGATGGGTTGTATACTGAATAAGCGGAACAATTCCTTCATCATCTGCGACGTAAATTGCGCGCCCCTATCAGACAGAATTTGCTCTGGTATTCCTACCCTAGCGAAGATTGCAAACAACGCTTCCGCGACTGCCTCAGACGTTATGGTCCGCAGAGGAACCGCCTCTGGCCATCTCGTAGCATTACATATGACCGTTAAGAAAAATCGATTCCCCCTATCGGTCGCTGGGTGAATGGGGCCAACAAGGTCTATCGAGACCTTTTTAAACGGTTCCGAGACCGTGGGGATCTTCTGAAGAGGGGCCTGGGGTGTACGACCCTTATGCGTCGTCTTTTGGCACGCACTGCACGTCTTACAATAGACCTGCACATCTCTGTGGATCGATGGCCAGTAAAAATTTTTAAGAACCCTTTCTTTGGTTCTAGCTATCCCCATATGACCCGCTAATGGGACATCATGTGCCAAATGCAATACTGTTGCGATCAGCAACGCTGGCACAACGACCTGCTTTAAAATGGAGGACACCGTTACATACTTACGGAACAGAATGCCCGCCTGAACAATAAAGGAGGACGACCCGTTCTTATATCTCCTCGTTTTCTCGGTTCGCGCTTCCCCAAAACATGGGTTTAATGATGGGTCCTCCCTTTGTAATCTCGCCAAGCGCTCTGGCGTGATATCTAGGTTGACCGCTGGCGTAGCCAAAGGTCTAATCTTATCTTTATCAGCTACCCGTCGCCGTGTTTCGACCGCGGCGCAAAAGTCAATACCTTTTGATTGCGACCATGCTTGCACGTTCTCATCGGAAGGGGAAACTACCCGTGATACATTCCCAATGATGAGCTGGGCGCCTGGAAAACAACCAACGACTGCTTCGACTTCCCCGCTAAGGAAAGGTGTATCTATCATTATTTTTGCCATGGGTAATTTCTCAATGGCCCCCGAAAATTGGATGCACGGGACAGTCTCACCTGTAAGCTGTGAATCCCGAATGCAGTCCCTATGCACTCCCACAACGGTAGATCCTGTACCTCGTAAAACCGAGACCGGTTCGTCCCCAACAAACCCCGGATAAACCCTAAGACCACCTCCTGTATGACATGAATTTATAACGGGGATCTTTCTCCCACAAGGTAAAACACCGGAAGACAATAACTTCTCACAACTGGGACACTTAGAATACTGTCCGCCTCCGTTGTCCGCTGTAACACACGCGGCCGCATGATGAAATTTATTTGGGGAGCCTGGACTGGAGCTACTGTCCACGTTCGCCGCTATCCTACCTGCAGGGCAGTTCACGCTGATGTGATCTGCTCTTCCGCAGTTCCAACACTTCGCGGCCCTACACTCGCGGGACAAGTGACCCACGCGTCCGCAAGTCCAACACTCCGCTCCCTGTGCTGCCCTAGGCCTGGGTCCCCGTGACCCCTCGCGACCGGAACTAGAGTCCCTATGCCGTCGGTCATCGGCAAAGGTCACAACTCGCCCCCGGCCATTACCGCGACCTAGCCCTCCTGCTCGGTCAAACTTACCGGATCCATATGCCGGTGATTGGTGATAGCCCCTATGCTGCCCCTGGCCTTGCCCACTATAGGCACCACGCTGACGCGACCTGTCCCTAAGTCCTGCCGGCGACCCCTCGACAACGGCGACGTACCCGGCATCTTGGACGTACGCCCTGGCGACTGGTTTGGACGGATGCGCCGTACGGTATGCCTCCGCCAACTTAGACGCCTCCTGCACCGTCGCGGGTTCGTTCTCTTTCAGGAAAGCCACCAGATCTTTGTGGCACGACGCGTACAGCTGGTCACGGATCATTAAGTCTTTCAGTTTAGCAAAATCCGTGCCCACATGCGCCAAGTCTATCCAGTTCGCGAAATACTCCGTTAGTCTCGCGACGAAGGCAGCAAAGTCCTCCCTGGTATCTGCACGTGCTCGCCTAAACTGCTCCCGGAAATATTCCTCGGTACACGCAAATCGGCGAAGCAGCAAAGCCTTCAGCCTATCGTAATCTTGCACGTCTTCGCGCTGTAGCTCTTTAAAGTAGGTTAACGCTCGCCCCTGCAATAGCGATGCCAGGTACGTGGCCCATAATTCCTTATTTTCCCCCCATTGCAATTGTGCGTTCAGTTCGAACCTGTAAAGGAAGGCGTCTATGTCGTCCTTCCGGTCGTCGAACGTAGGGAGCTTAATCCTAACGCCACCTTTATTGGGTACCTGCCGCTCAGCCGTTTCCGCTGGCGTATTCTTCTTGAGTTCTAACTCCGCAATCTTTACTTGTGCCTCTATCTCCTTTAACTTTATCTCCTGCTCCCGTTCTTGAGCTTCTATCTCCTTTAACTTAAACTCCCTCTCCTGCTCCCGTTCCTTAGCCTCTCTTTCCTGTTGCTTAAACTCCCTTTCCTGTTCCTTATCCTTAGCCTCTCTTTCCTGTTGCTTAACCTTAGCCTCTCTTTCCTCCTCCTGAGCCTTAGCCTCCTTTTCTCGCTCTCTATCCTTAGCACGCTCATCGCGCAAATCCGCCTGCTGTTCTTTAATCCAGCCGCGTAGCTCCTCTCCCTCCAGGCCAAGTTCCTTACCCAACTTCATTAGTTGTTGGAGTTCCGCCATTTCACAGATTTATGGTTATGGTATCTATTATAAGACGACCAACCTGTCGGTATGATCACTAACGATACGACCAGAGACCTGAGATCACACCAGATATAACAATACCCAGTTCAGAATACAATTCAGAAATTTACCTTTACAGCACAACTAATTCTATATCTACAAAATGTATAGCACTATTAATTATAAAGGAAAAAAGAAACGACAAGAATGAAGAAATATAGTAGAAGGACCACAAGTACGTCAAGGACAACGAACCAGACTAGGACAAAGCTTCTACAAAAGAAAATATAATGGAAAAAAAATGCAACCTACTACGCCGATTACACAACACGGTACGAACAAGAACAGAGTCTGAAAAAAAAAGAACGTATCTACAGATAGGGAGGAGAAGGACAAGAGAAACGTCTTCCTAAAACACGAGGAAGATAGAACGCTACAATCTAAACAAAAATACAGGTCCCTATAGAACTGTTCGCTGTGATGAACGAAGTTCCAAATTTAGCCCACCTCCCGAAGAGGACAAACTACGCTCACCACAGCAAACCCGCGCCACCGCCCGTATAACCTATAACGACAACAACAGCAAAAACAGGGAAACAGACAGATGAAGAGACAGCCCTTAATCCAGGGCACAAAATTTTCACTTAACTTTTGAAATTTTGAGTAAAACTTCTCCCTTCAATCGGAGCTCTGGCTGCTCGTCTCCTCAGGCTGCACGCACACACTCTGGAAAGTTTAAATACACATTAATACCTATTCGTAGCAATACATGCATCAATACATATTCATCAATATACATAAATCATATCATGAAATTTCCATTCATCCCACGAACAAAGACAACAGCACGAATTCCTAGCACAACAGAAAAACAACTAGATATAACGAATACACAATGTCAAAATGACCACAGGTAAACAGGACGAGCCCCCAGTGTCACAACGGACGAGCCCCCAGTGTCACAAATCCCAGACTGGGAGATGTAATAAGTATGACAGGACAACAATCACGAACAAACAAGTTAACACTTAACAGAACAATCCATCAGACTCACACATTTATTAAACATAATTATACATATAATAGCGCAATTACATACATTATATTATTGAAATGACTGCCGTACAACGGCCTTATTCTCACACACACTCTCCCTCGGATCCACAATCCGGTAGTTACTCCTAAAGGCACTTCGGCCTCAGCCTCTCCCCTCAGGGTCTTAATAGCACATTAATAATTTACTGGCACCGCAGTCTCTCAATATCACCTTCCTAGCGTCACACACCTTAGCATTCCCCTCGCACCTCAGCAGGGCAATAACACATTATTATTTCCATAGCCATCAACAGGGCAACAACATAGTATCAGTTCACTAGCCTATCAACATGGCAACAATATAGTATCTCATTCACTCTCATATCTACGTCCCTGTCCGTGACCTGACTGCCACGACTTTATGTGCCTCTACTGTCCTGCACTGACAGCCTCACTTCTGGCCTATGTATGGCCTCCGGCCCTATGCTGGCCTATCCCCTGTGCTCATCGAGGTGGCTCTGCGGCCCGTCCCCGACACCAGTCATAACTGGAAAGACTCTCACTAGTCTTCTCGACTGCTTCCCTTTATGTCCACCCGATGGGCTTTTATTCACAGGTCCGATCCGTAGGACCTTCTAACTTGCAGTGATAGTAATCCAGCGCTTTCGCCTCATTCAGACTTCCACACCACTCATACACGCATGCTTTTCCCACTTGTCTGCATGAGTTATTTTTACTCTTCCCCTTTTACGTCTTTTCCTATCCGTCTGTCGTGAGCTCTTCTTATTCTACACCCGCTCTGTAGCAATCCCCTTAATTGCACTCACTCCACTCGTGACAGTAATCATTATTTTATTATTATTATCTCATTACAGTCAACAGAGCCAAAGACATAATTATTCGCATTCCTTCGCACTCTCGATGTCTGGTAGATTGGTAGAGAATGTTACCCCAGCATCATATTGTGCAGGGTGCCATTAATATTAGAAAATTAAAAACTGGATATAGATCCCGCATTAGAGTTAGACATCAAAATAAACAAGCGCCCCCCCCCCCCCCCCAGTCTCTCCTAGGTCTAATCTCACATGGCCGCAAATAGACATTCCGAAATGAAAATACTGAAAAATAAATAAAATAAAGGCGCTATCAATGCCCAACTCATCTCCAGTTTACTTCCACTGTTTGTTTATGTACACTCTGTTCGAGTCATTGTCTTCTGTTTTGGGCGTGCAGCGCTGGCTTTTTCTGCACAGCCGCAATTAATGTGTCATTGAAACTTGCTGATTCCATCTTGTATTGCCGGTTGCTATACATCATTAAATGCACTACTCCTACTGTCTGCTATGACACACCAAGCCCACACGCGAGAGACAGTCGAGAGCAATTTTAGTGCTGCGCTAAGATGCTTCCGATACAAAAAAGTATCGAGAGCACGCCGAGGCAGAATTGCAAGCGGGACGGAGGTACTGTGGCGGCGATGTTGAAAAACTCCCGCTTCCTCGGTTATCGTACTACGAGTTCACCGGGGTCATGCGCTGATTTCGACAAAAATGTACTCAAACTAGCCACTTTCTTTGACTTTGACATCTACGCGGACTGAAAATTGATAATGGTTGCATTGTGCGCGTACCCTAATTCACAGTCAGAAGGCTTCTATCACCGCATACACTAGGGTTCAAATTCCAATTGCACATACCTGGTGATTTTACAGGGTCAAACCACTCCGTAGGCCATGTTGTGTACCTGAGGATAATATCCGGGACATACTAGGTAGCCCCTATCACGAGTGGCTCAAGTTTTTACCGTGTCAAGATAGTCTTCTGTTATGGATGTCACGTTGCATAATATTAAAACTGGGCCATGCTAGCACATAATTACACTGCTTGTATTTTATGACTAATCTTGATGTTGACGTCATTTGTGGAGAGATGTAAGAAAGAGTGAGAAAAGAACATGAGTTTTAGTGGCAAAATTCTGCATTTAATGATAAACATATTTACATATTTTTAAGAAAAAAAAAACGCCTTTTCATGGAGTAAAGTCCAAAGGTATAATCGGAAATTTCATTCTGTGCTTCTGTTTTCACATCGAGATAGCCAAATGTGCAAGGCTCGCAAGTTGGCCAAGGGCTGCTACTGAATTTAAATTTAATTAACCTTTGGTTTGCTCTTCATACTTTGCTCCACTTTACCCCCTCCCTCCCTCGCCCCTCTTCCTTATACACACACTGTGCAATTCCGTCTAGTTCCAACTTATTTTCATAAGAGCTTAATAAATCTCTGTCGCGAAAGCGTTATTGTTTGGCTGCAGTATATTTTTTCCTAAGAAAATGACACATAGGGAGTGTTTTCTTCTTAGGAAAAATACACTCCTGGTTGATGTTTTTTTGCTGAAAATCTTTTCGATTGATCATCCTTTCTTGTTTTGGCCATTAGGTACGAAATCACCTTGTATACTATTTTTCTATGCGGAAAATGTAGAATGATAAACGTGGACAGAATTGAAAATTAACAATTTGGACTAAGTAAAATTCTGGGAACGGGCTTTACACTTCGCGTAAAAAGCCTAAGTCAAACAGGCTGGGACACTTGTTGCACTGCCTTTTGGGGGCCGGGGACCTTCAGCCATCTCTCCCGTTTATTTGATAAGTCTCGCCACCAGTCGGGATGTGACCCGTAGATGCCGGTCGTTTCGAGGGCAACGGATTGAAATAGATAAACAAGAAAAAGAGCTGCCAATGGGATATCAAGGAGTAATAATTACCATTGCCCAGAAGCCTTCAAGAAGTGTTGTATTTCCTGACAAGGCGATTATGCAGGAATGCTTGTCTCTAGTGTGTGAATAATGAAGGCTCCAATTATAATCTCACACCGGCATTGTAAAGACGCAGTTGTTTTTCTATTGTACGGCATTACGAGATTGTGGTTGTAATGTCTTTATGTGACACTCGAGTAACCGAGAAGTTTGTCAGTCCCTGTATTCGACAAGGGGCCAAGCCTAAGACGAACAAATGCCAAAGAAGCTTAATTTGAAAACCATCAAAAACTGTTTACAACAGAGGCTCGCGCACAATAACACTGACCGAAACATCTGTATTAAAAGATTGAGGGAAGGGGGTGTTACAAATTATAGAGGCTGGCGTTGAGGCAACCAATATAATCATCCATGGAGGAGGAGGGTACGGAATAGAGGCCATAATATTCATTCATTTCCAGAACATGAATGTTGTCAGGGTTAGGACTAGAATTGCCGTGCTGGGTCACGGGTTTGTTTATTTCATGTCATCATTGATTTTGGCCAGTGCAAATGTCCTTGAACTATTCCCGTGGACAGTTTGTTTTTGTAACGCTTTTTCTTGGGGATGGAAAGAAGGTGGGGCAAGATAGAACGAATGGATAAATTAACAGTGACGGTGCAGTTTTCGACCCCGTGGTTTGGGTGTACTTTAGCAAGGGAAGACGGGGCGAATAAGGAGTGAATAAATTCGTACATAAAACGTAGAGGGTGGAGAGACTTTGCGAACGCTTTTGACATAGTAAATTAACTTTGTCTGTTACTATTAATAGACTGCGAGCTGAGCTCGAAATGGATGCACCAATCAAATTTGAGCAGTTGGCTGGGGTTGCAGAAGATATAAGCGAAGCCATCTTTAGGTTTATCCACTCCATGCAGATCCTTTCCTCCTGCGAGGGTGTCGGCGAGATTCAGCCTGAGAGAATCATGAGACTGTTAAAGACATGTCTATGTCCTTGATAGACAATGAATTTACCCACAGCTATTTTCTCCAGTTCCCTGATATTGTTTCAGGGAACCAATCGTAAGTTTTGAGACAGTGCGTCGACGATGACGTGAATCTGACCCTACTTTTCCAGTAGAAGTACTACCAAAGGATGCAAGACTATAATGTTTTTACTTGCCATTAAGATCTAGACTGAGTGACTGATATACACATTTGTAAATTGTAATTTGATGTGTCTGGATGAGGCTGGGGATTGCCAGCCCATCCTAGAGCAGATCTAGATCTATCTTAACTACGTCAGTGTGTCTTGACGGTTTGATCCTTTATAAGCTATTACTGAGTTAATATTGTCGTCTGAGACATAAGAATATTATTTGTGAGATAGTAGGCAGACTATATTTCTGAAGATAAATAATTACTAAGTAAACTGTGAATGAGTCAGAATGATATAGATTTCCTAATCTTTTAAGAATCTAGAGGAGACTTCTAGTTATGTATTATAGTATTTTCATTTGATGCTGCTGATGTTGTCCTTTTAATATGTAACGATAGACGAAATTGTTAGGAATTTAAGTAATAAATTTGTGGCCCTACAAGGTCCTTGATATAACTTACTCGAAATTGTTATTAGTGTATGTGGCATGGTATGGCAGAGTAATTAGTAAAACCTCTCGATTATTATTAAATGCAGTCGAACATCTAAATTCCATAATATACCACCCCATAACACGCGAGGGCATACCCCAACCCGTAACAAATGTAAGAAAGATCTTACTTTTTAAAAAAAAACTGCTTGGTTGGCAATGATAGGCCATAACTTCTCCATGTACATGCTGATAAGAAGTATTATAACTAGTCCAATAAGAGCATGCCGTGACGACAATATTATTGCACATTAAGCAGTTGACTGAAACGTGATAACACAGCTGGGGAAGCCTGTTACTGTTACTGTGTAAGTATTATATCTCTATCTATCTATCTATCTATCTATCTATCTATCTATCTATCTATCTATCTATCTATCTATCTATCTATCTATCTGTCTATCGGTCTGTTTATCTGTCTACCTGTTGGTCGGTTTGTCCATGTATCACTTTCCCGTTCGTTTTGTAATCTTACCAGTCCGTACATTCCTCGCTCGAGTGTTTATTTCCTGGAAACAGCAGTCCACTATTGGTCACAGTGGTTTGCCCTTGTCGAACATAATTACGATCATCTTTCTTTGGTATATCAGGAGGGACTTTCGAGGCGGTTTCCACGCACTCCCGCATTGTCGCAGGCCATTGAGAAACGACATTTTCAGGATAGATCGAGTGAAACGTGATAACACATCTGGGGAAGCCTGTTACTGTTACTGTGTATTATATCTATCTATCTATCTATCTATCTATCTATCTATCTATCTATCTATCTATCTATCTATCTATCTATCTATCTATCTGTCTATCTATCTATCTATCTATCTATCTATCTATCTATCTATCTATCTATCTATCTATCTATCTATCTATCTATCTAGCTTTTACTCAAATATTATTACAATCCCATGCTGTAGTTCCCAGATTTTGAGGAAATTCTGTGTCTTTTCTTCTGACAATTCAAAACAGGTACATAAAGGCTGTTACCTTTTCTTTGAACACAAGATTTAGTAAATCAATGTTGTTCCTATTATGGAATCCCAGAGAAGATGGTGAATCTTATCAAGAGCATGTACGAGGGGACAAGTTGCAGAGTCGTACATGATGGTGAGCTTACTGACAGCTTTGATATCAAGACTGGTGTTAGGCAGGGTTGTTTGCTGTCCCCATTTCTGTTTATCCTGGTGATTGATTGGCTTATGAAAGAAACCACCAGTGGAGGAAGAAATGGCATACAATGGACCCCATGGACACAGCTGGACGATCTAGATTTTGCAGATGACTTGGCACTATTGTCGCACACACACGACCAGATGCAAGCAAAGACTACAGCTCTAAACAAAATTTCAGAATCTATTGGATTGAGGATACATCCCGCGAAGTCGAAGGTCCTAAAAATTGTTGCACCCCTAAGCGAACAAGTCACAGTAGGAGATCAACCACTGGAAGATGTAGAGTCCTTCTGCTATCTTGGTAGTATCATTGACAATAAGGGAGGAACAGAGGCAGAAGTCAAAGCACGAATTGGAAAGGCACAGGCAGCTTTCACATCCTTAAGCAAGATTTGGAGAACCAAGGATATATCTCTAAAAACAAAGCTGAGGATATTCAACTCGAACGTGAAGTCAGTCCTGTTGTATGGATGTGAGACTTGGAATGCGTCCCAGGCCTGCATAAAGAGAATCCAAGTTTTCATCAACAGATGTTTGAGGAAGCTACTTAAGATCAGATGGACAGACAAGGTCAGCAATGAAATTGTATGGAAAAGAACAAGACAGAACCCAGTCAGAGAGGAAATTGGCAGGAGGCGATGGAGATGGATCGGCCACACTCTCAGGAGGCCAGGAAACAGCATCACGAAGAAGGTATTGGACTGGAATCCCCAGGGCAAGAGATCAAGAGGAAGGCCGCGCGGAACGTGGAGAAGAGCCAGAGAAAATGATGTGCAACGAAGCGGAAAGACTTGGAATAATGTAAAGAGGCTGGCCCATGATAGAGAGGGATGGAAGGTGTTTGTTGGTGGCCTATACCCTGATCCAGGGTGAGAAAGGCAATGATGAATGTTGTTCCTGGATAACAGGCTCAGCAAATGTGACTTGAAGGACAATAATGAAAAGTCGTTGAATAAGACCACAGATAACACAGGTGCCTGGGTTGAAATATTAGTAAATAGAATATTACATTGTTTTGTCGAAGGATTTGACATGTTTTGTTATCTTGATTTCCTAAGTTTTTGTGATTTCTTTTTTTTTTTCCAATTAAAACCTCACATCTGATTATAAAACAGAGCAATCAACAATGTTAGTATTCATTTTCTTCCTATCAAAAGAAGAGGATTCAGAATTCATTTCCCCTGCTTAAAAGGTAAGGTGGTAGTAGAAGTAAAGACGAAAAACGGTGGCAGGAATACAGTCGTGATACTAACATGTGATATTAAAGTTATTCTGTTTGTATATAAGTGCATCTTAATGACAGTGATTAACTCTCATACTGCCAGGCCGGTTGGCAATATAAGACCTGGAATCTTGGGAAACAAAAGAATGTCTTTATAGTATTATTAAAAATTAATCGAATTTGTGGGTAGAACGATGCAGAAATGAAGGGTTAAAAAAGGTTATCAATTCTATATTCTAAAGCTTGATATACAATGTATTCGGAATCTTTGACCATAAGGGATAATATTGTTTTCGATTTCATTTCCTGGTTATTTTTTCCCTACCTACTACGAATCATCTGAAATCCATACCAATGTTTTTATTTACCATTCTCTTGCATTACGACTACCGGCGGAACAAGCTAGGAAGTGAAAATACGTGTATAAAGTATAGAGTTCGTGAAATAGTCAGTTGCGAGACAAAATAATATTGTATTGAGGCAAGCATGAGCAATGCGCACGAAATATTGTGGGACTAAAGCTGTGTTTACATACGCACGGAAACAGCAATGGAAAAGTCAAAAATCCGTCAGGAAGTAAAATGAAAGAGTGTTTCCGTGTGTAAAGAAACGTCAAAAACACCTTCTTTTGCTATTTCTTTCATCTTCCTCTCAAATGTTCAAATCCAAGTAAACCAACTCAAGCCATGGCAGATATAGGATCTCGTACTACGGACTGTTGATTGATGCTGATATGTTCATTATTTCCAAAGACGAATTTGTGACAGTTTTTAAAAAATGTTCGTCACATATCCTAAATCAGCAGGAAGTAGAGATGGCGGACGATTTGTGGACAATACCAGAATTACTGAAGTACTGGAACGATCATGACCCAGACAAAGAAGTGTTTATTTTCCTGAACAAGTATGGCCGCACAGACATTTGTACGCCACGAGAACTCTACCAAAAGGCTGGGAAATTCGCTGCAAGATTGCGTCAGAGTGGATTTAATCATGGTGACGTCATTTCTAACGCTGTACCCAATTCACCCGAGAGACTTATCACTGATCTGGGCATTTTGATGGCCGGTTGCACTACTCTCAATTGCCAGGTAATAATAATCAGGTACAAACGTTTCTATATTGTTTCAAGGAGAGTTCTCCATATACCTGGTGAAAATAGTCTATGAATGGCCATAGCAAGGAAGATGTAATTTCGAAAAGAACACCAAAAATGTATTCTTTTGAGCAAGACCCAGCTTAAGGACTATTTTGGTACTCGTGTCCTTAATTCTTGACGTATATTGTGTCGTTCTTCCCTTTGTATAGCCTTTCTTTTTCCCTTGTAATGTACATTTGTTTGGGCCAGGGAAGTCAAGTGATCATAAAATATAGTGCTATTACCGTTGGTTATACTGCATTACCATTTCATTTATCGTATTTCACCTCAAAGTTACATTATATCTATTTCAGATCTGTGAACGGGATGGCGCAGATTTCTGGCATGCACTAAGCGTTTCCCAGTGCAAAGGTATCATTGTTCCGGTCAAGGACTCTAACTCTGCTTTTCAGCTTCTCTCCCCTTACCTCCAAAAAAGTAATCAAGGGACACCAGAATGTCATGCATTGAGTTCACCCAAAGCTGGGAGCCTGGAGAATGCGATTCTGATCACAAGAGATTCTTCAAGTGATGGTCCATCTGCCGCCACATGGAGTGCTCTACCTCTGCAAACTTTACGGCAGTTCAATGACGAAATTGTCATGCCAAAAACGTCACCAAATGACAACGCCTATATTTTCACAACCTCTGGATCAACAGGTTACTGCAAGCTGGTTCCACGGACCCATGAAGAACTACTGAGTTTCAGATGGAATAATCGAGCTGACACGAAGTACTTTAATGATCGACCACTGGGCTGGATGGGAGGATGTCCCATTGCTTATTTCACTTATTGCAGCAAGACAGTTTTGCAGGTCGTTTTTTTTTTTTTTAATTACTAATTTAGTATACACCGGGGTTTTCTTCCTCCAAAAGGGTGTCTGAACTGTTTTTGTTGTTGTTCTGCAATTTTCAAATGATGATCTCTAGGGCCATGATTTCTGAAGGGTTTGAAGAAGTTTATGAAATGATTTGAAATAACGGTCTACTTTAGTGCATATATGTACACGTCGAGATCGCCAGAATCTGTTTGTTAATTTTATTTAAATTTAACACCAGTCAACAATTATCTTTTTTTCTTACATGTCGTTAGGGTGACAACGACGATGATGATCATCATGATACTAGATGATGATGATGATGATGGTTATGGTCAGAGTGATTTCATCACATGCTTCTTTAAATATCCTAGAAAAAGATTGATAATGGCGGTGAAAAGGCCGATCGTGTTTCTGTTAATGATTATGAAGATTGTAGCATTTCAATTGTATTTTCTATATGAAGATCAATGCTTTTCACATAATTTTCAGTCACTAAGCACAGAAGTATTTGATGATCCCCCGAGACAGACTCGGAAGTTATTTGTAAATGGCCTGCCTCCCGGTATGAAACATCGAAGTTTTCTGTAACAAAAGTGCAATTTTGGAGCCAGCTTACCCCGAGAAACTCTCAACAATAATAGTAATTCTCCACATATTTAAAAAATTAAATTTCACATCTGAATCTAACGTCCATGTTCTTTACATCTCACAAATTTTTGTCGGTTAGAATGTTTGGCCTGAATTCAGCACAGCATGACCATTTTTATTATAACATGCTATAATTTTGCCATCTTCACTGCGTTTTGGGGGTTGTCGTTTTTTGTTTGTTTTTTTGTTTTTTCATTATTCCTTTTTAGAAGAAGTAGGCGATCTTCTTTTGTGCATTGTCCTTTGCTTCTGTTGACAATGTTACAGTTATTTTAATATGTCACCAAATAAGAAATGCATTTATGTTCTAATTCCAAACCTTAAAATCCTTTTCAGGACACATTCGACGGATTGCAGGCTACTCGACCTCAAAATATCTGGAAGCAGATTGAGGACGAAGAATGTTTCAATGCGTTTATGCTTCCCAATTGTGCCCTAGAAATAGCTGAAGTATTCAAAGGGAAAAGACCAAAGTACAGGCTGCCGTTAATATTTACAGGTGGACAGCCTATTAAAAAGGTTCGACTTGTCTGAAAGAAATGTAACAATTCTGTACCAATATTCAAGCCAAATAACATGACTTGTAGTCTCTTAATGACAAACTATCTTCCCTACCCTATAAGTACGAAGCAAACAAGCACACATATACACATATATATAATAATATGCACATACACACAAACTGAATGTTCATTTCGCCAGCAAAAGGAGGATTATCTGTTTAAAAAAGTAAAACGGATCTTTTGTCAGCCTGAAGGACAGACCGCTGTCTTAAATATCACACCCTCCCGCCAATAGATGGCTTAACAATGGTTGTAGTGTGTTGTGATAATCCAGTAGCTGAAACATGCCATAATAAATTACATGTAGGGTAGTCTTTATATCCGAAATTGTCCCATCTATGAATGAACCACATAATTGAAACTCGTGAGCCCATGACGGCATCACTTCCTGCCGACTGTTTGATCCGGAGAGGTTATTCAGTGGAATCTTTTCTGCGTGCGTTTCAGAAATGATGTGTTGTTCATTTTATTTTATTTTTAACGGACGTTAATTATGAAGTTTCGAAAACATGCGTGGGTTTGATGAAACCACCAGCACAACATTTAAAGAAGAAGCTTTTAATTGCTGCAAAATGAGCTAAATATTTAGCGTCCTCGACAGCGTTCTGCGTTATAGTATTCTCGCCCGCAAATACGAGAGACCGGTGTTACAATGTTACATAGGTTCAAACTGATTCACGTAGGCTAAAAGAGAGAAAAAAAAATCTTCTTCTTCTTCTTCTTCTTCTTGATGATAATGATGATGATGATGATGATGATGATGATGATAATGATGATGATGATGATGATGATGATGATGATAATGATGATGATGATGATAATGATAATGATGATGATGATGATGATGATGATGATGATGATGATAATGATGATGATGATGATGATGATGATAATGATGATGATGATGATAATGATGATGATGATGATGATGATGATGATGATGATGATGATGATGATGATGATGATGATAATGATGATGATGATGATGATGATGATGATGATGATAATGATGATGATGATGATGATGGACAATGATGATGAATTGGTTCGTCATTTATCTGGTGACAGTTTAAATCATGTTCATGGGTGAATAGCACTTGCCGAGTATTTATGACACATAATTTTTTCTTTCTTGTATATTTCTTAATTTCTACTTTAGTTCATAGTACATTCTAAGTAACTTCTAATTTTCATTTGTCAGAATATAGTGGAAGCCGCTAAACTGCTCGCTGATGAGGTTGTGATTGGCTACGGTGGGACAGAGCTAGGCCTGGTCAGCATGATAAACATTACTGATGTCTCACAATTCAAGGATTTTTTGAGTGGCCGAGTTGTCCCCAGTGCCCAGGTGCGCGTGGTGGATGACCAGTGGTCAGATGTGCCTCCAGGCAAAGAAGGAAACATCTTGGTCAAATGTAATTATCACCTACTGTTTTGTGTTTCTATGTTAGTCATGAGCTTACTGCGCAACAGTACTATATATGCCCCTGTCTCTTTTGCATCGGTTTTATGGACCATTGAGTTAAACGTGACCTCCTGCACTAGCGCGACTGAAACAAGTATTTCTCGCTAGTTGATTATAATTTAAGTAGACGTCTGACTCACGATCGACACAAAACAGGCCTGAAGCAATGCCTTAATAAGCCTAAATATCTATCGGTTCGTTTTATCTGACGTAACAAAAGCCGCACACTTCACTTTTTTTTTCTGTTTCAATCGATCACCTGTGATTGCTTAAGAGATCTTGGTGGTGATAGCATTGCAGTATCGTCTCAATAGGCACTAAAAATATATTTATAATAATTACAGCCAATAACATTTTACCTAAGAGCATTCTGTCTCCATAATGGGACCTTAGTTCTTGTTTGTTCTGTTGGATGAACTACGAGTGGCTAATGTGGTTACTGCGTGGGTTCAATAGTAACTCCCTTAAGGATACACAGGATTAACAAACACAGGGTTCTGCTGGCAATCTTATTTATTCAATAAGCCTAACAACGGTATCACTACCAAACAAAAAAAAAAGGAAAAAGAAAAAGAAGCCCAACAAAAGAAGCCCAACCAGCCATAAGCTGGAACAAGAGAAAAAGACAAAAATATGATTAGGATATAATGACAACATTAATCAGGCAATCAATGGTGGACATACATAGTAATAGTATTAAGTATTAAATCAAACAACAACAACATACATGTAATATAGAATTTAAGCAATAACCAACTGGATATGGATGCATGGAATAAAATAGCGCTAAGGTTAATGAATAACTACAAGTGGCTATATCATATACACAAGGAGTTTCCTAGTACACTGGCAACATAAACTAATTAATGTACTAATCAAAGTATGAAGGACATAACAAATGAAGGGGCAAGAACACAATAGTTTCGCTCCACTGAGCCGGTGTACAACACATCCAGAGTGGCCATTCCATTTAATAACGCAGTGGCCAACATGGCCCACTGACCGTCCATAACACAGACGCTGCATCCCAATGCAGGCCATCCTCATAGGCCCACTCCCATTATTAGTACTAACCCGCCCCAGGGCTATTGTATTGGTTACTTCCCTTCCCAATCGATACTGAAGGGTCATGCCCTTTGACCTTAGCCGCGGAGCTATGCCGCCAGGCTAACATGTGCATGACACACCACTAGATACATAAAGTAATGTGTACATTCCTTAAAATGAGACTGTCCTTCACACACTTACGAAACTCATAGAAGCATAATACATCTGGATAACTATAATACATGCACATGATATATATATATATGTCGGCAAGACTCATTGCAACATGTGTAGACTCATTGAAACATTGTTCATCCACCGCCGCACATCGAACAATCCTGGGGCTCACCCATGTGAGGCCCAACTAATATTATACATCTCCAATACATGTAACTAATTACACATCTTAAACACTAAACACGCAATCACAATCACACTGCTCTCTATAGCATAGTGGTACTGGCAAGGTACACAAATACCCGTAATACAATCAAGCGTATAGTGCCGCTCGCTGTAACATAAGCCATCCACATCAACATGTCAGGAAATCCTCACTGCCTACCACAACAAGGCAATGCTACACATACACTATATATATGCACACAAGCAAATCTTGATAGCTTGGTTAGCGAGCCATCATTATCATCTAGCACCGCAAACGTTAACTTTGACAATAAAGTCACAATATCAAGACACTGTACTGCAAAGCGCATCTTACACGAATAATGACAATGGCAATTACCGTTGAGCCGGACTCATAATGGTCTCTGTAGATCAGCATTCTCTACGCGGCATCCAAGAAAGGGGGGGGGGTGCGCAAATTAAAGTCACTTCTAATATAATAGTCTCCAACTTACCCAAAGTTTCTCCGGGTCCTGTGCTACCGCTACATGCCTTATGGGGCGGGGTGGCGATGGCAAGCGTCGGCTCTGTCTCTGCGTCTATGATGGAGTGTCTTGACCACTCGAACCGCATCTTATTTATGAGCCCGCGCGGACGTCCGAGAGAGCTATTACGTAGCCCGTGTTGCACAAGTGAAAGGCTCGGACATGGAGTCCAGCCCGACAACATAACCGGTTAGGGTCCTAACACAATCGAATTTACAGTACGGTTAAAAGGGTGCACACAAAAGTCAATTAGGTATCCCAGTAAACTGCAGAAATTACTCTAACGACCCCTCCAGCAATAATTGAATAAATTTGACCCAGGTCGGATTTATCGGGGATAACATGCGTCTAACTCGTGGTTTACTTTAAATCCGAGATCCTCTTATTAATTATTTCAATAGGATATGTGCATCAAAGTACAACAAAATTGGTACCATTATAAAGTAGAAACTTGCTGCTAAAATTCTAACTGACTACTTATACCAGAAACTCGGTAGTAGTTTTAATATAAATTTTCAAAGTGTCAGGACTAACAACATTCGACAATTTTGTGCGGGATACTTTCGTCCATTAATACGACGTATCTCCATTGATAACAAACGTTATCAAGAGTACCTATTTTGTACCGATAGGGTATTGTCTACTCTCAAAAATGAATTCGGGTTCCCGTCTTTCTGTCGGTGGATAACAACGAGTGAGCGAGTTGTAAGAAACTCAAAGCCATGATATAAGAGTTGGAAGCCCGGTACATTTCCAACTGACCAATCAAAATGCGCGCTTTTCACCGTGATGTGAATAACGGGTCCCGCGCTAGTATTACAAGGGAAATAATCCAATTAATGGTACTCGGCCAAGTGTCCCTAAACTACTATGAGTGGCCGTCCCTCACTCACGCACTAGAGCTACCATGAAAGCACGTTAAAAATAAAAAGTCGTTCATCCTCTCACATTCTCCCCTGCTAAGTCACGTAGTCCCTTACGTGACACATACATCAATTCAAAGGTTTACAAAAGACCACTGAAGGTATAAACAAACTCTAAGGGGCTATGATACCATCACTTAGAGTAGAACAATTGCAAATTACACACGGTGAACCGAAGTACAACAATGGTCCATCCTCTTTATAACTACTAACAGGTGGCGTGAACCGGCTAAGTTACTACTGGCATCCTGAAGATGTACACAACAGTCTCAGCTCTGGCTGTAGTAAGTTACATCATATGGACAAAACAACAGGTCCCAGACCTGCAACGGTGGTCCCAGACCACTATCAGGGTTAACGTAGGATCGAACAGTACAAAAAAATACAATATGCTATAAGGGCACTAGGGCAATGAAAAAGGTAAGGTCAACATAGGCATAAAAGTAATTGTAATTAAGCTGTGGAGAAAGCTAACATGGGCATACTCTCTAACTTAAAATCTTGAGGCGGAGCTCCCTTGGATTCGGTGGTCTATCATCTGGCCTGATGGAAACTCGGGGGGGTCTTGATGGGTGCGCTCCCCTGCTCTTTCTGCACTCACAGTCAATGTCTAATATTAATCACTAATGAGAGTCAGAGGTCCAATCTCTGGGGTTGTCTGTGTGGGCGGCTGGACCGTCGCACAGGAGGTAGGCGCTGGGAAGTTGTCATCCCAGGTTGAGGGTCCGGTCGGGCTGCAGGTGGCTGGCAAGGGTGGTGAGCCGGGAAGTACCAAACATCGGTCGACGCAGGCAGTGGAGGCGGGTGCTGTGGATGTGTGTTGACCACTGGGGGGTGAAACAACCGCAAGAGGTCTCCGTTGACCGCAGAGGCATCTCCATCTGGGTTTCTGATGGTAAAGTAACCACCATGAGGCGGGGGAACAGACAGGACGGTGTGCACAGGAACGGGATACAGGTCCTGAATCTTGAGTTGATGTTGGAGGGCGTTGGTCTTCGTGGCTCCATGGTTCCTATGGGGTGGGGCAGGGGTTGGCTGGCTGGCTGGGCTTCAAACTAAAAATTTCCATGGCTGGGCTTTCTACACTACAAACTAACCCTTCTGTGTATCCCACTTCTGACACCAGAAAATGTTGGATGAACTACGAGTGGCTAATGTGGTTACTGCGTGGGTTCAATAGTAACTCCCTTAAGGATACACAGGATTAACAAACACAGGGTTCTGCTGGCAATCTTATTTATTCAATAAGCCTAACAACGGTATCACTACCAAACAAAAAAAAAAGGAAAAAGAAAAAGAAGCCCAACAAAAGAAGCCCAACCAGCCATAAGCTGGAACAAGAGAAAAAGACAAAAATATGATTAGGATATAATGACAACATTAATCAGGCAATCAATGGTGGACATACATAGTAATAGTATTAAGTATTAAATCAAACAACAACAACATACATGTAATATAGAATTTAAGCAATAACCAACTGGATATGGATGCATGGAATAAAATAGCGCTAAGGTTAATGAATAACTACAAGTGGCTATATCATATACACAAGGAGTTTCCTAGTACACTGGCAACATAAACTAATTAATGTACTAATCAAAGTATGAAGGACATAACAAATGAAGGGGCAAGAACACAATAGTTTCGCTCCACTGAGCCGGTGTACAACACATCCAGAGTGGCCATTCCATTTAATAACGCAGTGGCCAACATGGCCCACTGACCGTCCATAACACAGACGCTGCATCCCAATGCAGGCCATCCTCATAGGCCCACTCCCATTATTAGTACTAACCCGCCCCAGGGCTATTGTATTGGTTACTTCCCTTCCCAATCGATACTGAAGGGTCATGCCCTTTGACCTTAGCCGCGGAGCTATGCCGCCAGGCTAACATGTGCATGACACACCACTAGATACATAAAGTAATGTGTACATTCCTTAAAATGAGACTGTCCTTCACACACTTACGAAACTCATAGAAGCATAATACATCTGGATAACTATAATACATGCACATGATATATATATATATGTCGGCAAGACTCATTGCAACATGTGTAGACTCATTGAAACATTGTTCATCCACCGCCGCACATCGAACAATCCTGGGGCTCACCCATGTGAGGCCCAACTAATATTATACATCTCCAATACATGTAACTAATTACACATCTTAAACACTAAACACGCAATCACAATCACACTGCTCTCTATAGCATAGTGGTACTGGCAAGGTACACAAATACCCGTAATACAATCAAGCGTATAGTGCCGCTCGCTGTAACATAAGCCATCCACATCAACATGTCAGGAAATCCTCACTGCCTACCACAACAAGGCAATGCTACACATACACTATATATATGCACACAAGCAAATCTTGATAGCTTGGTTAGCGAGCCATCATTATCATCTAGCACCGCAAACGTTAACTTTGACAATAAAGTCACAATATCAAGACACTGTACTGCAAAGCGCATCTTACACGAATAATGACAATGGCAATTACCGTTGAGCCGGACTCATAATGGTCTCTGTAGATCAGCATTCTCTACGCGGCATCCAAGAAAGGGGGGGGGGGTGCGCAAATTAAAGTCACTTCTAATATAATAGTCTCCAACTTACCCAAAGTTTCTCCGGGTCCTGTGCTACCGCTACATGCCTTATGGGGCGGGGTGGCGATGGCAAGCGTCGGCTCTGTCTCTGCGTCTATGATGGAGTGTCTTGACCACTCGAACCGCATCTTATTTATGAGCCCGCGCGGACGTCCGAGAGAGCTATTACGTAGCCCGTGTTGCACAAGTGAAAGGCTCGGACATGGAGTCCAGCCCGACAACATAACCGGTTAGGGTCCTAACACAATCGAATTTACAGTACGGTTAAAAGGGTGCACACAAAAGTCAATTAGGTATCCCAGTAAACTGCAGAAATTACTCTAACGACCCCTCCAGCAATAATTGAATAAATTTGACCCAGGTCGGATTTATCGGGGATAACATGCGTCTAACTCGTGGTTTACTTTAAATCCGAGATCCTCTTATTAATTATTTCAATAGGATATGTGCATCAAAGTACAACAAAATTGGTACCATTATAAAGTAGAAACTTGCTGCTAAAATTCTAACTGACTACTTATACCAGAAACTCGGTAGTAGTTTTAATATAAATTTTCAAAGTGTCAGGACTAACAACATTCGACAATTTTGTGCGGGATACTTTCGTCCATTAATACGACGTATCTCCATTGATAACAAACGTTATCAAGAGTACCTATTTTGTACCGATAGGGTATTGTCTACTCTCAAAAATGAATTCGGGTTCCCGTCTTTCTGTCGGTGGATAACAACGAGTGAGCGAGTTGTAAGAAACTCAAAGCCATGATATAAGAGTTGGAAGCCCGGTACATTTCCAACTGACCAATCAAAATGCGCGCTTTTCACCGTGATGTGAATAACGGGTCCCGCGCTAGTATTACAAGGGAAATAATCCAATTAATGGTACTCGGCCAAGTGTCCCTAAACTACTATGAGTGGCCGTCCCTCACTCACGCACTAGAGCTACCATGAAAGCACGTTAAAAATAAAAAGTCGTTCATCCTCTCACAGTTCTTTCTCCATTTTCTGAAATACAATACTTGAGATTGTTTACTATGTAGAAGAGATATAACTAATGCACTCTTTGACAATCGTTTGAACTGCGTTCTGGCACTTATCAAGCTGTTTCACAGTTCTGATTCTTTCTAATTTCTAATCATCATCATCATAATTATTATAAAGGAAGTAAGGCCTCCAATGTAATCATGAAAGGCTTTCTAACCGCTGATCCTTAAATTCTACAAAATATCAGATTACGCATGGAAAGAGGTAAAGATGTGCGTGCATATAAGGTCTCGATGTTTACTTTATTTTTAATACTTTCTTTGATATTATGCCAGAACTGAGTTGAACAGAAGGAAGTGGTGCGACATTTTCCTCAACGAGGCTGCCACTAAACATAAAATTTGGATCGGATCAGATGCGAAAACAAGCACATCAATACAATCAGCACGTGTTTCGTTTGTTTCTGTCATTCAGTGTTCCCAGATCGGGCGGGAAACCGTGGAATAATACTAAAGCGGCAAACGTTTAACGTCGAATTTCTCGGTTGTGCAAAAAGTGGAGTTGGAACACACAAGAACTAACTTCGCGATAAAATAATTTAACCCCCCCCCCTCCTTTTTCCCCCATGATCATGGAAGGCTCAGACAATTAGCTGGTTTGATTTGGGACCTTGTACTTGCAGACCTTGCGGGTCACCGAGTTTTTTAAATTACATGTACATTTTTATATTACACTAGCTGAGGTTCCCGCCGCGAGATTCTGTTTTACACAGCGTTGCCGGAAAGCCAAACAAAGCTCTACTTCACCACCTCACCCTTTGTGACGATAATAAAATATCGCATGCGCAGTAAGAGGCATTTCCCTCTCCGCCATCGGCCAAATATAACTTATAGGTAGAATGCGCATGACACATTGTGCTTTTGTTTTGTTTTTCCGCCATCGCGATTGTTTGGCCGGTGGATCAGCTGATTAGTGTAACTTAGAGATAATTATATCGAAGCGGTTTTGTTAATTAAAATGCCTACTAGCTGCATTGTCGTTCATTGCTACGCGCGACAGGGGTGGAAAGGATGGATAAAAGTTGGTCAGTTTCCCCACCATTCGTGTAAACAAAGGAAAGGAAGTGAAAGAATTGACCGAACGTCGTTCGACTGTGGTGTGGTTGACAAGCTACCAACCAGCAGGAGTGACATAGATCTAGATCTAGATCTAGACATTAAAAAAAGTGAGTCGACCCATTCTGTTTGTGCCGAGCACTTCATCTCAGGTAGTTGTCAGTTTTAATTCTCCCTCTGCAGGCTAGTTAGAGCTGTAGGATTAGAGGTCTAGCGAGTGCAGTTATCTTCATTTTTACCGCACAATAAAGTCACCGACTAATAAATCTCAGTTATAATTGAAAACTTTCCTGTTGACTTGCTTTTAAGCAGTTCTAGATTTACACTGTGGCCTACAATGAATTGAAGATGACGCACTGGCAAGATAGGCTACTGATTAAAATTCACCAGAGATAGCCAGAATGCAGTAGTATGAGGAAGTGAGTCCTGAGTGATGAGGTATGGAATCACAGTTAGATCTAGATCTAGAACTGATCACACACACGTTGAATTGCAGCAGTATGAGAGACAGAGAGTGAGCCTTGAATTGTGAGATACAACATAATAATTCAATGTATCTGTATTACACAGATATGAATTATAAAATATGAAATCATAGGCCTAAAAATTAAATCTAATCTCCTATCACAGAGCTGTTGACCAGCAGCAATAAATATGAGAGATTGAGCCATGAGTGATGAAAGATAAAATTATGCTTAGATCTAGCCAGCATCACACAGATATGAGAGGGTGAGTCTTGAGTGACGAGATATATATGGATAATTAAATCTATATCAATACGACACAGATATGAGAGTGTGAGGCTTCAATGATGAGATATGTAATGATAATTAAATCTAGATCTAGATTTATATCACACAGATATGAGAGTGTGAGCCTTGAGTCATGAGATATTTAATGATAATGAAATCTAGATCTAGATTTATATCATACAGATATGATAGTGTGAGCCTTGAGTCATGAGATATTTAATGATAATTAAATCTAGATCTAGATTTATACCACACAGGTATGACAGTGGGAGCCTTGAGTCATGAGATATGTAATGATATTTAGATCTAGATTTATATCACACAGAGAAGACAGTGTGAGCCTTGAGTCATGAAAGATATGTAATGATATTTAAATCTAGATCTAGATTTATACCATAGAGGTATAAGAGTGTGAGCCTTGAGTGATGAGATATGTGTAATGATATTTAAATCTAGATCTTGATTTGTATAACACGGGTATGAGAGTGTGAGCCTTGGGTGATGAGATATAGCACGGATAATTAAATCTAGATCTAGATTTATATCACACAGATATGAGAGTGTTAGCCTTAAGTCATGAGATATGTAATTTGTAAAGATAATTAAATCTGGATCTAGATTTATATATTGCATAACAGGAGAGTGTGAGCCATGAGTACTGAGTAGATCCAGATTTCTATTACACAGATATGAGAGTATTGAGAGTGTGAGCCTTGGGTGATGAGATATGTAGCCTAATGATAATTAAATCTAGATCCAGATTTCTATCACACAGATATGAGGGTGCGAGCTTTGACTGATGAGATATCTAATGACAATTGAATTTATACCACACAAGCGGGAACCACAGCAATGTGTGAGAGCGGGTCTCGAGGGATGAGACGCAAAGAGTGTGTTCAACAACATTCTGCCACCAAGGAAAGTTTTCACGTTCTCGCGGCTATTTCTTTTGACTATTACATTGACTGGAGTGGGCATTACCCAAGGAATTCACCGTTTGTTCGGCTGTTATAAAAAATATAGCCATGTTAAAGGGAGGTGACTCCCAATTCCAATTAACAGGCTTTACCCAAGGAATTCGGTGACGTAATGATCGCCTGTGCGGTTATTATAAATAGCCACGGGGATTCCACAGAAGTCCCTCCTTTCCGGCAACGCTGTGTAAAAAAGAATCTCGCTCCCCGGCCCTGCCCGGGATAAATCGGTTTGAATATTGGTTTCAGTTCTGGGTGGTTATTATGGACCTGCTTCATCTGGCCTGTTCCTATTTGTTTATTTAATTTTTGTTTGTTTGTTTTTAAATAAGTCTTACTGCTCTGCCTTTGTGAGTTGACACCCTGTGCATCCCGTACAACAGCATGATTTGCGCACGGGTTAGTGTGTTTGATAGTGAACACATCGCAGGAAGTGATAACGAAACCTTAAAATGGCGAACCATGACTCGAAATAGATCTAAATGATGGCGAAACAATAAATTTCCAATAAAAAAAACTACTCCGATTTGAGACTTCTATTAAAAACTGTGCACCCTTACATCCATTCTGATGCACCATATAAAATTTGAAGTCTGAGTGTTGAGTGGTTCAGAAGCCTTTTGCAACGAAAAATCTCAAGTCCACAAATATATATAGTATAGATGATATCACCATCTCTGAATGAAATTCTTCAGAACTCTGCCTTTTGAAGAGAGTCGGTCGGTCAGATCGGGTATTAATTAGTTAGTCAGTCAGTCAGTCATTCCAGTCACATTTAGAAATGGCACACAGCATTGCATGGCAGTCTACATCTCAGTTTTGGTGACTAAAAACAAAACCCACCAAATGGATGTTGGAGAATGGTCGGGCATTTCCCCCGCGGCTGTCCTTTGCCCGTATTTTGTTTTGGAGTTAATAGGATTACAATTAAGATGTGGCCACTCACCCATGGACGAAGTCTTCAGGACTCTGCCTGAATAAGAGAGTGGGTCAGTCAGATCAGGCATTAATAAGTTAGTCAGTCAATCAGTCATTCCAGTCAGCAATAAACATTTTGCTTTCCAACTGAGATTATTCTGAGCGCTTATTAATCTGAACGTAACTTTTGGGATACGAGAGGTAACGTGACAATTTCATTACCAAGTGAGGCTGACGTCCTGAAACAGTCTGTCTGATGCCTTATTGTGTACTCTGTAATTTGTGCTAAAAAAAAAATGCAAAACATCTTTCTGTTATTACATTATTAATGTCCAGTCATTAACTTCAACACCAACAATAACTAATGAGACCATAATGCGCCAACCCGTACACTTCACAGAGTAAAATGTTTAGTTTGTCAGATCAGTAGTTTTTGTTTTTATTTGTTTAGCTTCACAGGTCTTTCGTCATTATTACAATTTCACCCCATCAAAGCCGATCTTCACACCTGATGGTTGGTTCATTTCTGGAGATAGAGGGATATTGGAGCAAGATGGTACACTGTACGCTCTTGGTAGAGACGGTGATATCATTAACCAGGGCGGTATTGTCATCGACCTGAGCTGGCCAGAAAAGATCATCAGTCAGTGTCCGGATGTGAGTGATGTCACTATGGTGGTTTTACCAAGTGCTGAAAGTGACGACAAACTATGCGCATGCGTTGTGCTGCGAAAGGGGTCCGGGCTGACAAAAGATCGTCTTCTACAGTTCTACAATGACAGTTTTGTGTCAAACAAAAGTTCGTTTTCACCAGTTGTGCATTATGTCATGTTCTATGACTCTTTTCCTTTCACGGTCACGGGGAAAATTGACAAGAAACTAATGCGTAAGGAAGCTCTGAAAGCCATGAAACCAGACTCAGCTTTGGGCAAAATGTGACAGTATTTTAAAGTTACTTGCATTGTGGAAAGAGAATCATTATAGTCTTTTTTTTAGATTTTCCCAAGACTTAGCATGCAGAGATGTATTTTAGCAAGATTTTGTTTTTCTTTACTTTCATGAGATTGTACACACTAGACGTGATGCCGGCAAGAGAGATTACCTACAATAATTACTATCGTACTTAAGGATGTAAGAAGCTAGGGTTGATATTTTATAAGCCTGAAGCATGTTATTGATGCGTTCTTTATTTGATACTTTGTTGTTGGAAGGATTACATTTCATTGATCTTCATCACTCATGTGTGGGATACATGACGCTCCCAAAGAGCTGTTTAAAAATGACTTCTTGCGTCATTTCGTGAGAACTGCATTTTGTATGTTGGCAGTAATGTCCTCAAAGGGACTTTTCTATGAAACTCTGAAAATGGGATGAGACTGGTCTCTGTCTTAGTTAGGAGGGGGATTTTTGGGTTTGGAGGAAGGGCAGTGTCTATCACTGTTAATTTTGTTTATTTATTAGTGTGTGTACACATACACATATTATTATGTGTGAGTGTGCGCGCACGCTATATGTCATAATTTCTGTAAATGTATTGTTGTGTATTCAATGATCACAACAAATTTCCTCGTACAAGGACGAATAAATTTTATCTTATCTTATCTTATCTTATCAGACATTTATTTATGAGATTGAGATTGACTGGACACACGTCAGATGAACAATCAAGAGTCTTGTTTACCCGGATACAAACTTTTTAAAGTTTAACACTGTAATCCTCATTGTCTATCATTATCTACATTTGTAGGCAGATTCTGATTTCTTAACTTTGACACATTTGCTGCTGGCCGCAGTGATCAACTGGCATGATCACATAACACACCACGATTGATCTAAAAGTCATCAGGCACAGAATGATTAGGCAGTCTAGGATCCTGTACTGCAAGATGTTAAAAATCCTAAACCCAGCTAAGCGTGCGTCATAAGGGAGAGTAATTTGAAAAAAAAACAATGATGAAGATTTCATGTGAGTACAATAAACAGATTCTGGGATACAGAGAGACTTGCATGACTTTGTTTTACTTATCCAAAAAAGGATAGATTCTAACACTGAAAATTAAAATAACGCAGTGACCACCTCATCTCTCCGCTCACCAGCCACTACTGCCATTGCCTTCGCCTCCGCCGAGGTGGATTTAAGTAGGTTATTAATGCATATTCCACGAGATTCTGGAAAAGAAGCTGCCAATGGGATATCAAGAAGTAATAATTACTATTGTCCAGAGGCTTTCAAGACGTGATATTTTCTGACAAGGCGATTATATATTGTAAGATTAGGACTGCTTTTCTCTGGTGAGTAACTTGATTAGAAGCGCCGTGGCTTTCTATTGCTCATGTTAGTTAATAGAGGTAAATGAAAGCTTCTTAGTTATTTGAAACAAAATAGTCACCAATGTGGATGTTCGTGCATAAAGAAAAACATACAAAATTATCTGCTATGGGAACCATTACAGCTAACGACGCTGTATCAGATTTAGCTTGAAAAGCAACAGCTTATAGCTTCAAAATCCCGAGGGGTCTCATTAAATTTGTTGTTTTGTTGTTGTTCTTCTTGTGGTTGTTTTGGGGGCCTGGGGGGACAATTTCATAGATTAGGTATACCAGCCGACTCTGGCATGACAAATCTTGGAAATTTTTTGTAACACGCCCAGCCGTATATCTGAAGCAAAGAGATGTAATGTCTTTATGTCACACTGGAGTAACTGAGAAGTTTGTCAGTTCATGTATTCGACAAGAGCATAAGCCAATCAAGTCTAGGGTACCCACATAAAGGCCACCAAATTCTGTCACCGAGCTACTAGGCGCTTTAGGTGAGAAGAATTGCACTATATAATTTCAACAACTGCACATAGAGCCCACCTACATTCGGTCCGTTTCAGCGCCGTAGGTGCTGACTTTTTTTATCGGAATCCAAAAGACATTCCTATTGCGCCGAAAGCCTCCGATGACACGGTGACGGGCAAGACCGTCGCTCGACAGGAAGGTGTGATGAATCATACTCATTTACGGCGAGCGGGGCTATTTTCTACTGACCAAACCACATCTGGACGGGACGATAGAGGAAATTTGATTGAAGATTTGGATTCAGCGGCCTTAAATTAACAAAGTCATCGAGCAGAATTTGTTTATTTTGAAAGAGAACAATTTTAAAAAATTTTTAATCATTTTAAAGACATGATAATTCAAAATGTTTAAAGCGAGCATCTGGCCAACTCAGTTTCACTCTGCACATTTCCACGTGGTGCTGTGAGTATTGTGAGCAGAAAAAAAGTACAAATAAAACCTACCAGGCGCAATGCACCGAAATTGTAGGCGGCCTTTATGTGTAGCATAGGCGCTCTAGGTGGTAACCGAAAGCTCCGACCTACGTCACACCGGCTTACTAGGCGGCCTTCCTGTGGTTAACTTAGGCCCCGTGTCCACTGGGACGATACGACAGGGACGGAAATGACAAGACACCGCAACAGGTAAATGCAACATCGATTTTTATCATTGTTTTAATAGTGAATCCCGTTTTAGGTGTGTCCACCCACAAGTTCAGACAAAAGACGTATGGTGGACAAGCGGCCTAAGACAAACAAAACAAAAACGAAACTGCTTTTTTGGCAATGACATGCCATATTTTCTTGCATGGATAATGATAAGTGTGAAATATAATTAGTGTGTTAAGAAACTGCAGTGTTAATAGCTGTGCATAAAGCAGGTGTCTGAAACGTGATAGCGCAGCTGGAAAAACCAGATTCTGTTACTCTAATAGTGTAAGTGTTATATCTATTTATCTATCTGTCTAGCTATGTATGTATATATCTATCTATTTATCTATCTATCTATCTATCTATCTATCTATCTATCTATCTATCTATCTATCTATCTATCTATCTATCTATCTATCTATCTATCTATCTATCTATCTATCTATCTATCTATCTTTCTGTCTGCCTATTTATCTATCTATCTATCTATCTATCTATCTATCTATCTATCTATCTATCTATCTATCTATCTATCTATCTATCTATCTATCTATCTATCTATCTATCTATCTGTCTATCTATCTATCTATTTATCTATCGATCTATCTATCTATCTATCTATCTATCTATCTATCTATCTATCTATCTATCTATCTATCTATCTATCTATCTATCTATCTATCTATCTATCTGTCTGTCTATCTATCTGTCTATCTATCTATCTATTTATCTATCGATCTATCTATCTATCGATCTATATATCTATCTATCTATCTATCTATCTATCTATCTATCTATCTATCTATCTATCTATCTATCTATCTATCTATCTATCTATCTATCTATCTGTCTATCTTTTTATCTATCTATCTATCTATCTATCTATCTATCTATCTATCTATCTATCTATCTATCTATCTATCTATCTATCTATTTATCTATCTATCTCTCCATCTATCTCTCTACCTATCACTCTGTCTGTCTATCTATCTATCTATCTTTTACGCACGACTATGTCAGAAAAACAGTTGTGCCACTGGCTATTTCTGTATCTGTCCATCTATCTCCGTGTCCTCCCAACCTGAATTACAATTATGTTATTACGAGAAAATATCTTTGTAGATATTAAAAGTCCACAGACGTTTTGTTTGATCATGGATACGAAAAATTTTAAAATCATATTCAGTCAGATGTGACAGGTTTAGTTCAACAAAGATAAGATAATATTTAGTTAGGAAAAAATATCCTCTAAGAGACCTACAATCAGACTTCGGGCGATGAAATAGCTTATTTCTAAGTTTTAGTAACCTTGCGAGATTAAATCTAAGTCAACTAAACATTTTCCGCGAAAAATTCAGCAGGTTTATAATCCGGGGTGGTTAGACACTATGTCAACTATTCAATGACTTATAATTAAAATGAATGAACTTCAAGGTTTTTAATTATTATGATAATCCCAAGCTGTGGTTCCCAGTTTTTTTTAAAGAAATTCTGAGTACTTTTCTTCTGACATTTCAAAATTGCCAATTGTCAGTGTGTACCCAGGTACATAATTATAGATTTACTTTTCCAGTGAACACAGAATTTATTGAATAAATTTTGTTCCGGTGTGTCATAAAAGATAGTAATGAAAAGTCCTTGAAAAAGGCCACAAATAACACAGGTGTCTGTGTCACCAAAATGTAGTCATTAAAATGATGTCCTGTAGTCTTCAAACGAAAGTGCTTTTCATACTTCAGCATTCTAATTGTCCACGTTCAGTAATGGCACCTGGAATCACTCTACGGCCATTTTCCACTGCCGGTACAGGAATGACCATTTACCACCTTGATCATTGTTCCGTCTTTACAGGCCAAGGGTTTCCATTCAGACTGATCAGGAATCGCTCTTGTAAAGGCAATTCTTGATATGTATCGAAGTTGGGATACAAAAACAATTTAATATAATGGTTATTATTACCTAATTAGTATCGCGTTGAAGTATTAAATTAATAAATTAAAATAATATGACATTGTTTTGTCGACATTTAATGTGATGTTTTGTTATCTGAAATTCGTGAGTATTTTTCAATCCTTTTTTTTCCTAGATCAAATTCTTTTGCACATTACAAATTGCGATTGGTGAACTTAAAATTAATATTAAAGTTATTCTATTTGTTTATGCGTACAACTTGATGACAATGATTAACTCTCGCACTGCCAAATCGGTCAGCAATGTAGGACCTGGTGGCGAAAACTAAGCATTTCACAGAATTTTTAAAAATCAATAGGATTTGTGGGCAAAACCATGTAGAAATGAAGGATTGAGAAAAGCTGTCAATTCCATATTTTATAGCTTGACATACAATTATTCTGAACCTTTGAATATACGCGATAATAATGTTGTCGAGTTCATTTCAGGATTATCTTTTCCCGACTTACTGCTAATTGTTATCGATACGTGCTTTTTCTAAATGGCTGTTATTACTTCTACGTATGTACCCTAAGCGTTTTGCGCTAGGCGAGCATACCTGTACTTACCTATCCCTAACCGCCGTCGTTATCCTCAACCATAATTCTTATCAAATCCCTAACCCTGCCCCTTACCCTTTCAAGGAAACAACAGGAGGAATACAAAAAGAAGATTTGAGAAAATAATTAATCAAACGTATTGTTAGGAGGAGTATTTCGGGAGCAGCTTTCTAACTCTGGAGTTACAAAAGGCTTTAAAATATGTAATCCAATGGCAAAATATTTGGGATACGTACGTACAGGTTAACAATAATCTTTCCAAATACGCATTTTCATGTCATTTTTAAAATATTGTTCGTCACGTGCCCTAAACGAGCAGAAAGCAGAGATGGCAGACAATCTGTGGACAATACCAGAATTACTGAAGTACTGGAACGATCATAACCCGGACAAAGAAGTGTTTATTTTCCTGAATAAGTATGGCCGCACAGACATTTGTACGCCACGAGAACTCTACCAAATGGCTGGGAAATTCGCTGCAAGATTGCGTCAGAGTGGATTTAATCATGGTGACGTCATTTCTAACGCTGTACCCAATTCACCCGAGAGACTTGTCACTGACTTTGGCATTTTGATGGCCGGTTGCACTACTCTCAATTGCCAGGTAATATCAGATCCAAACATTTCTATATTATGTTTCAAGGAGAGTTCTTTACACACCTGGTGAAAATAGTCTATAGATGGTCATAGCAAGCAAGAAGTGTTTTTTGTTTGTTTTTTTATACTTTTGAGCAAGACCCGGTCCTGGGACTAGAAATAGGGTCTGGGCTAGACGGCGGGTAAAGATTTAGTATTCAAATTTCTGTTTGTCTCGCATACTGCGGCTGTCGTATTTAATTTCAATTTAAGGAGAAGGGGCTGCGGGGAGGAGGGGAGATTACATCTGAAAGTTATATTCTTACTTGTGGACCTAGGAAGCTGATATTAACCTGAAATAGCTTGAGTTAATACATTGTGCGATGAAATGATGTTAAACTATGCAAAAAGTATATCATTGGAATGTGTCAATAATTAAGTAGGTTATTTGCAGTTACAATACAGGGGGGGGGGGGGGGAAACTCCAATATGGCCGTCTTAAGCATAGCTAAGAAACAAAATGTCTTACTTTTTACACCACTTCTTCACATTGTTTGTTTTGGCTAGTATCGCCTTCCTGGCTACAAATATGAAGAAATTCACCTTAAGCTGTAACCCCGCCCCCGCCACCCCCTCAAGCAAGCTGCACTTGATGGCCTTTAAAAACCTCTCAAAACTCCAGATTTTGTATTTTAAAATGTTTCCTTTCCTAAGTCAGAATAGGAGTATCTGGAGCACCCCACCCAACCCATCCGGTTTTGTAATTTCTTTTTTTCAATAATCATGTCTCCGTTTTTCTACCATCTCCTACCGTCCGATACTTTTCTTCTTTTTTTTTTTCCTTTTGCATTTCTTTTCTTCCTCCCTCCTCTCCTTTGCTTTTAACTCCTGCATTATAAGATTGAGACCTTCAAATCTCGAGGGAATCCAGTTTGGTATCCTCGTCCCTGATTCTGGAATTATAATGTCTCCTTCTTTTTTTATAGCCTTTCCTTTTTCTCCTACTTTCCCGGGTGTGTGCATAAAGGGCGTCACGTAATCACAAAATATAGCAATTCTGCCATTAGTAATAATGTTATCTGTTTATTTTTTGTATTTCAACTCACTGTTAAAGTTATATTAAATCTATTTCAGATCTGTGAACGAGATGGCGCAGATTTCTGGCATGCACTAAACGTTTCCCAGTGCAAAGGTATCATTGTTCCGGTCAAGGACTCTAACTCTGCTTTTCAGCTTCTCTCCCCTTACCTCCAAAATAGTAATCAAGGGACACCAGAATGTCATGCTGTGAGTTCACCCAAAGCTCAGAGTCTGAAAAAAGCGATTCTGATCACAAGAGATTCTTCAAGTGATGGTCCATCTGCAGCCACATGGAGTGCTCTATCTCTGCAAACTTTACGTCACGGCAAAGAGGAAATTGTTATGCTGAAAACGTCACCAAAGGACAACGCCTATATTTTCACAACCTCTGGATCCACAGGTTACTGCAAGCTGGTTCCACGGACCCACGAGGAACTGCTGAGTTTGAGATCAGATTTTTCGCCTGACAAGAAGTTTCTTAATGATCGACCATTGGGCTGGATAGGAGGATGTCCCATTGTCTATTTCACCCATTGCAGCAAGAGAGTTTTGCAGGTTGTTGTTGTTTTTTGTTGTTGTTGTTGTTGTTGTAAATCATTTAGTACATATCAGTTCTTCCTTTCTTTAAAAAGTTGACTGAAATGTTTTCTGGTTGTTATGCCATTTAAAATTGATGAGGGGTATGGCCACGATCCCTGGAGGGTTTGAAGAAGCTTGTGAAATGATTTGAAATAAGGGCATATTTTACTGCACGTATTTTCGTCAAGATGGTCAGATTGAGAATTTTAAGACCACTAGTAAAAAATTATTGTTTAAAAATATTATTCTGTTGACGGCGGCGACGACCACGATGGTGATGATGATGATGAGGGTCAGGGTGTCTTCATTTAAATATCCTATAAAAAGATGGACTGTCGTGGTGAAAAGGCCGATTATGTTATTGTTACTGACAATGAAGATGGTGGTATTTCAAATGTATTTTTAAAAAAAGAAAATCTGGTTTGAAAATGAAAATCAATGCTTTTTCTTATAACTTTTGATAAGTTTATACGTTCTTCTTTAAATAACAATATGATTGGTTCTTTTGACAATATCCGGTTTTGGGATATCTCCAACTAAACAAGGAATGTATTAGATTCAGTGGCGAGCCTACATTTTTGGGACCCTGAATGTTGAACTGTTATGTTGCCCCTTCGCAACCAACAACAGTAGGGCGACATCCAAAATGCACTCGTTTAAGAACGTTTCTTTAGGGCCTCTCCGGGATTTGGGGCCTTGAAGCTTAAGCTTTATTAGTTTCATAGTAGATCCATCACTGATTAGGATCTAATCCCAAACCTTCAAATCCTTTTCAGGACACATTCGATGGAGTGCAAGCTTCTCGACCTCAAGATATCTGGAAGCAGATCGAGGACGAAGAATGTTTCTATGCCTTCGTCCTTCCCAACAGTGTCTTAGAAATAGCTGAGGTGTTTAAAAGCAGAAGACCAGAATATAGGCTGCCATTGATGGTTACAGGTGGACAACCTATTAAAAAGGTCCTGACATAATTGAAAGAAATGTGACACCTTTGTACCAATATCCGAGCCAAAGAACATAAAGTCTGTGAATGACGAATTATCTGCCTTACCCTATAAGTACGAAGCAATCAAGCACACACACACACATACATAAACACATATATATATATATGCACACACACACATACAATTTAAAGTTCATTTTACCAACAAGAGGACGATTATCTGTCTGAAAAAAAAAAATAAGCCTGATCTTTTGTTCAGCGTTAGGGACGAACCCATGGCTCAAACATTACGCCATTCAGTCAATAAAAAATGTCTTAACTTTCTTTGTAGCAAATGATGATAATTGTTGTTGTTCCTGTTGTTTTTGTTGTTGCTGTAGTTGTTGTTGTTGATGATGGTGAAGATGATGAATTGGTTCATGTCATTTATCTGGTGACCGTTTAAATAGTGTTCACTGGTGGATTCAACAAATCTGTCAAGTATTCATGACACAGATTTCTTGTCTCTTGTGTGTATTTCTTAATTTCTGCGGTATTTCATACATTCTAAGTTAATAAGTAACTTCTAACGTTTCATTTGTCAGAATGTTGTGGAAACTGCTAAACTGCTCGCTGATGAGGTTCTGATTCTCTACGGCGGGACAGAGTTAGGTCTGGTCAGCATGCTAAACCTCACTGACGTCTCACAATTCAAGGATTTTTTGAGTGGCCGAGTTGTCCCCAATGTCCAGGTGCGCGTGGTGGATGACCAGTGGGCAGATATGCCTCCGGGCAAAGAAGGAAACATCTTGGTCAAATGTAATTATCACCTATTGTTTTAGGTTTCTATGTTAATCATGAGTTTATGATACGACAGTACATATATGTGAATTATGCCTCTAGCGCACCGAATTGTCTGTTTTGCCTCGGTTTCATGGATCATGGAGTTAAACTGAACCAAGTCTGTCTCCCTGGTTGGTTGAATGGAAGTTCAAGGGTCATTCACACTCACATCCGACGCAAAAGAGACTTCACTCAGCGAATTACTGGCCTTAAATATCTATCGGTTTGTTATGCCTGACGTCACAAAAGCTGGGCTCTTTACGTTTTTGTTGTTTTTTTATTTCAAAAGACCTGCGGTGATAGCTTTAGAAAAGGTCTGTCGTGATAAAGCCGTATCGTCTAACAGGCGTCAGATATTTTTTATGATAATCATAGTCAATAATATGACATTAAAGCATTCTGTCTTCTTAAAATACTTTAACCTCCCCCCCACTCCACCCCCTTTCTCTATGTTCATGAACGGTTCAGACAATTGACCTTGCACTTGCAAACCTTGTGCATTGCCGAGTTTTTAAATTACTTTGCGCACCATTGCATTGTAGTATATGTCTCACTTTTTTGTGACTACAAACAAAACATAGTAAATGGATATTAGAGCATGGTTGGACATTTCCCCTAAGTCTCTCTTTGTTGTGTATTTTATTTGGGAGTTTTAGAATAGGGTTGGTATTAGAATTTTGCCACACGACGTATTGATCAGAACAGAGCTTGAGTAAACGAATCAGTCAGTCAGACAGACAGTCACTCCAGTAAGATAAATGTCCTGAATTCCAACTGTGATCATCCTTAGCACTTAGTATGCTCAATACAGTTTTAGAGTCACCTATCTGTGTAACATTCGGGTTATGAACGATAATGTGGCAGTTCCATTACCGTAGAAGGGTGCGTGGCCTGAAACAGACTGGCACATGTACTACTATGTAGTTCATATGTTGGGCTAAAAATCAATGTACAAAACATCTGTGTATTATTATATTATTATGAATATCCACTCATTAACCTTAACAACAACAACAATAAATAAGATCAAAATGCATTAAGCCATACGCTTCAATGAGTACATTCAGTTTGCCAGATGAATACTGTTTTTGTTTCAATTGTTTAGCTTCACAGGTCTTTCGTCATTATTACAATTTCACCCCATCTAAGCCGATCTTCACACCTGATGGTTGGTTCATTACTGGAGATAGAGGTATACTGGAGCAAGATGGTACACTGTACGCTCTTGGCAGAGATGGTGATATCATTAACCAGGGTGGTATCGTCATCGACCTCAGCTGGCCGGAAAAGATCATCAGCCAGTGTCCGGATGTGAGTGACGTCACAATGGTGGTTTTACCAAGTGCTTCAAGCGACGACAAACTATGCGCATGCGTTGTGCCGCGAAAGAGTTCCGAGCTGACAAAAGATCGTCTTCTACAGTTCTACAATGATAATCTTGTGTCAAACAAAAGTTCATTTTCACCATTTGTGCATTATGTCATGTTCTACGACTCTTTTCCTCTCACGGGCACAGGGAAAATTGACAAGAAACAAATGCGTAAGGAAGCACTGAAAGCTGTGAAACTAGACTCAGCTTTAGGCAAACTGTGACAGTATTTTAAAGTTACTTGCATTGTGGAAAGAGAATTAGTATAGGCTACTTAGAGATTTTCCCAGAACTTTGCATGGAGAGGTGTATTTTAACAAGATTTTATTCATTTTTATTTTCATAAATTAAAGTGATGTCTGTAAGAGAGATTAGCTACCCTAACCATGGTACTTAACCCTCGTCCCATACTGCGTGAACTCGTCCACGTAACGACCAGCATGTGGATAGCCGGTGCCCAGTCAGGCGTCCCCCCCCCCCCATGTTGCCGCTAACCTCAGCGGCCAGGTTAATCGGGTCGTTTTGAACACGTGCATCATGTTCACTTTGATACACTATAACAAAAATAATCTGGATAAATCGTGAGGGACCCCTATAATATTTTTGGATAAAGTACTTGTGATGAGATGTATTCAATTTTATTGTTGAACAGAAGAGAAGGCTCATAATAAAGAATTTTCTACATTTACATGCCTTTTAAAAACTTTTTCCCAAGAGGTCTGCCCTTTCTTGTCCCTAAGTTAGGCCATAAATAGAATAGGTGGATAAATTATTTGTTAAGCCAGGTACTTAACGTGTATGAACTGCATGGTGTGTAGCATGCCATTCCCTTCTCCCTCCTCCACTGCTTTAAAGCTCAATCTCCATTATTTTTATTTTCTTAGCACAACCTTCTCAATGACTTTGGCAAGAGCTTTGATTTCCAGCTCCAGTACGTACATGTACCTCAACGCAACAGAATATCTCTCTAATTACCTTATCAAATAAGACAACCAACCAACAACAAAGTCAATCATTTTGTCCCTGGTTTCCCGGATGACAAAGCTACCAACAGATACCCTTATGCAGCATTAATCATTATGCATAGAACAACTGGCATTAAAGTCAAAAGTTTCCCTTTGATTTTCTCCAGTTCAAAGTTCTCACCAGCCAGAACTTTTACATGAGTATGACGAATGGTTATCACATTTCATAGGACATTACCCTTTTGTTAGGTATAGTAGGGGTGACAGTATAAATAAAATTAACAATAGGAATGGGCCTAAGAAAACGATCAGTGGGAGCAACCAAGTAAAGAAATAGAAGACGTGGAGTTGCCATGCCACAAAAGTGGCCTCGCGCAGGACGAGGTGGCCCCGCGTGCTTCCCGGTTTGAGGGCGCTAGGCCTCCATGGTGGCCTCGCGCAGGACTAGGGTTAAGGACGTAAGACATTAAGGTTGATACTTTGTATGTCTGAGACAAGATTTCTCTACTATTGATGTTGTTGATACGTCTTTTATTTGATACATTGCTGTTGGAAATATTACATTGATCTTCATCACCCATGTGTGGGATGACGCTCCCAAAAAGCTGTTCAAAAAGAGTTTTTGTCCCCTTTCTTGAGAACAGAATTTTGTTTATTGGCAATGATGTCCTCTAAGGGACTTTTCTATGAAACTCAAGAGACTGGCCTCTGCCTCAATCATGTCCAAGGCGGAGAGAGGTGATTTTGTTGTGAGAAAGAGGGGTGATTAGGAGACATTTATGTACATAAATTGACTGGGCACACGTCATAATTATAAACAATCACAGTGATATTCTGAATAAAGTGTCTTCCGTAAGAATCATATATTTACTCATATACAAGCCTTAAAATTAGACACCATAATCCCCCACTGTACGTCAACATTGTAGAGTCAAAATTCGGCAAAAAGAAAAAGTTGTATGTAGCAAAGCCTCGCGTAAGAAATAATACCCAAACGATACAGTGAAATGCAAACTAAAAGAGAAGACAGAAAATGGCCGATATTTCGGCAACAGCCTTTTTCAAGGAAAAAAACAAACAACAAAAATTGAAAAATTGAACAGATAAACAATCGAACAATAAAAGATTTGAATATGAAATATATAGACTCTAAATAGATTATGTCTATTTAGATGCGAGTTCTTGCTTGTATTGCAGCACAGAAGCTCTTGCCACATACAACTTTTTCTTTTTGCCCAATCATGACTTGGCATAGCCTTGCTGCGACCCCACAGGTTTTCTGTGGTTTTTATAATATTTCGTCTACATTGTTGGCAGATCTTGACCTCAACTTTGACACATTTTCTGTCAGTAGTAACCAATAGGCAGGATCACAGAATACACCAAGGTTGATCTATAACCAGGCACTTAATGATTAGGCAGTCCAGGATCCTGTACTGTCAGATGTTAATGCAAAACTAAGATATACGTGCGTCATAAGGGAGAGTAATTTGAAATGTGGTGAAGATTTCATGTCAGTATAATAAACAGATTCTGAGATACAGAGCAACTTGCTTTACTGTGTTTTATTCACTCCAAAAATTATCACAATGAAAATCAAAATAACTCAGTGACCACCTCATTAATTACCTTGCCCAGAAACCTTGAAGAAGTGTTATATTTTCGGGCAAGACGATTATAAGAATGCTTCTGTCTAGTTTGTAAATTGATTAGAGGCACCGTGACCTTCTATTGCGTATGTCAATTAATAAAGCTGTTTGGAAGCTTGTTTAATAATATAATTTTTAAAGAATAGTCACCAACGTGCTTAAATGTGCATAAAGAAAAACACACAAAAATTATCTGCCATCAGAACCATCAGTATTAACGGCACAGGCCAGAATTTAGGCATTTTCCTTGACATCAACTGCCTAGGGACTCACAACCCACAGGGATCTCAGTGATGATTTTTTTTTCCGGGGGGGGGGGGGGGGGGGGGTTCTTTTACAATTCCAGAAATGATTTATGTGCTACTGTAAAATACTATTTTAAGCCCATTCAACATGCCTTCTTTGATTAGTATGTCTCATCGTGAAACCTGGTACAACTTTTTAACTAGGGGCCTCCAAGATAATATATAGCTTATATAGCTGTAGTGTCTTCAAGTGACAATTGAGTCACCGAGAAGAACGAGGGCATAAGCCAAGTTCAAGAAGAAGAACAACACCAAAAAAATTGCTTTGCTGGCAATGACATGCCATAATTCCTTGGGTAGATGATGATGAATCTAATTAGTGCGTTAAGAAAATGCACTGTTAACAACTGTGCATAAAGCAGGTGTCTGATACTTGATAACGCAGCAGGAGAAACCTGATGCCGTTACGGTAATTGTGTAAGTGTTATTTCTATCTATTTATCTATCTATCCTATCTATCTATCTATCTATCTATCTATCTATCTATCTATCTATCTATCTATCTATCTATCTATCTATCTATCTATCTATCTATCTATCTATCTATCTATCTATCTATCTATCTATCTATCTATCTATCTACCTACCTACCTACCTACCTACCTACCTACCTACCTGTCTCTCTATCTATCTATCTATCTATCTATCGTTCTTTCTTTCTGTCTTTCTATCTATCCATCTGACTGTCTGTCTGTCTGTCTGTCTGTCTGTCTGTCTGTCTGTCTATCTATCTATCTGTCTATCTATCTACCTATCTCTTAAACACTATTATGTCGGATATGCAATAATTGTGTGGCCGGCTATATATTTGTACCTGTCCAGCTATCTTTGTGTCCTTCCATTACAGCACCATTACAATTTATGGTTTTACAATAAAATATCTTTGCAGATATCAGAAGTCGACAGATCTATTTATCTTAAGACGAAAAATTTTGAACTATTATTCAGACGGTCGTGTCAGGATTCATTAAAGACAAGAGTTAATATTTAGACAGGTAGTGGACTCTGTGCAACAATCAGCCAATTATTTTCTTCCTATCAATAAAAGAAAATTCATAACTCAATTCACCTGCGTAAAAGGTAAGGTGGTAATAGATGTTAAGATGAAAAATGGTGGCAGGAATCGTTTCACAATGACTCACATGAATACATTTGTGATACTACTATATATACTAGCTTAAAACTTTCGAGATTACACTTTTTCTGTTTGTATTAGGTCGATCTTAACGACAATGATTAACATTCACATGGCCAACTTGGTCAGTAATATAACATCTGGAATCGTGGAAAACAAATAATTTTATAAAATTATTGAATATTATTGGAATTTGTGGGTAGAATGATGTAGAAATGAAGGACTAAGAAAAACCATCAAGTCTAGATCTTATAGCTTGACATACAGTTGTTCTGAACCTTTCAACATAAGCGATTATAGTGTTGTCGATTACCTTTCCCGATTATTTTTTCCCGACTTACTGATGATTGTTGTCGATGCAATCCTTTTACCAAATAAGTATGTTCGTGTCATTTTTAAATAATGTTCGAGAATCAGCAGGAAATAGAGATGGCGGACGATCTGTGGACAATACCAGAATTACTGAAGTACTGGAATGACCATAACCCAGACAAAGAAGTGTTTATTTTCCTGAACAAGTATGGCCGCACAGACATTTGTACGCCACGAGAACTCTACCAAAAGGCTGGGAAATTCGCTGCAAGATTGCGTCAGAGTGGATTTAATCATGGTGACGTCATTTCTAACGCTGTACCCAATTCACCCGAGAGACTTATCACTGATCTGGGCATTTTGATGGCCGGTTGCACTACTCTCAATTGCCAGGTAATAATAATCATGTACAGACTTTTCTGTATTATATTTCAAGGTGAGTTCTTTACACATCTGGTGAAAATAGTCTAGGAATGGTCTCACATAGAGCAAGCAAGAAGTTTTTTCCCAGTTGAACAGAACATGAAAAGTGTAGGCTTACTTTTGAGCAAGACTCAGCCTTAGGACTAGAAATAGGGGTTAGGTTAGAACGGCGGGTACAGCTTTAGTGTTAAAGTTTTGATTGGTGGTGTATATTTCCGTGGTCGGATTTAAGCTCAACTTGCGGAAAGGAAGGGGAGGGGTTACGTCTGAAAGTGGTTTTTTTTTATTTATGGATCCAGGAAGCTGATATTAAGCACAAACAACTGACAGAATACATTGTGATGTGAAACGATGTGAAGCTTTGCAACAGCTGTGACATGTCGTATCGGTTGTCATACTTACGGCCGCCATATGGAAGTTTATTTACATATAATTATAAGTGTCAATAACATTGTTATTTTTTTATTGTTGACATTGTGTACAGAACATTGTGTCCACCCTGAAGGTCTGTTGTAAGCCTTTTTTTCTGGATAAATGGTATCAACTTTCAATGACCATTGAAATCCAAAAAAAATAGCATTGGAAACTATTTTGGTTGGGGGGGGGGGGGGGGGGGAATTGGCTAAGTCGTGTATTTTTTAAAAAATGTGTCATATACCTCAAAAAAGCAACGTTCTGAGAACAGACCTTTGGTTGAACTCTTCCATTCAAACTTTCAGTGAAATACTTCAAGAATTAAGTAGGTAATTTATAGGAGAAAAATATGTAACAAGAAGAGTCCAATATGGCTGTTTTATCGCTGGGTTTTGTTTTTTTTTTTCATAGCTGTAAACAAATGTCCTGCTTTGTACATCGCCTTTTTTTACACTGTATAATCTCTATTATTTCTGGCTAATATCACCTTCCTGCCTCAATTAATGAAGAAATTCGCCCTCACCTGTCGCCCCCACCCCTCAAGCAGGCTGCATCTGGTGGTCTTACAGTCTAAAAAACGCCTATCAGAATTTCAGATTTGGTATTTAAAATGTTGTTTCTTTTTAATTTTTTTTTTTTTTAATTTGAGTCAGAATTTGAGTATTTGGAACACCCCACCCCCCCCCCCTCCCTCTCTCTCTCTCTCTCTCTCCCATCGGTTTTGCATTGTTTTTTCTTATTCTGTTTTGTTTAAACCATGTCTCCGGTTTTCTCCACTCCCTAGTCCTATCTTGTGGAGTTGTTGGGGTTTTTTTTCTTCCTTCTTCTCCTTTGCTTCAGATTCATGCATTGTGAGACTTGATGTCTTGAAATCTCAGGGGAAATCAGTTTGGCACTGTTGTCCCTGATTCTTGAAATATAATGTCTTGTTCTTCCTCTTTGTGGCCTTCCCTTTTCTCCTACTTTGTTCAGGTTTTGCATCAGTATCACAAAATATAATGCATATAATAATATTAGCACTATATTTTTCGTATTTCAACTCATTAAGTTATATTATATCTATTTCAGATCTGTGAACGGGATGGCGCAGATTTCTGGCATGCACTAAACGTTTCCCAGTGCAAAGGTATCATTGTTCCGGTCAAGGACTCTAACTCTGCTTTTCAGCTTCTCTCCCCTTACCTCCAAAATAGTAATCAAGGGAGCCCAGAATGCCATGCTGTGAGTTCATCCAAAGCTGGGAGTCTAGAGAACGCTATTCTGATCACAAGAGATTCTTCAAGTGATGGCTCATCTGCAGCCACATGGAGTGCTCTATCTCTGCAAACTATACGGCATGGCAAAGAGGAAATTAGCATGCCAACAACGTCCCCAAAGGACACCGCCTATATTTTCACAACCTCTGGATCCACAGGTTACTGCAAGCTGGTTCCACGGACCCATGAGGAACTGCTGAGTTCGAGATCAGATTACATGGCTGACAAGAAGTTTCTTAATGATCGACCACTGGGCTGGATAGGAGGCTGTCCCATTGTCTATTTCACCCATTGCTGCAGGAGAGTTCTGCAGGTTTTTATTGTTGTTTTTTTTAAACTGGATAGGCGTCCGGAATTTCCAGAGATAAACGTGTTTTCCCACCCTTCTCTCTCTCTCTCTCTCTCTCTCTCTCTCTCTCTCTCTCTCTCTCTCTCTCTCTCTCTCTCTCTCTCCCTCTCTCTCTCTCCCTCATTTAGAGAAATTCCCATAACGATCTACAGTCTTCCTTCAGAACTCATGCGCGGCAGGCCACTACGCACCAAGTGAACGCTTGTCAAACACAGTTTCACTGTGCCGTAGGCTTATCAAGAGGAGCATAATTATAAACAGGGGTCATTGTATTTTACATGCTTACATCTTAAAAAAAAAACTGCCTGTAACTTGAATAAACACGATAGGTCGACACAGAAAGGATTGGATTAGACTTAGTCTAGTTGACACCTGAGAAAATCAATTCTATAAATTTTGAAACTCCCTGAAACACCACAATGAATTACTCCCGCCACTATGTTTTTGTTGTTGTTTTTTTTTACTTTTTTTTTATAATAGGATTATTAATTTTGGTACACTTTTTTTTTATAATAGGATTATTAATTTTGGTACACTTTTTTTTTATAATAGGATTATTAATTTTGGTACACTTTTTTTTTATAATAGGATTATTAATTTTGGTACACTTTTTTTTATAATAGGATTATTAATTTTGGTACACTTTTTTTTTATAATAGGATTATTAATTTTGGTACACTTTTTTTTTATAATAGGATTATTAATTTTGGTACACTTTTTTTTTATAATAGGATTATTAATTTTGGTACACTTTTTTTTTATAATAGGATTATTAATTTTGGTACACTTTTTTTTTCTCCACAATGGTGACGGAAATGTCTTGTTCTTGTTGTTGTTCTGCAATCTGAAAATGATAATGATGATGATGATGATGATGATGATGAATAACGTCAGGGTGTCTTCATCTATTATATATTTCAGTAACTTGCAACCTTTGGCATGACTAACTGACCAAACTATACACTCTTCAGGCCTTAAATTTGGCAGGAAGGTGGCAACTGAGATAAGGAAGATGATGGCTATAATTAAAAGTTGTTTACTTCAAGCATGTATTTTTAAAAAATAACAATGTTTATTGCTATGTAACATCTGTATTTTTGCATGTTTGTTTCGTTACATATTATAGTACCGGCTATGTCATAAAAAGTAACCGTATCAAGAGTTCAGTTTGGTGCTTAATGTTGTGGTGCGCATGAGTTCTGAAGCAAGACTGTATAGTTTATTACTTTTATTATATGAGAGAGAGAGCGACGGAGAGAGAGAGAGAGAGAGGGGGGGGAGCACATGATTGTTTATTCCGGGCAGTGCCCGGTAGGTCATCTAGTGTGTGTGTAAGAGTTGGTTAAAGCGCCCAGAGCTTGTCATCGACGGGGTTGGGCGCTATATAAATGCAATATATTATTATTATATATATCTTTAAATATCCTAGAAAAAGATGGGTCGTGGTAGTGAAAAGGCTGATTGTGTTGCTGTTAATGATTATGAAGATGGTAGGATTTCAATTGTATTTTCTGATTTGGTAATGAAAATCAGTGCTTTTTACATACTATGATCAGCCACTATGCACGAAATTCTCCGATGAGCCCATGGAGATAGGTTCCATCTCAGAATTTATTTGTAAATAATGTTCCTCCCAGCGTGAGACATTGAAATTTTCTATACTAAGAGTGCAATTTTGGTGCCAGCATACATCGAGGAACTGCCAACAATAATAGTAACCCTCCACATTTTAATTAAATATCATATTTGATTCTAATGTCCGCGTTCATTACATCTCACAAATTTTGTTTGTTAGAATGTCTGCCCTGATACCTATGGTTTTGGGTTCGATTTAGTACAGCATGACTATTTTTGTGATAACGAGCTATAGTTTTGCCACCTTCGCGAGTCTTGTTGTGTTTTTGTTTTTTTTGCATTTATTCCTCTTAAGAAAACGTAGGCGATCTTCAATTTTATACGTTTGTGCATTGTTCTTCGCCTCTGTTGACAAAGTTATAGTTATTGTAATAGCCATCAAAATAAGGAATGTATTATGTTCTAATCCCGAACCTTAAAATCTTTTTCAGGACACATTTGATGGATTGCAGGCTACTCGGCCTCAAGATATCTGGAAGCAGATCGAGGACGAAGAATGTTTCTGTGCTGGCATTCCTCCCAGTGGCGTTCTGGAAATAGCTGACTTGTTCAAAGGCAAAACACCAAAATATAGGCTGCCGTTGATAGCTATGGCTGGACAGCCTATTAAAAAGGTCGGACAAAATTGAAAGAAGTATGACAACTTTGTACCAATTTTCGAGCCAAAGAACATAAAGTCTGAGAGTGACAAACCATCTGCCCTACTCTTTTTAAAGTACGAAGCAATCAAGTACACACAGGATAGCTAAAAGAGGGAAAACACTTTTTGTTGTTGATGGCGATGATGATGAATTGGTTCATGTCATTTATCTGGTGACAGTTTAAATTGTGTCCGTGGGTGAATGCAACAAACTTGTCAAGTATTCATGACACAGATTTCTTCCTTCTTATAATTATATTTCTTAATTTCTGCGGTATTTCACACACAAGTAACGCCTAACGTTTCGTTTGTCAGAATTTTGTGGAAGCCGCTAAACTGCTCGCTGCTGAGGTTCTGGTTCTCTACGGCGGGACAGAGTTCGGTATGGTCAGCATGCTAAAAGTCATCGACGTCTCACAATTCAGGGACTTTTTAAGTGGTCAGCTCCTCCCCAAAGTTCAGGCGCGCGTGGTGGATGACCAGTGGTCAGATGTGACTCCAGGCAAAGAAGGAAACATCTTGGTCAAATGTAATTATCACCAGCCTGCTTTTTTATTTTTCTATGTTAATCACGAGTTTACTGCACAATGCTACGTATATCCTCAGTCTGAATACGGCAAAAAGAAAAGGATGTATGTAGCAAAGCGTCGCATAAGAAATAAGCCTTTCTGCGACCCCCTAGTTTTTTGTTGTTGTTGTTGTTTTGTGTGTGTGTGTGTGTGTGTGGTTTTTATAATAATTATTACCTACACCCTTAGTGCACCGTATCGTCTGTTTTGCCTCGGTTTAATGGACCACGGAGTTAAATGTGACCCCGTATACAAGTGAGATTGAAGCAAGTGTGTCTCGCTGGTTGCCACAATGGAAACTGAAGTACCACAATCGAGGCAAAACAGACTTGATGCAATACGTTAATAGCCTAAATTAAATATCTGTCTGTTTGTTTTATCTGACGTCACGAAAGCCACCCGCCTCAAAGTGTTTTTTTCTACTTCAGTCGTTCAACTGTGATATCATAAAAAAAAGCTCTGTCATGATAACATTGCAATATCGTCTTAACAGGCATCAGATATTTTTATAATGATTCTAGCCAATAATATACGTAAAGGCATTGTGTCTTCATAATGCGATCTTAGTTCTTGTTGGTTCTATCTCCATTTTCTGAAATACCATACTTGAGATTTTTTACTATGTAGAAGAGGTTTAACAAATGCACACTGTGATACTTGTTTAAAATGAATGCTGGCACTTATCAAGCTGTTTGACAGTCCCGATCCAGTGTATTTCCTTATCATAATACTAAAGCCGTTTAACGTAGAATTACTCGGGTGTGCAAAATTTGGAGTTGGAATACACAAGAACTACGTCGCGATAAAATCATGTATCGCCACCGCCTTTTTCCCCATGATCATGAAGGGGTTCAGACAATTAGATGGTTTGATTTGACCACGAACTTGAAGACCTTGCGGGTCACCGAGTTTCTAAATTACTTTCAGTAAGAATGGTGCTGACCATTGCCTTGAGGGTCTACATCTCAGTTTTTGTGGCTAGAAACAAAATATAGAAAATGGAGCACGGTCAGACATTTCCCCAACACCTCTCTTTTGTGTGTAATTTATTTAATTTTGGATAAGGATTTCGCCACAAAACGAACTGATCAGAATACTGCTTAAGTAAGTGAGTCAGTCTTTCACTCAGTCAATTAGACAGTGATAAACATCCTTCATTCCATCTGTGGTAATTCTGAGTGCTTATTAAGCTGATCAAAACTTTCGGGAAATGAGGGGTAACGTGGCAGTTTCATAGCCAATTAAGGGTACGTATCCTGAAACAGTCTGTCTCATGTCTTATTGAGTTTCGTTTCGCTAAAAATACAATGTACTAAACATCTTTCTGTTATTATATTTATTAATATAGTTTGCCAGATGAATACTGTCTTTGTTTTAATTGTTTAGCTTCACAGGTCTTTCGTCACTATTACAATTTCACCCCATCAAAGCCGATCTTCACACCTGATGGTTGGTTCATTACTGGAGATAGAGGGATACTGGAGCAAGATGGTACACTGTACGCTCTTGGCAGAGATGGTGATATCATTAACCAGGGTGGTATTGTAATCGACCTCAGCTGGCCGGAAAAGATCATCAGTCAGTGTCCGGATGTGAGTGACGTCACAATGGTGGTTTTACCAAGTGCTGAAAGTGACGACAAACTATGCGCATGCGTTGTGCCGCGAAAGGGTTCCGAGCTGACAAAAGATCGTCTCTTGCAGTTCTACAATGATAATCTTGTGTCAAATAAAAGTTCATTTTCACCAGTTGTGCACTATGTCATGTTTTATGACTCTTTTCCTCTCATGGACACAGGGAAAATTGACAAGAAACTAATGCGTAACGAAGCACTGAAAGCTGTGAAAGTAGACTCAGCTTTGGGCAAACTGTGACAGTATTTTATATTTGTATTGTGGAAAGAGAATCATTATATTGTACTCATAGATTTTCCCAATACTTGGCATGCAGAGATGTATTTTAGCAAGATTTTGTTCTTCTTTAATTTCATAAGGATAGAGACACTGAAGGGGGTGCCTGTAAGAGAAATTACCCACCATTACCATCATACCATCATTACCTATACTTTATAGGTATAAAATAAGACTTCTCTATTATTGATGTTGTTGACACGTCCTATAACTGCTGTTCGAAGGATTACAGCATGTATTGCCATTTAAGGACACCATAGACTCGGTACATAATGAGTGACCCGTATCGCAAACGGACAATTTGATTATAGACACGATTGAGACCCCATTATTGACTGATTAATGTAAATCGCAAGCCTTGCTGTGACCCCACGGATTTTTCTATTGTTTCTTTTATATATATATATTATATTATATATAATTTATATTTTATTACATATATATTGTTAGTGGGAGTGGTTAGCTACCACAACCATACACTTCTGTTAAGGTCGACTGTTTTAGTGATGAAAAGCCAGAGAGATAACAGTGAAGAAATCTTATAGGGCTTCATTAAGGTGCCGACAATCTGACAATTGGGGTCGTGATTGAGTACACAGCAATGTCAAATAGTTCAGAAATCTAGCTCATTTGCTTTTTTTTTTTTATTCACAAATACATTAATTTACTATAATTTTGAATGTTATGATTATCATCATATAATAATGGAGCTTGGGCCCAACTTTGTTCCCGCAAAGGCTTTTTTACTACGCAACGTAGAGAAATGAAACTTGGCACATGTATGTAAAATTTATTAAGCCTGTACGTGTCGAGCTCATTTTTTCCCGAAACTCTTTACTTTTCCCAGAAATTCAGTTATAATTATCAGTTATCAATTCATGATTGCGAATACGACGTGATAATGTACTTCCGTCAATTTCGTCATTTCCGCCTCTTAGTCTTACCGGAAATGTAAACTAGAGTTCACGATCCAGCCACGCCAAGAAAACTTTGATACCGAGTATATTGTTATACAGATGAGATGAGTGCCATTCATTCATACCAAGAAAACTGTGTAGAAATATTTAGAGTGTGCTTCAAGCTCGGAAGGAAATATTTTTATTATAGACTAGATCTCGGAGTATCAGTCATGCCAAGAAAACTTTGTCGAAAGGCTAAACCTAGGCCTCTCACGCCTCGAGGATCGAACTAGAGCTACTGCCGCTCACACAGCTCGGATTTGCTTGAAATTTTACATGTGCCTGCCCTTCGACCCGCAAAAGGTTCTCTTTTAGATTTGGAGTCTTGAAAAGGTGTGGAATTATTTTTTTTACTTTGCTTTATGCCGCTAACTGACTACCTCCGATCCTTCATTTTTTACGAACACAGTCATGAGTCCATGATATCATCACTTCCTGAAAAATTCTCGGTGCGCACTACCTCGCACAATATACTAATAATATTGTCCTATCTATCTGTTAATCGCCGATTTTATGTGGATGACCCAAAGTGTCTCGACATCAATGTCTTTGTGCTGATTCCTTTCGGTCTTGATTGGTGAGCTTTGTTTTTTTACCGTTCGAAGAATGGGGCAGTTACTAGTAATATTAATGCGCACTGCTATCCTTGGTTTTCGTGGTATGAACAAAATGAGTGTCAAGGAAGAGAGGCTTGAGGTAATCTGTAACAGTTTGTTACATGCATAATGACAGACGCGTGAATATTGACAGTTGTGTTGAGCAAGTGATGGGTAGGTGTGGGATGGGGAAAGGAGAGGGTGGTTTCTCGTTAAGCCTTGGGTAAACATGGAGTTAAATTATAGCAAAACTTCTAAAAATAAAAATATTCCAGTGCAGACAATTTGTGGAACCAAAATATGACCAATTTGCGGGAGGAATGAAAAATTCAATTTGCGGCACTAATTTTGTAACCGAATATTATATAACGGAATTGGAACCAATTCGGTACACAACTCGATCTATGACTTACATTTGAACCACTTGCGTTCGCCAGATAAAATGTTTCATTTCATGCAAAAGGGAATAATTCACCTGTTATTCCTGCTCTCAACGAAGAGATGGAAGTAGCTTTGTGGTAGGATAATGTTTCCTTTTTAAATGCACAGCAGAAGTAGAGGTGAAAATTTGGATAACCAGGCATAATATTATGTAGGTTACAAAATTGACAAGGTTGTTGCAGGCAGGTTCTTGTATGAGATTCTTTGGTTATAGTCTCCCCTTGACAGATCGCCATTCTGGCAGACATTGAAACTCCTTTCCAACTTCTCTGTCCTTCATTTGTTTGGGCTGCTTGTCTTAGTTTAAAAACGTGCTCTCGAAGACTATGTCTTGAGTGCAATCCATAAAAACGTACACTGCTGAGTGAGCCGCTTAAAACAAACAGTTTCGCTGTTTATTAAAAGGTTCAGAACCGTGCGTTGTTCTTTTTTGTGTGTTCATGGCTCACATAGTGGGGGAGGGGGCGGGGGGGAAGGTAGGGGTTAGTTCAGTGTAAGCGTCTCTAAAAATTGTATCTATACTCTGTATCGATACAGAGTTCCGCAATTAATGTCAAGTCCCACAAATCGTAATTTTTCTTGACTTGGTTGCGCAAATGGAATAATTCTCCAAACCCTGTGTTTTGCTCGTTGCATTGAATGCATTCATCTGTCTCTTGCCTTCAGTTGCGTGTCACGATTAATACAGACAACTGCTACGCCATGCATTTTTCTTTTTAATTTATTTATAGTCAAGGCAATTAATTGTGCCGGGCCTGAAGTCCAACTTCAAATAGAACAGCTGGTTTTGAAGAGGGCTGAGGCTCTCCATAGTAAACTCTCCGCCGTGGTGAGACATGTTGTTGTTAGATAAATAGCCACAAACCATTAAGTCAAAAATGGGGACAACCGTCCTGATAACAGTTGAATGTTCTGTACATATTTTTTACTTCAAGGGTTGTTCTATACCAGGAGTGGCTGTAACTTTTGTACCCCCCCCCCCTTTCCCAACACCTGAGAAGGTGAGAAGGAAGAAGGGATAATTTCGATCGTTTACTATGCACGAAAGCAACTAATGTCCAATACAGACAAAAATAACAAGCATAATATCAAAATATAAAACAACAAGAACAACAACAAATAAGCAGTTATTTTCCAAATTTAAATGAAAATTTGACTAGGACTAAGCGACAACAATAATGTCGTCAAAAAGTAAATAAATAAACTGTAAGGCCCGGAGCACACTACCCGATTTTGATTGGCCGACTAGTTGGATGCTTAGTTACTATTCTGAGAAATAAATTGCAATATAGTTCTACTAAATCCATCAGTAATTCCACACACCCACTGTCTCAATGTATTGGATGACTAATAAAGTTGCCTGTGTAAAATTAGAGAACAATAATTATGTTCAAAGCAAAGATATCACTACGCTTAGAAACTATCGTTTGTAACTTTGGCAATATAAAGCAACGATCTCTTTCATTTATGCCAGTCTTCCAAGGACAATAGAATATGAAAGGAATAAATATGAATGCAAAACTGCAAGATTCGTTTTTGTTTGTTTATCTTTGTTCGTTTTAATCTGTTGTTGTAGCATAACACTGCTTTTATTGCTGCTATTGTTTATAAGCAGTACTCTCATGAAATCCAGTGAAGAATCAGAAAATAGTGCATCTCTGGTATTAATTCAGACGTCATGCATAAAATCATAAAGGATATCAGGCCACTCACATCTGGTCACTACAGAACTTATGGCAGTCAATGCCACACTGGTCGAGGCTGAACTTTTAAAACGTTTCTAATTTGTTTTTCTGGCGTCCCATTTTCAAAATACCTTCGTGAAACATTGTAGTGTTGTTGGGAGATGGTAGTGGCCTTCGCCAACAGTATTACATAAACAAAACAGTATATATTCTGTGCCGAAACTGAAAAATTAGCTAAAAATTAGAGATGGCCCACTTAAGCTCTATAGTGACCAGTCAAAACAGTTATCTAAAGACACTATTTTAAAAAACATATTCGTTTCATTGTACTATTAATGGCCACAAGACGCCAAATACCACGTAATCGTAACTAGCTACATCTACCTTTTAGTTATAGTTATCGTAACAATGCCATCGTTGTTTAAACTTTCTTCTCGCTTAAAACTCTGGAAGAAAATAATTATTAATAAAGGATATGAATGTTTGTTGTTTCGTTGACTTCTCCTCTGTGGTGTTTTCTTGCCTAATTTGAAGATTAAGATATGATGGGGTCTTAGTTCAACCCTTCAGTAAGCAGACATAGCGTACCTTATCCAAATATTGGGAAAAAGCAAAACTGACATAAGATCTAGAATACGTGCCAAAAATATACTTATGGCACCAAATGACGTAAAGAACCTGAGAACAAAACTGTTAAAACTTGAAGTAATACACAACATATATAAGTATTCCTTAATTAAGAGCTCTGTTTACATCTGTGGAAAAATAAATTACAAAATGAGATTCACACATATTATATAACATTTCCAGTATACTTTCTCATGGAAAATATAAAAATGATTACATGATGACATTTTTGTGGACGACTTTTCATAGTTGTGATCTTCATATCTGATAGTCTAGAAATTTATAACGGAATGAAAATTATTTCTCAGCCAAACCAAACTTTTCTACTGCATTTGCTTTCATTGTTTTCTTGTCTATCTTACCGATAGAATTGTAAAGAATAGCATCGTAGAACATGATGTAAGTTAGTTCGGGTTTAAATCTGTATTGAGCTGTATTGGAAGAAGCATCAAGCTGACTGTTGTAGAATTCAAGAAGACCATCTTCTGTGAGTCCAGAATTCTTCCGGGGCTCCACGCATGCGCAGATCTTGTCTTCCCCAGCGGAGTTTTTGACAACAACCACAATCACTTTGGCTACATCTGGGCATCTGCTGAGTATCGATTCCGGCCAGCTGAGATAAATCAACATGTGGCCCTGAGCGATGACGTCACCTTGCCTGCAGCTAACGTAGAGCATTCCCGCATCATCGAAAACGCCTCTGTCCTGGATCATAAACCAGCCGTCAGGAGTGAGGGCGGAATCCTTGGAGTTGTAGTAGTGGGTGAAAACATTGGGACCTGCAGGGAGAGATTGATAGATATACTCAGACCTCCAGATAGACAGACAGATGAACAGACTGGCGTACAGACAGACAGCCAGACGAACCTAAAGACTGATAGAGAGACAGACAGATAGATAGATAGGCAGATAAACAGATATACAGACAGACAGACAGACAGATAGACAGACAGACAGACAAATAGATAGGTAGATAGATAGACAGATAAAAATGCAAAAGGTACACAACACTGTATTTTTAACACTATTTGGCTTTCCAAACAGTTAATTCCTTCATCACAAACCACGTACAACTGCAAAGCCGAGTTTTGGAGGAAGAACAGCTATGACACAAAAGTAAAGTGCATATAATATAATATTAATCTGTTGGCTGCGTATTAACTTGTATTTCGGCAGTCACTTTATCGTGATATCAGCAAGTAATAAATATGGATCATTCCATTTCTGAAAGAGTAACATCACCATTACAATCAACACTGAGGGAATATAATGTTCAAGTGGTGCAAGCGGCTTTAGTACTGATTGAAATCAGTCAGTTCAATTTTATAGAACATGATGTACATTACTACTAGTCAGTCTCATCCATCATGGATGTATCCAATACAACTAATGTCAACATCTCCGTCATCGCCATCATTAACACAATCACGACCACTATCATTTTGATTATTCCTCACTTAAGAAACGTGCCAGGGGAATCTGTCTGCAATGGAATATCCGAATTTTTTTTTATGCCACGTTAACTAAATCATATTCCGCCATAAGCTCTTGGTGGTTGCTTGGTTCGTTGGTTGGTTGGTTTTATTATTATTTAAAGGCTTCGTCATTATGATCAATTGAATAATCATTACCACTGATTTCAATATGACATCTTCAAGAAAACGGAAACTATCTATTGATGGACAGTGACCAAACAAATCAAGATGTCCAAAACTGAAGAAACGAAAACTTTTGTTGTTATTGTTGTTAAATTGACAGTAATTGATGAGGAGAAATGGAACTGATACTTTGGGGCTGCATGCTGATCGCTCTGCCCAAATAACTATATAACTATATTAAACAGCTATCATAATAAATTATCAGATTTGATAAACCCAGATTGGTCGATATCAGTTCTTCAGGAACATTACCATAAAATCATCTTACTAAGAAACACCTTGTCAGGAATTTAAAAAGTAATGTCAGATTTATTCCATAACTCCCAATGGAAATAGCTGGCACTCCGAATTAACACCTAAGCGTTACGATTAGTTACTATTTTCATATTATTGTTACTTTTATACAATGATTGTACCAGTTTTTTTTCATGCCATCATTACGAATCTAAAATAATTAAACGTCCATTTTCTTAGAAATGACTTTTGACTCTTTTATGACAAATGGCACAACATTTTTATTTAAGCAAAACAAAAAACAAAAAAAATCGATGTGGTCAATTATGGCCGTGTGCCCAAACTAGGTTTTGTGTCACAGTGAATTTTGGTGAAAGAACAAGGGTCAAGCCTAGCTACAGGATTACTGTTGGCCCTCTGGAGAAAGTATTAACCTTTTCGTTAGCGACTTGGCCATGGGAACGGCTGTCGGAAATTGAACTTGTCCCAAAAAGCGGACTGTGAGAGTTTTTGGCTAGATCTAAATGATTTTCGCTAAATTACAGAAAAAAAAAAATTATGTCCTCATCACCTTCGTTATCAATACACTTATCTTTGATACACGATTCAAATATACTTCAAAAGTTGTCAGTCTTGAGATCCAGTCTGCATTACTTGCAGCGCTACGACATTCTCCTGTGTAAACTACAATGTCAGTAAATATTATCATCAACTACACCGAGGGGACTATTGTAATTTATGTAATTCCTCACCTTTGACCAATACATTCCCTTCAGTCTCTGGTGGAACATCTTGCAAATTCTCATCCACCACCCTCACCTGAGTCCCTGAAATAGGGCGTCCACAGGTAAAATCCCTGTATTCTGCAGCGTTAGTAACCATTGCGACCGATATCACACCAGTTTCAGTGGATGCGTACATAATGACGACGGCGTCGACTATTAAACCAAGAGCTGCCATAGTATTCTGATGAGACAAGGATTGAAATGTCATTCTAGTAAGATTATCACAGGACACGTAGTGTCTGATTCCAGTCCACAAATGAACAAAAGAGGTTTATCATGAAGTCGCATTACAGTTGCCGCTTAATTAAGCAAAAGACCCACTGACTCGGTGGTATAATCGTGATGTTTATCATGCATAATACACCCTCACATTACACAGTTCACGGATAAATAAATCATGCGTTATTTCTGTGTGTGTTGATGGATGGATGGATGGATGGATGGATGGGTGGGTGGATGGATGGATGGATGGATGGATGGATGGATGGATGGATGGATGGATGGATGGATGGATGGATGGATGGATGGATGGATGATCAGATAAAATGGATTTGCAACAAGGGCATTTACAAATCACGACCTTCGTTCTAGCTTGTCCCAGCCCCACTTTTTGCATAACTGAAAAATTCGACCTTAAACAGCTTTAGTATTATGACAAGGAGTTAGAATAAGTCGGAACTGTGAAACAGCTTGATAAGTGCCACAACACAGTCTAAACAAGTATCAAAGTGTGCATTTGTTATACTTCATCTACATACTGAAATTTTCCAGTATTTCAGAAAATAGAAATAAAACAAACAAAAACTAAGGTCACGAAAAATTAATGTCAGTTTGAATTCTAACCTTTTTGATGGCTTCCCCTGATGTAACAATATGCTTCAGTCGAAATGCCGGCTGTCTGTCTTTGAACTCCTCCACCAGGTTATCGATAACACAAGGCGATAGCATCGCTCCTTCACACTGCTCGCGTTCAATCAATTCCCATAAGTCCTTCACATCCATTCCATTATGGTCGTCAAAAGCATCCTAAGAAATGATTTTATCGAGTGGGACAAACGAAAATCAAGGAAATTATTGGAATGAAGACTTTATGCTTAGGCCATTTGCTGCCAAAGTAAAGCGTAGCAAGATATGCCACGGTGAATGTTCTGGCCATTGCGACTTCAAGGTACTAAAAAACCTTGAATCGTTGTAGTTCGTCTAATAAGAATAGCTTTTTGCAGTGATGTTGCTAAAGGGATCAACATAATTCATCTCTAAAGCCTTTGTATTGTTGTCCCTTAGCAAAATTATTGTCCGTGTCTTTACCATAAACATCTAGCTACTTTTCTTTTCTCTTTTGCTACATATTTAAATTTCATTTTGGCAGCAATTGAATAGTTAATGCGTTGGTTGTTTAGCCTACGTTACCAAACTGCTAATAAGAAATCTTTCTTCAAATTGTAACCAGTATGCAGAAAATTTCCAAAAACGTTACCGTGGCCATTTTCCCAAGCAAAGATCATTCTAGACAACTTGACAAATATGTCCTACGCCTAAGCCTGAAACTTTCCCAAACAAGTAAGTGCCCAAGAAAGAAATGAGCTGCAGGGCCAAAATGGTCACTCTGAAAACAATTTTACTTACATGCAAAATATGTTAAAGGAAATAAACTTTCCTTCAAGAATGTTAGTTTCTGTTCAAATAGTGCACTGTCCGTACATTATGCCAAAGAACAAATCCTGTATTAACTTGAGGATGACAAAAGAGTTGTGTTCACAGTCAGGAGACCGGTTATGTCTTAGGATGTACAGCATGTGTGGTATATCTACACTCTTGAAAAATAAGGAAACCTGTGGGGAAAATAGACAAGTAATACCCGAAACTTCAAATCCCTCTTTTGGGACCATAGCGTAGCGATATACCTTGAATAAACAACAACAATCAACAACAAAAAACAAAAAAAAGCAGTTGACTACCAACCTGTAGTAATCGAGGTGCACAGGGACTGTAGTAATCGAAAGGAAAACCACCCAGCCAACCCAGCATTCGATCATTGAAAACCTTGGATTTGCTGATGCTTTTGAAACGTCTCGGCATTTCGAGTAAATTTTTGTGAGTACGGGGGACAAGCTTACAAAAGCCGGTTGATCCTGAGGTACAGAAAATGTATGCATAGTCAGATGGTGAGCATTCTGCTTTGAAAATGTCCTTTTCGGTGGTCAGCAAATTTTGCAAAAAAGACAATTTTTTCAGATCTGAAGTCCCAGCAGTTTTGTCCCCTTTATCCGAGGTACTGGTCATGTCCAGTTCGCCTTCTGTCTCTGCGGTTCTTCCGATGAGAACAGCTTCTCGCAGCGTTGTTGCAAAAGGGATAAACATATCTCTGAAACTGTCATATCTCTGTCTCTCGGTGGAATCATTATCCTTGATGTCTTTGTGAAAATACTGCGAGAACAGCTGATAAAACATACTGTCCTTTTTGTCTTGGAAAATGGTGCCCTTGCATTGAGAAACATTGGCCGTGTTCCAGAAGTCTCTACCATCTTTCTCAAGAATCTAGACAAATAAATAAATAAATAGATATGGGTCATTTCTTCACCGGTAAGATGAGATCATCTGATACATTCTAATCGTGTGTCAACAGATGATATTGAGATATCACTCAATGATACTCCATACAGATTTATTCTGTTGGGTTCCCTGGCATTTTGGAATGCGATGAGTATCGGTAGCTGTCTTAGGGTGCGAATAAGGTTACTTGTGCATTGTTTTGTGTGTGCAAGAGGATAATAGCGTACGCAAATACGCGACAACTTAGTGGCGTAAGAGAGTGTCTATGTTAAAAATAAATAATTTCAAAGAGCCGGAATATGGCCACATCTGTGTGAGAGAAAACGTATATAGTTCTATGAGTTATCGCCTTTGATTTCAATAATTTCACTAATGTTAATGCCACAATAGGTACAGGTATTTAACTGATGGTGATTGTATGATTATGTGTGGTATTATATGTGGAAACACTAATAATAATATCTTATGAGCAGTTGACTCCCACTGTACTTTGACTGATAGGCAAAGTATAAATCACACCGTGTAGCAATTACGTGAAATAAACATTTAGCTTGGAAAATGCTCTACTTTTTTGTGAAAAGGTAGCAGTAGCAATCGAAAACAAGACAATAGATACGAAGGAAAATATAAATGATGTATTCAGACTTAATTTATATTTAAAGTATGTACACGTCGACCGAAGAACTGCTCAGCTACAAACCTGCATATTCATTGTGATACATCCAGCCATAACTATCCCCAAGTCTGTGATGACTCGCTCTGGACAGTTGGGAAGTCCATTTGCAACGACGTCACCGTTGTCAAAGCCATTCCGACGTAACTGTGACGCAAATCGGCCAGCCAAAAGGTAAACGTCTTTAGCCAGCAATATGGTGCTTCTTCCGTACTTATTACAGAAAATAAAGGCTTCATTTTCTGGTTTGTTTTCTGCCCAGAATTTGGAAACATCTGGCAGAGTCCACAGCTGGTCCACCATTTTCTCCTTGCCAGTGTCCAAATCTTGAATGATGCTCCTTGTGCCGTTAAGTTCTAGTGTTTGTACGTACGTTCAGTACAGATCCAATGTAAAGTTACTTGCGTGGAGAACAAGATGCACCAAACCTTCTTCATACCGGAAGATTCCTCAACATATTTTATCTATGGAACAATAAACGAACCACTTCAGTAATGAATTAACCCACAAAGTAATTATTATTCTGTTAACATTACACATTTTTTTTTTTTTTAAGAAACACGTACCCGTGCTATTTATAAGCCCTAATTGTTTCGTTTACCAGTTCCACAACAGTTATTTTGTAAAGCTCCTCTTTCCGATATTTTACTTATTAGGAGTTACAAAAGTCGCTTGCCAAAGATAAAAACTATATAAGAGATATACATCTTTTTGTGCACAATGATACTTTATGGTAAAAATGCATTGAATACTTAAGGTGTTTCACCCCTGTAGAGCACTATACATTAAACTATTCTGTTAAGGACATACTGAAGCACACTCATGTACGTATGACCACATCTTCATCAGTCCTGAAAAGACAAAAATACTGGTTCATTTGTCCATAGCCGACTAACAGTACAGCTTACTTAGGTCCACAGTTTCTGTCCTATGAAATGTTAATCTGGCTGTGATCCTCTTCCTTTTGCGACACAAAATCTCGATACTCCAAGTTTAGAAGAGAAGGTTCTTGAAGTCTTAGCTTTAGTTTCACTGGTAAACTAGTTTTCCTACATAACACAACAGCAGTCTATGTCAGAAAAGGGACCAAGGTTTTGGGGAGATCGGACGAGTGACGTGACGTGACATCAAACTTAACAAAGCTGGGGGAATGACATTTACATCTAGACAGGCGAACAGTGACAGACTATGTGAAAGTTCAGGGGCCATCCGAACAAATACTATTATCCGAAAAGCTGAATTTTACGCCTACTCATGCGCTCCCTGTGCTATTATGTATCCCGAGGGTAGGTGATTCAAAGCACTTAAAGTGTGGGTCTCTCGGAAGGTATCTGGAAATAGTGTCCTAATTCTTAACGACCGTTGAATGATGGTATAAACTACTTGCACACAAACTTGCACGGTACTAATTATGACCCACACGCTATTAATTTATTTAGTTAGATCAAAACTTCATTACCTGCTTTCACAAAGTCTGCTCTGGCTGATGGGTTGAGGCTAGAAGAAATTACATGAATTTAACGTCTGCCTCCCCCAGCCGACCCAGGCCAACAATATAGCTCTTCGTGGGTGTGATGCATTTTGCAGTAAAACATTTATAATTCACTTCCCTATAAACTCGTGTCATATTATTAAGATATAATTTCTCCTTTTCAAGAAGAAATCATTGTATAATAATTATTATGATTACTATTATTATTATTATGTCATTACCGTCAACACAAACTCTTATACTCATTCCTTCGCTCATCCCCCTAGCAGTAGATTGGTAGTTAGTGGTATCCTCGCACAGCATCATGTGCCTGGCGCCATCAATTTCAAACAACGAATAACAGAGTATAGATCTCGGGCCAGAGTCAGATATTAACAACCCCAAAAAAAAAAAAACAAGAAAAACCGGCCAGGAGATGAATGATTTTACTCCTGAACACGCCTGCATGATGAAAGAAGATCGACCATAAATACACATGAGCACATATTATGCGAGTACATAACTGTTTCCACGGCAGTGAAATATTACTGAAATCCCCTGCCGCGGTCCTGTGTAAGACACAGGAAATGTACTATCATAGTAAGATAATATTTTAAAAAGTGTACACAATTCATAATTATGTGAATAGGGTAAAAACGAACCTGGCTGTTTAGTGCAGTTTATCTGCATTACAGTTCCACCTACATACATGCCACACGTTACCACTGAAGTCTCAAATAACACACAAATAGACGTTTTCATTCACCACATACACCAGGGTTGAAACTCAAACAGCACATAGGGGATGATTTTTCTAGGTCAAACCACATCGTTACAATCGGCCCCTTTCTAAACGCTCCTACGCCCCTGTAATTATGCTATGTGGGGAGAATGTAGGCCTACATGCCATTCTAGGGTGGTCCCTATCAGGAATGGGATCAAATTCCACCTTCTAAAAGTAATGTCCTGTCACAGATGCCATAAAGTGTAACATTTCATCACTATAGCACACAGAATACTTTTAATTTATAAATGTATTCTTGGCCTTGGCACCATTTTTATAATTTGTAAGATGAGTGACGGGGAAAAGTACGTTTCAAAGCATGCAAAGCACATCGAAATAAGTTCACTGTCCGGCGTTCAACTATAACTTTGGAGGCAGAAGGAAATTGTTTCAATTGCTCGTGAAACAAGTGTTGCGCTTGATTTTGTAAACGTCTATGACTTTGTGTGCATGTATATATATATAATTAGATTTATGTGAGTACGTGTGGCTGCGTGTTCTGAGAAGTGAGAAACAAGCGTAAAAATGCGATGTGGCAAGCCATAAACCTTTCCCTGTCCTGCATGCCAGCTTTTGATTTTGCCACAGACGAACAATGGTCGATTTCGTGAAAAACAGTTCAAACCTGTCTTGTCATTCACTGCACCATACGAAACTGTTCCATCCCACACGACGTCAAAATCTCAGTAGATCTATATTAAATTATCCAAAATAAACATTACAAAATAGCCATACTTTCCAGTACAAAGAATGTAACTGTAACCTTTACAATTCTGGCCATTGTTACAAAAGGAAAGTAGGGGGCCTACAGGAACTGTACAATAATCAGTCACAGCATGGGAGAGTGCTCTAGGTACTGTACAAAAGTACTTGGGGAAATGACAGTGCATATTGGTGTCTAAAGAAAAGCCATTCTTTAACGAGATGAATGAAATGACATTAATGAATTAGCCTTACCAAGAAAATTCATGTATAAATAAACATGCAGTACTCTATCACCACAATTAACATAAGCTTACTTTTGATGTACGACAGTGCAACGTGCAAGCCAGCTGCTAACCAAGTATTTGAAAGAAAAAACGTATCTCCGAACTGAATACCCGCTCATCACTGTTTATCACCGTAACACAATTAACTCAGGTAAACAGTTAGGAAAGAGTTCATTACTATGCTAGCGTTTCTCTCCACTTCTAAACATTTTGAAACATTTAACTTCCACAGTGCATAGAGAGTCTTTGTCTATTATCATTTTTCATTTATGCACACTGTGGATTACATAATAATAATAATATGGTGATTTTTCCGGTTATTTGAGTTCTAATTCTAGCACACCATTGCAAATCGTGTTTAGAAACAATCTTTAGTCACCTTAACATGAACATTCCAGAAGTAAATTAAAAAGACAAGGAAGAGGAATTTGACACCGAGATTAAATCTGGTTTTAACTTCCTTCGAAGACAGGATAAAGTCCAGAAAAACCATACCACATACCACCCCATCCCCGATAACTTGCAAATAACTTCGCTCAGGCATATCTCACCAGCCCAGCTAGATAATTAAGCAATTTCTACATGAGTCTGTCTGAGGTCAGAACCACCCCCACCCCCACCCTTTCTGTAAAAGTATTTTTTAGATGTTTTTCAAGCTTGTTTGCGAATTGCACGATTCTCCGGTGTATTTTGAATTTCCCGTCAGGCCTACAATCAACTTGAACTCTCTTATCGGACTCGAACCGACAACATCCGCTCTTTCCTTCCACGGAAGTCTGGAGAAGAAGCCACCAAAAGAGTGTCAAGAAGTGATGTCATTGCCTTCAAGAAATGTCATTTTTTCGGACAAGGCAATTACATAAGAATGCTTCTCTCTGGTCTTCAAAATGATTAAAGAGCACTGTGGCCTTCTTCTAATTAGTCACCAACATACATGTTCGCGCTTAGTTAAAGAAAACCACACAAAAATTATCTGCCATCAGAACAATCAGAGGTAATGATACAGTGCTGAAGTTAGGCATTTTCATTGACAAGCAACGGCCTAAGTTCTCACTAAATTTCATTTGACTTTTAAAATTTTAACTTATTGTTTATGCTAGTAATGTAAATAATATTTTAACCCCTTTAAACATGCATCTTTCTCCTTGACTATAGTATAATTACATCTCAGGCATGGGAGAAAGATACAGAAGATCCTTTTTGCACGCTGCATTTCGCCTCAGCAAGACAGTAGGGCCTATGGCTTGACGCGTGTCTTGCCAGGGTTCCATGCCATGTTACGTATGCCTGTAATTGAATTATGATAATGTTTATCTGATGATAGGCCTACATAAGATGTGTCTACCATCTGTGAAAGTGAATTTCCTTCCTGAGATAATAAGATTAGGGAGGAGGGTTACACTATTTTTCTAGAAAGGTCTGCGCTGAGGCTGCCCACAGAATCAACTGTGGGGAGTTTACTGCACTGGCGTCAGCTTCGAAGTTCTATTATTGAAAAGGCGTTGGGTTCATTGTATACTTTAGAGGCTAATGCTGAGACTGCCCATATTATGATCAACTGTGCGGTATTTACTATACTGGTGTCAGCCTCTACTCTATATTGAGAAGACGCTGGGTTTATTGTACTTTTAGACGCTGACGCTGAGACAGCCTAGATAATAACTACCAAAATAGTTTAGTAAGGAACAATCTTATTACATCCATGACTACCAAAATAATTTTGTAAGGAACAATCTTATTACATAAAAAAGCCACTGCTCTGTTAGCAATATCAGGTGATAATCGCATATATATAGATGATGGTAAGAAGTGCTTATTTATTTTAAAGAGAGCAGAAATAAAACGAGTGCGTTAATAACATCAAAGCCACCAGATACGTTAAGATGGAACGGCTGTGACGTTTTGCGTTCACGCATTTCCCTCACGCCACACAGTGGGGAATGTATGGGAGACATAAAGTCATAAACAATGGCATATTTTACAAAGCCAAACAGAATTGACTGTTCAGCCATCTCCCTAGACCTTAATAGAAATCGCTTACTTTGTAATTTTATAACTTAATTCGCTGTAGGATTTGATTTGAGTTTGGGTTTAGCGGCGCGTTGGCTGATAACGGCCACTTGGCGTCTTTCATGGATTTTTCTTTATCTTACTTTGGGCTAGTGTAGGAGTCCTCTGACTTTTTTTTTTTTTAATGCGATAGCAATGTAACAAGCTTGTTTTGTCAGCTTACCATCATGTCGAAGGTAGATCTAGTATATTTCTAGAACAGTGGTTCTCACGGTAGGGGTGCATACACCACTGGTGGGGCATCGCAGTAATAATTAGCCTATGATGAATCGTGGGACCTCAGAATAGAGCGTAGTGTTTTTTTATGAGAAATTGTAATTTCATATTGTATTTTAACTGAACTGTACAGATTATTGTTGTCTGTGTATGTGGTGTTGGTGGTTTCCTTCTTTTGAATGTACACATACCTAATTATTTTTTATTTTTTCTATTTTTTAAGTCTTTCCATATAATTATACATGCTATAAATATAAAGAAGGTTGAGAAACACTGTTCTAGAACGGGACAGAGGTGGATGAAAATCCTCTTTCTTTCTCTTTTCTCTCCCGTCCTTTTGATGTGCTTTGTTTTATGATTTGTAAATTAGATTTATTGCATATATATCCTCTAGTTAATATCGTTGAAATAATTGCTCCTAACGTGGCCCCGTGTACGAAGCGCAGGCTCAGCGAAGCACGGCGAGAGTGGGCTAGATGTGTACACAGTGTGGCGTGTTGTTCAGGGGCGCGAATGAGGGACTGTCCTATCTTGATCGTTTGTAGTATCTCTGATACTAGACCATAACAGTGTTTACAGTTGTTGTGTGTGAAGCAATCGACTGAAACGTTGGTAAAGCAGCTGGAGAAACCTGTTAACTCTGTAAGTACTACAAGCCAATCTATCTATCTATCTATCTATCTAGTATAGCTATCTATCTATCCACACACAATATTATTGTGTAACTTGCTTTGTCTATAATATCTATCGATCCAGCTCACTCTCTCTCTGTGTTCCGTCCGCGAGCACTGTGCCTGCAGATCCAGGAGATAATGCTTTTCTGGCGTCGCCCGGCAGCATAACGCGATCTTACTTCTTGTTAGTTCCAAGGCCACTCCCGAGAAATTCGACGTTAACCCTGTAGCATCTGCAAGCTATCCCTTGCCCTCCCCCGTTTTCTTGTTACACTGGTGAGCATGTGTTCATTTCTGTTTTCATTTTATTGTTGACGACCGCTAGAGTGTACTGTACTCCGTGACCTGACCTTCTTCTCCTAGTGAGTAGTTTTTTCCTCGCCCGCTTGTTGTCAGGTGTTTGACTCGTTCAGTAAATATTAGTATGTTCCCGAACATTCGATAACACTGTGGATAAGGATGTTTACGCCAGATTTGGCCTTGAGTGATGTAACCTGATAACGTATTGATGCGTGATTGGTTAGTTTGTGCGAGGGCAAAGGTAACGTTTATTTCGGGAACTTTCTGTAGGAATGTTTATATATATAGACCTGTGTGAGTGGTTGGTCGGTGAGTAAGTGAGTTTCCTTTTGTGTGGCGTAGATATTTAGTTTCGCTGGTGTCTTCCTAGTAATTTATTGTTCACTATACAGTTATTAAACTTTAGTATTATTTAATCTATCGTCGGATCTCGTGTTTATTTATTTTACAGCTGTAATAGTTTCGTTTTCTAAAGGGTTGTAGTTAGATCAACTAACTCCCCCCTACTATAACGTGCTAGAACAACCTCAGCTGTTACATATTGGGGGCTCGTCCGGGATCCGACCATATTCGAGCGGACCAGATCAAAATTACTAGATTTATTTACATAGTTTATTGTAGAATATCATCGACAAGCTATCTACAACATGTCGGAGGTTATTGGAAGGCTTAGCCAGGAAGCGGACGCTATGGAGCTCACTGGGCAGGAGAGACGGGACTACCTCCGTGAAGGCCTAGAAAGAGAAAGACAGCTGGAGGCTCAACGACAGGAGAAGGAGGCTGAACGACAGGCTCGGGAGAAGGAGATGAACCACGAGCTGGAGATGGAGAGGATCCGCCATCAGGGTGGAGGCGAGTCGACGCAGGGGACCAGCGACCACGCCAGTTCTAAGAGACCCAAGCTACCTGCATTTCAGGACAAGAAGGACGATCTGGATAGCTGGTTGCTGCGGTTTGAGAGGTTTGCTGAGACAGCTGAATGGCCCAGATCCACCTGGACGACATCACTGTCTGCCCTGCTGACCGGGAGAGCTTTGGAGTGCTTCTGCAGACTACCGATCGACGAAGCCAAGGACTACGACAAGGTCAAGGAAGCGTTGCAGAAGAGGTACAACCTGTCAGAGGACGGATACAGACTCATGTTCAGACAAGGTAAGCCTGAAGATGGAGAAGATGTTGGAATGTTTTTGACCAGGATCAAGACCTATCTAGAGAGGTGGATAAAGCTGTCGAAGACGGAGGAGACCTACGAAGGAGTGAGAGATCTGTTCGTCAGAGAGCAATTCATGGATGCCTGCCCACCAGACCTTGCAACCCATGTGAGGGAGAGGAAACCAAAGACGCTACAGGACATCGCAGATTCAGCGGAGGCGTACCTGGTAGCGAGGAACCGGACGCTCAGCGGGAGCGCCAGACTGCAGAGCCGGCCAGTGCGACAGAGGCCCAACGGAGACAGAAGCCCACAGGTCTGCCATAGCTGCCAGAGGCCGGGACACAAGGCGACGGAGTGTCGTGCAAAGTTAAACGACAAAGGTGAGTTGAAATGTTACCTTTGTGGAAAGCCAGGCCACGTTCGGAGGATGTGTCCAGCCCAGAAGGATATGGGACGAGGCAAGCCGAACAAGGCGGCGGCGGCCGTAGTGATAGCGGCGGACGAGTCGTCGAGACAGGATGCGACGACGGCTGACACCAGCATCAACGTTCAAGCGGTAATGAAGGACGGGAAGCTACAGTTAGCGGTGCCTGTTACGTGCGGAGGATGCAGTGACGGAAGGACCGTGGAGAAACTGAAGTTACCAGTGATGAAGGGCTTGATTGGAAATCGAGCGGTAGATGTCCTAAGAGATACCGGCTGTGAAGGTGTAGTGGTGCGGCGAGCACTGGTGGACGACGGACAGCTCACCGGTGGGAAGAAACTTATCGCGAGGATCGATAACTCCTTGCTAGCGGCGGAGGAAGCCGTTATCGACGTGAAGACGCCTTACCTGACGGGCAAAGTGACGGCGCTGTGTCTCCCGGAGACCATCTGCGACCTAGTAGTCGGGAACGTGGACGGAGCGAAGGACCCGTACGACCCTGATACTGAGGTGATGGTAGGAGCGGTGACCACGAGGGCCCAGGAGAAGAGGAAGGACCGGTCTACGTCGCTGAAGGTGCCGAGGGCAGAACGGCACGCGGGAGTGGATAGAGAGGAACTTATCCGACTCCAAGAAGAAGACGAAGTCATTAGGAAGTTAGAGCAGAAGAAGATCCCAACTAATAGAGGCAATAAATCTGTTCATTTTGAGAAACATGGAGGAGTACTGTACCGGATCTACAAAGACCTGAGACAGGCGACGGTTATAAGGCAAGTGGTACTACCCGAAAAACTGAGAGAGTATGTACTGAGTGTAGCCCACGACTCGATCGTCGGAGGACACCTCGGCGTGAAGAAAACCAAAGACAGAGTTATGAGCAATTTTTATTGGCCTGGAATTGAAGGTGACGTCGCGAGATACTGCCGCTCATGCGACATATGCCAGAGGACGGTGAACAAAGGAGCGACCCCAAAGGTGCACCTGCATAGTATGCCAGTAGTGGACGTACCATTTAGGCGAGTGGCCGTGGACTTAGTAGGACCTATCGACCCCCCAAGTGAAGGTGGACATCGGTATATCCTGGTGTATATAGACTACGCTACTCGTTACCCCGAAGCCACACCCTTGAAGAAGATCGACGCAGAAACGGTAGCAGAAGCCTTAGTGAACATCTACAGCCGTTTGGGTGTGCCCAAAGAGATCTTGTCGGACCAAGGGACCCAGTTTATGTAAGATGTCATGAAGGAAACGAATAGACTACTGGGAATTCGACAGTCGACCACTACAGTCTACCACCCTATGTGCAACGGGTTGGTGGAGCGATTCAACGGCACGCTGAAGAAAACATTGAGACGACTGTGCGCAGAGCAACCCAAGCAGTGGCACAGATACATCAACCCGCTGCTCTTCGCATATCGTGAAGTTCCCCAAGAGTCGACCAAGTTTGCCCCATTCGAGTTGCTGTATGGGAGAACTGTGAGAGGACCAATGCACATTTTACGACAACTATGGACCAAGGATGTAGAGGAGCCGGAAACGAAGACCAGTTACCAGTACGTCATGGAACTACGTGAGAGGCTGGAGGACACATGGAAGTTAGCGACGGAAGAACTCTCCAAGGCTCAAGGTAGACAGAAGACCTACTACGACCGGAAAGCGCGAGAGAGGAAGTTCCGCCCCGGAGATGAAGTGTTGGTGCTACTGCCGACGAACACTAACAAGCTCCTAGTCCAATGGAAGGGACCATATAAGGTAGTCTCAGTTGTCGGTGTTAACGACTATAGAGTCAAGATGGGTGTAAAAGAAAAGACCTTGCACGCCAACCTCCTCAAGAGATACATTCCAAGGACGTCAAAAGCAGCAGCAGTGGCAATGGAACCGAGACCTATTGTGACCGAGATGTGTGGGATGGACAACAGTAGGAGAGATATCACGCCTGGACATGTCAACGCCATAAAGGACGGCGGCGGTGTTAGTGCTGAGACTGTACTGGCAGAGGACGACATGATGGACAAGAGTCAACCCGTGGAGTCAGCTGGCATGACAATCATCGAGGACTGCGACCTGGAAGGCGACAACGGTGGAACGACGGAGGACCTTGCCGACCTAGGAAGCTGGAACCAGAATGAAGGCTACAGAGATGTCCAGTATGGAACGCAACTGACATCGGAACAACGTCAAGAACTCTGCGATGTGGTGAAGAATTACCAGCACGTCTTCACCAATCTCCCTGGATGCTGTCAGTTGGGTGAACATCGCATCGACCTGACGACAGAAGTACCAGTTCGTCAACGACCATACCCGGTGCCCTACGCTATGCGCGACTCATTGAAGGAGGAGCTTAGCACCATGGGACGGCTGGGCATCATTCGAAGGAGCTCATCAGCTTATGCTTCACCTATTGTTGTCGTCAAGAAGAAGGACGGATCCAACCGAGTCTGCATCGACTACAGGAGGTTAAACAAGATCACAGTATTCGACCCTCATCCGACAGCAGCGCCATCAGAAGTGTTTCAGAGTCTCTCGAGAGGAAAATTATTCTCTCGGATTGACCTGAGCAAGGGATACTGGCAAGTGAAAGTTCGAGAGCAAGACATTCCCAAGACGGCGTTCGCCACCATGGGCGAGCACTATGAATTCATTCGGATGCCTTTTGGGATGATGAACTCAGGAGCCACGCTGAACATTGATCCGTGGAATGAACAATGTGACAGCATATGTGGACGACCTGCTGATTCATACAGAGACATTCGACGAGCATGTGAAGACTCTCAAGGACTTACTGCAGAGGATGGACCAAGCTGGATCAACTGCAAGACCATGGAAGTGTCTGATTGGAACGTCTGAAGTAGTTTTGTTGGACACTTAGTGGGAGAAGGTATGATTGGCCTGTTAGAAGAGAATGTATGTAAGGTACGAGACGCACCCAGACCCACCACTAAGAAGGAAGTGAAAGCATTCTTAGGATTAGTGGGATATTACCATGAATTTATTCCTAACTTTTCAGCGATTGCATCACCATTGTCTGATTTACTTAGAAAGGGTCAGCCTAATATAGTTCAGTGGGATGAAACGCAGGAGAAAGCGTACACCTCTTTGAAGAATGTCATTATCTCCAAACCCGTGTTATGTTTGCCAGATTTTTCCAAAGAGTTTGTCTTAGCAACTGATGCATCAGATCGCGGATTAGGCGCTAGTCTTATGCAGGAACACGAGGGAAAGTTGTACTCTGTGGCATATGCTAGTCGTAAGCTATTGCCTCGTGAGACAAAATATTCGGTCTCAGAGCGCGAATGTTTAGCTATTGTTTGGGCTGTAAAAAAGTTTACTTTGTATTTATATGGAAAGGAGTTTGTGCTCCAAACTGACCATCGGTCATTAGAGTTTTTGAACTCTGCCAAGTTTGACCGTCCAAAGTTATTACGATGGAGTTTATTTTTACAGTCTTATCGATTCAGGATTCACTACGTAAAAGGCAGAGAAAATGTCTGTGCCGACTTCCTGAGCAGGGTATTTTAAAGTAGTACACTATCAGTGAAATGCATTGTAACCCATACTTTTGCCTACTAGATGAATTGCTAGGACGGCAGTATTGTACTGTAATTGGGGACATAGTTCATCTGTAACTGAATATTGAATTGATGGCTGATAGAGAGTCATGATGTGTTAGTCACATTTTGATTTTATGCTATGTCATATTAGTTACCAATGGAACTTGGTGTAATTTTTGGAAAATGTAACCCAAATAGGGACTGCGAGCAAGCAGTGTTTGTGTTATGTTGCAATGTTGTAACTTGTTTTGACCTAATATGATGCAGAAAGACCCTAACCAGTGGTCGGTATGTATTGGTATTTTTGCCATTGTACGTATGAGTTATACATTTTGGAGATAACCATGTTATGTACAACAAGTTATATGCTATGATTCGTGCACGAAGCATTATGTAAACGATGGGCCATCGTTTCACCTTATATGATTTGTAATAATATCATTGACCATTGTTTCACCACAGTGGTGGCGTTGTGTTATTTTGACTAGTAGGCCTACTGTCTACTATTGGGAAGCAATGACGGTATTGTATTAGTTATGGTATTAGTGATGCAAAGGATATTGCATTGTATTGTATTTGCGATGAAATTTGGGAAGGCACTGAAATTGTTAATAATTGTAATAGAATTAGCAACTACCTTTGTGAGATTGGGAGTACTGTAAGATTGTTATTTCAAGATATTGCAGACGCTGAATAATGTTTCGGAGTTGAAAAATATTCAACTTAAATTGGGGAGTTGTGTAGCATCTGCAAGCTATCCCTTGCCCTCCCCCGTTTTCTTGTTACACTGGTGAGCATGTGTTCATTTCTGTTTTCATTTTATTGTTGACGACCGCTAGAGTGTACTGTACTCCGTGACCTGACCTTCTTCTCCTAGTGAGTAGTTTTTTCCTCGCCCGCTTGTTGTCAGGTGTTTTGACTCGTTCAGTAAATATTAGTATGTTCCCGAACATTCGATAACACTGTGGATAAGGATGTTTACGCCAGATTTGGCCTTGAGTGATGTAACCTGATAACGTATTGATGCGTGATTGGTTAGTTTGTGCGAGGGCAAAGGTAACGTTTATTTCGGGAACTTTCTGTAGGAATGTTTATATATATAGACCTGTGTGAGTGGTTGGTCGGTGAGTAAGTGAGTTTCCTTTTGTGTGGCGTAGATATTTAGTTTCGCTGGTGTCTTCCTAGTAATTTATTGTTCACTATACAGTTATTAAACTTTAGTATTATTTAATCTATCGTCGGATCTCGTGTTTATTTATTTTACAGCTGTAATAGTTTCGTTTTCTAAAGGGTTGTAGTTAGATCAACTAACTCCCCCCTACTATAACGTGCTAGAACAACCTCAGCTGTTACAAACCCTTTGAACCCTATTACCAAACACAGTTTGAGAACGTGACTGACAAATCAGTTTTATATGCAATATTTATAATTTATGAAACCAGCCGAGGTATGCGGCTTTGCCGATGGTAAACCTGTTCATTAGTTTCAGTTTTTGGGTGACTGGAATGGATCTGCTTCACCTCCTCTACTCCTTTAGTTTCATTTTTTTGTATATTTCCTTGTTTGTTTGTTAGATAAGTCTTACTGCACTCTCCTTGCGTGTCCATACCCTACGCACCATCTGCCCCTACCACGACTCTTCTCACCGGGCAGTTCATTTAATATTGAACACATCTCAGGAAGTCAGCAATAAGGTCATAATCGTCGCAAAAATAGCGACACAAACTCAAAAAATAATTTCCCCACATTTTCAAGTCTCCAAATCTGAAAAAAAATAGCCTTCTGCAAGACAACCTTCTGCGAGTCAAAAGGGAAGGCACCTGTAACATTTCAGGCAACTCTGAATTGTATGAATGGCTTTTAAAAATCGGGCGAGGTTTTGTTTAATATAGGCCTAGATTCCACTTGATGAAGCTCTGAGTATCAGCAGAGAGTATGATTGCATATTTATAGAGAAATTTCACTTCCGCCAAATCGCGAAACTAGATCGTTGCGGTAACCAGAATTGAAAGAGGCCGTCTTCACCAAAGATAGTGTGCATATCTGTTTACTGGGATTTGTTCATGTTTTGGGGCTGATTAAAACTATTTACAGCCGTTTGTAAGTTCTTACGCCCCGTGGAAATGCACACTCGGGTATTGCCTCATCGACCTGCTTTCCGCTCCGGTTTCGCGGTGCCTCCCGTATCGCGCAGTGTAAAGTCTCGGGTGAAACCTCTCTATACATAACTTAGGCCGTGTTTATAGAGAAAGCGGGTAGGCGGGTTGCCGCGAGATGGTTACTCGCGCAAGAAAACTCGCGCCTAATCACTCGCGCGGTTGGTGTTCATAGCAAGGCGGGAAAAGGAAAGACGAGGTCAACATCCATCGTGAAGCCAAGAAAAATACACAGCCAACACAACTCCCGCGCGACACACGCGGAACAAGAACACACAATTGGTTCTGGTAATTTCCCGCGCTGGTCGGCAAAATTGCCGCCTCGAGAGACACGAGTTGTCTATGTACACTTACAAAGCATATTGAGTAACATTCCTCGCGCGAGTTCTCTCGGGTCGAATCAAGCGTGCGATTTCCCGAAACCCGCCGTCTCTATAAACGCTAGCATACTCGCTGGTATCAGGCTTAAGTATAGTACAAAAACAAACAAGCAAACAAAGGCCGAATGGCGCAAAGTTTCAGTTGTCGTGCTGATGAGCCGTCAACCCCAAACTCAAACTCAAACTCCCTCCACATCCTGGATTACAATTATGATATTCTTTGAAAATCGATTTACACCAAACACTAGAGGCCGGCAGCCTTTTCAATTTGGATATGGAAAATGTCAAACTCATATTCAGACAGAGATGGGTTCGTCAGAGACAAAAAGTCAGAACTTATATAGGGAGACACATACTTTGTGTGTGACATAGCCTACAATCCGATTTGTCACGATAAAATACTCCATACCTACTTTTTCATATGATTTTGACATTCAAATCTATGATAACTGGATGTTTTCAGCGAAGAAGTAAATTTTATTAGCCTATTAAACCGGAATAATTAGACATGTGTCAATAGTTCAAAGACTGAAGTTGTTGTTCCAGTTTTTGAAGAAACGCCGAGACTTTCCTTTTGTCCATGTGTGCCCAGGCACATTTACACTTTTTTTTTTTTTTATCAACACAAAATTTAGATAATCAATTTTATTCCTGGTTGACAGCAGCAAGCCTGTCATAGATGACAATGGTGAAAAGTCATTAAATAATGTCACAAGTAACACATGCCTGTCTCACCAAAATATACTCACTAAAATGATGTCCGAAGGTGATTCTCATGCTTCAACATTATAATTATCAACGCTTTATATGCAGTGCCTGAAATCACTTTATAAGTCATTTCCTGTTGCTGTCTCGATACCGACCATTTAACATCCGTGATCACTACTCCGTTTTCACAGGATACAATTTCAAGGTGCGAATTAGATCGTGAACTGCTGCTCCCTACTGCTGCAAGGCGTAAACAGTAATCGGATTGGTAAATATGGAAGTTGGGAAACAAAAACAATTTAATGTAATATTAATGAATTATTCCTATCTGAATGGTATCGCGTTGAAATACTAATAAATGAAAATATTTCATTGCTTTGTCGATATTTATTATGAAGTGTTTTACTACCTTAAATTTATGGGGGTTTTTTGTGAGGTTGTTTTTCGTATTTTGTGTCATCAGATTTCTTTATTCACATTTTGAAATTTACATTTGATTACAAAACAGAGCATGCAAACAATTAGTCATTCTTTTACTTCCTTACTAATAAAAAAATTAAATTCCCCGGCATAAAACGTAACGTGGCAAGACTGGAAACGCTTAATAATGATTCACATCAATACAGTCATGATACTGACTTTAATATTAAAGTTATTCTATTTGTATTAATTTACGTACATCTTAATGCTAATGATTAACTCTCACACTGCCAGCTCCGTCAGCAATATAAGACCTGGAGTCGTGGAAAACAGATAAGGTTATAGAGTTGTTAAATATTTGGGAGGAGTTCCGTATGCGTTACATGTAATTTTTACCGTTATTAAGTAAAGCTCACTGTTACACATTGTTCCCAACCTTATGACCAATTATCACTTCATATTCACAATAACACTTGTAACATGCTTGCTAAGAAAAATAGTATAATCCAAGAAAAAAATCTGAAGTGAGACAAAATCCGAAAACAGCTGCCATTTTGAAACTTACTGGGGAGAGGTCACAGTAACAGAATTTACGAAAAAGCGCGGCTGGCGAAGGTTTACTGAAACAAAACTTGATATAGTGTTCACGAATTTAAACTCACAACACATGGAATGGTCAGATGGACCTGGGGGCGTGAGGGTCTAGTCAGTTTGTATCAATGGGCGGTAGTCAGATTGACTAATCGGGCGAAAAGGGCTGGGGTAGCCATTGGCGATCGACGTAGACACTAGTAGGCCCTCATTAGATCAGATCATGCAATCTCCGAGCAGCTGAAATCGGATTGTTTCGCTGCTAAGCCGATTCATAATTTTTTCAAACTATGCAAATTAACAAGGTCGGTAACTTTCCGTAATTTAGGTCAAGGTACTGACTGTGAGTATAAGTAAATTTTTACCGACAATCTGTTAACTCACCTGCGTGGCGAAATGGTTAAGACATGTGATTCAGGAGCAAAAGGGTGTGGATGCGGATCCGAGCATTGTCATGATTTATGATTATTGTGTATGTTTTCTCTTTCAGATGCTTCTAGCGCAGAGAAATCGAGATGAAATGGAAGCAAGATAGAGAGGGGAGAGAGACACATAAGAGAAAACGAAAAATGACGTGAATTATTTATTGCTATTTCTTTATTAACCCCCCAAAAATACCTAGCCCCTTTTTTTTTTCAACCCCCTCAAAATAAACCCTCTTTAGCTTGTAACGCATTCGGAACTCCTTCCTTATAGTTTGATATACAATAAATACATGAAATCTGAACCTTCGAACATGAGTGATAATAATGTTGTCGAGTTCATTATTATCCCGATTATTTTTTTCCCGACTACGTATCATCGGAAATCCCCATTGTTGTGGGAAAACCACACCTATGTCTTTATTCAGGCCGACTTGCACTGTGACATCCGGCTGAACAGTCCAGGAAGTGCGTTTCAAATAAGTCTTGTAAAGTATAGAGTTCGTGAAAAGGTCGACTGCGAAACAAAATAATAGGGCATTACCGGATGTATTGAGCAATCTGTACAGAATGTTGTGCGACAGAACGTGTAGGACTGAATTGGGTATTCCCATTCTACTGAACCATTAAAAACAACTTCAAGGTAGGTACTGAAGTGTCCACAAAAACACACAAAAACATTAACAAGAAAAATAAAATCCAGGAAAGTGAGGTGTAAATGCCAGGAGCAGAGAATCTCCTATACAGAACTAAAAGTAAAACCAATGGAATGGCAGCTGAATATTATTCCTTGTTTTGACTAAATATAGACCTGCTAAATATATGACGTTGGAGGAAACATAAAATTAGGCCTACATGGACCAAAAAACAACAATTGTCTGAAAAAAAGGAAAAAAATCATTCATTCATTCAATCATTTATTCATTAACCCCCCCCAACCCCCAAATCAGTTAGCTTACTGCTCTTCTTTCCTCATTCTCTAGCTCTCCCCTCTCGTTCTTTTTTTTTTTCAGACTATTTTTTCCTCCTCCCCCCTTGCTTTTCACTTGCTATTTCTTTCATCCTCTTCTCCTATGCTCAAATCAAAGTAAAACAACTCAAGGCGTGGCAGACATAGGATGTCTCTACTACTGATTATCGTTGATATTTTATATATATATCCTTTATTTTTATTTCCGAGTACGTATTTTCTTGTCATGCTTAAAATAATGTTTGTCCCATATCCTTTAATCAGCAGGAAGTAGAGATGGCGGATGATTTATGGACAATACCAGAATTACTGAAGTACTGGAACGATCATGACCCGGACAAAGAAGTGTTTATTTTCCTGAATAAGTATGGCCGCACAGACATTTGTACGCCACGAGAACTCTACGAAATGGCTGGGAAATTCGCTGCAAGATTGCGTCAGAGTGGATTTAGTCATGGTGACATCATTTCTAACTCGGTGCCCAATTCACTCGAGAGACTTATCACTGATCTGGGCATTTTGATGGCGGGTTGTACTACTCTCAATTGCCAGGTAATGTCAAGTGCATATGAGTCCTACTGTGTTTCAAGATGAGTGCTTCGTACAGCTGGTGAAAGTGGCCTATGAATGGTCTCACAAATAGCAAGTGCTGTTTTCTCTCAACATGAGAAGTGTGTGCTTTTGAGCAAGACCCAACCTTGGGGTGGGTATAGATTTAATATTAAAGTTCTGGTTGGTCTCGCATACTCATGAGGTCAGATTTAAGGTCAAGTTGAACAAGCAGCACTTGATGGTCTTGTAGTCTAAAACCGCCTCTTGAAATTTCAGATTTGGTCTGTTTTATAGTGTTTATTTTTTTTACATCATAAAAATTCAGAATTCGGGGCTCCCTTCCCCATCTCTTCAGATCTGGGGTGCATTTCTTCAAAATCATGTCTCCGTTTTCCATCTTCTATTTTCCCATTATTTATCCACTCTTTCTTTGCTTTTTTTCCCCTCCTCCATCTTCTTCTTTGCTCCAAATTTGTGCATTGTAAGTCTGAGGTCTTCTATTCTTGAAGAAATTCAGTTTGTCCGTTATTCTTGAATTATAATGTCTTGTTCTTCTCCGTTATAACCTATATTTTTCTCTTGTTTTGTACGGGTATTTGCACCTAGGAAGTCAAGTGATCACAAAATATAGTAATATTACCATTAGTTATATTATTATTTCAATTTTCAATACTTTAACTCATTGTTAAAGTTTTATTATATTATTATTTCAATTTTCAATACTTTAACTCATTGTTAAAGTTTTATTATTGTTCTAATTCTATTTCAGATTTGTGAACGAGATGGCGGAGATTTCTGGCATGCGCTAGACATTTCCCAGTGTAAAGGCATCGTTGTCCCTGTCAAAGAAACTAACTCTGCTTTTCGGCTTCTCTCCCCTTACCTCCAAAACAGTAATCAGGGGAGCCCAGAATGCCACACTGTGAATTCACCCAAAGCTCCTAGTCTGGAGAAAGCAATTCTCATCACAAGAGATTCTTCAAATGATAGTCCATCTGCAGCCACATGGAGTGCTCTATCTCTGCAAACTTTACGACGTGGCAACGAAGAAATTAGCATGCCAAAAACATCACCAAAGGATTATGCCTATATTTTCACAACTTCGGGATCCACAGGTTACTGCAAGCTGGTTCCACGATCCCATGAGGAACTATTGAGTTTGAGAACAGGTTATCTAGCTGACAAAAAGTTTCTTAATGATCGACCGTTGGGCTGGATGGGAGGATGTCCTATTATTTATTTTTCCCATTGCTGCAAGAGAGTTTTGCAGGTATTTTTTTTAATTCATAATTAAGTAAAAATCAAGGTTTTCTTTCTCCGAAAGAGTGACTGAATGTTTTTGTTGTTGTTGTTGTTCCATAATCTAGAAATGATGATGATCAAAGGCCATGATCCTTGAAAGCCTGAAAGAAGCTCTTGAAATGATTTGAAATATTTTACTGCATTGTGTGATATATGGGTGCGTCGAGATCATCAGAATCTTTTGAGAAATCTGTAAATGTGAAATATCAAAACTTTCTGTACTGAAAGTGCAATTTTGGTCCCTGCATACCGCGAGAAAGTAGCAACAATAAGTAACCATCCACATTATTTATTGAATTTCACGTGTGAATCTGATGTCCACGTTCTTTACATCTCACAAATTTTGTCGGTGAGAATGTCCGCCCTAATATTGATGGGTTCGGATTCTGCACTGCATTACCATTTTTATGATAACATGCTATAGTTTTACCATCTTATTGTTGTTTTCTTGTTGTTATTGTTTGTACTGTACATTGTTCTTTTAGATAACAATGCTATTGATTCTTTGGACCTCATTACAGTCATTGTAATATCTCCATCAAACAAGGAATGCATCATGTTCTAATCCCAAACCTTAAAATCCTTTTCAGGACACATTTGATGGATTGCAGGCTACTCGACCGCAAGATATCTGGAAGCAGATCGAGGATGAAGAATGTTTCTATGCCTTCGTTCTTCCCAATGGTGTTCTGGAAATAGCTGACATGTTCAAAAGCCAAAGATCAAACTATAGGCTGCCGTTGTTGGTTACAGGTGGACAACCAATTAAAAAGGTTTGCATTTATTGAAAGAAACATGACAACTTTATAGTATACCAATATTCAAACTAAAGAATATGCAGTCTATGGCTTATCTGCCCTACTTGTCTGCTCCGAATTCAGAGAGACTGTTTGATGGGATCCTTTCCACGTGCATTTCAGGGCTGATGTGTAAGCCAGTTTTTTTTTTAATGGACGTTAAATTTCAATAACGTGTGGGTTTGAATTAAACCATAGCACAACAAGTAAAGAAGAAAATTTTAATAACTGCAAACTAAGCTATTCTTCAGCATCCTCGACGGCTTAGTGGTTTAGTCTCCTCGCCCACATCACTGGAGATCGGAGTCAAGATTCTCCATTGGGGGAAGAATGTCTTTTCCTGATAGAGACTGACACATAAATAGACAGACAGACAGACAAATAGATAGACAACCAGACAGACAGGCAGACAGAAAGATAGGTTAATATAAAGTTGCCATGTATTTTGTTTGGTTCAGTTATTTTCCTCTTGTTACAGTTTGCTTCACTATGGCTTGTCTTGATGAAATTATAAATTTATGATTTTTCTTTGATTTTCATATTGACCGTTGAGGTTGGAATCGGTAGTTCCTGGTTATACTGAACAATTAATACTCGTTTGTATCACCTTTCTCATTATATAAACACAGGGAAGCTTCTACAGCAAGACTACCACAATTTCAGTGTCAAGAGCAACTCAATAGCTTCCTCACGGTGTTGGTTTTTTTTCAGCTTTGACAAGGTCCTGATGACCAAAATTCTGCAGCCTGGAGAAGGTCTTGGTGACCAAACCTCTGCAGCCTGGAGAGGGTCCTTTCAAAATTTATTGTCCAAGGTTTCTCGTTATGCATTACTACTGTGAGGCTTGCAAAATAATGCAATTTCTGTTTTCTCTTGGGGAGGGGGTTGATATGAGCAGGTGACCACTTACACCTTTTTCATATTTTTCTTGTTTTACAAAATTGTACAAGACAGTTCTTGTGGATAAAAGAGAGAAGACATATTTTGTAATTGTAGTAACAGCAGCAGTAGTTGTTTTTGTTATTGTTGCTGATGATGAAACTTCATGTCATCTGTGTGGCAACAGTTTGAATCATGTTTTCTGGTTGGAGACAACAAAACTGACAAGTATTTATGTCTTCTCTCTTGTGTATTTTCTTAATTTCTTCAGTATTTCATACATTCTAAGGAACATGTAATGTCTCATTTGTCAGAATGTTGTGGAAGCCGGTAGACTCCTCGCTGATGAAGTTGTGTTTACTTATGGCGGGACAGAGTTCGGTATGGTCAGCTTGCAAAAAGTTATTGACGTCTCACAATTCAAGGACTTTTCAAGTGGTCAACTCCTCCCCAATGTCCAAGTGCGTGTGGTGGATGACCAGTGGTCAGATGTGCCTCCGGGCAAAGAAGGAAACATCTTGGTCAAATGTAATTGTCACCTGCTTTTTTGTGTTTCTATGTTAAACATGAGCTTACTGCACAACAGTACATTTCCCCCTAGGGCATTGAGTTAGATCTAGTCCATTTTGCCTCAGTTTTATGGACCAAGGAGTTAAACATGACCCCGTGCACTAATGAGACTCAACCAAGTCTGTTTCACTGGTTGGTTGAATCATGGAAGTTCAAGAGTTACTCACAACCGGTGCAAAAGAGACTTGACTCAGTGTGTTAGTAGGCTAAATATCTATGAGTTTGTTTTGCCTGACGTTCGCAAAGATCTGGGCTTGTTACAAGTTTTTTTTCTATTTCAACAAATCTTCTGTGTTACGTAACTGAAAAAAGATGTATCATGATAATTTTGCAATATCGTCTCAACAGGCGCCAGATGTTTCTTTAATAAATATAGTTCTGTCTTCATAAGTATCTTATCACCCCCCACTCCCCAACGCCAAAATGATCATGGAGTGCAGAAATTCAGTTGGTTTGATTTCATCTTGCAGACTTTGAAGACCTTGGGTATCTATCTTTGAGATTTTAAATTAATTTTATTACAAATGACACACGGTACTGCATTGCTTGTTGGTCTGCATCTCAGTTTTGCTGACTAAAAACAAAAAACACCAAATCGATGTTGGAACAAGGTAAGAAATTTCCCTGACAGCTCTCTTATGTGCATGATTTATTTTGGAGTTTTAAGAAGGATTAGGATTTGGCCACACGCCATTCGGTGAATAGTTCAAAAATCTATCTAAGTAAGCATGTGAATCAGTCAATGAGCCAACCAGTCAATGAGCCAATCAGTCAGTCAGTTAGTAAGTTAGTCAATCAGTCAGTCAGTCAGTCCACTCAGTCAGTGATAAACATCTTGCATTCCAACTGTGATAATTTTGAGCATTTGTTCAGCATATGGTATTATACAGATATAGACCTAGTGTAACTTTCGAGATATGGATGGTAACTTGGCAGTTTCATTACCAAGTGAGGGTGCCTACCTTGAAAGTTGTGCTGGACTGTAAACAATCTATCTTGTGCCTAATTGTGTAGTTTATACGTTGTACTACAAGAAGATTTATAATACCTTTTTCTATTATTACATTTTTAACATCCAGTAATTTACTTTTTAAAAAAACAAGACGAAAATGTGGCCACTCATACACCTTAAAAGTGTACATGTAACTAGTTTGTCAGATTAATACTGCTTTTGTTTTAATTGTCTAGCGCCACAGGTCATTCGTCACTATTACAATTTCACGCCATCTAAGCCGATCTTCACACCTGATGGTTGGTTCATTACTGGAGACCGAGGGATATTGGAGCAAAATGGTACACTGTACGCTCTTGGTAGAGATGGTGACGTCATTAACCAGGGTGGTATTGTCATCGACCTGAGCTGGCCAGAAAAAATCATCAGCCAGTGCCCGGATGTGAGTGATGTCACTATGGTGGTTTTACCAAGCGCTGAAAGTGACGACAAAATGTGTGCATGCGTGGTGCCACGAAAGGGTTCCGAGCTGACAAAAGGTCGTGTTCTACAGTTCTACAGTGACAATCTTGTGTCAAACAAAAGTTCTTTTTCACCGGCTTTGCATTCTATCATGTTCTGTGACTCTTTTCCTTTCACAGACACAGGGAAAATTGACAAGAAACTTATGCGTAAGGAAGCTCTGAAAGCCATGAAACCAGACTCAGCTTTGGGCAAAATGTGACAGTATTTCAGATTTATATTGTGGAAAGAGAGTTATTATATTCTACGGAGAGATTCTCCCAATGCTCAGCATGGAGAGGTGTGATTTAGCAAGATTTTGTTCTTCTTTACTTTTCGAAAAATGTCATAAGGATAGAAACACTAAAAGTGATGCCTGCAACAGAGATTACCTGCTGTTACCGTCATACTTAAGATGTGAAAAGCTGTAGTTGATACTTTGTATACTTGAACCAAGAGTTCTCTGCTACTGATGTTTTTGATTCGTCCTACATTTGATACTTTGCTATTCGAAGGATTACATTCCATTGATATTCATTACTCATGTGTGAGATGACACTCCTGGAGAGCTGCATAATAAATAGATTCTGAGAATGAGCAACTTGCATTATTTTTTTTACTCACCCGAAAAATGGCAACACTGAAAATTAAAATAATGCAGTGAATCAAATGAGAGACACATTATATTATTCTTTGCAAGTTATAAGAAATTCTGTGATAATCCCTCTGTAGTTTGAATTTAACTTGAAATACACCAGAAAATTGACCGAAGTACATAAAGTATCGAAGAATTTGCCTAGTTCAAACAGCACCATCTCCAGATTGCTGTCGTGGTTGTTCCTTATCTCAGGAACTAAATGATATATATTGCATTAGCTGTAAACATTGGTATGCTACAAATGATCACAAATTGGACAAACACAAAATGACTTTGATCAATCCTGTCTCTCAAAATAACAATTTTGCTTCGTTGCTAGCACTCGTATATTCAACTTTTTTGACCTGAAATTTGTTCCAGAATCTTACATTAGCTGTAAGTTTTGTTTCCCTTTTCCCTTATAGTGCTCCAACTTTTTCAGTAATCGTTTCGCCAACAACAGTTTCTTTCTTTTCACCAGAAAGAACTTTTAATGATTTATGCAGTGCCAAGATCATCAAAACTGTACAAGTGAGAACAGTGCATTCCGAAAGAAAGAGCATCACCACGCTTCCCAAAAAGTATCCACTAGCACTAGTTTAGTTGGGTTCCTATTCCATTCTAAGGCTTACTTAAGGTTACATGACACTCAGGGGTTTGACGTTTAATCTGGACAGCGGACATATAATATATATATACCAGTATCCTAGGATTGTCTGATTTAATTCTGTGTTCCAATATTATCTCACTGGAAACTTATTTAGTACTTAATGATTTAAAGCTCACTGAATTCGGATATCACTGTCACGAGTGGAGTGAGTGCAATTAAGGGGATTGCTACAGAGCGGGTGTAGAGTAAGAAGGGCTCACGGTAGACAAGTAAGTTAAGCGTGCTGTTGTGAGTAGTGGGGGGGGGTCTGAATGAGGCGAAAGCGCTGTATTACTATCACTGCAAGTTAGAAGGTCCTACGGAACGGACCTGTGAATAAGAGCCCATCAGGCGGACATAAGGGGAGCAGTCGAGAAGACTAGTGAGAGAGTCTTTCCAGTAATGACTGGTGTCGAGGACGGGCCGCAGAGCCACCTCGATGAGCACAGGGGATAGGCCAGCATAGGGCCGGAGGCCACACATAGGCCAGAAGTGAGGCTGTCAGTGCAGGACAGTAGAGGCACATAAAGTCGTGGCAGTCAGGCCACGGACAGGGACGTAGATATGAGCGTGAATGTGATAATGCACTATTGCCATGCTGAGGGGCTAGTGAACTAATAATGTACTGATGAAGTGATAATGTCTATTGAAATGATAATGTGTTATCGCCCTGCTGAGGTGCTAGGGGAATGCTAAGGTGTATGACAATAGGAAGGTGATATTGAGAGACTGCTGTGCCAGTGAATTATTAATGTGCTATTAAGACCCTGAGGGGAGAGGCTGAGGCCGAAGTGCCTTTAGGAGTAACTACCGGATTGTGGATCCGAGGGAGAGTGTGTGTGGGAATAAGGCCGTTGTACGGCAGTTGATTTCAATAATATAATGTATGTAATTGCGCTATTATTTGTATAATTATGTTTAATAAATGTGTGAGTCTGATGGATTGTTCTGTTAAGTGTTAACTTGTTTGTTCGTGATTGTTGTCCTGTCATAACTTATTACATCTCCCAGTCTGGGATTTGTGACACTGGGGGCTCGTCCTGTTTACCTGTGGTCATTTTGACATTGTGTATTCATTATATCTAGTTGTTTTTCTGTTGTGCTAGGAATTCGTGCTGTTGTCTTTGTTCGTGGGATGAATGGAAATTTTCATGATATGATTTATGTATATTTATGAATATGTAGTGACGCAGTATTTTGATGAATATGTATTAATGTGTACTTAAATTTCTGCAGAGTGTGTGTGCCAGCCTGTAGAGGTCAAGCAGCCAGAGCTCCGAGGAAGGGGAGAAATTGAAATCTAGGGTCAAAGTTAAGTGAAAAAAATTGTGCCCTGGATTGAGGGCTGTCTTTTCTCCTGTCTTTTCCCTGTTTTTGCTGTTTTTGTTGTCATTATAGATTATACGGGCGGTGGCGCGGGTTTGCTGTGGTGAGCGTAGTTTATCCTCTTCGGGAGGTGGGCTAAATTTGGAACTTCGTTCATCACAGCGAACAGTTTTATAGGGACCTGTATTTTTGTTTAGGTTGTGCCGTTCCATCTTCCTCGTTGTTTTAGGAAGACGTCTCTCTTGTCCCTCTCTTACCTTTCTGTAGATACGTTCTTTTTTTTCAGACTCTGTTCTTGTTTGTACCGTGTAGTGTAATCGGCGTAGTTAGGTTGCATTTTTTTCCATTATATTTTCTTTTTTTAGGTCTTTGTCCTAGTCTGGTTCGTTGTCCTTGACGTACTTGTGGTCCTTCTACTGTATTTCTTCATTCTTGTCGTTTCTATTTTCTTTTATAATTAATAGTGCTATACATTTTATAGATATAGAATTAGTTGTGCTGTAAAGGTAAATTTCTGAATTGTATTTGAGACAACTGGGTATTGTTATATCTGGTGTGATCTCAGGTCTCTGGTCGTATCGTTAGTGATCATACCGACAGGTTGGTCGTCTTATAATAGATACCATAACCATAAATCTGTGAAATGGCGGAACTCCAACAACTAATGAAGTTGGGTAAGGAACTTGGCCTGGAGGGAGAGGAGCTACGCGGCTGGATTAAAGAACAGCAGGCAGAAATGCGCGATGAGCGTGCTAAGGATAGAGAGCAGGAAAAAAAGGATAAGGAAGAGGAAAGGGAGTTTAAGTTAAAGGAGTTGCATCAGCAACAGGAGAGAGAGGCTAAGGATAAGCAACAGGAAAGAGAGGCTAAGGATAAGGAACAGGAAAGAGAGTTTAAGTTAAAGGAGTTAGAGGCTCAGCAACAGGAAAGGGAGTTTAAGCAGCAGGAGATAAGGTTAAAAGAGATAGAGGCGCAAGTAAAGATTGCGGAGTTAGAACTCAAGAGGAATACGCCAACGGAAACGGTTGAGCGGCAGGTACACAATAAAGGTGGCGTTAGGATTAAGCTCCCTACGTTCGACGACCGGAAGGACGACATAGACGCCTTCCTTTACAGGTTCGAACTGAACGCACAATTGCAATGGGGGGAAAATAAGGAATTATGGGCCACGTACCTGGCGTCGCTATTGCAGGGGCGAGCGTTAACCTACTTTAAAGAGCTACAGCGCGAAGACGTGCAAGATTACGATAAGCTGAAGGCTTTGCTGCTTCGCCGATTTGCGCGTACCGAGGAATATTTCCGGGAGCAGTTTAGGCGAGCACGTGCAGACACCAGGGAGGACTTTGCTGCTTTCGTCGCGAGACTAACGGAGTATTTCGCGAACTGGGTAGACTTGGCGCATGTGGGCGCGGACTTTGCTAAACTGAAAGACTTAATGATCCGTGACCAGCTGTACGCGTCGTGCCACAAAGATCTGGTGGCTTTCCTGAAAGAAAACGAACCCGCGACGGTGCAGGAGGCGTCTAAGTTGGCGGAGGCATACCGTACGGCGCATCCGTCCAAACCAGTCGCCAGGGCGTACGTCCAAGATGCTGGGTACGTCGCCGTTGTCGAAGGGTCGCCGGCAGGACTTAGGGACAGGTCGCGTCAGCGTGGTGCCTATAGTGGGCAAGCCCAGGGGCAGCGTAGGGGCTATCACCAATCACCGGCATATGGATCCGGTAAGTTTGACCGAGCAGGAGGGCTAGGTCGCGGTAATGGCCGGGGGCGAGTTGTGACCTTTGCCGATGACCGACGGCATAGGGACTTTAGTTCCGGTCGCGACGGGTCACGGGGACCCAGGCCTAGTGCAGCACAGGGAGCGGAGTGTTGGACTTGCGGACGCGTGGGTCACTTTTCACGCGAGTGTAGGGCCGCGAAGTGTTGGAACTGCGGTAGAGCAGATCACATCAGCGTGAATTGCCCTGCAGGTAGGATAGCGGCGAACGTGGACAGTAGCTCCAGTCCATGTTCCCCAAATAAATTTCACCATGCGACTGCGTGCGTTACATCGGACAACGGAGGCGGACAGTATTCTAAGTGTCCCAGTTGTGAGAAGTTATTATCTTCCGGTGTTTTACCTTGTGGGAGAAAGATCCCCGTTATAAATTCATGTCATACAGGAGGTGGTCTTAGGGTTTATCCGGGGTTTGTTGGGGACGAACCGGTCTCGGTTTTACGAGATACAGGATCTACCGTTGTGGGAGTGCATAGGGATTGCATTCGGGATTCACAGCTTACAGGTGAGACTGTCCCGTGCATCCAATTTTCGGGGGCCATTGAGAAATTACCCATGGCAAGAATAATGATAGATACACCTTTCCTTAGCGGGGAAGTCGAAGCAGTCGTTGGTTGTTTTCCAGGCGCCCAGCTCATCATTGGGAATGTATCACGGGTAGTTTCCCCTTCCGATGAGAACGTGCAAGCATGGTCGCAATCAAAAGGTATTGACTTTTGCGCCGCGGTCGAAACACGTCGACGGGTAGCTGATAAAGATAAGATTAGACCTTTGGCGACGCCAGCGGTCGACCTAGATATCACGCCAGAGCGCTTGGCGAGATTACAAAGGGAGGACCCATCATTAAACCCATGTTTTGGGGAAGCGCGAACCGAGAAAACGAGGAGATATAAGAACGGGTCGTCCTCCTTTGTTGTTCAGGCGGGCATTCTATTCCGTAAGTATGTAACGGTGTCCTCCATTTTAAAGCAGGTCGTTGTGCCAGCGTTGCTGATCGCAACAGTATTGCATTTGGCACATGATGTCCCATTAGCGGGTCATATGGGGATAGCTAGAACCAAAGAAAGGGTTCTTAAAAATTTTTACTGGCCATCGATCCACAGAGATGTGCAAGTCTATTGTAAGACGTGCAGTGCGTGCCAAAAGACGACGCATAAGGGTCGTACACCCCAGGCTCCTCTTCAGAAGATCCCCACGGTCTCGGAACCGTTTAAAAAGGTCTCGATAGACCTTGTTGGCCCCATTCACCCAGCGACCGATAGGGGGAATCGATTTTTCTTAACGGTCATATGTAATGCTACGAGATGGCCAGAGGCGGTTCCTCTGCGGACCATAACGTCTGAGGCAGTCGCGGAAGCGTTGTTTGCAATTTTCGCTAGGGTAGGAATACCAGAGCAAATTCTGTCTGATAGGGGCGCGCAATTTACGTCGCAGATGATGAGGGAATTGTTCCGCTTATTCAGCATACAACCCATCACTACCACCCCTTATCATCCGCAGGCTAATGGCATGTGCGAGAGATTGAACTCGACGTTAAAATCGATGCTGCGTAAGGTAGCTGCTGATCGCCCTAAAGATTGGGATAGATATATCCCTGCAGTGTTATTCGCGTACAGAGAGGTACGGCAGGAGTCAACGGGATTCTCGCCGTTCGAAATGATGTACGGTCGTAGTCCTAGGGGCCCAACTGATGTTCTTCGGGATATGATGACGTCGCCATCATCGGGAGACGATGAGCAGATTTCGGTGTTTCAGTACCTTGTTGATTTAAGAGAAAGACTATCTTCAGCGCGCACTATAGCAGAAGAAGCTTCTGGTATCGCTTCGAAAAGAGCAAAAGACTATAAAGATAGAGGTTCCAAACTGAGAATTTTTAAGCCAGGAGACAAGGTCCTATTGTTGTTACCTACGGACCATAATAAGTTATTGATGACATGGAAAGGCCCCTATGTTATTGAGCGAGTTGTTTCAAAGGTAGATTACGCTATCCACATTGATGGAGCGAGTAAGGTTTTCCATGTTAATATGCTACAGAGATTTTATGAGAGACCACAGTATCTGTGTGCACAGACAAGACCAGAGGAGACTGTCTTCTCTATTGTTTGTACGGGGATCGTAGACCAGTTGGACTGTGACGTAAGCGACACCGAGGCGCAGGAAGAGTTACAAATTCAATTGCCGGAGTTAACTGCGACACAAGGTTACAGGGACGTAAAAATTAACCCTGACCTTACGAGTTCAAGGAGTAGGGAACTTGAGACCCTGTTAGCGTCATTTCCGGATGTTGTTACGGATTTGCCGGGTCGCACTACGGTGATCCAGCACCAAATAAAGTTGACTTCGGATAAGCCAGTATTTCTTAGACCGTATCCGTTGCCTTTTTCTTCGAGAGATAGAGTCATAAAGGAAGTTGAGTCAATGTTGAAGTTAGATGTGATAGAACCATCAACATCGCCGTATTCATCACCCATCGTCCTCGTGAAAAAACTTGATGGATCGGTGCGGTTCTGTATTGATTTTCGAAGATTGAACACTATTACGGTAGGCGATAGGGAGCCTATTCCGTTTCAGGAGGAATTAATAGCTTCATTGGCCGGGTCCACGTGGTTTTCCAAGATAGATTTAACGAAAGGTTATTGGGAAATCCCGCTTACTGAGGAGTCTAAACAATACACGGCGTTCCAAACGCCCATTGGATTATTCCAATTTAAGGTCATGCCATTTGGGTTGGTAAACGCGCCAGCGACGTTTGCACGATTAATGAGACTAGTGTTGAAGGACATACCTAATGTCGTGTCATTCTTTGACGATATAGCATGCCATACGTCGACATGGTCTGATCATATTCAGACACTAACAGTAATTTTTCAACGATTACGCCAGTTTGGGTTAACTGCTAAACCCGCAAAGATGGATTTGGCATGTCCAGAGATAATATTCTTAGGACATATCGTGGGTAGAGGTGTTCAGAGACCTGAAGTAACAAAAATTGACAAATTAGTAGGGTTGCAAATCCCTAAAACAAAGAAACAAGTCAGAAGCTTAGTGGGAATTTTAAATTATTACAGAAAGTTCATTCCAAATTTTTCCTCCTTGTCATCTTCTCTTACTGACCTTACTAAGAAGGGACAACCCGATAAGGTCCAGTGGACGTCTGAATGTCAGACAGCATTTGATAATTTGGTGACAGCATTATCATCGTCACCCATTCTGATATTACCCGATTTTCGATCTAATTTTATCCTCAGAACGGATGCGTCGGACTCTGGTGTCGGCGCTTGTCTTCTACAGGAGAAGAACGAATGTCTCCATCCTGTATGTTATGTCAGTAGGAAGTTATTGCAGAGAGAAAGAAAGTATTCTGTGATAGAGCGCGAGTGTCTTGCCATTGTCTGGTCCGTCCAGAAACTAGGACGTTATCTCATGGGACGAGAATTTTGTATCCAGACAGACCACAAGCCACTGACATTTTTGTCGAAGAATCGTTCGTCCAGCCCACGCTTGTCTAGATGGGCATTGGCTTTGCAGCCGTATACCTTCGTTATTCAACCAGTTCCAGGAACCAGCAATCATATCGCCGACTACCTTAGTCGAGCCTAGGGGAAGATTTCAGGAGCTTATACATCGGAGGACAGGAACATTGACAGGATCTGTGTGAATGAGTCGACTTTAAAATATTGACATTATAAATATGATATGAAGAATGGTTGATAGGTTGATTGGTTTTTGATTCTGTATTAGATATTGTGTTTAGTTAGCTATTCATGATGTGACACATATATGCATATTGCAGGCCATATTGATCCCCATATTTTCCCCTGATTTCGGTATTTTATATACTAGGGGAACTGCTAGGTCTTTTTTTAGTGTAGGTATTGCTCACGCTCACTCGTTGACAGTCATCTTGATGCGATTTGAAATTAATTGCATTAATTTTTTTGGGGTGGGGGATGATGTCACGAGTGGAGTGAGTGCAATTAAGGGGATTGCTACAGAGCGGGTGTAGAGTAAGAAGGGCTCACGGTAGACAAGTAAGTTAAGCGTGCTGTTGTGAGTAGTGGGGGGGGGGGGTCTGAATGAGGCGAAAGCGCTGTATTACTATCACTGCAAGTTAGAAGGTCCTACGGAACGGACCTGTGAATAAGAGCCCATCGGGCGGACATAAGGGGAGCAGTCGAGAAGACTAGTGAGAGAGTCTTTCCAGTAATGACTGGTGTCGAGGACGGGCCGCAGAGCCACCTCGATGAGCACAGGGGATAGGCCAGCATAGGGCCGGAGGCCACACATAGGCCAGAAGTGAGGCTGTCAGTGCAGGACAGTAGAGGCACATAAAGTCGTGGCAGTCAGGCCACGGACAGGGACGTAGATATGAGCGTGAATGTGATAATGCACTATTGCCATGCTGAGGGGCTAGTGAACTAATAATGTACTGATGAAGTGATAATGTCTATTGAAATGATAATGTGTTATCGCCCTGCTGAGGTGCTAGGGGAATGCTAAGGTGTATGACAATAGGAAGGTGATATTGAGAGACTGCGGTGCCAGTGAATTATTAATGTGCTATTAAGACCCTGAGGGGAGAGGCTGAGGCCGAAGTGCCTTTAGGAGTAACTACCGGATTGTGGATCCGAGGGAGAGTGTGTGTGGGAATAAGGCCGTTGTACGGCAGTTGATTTCAATAATATAATGTATGTAATTGCGCTATTATTTGTATAATTATGTTTAATAAATGTGTGAGTCTGATGGATTGTTCTGTTAAGTGTTAACTTGTTTGTTCGTGATTGTTGTCCTGTCATAACTTATTACATCTCCCAGTCTGGGATTTGTGACAATCACATTCTCCTAGAGTAAAAATGGAAGTTTTCAGTGATAGTATACATCTGGCTATTCTTCAGCTATCCTCACTCATAGCATCACCATAGGCATAAAAGAAAATTTCGCATTATTTTTATCGTTCCATTTTATTGGGGTCAGGGGATGTTATTTCCTTTTTCACTTTTCAGCACCATGAGGCTATAAATAAATATATCAGAAGTTCAGCTCAGCCCAGCAAGAAAGGTAAGGAGACATATTATGTCAATTATTTTACTCACAGTTTGGTACTGCGACTGGACTTGACATGTATCTTGCCCAAAGGACATAGTTATTATTGTGCCATAGTGACGCCTTTTCCTGTGCAATAAACAAAGACATTCCTTAAGGGCTTTGCTTATTATTAATCACACCAAACATTTTGAAGACAGCATTCTTTCATAGCACCTATGTTTTTGAATATTTTGTTTTAAATTATTGGTCTGATAACCACTGATTTGCTTCTTTAATAACCAACAGGATGACTGAAAACTACATGCCACAGAAGACTGCACCATGTCATACGAAAAGACATTCCGTGTCATGTTTTTCTGTGAATTGTAATTCTAGGAATCTGTTAGTGACACTTCTCTGATCAGATAGTTTATACCACAATATATGATCAATACAAAGTAAGCCAGTTAGATTTTGATACATCGTTCGTAGTCTCAAGTAACCCTTATGTTTCTCCTTTGTTCTGATGCACATCAGACATTAACACAAAACGCCGATAGCCATATTTCGTCTTACCCCATGAGTAATTATGTTTCAAGAAGTTGCAAACTCTTGTGTTCCTTGAAATTCTGGAAACTGAAATGAATTGGACTCATGTATTACTATTGCATTCACGTATGGCAAATGTGTCATCATTTCATGATCTATAACATGCAGTATGCACACAATCACGGTGATAATAATTAAATTGTGTGGCTTTGTTATGAAGACAGGGCAGTTAGATTTATTTTTACTTAAGATCATGATTCTGGTTTTTCAGTTATACACTTAAAAAGAAGTAGGCCTACCGTAAAATTCAGGAAATTTGGAATCCAGAGGCGCTGAAATTAGAATAAAAATGGGATACTTATAACTTATCATAGTTAAGTAACGGTGGGAAAATTGCCATTCATCATGATAATTGCCAGTTTCATAAAGAACTGATGAGCTTTGCGAATTTAGGAAAGTGACAAAACTTACTGATCGATTTAAGTGAATAATTATACTGTGTAACTTCATGATAATAATTCACAAAAACAACTATAAATTAAATGATGATGGATTCTTCCGTCCGCCCAACAAATGGATAGGCAGACAGGTCATTTTTCGCAACATGGCCTCGTGTGGGAGTGGAGGCCGATTTCTGCAAATGAATTGACATTATATATATACATAAGGACACCACAGACTTTTTAAGCATAGTCTGTGTGACCTCTTATCTCAAACGGATATGATTATAGTCATAATTGGGCCCAAATGGGGAGACCCCATTTTCAGCTGATGAATGGGAGTCGTTACCTAGAGTATGATATTTAGACTTACACTAAGGTCGATTGTGTTGGTGATAAAAAGCCAGAGAGTGGCGTGAAGAAAAGTCTTACGTGAATCCTGGGTTCTTTGTAGGTACCATAACAATATGAAATCGCTCAGAAATTTAGCTCATGTCCTTGGTTCTTTTTTCTAGTATGACTTAATAATTGTACAGGAAGAGAGGCTTGATGTAGACTGTGTAACCGTATGTTATAATGACAGACATATGAATATCAAGATTGACATTACATGAAGCAAGTCACGTGCGGCGCTTCTAATCTTGTCCTTTGCTAGTTGCATAGAATGTATTAATTTAACTGTTATCTTGTCTGCCGGGTCGTGCTGCGAATCACACAAACAACTAATATGGCATACGACATTGTCTATTTTTTATAGTCAATGCACTTTGGCACTTTGTGCCAGGCCTGAAGTCCAATTACAGCTGGCTTTGAAGCGGGCTGAGGCTTTTCATAGTAAATTCTCCGCCGTGCCTGGACATTATTTTTATTGTTAAATAAATAACCAGCAGGAACCAGGCCGGATAGCGACTTGAACTCTTGAAGTAAAAGATGGGGACAATGTCCTGATAAGTGGGCAAATGTCTGTACATAGTTTTTACTCCAGGTTTCAGCCCTCTATCCGGGATGGTTCTAATGTTTGTCACGCCACTCATCCAGCATATGAGGAGGTAGACCAAACTGATTTTTACTTTTTGTTATAACTCACCGGTTATTGTCTAATCTGATGGAGCTTACTTTTCTAAGAATTTTGATACCAAATTTATTATTATGGCTTAAAGGCTTTGAAAGTTATGACATTTTCAAAAGTGAAAAAACACCTTGAATTTGCTACCTTTTGCAAATTGCACGACAGTCCAACTTTGACCGCCCATAAAATGACTGTTTATTGAGTTACATCATTGAAAATTCTCAGTTTCCATGTCAATAGGGTGTACATTACGCTCAATTTTTTTTGAGGGGTACAAATAGCATTCAGGCATCTCATTTTACTTTTTTTTTAGTCATCACTCTTCACCGACGTCAATTATTTGTGCACTCATGCAAGGGAGACAAAAATAATGCTTTGCTTTTTTCTAATTGAAAAGGAGGCCAACCGTGGCACCATTAACATAACACTGAGTGTCGGACAAAGGCGACAAAATATAATTAAGCATTGGGTGGGTCTATAAAAACAGTCGGCGCTTGGCGCCGAATGTCTGACTTTGGTATACACTGAAAATACAAAGACTAAAGTTCACTTGCGTACATATGTATAATTTTGATCCTGATCTATTAAAGTTTCCGCCAGTTTCTCGGTCAACAAACTTTTCAACAAATGATTTTTAAGGGAATTTCGTCTTAAAACAGGATGAAAAATACATTGAATTAAACCTCATTTATCTGGCTTTCTGTGTGAGTTATTACAAACACGTGCGCTGCACGGGCGCGACGCTCTGCGATCCTCTGTTATGAGGGGGTCAAATCGGTACGCGCGGCTCAGGGCGAAAACGTCAAGACTATGTATTGTCTTGTTCAAGCAATCGTTTACACAGCTACACACATTAAACAATACAAAAGATAGCATATTTTGAGAGAGGACGAATTGAACTTTATTTTGATACAGGATGCATCCTGTTTTACATAAACACACGGGGTTTCGCCCTTTTAGCGGCGCTGTTTGGACTACCCAATATGAGATGGGAGAAAGGATAATTTCGGGTTATTACTATGCACGAAAGCAACTAATGTGCAATACAAACAAAAACAACAAGGACAATATCACCATATAAAACAACAAAAAACTCAACAAATAAACAGTTACTTCCAAAAATTAAATGAAAATTTGACTAGGACCAGGACACAACAAGAATGTCGTCAAAAAGTAAATAAATTAACTGTAAGGCCCGGAGCACACAAGCCGATTTTGGTCGGCCTGTTAATTGGATGGTGACGTCATGATACTGACTTTCACAGAGACCTCACACACCAACCAACTAGTTGGATGTCTTTGAAAATCAATGTCATAAAATCCCCATCCAACTAATTGGCCAATTGAAATCGACCCATGCGCCTTGAACAAGTCGAGTATGCGTATGTTCTCTGAAAACGTAGCATGAAAAGCGTCCCATTGCATAAATGACTGCTTTCACAAACTGAGCAACATCTGCAGCAGTAACTAAGTCATCGGTAGATCACAATCTCAACATCAGATTTGAACAATTATTTAACATCCGATTAATATATCTGCTGTGATAAATAAAGGGATGGGAACATCAAATAAAACGAGAAATACGCTTGCGGCCAGCAGGATGAAACTAAGACACAATCGCACCATGCAGATTGTTCGCTCAGATTATTCGTAAGCACTGCGCCAGCCGTTTGTGTATGTGTGTGTGCGCGTGTATTTGTGTGTGTGTATATGGGCCTATATATATATGTTTTCATTCTCGCTACTCCTAGATGCACTTCGTAATACTGTTGTTTGTAAACGATAGTGAGAGAAGCCTTGATGGCTTGTGTGGTATACGTGAGCTGTCATGACAGTGTGTGCTGTTATGTGGGAAAATTGTGTGAAGAATTACGGACATAATGCCACTGCTTCTCAACGTGGCTGATATCTCCACGTGGGGTGAAAAATGGGGGTGGAAGCGTTGAAAAAGGCGATTTCTGTTTCGAAGAGGGAGGGGGTGAAGACGTGATCGGTTGACGATTAGTGGAGGAATACTTCACAGTGTTCATGTAGGGGTAAACCAGACCAGAGCTCGCCACTTAATTGTTATGCATCACACTAAAACAATGACATTAATCACTGCTCACACCTCCGCGATGTGGGCAGTGAGTAGTGAACTAGTGTAATACACAATAATTGGGTGGCGAACCATCAGATTTGGTCTGATTCACACCTAAGACAGGTGCTTGGCTTTCTCCCTATCCACTGTGTTATTTACAGAGAGCATCTAGTGGCCATACATCTCAGCAGGAGACCTGCGACGAGTGAAAGTACTGAAAGGTCTGTTGCTGGTTGCAATTAATGGGAAACGCTTTCTGTTTTTGTTTATAATGTATACTACGGGTAGGGGTAGACAGAGAAAAACTCTCACTAAAAGTCTTAATTCATGGACAACAAATAAACGTCACAACAACAACTCCTTCTTGAGGTTGGCTGATGACAGATCCGATTGGAGAGCCTTGATCGCCACTGCCTGTTCCAGACAGGGCAACTGATGATGATGATGTATGCGGTACCTGAATGATCGAAACACCTAGAGTAGAGACAATGAATAATAAAGCTCTGAAAAAAACGACACCATAATTTGTGTGTATTTGTGGGTGTATGGGGTAAAGTAGGGAAATGAGATGGGGGAGGGGGTGAAAATTAAGGTTTAAGGAACTTTTTGACTAAAAAACGTATATCGTACCAGTTACACCATGATCAAAGAGATAGCTAGAGGTCAGACTCACGCTACGCGAGTCTCCGCGGGGCGTCGTCGGTCGGTGAAACAAAGATGGCGGCCGACTTACGGCATACCTGCCTCGACCGAGACTGTAGGCCTGCGGCTAAATAAATCTAAGCCTAAAATAATAAGGTCTTTCAGACAGTTTGAACGGAGATTACTGGGGAAAATAATAGTAGTAATGAGCAGATTTAATTAATGGATTTGGTGACCCATGAAAACGCAAGAAATGTAATCCCACAAAAAGAAAAAAAAAAAAACTGTGACAAAATACAAAATGTATGGAAATTCTGACGGATTTGAACCTCCATCCTTACCAAGTAGAATGAACAAGAATAAAATACAGAGGCATGCAGAACTCTAAGACTGCTAAATTATGCAAGAAAGGAGAAAATGAAAGTCTGCGTTGGAAAAGATAATGCTTTATGAACAGACAGTAACAGAAACAGGACAAAAGATGAGCATGTAGCAGGAAAGAAAAAGTGCTGTGTGGTGTACTGAGGGGTGATGGAAAGGACACATATTTTTGTAATGCCTTATCTATTAGGTTTCCTCTTCTTTTATTTCATTGGTAGTTTATTTTCTCTTTATTCCAGCAGTGGTGATCCTATCAATGTTTGTTCTAGATTGTTACCTAGTACCGCTAGACAGTCTTTTCCATATTTCCTTAAATGAAAAAAAAGAGCTATAAATTCGATCATAATGATGTGCCACGTGCCTTTTGTTTATTTTTAATTGATGCAACAAAACAGAAAAAAACATCAAAATTCGTTTTACTTTACTAATAACACATTGTAACGTATCTCAATGGAAGTTGTTTATGCCCAAGTTATCACTATATGAGAAGAAAAACCTCATCAAAAACAACAGACGGCAGCAAATAAACCAACAGGATAAATATCATCTCCTGAACAGAGAGGATCAAGTACTATTGTTCAGATTAAGAACTGGTCACAATAGGCTCCACCACCACATGTTCACCAAGTTCAAAATAGGAACATCTGCCATATGCGAGTGCAGCCAGTCTCCTCAAAACACGGAGCATATATTGCAGAACTGCACGCTCCTCTCAGCACTGCGAGAAACATATTGGCCCCAACCCACCGACCTGAATATCAAACTCTATGGTACTCTGCCAGAACTGCAGAAAACCGTAGATTTTCTTAAAAGAACAAATCTGCAGATTTAGATTGGTGAACGAAAGAAGAAGAAGAAGATCACTGCAGGGGAAATAAGACAATTTTATCAATAGCGCCACGGCAACACTCTCAGCAAGCAGCTTCAACGCGAGAAAAGAATTAACTTTCAATACTTTAAACTAGCGCGACTTGACAAGCGACGCAGCACGCCTGAAGCTGGAAAGTACAAGCGTTCTCTATGGGTGTCACAAGAGATTTAGTGGCATACTTAAGGGTGCTTACAGAGAGAACGCTTGACGCTTGAGAAAGCGAGCGCATGTAGACAAGCGCTTGTAATGTTTCTCATATTTCTCTAGTACCATTCAGAGACAAAGCTTGTTCTATAGCGCTTGCTGTCTGTCGCGACGCTTGTAAAGCGTAAAGAATTGTTTGTTAATTCTTTCTCGCGTTTAAAGCGGCTAGGGTGTGTCGTCCGCAGAGAAGTTAGGCTTTTTTTTTTTTAAATTACGTGTACAGTAGTTTATTGAAGGGGCTAAGCTATGTTGTCTGCAGAGAAGTCAGGCCTAGGGTGTAGCGCACAGTAGTTTATTATAACATCAACAAATGGATGTCGAATCGCTCATCACAGCTGTGCTGAGAATAAAGTATTAAAAAAAATAAAAACAATTCAATACTTGATAACACAGTGTCTGTGTTTCATTTTTTTAAAAACTGAGTGAAGCTTGACTAGCGTGATGACAAGGCGTGCATTTGCCATTATGGCTTGATGCCAGTTGCACCAGGTCTTAATTATTTTAGGTTCTATTTTTCCCAAGATGTAATAAAATGTGTCGAGACATTCTCATGTATGAATGAAATCGATTGGGGTGGTTTTTCAAACGAGGAAACAGGTGATGATATTCACCTTCTTCTCTTCGTTTCTGATGAATTTCAGGAACAGCTTTTCTCTTTCGTTTTCCAAGGATAATTTTAGGTAAAACACTGTCCAGTAATAGCCGCATGGCGCCAAATCAACTCTCATTTTCAGATAGTGCCCAAAGCAAGCGCTAGCGACAAGCGTTATCTGTGTGCCCCTCAATATTCACCAAGCGCTTTTTAACAGGCGCTTACTTTCAGACGCGAGCTTTCTCAAGCGACAAGCGTTCTCTCTGTAAGCAAGCTAAGGCCGTGTTTATAGAGAAAGCGGGTAGGCGGGTTGCCGCGAGATGGTTACTCGCGCAAGAAAACTCGCGCCTAATCACTCGCGCGGTTGGTGTTCATAGCAAGGCGGGAAAAGGAAAGACGAGGTCAACATCCATCGTGAAGCCAAGAAAGGTACACAGCCAACACAACTCCCGCGCGACACACGCGGAACAAGAACACACAATTGGTTCTGGTAATTTCCCGCGCTGGTTGGCAAAATTGCCGCCTCGAGAGACACGAGTTGTCTATGTACACTTACAAATCATATTGAGTAACATTCCTCGCGCGAGTTCTCTCGGGTCGAATCAAGCGTGCGATTTCCCGAAACCCGCCGTCTCTATAAACGCTACCTAAGACAGGGAAAAGGCGCTTGGACTCTCGCGCTAGTTTTCTCGCGCGTCAAGCGTTCTCTATGTTCTCTCCCTTAGGATATCCACATAAAGGCCACCGAATTCTGTCACCCAGCCACTAGGCGCTTTAGGTGAGAAGAAGAATTCGGTGGCCTCTATGTTTGTACCCTTAGGAAGGTTTTGGTTGTGTCTCGAGTCCGTCTAAGCCTTTCGCTCAGAATAAGCATAAACAACTGACTTGACCGTGAAAAGATCGTCCAGGGTCATTCGACTGGCGAGCTGTGTAGCCTAAAACGACGCAGGTACACACCATGCTGCTTTCGAAGTGTAAAAAAAACAAGATCCTTCCGACTGAAACTACTTTCGTTATCACTGGCCCTGACACTGTGTTTGTAATCGCTTGCCGTAAGCAAAAATGGCCGCCGGCATTTCCACTTGCAGATAGGTCACGTGACCGAGATATAAACTCTTTGCATGAGACCATGGAGGTACTAATAGCCCCATGCATGAGACACAAAGTTTGCAACAAAGTTGCCACATTGGCATTGTTTAGACGAAATCTTTTTTTTTTAATTTAAGCCTTTGGCCTTTAACCTTTTTTTTTTCTTATGTAAGGCTTTTCATTGTATTATTCCGGGTCCTTGAGCAAGCTATAGAACGTTTAAGTTTCAGTAGATATAAATTGAATAGATACAGCGATCTCATTAGATTATGTCAAAACCATATTAGTCATGGGATACAGTACATAAATAATAGTCTTCTGTTCCTACCCTGGGCCAATATCAGCACAAACTACAAGCACACTCTCTACGAGCATTTACTGCATTTTTCTCACTGCAGTTAAGGGAATAGACGCAGCGTCTTTGGTTTAATTTGGATCTTTTGTATTTCGGTAGCCGATTTGGCCTTAGATGTCTCAGCGGATCTGGCACCCTTGTGTTGCAATTCATGCCTTGCCATGATAATGTCTTGGAAATTTTTCAGCATCCTCTGGCCGCCGTCCCCGCTAATTTGACAGTGCGTAGTTCTGAAGCATTGAATGTAAGCTATTTGTGGTATTTGTTCTTCAATCTTTTTTAAAATTATTTATTTATTTATTTACTAGCCCGGCTACCCGGCCATAACTAAGATAAATTTATTGTGTTTATTAGTGTCAGTTCTGAGTTACTGTAACAGATTTTAGCTTATTTTGTTGCTGTTGTTTTAAATTAAGTCTTAATACATGCACCACCTTGCTTATTAGTGCACTATGCACCTTCAGCATTCGATGTAAAGACTGTCATGAATTACTGTCAGTAATCTGCGCCCTGTGCAGTGTGTTTGAGAATAAATCGGCAGAGAGTGTTGACATCACTGGCTCATGCGATAGTGGGGTTAGGGGCAAAATATGAGTGACACAAAAGCAAGTCAAAGATATCCCCCCGCCCCTCACGATTTGAAGTCCCCAAATCTAAAAAGAAAAAAAAAGTATGCAGGTTGAAAGGAAGGCGCCTTTAAATTTCATCGTTCGTAGTCCGAGATGTATGAGCGGCTGTAAGTCTTGATGAAAAATCCGGCTTTTTTATAATACTACTTGATGTTTTTTTCAGATTCATTATATATCTATCATCATTATTGCTACATGTATTATTATATTTTTTAAAAATTATAAACTAAATAGCTTGTTTTTCAAGAAATAAACGTCGTTCTGGTTGTGATTAGTAGCTGTGGTTGCGGAACTGGTAATTCTAGCTTACGGTATGAAATGTTTGAGGATCACCAATTCTAGCGTCACGGTATCAAATGTCTAAGGATCACCAATTCTAGCGTCACGGTGTCAAATGTTTGAGGATCACCAATTCTAGCGTCATGGTATCAAATGTTTGAGGATCACCAATTCTAGCGTCACGGTATCAAATGTTTGAGGATCACCAATTCAATCCCTTGTGTGTCAAGCACGGCTGTTGGTAGACTGTGGTCTAGTTCTGAGTGTATACACTGTTCGGCTATGGCTTACTATGTAACATACCGCGGTCCCGAAACAATGCCCTTCATTGGACACACGATTTTGCCTTTTTGCAATTGTTGGCATATAAGTGTGGCTACCACCTGTATGAAGTACAGTATTCCATGGCTCCATCGACTATGCAGTGGAGATGGGTGGTTCTCGTCGCTGCCGCGTCCACCATGATACTCAACGTTAGCGTAACCTATCATATGGGTGTTTTATATGTGGCGATATTAGATACTTTCAATTCTGATCCCTTGATAACTTCCTGGCTTCTGTCTGTGTATGGATCTGTGTGTACTTTGACTGGTAAGTACTGTGGAAGACGTATAGGTGGATGGATGGATGAATGTGAAGAGAGTGGGCCAACGGATAGACGGACAAATTGATAAGTCGATAAATGGCGCCAACAGACTTAGTGTTTCTCATCAGCAGTCTTGTATGGTGAGAGAGATGGGTGTCACGATCCCCTTTAGATGTTATGAATGGGGAACGTTTAGTACTTATTTATTTATTATTTTTATGACCCCTCCAGATGTCGAGGGTTGGTTTGTCTAGAAGTTACTATGTTATATGGAGATATTTTTCGACTGCATTTAGGTTTAAGAACTGACTACACCCCACCCCAAGCATACCAATCACTAGATAAAATTGTGCAACTTTTTGGTCAGGCCTGCAGGGCCTGAACCACGATGTAATAAACAAGTACAATATAAATATATAAATGTAAAACAAAATCAATAGCAATTTAGAATGAAATCCCTCTAATATAAATCTAATTCAAGCTAACTTAGTTACCTAACTAAACTACATCCATTCCATTCTCATAAATCCCTCACTACGGAGACCTGGGCATATAATAATTTAGACTCAATGATAAATCCCACAGCTAGGATAGCAGATCTACATTTAAGAGACACTCATACCATCAAAATAACTTCACTTGGCGTAAGTGTTCTCGAACTGTGATGAGCTGGCAATTCCCAGTCTAACCAAGTTCAAAAGACAGTTTAAATTCACAAAATAGATAATTTCTAAATGTTGACTTCCAATCCTGGTCTGCTCAGCCTGTCCTCCGCTAAAGATGGTTCTATGTCAAGATGGCTACTCTCATCTTTGGAAGCACGTGGCATTTCGTCAACGACTGTCCCAACTACTTACGATTGTCTGGCTGATCCAATCAGCCAGAAATCTTTCAAAAGCTTTGGATGGTTAGTGACATGGCCATGGTCATGGCCTGCTGTTCAACAAAGCACGTTGTCAGCACGTTCATATTCAGCACGTTGCCACACCTTAGTTTTTCTTCTAGTAGAAAACGTGAAAGACTGAGTGATCTCACGAGCGGGCTTGCTCATCTAACACTAACTGAACGCTCGTGGCGCAGTCGCTAATATAGTCTCAACTCCAATAGTCACATGACCACAGCTAGGCTTCTGATTAGTTCCCTAGCTCTAAGTAAAAGCATATCCATACATGGACACGATTTTGATTCTCTATGTGCAAGTCTGTTAATTGGGTTATTTCCCCTATCGCAAAAGTCGTTCATAACAATGGACAGATTTAAAAAGTGGCCGCCGAAGCCAACAACGTCATTTACACGAATTATTTATCAAACCTGATCCGTTATCTGACAAAATCTTTCCATGTTGATAAACATCACCAATCATCCCAATCATCGCCATCTACATCAGATATGGGCAACTTATGACCCGTAGCCCGGGGCCAAGCAGTTTGGCCGGCCCATCCGTGAAGTTGATTGAAAATTACTTTACACATGGGCCACCGAGCCACTAAAAAAATCTATAATACACATAAGCAAACAATGTCCAAATAAAGTCATTTGTAGCAGGGCTCCGACATGAGGTGAGACTATCCAACGCTGTGTATCTTCACATTTTTCAGGTCGGAACTTTTACGTACCGGTAGCGAAAGTTTGCCCTTGCCTAATCTGCATTTTCATGGCATGCCCACCTAAAGCTGCATTAAGTACAAATTCATCGGATGGCTAATTACTTTTACCATCAGCTCAGCTTTATTGCTGTTAGATTTACCTGACCATTTGTCGTCTGTCTCAGGAATATCTTTACACCCGTTTTGTGTCCTCTTTTTTTCTTTTCGGATTACCGTCCGAGAATTTGAACGGGAGAGATATTCATGTGTGTTAGCATTGCTTTGCATTTCCATGTGTCCTTATGGATGGCTAATGGCATGGGTTAGTGAAGAGGTTCATTTGGGCATCAAAAAATAAAAAAGCATGCATAAATAGTCGTGTGAAGAATGAATGAAAAAGAAAAGGAAAGACTGAAAGAATGAAATTTGGTTATGGCTGTATCTTCTGAGTTATAACAATGTTTGTCACGGTTCTTAAGTTTCTGCACGTCAATGTTTCTGTTGTCGCATTAATGACGGCCTCATAGTAAATATTATCACCAAAAAAAAAAACCCAGAAAATTTTTGGGGTCGCAGATAGGCTCGAAACAAATCAAAATGTGGCAAAGAGAAAAAGATTAAAGTTGAATGTTGCAAAGTCTCGCGTAAGAAATAATACAGAAACTATACAATGAAACACAAAGGAAAAGGAAAAACAAAACAAGCTTTCGGTCAATGGGCCTTCTTCGCGAAAAACATTATAATAGTATGAAAAGAAAATTAAACAAATGGAGAAAACTGTAAACTTCTCAGGAATACGGGCACCTATCTGACAATGCGAATTCACGACTTGGAAATAGCCTGTCCTTCAATACATGTTCATACAAAACGGCCTTCCACTGGCTCGGCTCCCTGCAGCCACCTGTTCAACATCGCCACGCACGAGAACTTCCTATTTCATGAAATTTCTTTTTTTATACATTTTTTTTAAACCGTCCAAGTGATCTGAACCCCAAAAAATTTCAGTTTAATGGGTTGGCCTCTTAAAATTATGTGTACTTCATATTCCGTCAAATTTCCTAAACCACTACCCCGCAATTTTGCTACTTATCATACTATTACCATTACTCCCATTAAAACCACACGTATCTCCGCCACTACACTACGTCTACACCACCCCTGCCACCACCATCACTACTACTACTACTACCTGTAATAAACCATTGATACCACCATTGCCACCATCACTACCATTACCAAAACTACCGGCATACCTGTCTACTACTTCTACAACTGCTACCCAAGACACAGAATGCCGAGACCAACCATTCCTTCTCCCACTATTATGTCCACAAATTGTGGGCGTATAAATAGCGGTGAGCACTGCTCTTTTTCGTTCAGTCATGACCGGGTGTGGTGCATATTGTTGCATCAGAGAGTATAGATTAAGCTCTGGTTGCATTATTGACATCAATGATAATCGCGCAAGTCGACTGACGGAATATGACGAATTGATTCGTCTCTGTATCCGGAATTTACTGTATTTTGTTTCTCATTATGGCTAAACTAATAGACTGTCGCGATGTGGGTTACATGGGGATATTTCGACTGACACTCTTTCGAGGTCCGCTCCCACAATCGACGAACACACAAAAATAAATACTTGCACTCTAAAAACTAAATAAATCAATTGCTTTCAATTTTAGCAGAACTGTAGGGCAGTTTAATTACAGGAATTAATGTAACAAATATAATTATAAATATATATATTAATTCAAAGGCAACTGAATCTAACTAATGAAACTACCGCTTTCTATAAAGACTAACGTATTCAATCTAACTACTTGCAGGTCATATGAGTTATATGGCAAATAGAATCCGCGCACGTGGCGACGGATATAACAGTTTAAATTCTATTAATTCAATGAGACATGTTATGATATGGACATTTCCTCTAGACACGCCATGGAGAATGCTTGTACAACCATGCGTTGTCTGGCGGTAGCTCTGAAACTGTCTTCAAAAGTAAGTAGAACGGTTCACTTTCATCATTACAAATTAGTATGGACTCTCACCATGCGGCCCTCACTAGGAGTGAGAGCGCTGGATGTAAACGCTGTGGGTTTATATCAAACCAAGTAGCTTAGGCTCTGGAGCTTTAAATCAGGCTCCTCACAATGGACTGCTCAACTGCGTCTCTATGTCCCTCATCTGGCTGAGGACTATCGCCGACCACCTCGTAAATGGATTGTCTACATGTGGCCCAGAACTAATTTCTGTATGGCCTTAAATACTGGACTGCATCTGCAGCTTACCGTCTAATTCCTGGATTGTGATTGGTGCAACCACTTCTAGCTCAGCTGCCGAACTGAGTTATTTTAAGTAACAGCCCTACGCAACGACCTTGGGTCGACATCAAAGGTCGAATTACTTCAATACAATATAATATAAAATTTATAGCAATAAATTCTTAACATGTTCAAAACCCCGAGCTTTTACTCTGGATCACGGTATTTTCTGTACGTCAACAGAAGTCTCAATAACATTTAATTCCTACTCACCCCCTTCCCTCTTTACTAAACCTAGTTCAAAACACGAGATAATAATAATAATAATAATAATATATTGCATTTATATAGCGCCCAACCCCGTCGATGACAAGCTCTGGGCGCTTTAACAAACTCTTACACACACACACGCATACACAAAAGAAATTCAAAAATATTTACTATTGTTGCTGCCGAAAAACACCCAGCCTAGTTTGTCTGAAAGAAATGGAAAAGATACAACAAGTGCTCAGTCATGCACACCTACGCTGTCCGTCTATCCTTCCCCACATCTTCTGTCTATCTATTATAAAAAAAACTGTTCAAAACAACTTGTTTACGAGACCAAGTTATGCTGGCTCGCACAATAATTACGTTTGTAAAAATTACTCACTGCTCTCTCACAAAAATTTAGTCAGTGGAAACATTTATGAATTAAATCTGTTCTTGACACATCCCCCACCCCAGTGAAAACTTAGGGTTTGAACGACATAACTGTCTACTAACGTTGCTATGTAATAGTACTTTGGAAAGGGCTATATAGTAAAAAATATATCGTTACTGAAAGTCAAAAAAAAAAAAAATAATAATTCTAAGAACGTGCATTATCGATGGACAATAGCATATGTATATTTATATGCGACGTTCTGTGATAATATATAATTATTGTAGCACTTAAGAATTAAAGTGATAAACTTCTCTCACACAGACATACTGTAAAGACTGAAATATTGAGCAACTAGCTCATCGCTTCACTGAGCGTAATTAATACATTCATAGAACATGAACGAACAATAGTTAATTAAAGTAATGGTATCCTGGCAGCAGTAGGTCTGGTCGCTCGGTTTGCCACTTTCTCATCTCATTGACCCGCAGACAAAGGCGTCAAGGTTGTCTGAAACTCAGGTCATGGTCAGGATGGACGCTAATGGAAAAAGGAATCACATGGAAATTTTGAGACAGAATGTCCATAATTGGTAGGACAATATAATGTGAAACCATCCACGGTCTCCGAAAAAGGTGAAAAATGCTCAACCTCAATGTTCAACAGACTATTTTAGAATACTAAATCAAACGGGACAATACATCAGCTTGTAAATTATCCTCCCCAGGTATAGCCCGAATAGTAAATTTGTATTCCTGGAGCGCAAGGCTCCATCTGGTTAGTCGAGCATTCTTGGCTCTGTTCGACTTAAGAAACAGTAATGGTCGATGATCCGTTTCAATTATAAATTCGGACATTAATAAGTATCGAGAAAATGCATCTACCGCGTAAACAATTGCGAGGCACTCTCGTTCGACAATCGCATAGCGCGTCTCTCGATCAAGTAATTTCCGGCTTGCATATAAGCACGGTCGCAAGAAACCGTCACGCTGTTGGAGTAACACGGCGCCTATTCCTTTATCTGATGCATCCGTTCGGACGACGAATGTCTGGCGTATATCGGGTAAAACAAGCAGAGGGAAAGTAGAAAATAAATTCTGAATAGTCTGAAGGGCATCAGCGCACTGAGGCGTCCAGACGACTCTATTTGGAAGATTCTTCCTCGTTAGATCAGATAACGGGGCTGAGAGAGAGGAAAAGTTTGGTATAAATTTCCTGTAATAATTCAAAAGTCCCAACAAGCTACGGACTTGCTTTTTAGTTTTAGGGGGTTGTAGTTTCAAAACATTGGAGATCTTGCGATCGTCTGGAGTCTGAACCCCGTGGGTTATGGTATGACCCAAAAAGTTTATATGGTGATATCCTAGGAACACTTTACTGGGTCGCGCGGTAAGGCCAGCTCGGCGAAGAGCGGCAAAAACTTCACGAAGGGCCATTAAGTGGCCAGCCCAATCAGCCTGAAAAATACATATATCATCGAAATATGATAGAACGCAGCACAATTCATTTAGTAAGATGTTCATCATGCGCGCGAAAGTGGCTGGTGCAGTAACCAGTCCAAAAGGCATATATTTCCATTGCATTAAACCCAAAGGGGTTTGAAAAGCTGTATATTGTCTACTTCCTTCTTCGAGAGGAATCTGCCAATATCCTTTGGATAAGTCTATTTTCGAGAAGATACTTGCATTGGATAACCGCGCGAATAAGTCTTCCTGATTGGGAATGGGTTCCGCATCATAGATGGTTATAGCATTGAGCTTTCTATAGTCAATACAAAAACGCACGGTATCGTCTTTCTTCTTGACCAAGACAATCGGCGAGCAATACGGACTTGTTGATCGCTCTATGACGCCTAGCCGTAGCATGGCACGTACTTCTGTAATTATCGTTTCGTGAGCGTGCAGCGGGCGCGGGTACGGTTTAACAAACACTGGTACGTCTGAAGTCGTATTACATGTTGGACTAAAGACGTACAACCCGGCAAATCAGTGAACACCGTGGCAAATTCTTGGAGCAGGTGTGTAAGATCCTGTTTCTGCGACGGCGCAAGCTCATCATTGATATTAACATCGTTTATACTCTCGGTGGCCTGTAATATGGGCAACGATTTGTCGATACTCAAAGGGTCCTCGTCGTCGACAGTAACTAAAGCCGCGTTGGCCCTTGGGACGACATGAACGGAGTTGTTACGACGATCATCGCTAGGCAGGTACTTTTTCAGCATATTAATATGAAATATTTTCCTCTGCCCACGAATATCTATCAAATAATTCACTCTGGAGAGTCTCTTAAGGACTCTGTATGGTCCCTTCCAAGTTAGAAGGAGTTTGTTTTGCGTTTGCGGCAAAAGAACAAGTGTCAGATCTCCGACGGACAAGGCGCGCATTTGGGCGCCCTGATCGCGATAAAATTTTGAAGAACTCGCTCTAGCGCATGCAAATTGCAGAGCGGTTTTGCATGCATTAATAATTCGTTGTCGGAGATCGACAACATATTGATACGCGCATCGCGTATCATAATCGTCGGTTTCAGAACCGGCGAACAATTGACTAAGTATGGCCATCGGGCCACGTGGTTTACGTCCGTATAATAACTCAAATGGGGAGAAACCCGTGGACGCGTTCGGGAGTTCCCTATAGGCGAAGAGAATAGCGGGGAGCTGACGGTCCCAGTCTCCAGGTTTGTCGGCGGATACGCGTGCTAGCATAGACTTCATGCTCGCATTCCACCGCTCGCAACAACCATTTGACTGCGGATGATAGGGGGACGTTAATTTCTGTTTAATTCCCGCTAATTCTAGTACCTTTTTGTATAGATCAGAGGTGAATTGTGGTCCTCTGTCTGAAAGAATCTCGGTCGGAAATCCGACTCGCGAGAAAATAGTAACAAGCGCCTCAGCGACATGGTCAGCCGTAATGTCTCTCAAAGGAATAGCCTCAGGCCAGCGCGTCGCGTAGTCGATTACCGAAAGGATGAATCGATGGCCTCTGTCTGATTTACTAAGAGGACCTACTATGTCAACTGCGACACGCTCGAATGGTGTTGAGACTGGAGGCATCTCCTGAAGGGGTGCGCGTGATGCTTTACCTTTAGGTGTACGTTTTTGACATACATCGCAGCGCGCCACAAAACGGTTCACGTCCGCGTATACACCAGGCCAGAAAAAATGAGCCAATATCCGTGATTTGGTTCTGGCTGAACCTTGATGGCCTGAAAATGATGTATCATGCGCGAGACGCAGAATGTCGCGACGGAACGACTTCGGCACCACGAGCTGTTCAATGGTCTCACGTTTATTTCGGAAATTTCTGTATAATGATTCATTTTTAATGATAAACGGAGAGGCATTTCGGTTCTGAGGCTGAACTTTCGCAAACAGCGGTTTTAGTGATGGATCGCTTTGTTGTTCCTTATAGAAAACTGTAGGCGTGACATTAAAATCAAACGCAGGGGTTTGTAAAGTACCATCCGGTGGACGTTTTGACTGTTGTCGTGTGGTGACACACGCAACGTTTTCGTTCCAAACTTTTAACTGGCCGTCAGGTGTATCATTAACCTGTGGTAAATTACCAATAATTAGATCGGCGACCGGATTTGGTAATACGCATGCCGTTACGACACCTGTAATGAATGGCGTGTCGATGTATATCTCCGCGAGACGGAATCGCTCGACGGAGCCCCCGAAAGTAATGCAGGTTGCCTGTTGTTCAATCAGCTGGGTCGGTCTGACCAGTGATTCCCTAACACCGATAGTGGTGCAACCTGAATCGCGTAAGACAGACGCGGGTATGGCGTTAACATGACCCTCATATAAGGTCAGTGACCCGTGTTGATGGAGGGCCGACATAACCGGAACGGTGCCCGTCATGGGCGACGTAATTTCAACGGTACGGCTACTCTGTGCAGCCGGAACAATGACGGTGCAAGCATTTGCAGCTTCAAACTGAACCCTACAATATTTTGACGTATGACCTGGTTTATTGCACCGATAACACCTAATACTGTCATATATATTACGTCTGGGTTGCATTGGAGGTGCATTATATGGATTATTATAATATGCCCAAGGAGGTGGACATGGTGGGCTCTGATAATGGTAGCCCTCGTTAACGTCACGACGGGGTGGACCTGAATAGCGAATAAAATGTCCCCGAGTGGGAGGTCCAGCGCGGCTTGGAAAACCGCGAGCTTTATTGGGCGGCGGTTCGGAATATGCACGCGGAGGCGGCGTCTGGCGATGAACTGGTCGAGAATTTCTTGTACCCATTGGCGCAGTTCCACCGACTCCGGCATAAAACGGTTGGCTAGTTTTGGCTTTAGCCAGCGAACGATTAGGGTGTGCGGACGCGTACTGTTCTACTAAGGACGTGATTTCCGCTAACGTCTTAGGTGCCCACTCTTTAATGTGGGAGACTAGTTCTGAATGGCACGCGTTAAATATTTGGTCCTTCAGAACGAGCTCATAAAGCCCTTTAAAATTACCGTCAGCGACACCAGCCAGCTGAATCCAGCGGTCTAAGTAGTGCTTTAGGCGGTCGACGTACGTTGAAAAAATTTCGGACGGGTCTGGCTTACAAGTCCGGAATCTTTGGTGAAAACCGTCCTCGGTGTGTTGAAAACGCTTTAAAAGAGCCTTTTTAAGGATGTCGTAATTTTTAGAATCCTCGATGTTGAGGCCATGGAATACTTCAAGTGCACGTCCCGTTAATAAATTTGCAAGGCACGAAGTCCATTCAGTTCTTTCCCATCCGGCGGCTACCGCGTGGAGCTCAAAACGATGAATATAAGAATCGATCTGGTCGACCTTATCATTATAGGTTGGAAGCTTTGGTTTTGCTTTAACATTATTCGTTGGAACACTTGGAACCGCGGTCGGTTGGTTTCCTTGCAGCTCTAATTTCTTTAGGGCAATTTCGTGCTCTCGATGAGCCGCTTTGTCGGCTCTTTCTTCTATTTCTCTCTGTCGTTCTCTTTCTTCTTTTTCTTTTTCTCGTTCGCGTTCCGCGGCCTTCTCGGCTCTTTCTTCTATTTCTCTTTGTCGTTCTCTTTCTTCTTTTTCTTTTTCTCGTTCGCGTTCCGCGGCCTTCTCGGCTCTTTCTTCTATTTCTCTTTGTCGTTCGCGTTCCGCGGCCTTCTCGGCTCTTTGTGCGGCACGCTCTTCTCTAGCTAGGTCTTCTTGTAGTTTACTCTCGCACCAAGAAGCCAGCTGGTCCTCGGGTATGCCTAACAGCTTCGCTGAATTTATATAAGAAGTGTAATCGGCCATTATGATTAGTTAAACTCACAATAGGTCTCTACAGGAGATCTATTAATGTTAATGGACAGGTATCCGGATAAATTCACGCAATAGCCCGTCTGACAGTGTACTATGTTATCACTGTAGTATTTACGTTAATCCGATACGCGATAAAAAAAATATTTACTTGTTTAACTCCGCGATTATTTATCCCTGAGGCGATTTGCACTCGTCGGGTCGACGTCCCTAGTAGACGACAAAATACAAACAATGTTTCTTCTTCAATGAAATCGCAGTGTCCTTACTGTTATCACTACCGATGTAATATATAAATACACGTGAATCAACGAATATTAGATCGTTGATTAATATTTTTAGCTATTTTTCTATAGCTCTTGTATAATTGCAATTGCAAGGTAATTTTATTACCGGTAGTTCTCTTTAAAGAACAATAACTTCAGTAATTATATACTGGATATTCAAGGCAGGTGCACAACTGCACTTGAATGGGGAATCAATATTCCCAATATATAAATATATACTCTGGCGTATCAGCCTTATACGTCACAATAACCAGATAAACTCAATCAATGCGTCAATGTAGACACATGACTCACACAGGCATTATATTAAACAAAGGAATGTACCAACACCATAATGATAAAGGTCTAATGAAAAAAAAAATACACCAAACACGACGCTAGACAAACAAGAAAAGACGAACGATAACAGACCCTACAAGTTCTGAATATTATTACAGATAGGTGAGAAGAGGACAAGAGAGACGTCTTCCTAAAACAACGAGGAAGATGGAACGCTACAATCTAAACAAAGTGTACAGATCCCTATCAAAGTCCGTTCTCGCGGATGCGACTTCCCACAGTTTCAATAACCACTGGTGTTGCGAGACCGCACAATCTGTCGTCGAGACGGCAGAGTCTGCGACCAAGCCACCACTTTGGCAGGGGGGACCCGCAAACGTAAGAACGCCCTCGCCACCGCCCGTGAGTTCCTAAACACAGAAGAAAAGTATAAAAAGCCTGTAAAACACGAGGAGGAACAATCAACTCCCCAGACGCAGACAAAATTTTAGGATGGAATCACTTAACTCAAGGAACTGGTGGAGATTACTTTAGCCTTTGCGCACACCACAGTCAGTCTTTTTTGTCTTTCACTGTTCAGTTATGTTGAAGTCTCCTTGGCCTCGATCCTCGGGTCAATGGGAGAGCCGGAAATATGTGGAACAAATAATGAAGAAAGCAGTATACAAACTAAATAATAAATAATTTTAAACTAGCTCAACGTGCGAGACCACGTGAGCACTGAAACTGAAAAGAAACAAAAGTTAATCAAAGAGAAAAACGATATACTCTAATCTAAATAAACTATAAACTAAACAATGGTGTGTAGTGTCCCCTCCAGTGTCGCGATGTGGGTTACATGGGGATATTTCGACTGACACTCTTTCGAGGTCCGCTCCCACAATCGACGAACACACAAAAATAAATACTTGCACTCTAAAAACTAAATAAATCAATTGCTTTCAATTTTAGCAGAACTGTAGGGCAGTTTAATTACAGGAATTAATGTAACAAATATAATTATAAATATATATATTAATTCAAAGGCAACTGAATCTAACTAATGAAACTACCGCTTTCTATAAAGACTAACGTATTCAATCTAACTACTTGCAGGTCATATGAGTTATATGGCAAATAGAATCCGCGCACGTGGCGACGGATATAACAGTTTAAATTCTATTAATTCAATGAGACATGTTATGATATGGACATTTCCTCTAGACACGCCATGGAGAATGCTTGTACAACCATGCGTTGTCTGGCGGTAGCTCTGAAACTGTCTTCAAAAGTAAGTAGAACGGTTCACTTTCATCATTACAAATTAGTATGGACTCTCACCATGCGGCCCTCACTAGGAGTGAGAGCGCTGGATGTAAACGCTGTGGGTTTATATCAAACCAAGTAGCTTAGGCTCTGGAGCTTTAAATCAGGCTCCTCACAATGGACTGCTCAACTGCGTCTCTATGTCCCTCATCTGGCTGAGGACTATCGCCGACCACCTCGTAAATGGATTGTCTACATGTGGCCCAGAACTAATTTCTGTATGGCCTTAAATACTGGACTGCATCTGCAGCTTACCGTCTAATTCCTGGATTGTGATTGGTGCAACCACTTCTAGCTCAGCTGCCGAACTGAGTTATTTTAAGTAACAGCCCTACGCAACGACCTTGGGTCGACATCAAAGGTCGAATTACTTCAATACAATATAATATAAATTTTATAGCAATAAATTCTTAACATGTTCAAAACCCCGAGCTTTTACTCTGGATCACGGTATTTTCTGTACGTCAACAGAAGTCTCAATAACATTTAATTCCTACTCACCCCCTTCCCTCTTTACTAAACCTAGTTCAAAACACGAGATACAACAAGTGCTCAGTCATGCACACCTACGCTGTCCGTCTATCCTTCCCCACATCTTCTGTCTATCTATTATAAAAAAAACTGTTCAAAACAACTTGTTTACGAGACCAAGTTATGCTGGCTCGCACAATAATTACGTTTGTAAAAATTACTCACTGCTCTCTCACAAAAATTTAGTCAGTGGAAACATTTATGAATTAAATCTGTTCTTGACATAGACCTACAACTTGTCTTGACTTAATTTGGCCTTTTTATGGCCAGTTTGAACCTAGAGGTCTCCGCGGATCAGGCAATCCTTTGTTGCAACTCATATTTCATGATGATAATGTTTTGGAAGCATTTCGGCCGACATCAGTCCCTGGTCCCGCTAATTCGACAGTGCCTTATTTTGTCAAATCATTGACTGTAGGCTATTTGTGATTATTGTTCTTTCTTTCTTGTGTTCTTTCTTTCTTGCGTTCTTTTCCTTTCTTACTTTCTTTCTTTCTTTCTTTCTTTCTTTATTTATTTATTTATTTATTTATTTATTGCTATTATCATTACAGTATATTGAGAATACAGCTTGTTTTTCCAGAAATATGTCGTTCTGGTTCTAATTAGTGGCTGTCATTGTTGGAGTGGTAGTTCCAGCCTTACCGTGTATATAATATTTAAAGATCAATAACCGAAATCCTTGTGTGGCAAGGGCAACTGATGTTGCTATTGTTTTATTTCAGTTTTGGCACTCAGTGTGGGTACTAGCTGCTTATAATAATAATATAATAATAATGAAGATTATTTATATAGCGCCCAATCCAAACAATTTGCTCTAGGCGCTTTACAGAAAGTCGTGTTCTCTCCATCTGCAACTCACTCTCTCTCTCACCCTCTCTCTCTGCTAGACATACATTGTATACATAGATACACACACATAACATACTACAAGACAGAAATTAAACGATAAAACAGCAAAATAAAAGTGAATTGAGAAAATAAATGGATTGGGAATGAGACTTCACAACTGAAAGTGTTTTTTAAAAAGGTGGGTTTTTAGACCAGTTTTAAATTTTGACTCGGTAGATGCTTCCCGCAATGATTTTGGCAGTGAGTTCAAGATGTGCGGGGCACAGTGTGTAAATGCTCTGCCTCCTAGTTTCTTTGACTTGCAGTTAAAAATCTTAAGAAGGCCCTGATCGCTTGATCTTAAAGAACGAGGTGGTGAGTAGGGCTCTGCCAGGGTGGAAAGGTAAGGTGGTGCAGTTTTGTTTATGCACTTGTAGCACAGAACTGCTATTTTGTACTGGATTCGCGACTTAACTGGTAACCAGTGCAGTTTAATAAGCATGGGGGTAATGTGTTCATTCTTTTTCTTCTTTAAGACAATTCTAGCAGCTTGGTTTTGAAATCGTTGCAGTCTGTTCAAAGTTTCATTGGGTAGGTTCGCAGAAGGGAATTGCAGTAATCTAAGTGAGAAAATATAAACGATGAGATCAAGACCTTATAAGAGAGTACAGTATTCTATAGTTCCACCGACCATGCAGTAGAGATGGGTAGTTCTCGTCGCTGCGGTATCCAGCATGATACTCAACGTTGGCATAAGCTTTAATGTGGGTGTTTTATAATTATATGGCAATATTAGATACTTTCAATTCCGATCCTTTCATAACTTCGTGGCTCGTCTCGGTTTATGGATCTCTGTTTGCTTTGGCTGGTAAGTACTGTAGAGGACGTGTTGGTGAATGGACAGATATTTGTACTTGTACTTGTATACTTCTTTGATCCCATTTGGGAAATTTTGGCTTAGTGTCACTGCAGCTCCGTTTCGGTGGATGAGTGTGAAGAGAGTAGGGCAAAGGGTATATAGATAAATGGATGATTACAAGTGGAAATGCGGTGAGTGGAATGAAGAAATTTATAGATTTGCTACCGTATACAAGAACGCGGCTTTATAGCACTCATTTATTAAACCTGACCTTTTATTTGGCAAAGCATTTCTGAGTTAATCAACATCACTTGTAGCCACTATCTGCAAAGACCAGGGCGTGAATGAAAGAAACATTTCAGGGCAAAAAATATGATGTTTTTGGATAGTTCAAACCGATCATCTGAACGAGGCTCTAAATACATTTTCCGACTTCGGAACAGAACGTTGAAGTTCTAGTGAAGTAATTCGTCGGCACTTTATTTTGAATGAAAGTGGAAACATAAATGTCCACTGATAAGAAAGAGTCTAGTTACCCCACAATGAACAGAAATAATGACAAACTAGCTCAGCCACATCGGAGCTAAAGTTTGACTGCATCTGAATTATATTCCAAACGAAAAGGACACCGTGAGGCTGAAAAATAATGAAATCTCCCTTAGAATAGAAATTTATTGTCCTGGGTTGCGAATAAAGATGGTTTGCATGACAGTGGCATGCACTGAGATAATAATTCTGTCCTGGTATATGAGTAAATATGATCTGGATAACTATTACAAGCTATAGAAACAATTTACAGTACCATACCAATTCATAAGGACTACGAAAATTCATCTCAGACTTTCTCTGACCCCTGCTCGCACGTGCACACCTTCGAGCCCACACACTTGCAGGAACGCACATGTCACCACATCAATAGTCACCCAAATCATCACCATCTACATAGACATCACTTGGTCATTTGAGACTGCACAATAAAGTTCACATTTAACGACCGTGTTGGGCTTCTATTGCCTTTACTATCAGCGCAGCTGTTGAGCTCTTTATTTTAGGAGGTTTCGCTGCCCTTGGCATTTACACCTCAATTTTCTTGTTTCATTTTTCTTGTTGTGGTAGGGGTTAGTTTTTTATAATTTTGTCTGAGCAGCGGCTATGCACGGCCTGCTCTTCACGATTTCCAGCTGCCAATGTGTCTTTAGCGTGCGCAACGTGCACACGGCCCCTCTGAATTTTTCTTCCCTATCCGAGAAGACTAGAGGTTCGATTCTACCTACCATAGGATCAGGGACATAGAAATATGAGAAAAATCCCAAAATTACAACATGCCTGCATTGACCGGGATTTGAACCCGGTACCTTCGGCCTCTAGACCACCGCAGCTGAATTGCTTTGACACTTATCTGCCTATCTCTCATCTGTTGTAAGAATATTCATTCAGTTTTGGGCATGCAGTGTGGGTATTACCGGGATGTGGCATAGCATTCCATGTCTCCACCGACTATGCAGTGGAGATGGGTATTCTCGTCGTTGCGGTGTCCATCTTGCTACTCAACGTTAGTATGAGCTTTCAAGTGGGGGGGTTTTTTTATGTGGCGATATTAGATACCTTCAGTTCCGATCCTTGTTAACGTCGTTTCTTCTCTCTCTGTAATGAATCTCTGTATGCTTTGATTGGTGAGTACTGTGGAAGACGGATCCGTGGTTGGATGGACGGATAGATGGGAGGATGAGTTGTGGAGAAAGTGGGTCAAAGGATATTTTATAAATAGATGGATGGGCGGATTATTTGATAGATAGTCGGGGGAGAGGGGGGGGGGGATTTATATATTGGCCACCGTAACAATGAACGTGATATTTACAAAAATTATTTATCAAAGCTGACCTGTCACGTTCACTTGTGGTTAACACTCTCAAGGACATGAGTGAAAGAAACACTTGAAAAGAAAAATAGAAAGTTTTTGGATCTTTCAAATTGGTGAGCTGAGAGACTACCTAAATTATTTTCCTACGTCCAAACAGCAAGATGATGTCCTAGCTACAAGAGAGTAATTCGTCGGGATGATGTCCTAGCTACTGTAAAGTAATTCGTCGTCACTTTGCCAAATTATGAAAGTGGAAACACAAAGTTTACTGATGAGAAAGACTACTTTCTGGTGATACTACAGTAAATAGAAATAATGTAAAACCAGTTCTACCAAATCGAAGCCAAAGTCTGACTAAACCTTCCTTAGAATAGAGTTTATTGTCCTGTACTGCGAGTAAAGATAGTTTGGAGAACGGTGGCATGCACTTAGATAATAGTACTGCCCTGGTGTATGAGTAGGTATGATCTGGATAGCTATTTCACACTACATTGACAGTTCACAGTACTGTACTCTTCCACAGGGACTATGAAACTTCGTAACCCAGACACTCTCTCACATCCACTCGCACTTGCACTCATTCAAACCCATACACTCGCAATAAAACACGCGTCACCACAGTAATAACCACCCTTATCAACACCACATTCTATATAGATATCACACAGTAAAGTTCACATAATTTAACGATCGTGTTGAGATTCTATTGCCTGTACTATCAGTAAAGATGAAGTACTCTGACACTTAACTGTACATCTGCCATCTGTTGTAAGAACATTTCTTTAGTTTTGGCACGCAGTGTGGCTGTTACGGGATATAGAACAATATTCCAAGGTTCCATCGACTATGAAGTGGAGGTGGGTAGTTCTCGTGGCTGCCGCGTCCAGCATGATACTCAACGTTAGCATAAGCTATAATATGGGTGTTTTATATGTGGCGATATTTGATACGTTCAATTCGGATTCCTTGATAACTTCGTGGCTCATCTCTATGTATGGGTCGCTGTACGCTTTGGCTGGTAAGTACTGAATAAGACGTATGGGTGGATGGACGGACAGATGGGTGTATGTGTATGTGTATGTGGAGAGTGGGACAAAGGATGGATGGACGATTGGATGGGCAAATTATTTGATAGGTGGTGAGGGGGAGCTAGAGATTGACAGAATGGCAACCGTATCCAAGAAGGTAATAAGTACACGAATGATTTAAGCCGACCTGTTACCCAATAAACTTTGTCCTTATTGATTAACATCACCATTCACTTGCAAGGACCGGGGTGTGGGTGAAAGAAATACTTTGCAGCAAAAATAAAATGTTTTTGGATTGTTCACAGCGATCAGCTGTCCGGGGCTCTAAATTTATCTTCCTATATCCAAACAGTACACTGGTGTTCTACCAGCACTAAAGCAATTCTTCAGCATTTTACCTGAAAATCAAAGTGGATACATAAATGCCTGCTGATGAGAAAGAGTGATCTCTGGTTACTCCACAATGAATAGAGATATGTCAAGCTAGCTCGGCCACATTGAAGCCAAAGTCTGGCTGAATCTGGATTATATTCTGAACAAAAAAAACAAGATGCTGCTGAAAAAAAAATTAAAACTTCTTTCGAATAGAAATAGAAATTTATTGTCCTGCTTTTCGAGTAAAGATGCTTTAGGTACGTATGCATGCATTAAGATAAAATGCTGTCCTGGTGTGTGAGTATAGTAAGTATGACCCGGATAATTATTGCACGCCAGAGAGACAATGCACAGCACTATACTTTCCCATAGGGACTATGAAAATTCACAGCTCAGTCAATTCCTCACAACTTCTTGCCCGTGCGTAGGGCCTTACATATTCGCAAGAGCGCACGCATCGCGTCACAACAGTAACAATCACCTCTATCATCACCATACACATAGACAGTACTTCTTCATTTAAAGCTGCACAGTAATCGTGGGCTTGATCATTCTGTATTATGGGAACAATCGTTAAAAAAAAAGGATAGAGAAGGCATTTTAAGAAAAAGATATTGGCCACGAAAAAAATTTCAAAATGGCGCCAAATATTCAAGATGGTTGACACATATTGGAAATAGGCTACATAACAGACCTTGTGTAAAAAATTTACTGTCACAAATGCAATTTTCGTCTCAAAATATGTCATTGTAACGTTGGAAAGAAGAGATCTTCAATACAAAATGTTTTAGAGACAAATAAAAATTGAAGATGGCTGCCAAATTCAAGTTGGCTGCCGTTGTGACTGGATTTGAGAGTAGAAAAATTCCACAGAAACCATTTTATTGTGCAGAAATATCTGGCATTTTCTTTCTATTATGATCCAGTCAAAATACTAACCTTGCACTGTTTGAACCTGTATGGGGGCAAAAGCGTAAAAAAAAAAAAAGAAACAGCGAAAGCCTGAAGCAGGATTGTGCACTTTTTGTTGACCCTTCTCCTAGGTGCCAAATTCATCAGCTCGACATGGAGGAATTTCTCAGCCACTCCCTATATCCCTCAGCAACATGATAGCTAGACAGACAATCCCTTGCACATGAAGAGGCCGATAAAGAACATTCCTGCATCTGAAGCGTACAATTAAACACGTCAGTGTTATAACTGTCTGTATTCCTTCAAATCATACAGACATAGCCTGTATCACAGTGTCAGTTTTTGACCAACTGAAAATCTACTGATTGCAGCAACTTTTAGTCCCTCTTCTTGGCAAATCAAGAAAAAGCGATAGCGGCTTACACATAATCTAGCAAAAAGTCGCAGAGCACAAACATGCAAAGGATTTTTCTTTCATGCCTTCTACTCAGCTTTTTCAGGGCAAAGGAAAATGTTCATTTCGTCAGACATGTAAGTTTGCTTTTCAGATGCATCAGAAACGTTTGCCAAGCTTAGTAGATTCCCAGTGAGTGCTGATGATACCGACAACAGGAAGATATGCTGTATGGCACGTCGTCCTCGCTTAGAAATGTTGACGATGCCAGGAAAGCTCTCTTTAAGCTTTTTGCATAAAAATTCACAATCTGACTTTGTGCCGCCGACAAGATCAGAACTATTACAGCACATTTATGGATAAACTAACCAAGTCTGCTGGGGTGAAGCTCTTAAACAGGGCGCTCAACTACCCTTGCCACATTTTGTAGCTGGACTTTCTACCCAGTTTGAAACACTAGTCAAAAACAGAACGTCTGAATTCCCATCATGGCGGATAAGTGTATTCACTTGCTGAAGTAAGGAAGTCAAGAACAGGTCTATTGAGAAACACATGGAGAAACATTTTTTTTTTTAATCATTGGTGATGTTATTATTCCATAAACATGTGTACTGGTGAACGTATGGTCCATACTTGGCTCAACTGCAATTATTCATAATTAAGATGCATATATGCACTTCAATTGAAACAGCTGTCTCCCTCCCCTTGTAAAATAAAGTCCTTCACATTTTGTGCGCTTTAACAATAAAGCAAGTGCAAGTGACAACATGATCTGTGTTCCTGCTAAAGCCATTTTTCTTTTTATGTCGGCGGTTTCAGTAAAATGGTTTGACCGAATACCGCCCCATAGATGGACTGCCAGAATGAAACCTCTTGACAAGCTAGGCTGAAAATGTTACACCAAACGCAGGTAATACAGTCAGTAACTTCAAACAAATAGTGTGTTCAGTCACCTTCTCTTCTGCCTGTGAAAACGCACCATGATCAAGGCAGTCTCAGACAGGCTGTTTACCAAACATTATGTCGTCGATTGACGTCTTTTGCTATCATTTCGAATATGGCTGTCGCCATCTCGTGCACACTGGTTGATGATGAGTACTGTGGAAGACTGATCCCTGGATAGACGGAATGATAGATGGGTGGGTGAGTTGTGGAGAAAGTGGGGATAAGTGTATTTCATAAACAAATGGATAGGCGGATAATTTGATAGACGGCGGGTGGTGGTGGTGGGGGGAGATTTATAAATTGGTCATCGTAACAGTGAACACGATATCTGCACGAATGATTTATCAAAGCTAGTCCGTTACGTAACAATCCTGTTGATCAGCCATCACAAAATAAAAAGCTTTTGGATCATTCAAACTGGTGAGCTGAAAGGCTACCTAAATTATTTTCCTACATCCAAACAGCATAATGATGTCCTAGCGACAGTAAAGTAATTCGTCGGGGTGATGTCCTAACTACAGTAAAGTAATTCGTCTGGGTGATGTCCTAGACACTGTTAAGTAATTCGTCGTCACTTTACTTAATTATGAAAGTGGAAACACAAAGTTTACTGATGAGAAAGACTACTTTCTGGTGATACTACAGTAAATAGAAATAATGTCAAACCAGTTCTGCCACATCGATGCCAAAGTCTGACGAAACCGTCCTTAGATTAGGAATGTATTGCCCTGCTCTGCGAGAAAAGATAGTTTAGAAACTCGTGGCATGTCCTGGTGCATGGGGAAGTATGATCTGGATAATTATTGCACCCTACATTGACAATTCACAATACTATACTATTCCATCTCACTCCCTCCCCCCCCCCCCCAATCTCCCATCTCGCCCCACCCTCCCACAAAAAAAAAAAAAGACGCCGACCGGCGCTGCACGGTGGCGACGATGTGCCTGCACCGGGTGTAACTGGGTGCAGTGACACAAAGTCAAAATTTCCCAAATGGGATTAAAGTAGTATACAAATACAAAATACAAATACTCGCAAGAACGCACGTGTCACCACAGTTTTATGGTCACCCGTTTCATCACCACGTTTTATTCATATATAAAGCCGCACAGTAAAATTCACATTTAATGATCGTGCTGAACTTTTATTGTCTCCACTATCAGTGCAACTGAATTACATTGATACTTATCTGCCATCTGCTGTAAGGACATTTCTTCAGTTGTGGCACGCAGTGTGGGTATTACCGGCTTGTAGCACAGTATTCCATGGCTCTACCGACTATACAGTGGAGATGGATAGTTCTCGTCGCTGCGGTGTGCAGCATGATACTCAACGTTAGCATAAGCTTTCATGTGGGTGTTTTATATGTGGCAATATTAGATACTTTCAATTCCGATCCTTTCATTACTTCGTGGCTCGTCTCTGTGTATGGATCTTTGTATGCTTTCGCTGGTAAGTACTGTGGAAGACGGATGGGTGGGTGGAACGGTCGAGGGTGGATGAGTATAGGGAGAGTGGGACTAAAGATGGATGGACGAATGGATAGGCGGATTATTTGGTTGGTGGTGAGGAGGAGCTAGAGATTGACAGAAAGGCCACAGGAACCAAGAACGCGATAATTATACCAATGGTTTATTAAAGCCGACCTGTTCCTTAACATTTGTACTTATAGTCACCTATGCAAGAACCGGGGAATGAGTGAAAGAAACATATTTTAAAAAAGCAAAGATAAAAAGGTTCAGGATCCTTCAAACTGGTAAGCTGAAAACGTTCTAAATTCATTTCCTGACATCCAAACAGCACGGTGATGTTCTAGCTACAGTAAAGTAATTGGTCGGGACTTTACCTGAAAATGAAAGTGGAAACATTATGTTTACTGATGAGAAAGAGCACTTTCTGGTGACGCCACAATCAATAGAGGTCAAGCTAGCTAGGCCACATCGAAGCCAAATTCTGACTGAATCTTAATTATATTCTAAACAAAAGAACAAGATGGTGCTGAAAAACAACGAAACCCTCCTTAGAATAGGTATTTATTGTTCTCCTCTGTGGGTGGATGCGGTTTGGATAACTGTGGCATGCAATAATATAAGGGAGTGCTTATTCACAAACAACTCCGAATAAGCACTATCCTAATGTGTGAGTAAGTATGATCTGCATAATTGTTGCACGCCAGAGAGACAATTTACAGTACCACACTGTTCCATAGGGACTATGAAAATTCAGATCTCAGTCATTTCTTCACCACTTCTCGCACATGCATAAAACACAACATACAAAATCCTCACACTAACAAGAATGCACGCGTCATTCACCCCTATCATTATCTACATAGACATCACTTGTTCAATTACTGTTGCACAGTAAAGTTCACATTTAACGACCGCGTTGGAGTTTTCTTGGCTTTCCTATCAGGGCAGCTAAACAAACTGTTTTGACACTTATCTGCCTATATTTCATCTGTTGTAAGGATATTTCTTCAGTTTTGGCACACAATGTGGGTACTACCTGCGTGCAGCACAGTCAGACATACGCGTATCTTACATTAGTGTAAGAGAGATCTGAGCACACTATTCCAAGGTTCCTCCAGCTATGCAGTGGAGGTGTGTAGTTCTCATCGCTGCAGTGTCCAACATGATACTCAACGTTGGCATAAGCTTCCATGTGGGTGTTTTATATGTGATGATATTAGATGCTTTCAATACTGATCCCTTGATAACTTCGTGGCTTCTGTCTGTGTATGGATCTCTGTTTGCTTTGGCTGGTAAGTACTGAGGAGGAGGGCTGCGTGGAAGACGGACAGATGGCAGAATTTGACCTAGAAGAATAATGTGTGTCAGCGCTGTTAGCTTTATAGTTTACATTTCTATTTTCAACTGGATTAATAAAGGCGTGAGTTGTTGAAGAGATGAATTTGCGTAGCAAGAAACAATGGAGCATGAATAAATGGTCGCATGAAGAATGGATAAGAAAAAGGGGAAAGACAAAGTATGGAAAGAATGGAATTTGGTTATGGCTGCATTTTCTGAATTTGTAACAACATTTGTTATGGTTCTTAATTTTCTGCACGCCAAAGTCTGTGTTCTTGCATTAATCACAGTCTCTCCGGTATTTAATTTTGATATGTGGGCCATTTTACTTATGTAAATGCCTTCCACTAGTTTGGTTCTCTGCAGCCTCCTGTTAAACACCGTCACCCACGAGAACTTGATTTTTCATGAAATTTCTTATTTTATACATTTTTTTTTTATTTTATGTGATTTGAAGCACAAAAATGAAAAGCAGTTTAGGAGAATGGTCTCGTCCTAATCTGAAGTTGGTATTCCTCCAAACGTCCAGAGCAACTACTACAACTTCACCCGCACTACAGTGACTACTGGTTTCTAATGTTACCATTATTATTACTCCCATTGAAACAACAGCTATATCCCCACCGCTATTCTTAAAACCTGTCTTCCCTTACATTCATTTCTCACCACAGTATTTCCCCGCCCCAAAACAATGCAGCCAGTTTATTTTTCAAAAGCCACTTTAAAGCCGTTCTAATGGAAATCTTAGAATTCTAACAGAAACAAGCTTATGGCTGTATGGATTTACACATTAGTTGGAGACACTTGACTTTGTGTCTGTTACTATCACTACTGCCACTACCTCTAATATCACTACTGTAACAGTAGAAGTGTATTTGCAGTACGTTGTGAATGGGAATAGTCGGATTATATAAACTACTTCCCTTTAAAACGAAACTGTTACAACTGTTATTAATAAAACACGGGATCCGTCGAACAATGAATACTGAACTTGTTAGTAGATGAAAATGAATGATATCTACAAATTACGCTACCTTTGCTTGGTAGGAAGGCACAAGAGGAACATATGAACACTGAGCACAAACTCACTCGCGTGGCTCTTATAATAATTATATATATATCCTAATTCTTATAGAAAATTCCCGAACCGACCTGACCACCGAGCTCACTCGGCGATGATTCAGTAAGTTCGGTAGACCCACAAATCATCCAATCAAACAACAACGCGTCATTGGGTGACGTCATCTCAAGGCCACCTTTGCGTAAATTTTAATACCTCTCTCGGGAATATTGTGAATGTACCACTATTATCGATACATGTCAGACCTAGGTCAGCAGGCCGTGAGAACATCAAAGGGAAAAACAACCAACGAGAAGGGGTGAGAAAGGCTCGCCGAGCGCGGGTGAACAATTAATAGGAGAGGGGGGACGAGGAAGGTGGATAAGACGGGCCGAGCTCGGCTACCGTCTCTGCGAATAACAAGCGGAAAGGTTAGAGAGGGTGGCCTTCAGACGCTACATCTACCACCGATACCTCCATGGCCACTACTACTACCATTCCCATAACTACCAGCATACCTCTCTACTACTTCTACAGCTGATAGCATTCCATTTACCGTAGCTACTTTACCCCCCCCCCCCCACACACACACACACACTCCTAAGCACCCTCAATCCTGTGTGATAACTCCTCTCAGCGATAGGCCTTCTATTCCAATCTGCGGGTGGTGGCTGCCACTTCTGTTGGGGTCTCCATCAGTCCCGTCATTCTGTTATATTCTGTTCATTGTTTTGTTTCTTCCAAGCTCAATTTATTTTGGCCGCTTTCATGTCGACGTGCTTTGGCCTTCAAACTCAGTCTCTATTCCAGCCGCGAACTTCCTTTAAAAAGACGTGTGTGCACCGTTACTTTTCTTATTCAGTCCCAAATGTATGGAAAACTCTCTGCGAAAGACTGAAAGATATTTTGTTGATCTGCGAAATTCAGAACAAAGCTAAAATCAGTCATGTTTTCACCTAAATTCATTCATTTTAATGTAGTTTGCGATGGACGAATGAAATTTTTTGGGTATTTTCCCCATTCAGTGCTGAAAAGTCTAAAATTCCGTGTTATTTCTGTCCATGGGTTATTCTACGGTGTCATCTTTCCTTAATTTGGCAGCATTTCTCGGTGCAAAATTAATTATTGTGATGTATTTTTTAAATAAGTGAATCACGAGAAAAGCCTACATTTTAGTTCTTGTAATTCTCCTTGTTGAAGACATTGACCGAATTGATCCCGTACATTTGTTCTCGGGCCTTTAACACAAACATGCGGTTGGATCGATGTCGGATTCTCAAAAGTAATCTGTGTTCGGCGTACTGAACTGTGATTTGCCGATCGCTTGATAATTAATCAACTCGGGACGTCTAGTCTGAAACAAAACAAACAACAATAGACCCATTGCGAATGACGTCACAGAGTGTTTTGGTTTTGTTCTTCCCACACCCAAGATGGCCGGTGGATCAGCTGATGAGTGTAACTTCGAGATATGTCCCAAGATCCACTATATCAAGACGGTGCAATTCAAGCACTTCCGTCCGCCGGGCCAGGAGTTTCTAAAAATAGTCGGGCGCGTACAATCGTATGGACCCTTTTCACTTCCGCGTTTCGGTTGTTTGCGGGGAGCCGCGCGGCATCGAAAAGCACCGTGTAGGGCAAAAACCTCAACTTGCCTTAGTGATGGCATCTGAATATGTGCACAGTCTAAGCAAAGATGCATTTTTATGCCAGAACCAGCACGTAACGGGTTTGTACAGTTGGGTGCCCAACAAGAGGATAGCATGGTTCGACCGTTGTCCATCGCTTCCGCCCTACAAGTGAGGCACGCGGCCATTTTTTTTGCAAATCACGTGATATGGAGGACGCTAAATGAAAAGGGTCCATACACAGGCACGCGGTTCGTCGTACGTGTTAATCGAGGAGACCAGTGTGAAGCATCAAAATTAACACTTTGCAAGGCTGTTTGCCGACTTGAAGTTTATGTCTATTAAAGTAAATTGGACTTCAGATATATACCTTTGCACTCCTCATACAGTCCCAATATTTTGTGTTTGGACTAATGCATGTGTGCTATGGAGATCATCAGCTGTTTGTGTTTGTGTTTGTGGAGAGGGAGGGGCGTAAAAATCTAATTGCTAATTCAACTTTCGGTATAAGGGCATCGTCTTTTTGTTTGTTTGAGGAAGCCGTAAAAACGTCATCGATCAAATACGGATAAACTTTCTCAAAACTAAGGAATCCCATACGTACAATCAATAATTATGTGAATGAACTTTTCCACTTGATCATCCCGAATTTCTTTTAAAGGAAGTGTTTTGTTGTTGTTGTTTCTTTCTTTCTTTCCTTTTTCCTTATTAATCTTCAAGCAATAGAAATTCAATCAGAAATGGTGCCCCAAAACAGAAAATTTCAGGAAAGAAAGTTGAAAAAAACTGAAGAAGCTGCAACATGAGTAACACTTTTTCAACGTTCATTATCATCAGAATACTGCGGCTGGATTTTGTTGAGTTTTTGTTGATTTTCTTAATCGCCCATCTGGTCTCTTTTCCTACGTCATTGCCCTTTTTCTGCTACCCTGGTTATCTCTACACTTTTTCATAAAATTAGAAGATGTGAATTTCCTCTCTGGTCTGATGTATGTGAGAACTTCATTCAAAGTTTGTTTTATACCCATTTATTTGATTTAATTATTTAAATAATGGCCCATCAGGTCTCTTTTCCTACTTCATTACCCTTTTTCTGCTACCCTGGTTATCTCTACACTTTTTCATAAAATTAGAAGATGTGAATTTCCTCTCTGGTCTGATGTATGTGAGAACTTCATTCAAAGTTTGTTTTATACCCATTTATTTGATTTAATCATTTAAATAATGGCCCATCTGGTCTCTTTTCCTACTTCATTACTCTTGTTCTGCTACCCTGGTTATCCCTACACTTTTTCATAAGATTAGACATCGGTACAGTTCCCCTTTGGTTTTATGTATGTAGGAACTCCATTCAAAGTTTGCAGTTTATACTCATTTATTTGCTTAATCATTAAATTAATTCTTTGAATAGATGCTCTATTGTACTGTTCTTGGTAGTCTTGGTAGTCTATTAACTTCATCTCATCCGATGGGACATAAAGAAAATATCACTGTATACTTCATGCCACCATTAAATCTTTGCTAACCGAGCCATGACTGGGCACACCATACGCGCTGGGTCAGACTAGCAGACAACGCACGCTGCGGAACTCTTCGCCTTTGTATTTAACGACCGATTGCACCGTCTTGGTATGGTGGGTCTTGGATATGTCTAAGCGGTTAAAATGCCTGCTGGTTGCATTGCAGGTGACTGTTATGACAGGGGTGGAAACAATGGATCCAAGCTGGTCAGATTCCCTACCATCCGTGTAAACAAAGGAAAGGAAGTGAAAGAATTGACCGAACGTCTCCCATGTGCATGTACACATGTGCCATTGTTTACTGTAGTGAACTACTTTCAGCTCGCCTCCGATTGGTTGGCGACGCCTGAAGTGCTCGCAGTGCAATTCAGCTAACGAATCAAAATCAATACCACAATCGCCATGGTGATGCGTTGGTCCTTATACCAAAGATGGCCGATATACGCAATGGGCCTATATATAAAAAGAAAAAAATCTGTCAGGTGCTAAGAGCCAATGATATTAGCCTACCAAAGTTGCAAGGGGCGCGTACTCTAATTACATAGCCAAACAGAGAAAATACTGAGTCGTGTTCACTTTCAGCAATGGCTTATAAAATGGCTCATTAATGGTTTAGCCTACATTCAGGCTTTGCCTGTCGATGATTGTGCCGAAAAGATCGTTGTAACCTTTTCTTTGGTCATCCTGATGTTTTTAAATTCATGATAATGTATCATCATGGTTTTCTTATAATTCATTCATGAGTACCTCTCTCCCTGCCTACTCACTCCTCAGCCCCACTGGGCAGCACCGTCATCAACATCACTAACTGCCGGACCTGCATCATTCTCTCTGGTATTTTCGGTATGGTTGGATTTGTGTCCAGTGCATTTGTTACCCAGTTAGAGTGGTTGTTCTTGACCCTCAATATTGCAGGTATGGATATTCTGTACAATCAAATATCTGTAAAAGGGCTCAGTAATAAGTCTAGTAATTTTTGTGTTCAGTTTTAACATTATTCAAATAATTGTAACTTTCAAGATTGAAACAATGTATTTAACTTCTAAATTAAGTGCTGATAATGTTTACTAAATAAATCTTCATGCCATCTGAATTTTAAGTACGGCCTAAATTTTTGGGAATTGGCCAGTGAATATTTACAAATTCTGTACTTCGTTTAACTACAGTATAACTTCTGCAGAGAAGTTTGTTTTAGGAGTCAAGCAAAAGCAAGTGTATGTAAAAATTTATTTTTGATAAATAAAGATGGACATCAATAGATAATGAGAAATTACTATAATGTAGACTAAAACAGACTTATCATTCCTAGAGCGAGAGCTTTAGGAAGCATGGCTTACGTTCCATAAATTAAATTCCTTCGGGTAACAGACCAGGTCCATTCAGCTCCTCAAGAATAAAAAGAAGGAGCAAAAACAAAAGATTTCTTCGTTTGATAATTTCAGCTATAGGCCAAAGCTTGGCTCTAATGGGATCGACAGTCGCACTGGCCTACAATTTCCCAGATATGATGCCAATAGCTAATGGTATCAGCCTGACAGGCGGTAGCCTTGGCATCTTCATTCATCCTATTATTTTGCAATTACTTGTTGGTGAGTAGAGAAAGTTGGTAGAAACACAGATGTATGAGCCATTGTCAAAAGGTCGACCACTCAGTACGCCACCGACTTGGAAGTATTATTTTGTTATTTTAACTGACCCATTTGATTAAAAGTAACCTAATTATAATCTAGAGGCATCTAAAAAAAATAGCATACAATGAAAAGGCACGTCTGCATTTGACAAATGTCGATAGGGTTAAAAACGTCCAAGCCGGACCTGTTTTTCTGTGATTTGTAAAGATCATGCACTTACTGATGTTTTCAGACTCCCCTGAATCTGTTGAAATAGAAATACATGTAATATAATTTTTCTGTCGTTGCTGAATGTGGTTAGATAAAGTCTTCTCTAAATGTGAGCATTGGTATGTTTGAAGAAAAAAGTCTGTGATTGATCAGAAATTATTTAATTCTTTGTTGGTTGTATTGTGTGAAGTCGTCGTAATGCCAAAGAGAAAGTGCTCTTTGTTTTCATTTTTTAATCATGATCAAAGCATCTGCCGCCACTGTTTACGCTGATCGTAATTGTAATGTTAACAATACAGTTTCCAGGAAATGAATAAAAGATTGCCGTAACATTACCATACTGAAATGAAATAACTGTAAAATGTAAGTAATTACCAGACATTGTTTCTTCAGATGAGTACACTCTTCGAGGTGCATTCCTCATATTGGGTGGTATGGCACTGAATAGCTGTGTGTGTGGAATGTGCTTTAGACCTACGGCTCTAGAAGTGAAACAACGTGAAGAAAAGAAATCAAGCAGTCCATGTCTGAAGGCATGTTAAAGCAAATTTTCACAGGTCAAGTCTTATGCTGCAGGTATCACAAATGAAGCCCAGGCAGGCCACACATTTCACAAGTAAACACCACGGACCAAATTTACAAACTGGCATTGCTAAGCCCAGTAGGCTGCGAACCCACTACCCTAATATATCCGGATTAGCAGTCTACTAGACTTGGGAATGCTTTTTGTACATATGGCCTTATGTCTCAAGTATCACAAAGAAAGAATAAAAAACGTAAACAAACTTGAAGTAAAAACTTGGCATGTACACAGTATGTTACGAGATGGAAGGGAGACAGATTAGATCTATACAACAGGAAGCAGTGACAACTGAAAATAATTTCACCCAAGGGGTCATTTTAATCTTACAGCAGAATAAAGAAACTTAGTTATGAAATAAGAAACCAATGTGCCATGCCAAAGCAAAACTGTCAAAGGTTAATGTTAGCACCAAAAAAAAAAAAGGTGAGCTGCACACAGCACAACAGTCAGCAGATAATTACACAGTGTGGCCACAGAAGTCCAGCATTTATTTGTTCGCTAATCATGCCGGCTCTCTAAGGCAGTCAAAATTTCAGCCTTTTATACAGTACATTACAGGGGGTTCTAAGGATCAAGTTGGACTAAGTTTCTCTAGCCTAGAAGTTTCCGTCATGTAAATACACATTGCTAAATGTTAAGATCATTCCATACAGGGCCAAGGGTACGTTATAAAGCAATTTGGAGGTTTTACATACTATGATATACCACATATAATTAAATTATGACATAAAAAGAAATGCAAAACTTTGTAGTGTACTGAATTAAAAAGTTACAACATGCAAAGAATCACACCACTTATGGCAGCAAATAATGACTCTCACCGGTACTGTCCTAAGTCATTACGGTTAAAAAAAAACAAAAAAACTTTAAGGTATAAATATCCGAAAGTCCAAGCACCAGGTTACTATCACACTTGAGTGACTATCTAGGTCAAAAGCAGTGCAACAAAATTTCGAGCAATATGAACCAGCAACCTCAATTAACACAAAGTAAATTTCATTGCCATGTTATGCTGACAGTGCAATTCGTGTACTTACGAATAAGATCAATGATTTCTATCTTTGAACGACAGCATCATCTCTATAACTGATAATTATATGCCATGTTTGATTTCAACCCAGCTACGCTTTTCTTATGGTGAATATCGAATTAACATTACATGAAGCTCAAAATGAATGAAGTTCAAACATGATGTTTTCTGTTGTAACTATTTTTGCTGTTTTTTTTTTTTTTGGTTGTTGTTGTTGTTGTTGTGGTTGCTGTTTCCCGGAGTTTCACCCCCTCCCCCTCCCATAATATTAGCTGTAAGCAAAATGTTCTTGTGACATCCACATTTGTTCTTTTCAATTTTGACGAAAAATGAGGCACCGATAAATTATTAACAATGGTTATGGATATGCTTACTTATGATCCAACGAAAATGGCAAACCCACTTTCAATTTATAGAAATGAACTTTTTTAGAAATATGGGAATTTTTATCCACATGTCGAGAGGTATTTACCATATTGTTGTATGCGATATTTTGCCGATTTTGAGGTTTAGTCATGAAAGTGGTTCTCTCACTTTTACTTTCATTATGTATAAGTGTCATTCACATCGGTTAAAAACTTTTCAAGATGTGTGTTTGTGACGTAATGTTTTATACGTTTTAACCTTCTTGCCGACGAAACTTCAAACCTCATTTTCTCGAAAAGGGAAAAATGCACATGCGACAATATGGCAAATACCCGACAATGTATAATTTATGGTTAAAACCAAAACTTACTGATGTTCTCATGATCAGTTGAAAGATATTTAAGCCCTGTTGACAGTGGACAGCAGAGTTAACAGACGAGTCGCCTTAGTCACATGATAATGAAATGTATTGTGTCATCTTTCAGACTGTATCTGACGAAATTGTTGGCCACATCATCGTCTTAGCTCACCCAGCCTTTGCATCATTGGTGCTTGCAGTGTTCACTTACGCTGTGGCGTTTCAGTCTGCACTCCTGTATTTGCCAGAGTATCTGATCACAGTCACAGGTTAAGTGTAACAGCTTATCATAAAACGCAATTTTACCAAAGAATTTTGAGTACTGTGGCTGTGGTTTATTTCTTCCCTTTTTCATGGCTTTTGCAAAGGTTTGGGCACCGCCCTGTGACAATGGAATTACAATTTCATGAGAATGACACATTTTAGACATTGTTTATTTAACAATATGTTTTGGTCATATGATCACTAATACATGTATGTAATAGTAGTAATACATATCAAATAAGCTAAAAATCACAAACCAAGAGATAGAGCGAAACTTCCATCATTTTCTACTTAATTTAAGAGAAGAAATTACTGCAGATATAAAATGCCGCGTTTATATCTTTAATCGTTTCAAGTACTGAAATAATCAATTAAACATTTGTAACGAAGATCTTATAGTTTGTGAAACAAGTTATTACCTCGTCTTCCGCACTGTTAAATCTCCATGGCTATTATTATTAATATTAACTGAAAAAGACACGTTTATTCCATCACTTTCTTTGCAAATACTATGCTCTTAACAAGAAAAGTATGGTTTTGTTGCAGGTCTTACTCACGGAGAAGCATCAGTTGGGGCTTCCCTGCTTGGAGTAGGTGCAGTTATCTCTCGTCCTCTGGTGGGATTTGCAGCTAATGACCCCCATATTGGCTCAGAAATCATGTTCATTGGTTTGTATTTCTGTCGAAATTTGCAGCCTAAATTATATTTACAGCATATAATGACAAAGTAATATCCAACTGGAATTAACCCTAATTTGTATGCTTCATTATACTTCACTTAATTCATGATAAGTCTGTTTTGGTCTACATTATAGTAATTTCTCATTATCTATTGATGTCCATCTTTATTTATCAAAAATAAATTTTTACATACACTTGCTTTTGCTAAATATATTTCTTTATTTGTAAATTATGCCATTTTATTATGTACATACCTATAATGAAAGTTATATAAATGATTTTTTTTTTTAATAGTGCTGGCAATAGTAAATCTCAAGTAAACATCCAGAAATATCCCTGATATGAGGAGCACAGGTCAAAATCCCTCTCGTGACACAGCAACGTTGTTTAAATAAGTGTTTTGCTTCTTTGTAGAATCTCTCAAACAGTGAACAGCTGGTTAGCATAAGACACGCTTGATTTGTAACTTGAATGGAATACGATTCATTTACAATGGCAAAGACCTTTTCATCTGTGTCAAAATGAGAGGAAACCCAAAATTTACTTCACGCTAACAAAGTATTCTGTTTATCCGGCAGGTGTCAATGCTATGTCATTCCTCTTGTGTCTGCTGGCGAGGCTTTTGCTCTCGTTTCATGCTGGTGTTTATTTATTTGCATTTGCTCTGGGCTGCTATTCTTGTAAGTATCGATATTGGCGGGGGAAAAATTTAGCATTAAGTGTGGTCAGTTTTATCATAATCCTCCTTGAATTTCACTGTGCAGACTATGTCACTCCAAATTGTAGAATTTACTGGTAATAATTGTAATAAATTCTTTGGGCTCAGAAATGCAGTACATGTTTGTGAATGTACCCACTTCATAAGTTCAGTAGAAAGAATCATATAGCCTACATCATGTGTAGATGTGTAAGCGTGGACGCATCAACAGGGTTTGTTCAGTTTGCTTACAGGAAACCAAGCTCCTAAACGTTATGTATTTTGGTGAGTGAGAGAGATGGGGTTTCTTGAAAATACTTATGGGTGAATGTACATGAAATGTAATATTTTTTCTTCGAACTCGCATCATAAATTTAGTTTTGTCCTTTCTGCCATCCCTTTCGCCTGCGTCTGTGAGTATGTTTTGAGTGCATGCGTGTGCACGGAGTGAAGTTGTGAGGACGTGCGCTTAACCCTATAACTTTGACTCTCTTTCTCTCTTTCGTTGTGTCTCCAGATGGCATGATGTTAATTATGATTTCAAAAACATCACCACTCTGACTTTGCAGGTGCAGTTCCACCACTCATTTACCCTATAACCTTTCGGATTCTGGGTTTTCAGAAAGGGGCCACAGGCTGTGGAGTAGTTTTATTGGCCAGTGGGTTGGGCAGTTTGGTTGGTCCGCCTATTTGTGGTAAGCTATTGGTATTATACAGGCATTTTGAGATATTTTCTTTTTGGTTTTATGGCTCACAGACAAGACTACTGCAGAAACAACGTCTCCTCAGATATGAATGAAAACTTAGACGGTTTTAGCATGTTTAGGAATCGGGCTTTGTAAACTGGGAATTTAATGAAGTTAAAGCTATGTCTTTGCTTAACACCTATGTGTATCATGCCTGTATTATCAACACCTAAAAACTGACGTAATATCGTTTGTCTGTATAGTGAGGTCTGTGGTGGACTTAGATTTTAGATTTAATGAGACTTTCATCACAAATCAATAAGCAGACCAATGCCTTAAGGAAATGAAATCATTTTCGCCAATGTCAAAATAGAGCTTTCCAACACTGAAAAATAATGAGAATACATAGTTCAGATCAGTTCATCAAGATGCACTGGGTGGCGTTCGTTTAAGCTGATGTTTGGTGCTCACACATTCAGACAACACTGTCATCTTGATATTTCAAATCTAACGTGGTAATGTTTAATAGGAACGATCTTTAAAATTGAAATTGCCGAAATGATAGTTACAGTAGTTCTGCCAACTGTCTCGAGAAATTGAGCAGTAAGCAAAAAAGTGTCTTGTTTAATGGTCTAATCAGGGGTCACCAAACTACGGTCCGTGGGCCGGATCCGGCCCGCGACGTCAGTTCATCCGGCCCGCCATAGTACTTGATTTTATTTGATAAGACCAGGGATATCTAGAGCTACGGGATGGACAGATTGCTTATGCGGCCCGCGCTTGTAAGTCTGTCAGTTATCCGGCCCTCTGAAAAAAAGTTTGGTGACCCATGGTCTAAATGATGGCGAGGTCAACGTTTGAAGACAAGCCCCCCTCCCCCCATGTCTGAAGTTGCATGGATGAGAAAATTAATAATGGAAACCTGTTGACTCATTCATAACTGCAATAATTGTAAGAAAGTATGGTCTTCTTAGGGCTAATTAGTTTGTGAGGGCTATAGTAAACAGAAAATCTGAAAGGGTTATTTTCTACGTTGCATTTCCACCAGACATGAAAAGTATCGTTTTTATTTCTGCAGCTACACTCGTGGAAAGCTTTGCGTACGATGTTCTTTTTGATGTCTCTGGTAAGTGGTTTGGCTGCACACTTAGGGTGTAAATATGCATATTATGGTCAATTTTGTTAAAGGTGCATTTCACACAGTTATGCCCCTGCCACTAAACTGTGCTTTTCTGCTATTTCCAGCATTGTTTTATGAGCATGAATGTTGTTGTCATTCTTTTATCTACTACTGCTAGTATGAAGGATCATGGTGGTGAGAGAGGCAATCGTGTCTTGTTGCTTTTCCGTTACATATTGTGGGCTTCTCTATTGTTGTCTTATCAACAGAAAACAAATTAGCTGGCTATGCTTACAAAATATGCTTTCCTCGACAACTTCAATCGCATTTGCAACTTTATTTGTATATTTTTGATGATATGATAAAGAAAAGGGCCCTATGAGGACCGATTTTCAGTAGTAAACTGCCCCTCTGCCATTGGGCTGGCGCCAACACTGACATTTTGTTGGATCACTAACAGCCCATCCTATATTGGGGCCCAATAGTTGGCAAAGCTCCATCCGAGCATACTTACAGCTGGATGGAGACTTGCCACTCTTGAGGCGTGCTCTACTATTGGCCCACTCTCACCCCCAACTGAGATAACAACACTCCTATCTCTATTACTACCTAATCAGCAAACAGTGTCACTTGGCGACCTAGTATGGATCAGGAATCCCTTCCCCACCACCAGAAGTCCCCCCCCCCTCCATCTTCTCTCAACCCAACCTTCTTCTGTTATCCATCCCCAACCCACATCTCTATCCAGCGCCACAGGCACACCGACTTGGCCATTTTTCAACCAACCCCGATAAACTGTTCTGTAAAAAAAAATATCCAGTCCCTGCACTGAGCAGGGACACAACTAAGAAAACATCTCTCCCCTGCAGGGGCGACAACCAGTAAAAAAAAATAAAAAACCAACCTTCTTACCGCCTCTTTTACGAATCGAATGAACTGTCACCACAAATTAATGAACAAACAGAATCAGAAGTGTCTTGGTTTATTTGCAAATGTACTGAGGTCACAATACATGAAGTTCTTGCAAGCCAACTTCAAGACGGTGGTCTACTGTGTTATCTGCAGCCTTTATAATAAGGATATGAAGTTGTTTTTTTTTTTTTTCATGAGATTACATCTCCATTTGATCAAATTGTTATCTGTTTACTGAGGGATGACAGGCTACGGACGTGTGAATGAACTTGCTTGCCAATAGACTATCCTTTGCATGAAACTATTTTGTTTGTGCTGTGCTAGGCATCTTGTGACTCTGAGCTTGAAATTTCTTCTACCGTCATTCAAGGACTAAACTGTGTAGCCTAAATAGGGGAGAGTAAACTATTGTCCCAGCGCCAATAAATAAACTACATTTTTTCAAGATAGCCTCTCCCCTTGGTAAATCCACGTATCCAGATCTGGCCTGGTTTTCTAAACCATTTTGTCTTAACTAAAAAGTATTTTCTCAGTTAAATTGCAAATGCCAGGAGATTGCTTCATAACTTTACGTTATGATCGGTAACAGGTGAGTTGCGCGTTCACTATTAGTTTACCAACACATGAGAATGAAACCGAGTCGCCATTAATAATAGGTAGTTTTCGTTACAATTTAGGGCCTATTCAACAGCAAAACACGTTTTGCCGTGGAGATTTCACCATTTCTCATTGATCATGCTTTTGTCACTCTTGGGCATTCGCGTTATCCTCTAATCAAGCTTAATGATTATTTCTCACTCCCATGTATTAAAATTCATATTGTTCGCTGAACTCAACTGTTACCTATTTTAATAAAAGTTTACGAAGGAATCACCTTGCATTTTATTCCAGTTTTAATGAAAAATTAATCGTTAGTTAAGATAAACTGGTTTAGAAGGCAATACCAAAATTGGATCACATATTTATCAGTGGGCGAAATTAGTTTGAAAAAAAAACTGAGTTCATTCATTTCCATGGGGATTATAATTGAAGAAACCATGCGTGAACTCTTTTCCCATTCTGAGGAGTAATTTCTGTACAGATTAATTCATTTGCCGATTCAAAAACCCGGCAGTGTAAAATACTTTAGGACAATGCATGTAGTACTGGCAGCATATTATATAAGTTTAATGTCAGTTCATCCTCATCATCCTTATGGTATTCATCTTTTATTATTATTTTTTTTAAACTATTCTGGTTTTTCAGCACTTCTTTTCCTGCTAACATCAGCGCTTGAAGTTTGTTCGTATTTGCTTCATCAACGCCTGGTCGACAGTGACCATCAGGCAGATGGTACCAGCCCCGCTCTTCACACTGATGAATTCAAGACAGATCAGAATATTCGCTCAATGGAGTTGGAAATCAGCTCTAGTGACCTATCTAAGATGTCACGTGATTTGGATGGAATCAGTGGGAATGATTCTGAATGTCAACCTTTTATAACAAACTTACGAAAAGACGATATAGAATTACAGACACGAGCGCTGAAAGTAGACCATCAGTAACATTTGTCAGGATTTTTAAGAGGAGGTGGGGGGAGAGAGAGAGAGAGAGAAAGTATTATGATTGTCTGCACACACGAGTGGATGAATTATGTAGCCATTATTGATTTTTACACTGATTTTGTTGCCAATCTTATGACCAGTACTCCAGTAATTTATACCAGTACTCACCTGTTCGATGATACACCACTAATCAAGTTAGAACTATAATCCAGAAGAATTGACTAGCTTAAACGAATGTGGCTGAATTAAGAGTTCAGCCAGACAAGTTGACTCACAAGCAGTTTGTTGCTGACAAAGATAATGGAATCACATTCCTGCTTATAATATGAAATTTGAAGCTACGAGAGCAAGCTGGAACCCAGCGCAGTGGCCCAGCGCATAGAATGCTCGCGCATGGGTGCCAGATATCCTAGGTTTGAATGCCACTCAGTGTGGACTTCAACCTAACATATCTGACATTGTTTTTAAAATAATCAGTCGTTGATAATCTGACAGGAGTCAAAGCCTCGTCTGTGATAAAGCCTAATTAAGGACATAAATCCCTAACAAAATTACACAAACAGGAATCCCGTTTCTATCTCCGAACACATTGTACCATAATCACTAAATATATTTTTTGTTGTGGACAAAGGGAACGTAACAAATGATCATAGAGGTGATGATAAAGCAGACATTGTTGGTTGGTGAAAAATTATACATGTATTTTTACAGCTTCATGGAAAATGAGCCTTTAAATTCTTTAGAGATATAGTCCTTCCTTCTTTTTCATTTTCAGTGTTGTTTTTATCCATTTGTTGCCAACTTTTTAGGCGCTTTAGGTAAACAGAAACCGCAAGAACAAAAAACAGTTTAAAGGTTCCCTTGTGTTTGACAAGAAGAGGGTAGGGTGTCGTACAAATAGAATGCAGCATGATTATCATCTTTAAGGTCCCACAATTAATACATTATATCACTTGACTGCCTCAGACCGCTCCCTCGCAGAACTGTTGAACAGAAAAAAATTGCTTTCAATGTACATTTACATTAAACTGTGTCCATGTCCCTTGGACCTATGGAGTTGATTACATGAGTTGTAAGTAAACCACATTACGTTTGCCTGTTTTGTTGCATGCAACATGCTCTTGTGTTGCAACTGTTACAGGCTCTCAGAATTGCCAAGGGATGCATATTTTATCAACAGCCTGTTGTTCTTAAGCTCTTTTTTATTGTTATCGTCTCGTGGGTGTTTTTGTTCCTGTCGTTGTTCTTTTTGAAGTTGGTGTTGTTGTTGTTATTGTTGCTACTGCTTTTATCATCATCCTCATTCTTGTTGTGGTTGTTATCATAATTCCTGGTCATAACTGATGTTGTTTTTGCTGCAGTTGTTGTTATTTCTGTTGTTTGTTGATATTGTTGCTGTCTTCATTGTTAAACATGTTGTTACTGTGGTTATTGTTATATTCAGAGCCATCCACACGCATGGACACACTGGCTTGTTGTCCAGGGGCCCCAAGGGTTTATTGGGCCCATGCAGGAAGATTTACATCGGTTTTGAAAACGGGGAAGAAATTCCTGTTGGTTTGCCCGGGGGCCCAATAGTTGTTGTTTGCTGGTCATTATTGATGTTGTTGCTCCTGGGGTTGTTATTGCTGTTGTGCGTTGTTGTTGTCTGTCCCCCTTGTTATCATTGTGGCCGTTGCTATTGTGGTCGTTGTAGTTGTTGCTGTGACTGTTGTTATAAAAAAAATGACGCAAATTGATAAAAATTGCGCATTTTACAATATCTTAAAGAAAAAAAGGGAGGGAGAGAGTTGTCAGATACCTTGACAGTAGCCTTGCGTTCAATGAGAAACGTGGATCAGGAGTCCAAAGAAAAGCCATTCCCACTTCCAAGATGCATGCCGAGGAACTGGAAAGACTTTCTGAAAAATCATGACAAGAGACCCCACCTTTTCAGGGATAACTAACTCAGGAAGAAATTGCGCGGGCTGGCGTTTACGCCTTTTGAGCACAGCAACAATAAATGATCGGATAACTTCAAACCGTTTTGTGAGTCCTACCATTTCTCTATGAAGAAAACCACACAATGATGTGGCTTCACGCCTCAAATGCCTTTAATGGAGGTCGCAATAAAAACAACAGGATTGTACACACAGACATTGTCATTCTGTCTATAAGTAGGGGGCCAGACCGTCAGATGGCCGGGAACCTTGCACAAAAATAATTATATACTCCTGATTTTGCTATAAATGTTAGGAGAATCACTTTGGGCTACTGAAAATGCCGGATAAAATGAGATAAAGGGTGGGAACGCTAAGAAATTCCTCAAAAACACCCCCTACGTGACATTATAGATTATCGCTCTTTTCAGCCAAAATGACAGCAATAAAGTTGTACCCAGCCAAATATCAAAGAGATACCCATGCTTAATATACTTGAAATTAAAAAGAATCCAATTTCCTACCACATGAAAGTTATTCGTACTGATTTGTGTTTATCACAAGAAATCTATTGGACAAAATCAAACTATACATCTTATATCGCTAAACATTGCGAGTCTAATATTTTTTAAAATCTTATAAAATATACCAGATGGCTAAGGTTAAACTTAACTGCCTATCGTCATAGACAAGCACCCATAGAAGCTTTTGAAAAACATAATGCAACAATTTGAAGATCAAATTATTAATAATAGCAGTTACACTAGTTACAATAGTACTTGTATTTGGAGGATCCGTTCTGAACTGCTTCACATATTGAGAAATGTTAGTAATAGTACGTTACGTCTGTTGTTGATGCTGAGATATGTGTACAATATTGCTAGCAAGAGTTAGTTGTTTCATACAATATTGCTAGCAAGAGTTAGTTGTTTCATTTCTGCAGCTCAAGTCAGGTTCATACAACTTGAATTATATCGGAATGTGCTGTGGTAACAATATGTTAGTGCTTGAGAAACAAGTCAAAAAGACAAACCCTTCTGTGCTGTCCAGTGCGATCTACAGACCACCTCCAACAAACTATCGGTCTTAGCATGGCCTAAGTATACCCGGTTTCGTAACTGGGTGTATATTGAAAGTTTCCTGCTGGTTTTGAATGAAAATTAAATTCCGGTTCCAGATCCGATCGATGCCACCTGTAAGAATTTGAGCGTTTTTCAATAAATGACGAACTCCAAGATAGCCGTCATTGAAAAGGTCCGGTGTCCTTCACATTACAATTGAGAACAACTTCCAAAGTGGCTTTTTTGTTGTTGTTGTTGTTGTTGTTTTTCAGTTGGAGATAATCGATTTTGTAAAACCAAACAGAAGCATATCAAAATAGACATACGCATACATACATTTGATGCCAATTGTTTAATCTTAATTTGAACAAAACCATTGAATGGGTGAGAGGTGATGTAGATGCATTTAGTCTCCAAAGACACCTACAAACTGATCACCACTGTAATCAATAGATGTGTACTTGAGGTCGTTAATGATATTCTTTCATGTCATCCCCGTTCCACCAATGCCCCATTGCTTCAACCATAGTAACTCCAATGGGACAATTTTCATTTTTAGGTGAGTCACATCCAATTCACCGATGGGGCAGGAAACTGGTTTTTAGTGGTCTTCAGCTGAATTCGTCTCAGCTGCTACATCCCTAACAGCTATAGAGGTTGTCTCCTTTCGTTTGCACAACTGAATACAGGCCAGTACATTAGCTTGTGCTGCAGCTCGTTTTGCAGTGCAGCTAAACAGGTTAAGAGCCTTTTTGGTGTTCTCTTTTTGTGTCGGAAGTACAAAACAAAAACACTCTGTGACGTCATTCGCAATGGGCCTATTGGACTGGTTGTGGGTCTGGGCCTATGACAATGCGGTGTGTACTCATGGAATGCTATAGAGACCTCACCTGGCTGATAGTCATCCGTCTCGTTTGTTCTTCGTACGTAGCAACGGTGAGAACAACGGTCTGCTGGGGACGCGACGGCTCTTCGTAGTGTTAACAAAAAAGACGACTGAGTCCTCTCTGGATGGGGTGGCGGAGGGGCCCGGGGAAAACATGCAGCAAGACTTTCTACTTAGTTTGAAACCCTGGTCGAAAACCACATACAGAATACGTGCATTCTTATCACGAAGGATAAGTCCCTTCACCTCTGAAGTGATCAAGTCAGACATTTTGTTTGGGGAAACTGGTCGTGGCATGGACCAATAGGCAGCAAGGATGTCTACATCTGAAAACCCGTGGTGAAATTTCAATAGTAATCTTACACACTTTGTTTAACACTGACTTGCTGGTAGATTGCATTTCCACCATTTCACCAAAGAGAAATGACAGCAGTGAGAGAGTTGTCATGAGAACAAAATCTCTATTAGGCTACAAACGTGTGCACAGCTGAATTCAGGGTCAATATTAATTTTAGCTCAAGAATGGAAGCTATATCCCTGGTCCTACCGTGAATCGCACAATAATGTGTTCTCACAACTCCAGATGACAACTCTTTTTTGCCCAATATTCTACACACTCTATGCAAAAACTTCTTTTTTTTTTTTCTACCGATGAAGGAAAAGTATAATCCTTCAAATATTTAGAGCCAGAAACGTAAGAAGATAAGCAATGGGTTTGAAGAAATTTGTTATCTCCCTTTTGTAAATCTGTCCCTTGCACTTATACAGTTTCATAATTATGTGGGTACATAAATTGGCCACCGATAGGTTTATCAGTTTTCTGCTGAAGCCTTGGGAAAAGGGGGGGGGGGGGCATTTAGGTCATTTCAATGAAAAGATCTGACCAAATGCTATGCCACACACTAACTTACGATGCACAGCATGTCTACTACTGGAAAGAAACCTTTTAACGAGGACAGGATGAAGCTCTGCAGACTCATGCATACCGGTGTAGCAGGCCAGAATAGACCCCCGCCAGACTATACCCGGGGTTAAACTGGCCTAGCCCAGACTATACCCCGGGGTATATTCTGGGCTAGGCCAGTTTATACCCCGGGGTATACTTTGGGCTAGGCCAGACTATACCCCCCCCCCCCAGTCCAGATTATGCCTCCTACTTTTTTTTTAAAATTAAGTCAAGACCACAGTTTATTTCAACGTTAGTTTAAATTGTTCATTTTCACTGTCTTCAGGTATCATATTGAAGCATACATTCTTGACTCTTGTAAATTATGATACATTTAAGAGGAAATAAGCATGCACTAAAATGTATTGACATACAAAAGGATTGAAAATCCATTCAAATTGATATTAGACTTTAACACAATTCTACTTGTGTCCGTTGGTATTTTTTATTTTTATAATTAGTTGTCCATGAGTTAAACATGACTTATTTTTTCCTTGGCACCACTGACATATACTTAGTGGCAAGGTATGAAATAATCATAAGACTCATAAGTGTAAAGTCATCTGGATTTTATTTAATTTTTGAAAATCAGAAATGTGCTTGATATGTCAGAACAATTAGATCTACATACAAAGTTACAATGATGCATAGAGAAAAGGCCAGTAAAGAACACACAGAAAAAAAAAAAAAAAACATTTTAATAACCCAACTGACAGATGGTGCAATTCCATCATCCAGCAGACATTAAATACTTCACACAAAACTAAATACATACTGAAAATTTTTCACATAAGGAGGTTAACCTGTCCAGATCCACATGAAACGTGAATGCTGACCAGTAATATACAATAATAACAATAAGAACACCAAATCATCTTATTTACTCTTGAAAATAAAGAGAAATATCAATATCAGAAATCATCATCATCATCATCTTGGAATTAATATAAAGATAAGAGGGAATATAAAAATGACCTACACATCATTGTAGAATCTATAAGCAGCAATGTGTGTGTACCAACTACATGTAAAAAATGTGTTAAATCTTTTCAACTATTCAAGTAGAACTGGTCAGAAAGCTTTAGTAAAGTAGCTTTGATAGTCGTGTAAACTGAGAGATTAAATCCACTGAGACCACAGTGCATTGTAGAAAGTAATTACAGTATGAATATTTTGCCTGAATATGGAAGTATAATCTGGACTGATGGAATTACTGGTGTTACGAATCTGGACTGGGTGATAGTGCCCTCCAGTGTTAGGGTTCTGGACTAAAGTCCCCTCTAGCTGTTATGAAGAGGGTCTTCTCAATGATGGTATTATGACTGCATTTAAATCGAGAGGTATTTAATATTCAATCTTTCGTACCATGCCACACACTAAGAACAATCTGAATAAGTTTCATAAACAGACCTGCAGGGCCACAAATTTAATTACATTAATTACCCTAACAATTTTGTCTAGATCTATTACATAGTGAATACAACATCAGCAGCATCAAATCTAAATTCAATAATATGTCACTCGAAGTCTTCTCTAGATTCCTATAATATTATGATAATTCTGACTCACTAACAATTTAAGTACTAATTATATATCTCTCAGATCTGGTCTGCCTAATATATATCAATCAATATACTAATATGGGCTCTGGCGACGATGTCATCTCAGCTATTTGTGCCTACCGCTTATAATGGATCGAGCTCGTCAATATAAACTGACGTAGCTAAGTCTAGATATCTACTCTAGGATGGGCTGGCAATTCCCAGCCTCATCCAGACAAATCAATCCCAATTCACAGATGCGTATGCCATACATTCATACTAATTGCAAGTCAATATAAATGTTTGTCTTGCAGTCTTGGGTAGCATTCCTAATATATGCGGCAATCCTGTCCTACTGGATAACTTATGTTCAGCTCCTCGTTCATTGTTGAGTCATCAATGGACAAACACTTACGCTTGGTCCCTGGTGTTAGAAAACCAGGGAGCGATGGACAATAGCAGTGGGCATATCTCATTCAAGCATATGGCTTCCTCTCAAATGTCTATAGTGGACTAGACATGACATCGAACAGACTTAGGATTCTTCAGGCAGAATCGTGCCGACGCCTGCACAGATTGGAGTTTTCTGTATGGAGTCATGGACATAGGTATGGCTACACTTTTATACTGTGCAGCCACCTGCAAACTACCGTCCAAATCCCTAGATTTGATTGGTGCATCCATGCGAGCTCATCTCGCAGTATTAATATATTCTACGTGGGAGTTGGTCACGGCCTTGTACTAAAAACAGACAAGGTCAATTTAAAATGTCAAAACAATTACTGAAATCTTTAAACCCTCGTGCTTTCTACATTTTATGTACGAATTTCTGAACGCGACTAAGCGCCTTAAACTATCTATCCTTATTCACCCCTTCTCTTCCCTTCTAAGTGTTCATCAAAATCACGGGGTCGAGAATTGCACTGTCACTCCTAACTTATACATTTATTCTATCTCGCCCCACTTTCTTTCCATCTCTAAGAAAAAGTGTTTCAAAACACAAACTGTTCACGAGAACAGTTCAAGGACAAATTACGCTGGTTATAATCAACGAGACCGTGAAAAATCAACTCCTTGCAAGTCGTGACCCAGCACGGCAATTATAGTACACTTAAACCATGACAACTGGAGTATATATATATATAAACAAGTAAAGACCACAGTTTATTTCAGTCATAGTTTAATTTGTTTTTTTTTTATCTCTGTCACCGGACGACATGTTAATACAAACATATATCTACATTCTTGCCTTCCGTAAATCATAATACAATTCAGGGGAAAAAACATGTATTAATGCATTGATATGCTACTTATACTCAACTCCCAAAAAGGTTATACCACATGATATGAGAGACGCCAAAATTGTCACACTTTACAAGAACAAAGGAGACTGTGATGTTTCCACTTTCTCTCACTAACTTTCTTCTGACACCAGCCGTGATGGGCACGGCACAAACACACTAAATAATCGACTATCTCTCTTCTATAAGTTATAACAAACGATATCTGTATTGCTTACATATATACAATAATTATTAATTCATTCAATAATAATAGGAACATAGGTCATACAATTTCATGTGAATTTCGATGGAATGAAGTTGATGCAAATCAGTACATGCTAATTAAATGGCTTCGTAATATTCAATTTCTAGCACATTTTATAAAACACATGGGAACATTCAGCATAAGGAAACCTCTCCTTTAGGGGTGTATGGCGCTATCTGGGCACTGGTTCTTCCTCTCTACTCTGGCTTGACTGCGCAGTTAGATCAACAGGTATCGGCAGGTACCAATAGGTCGGGAAGCCAAGAAGCCACGATGTCGTTAATCAAAGTACAAGAAGTTGAGAAGCCAAGAAGGTGTTGTTCTTCCTCCTCTGTAGAAAAACAATCGCAAAGTCCTAATCTACTGCTGGAAGGCATGACTTCCATACTTACTCCATGACGGATATTCATCATTAACACTTTTAACCGCTGACACTGTTATAAGTCAGGCTGCAGCTCCCATACTCCATAGGCTCCCATATAGGCAATAGAATAAACGATCAATACAGTTTTAATGATATTTACACGTTCCCCACGAAGAATAACGCTCTCTCTAACGGACCCCATCCTATAAGGTTTCGTAACATATATATAACGGCGTTTCCGTGACTCTCTCAGAGGCAGTAGTTATACCAAAGTAAACCCACTAGATTTAGGTTCTACAATCATGAACATTAAGTAAAATACACATACATCGTACAATTAACTTACCACTCAGCAACAGCCCAAATGCCGACAAGATACCAAAGATACCACGCTCTGACAAAGGATGTTTGCGGGTTCCCTGACCTTCCCCACTCACAAGACTAGTGCAAAGTTACAGTTGCAGTTGTGGTCTCCTCTTCGGCACGAAGCTGGTGAGTGCTCTCAGCGGTCTGAAGTTGGAAGGAGCGTTCGGGGATTTATACCCAGTCAGGTAGCGTCCCAAGACGCCCACCGAGTGTGCATTAGTTATCCTAATAGCCACCCCCGTCGGCTCCACGTCAAATACTATTGAAACAGCTCTACCCCCCAAGCAATTCCCAGGTGATCTGATCGACAAGTACGGCGGTCAAGTAAACACTACCCTTTTCGGGTGTCAAAGCGCTTCAGTTGCATCCCATACTTTCCCCCTCTGGCCTACAATGACTCTGTCTCCCCGCCGTTAACTATCTTCCCACGCTAGTTATAGGCACAATATTATTATAACTACTAGTTATACCTTGCCAATCTATCACCCTGTTACAGAGACAAAGGCGACTGCAACAACTATCGAGGCATATCCCTCCTCAGCATTACTGGAAAGGCTTTTGCTCGCGTCATCCTCTGCCGCCTTCAACAACTGGCGGAAAAAGTCTTACCAGAAACACAATGTGGCTTTCGAAGCAAACGATCAACTATTGACATGATATTTGCACTTCGGCAAATCCAAGAAAAATGTAAAGAACAAAACAGGCCGCTTATAACATGCTTTGTGGACCTAACAAAGGCTTTCGACACCGTAAGCCGATCTGGCCTGTATGCAGTCCTTAAATCCATAGGCTGTCCACCAACATTGCTAAAACTTATTGCATCCTTCCACACTGACATGAGGGCATGTGTCAACTTTGAGGGCTGCACATCCAATTCATTTGCTGTAAACAGCGGTGTGAAGCAGGGATGTGTTCTTGCTCCTACCTTATTTGGTATATATTTTGCAGCCCTACTCAAGAATGCCTTTGGTCAATGTTCAGGTGGAGTACTTATTAACACCAGAGTGGACGGCTCCATTTTTAATGTTGCCAGACTAAAAGCAAAATCTCGTACAGAGCATATTATGTTACAAGAGCTCCTCTTCGCAGATGATGCTGCAATCGTGGCCCACGATGAAACCACGCTCCAGGCTCTCATCAATAGCCTTGCCAAAGCCTGTGACAAATTCATGCTAAAGATCAGTGTCTCAAAAACTGTAGTTTTGACACAAGGCTTGAGAAACCCCAACCCAATCATGCTGAATGGCTCTCCTCTGGAGCAAGTGGGAAAATTCTGCTACCTAGGCTCAACCATCAGTGGTAGCACAGACATAACAACTGAAATAAATGCCAGAATAGGAAAGGCGGCCACAGCTTTTGGCAAACTCTCAAAAAGGGTGTGGAACAATAGCAAGCTGACCATCAAAACAAAGGTACCTGTGTACCAAACTTGCGTCCTAAGCACCCTGCTGTATGGCTCAGAGACATGGACCACCTACTCCAAACATGAAAGATCCCTCAACTCCTTCCACCTGCGCTGCCTACGCAAAATTCTCAAGATCAAGTGGCAAGACAGGATCTCAAATATCGAAGTTCTGAGCCGAGCCAACATTCCATCAACTCAGGCTCTCCTAGGCAAAAAAAGACTGCGGTGGCTTGGACATCTCCACCGTATGGAAAATGATCGCATCCCCAGACAAATTCTCTACGGGGAACTTGCTACTGGCAACCGACCCAGAGGTAGGCCACATCTGCGATTCAAAGACACTTGCAAGGTCACGATGAAAGCATTCAACATCGACCCCAATGAATGGGAGAACCTTGCAAATGATCGAAGCAGATGGAGACAAAAATTGTGCAGTGGCACGCTCGCAATAGACTTCAAGGCAAAAGAAACATACCTGACAAAACGACAGAGGCGGAATGAAAACACTCGCCAAAGTGAACCCAAAAGACTGACCTGCAATCACTGCCATCGCACTCTCGGGTCAAACATTGGTAGAATAAGCCACGAGAGAAGCTGTCAGTCAAAGTGAAAGTGAATATTCTAGCTGCTAAGACCGTCTGTAAAGACGCTAAAGGCTATATATATGCTATGGGTTGAATATCCATTCAAACTGATATGATTCAACTTTAACCCTCATTTCACTCAAGTTCGTTGTCATGTTGGAGTTGTTTTTGTAGTTGGTTGCCCATGAGTAAAACTTGTATTGTATTGTTTATTTGGCACTGACATACACTTAGACGAAATGGACGAAATAATTATCGGACTCACAAAAATGAAGTCAATTTAGAGGTTTTTTGTGTGCCAATACACAGTTGTTAAATCCCTTGGCAAGGGACCTATCAAGCGTAGGAAGGTATAGATGGACAAGGTCTTTTTTTTATTATTTTATTTCACTCACGATTGGTATACCCTTATTCATTATAACATATAAGTTCAAGCTTTCAAATGCCTTGCAAACTAATCCAGTGTCTTAAACCATAACGTACATGAAATGTATATTTTTCTATAAATAAGCTAGCAAAGAATAATATTCACTAACATTTTTGCCTTAGCATGCTATAGATCTAATTACTTTTTACAATGCACTACTCTTGTCTCAGTGGACTTACTTTGTCGGTCTACACAACTGTCATGGCTATTTCACTAAAGCTTTCTGTCCAGTTCTACTTGAATAGTTCAAAAGATTTAACACATTTTGTATTATCGCACATATTGCTCCTTAGAGATTCTAGAATGATTTGTAGGCCCACACAGCCGTTTTTACACTTCCTCTTATATCATTTTATTATTCAAAGATGATGATGATGATTATGATATTGATATTTCTCTTTATTTTCAAGAGTAAGTAAGATGATTTGGTGTTCTTATTGTTATTATTGTATATTACTGGTTAGCATTCTGTAACGTTTCAAGTGGATCTGGACAGGTGGAGTTCATCAGGCGAAAAAATTGCAGTATGTATTTAGTTTTATGTGAAGTATTTAATGTCTGCTGGATGATGGAATTGCACCATCTGTCAGTTGGATTATTATTATGTTTTTATTTTTATTTTTTGTATGCGTGCTCTTTTCCGACCTTTTCTCTCTGCATCATTGTAACAAAAAGTGCAATGCATATTTTACTCATGGCCAATCAATTATCAAAATAATCAAAATAATAATAATATCAGCAGACAAGAGTGAAATTAATGCTGAAGTTTAATCATATCAGTTTGAAGGGATACTCAACTCTTTTGAATATCAGTGCATTTTAACGCATGTTTGTTTCCTTTAAAATGCATCATGATTTGCAGGAGTCAAAATGTATGTATGTGTACAAATTTAAACTAGGCTGAAATAAACTGTTATCATTAGTTCCTCTAAATTGTATATAAATGATTTACGGGTGACAATAATGTGTTCATGTATGTATTAATGTGATATCTGATGACAGTGATAAAGAACAGGCTGAAACAAACTGTGGTCTTGACTTGTTTTTTAAAAAAAAGCAGGGGGTATAATCTGGACTGGGGGGGGGGGGGGTGTAGTCTGGCCTAGCCCAAAGTATACCCGGGGTATAAACTGGCCTAGCCCAGAATATACCCCGGGTATAGTCTGGGCGGGGGGTATATTTTTGGCCTGTTACACCGGTACAGTCGCTGACACAGTTTATCAGGGAAATGTACAACAGATGCAAAGAATAATAAATAGCCACTACACTTGGCCTAGTTTCTACACTCTGACATAATAACGAGGACTGTGCGTAGCATTTATTACACTAAAGCCTGACATTATTGTAATCACACTGCATTATCAAAAAATTAATAAGAAAACTTCGGGACATTTCGATCAAACCTGCAGGGTGAATGTTCGAGTTCATTTTAAGCAAAGAACATTTTGATCAAACCGTTGGGGAGATATTCGAGTTAAGTGGCCTCCGCATTATGTATTATAATTTGTTTTGGAGCTGATATTCTGATAAACAGTCGATCCGGTTTTTTCATCTGAAATACTCTCTTTATTTATACCTCCCACCCGCTCCCAACCAAGTTTCTGGTGATGGTGAGCAGCTGTGCTCATCTATTGTATTCTCGTATCAATCACTGATTGATCAATCTGTGGTCACAGCTGTTCCTATTGTATTATAGGCCCATTACGAATGGCGTCACAGAGTATTTTTGTTTTGTACTTCCGACACCCAAGATGACCGGTGGATCAGCTGATGAGTGCAACTTCGACATATGTCTAAGAGGTTAAAATGCCTGCTGGTTGCATTGCAGTTGACTGTTATGACAGGGGTGGAAAGGATGGATCCATGCTGGTCAGATCCCCTACCATCCGTGTAAACAAGGGAAAGGAAGTGAAAGAATTGACCGAACGTCTCCCACGTGCCATTGTTTACCGTAGTGAACTACTTTTAGCTCGCCGCCGGTTGGTTCTCGACGACTCAAGTGCTCTCAGTGCAAATCAGTTAACGAATCAAAATCAATGATGTAATCGCCATATGCGTCGGTCCTTACATCAAAGATGGCAGATATCCGCAATGGGCCTGTATTTTTCTGCTCAGCTTGTCTGTAACTCTGGATCAATAGTTGCTCAGGTTCTTCGTAGGCCTTTGGTAGGTCTCTGCATTAATCTGCCCTAAGATGAATTTCATGATTGTCGTGAGTATCAATTTATTTCATGAGAAAAAAAACTTCTTTCTGAGTTTTAGTGGCAGAGTTAAGTGCAGCCCTTCAATGTTTTTCTCGCGATATTTTATTTAGTTTGTTGTTGTTGTTGTTGTTGTTGCTGTTGTTAATGCAGGAAAAGAAAATAACATTCTGCCAGCAGGATCTCTGAAGTTGTTGTCTGCAGATTTGAGCTGGCTGTTCTGACAATATCGGAGTACAAAAATTATCTACTGTCTTTGAGGTAAGTAACCACAACTGTGGGAACCTGCATCCGAATTATTACCATTATTATTTGTTGGGTGAACTACGAGTGGCTAATGTGGTTACTGCGTGGGTTCAATAGTAACTCCCTTAAGGATACACAGGATTAACAAACACAGGGTTCTGCTGGCAATCTTATTTATTCAAAAGCCTAACAAAGGTATCGCTACCAAAAAGGCATGGGAAAACCCTATCAAGAAAAGGAAAAAGAAACCCAGAAAAAGAAGAAGCCCAAAAAAAGAAGCCCAACCAGCCATAAGCTGGAACAAGAGAAAAAGACAAAAATATGATTAGGGTATAATGACAACATTAATCAGGCAATCAATGGTGGACATACATAGTAATAGTATTAAGTATTAAATCAAACAACAACAACATAATATAGAATTTAAGCAATAACCAACTGGATATGTATGCATGGAATAAAATAGCGCTATGGTTAATGAATAACAACTACAAGTGGCTATATCATATATACAAGGAGTTTCCTAGTACACTGGCAACATAAACTAATGTACTAATCAAAGTATGAAGGACATAACAAATGAAGGGGCAAGAACACAATAGTTTCGCTCCACTGAGCCGGTGTACAGCACATCCAGAGTGGCCATTCCATTTAATAACGCAGTGGCCAACATGGCCCACTGACCGTCCATAACACAGACGCTGCATCCCAATGCAGGCCATCCTCATAGGCCCACTCCCATTATTAGTACTAACCCGCCCCAGGGCTATTGTATTGGTTACTTCCCTTCCCAATCGATACTGAAGGGTCATGCCCTTCGACCTTAGCCGCGGAGCTATGCCGCCAGGCTAACATGTGTATGACACACCACTAGATACATAAAGTAATGTGTACATTCCTTAAAATGAAACTGTCCTTCACACACTTACGAAACTCATAGAAGCATAATACATCTGGATAACCATAATACATGCACATGATATATATATATATGTCGGCGAGACTCATTGCAACATGTGTAGACTCACTGAAACATTGTTCATCCACCGCCGCACATAGAACAATCCTGGGGCTCACCCATGTGAGGCCCAACTAATATTATACATCTCCAATACATGTAATTAATTACACATCTTAAACACTAAACACGCAATCACAATCACACTGCTCTCTATAGCATAGTGGTACTGGCAAGGTACACAAATACCCGTAATACAATCAAGTGTGTAGTGCCGCTCGCTATAACATAAGTCATCCACATCAACATGTCAGGAAATCCTCACTGCCTACCACAACAAGGCAATGCTACACACACACTATATATATGCACACAAGCAAATCGTGATAGCTTGGTTAGCGAGCCATCATTATCATCTAGCACCGCAAACGTTAACTTTGACAATAAAGTCACAATATCAAGACACTGCGCTGCATCGCGCATCTTACACGTCTAATGACAATGGCAATTACCGTTGAGCCGGACTCGTAATGGTCTCTGTAGATCAGCATTCTCTACGTGGCATCCAAGAAAGGGGGGGGGGTGCGCAAATTAAAGTCACTTCTAATATAATAGTCTCCAACTTACCCAAAGTCTCTCCGGGTCCTGCGCTACCGCTACATGCCTTATGGGGCGGGGTGGCGATGGCAAGCGTCGGCAAGCCTCTGAGCTGCTACGGGCCCGGGTTGCTGGTCTGGGTTCACTGTGCTGTCGGCTCTTGTCTCTGCGTCTATGATGGAGTGTGCTGACCACTCGAACTCGCATCTTATTTATGAGCCAGCGCGGACGTCCGGGAGAGCTATTACGTAGCCCGTGTTGCACAAGTGAAAGGCTCGGACATTGAGTCCAGCCGAACAACATAACCGGTTAGGGTCCTAACACAATCGAATTTACAGTACGGTTAAAAGGGTGCACACAAAAGTCAATTAGGTATCCCAGTAAACTGCAGAAATTACTCTAACGTCCCCTCCAGCAATAATTGAATAAATTTGACCCAGGTTGGATTTATCGGGGATAACATGCGTCTAACTCGTGGTTTACTTTAAACCCGAGATCCTCTTATTAATTATTTCAATAGGACCTGTGCATCAAAGCACAACGAAATTGGTACCATTATAAAGTAGAAACTTGCTGCTACAATTCTAACTGACTACTTATACCAGAAACCCGGTAATAGTTTTAATATAAATTTTCAAAGTGTCAGGACTAACAACATTCGACAATTTTGTGCGGGATACTTTCGTCCATTAATACGACGTATCTCCATTGATAACAAACGTTATCATGAGTACCTATTTTGTACCGATAGGGTATTGTCTACTCTCAAAAATGAATTCGGGTTCCCGTCTTTCTGTCGGTGGATAACAACGAAGGAGCGAGTTGTAAGAAACTTAAAGCCATGATATAAGAGTTGGAAGCCCGGTGGTCAACATTTCCAACTGACCAATCAAAATGCGCGCTTTTCACCGTGATGTGAATAACGGGTCCCGCGCTAGTATTACAAGGGAAATAATCCAATTAATGGTACTCGGCCAAGTGTCCCTAAACTACTATGAGTGGCCGTCCCTCACTCACGCACTAGAGTTACCATGAAAGCACATATTAAAAATAGAAAATCGTTCATCCTCTCACATATTATTCCTAGCTGAGTCACCCGGCCCTACCCGGGAGAAATATCTTTATTACTTATAATGATCTAGATCTAGGACACAAAGTAATGTTCCTTCCACAGACAAAGAAATACAATGACAGAATCAGTATCGACTCAGATTCCTCGCCAACTCTGGAGTTTGTTTACCCCTTTTCGCTAAAGTTTACAGGCGATCCATGTTTTCGTTAATCCACAATTTGCTTCCTTCAGCGAATGAACGATGAGGGAAACTGCGGTAGGTACTAAAAATAGATCATAAAAGCATGATCCTGTTCTAAAAGCATGGAGACGGAAGTGTTTGTTGCAAATTTTACGTGTGGATTATGCAAAATGAACAAATTACCCAGAGTTTGCAGCATTTTAAATATTATCCCCTTACGTCACAATAAGTCGAGTTATGGGCGATGAGAATGCTTCCAGAGTTTTGGAGCCCTCCCAAAAAGGCCCCTTGATGGCAGAACGTTCACCCTTAGCTCCATTATAATATGATTCTAATATTATTATTATTATTTATTTATTATTATTATTATTATTATCATGATCATCATCATTATTATCATTATTATTGTTACTCATCTGCTACGTGATGCTCGTTGCTCGAAACCAGGACAGTCTGATTTCTATGACCAAAATGTTGTAACAAAACTATTGAAAGTAGCAACAACCAAAATTTCTACAAACGGTGGTCATAAATCTACCAAACCCTCTCAGCAAAGCGTGCTTCCTCGGGTGGATGGGTGAGGAGGGGTGGGTGTCCCAGCTTCACTGAGACACCATGACTATGTGCAAATCCCACTTTAAAAAGTTTTTTATCTATTGTGTGTGCATTAGCTAGCTTGACCAGCAACCTTCATGAGGATCCCTCTCCAACTTTGTATTCGAATTACCTTCGAGCTATCAAGAAAGTTCAGGTTCACTGTAGGCCCGACGGCCAATTCAAAATACACAGAAGAATCATGCAAACAAGCTTTGAAAAAAAAACATAAAAAGAAAAAAAAACATCAAAATGCACGGTCATTAGTTCTCTCCGCTCCTTGCTGCCCTACTACAATTATTCATTTACTTACAATAATATGCAATAATATACAATAATATATACAACTTGACTGATAATTACCTGCAACGGCCATCATTCTTCACCCCCCCCCCCGATCTTTTCCCGCCTTTATCTCTCGTAAATTTACTATACCTGAAAATATCACAAAGATCTACAGTTTCACCAAAGAAGAATTCAGTTTTCAGGCATCACCAGGAGAAGTAACAAAGTGACATTATTGCACTAGTTTAGTACTTTGTGGCAAAACGGTGCAAACAAATGTAATTCTCTATTGTGCATTGACGACAGAAAAGTTATGAACTTTAACTGTTAAACATGCATGGTCTAACAACTAGTCAAGGCTGTAAAAACTGCTTTCTTATATATATATACATATATATATATATATATTTTTTAGCAAGGTAATAGCACGTGAGATCCATCCTCCAGTTCATTACACACAATCTCATAACATACTCCAGTTTAGGCCTCTGCCACCTTCCCTCTCGACCTTAAAGTTGCCAGAGCCCAGTCTTATTTTTGCTATGGCTATCCTCAAATGTTTCTGTTTAACTTCATGTAAATAAGTTTCTGTGTAAAATTCAACAGCTAAGTGCCTATCGTGTCGTGTAAAAGCCTCAACTGCGATATGAATTTAATATGACCTTCTCTCCCGAACCGCACAGCAGGTCAATCGAAACGCGCCACTGCACCCATGCACCTCGTCCTAAAACCGCGTCGCAATGGGCGTGTTTGCACTTGCACAACTTTTCAGCGGGTACCGTGTATAGTATAAATTGTTCCCTGTCTAGCCGTCGACAACCTGGCTGGTTTTTATTCATGGTCAACCAGTAATTTTGAGAGGGTCGCCTACATAAAATACGAGTCGGCCTTCGCTGAGTGAACACGGCACTGGGTGTGCTTTTTTCATCCTGTTTCGAGGCCTAGTGATACCAAAGACCGTGTATAATGGTGTTACTGCTACTAATACTGGCCTAGGATAACAGTCGATGAAGGAAAACGACGGGCATTTTCGCAGCAGTTTCGTTGTAATGACATAGTAAGGTAGGTTGTAAATGTTGTTTTCGTGTCACTTTCACTGGCGCCTCTCTCTCTCTCTCTCTCTCTCTCCTGCCTTCTCTTTCTTAGCTCTCGAACTGTGTTGGCCCTACAGTAAGTGCATTCGCGTGTCACAATGGCAACGGTTGATGTCATATCAACAACAGTGTGTTCGAGTCCGAGACAGATAGATTACTTGGTGAGATCAATGTGAGATAACAGGGTAACTCAGGCTGCCAACGTTGTCTGGCATCGGCCATCACAAGCAATTATTTATCTCTATTTGCACTGTAATTCATTACTGGACACCTGCTATAAAGCAGTACTCATGCTTTCTGACTCTTTCTTAATCACCTGGAAACGAAATAATATTAACTGCAGTTAAACCCTAGAAAGTCAATGTAATAGCATTACCTTGATTGTTTATTTCTTAAGCCACTTTCAGTGTCCTGACCATGAAATTCTTTACATCCTTTTTAGTTAACAGGATTGCGATGACACAGAAGCGTGGATGTAATGTAAGACCGGGAATTTTATAAAGAGTGAGACAGAACTCACAATCTGTTTTCAAGTCGACCCCTTGTCCACTCTCGGCAAAACGGAAAAGAGAAGGGTGGAAGAAGAGCGTGCTCCCTCTGTATAAACACTAAAACAGTTTCAAACAGTATAAAACATTGATAAACTTGTTGTTACAGAAATAAAACGAATGATTAAAAAAGAACTATTTTCAACCTGTCAACAGTTGGCCAGGAATGCGACAGCTGCTACTGAAGTTGAAAATTAATCACCATAAATTATTAATATTTTATTGTATACATTCGTTTACTTTGTGCCGCGTATCGATTTCTGCAGTCGGTTAGCATGCCTGTGAACACTGGCTGTTATTGATATTGAGTGTGTGAGTACGCCTATCTTCTATACAATCTGCCTTTGTCTGTCTGCATACCTGTTCATCCATTCTTCATAAATATTTCATTTAATCGAGCGAGGAAAGAAAATTCAATTTGACAATGCAGTAACATTAACATCTCTTGATAGGAGCATCAGGAATGCCTTGAAATTTATTAGCGTTTTGCATGACTCTATTTTGATCCCGCCATTAGTTCGTAAACTGTAGGTTGGCCGTGATGGTGTCATTTATTAGCAGGTGTACTGCAACAAAGCACGACGCTTTGTTGCAGTTAACAGTTTCCACAGTAAGTTTTTGCAGGGCCGTCTTGACATCATTATGGGCCCCGCGGCAAAGCAATAGGATTTTCTTCCCCGTTTCAAAAACCCATGTCAGATTGCACGCATTGCGGCCTCCTAAACCATTAAGACACTGGTTCGTACAACACGCATTTTGGCGTAGTCTGTAGAGGTATGATTCATTTTCTCAAGGTAACCACCATAAACAATGAGACAAGAGAACAGTTGGTAACGAGCGAGACCACCGTAATATTTACGACGCTTGCAGGGGCTGGGGGAGAAGTGAGGGCTGTGGGTGAAATTGAAATAACAATGTGTAAGTGTGACAGGGTCAGACACACAGACAAGTAGGCAAGCAGACAGACTGACAGACAGGCAGGCAGGCAAGTGGGCAGAAAGAAAGACAGACAAAGACAGGGTGGGAGAGAATAAGGGAGGGAGAGAGAGAGAAAGGGAGAGAGAAAGTAGAATTTCCAAAAGCTTTTAATTGGTATTAAATAAAGAAGAATGAATAAATAAATTCTAAGGTAATGAAATATAATTTTTGAAAAAACAATAAGCTTTCGGCTACTTGGATCATCGTCAAGTTAAAAAAAAAAAAAGTAAATTTGTTGTTAGTTTTTACATGTAGTATTGAAGTTGTTCTTGTCGTCTTGTATCTGCCCACATACGGGATAGTCATACTGGACGGACATACCACATCCGTGGCCCACTATTTACTTGCGATCGATAAACATTACTGGAGAACTTTGGGCGTGTTGGGACCTGAAGTTTGAAAAATCCATAGAAGTGCACCTGTTAGTATTGAATACAATGCATGCACATACTCGGTTGGGTGGGTTCATGCATTTCTGTTTGATGATCGTCGTCGGGACCCCGTGCATAAAAATTTATCCCTGCTCTAGAATCGTGAAGGCTTCAGTTTAATAATAACATCTTTCATTTTACGACTGAAGCAAGCGGCATTCATAACACAACAGCCAAGGGAAAGTTGTGTACATTCCGCAAATGAAATGCTTCGGGTGGATATCGCTACTATTTTCACTCTCTGGGAATAGTCCATGCCCCCCCCCCCCCAAACAACCCTTTTTTTTTCGTTTGTTATGTCGCAACAGTAGTACTGCTGAGTTCGCTTGAGCTTAAGTATCAGGTGAAGTGAAGAGCATAATATAGGGACAACTGGGCACTAAGACCGTTTGAAAGCGATAACGTCTTTGGGCTTAAGAAGGGCAAAACTTTATTGCTATAGTGTGGTATCGTGCGTGGGGCTTTTAGAATATTAAAATAACGTAAGTCCTTCTGTATGGTATACAGAGTTGACATTTAATTGACACACATAAGTCTATATACGGATATGAAAGTTACTGTCACTGTATAGGTATACGTTATAATAATAATAATAGTTCGTCCATCAGGTATGATGATGACCTTAACAACACCAGAGGAATAAAGAACAGAAATTGTTGAGAATTTCAACACATGGACAATAAAGAGAACTAAAGGACACAGAGGACAGAATGGAAAGACTGTCCTTTCATGACTTATGGCTTCTCATGTGACTGATAAATCTTATTTTTGCCCTGCAGACCCTTCCGCATAAATGACAAGAGTGCTCCGTTGGTTCAGTACCACTGGGCCTTTTCTTGCGCCGTTCTCTTTATTTGATAGCCTGCTGGACTCTGTCAGTTTCCCATGCTTTGCTGCCTCTGGTAAGGGCCGCCCTCCAATTTGCACGATCAAGCGAGAGCTTTTCCCACTCACTCACATCAATGGCAAAGGCCTTCATTGATTGCTTGAGAGTGTCTTTGTAACGTCTCTTTGGGGCCCCAACATTCCTCGTTCCATTGGAGAGCTCAGAGAAGAAGATTTGCTTAGGGAGTCTGGAGTCGGGCATTCTGACAACATGTCCTGCCCAACGTAGCTGAATTTTTTTCAGGTGGCAGAAGATGCTCAATTCCTTGGCACGATTGAGGACCTCAGTGTCTGGAATTTTCCCTGCCATTTGATCCTTAGGATCTTTCTAAGGCAGGCCAGATGAAAGTGATTTAGCTTTCTGGCATGCGATTGGTACACTGTCCAGGTTTCAGCCCCATAGAGTAGGGTGGGAAGGACCACAGCATTGTACACTTTCAGCTTAGTGTCTGTGCGAATGCCGGCGACATCCCATACTCTCTTTCGAAGCCTGCCAAATGCCGAGCTGGCTTTGCTGATTCTTGAGAGAATTTCAGTATCAACACGAGCCGCGGAAGACAGTGTACTGCCAAGATAGGTGAAGTTCTCCGACACCTTCAGAAGACTGTCCTGGACTTTGATATTTGGGGTCACAGGATACTTGTCGTCTGGAGTAGGCTGATGGAGCACTTCCGTCTTCTTTATGCTTATTGTGAGGCCAAAGTTGTCACAGGCACTAGAGAACTTATCAACACAGTTTTGCATGCTATCCTCATCGTGTGCCAGAAGTGCACAATCATCAGCAAATAGTAGGTCACAGACTTGAGTACTTTTGGTTTTGGTTTTTGCCTGAAGTCTCCTGAGGTTGAATAGACTGCCATCAGTTCGGTACTTGATGCTTACCCCTTGAGGAGGAGAGCTAAAGGCTTCTTGTAGCATTGCAGAGAACATGATGCTGAACAGAGTTGGGGCTAAGACACAACCCTGTTTTACCCCATTTGTGACAGCAAAGGGCTCTGAAACACTGCCGTTGCTTTTGACTGCAGCTTGCATGCCATCATGAAACTGGCGCACTATTGTGATGAATTCGGGTGGACACCCAAACTTCGCCAAGATTTTCCAGAGGCCTTCACGACACACTGTGTCAAATGCTTTTGTGAGGTCAACAAATGTGATATACAGCGCTTTATTTTGTTCCATGCATTTTTCCTGAAACTGTCTGGCAGCAAAAATCATATCCGCCGTTCCCCTCTCTTTACGAAAGCCACATTGGCTCTCGGGAAGCAAGTCATTTGACGAGAGGTGATCAAGAAGGCGATTCAGAAGCATTCTTGCCAATATTTTGCCAGCAATTGAAAGTAGAGAGATTCCCCGATGGTTGTCACAGACTTGGCTGTCCCCTACAGATGGATGATTGAAGCATCTTTGAAGTCCTGTGGCAGCTTCCCTGCTTTCAACATATGATTGAACAACTCGGTCAACCTTTCAATAACGTTTTGTCCACCGAAGGCATACACCTCAGCAGGAATTGAATCCACGCCTGGTGATTTGTTAAAGGACATCTGATTTGTGGCAGTTCGGGTCTCATTTGCTGTGAATGGCTTGGCAAGAGCTGCATTAATAGGAGTCTGAGGGAGGCGGTCAATGGACTCAGTATTTATATTTGATGGCCGATTTAGCACACCTCCGAAATGTTCTGCCCAACGCTGAATTATGGCATTCAATTCAACAATGCGTGTTGAACCATCTGACGCAAGAAGTGGCGTAGTGCCAGAGCGGGATGGTCCAAACACAGCTCGGAGGCTCTCAAAGAACTTTCTAGTCTTGTTTGTGTCGGCATATTTCTGAGTTTCTCTTACTCGCTCTTCAAGCCAGTCATTTTTCATTTTCCTCAGCTTCTTCTGGAGTACACCCTTACATGCACGCAGTGCATCAGCTTTTGCTGTGGAAGAGGGGTCACTGCAGTGAGCTTGGATGAGATTATTTTTTTCTTTGATGAGCACTTTGATTTCATTATCATTATCATTGAACCAGTCCTGGTGCTTGCGGACAGGAAAACCAACTGTGCTGCTGGCGCAAGAGTGTACAGTCGTATTTAGGTCAGTCCAGCTCTGTTCAATGTTCTCAGGGTCAAAAGTCGCGCAATCCAATTTTGAGGAGAGTTCTGATGAGAGCTCGCTCTGTTTCTCAGCTGAGCAGAGTTTTGAAACATTTAGGCGTTTAGGTGGCGCTTTCCCTTGAGGGCGTCTATTGTGCCTCAATGTTAGTCTGAGCTTGCAAACAATGAGTCTGTGGTCAGTTCCACACTCGGCACCACACATCGCCTTTGTTACAAGGACATCCTTTCTGTCAGTCTTCCTCACAATGACATAGTCTATGAGATGCCAATGCTTTGAGCGGGGATGCATCCATGACGTTCTGTTTCTCACGGGGAGACTAAAATTTGTGTTGGTAATGAACAGGCCAAATTCAGTGCACAAAGTAAGTAAGCGCAACCCATTGTTATTGCATGAACCAACTCCATGAGGGCCCAAAACATTTGGCCACGCTGAGATTTCGGAGCCAACCCTAGCATTGAAGTCCCCCAAGAGAATCAGCTTATCAGCTGCCGGGACAGAGCATATGACAGATTCTAGATCAGAATAGAACTTGTCTTTGGCTTCATCTGGGTTTGTCAACGTGGGCGCATATGCGCTAATGAGGGTGGATGACTGGCTTTTCCCAACTGGGATCCTGAGTGTCATTAGCCTGTCATTTATTTCAATTGGCATGGACTGCAAGTTTCTGACAAGGTCATTTTTAATTGCAAACCCAACACCATGCTGTCTCTGTTCGACTGCACCCTTGCCTTTCCAGAAGAAGGTGTATCCACCACTGAGCTCTTTGAGTTGGCCACTATCAGGGAGTCTGGTCTCACTGAGTGCCACTATGTCCAGGTTGTACCTGCTGAGCTTAATGGCAATAAGTGCAGTGCGTCTTTCCGGGTTGTTTGAGTTGTCCTGTAGTGTGCGTATATTCCAGGCTCCTAGCCTGAGTAAGCTGAATTTCTTTTTGTTTCGACCGCAAAAAGGGATCCCCACTGGTCGCGGTATACCAGTCAGGGTGATGTGAAGTGGGCTTTCTTTAGGGCACCTTTTCTAGCCCCTTCCTCAGTTGAGGTGAGCAGTGCTATCCTTAAATAAGGCTGCTCAGCTACTGTGGGTGCTGCCTCCCCACGCCTCCACTTCAATCGACGATGAAGCGACCATAGCCCACAGCCACCAACGTGTAGGTCTGTGCTAACAGCTTCCAGTCTATCCAAACCTGCTGCCACCGCACTCGCCCATCGCCGTTGGAATTTTGAGAGGAAAGAAGACGAGACAAAGATGAAAGAAGACGAGGTGAGTGTTAAGACTGGCGCAAAGAATTTGTTTTTAGTGAGAAAGAGCTGCGCAAACATCAGACTCACTCTCTCGCCTGGACACAACTTATCCAAGTGGCAAGACAGGGTCAAGACGACTGGAAATGTATCCAGGTGCAGGAGGATGCCAGAGGGACAGACGTATTGCCTGACCGGCTGCCTGTAGGCTACTCCACAGCCTCGCAGTCCCAACTGACTAGGGTGAAAGACCCAAACCAAAGAACACCAATACTGGTGGATGCTCTGTGTCACGATATCCAGGCCAGAGTGACGGTATATTGCCATCTGCCCTATCAATCAACCACTGGCCTGCTGCCGCCAGCTTCGAAGCTGCGTCCGGGAAGTCTGCTCAATTCTTCGTCTGTGATTTAGGCAAACAAGCCTATGACCACACCGCTACCGGGGGCCAATATGAAGGACTCAAGTAGTGAGGGTCACATTGTGCCCTAGCATGTGGCCGTTGGGTTAGATGAAACCTCCTCCGCCCTGGCCGTTTGCACCGACAGGTGCACGCCCACTGATACCATGCTAGCGTACCAGTTCATGAAACAGGTTGTACTGGATTACATGTTACCAGTAGCAGATTTTTCTGACCTGACACAAGGTATACGTTATACACAGAAATAATTTCACATATAAATGAACACTGTACAGATAGGCATTGCACAGGTACACGTCTACTACACGGACTGACGGGACTCCCAAGCATCCTACATATATAGTTAAACAAGAACAAAGACGGACAACGAACTTGCTTTCTCACGATGTACAACGACCCTAGGACAGGTGGAGAGGAGACAAAGACAAGGTTAACTGTTAGGAGGGTACTGACCACATAAATATGCCAGTGTCACTGTGTGTGCGGTCTCCAAGACGTGAGACCGACACAACATCCTCTCCCTTCCCGAAAAGGGAAGCACTCACACTCAGAAAAACATGACGAAACAGAACAACTAAATACAAAATGTCTCAGTGAGGGTATCGCTGTGGAGGGACGCCTCGAGTAGACCTGGTGGATCGTCTGGGTCCACTTGTATTAGTTGGACTGTCCGTGAAGGTCCAGTGGACATCTGCCGGAAAGTATCTGCGGAGTTTCCTGGCATTCCACTTTTGTCCGTCAGAGAGCTGGTATGTCCAGTTGCCAAGGACTTGGACGACTCTCAAAGGTTTGCTCCACGGTGACTGACCTTTGAGTGCGTTGGGGCGACGAGCGAGCACCATGTCGCCAACGCGGTAAGGACCTCGGGTGAGGTTCGACGGTCGTGATGGAGCTGGTGGTGAGGTGTGCACCGTTGAGTTGAGTGGAGGCCTACGCTGTAGGGTCGCGGGAAGTTCATAAGGGAGTCGCATTGCGCGAGTTTTGACGCTTCGATGACATCTCGTGAGGTGTTTGACGAACTTGTCGACGTCTGTATCTTGTCCGGGCCACCAGTATGTCTTACGAAGGATGCTTTTCATACAGGCGATACTGGGATGACCCTGATGCACTCGTTTCAGGAGAAGTTGTCGCAGCTTCTCTGGAACGACGATGCGGTTGTCGAGCATGACGTATCCGTCTTCTGCAATGAGCTTGTTGCGTATAGCGAAGAATGGTATGATGTATACCGAGACGTGGCGTTTTGCAGGCCAGCCGTTTACGACGTAGCTATACACCTGCGACAGGATGCTGTCACGTGCTGTACCTGAGCGAAGGGTGTCAAGTGACATGTGATCCGTAGTGAGACTGCATGAAAGTGGTTGACGCGTGGAGTCAACGTTTTTCGTCTCTGCTGTCGGGAGTCGCGGGAATTCCTGTAAGACCTGTTGTGTAGAAAAAGTAGTGATAGCTCGTACTCTCTTGCTAGCACCGTCGATAAAGAGTCTCAAGTTATGAATGAGATCTTGTCCAATGACGGCGTTACATTGGGGCGGCAGAACGTGCAGCTCTGCGCAGACTTGGCGATCCTTGTGTTTTACTGTGGTGGCAAAACGACCCAAGGAACGGCCATTCACAACACTATTGTCAAAATTGCGCAACGTTAAAGGTGGTAGCAGTGGTAAGTGGGAAAAGTGTCTCCGGTACTGCTGTTCAGTGACCCCGGAGATCTGTGCGCCGGAGTCCACTTCGGCTTTGACAGGCACATACGACTTACCGGCCTTGAATAGTAGGGTGCAGAAAAAGGGGTTAGACGGCTGTCCGCAGTTAACCCGCGCATTCTTGCGAACAGCATGAGTCCTTTTCTCGTGTGTTGCGGTGAGTCGGGACCGGCATACGCTGGCGAAGTGCCCCATCTTGGAACAGTGTCTGCACTTCTGTCCAAGAGCTGGGCATCTTGCGTCCTTCGCTTTGTGACCCTTCCGGCCACAGTTGGTGCATGGTGCGACCGCAGGCTGGTGTGGAGTTGGTTTGGTTGCCCGAGGTGACGGGTGCTGTGGTGATCGCTGCGGGCGGATGCGGTGGACAGCAGTTTGGGCTCCCCCTATAGCGTCCACGCTCTGTTTAGCTGATTCTTCGGCTTGCATTAGCCGAACTACCTCGTCCAGGTCTATGGAAGGTAGGGCCAGTAGTTTCTGTTGCGTGTCTTTGTTTTGACACCCACAAGCCAGTCTGATGGCGAGGTGGTAGTTCTCGCGCCCGGCGAAATCACAGTCTGCCATCAGAGAGCGGAGAGCTGTCAGAAATTCCTGCGTTGTTTCCGTTGGACCTTGACGCCGTTGTTCGAGGTCGTAGAAAGCACGGAAAGGATTCACCGGCTTGCGGAATAAATCCATAACTGCTTGGCGGAATTCTGCATGAAAGGCGGAAGCAATTTTCTCGGCCATGGGTTGAGCGCTGAATATTCGTATACCCTCCAGACCAAGCAAGTTGAAGAGCAGTCTGTTTTTCTCTTCATCGGACATTTGTTGATCTGGTGACCGACTGACACTGCGCATAAACAAAAAATTGTCCAATAGCTTAATCCAGGTCTTGAATGGTAACGTCGGTTCACCTGGATAAGGAAGAAATTCCTTTGGAAAAGGGACGGCCTTGTCCGCCATAATGCAGGAACTTACAGTTAGTTACTGGAGATTACACAAGTGATGAATGACAGGTCCGTCACTGTGAAACAGTCCAGTTAGAAAACTGAATAATCCTCGTCGCCAATATGTGACCATCCTCGTCGCCAATATATCCCATCCTCGTCGCCAATATGTGGTGTCGTGCGTGGGGTTTTTAGAATATTAAAATAACGTAAGTCCTTCTGTATGGTATACAGAGTTGACATTTAATTGACACACATAAGTCTATATACGGATATGAAAGTTACTGTCACTGTATAGGTATACGTTATACACAGAAATAATGTCACATATAAATGAACACTGTACAGATAGGCATTGCACAGGTACACGTCTACTACACCGACTGACGGGACTCCCAAGCATCCTACATATATAGTTAAACAAGAACAAAGATCGACAACGAACTTGCTTTCTCACGATATACAACGACCCTAGGACAGGTGGAGAGGAGACAAAGACAAGGTTAACTGTTAGGAGGGTACTGACCACATAAATATGCCAGTGTCACTGTGTGTGCGGTCTCCAAGACGTGAGAAGACGTGAGACCGACACAACATATAGAATCACCGGTTTGAAGATCCCGCCTAGTATTCCAAGCTATCGATTTGCTGTGAACAAATTTATACAGCGTGCCGGGTACTGGTACAAGTACTTGGGACTTAGAACGGACGTGAAGCACAGATGGTCACTCTGAAGCCTATAACAATACCAAAGAACGCAGAGGACTCGCCGAGCTACCTGTATGACCTACATTTTAAGTTCGGGTGTTGTACTTTTGATCAGAGATCTAGACTAGTCAGAGATACAACTATACAAGGCCATGGTTTGCCCTGTTTCTTTGAGCTAACTCCTGCTAACTTCATTGAAAAATACGGATGACTTGAGGAATGTGGCTGTGGAAATTGACAATGGTGTGAATGGAACACAGCGCCAGAGCTTCACGTCAGTACATCTTCAGTTGTGTTCTTTGGAAATATCAACCAGTCCTGTGATAGTAGTTATCTCACTGCCATCGTTTGCTGTTGGAGATAGGCTACTGATCTGTGTATGTGTTACCTTGTTTATGTTGATACGTCATTTGTGCTGAATACTAGTAGTAAGAAGTGTAGGGCTGAAACGTGACTTATGCACTCTTTAGTGTGTTGAATTAGCATAAAAAGACGATGAATACCTGTCTTGGTGTCCATCCTGTGTGGACTTAACCATTAGGCTACTGAGAGAAACTGTTTCCCCCGTCCTTTCAGTTAATAATTTGTGGGTTTTAGACTGAGGAAAGTCCGAGACCAAGAGCTTCCGTTCTTTTGGGACTAGAATTTCCACGTTGGTTCAGGTTTTGTCTGCGTTTTTTTGACGACTACGATAGTGTTTTGTTGTTGCTTCTTTCCGCCTCACTAATAAAGTATTATGTAAAGCCGAAAAAAAATTTCATTAAATTTGTTTCTTGCGGCTTATGGCTACAAACCACGGTATTACTGCCTGGTTTGGCGGCCTTAGAAAGTTGAGACACTATAAACATATTAGTTTACGTTCTGAGGTGATGTTGAAAGTTTAATCACACATTTCACTGACGTTCTAAAGTAGAGCTAGAAAGCTTTAAACACACGGCACAGCTTATCTCATAACCTTTCGCCCCCATTGGAGTATTTCCACCTACTCGTTGTATTACACTTACAGGGGCAATGTTAAGGATACCTCGCTTTTGTGATATTGTACACACTGGTTAAATGATCTTGTATTCCCCTAGCATCTGTGATATTACAACGATATTGTGTCCTTTAATATCTTGATGTTGTAAGGATCGAACACTTCTTTCTTATGATAAGATTATAAAAAAAAAAATAGTGGTGGGAGTAATTCATTGTAGTGCAATTTGGACCCTTTTTTTACTCGATGCTACAGCCTAAATGGCGGTTTCAGCAATGATAAAGTTAATTTTTCTGAGTGTTAATTAATCCAGTCCAATCGCTTTTGTATCGACCGATTGTGTTGATTCAAGTTTCAGGTATTTTAAATAAAAAGTTGTAAAAATGAAAAATACAATGATCTTTGTTTTGGCTCCTGTATGTAGTAAGCCCACCGCATGGGAAATGATCATAGGTGCCACTTTTCCGCTATATAGCGGTTTTCCGCTATTTGAATTTTTTCCAACTTTCGCCGCTATCGGCCGCTATGCGCTGGTTGCGCAGCTACATTAATAAAATACATGGGGTGGGTGGACAAAGGGGATGACCCTTGGCTTCGATAACACAAATGTGGAGTATGATGCATAAGCGCACAGTGGTAAAAGTACGGAGTAGTACAGGCTGTGGGAACTGACTTTTTCTTTTCTTTTTTTCCACAAAACATCCGTGCGCCATTGATATAGGCCTTGGCCTAGATCTCTTAGTTAACTGCCGCACTGTGTCTATCAGTAACATCACTTCTTCTAAAGAAACCATAGATCTAGATCACGATCACGATCCAATCCCTTAGACTAGACGTCCGTCCGGGCACCTCTAATGACTTTGAAATATCCCTCTCCATTCCTCTCGGTTTTCAGCTTTTCTGAGCGTCTCTCTGAGTTCCATGCCCGCCCATTCTCTGATGTTGTCTTTCCATCTCTTCTTTTGTCTGCCTCTTCTTCTTCTTCCTCCCTGGACTGTGCCCTGCAAGATGGTCTTGACAAGGCCTGTTGAATGGGTGACGTGTCCATACCAAGTTTGCGTTTTCTGACCAGTGTCAAGAGGTCGTCGTAAACCATAGATATACACTACTAAACGTTAGAAACACGTCGCGGTTAAAAAGAAAAAGTAAAACACTGCGCATTTGATGTATGCATAGCTACAGTACCTCGCCTGTGTTTGCTTCTTTGCCATGCAACTGCTTCACACAACAATGGTACTGGGGGAACGGATGAATGTTTGCCGATATTGAGAGGAAACAAGGGGCGTAGTTGCGTCATTTATAGGACACTTTTCCCATAATGGTGATATTTGATCTCCCCTGCTTTGTTTTTTTTTGTTGTTTTTTTGTTCTCTCCCACCGCTAATCTATTATTTCGACTTTGTCTGTACTCGACGCAATTCAGTCGGTCCCACTGATGACGAGATATTAGGATTGTAGTTACGTTTGGTAACGAAATATTTTTTTTATTTTTTTTATTTTTTTTTTATATAGAGCTACATATTTTTTTTTCGACATAAAGCGAAGTATGCAATGTGAGATGTTATTACAGCTATACTTCGCTTTTTTTTTTTTTAAATTAATAATAAGATGTAGAGGCGAGGTGGTGCAGTTTCGGGGTTTTAAAACAAATGACGTGGTTAGAGATCTTGCACTGCCTTCAAATTTACAAGAGTTAGGTATTGCCCACCCCCCCCCCCCCCCCGTTTTCTCTGACCCAGTAAACGTTAGCAAGTGGCAACGTTTATGTGCCCCGTCATGTTGAAAAACTGTAGAATGATCGAACATTGGGAGATTTTATGTGTGTGTGGCGGTGGCGCCCGGGGGGGGGGGGGGGGGTTCATTATATTTATTTTTTTTTTTCTTCTGAGATTTTGCGCCCCTAGGAATTCTGCAGCCAGGGCAACCGCCCTTGTGGCACAGCTCACGCTACGCCGCTGCCAATAACTGTCACTGATTTCTTGTACCGGGCGGCTAATTCATGTGAACTATAGGATGGGATTTTGCAAGTTTGTTTGCAAAATATTAATAAACTGGGATTTAATTTGTTGCAAGCATGAAAACCTTAGTGTGTGAAGCACTTGGCATGTGCATGTGAGGCATTATTATCTTACTATTTGTCCACAGCAGCTGTTATATGTCATTTGGGGGTGGGGCATAGATTATATACTCCAAAAGCCCCAGCCAACCCACGCAGGTGGCTAATTATGCAAACAATCGGTAGCGTTAATTATCACAGTGTGAGAGGAGAATTACTCTGCTGGAAATGCCTGGGCTTCGTTCTTGTGCATTTCCTATTGCATGCCAAGGATAGGCCAATTTGTCTCTGAATGCCCACAGACATAATTGGTAGTGCCCAGTGTCCTGCTAAACACTTCACCAGATAAGCAAAGTTTTTTTTTTCTTCTAATTTATCAATAGATAATTGTTCGTGATAAATATCTATATTATTATTATATATTTTTTACAAATTTTATTTCATTTTTATAAATCAGTTTTGCAGTGTTTAGAAATTTTGAGGAGTGCCATCTGTGATGAACTCTGAAGGGTAAAGCTAAATACAGACAGCAGTGGTTATGGCGAAGTCTCACCTAAAATATTAAAATCTGTTACCTTCCTGCCCTCTGATGACTGCAAATAAACGTTGCTGGTAAATCATCGAGATCAATAATAACTTAATCATACTACAACGGAGCTAGAAGGTGGACATTTGAACACGTAAAACTGAATATGTGACAAAAAATTGTAAACTTTGTGTACTGTCTCAAGTTTTGACGATAAATTACGTGGATACATCCGATTCTGGACAAACTTCGGTATTTAATATGATCTATTTACGTTTGAGCCGCAAAAAAGAGATGCGTTTTGTGGAGTAAAAGTATGATCAGACATTCCATTGTGGCTCAGTGACCACTGTTCAACGAAGGGCACTTCAGCTGGTATTTATAAGAGAGTCATTTGCATATCATAATGGTGTTGCGATATTTTGTCCGGCGTGGGGTTACGGATATAATTTACTTTGCATTCGCGTGGCAGTGAATTCAATGCCCGAAAGTTTCATCAATACAGTTGGTGTCCATGAGCCTACTGCAAATACCTGGAGCCCAGTTTGAGAAAGTCCCAGGCCCATGGTTTCTCCTGACTTAATCTACGCGCGGGCTAAACACAGTTTGTACGCAGGGCAGTCATGATGGCCTATATCTCTGAAAGGTTTCCGAATGCATCGTGACCAAAATTGCGAGAAAAAATACATCTTTTTCAACTTTTATGCTTAAATTGAAGAGGAAAATATGATATTATTACAGCATTTAACTTATTCACCTTTTTTTTTATATATTATTATAATCTAAGCTATTTATCTGACCATAGTTTATAAAAAAAATTACGTATTTTGACTTGTGTTAATCCAAGACACAGTATACCCAGACGGTGCAATTCAGGCACTTCTGTCTGCTGAGCCGAGAGTTCTGAAAATAGCCGGGCGCGTATCAACGTCAACTAAGGCATGCTGCCAGCGTGCTGATCAACGGGATCGATGCATTTACAGGTGATTTTGAGCTGCAAACAGTCTTTGTTGCTGAACCTGAAGTGGTATAAGTCATGGACATGGATATGTCTTTCGAACATAATTATGTTCATTCAGAAGCCGGCGGTGTTCAGCAATCAGCTGCATGAATGGGAGATACAATAGACCGGGCCTCTCATTCTTCAGATGTCCATGGGATGAAGGAAGATACATGTGTAACAAGAACGAATTAAAGAATCAGTTTGCTTGAGTGGGAAAGAAAGAATGGCACAGTTAAATTAATGACGAATGGGTTGTGTTACTACGACAGAAGCAGGACGTTAAGACCGATGCAATGTAGACGACAGCTAGCTAAAAATGGAATAGGCCTGCACAGAGAGAGAGAAAAAAAGAGAGAGAGAGAGAATAGTCCATGAACGAATTTATACTGACGTCGAAGTGTGATGGCCGCTGGATGAGTTGAAAATCTTTTGTTTCTCGGCTGTTGGCCCCGGCAGTCGGTAATTGAGAAAAGCTTTCCTTCTTAAATAATACTCTGAGCCCATCCAGGCTCGGAACAGAATGAATATAATGGAATGTCTCTTTATTAACTGGCCAGTTCTATGACTCGGCTGTTAGACTACATCCAGCCTTACCTAAATGAACATTAACGCCATGTATCTGTTCATCATTAAGTTGTTCAAGCTGAGTCATTATAGAAAACAGGGGGGCCTGAAGCTGTGTATAAATTTATGACAACACTACTGCATCTTGAGATGAGCCTGAGGTATAATGTCCCCAAGCAGAAGATTTCAGAAAAGAAAGTTGGAAAGCGGAAGAAGCTGCAACATGAATGATATAATTAATCAATTCTTTTATTATCATCAGATTGGGCTACTGCTGCTGAATTTTTGTGCGTTTTTTTTTTCTTTGGTTGTTGTTTTTTTTATGGCCCATCCGGTCTCTCTTTCTACTTCATTACTCTTGTTCTGCCACCCTGGCTTTCTCTGAACTTTTTCATGGGCCTAGACCAGGGATCACCAAACTGCGGGCCGAATCCGGCCCGCCATGGTACTTGATTTTGTTTCATAAAACCAGGGATATCTAGAGCTGCGGGATGGACAATTGCTTATGCGGCCCGCGCTTGTAAGTCTGTCAGTTATCCAGCCCTCTGTGAAAAACGTTTGGTGACCCCTGGCTTGGACAGATGTAAATTTCCTATTTAGCTTGATGTCTCTGAGAATTTCTTTCAAAGTTTGCACTATATACTAATTCATTCACTTTAATTTTAAATTAATTGATTTCTAGATGCTACATTGCACAGTTCTTGGTAATCTTGGTACAGCCTCTTAACCCCATCTCTTCACTCTGGGCGTAAAAGGATGAAAATACTAGGGTTTACTTCAGGCCACTTTTCAATCTCTATTATTCAAACTGTGACTCAGCATTCGATACGCGCCCGGTCAGTCCGACGACGCGCGCGGCGGAACCCTTCGGCTTTTTATTTATTAATGGATTGCACCGTCTTGGTGTACTGTGTCTTGGGGTTAATCACGTGAAGTTGAAGTGAAAATGCTTCTGTGCCAGACGGCGTTTGACGCATTTGCAATGACTTTCTCTGCCTGACGCCTGGCTTCTTTTTTTTTCGGACGGATAAAGAATCCCATGTGTTATCAAAATTCAGTTTGAACTAGATTTCTCCAGGGGGACAATACTGAAATACCCTTATGTCAGTGACAATGCTGTCTCCGGCTGTGCGACTTGGGCGTACACTTGAAATGGCATTTTCCTTGTCACTAAAATTGAGACAGAATGTGTGTTTCAATTATTCCATGTTGTATGGTTGTGGGTTCATTCTAGCTCCGTTTATGATCCTGGCATAGTCAGCGGGACAGTAAATTGGCCTGTTTCTCAGCTTGGTTTCAATTGTAGAATGGGCACTGCCACATTCCATCAGGGTGTGTCTGCGTTCCACATACTTTTGGGTGACTGTCTTCTGATGTTTTACAGCGAAAAGACGCAAGGCTGGGGCCAAAATAGCTTTACAATTCTGATAGGTACGACCATCTGAGTAGATGATGTACCTACCATAACTAAGATCACTTTCCAAGTGTCTTAACACATATGATGCGAGTTTATTTCCGGTTAAGCTCACCTTCACTTTCATTCTATAGGTAACACACATCTTCCTTGGTTTTGAGGTCATAGATGGTAAAATTATGAACTGTCGTTTGTCTTGTAAGTGGTCTTGTTCACAGCATCTGCTCTGCTATGTTACGGATAATGACGTATGACAAAGTAAAACTCTCTTTGCCGCCGTATACTTGTCCACAGCATCCGTTCCGCAGAGCATTTTATCGACATGTACCTTATCCCCTCATCTGCATTTAAATTAATTGTGATCATTGTAAACAAAGTCATTTGATTGAAAGTGCAAAACACTTAACTGCAGAACTGATGTGCAAAAACCTCGGATCTGCAGCCGTTTCTTAACGTTATGTAATCGCAAACCAGTTGAGTGCAATTTTATTCAATTATTTAATTATCTATGTCAATAAATGCAAAAATTGAACTAAAATTTACTTGTTTTAATTTTCAACTATGTTTTACAATAAATTTGTGAAGGAATTTTCTTACCATGTCCATTTACAGTCACTCGATGCCTATTTATCAACATTGTCAGTTGCGACGTTTGCTCCTGCAAACTAGGGAACCAGGTGGAAAACCTAGGTTTAGTCTCGTGACTTTTAAAATCACTTTCGGGTTACAAAACCTGCTTTTGCTTTCTTTGGCCTATAGATTGACAAGTCTATGTCAATCTTGGACAATAATATTATTTTCCAAAAATGTTATAGTTACGAGGTTTGCGACTTACAGCGACGATATTATATTTGAATTACGAGTATTGTTGAATACTTTAAGTAAATATAATAATTCTGATATTCCATGTGATCTTTTGACCACAAAGCTGATTAGTGTAATGACTATACAATAAACGATCTGTCATGAGACAGGGTTCATTATTTCCACGCTCGATACAGTCAAGTCGTCCATGAAAGGCCCCGTATATTGATGGTTTCATTTGCGGCCGGGCTTTGCGCTGAATTATTGAAGATTAGTTGCTGAGAACCTATGGCCGCCAACACTACCGCGCTGGTGAAGTTTCAGTCCTATTCAGTTTCTGCATCCTCTCAGTCTCAGCCTATTCCCCTGCGTGTCACTGGAGCGAGCACGGTTAATGATATTGGAGATTTGCGAATCGAAAGCGTTTGAATTGTAAGTGTGAATCAGGGGGTAAGTAAAGCGTTGTTGTTGTTTTTGCGTGTGTGTGCTGTTACTTCTATGTCGTGGAATGCCAGGTTGCGCCATTTAGTTGTTGTGTTGCTGATTATTAAGAAGATGGCAGTGGTATAACAATCAGGGTAAGCTTAGCCGACGTCCAAGTTCTATATTCTAGACTTCTTGCTTCATTTCCTTATGGCTGCATCTGTTATGCAGTGTGTTATTTATTTGAGGCAAGTTCTCAGTGTCGGCCTTGCTTTTTTGTTTTGTTTTGTTTCGGATATGCCGTAGTCATGACTGTGTAAAGCAATATTAAGACGTATATTTTTCCAAAGGGATATATCACAGTAAAACTCGCCATTTCGTATCCATGGAGTTATGAATTTTATGGTGTCTCTGATATGTTTTTTAGACTGCCACTCCGTCGAAAACTAACAGCGAAATTTAGAGTCCTTTCAGCGATCACGCAGTGAAACCGGAGGCGGTTTCAATTTGTTTGACATAATGATTATGAAACCGTTTGTGGCATGTAAAAAATTTTGGGGGGGGGGGGGGGGGGTTCTTTTGAAAAAGTAATTTTCGACAACAGCAACAATGCAGCGATAATGTCATTGTGACATCGTCCTAATACATCTTTGTGATGTTATAGCTAAAACTACCCCTGCATAAAAACGGAATTAGTATTACTTACTTGCTGTTTATTCATTCTTGCTTTATAAGGAATGGCTGCTCATGTTTATGTGTTAGGAAAAATCACACTGGGAAAGTTAGCTGTCTGCTGTGTTGGAAGAAGGGGAGATTTGTTACTGATAGACCTCTTCAAAATCGACCTTTTTTTCTGTTTTTGTTCCATTTTATGCAGAGCTTTCGTTTCTTTTCCTATTTTTTTGCAATTTGGGTATTTGAATGAGATGATTGTCATTTTGTCGTCTTTTTTTCGTTGTTGTTTACTTCATCTGTAATATAAGTGATCTGCAGACGAAATATTTCTGTGGGTAATAAAGGATTTCGTGGGTTATTTGTTTGCTTTGTGTCACTCTAGTCTATTTGATTTAAAAATATAAAAAAAAGGAACAGAATTATGAGTCGACAATTTCACTACCTCACTTTTCATTTTTAGCTTTTTAGGAGGAACCAGTATTTCTTTCTGCTATTATTTTATGCTGGTGGCCGTTTGTTCCTTGTATAATTATTTTCTTTACTGTTTTTTAATTGTAGGGCTGGGGGTGGGGGAGTGGGGTTCGAGTTGAGTCTGTTTGACTCCTGTTTTGACAGTGCCTGAGGGTTCTCTTTGACCAGCCAGGACTTGTGAAAAAGATTCTTTCAGTCTCCCCAGTGCGCGAGCTGCTGTTTTTACTCCTTAGTTCACACCAAAGATACTAGAAATGATAAGATGAGACATTGCCTTCTTGGTACCACTAAAAAAAACCGTGCACACAATTTGCGCACTGATCGGGGGCGGCGCCCATGGCGCATAGCATGAAAAGAATGCTTGATATAATGGTATATTCATGATACAAAATTGTGACAGTGCTACTGCGACTAAAAAAGAAAAAGAAAGAATAGCCAGAGTTTTCCCACAGCGATTTAGGTTATAATTCCACAATAAGTGACGTTAATCAAGGCCTATAGCAATAGACGAACAGTGAATGAAATTCAATATTTTCACTATTTTGCTTTGTAAAATGGGGCACTTTTCATGACTTCTGCGCGTTTACCGCTATGTGGCGGTGCGAAATCTGTGCACGCTAAAAGCACTAGTCTAGCTGTCTTATCTTGTCAATTCTAGTATCTTTGTTCACACCCCATGCTAAAACAGAGACTCGCGGAGCTGTACAATTGACTAATTATAGACGCCATGAACAGGCTTGACTGAGAGTGTACCAGTCTCAGTTGTTCTCTCAAACCTTGTCGACACATTTCAGTTACGATATCATTGAATCGGAACTGCGATGGTGGGTTGGGCGTCCATTTAGGTTAGCAATCGATTCGCATCGACTTTGAAGTAGAATCGTGTTACAGCCTGTTGATATCCGTAGCTGAGCAGGTGGTACTTTGAATGAGATATTTTTTTTTAGAGGAGTTCTTTTCACAGACTTATAATTAGGCAGACGCACAGTCCCCATTGAGTGACGTCACAAAAATGGTTCTCGACCCGCCATTTTGTTTTGTCGCATGATACTTCGTATCTATAGACGCTGCCCACTGTGCGTTGCGTTGCATTGTGCGAAGTTGGCTATCAATATGAACATCATACCGTGTACCCTTGTTAATCGTGTATTGTGTCATTTTTAAGATTTCAGCTGAATGGAAATCAAGACTGGAGATCACGAACACACGTGTCGCAACATGTATGTGTGGTAGTGAGCAGGGTCTGCCTTGCCTCATTTTGGGTTGCATTTCTCGTGAGGATTACAGTGTGATCCCAAGTCTGAAAATGGACGAGTGGGTGGATGATTGGATGGATGGATAAGTGGATGGATGGATGGATGGATTAAATTGATGGATGATGAATAAGGAGACTGATTAATGAATGGATACACTGGTAAATGGATGATAGATGGATGAATGAATGTATGAATGGATGGGTGGATGGACGGCCAAACGGACCGGCGGATGGATGGATAGATGGATGGCTAAATGAATGGCGACATCTAACTAGCTTGCTATCATGTAGAATTAGACCTACTTTCCTCCATGTCGAAAGATAAAAAATGTGCGTAATGACCATGAGGTCCCGAGGAAACCACAGAATGATGTAAACAGCTGTCGCTTACGACAAATTAAAATGGCGGACCGAGTGTTGGCGGAACATACCGAAGAGGCGATTTGTAATTCTGTGTTATATTTATTCTGTGGTTCTTTTATCATTTCCATTAAACTCCAACTACCCTCTGTACCGTTTCATTTGGGAATTTTGCCTTTGTATTTCAACAAGGTCTTTGTTAACAAAAAAAAAAGCCCTCTCCCCTCCCCAATTCTTTCCATACAGCAAATGCCTAGCGTATCGTACTTGAAGATGTACTTACTTATGATGTGAATAATTTAAATAAGAGTTTGGGAATGGGATTGGGAAAGACCGTCTATTGATCCATAATTTGCCCAAGTGCCATGTCTTACGTAAACAGCTGTCCCTATGTGAACAGCAGCCAAAAGCAAAACATTGGTTTCCTCAACATTTTCATCTCACAAATTTCTATATCATTGGAGCTTCAAAATATGCATGCATGCCTTTTTATTTTAATGTGTTAAGCTGGGTTTTCATGTGAACGGAAATATCATTCATCAAGTAGTAAAAAGAAAGAGTGTTTCCATGTGTACGGAAACGGCGTTTCGTTATACATGAATAGATTCCTTCTATTTCACTACTTGGAGGGTTTTAGATGTTTACCGTTGCCGTTTCTGTTTCCGCACATATGAAAACCCAGCTTCACGGTCATATTTAAAAGCCGCGACCTTAGTTCTTGTTTGTTCTATCTCCATTTTCTGAAAAACTGGAGATCTTTTGGTATGTAGAAGAGGCATACAAGTGCATACTCTGAAACTTGTTTAAAATACGCCGTGGCACTTATCAAGCTGTTTCAAATTTCGATTTATTCAAACTTGTTTGAAATACGCCATGGCACTTATCAAGCTGTCTCAAACTTTCAATTTATTCAAACTTCTTATCATAATACTGTAGCCGTAAACCTTTAACGTCGAATTTCTCAGTGTGCAACTCACGCACTATCTTGTATCATTCATGCTTTGTGCTTCCCCTATGTGCTCCACGGCTGCATAATTTTGATGGTAGGCCTAGTACTTGTTCTTGAAACTACCTAGAATTAGTACACAGTGTTTGAAAGAATATCGACTCAGTGAAACGTTTCAGTTCCAAGCCATGAATATTAGATTAAGTTGTCGCACCGCGCTCAGTTGGCTTTGCCCAGCCCGTCGGATCACAGATCAAGTTACCTGCGCCCAGCTGGGCCGACTGCCGTTACAGTATAATTGTACGCGCTGATAAATAGGCGTGAGCTTCATCATAGTTTGTCAAGTGTACACACCAAAAGAAACTCTTTTCCATGCTCGTAATAGTCATAATTTTATTATTTTCATGACAACGTGTAAATGAGCACGCAACGAGGAATGGCTTGAAATAAGGATTTATGTAATAGGTTAGTCAATTATGTTACATTCATAACTTTTTAACTTTGGGTATAGATTTCTTACTCAACGGTCTGAATTTTTTTTAATCGTAGAAAACAGTTGTTCCCCACACTGTTCTCTTCCTAAGCCAAATTCTCTGTTACAATGTGCATTCATTATCGTCCTTAACTTTGCTTGTTAATTTCTTACTTCTAATGCTCTGGTCTCAGTGTTTTAAATCCTCGCATGCTCCCCGCCTTGGTCTCTTCCTAAGCCAAATCCTCTGGTTTTGATAAGTTGAGGCAATGCATCTCAAAGATAACATATGAGGTTCTGGTGTTATTGTGTAGGGAAAAAACATTTTCCATCTCCAGATAATAGGCCTACTGTGTTTTGTCTGCCATGATTTGGTGCTGCACGAGCTCAGTGGGGGTAAGAATGTGAAACAAAACTCGTGGACTTCCGAGTAGAACTTATTGAGTGTATTTAATTTTTCCCTGATCGTCGATAGTGGATTGAAAGTCTGTCAGTGTGGTTGTCTTAGGTGTAGTTTGTTCATGTATTTGTGGCAATAATGTCCTGCAAAAGACTGGCTAGTGACATGAAGTTCCTTGTCGGATTTTAAGTTTATGCCAAGCTTCTTTTGTGGTGTTCTTCTTTGCTGAGTTCGCTCACATCAACTTTCATCAAGCTTTATGTAGTTCGTTCACACTGGATCACACTGTCCTTATGGTATAGGTGAGTGTGTTTTGTTGTTCAGATATACGAAACTAGATGACGTACCAGGCATTGCCCGGAATAAACAGTCATGTGCTCTCACTCTCTCTCTCTCTCTTACAATAAAAGTAGTAATCTGCAGTCCTGCTTCATGCGCGCCAGGACAGTGCGCACCAAGCTTGATATGGTTACTTTTTATGACATGCACGGTACTATACTATATCAGAATGGAGCCAACATGGAGGATGAAAATGACAGCAGGATGAAACAATGCATTTTCTATAAATTCAAGGACCAAACTAATCAAAATAATAAAAACTTCCGTGCAACCTCCGCGGTATTTGAAATGAACATGTAAAATTGGGTTAGTATAGGTGGTCTAATAAAATAAGCTTTTTGCGTTCAAAGGTGGAGATTTTGTAAAATATATAATTATGTAAAACGAAACAAACATGCAAAAATACAGATGTTACATAGCAATAAACATTGTTATTTTTTTAAAATACATGCTTGGAGTAAACAACTTTTAATTAGATCTATAGCTATTATCTTCCTTATCTCAGTTGCCACTTTCCTGCCAAATTTAAGGCCTGAAGAGTGTATAATTTGGTCAGTGACTCATGCCAAAGGTTGCAAGTTACTGAAAATTTAGTGAAATATAAATAGATTCAGCGCCCAAACAATGTTGCCAAACTGTATTAGTGCTTGAATATTTTAGATCCTAAAATTTCCACAGTTTTAATAGGACTTCCACTCTTTCTCCTCATGGTCTGGCTCGGGCGACACATTTCACCATTTATTTTCCGGACGACTAATGATAATTCTTTCTTTATTACGCGTCGTGACAATTGCCGCAAATGAAGGAACAACTATAAACATTTTTAAAGTGGCAATTAATTTATATGACTTTACAAAAACAAAACCATGAAAAATCTGACCAGAAATCATGCACACTTTTCAAAGCTCGCTCAAGATTGAATGAATAATGTAGTCACAACCGGACAAAGACAAGGACAGAGAGCAGGTACTGAGCTTTTAGTTGATACCTTGCACATTATTTTAGACTTTCAGATTTTCGTGAGTGATTTAATGACAGGAAAGCTCACAAGACGGCCCAAGTTTTTAATTTTGTAGCATCCGATAAAGTTTAACGGTGTCAGCATGTGAACCTGTCAAGGCGGGGGGGAGGGAGGGGATGGGAGGGGGGGGGTGGGGGGGAGGCCGATGATTCATGATCTTTCCGTGGGCGAACTAAATGATCATGATCGGCTTTGATATTGAGAATAACCGCCGTGTTGTATGAATAATCACACGTATCCATCAGTTTGAAGTGGACACGGTTAGCCTGTTTGTAAAAGCAAGTCATCATCGATGGCAGTAATTAGTTGTGTGTCGTCATGGAATGACACTACACGTCAGAATTCAGAATTTGTTCCCCTGACCGCCCCATGGCAGAAATCAGAATTTATTTTGTTCCTATGACTTTTCTCTGCCCTTTACAATTCTCGATCCATCTCACCCCCCCCCCCCTTTTTTTTCCTCTTAAACCCTTTTTTTTTTTCCATTCGTCTTCGGCCACTGCCTTGACCTTCTTTCTCAATTCCTCCATCTCTCTCTCTCTTTGTCTCTCTCTGCCTCTCTATTTCTCTCTCTGTCTCTCTCTATCTCTCTCTCTGCCTCTCTGTCTCTGTGTCTCTCTCTGTTTCTCTCTCTCTCTCTCTCTCTCTCTCTCTCTCTCTCTCTCTCTCTCTCTCTCTCTCTCTCTCTCTCTCTCTCTCTCTCTCTCTCTCTCTCTCTCTCTCTCTCTTGAATTTTATCGATTTATTGACCTACTAAAATGTACATGCGCGTATCTTTTTGGTCTGGCCATAACAGTTTGGACTGACTACCAGATAAGACTGCGACCAGCGGTGATTTCCCAGACTGACATGAAGCTGTGGACTGGGGTTCGATCCTTAGCCATTCTTCTGTCCTTCCTGACTTGTGTGTTGCTGATCTACTGCTCCAGGGGCGTGGTGCTGATACTGGCAGAGGGGCATCACGAAGATGTACCGCAAGATGTGGTACGAAACTCCATGCTGGTTGCAGCCGCCATCGTAGGTAAGTTTATACTACAGATCGGGTGTTGGGGTTACATTAACTGTGTTATTATCTTTGTGGTTGTTTGCTGTTGCTGTCGTTGTTCTTGTTGATGATGATGATGATGATGTCATGAGGTGATGATTACAGTGATCATGGTGATGTCATGAGGTGATGATTTCACTGATGATGATGGTGCCATGAGGTGATGCTTACAGTGATGATGATGATAATGATGATGATGGTGATGATGGTGGTGGTGACGTTCTGATGATGACAATAATGATAGGTAATGATGATGATTATGAAGTTTGCAGCGGCGCTCTGGCGAGTGATCTCCATCCATGTTGTACCTTACTCCATACTCTCACGCCACGACAAAGTATTTCATGTAATCATGTCCTAATTCAGTAATTGGTACGAAAATCACATTCTGAAACTGCCCACGTGTGGCAAACTTTATTTCTGTGGTTCTTGGCGGGTGGTTGTATTGATCATGCAGTGTCACTCCCGTATTCGATTCAAGTCAAAGGCCTGGCTATAGTTAAGCAGCTTTTGTTTTCATTAACTGAAGTAAACGGGAAGCTGCGGACAGTTGAAAAAGTAATCTGAGAGAAAGACTATAAGTTACTCGCCTCTGGCATTACCAAAGCTGTACATAATGAGGGAGACAATCAGATGTCATGGCAACTTAGTGGACAGAAATAATTGCCCGAAGAGAATGCTGTATTCTCCCTTCACGTTTGTCAGCAAATGAATTGTTGTTATTAATTTTCTCATTATTTTTTATTTTGACTTCCATTGTGACTTAAATTTACCGTGGATTAAGTTGTTCTTTGCTGTTTGCCGGCTTGCCGTGCTCAGAGTCAAACTGAGCCCGAAACACCTTTCACAGCAATGCTGTTCTGTGTTTTTATGGCATAATTTTACTCTTTTTTTACAAGAAACATTCTCTCTCTTTCTCTCTCTCTCTCTCTCTCTCTCCCTCTCTCTCTCTCTCTCTCTCCTGATATTCATTTTCCCGTTATTTACACATGGCATGCATAGTTACAGTGACTCCATGAAACAGCCGTAGTTATTTGCAATGGATAATAATAATATTCATAATGATAGCGGCTATGATCTGATTACACATAGTGATACTGATAGTCATACACGTAGTAATCAGTATTATATGGGATCTCTGTGATTACGATGATTATAGTTACCATTACTGCATTAGATTACGCCGCAGTTAATATGATTGTGATAGCTGGTAGGAGGCGAAGCTCTGAAGATCCTGGAATAATTTTAAAATAGATGGAAAGAAAAAAATCAGAAAGATATGGGGAAAATCGATGAGCTATCGGGGAAACGGATTGCAAAAGCCGTTGATCGTTAGGCAATCATCAGAACAGGCTACGGGATCCATGTTATATAATCCTATAATGTCTCCTACACGTACTTAGATCTCATGTGCATACATCAGTATCGACCTGCGAAACTTGCGTGACTCAGTGGTATCAAAATTTCAGCAAAGGCAAAATACTGATTTTCTTAGGCGCGACGTGCATGCCTGTTTTATATTTTTACATTTTTTTAAATTAAAAAGCACAGAAATTAAGTGTTGGACAACTCAAAAATTGTGTGTATCGAGGCCTTTGAAAAATAACAAATTTTTAAAATATCGCTCACATTCCAGTTACTGCACTTTGTGTTGGACGCCGATGGCACGTGTCACGTGACTAACCCTGTTTATCAGCTGTCCCTTCAGTAGTCTTAGAGACACGCTCACGAACAATGTGCATTCTTTTTTTCTCTCAATCATCGACTGGAACAGCCCGCACAATAATCGAAGAGCTTGAAAATTAAAAGTATCACAAATAGCCTAACTGCCCCGTTCTTTGAACGCTGCAAGACAGAAGGTATCACTTTAGACCGAAGGGAATCTCTACAAAAAGATTTGAGAATACATGTATTAGGTTACCGGTACCGTAAAGGCCGGTATGTGTAGGTCGCCCATAACATTTAGCCCATGATAGATTAATAATTATTTTCCGTACATCTTGCTTTGTGTTGACTTACGATCGATTTTATGGAATACTGTCTGTTTATTTTCAATGAATTTTTGCAAGATTTTGCTTTTACATTGTCATTGTCGTTATGGTTTGTTTGTTGTTGTTGTTTGGGGGAATTGCTTATTTATGAATGAAGATAGATAGATAGATAGATAGATAGATAGATAGATAGATAGATAGATAGATAGCTAGATAGCTAGATAGATAGATAGATAGATAGATAGATAGATAGATAGATAGATAGATAGATAGATAGATAGATAGATAGATAGATAGATAGATAGATAGATAGATCGATCGATGGATGGACCTGATGGGTGGATAGATGGATGGATGGATGGAACTGTGTGCAGTTGTGCACATCGAGAATTTTGCAAGGAAGTGTTACGTCGTTGGTTAGTAGCTCATCAAAGAAAACTGCAACAATGTCATCCTATTGATTGTCTCTAAGAAGAATGAGATACCAATTTGTGACTGTGGCACTGTTCTTGTTATGAAATAGTTCACGTTTATTAAGTTGTTGACATGATACGCATTTACACCCGGGATATACATGTAATATTATGATGTATGCACGTCTTATCTCGCGTTTTTTGTTGGTTTTTTTTACGTCAGCCAATCGTCTTGTCCTGTTTGTAGTAGTAAGCTGCTGGCGCACGGAGTCAGGTCTGTTTTGTCCCTCGGCTATAGTAGATGATGTTGAGTGTGGAATTAAACGGGGCCTCGTGCACTGATTGGGCCGAAACAAGTCTGTCTTACTAGTTTGCATTGTGTCAAAACTGTCTGGATTCAGCTGACGGAAAGAGAAACCTCGTGGACAGGGCCGTATAAACGCCATGGGTCCCTGGGCACAGAAATATTGAATTTTCCTTCCCGTTTCAAAAACCACTGTAAATTTGCATTCCCAGCGCCCTACTCGTGGACAGACTAAACAGATTTGACTCAGGACGCCACATGCAGCTTTCAAGACCTGCCACCATTCTTGCGTTAGTGTTGTGTTTATTTAGCAAAGATTTAATCTGGCATCTTTGTGAAGTGCACACGATTGAGAGAAACAACTTAGACCTGGAGCACTCTAAACCCAGCTCAAGCTAATAAAATAAATACTGACTCTCCTCCACAGCCCCGGCCTCTGTGTATCTTACAGCCGCTTTGGGTTGTGGCTGGACGATCCTCGCTGGCACTTCATGTTCTATACTGGGTCTGATGTTGCCATGCTTCATAGCGACACCTCTGACCAGAGTGGTCGCTTTCACAGTATTGCAAGGTACCGGTACAGTACTGGTAAATTAATGGGTCTGATCCAGCTTCAGTACACCATGGAATTTTTTTTCCCTTCTTTTTCCTATCACGTCATTAGCTCTTTCACTGCTACATGAATTAAAGTGTCATGTTTTTAAAAATATCTCTGCCTGTGATGTTCGACTTCATTGTTACTTTTGGCATGGTAAGCTATAAGCCATTAAATAAGTGGTTCTCAAGATAGGGGATATCGCCTCCCGGGAGGGGGCGATTTTGATTGAGCGAAGGTAGGGGGGAGGCGATAATGGGATGAAAACGATGAAGAGGGCCGACAGGGGGTGGGGGGGCGACATGAATGGAGGACGATTTGGAGGCAAATACGGAGCCTCCACTACTGACTAGTTCAACAGCACCTAAAGACGAGTTTTACGAACAGGAAAGACCTATTTTCTTGTACCTTACGAAGAATGCACTCTGTTTTGTGGCGAAAAATCATTAGGCCTGTTGTCATTAATAAGGCCTTGAAAAACTTTACACCCTAATCTGTATGTAGCCTGTTTTCTTGTGACATGTAGCCTATCTGCTGGATTTGAATAGGGATTTGGTTAGATGGAGGGGGTTGGGGGAGGAAAGAAAAAGTGGGGGGGGGGGGGCGATGACAGAAAATTTGGCGCCTGAGGGGGCGATTACCAGAAAAAGACTGAGAACCACTGGATTAAATGTTCAAGCTTTTAAAAGACACTTTCCCCTTCAGTTGTGAAGTCTCATTCCCAATCCATTTGTTTTCTCAACTCACTTTATTTGTGCTGTTTTATTGTTCAATTTCTGCCTTATAGTATGTTATGTGTGTACATGTTATGTACGTCTATGAACACATAACAATGTATGTCTAGCGTAATATGCAATGGATTGTGTTTGAGATAGAGAGAGAGAGAGAGAGAAGGATGGAGAGAGAGAGGGTGAGTAGCACATGGAGAGAACAAGTCTTTCTGGTAGGCGCATAGAGCAAATTGTTTGGATTGGGCGCTATAATTATTTTCATTGTCATTATTATTACTGATTCAAACTCAGTAACACTTCGGTGTCACAGAACCAGATAATTTCGAAAGAAATATTTCGGAAAAATATAGCAGAGGCTTGGGGGTGGGTAGAATAACCCTGGGATGGCTGTTTTCTGATTAAATATAAGACATTCATATTTCTCTGTCACACACAAAATACATACTCTGGCTCCCGCTGGCTCTACAACTTCGATTAAATGCATGATAACATTAAATATTTACTCATTTTCTCACAGTATTGACTCATCCTTTCATACATTCGAACCCATCTCTGCCAGATACATGTAACTCATCTTTCATTATTTCATGTATTATTCATAATTTTACACTTGTTTGCTAGTTTACTCATGCACTCGAGCATTCGGTTGTTTAATTCTCAGACACTCATAGGCCCTACCGCTTTGTTCTCTCGTTCACACATTTCCGTCGCTCATTAAGAGATTACCTGAGTTTAAACCATAGGCCTACATAGCTCTCATTCATTCCAGCATTGAATTTTTCCAGGCACGGCTTTTTCCTTCATATCGATAAATTCCCAATCAGACAAGAAACACTGAATTGCCTGTTTTATTGATCTCTCTCTCCCTCTCTCTCTCTCATTATTACAACCATTGATTTCTTCTTCACAGGTACGGGTTTGTCTATGACGTTTCAAGCAAACATCAGGGCCATGTCATCCATTTTGAATAGGTGCGCTTATCTCAGTTTATTTTATCGCTAGTCAAACAGACCTAGCCCCCCCCCCCCCCCTTTTTTTTTGTAGATTTCAGTTTGCTTTGATAATTGTCGTCTTAGCTTTACCTTGATTGATCTCATCTCACATGAAAGCTTAGTCAATAATTTTTTTTTTCTTTGGTTCATCAGTGGTATTGATTGATTGGGCATAAGGAATTATTGATCATGGGCTGAGAAACACAAGGAATGGAAAGCTACTGGCCTATTGAATTTCCAGCCCTGGACCATTGATGTGGTTATGAACAAACAGTACAGGAGTAGGGTAAAATGTTGCTCCTGGATGGCCTGGAAATTTGGTGAAATAGAGGATGGTGACTGTCAGTTAAACTGGATGTAAAGTTCTTCATACAGTTGATACAGACATTTGAATACAGATGGTTAAAGCTGGAAAATGCCGTGTGTCACATTGCATGTTTTCTTGAAGACTGCTTGTTAATTATGTGTTTGTCACGTTCCCACGCTGTACATTACGTTACTAGGCTTTTGATTATGGCTTTACAGAACAAAAAACGCAGTGTTTTATCCCATTAAACTCAGTCTTTCTTGGCTCATTGTAGATCTCTGATACGATTTGACGTATTTAAGTTGTGAGAAACTTCTTTCACAACTGGCTGTTGAAGCAGTGATAGTTCTGAAATTCTGCTCCCGGGGCAACCGCCCATGCTAGGCCACTGGCTCTGATACTTGGCAGTTGAGCAAACATAAAGAGATGATCATGCAACTCAAATAAATTAGTATCTTTTGAACTCACAAACACTGGTGTAAATCTTTGATCGGATACCGTGGCAACACTCATTACTTCAGTAGCAAGGGCCAATTACAATCCATATTCAGTAAAACTTCCTGATCCAAACATGTAATTTAGTTTTCCACCTCATTAATCAAGGATGATGATGTGACAAAAAAAGTACCTGTTCCTTCTGACCAGTGATCAGGTGTAACCATCACTACCTGTTACTTGTAAACTAAAATCAAAAGTAACATAATACTTACAAAAATAATGGATTGCTTTTATATAGCACCTGTCTCCAAATAGTGGACCCAAAGGGCTTCACAATGAAATATGTGACTCTTGCAAATATAGTATTCCATTGACAGTGTATTGTCCAAAATGATGTCTAGGTTTTTAGAATAATGATTAATACCTGTTGCTACCCTGCAAAATTGTAAATTGAAACACCTGTTGAAACTACACTTTTCGAAGTCTCAGTTCAATGTATCCACTTTGTAATGTAGTTCATTTATTATACCGGTACATGTTTTCAGCTCAAGATTCCTCTGGCCAGTGATATTGCTCAGCCTTTCAGCCGTTACCATGACAACCACGGTACACTACATCATGAAACTGGCAGTAAACAACTTCATTCGTATTCTGATCGGTCTCATGTTCGTGGGAGGTGTCCTTCCAGCCACTCTCATGATATGGGTATCTAAACTGTATCACCGTCACACTGACAGAGGCAAGTCTTATGAGTATGCACACTTAGATCAGTAAACTTTCCCCCAATGTCTTGTCATGTGCAGTACGAAAGGGGCAGAAATATGGTGGGGGGGGGGGGAGAAGTAGTAGTAATTTTATAAATTTTTATGCACTATCACAACTTTGGTTAGTTTTCTGAGGCCATGTCTATATTTTTAACAAATGCAAGAACAGTATCAGACTAGTGCATAAACAATCTGCCATTTTCACAAAAGGTGAATTTGTATCATAGTTATTTTTATTAACTCTTTGTGTGCCAATCACTGATATATCGGTTCTTCCACTGGTCAAGTTTGTGCCAATCACCGATCTATCAGTGCATAAGAATGCTAGGCTAGTTTGTTTTGGGGAGAAAGAAAGTAACTTCCTATTAGTATTAGTAAATGTTGCTGTAGTTAGTCTTCATTCATCTTCCCCGCCGTTTTCTTCCTGTATTGGCGAACGTGGAAAAATTCATTGCACACAAAGAGTTAATTTGGGGGATGGTTTGAGTTTGAATTTGAGTCTGGGTTTAACGGCGCATCGGCACAATAACGGCCACTTTGCACCTTTCACGGTTTTTTTGTTGTCTCTCCTTGGGCTAGCTCTCAGCCCCCAGATACCTATAGGTATGATCAGATAAAAGTGAAGTTAAAGATCTAACAGGAAAAGCCCCATATTAAAAATTTAACATGAAAAGTCCCATACCATAAAGTACATCTATATGAGTTTTGTAAATATGATCAAAGTCTGTCAAATCAACTTGTAGTGTTCAATCTCTTTCAGAAATGACAAGATGCACTGTGGGTCCACGTCAGAAAATAATTCTTTCGTGGATCCGCAGGCATAGTGTCTTCTTCGGATATGCATGAAGTCCACACATTCAGTTAAAATATATTATGTTTTATTGATAGTTGGCAATTGCATGCCACACATTCGGAGGATCTTTCTCCCTAAGTAAAAAACAGTGTGTCTGTGTGAGGTGGGTAGGACCCAGACTGAGTCTACTAAGGACAATTTCATATCTCCAATTTTGTTGAGAGGCATGGGTCCACTGAGCGGGGAGACTTTTTTTATTTATATATGTAATTGTATAACTTCAGTTTTCTTCACTAGTTTCAGTGGTATAGATACCTTATCTTAGAAAATTAGTAACTTTCCGTTGAACCCTATTGCTGCCAACCCTAAATGCCATTCCTTCCTTTAGACTACAAGAATAATGGATTATACAGGGTACAAAGACAGCAGAAAGTAGTATATATAAGGAGTGCAAAACATGCTGGAACAATGTCGGCCAATATATTGGCCGTGCGGCAGGTTTAACATGAGACAGTACGGCCAATAAATGACACAATCATCCTGGCTGAATTCTCCCCAGTATAAAGGCACTCTCAACTGGAGAATCAGTCTTCGCTTTCTAAAAAAAGATTGAACATGCTTAACCACAAGTATGGATTAAAGAAAAATGTTATCATATTTCCCAATTTCCTTATATATATATCAGCCCTTTGGCAGTCTTCCGCAATATAATTATGATGAGGCAGCAAGAGGGTTAACAGCTTTAAGAATGTTAAGGGCCTTTGTCTTTACCTTCTTAAATAAGTGTGCTTCAATTTCATATTTCCAAACCTATTTTCTGCTGGGAAAATATAACTACCAGTTGTAAATTATTGCAGATATGGCTGACGAAGACGAACGTTTGTTAGATGTATCTTGTGGTGAAAATCGGGTTCCTGATGAAAAGGAAGACACTTTACTGCTGAATATACAGCCAAGTTACCGTGATGTCTTCACCATTACATCAACTCCCAATCAGACAAAGACTGAAGCTAGCATCCGGCCCACAGTTTATTCAGATTTTCAAAGCCGAGCTTGTGTTATACTGTGGTGGGCAACAGGTACATTCTAGGTCTATTAATGTTAGCACCATTATGTTATGATTCATGACACCATTTTTTACACGATTTCAACAGAAGTAAGACTGTCATTTGACATGTCAGGTGTAGACAGAAATAAGTGTGCTAGATGGTTGACAGAGTCTTTTGAAATGATGTGGATGGTAGAAACAGGCATGCCTGATTATCAAGACTCATATAGTTTGACAAAAATATACATGCATGTAACACATGGGGATCAAAACATTGTGAATCAACTGAATGAGAACTGATTCTTTCCTTTGATTGTCAAGATGTTTTGAAACATCCAAACTGGAAATAATGCTGTCATTTGGTTGCTGACTGAACATAATCACAAAATGAAAAAGCACCTGAACTTTTCAAAGTCTTAGTTTGACATCAGTATCTTTCAATTCAAAATGAATTATTCTCAAGGCAGATATTATGACAGAATTATATATTTTATTATTAACAAACATTTTGTCATTCGATGCTCTATGTTAGCTGTATATTGTATTGCTCAGTCTGTGACATAAAATAATTTTGAAGATGAAAACAAGCCAGAAGATTAACCCTCTACCCCCTAAATACACCGAAATACGCCGATTTAGGACCTGTATCATATCCCTAAATTCGCCAAAATACGCCGATTTAATTTACGTCTTTAAAAAATCTGGCCAGCTGTGTTCTAGCGCCTGGCAATATTTGCCGATACTTCTGCTATAGTGTAAACAATAAGGCGTGTTTCAGTGAAAACTGGATGTTTTTACGTTGATTTTGAAATTTTTTTTGTGCTTGTTTGAAGTTAGGTGATTTTTTTTTATCACGATTTGAGATGGATGATGTACTCAGGCTGTTCCGAGAAGTAACTGGAATACAATATGATGGAGATTTGTATGGTTTGCAGACCACAAATTGCGACAATGATGGACAAGAAGGGGGAGGAGGGCGAGGAGAGATGGGGAAGGGAAAGAGGAGAAGAAACGAGAGATGGCAAGATAGGAAGAGAGAGAGAGAGTGTGTGTGTGTGAGAGACAGAGAGAGAAAGAGAAGGGGGAAGCGAGAGTAGAGATGAGGCATTGAGAGAGGAGAAGAAACGAGGAGAGAGAGGGCGAGTGAGGAAGATAGAGAAAGAGAGAGAGAGAGAGAGAGAAAGAGCTAGAGAGAGAGAGGGAGAAAGAAAGATGGGAGCATGACTTCCCTTTGATTCTGATGGAAATTCGGTCACATAAATTGATGTCACATAAATTTTGGTGAGCTGACCTGCTTGTTTTGTTTCTTATGTCAAACTTTGTCCATTTGTCCATGTCCTGTTCAAATTTCATAAAATTCTGATGAATAGTTTTGCCACAATGATTTTTCAAAATAAGTAGGTGTAAAATATACGGAGTTACCCCCCATGTTGTAGGGACATGAAATGGAATGGCAGTGGGGTTCTTAGGGGGCAAAGGGTTAAGAATTAATATGAACGAGTTATAATGTATGATCAAAATGAACTTGAAGACCGACAAGACGAAATGTTATGGAGCCCAAACTTCTTTTACAATAACCTACGCAGTATTTTATAATGGAACTCATTTTTATATTTGAAATCAATATCTTCGTCATCCCGACCATTCGGCAAGGCTCAAAATGAAATACTCCGAAGACCATCTGAAAAAGGCAGCCTATCAGTGTAGGTCCACTTACACAAACATAACAGTATATAGATAAGTGTGTTTATGTACTCTTAAAGTGACAATTACTTAAACTTTACTTAAAGCATGTTGTCACAGACAACAGCCAAAAAACCATGGAATTCCTCCAATCAGTATAAGTAAGTCTGTGAGCCCTGCCAAATGGTCATTGCCAACATACAGATAATTTTACGCAGGAGGCAAAGGACTTTAAGGAAGAAAAAGTGGGAAAGTCGATGGATTTCTATGTGATTGTGTTTACATGTATATTGTACAGTGTTGTTCACTCTTATCCTTATTGTTTCCATCCAGGCATTGATCTAAGTCTGATTATAGCTTATACTGGATATTATGATTTGAGAAGCTCGGCACTGATGTGTGCTGCATCACTGTTCACATTCATCACCCACATGAAACAGAAAAGAAAAACCTCTGACCACCGCAGTGACAATCAGCCAGAGGAAAGGACCAGTTACTTATTAGTGGGCCTCTTGGGTAACTTTCTTTTTATATACAGTAGACAACGGTTAAACCGAAATCAGCGGGACCATGGGTTTGCTTTCACTTTAGAAAGAATTTCGATTTAGCGATTTAGCGATGGGAGACTTGAAAAACGCCAGTTTCAAGAGAGGCAGCCCAAATCACATAACTGTCAAAGATGACAAATGGGCATAATGTAAGTGCACAGGCAAAACTGACTCAACATGTCCTCATTTGCTGTGTCTTTGATTGAGAATAAGGATGGGTGATTGCTCAGGCCTAGGGATACAGAACAGCCGTCCTGCCGATCTCGTTACCAAACACAATCCTATGAAATACGACGTGTGCGGTATCAGGTAACAAGTATCGTCTTTCTGATGTCATACATTTTACATGAAAGGTCACTCGCAATAACATAATGTCTGCAGCCGTCTGATTTCGGACCAGTGAGGTTATAGGTCTCCCTCCGTCTTCCCCTACCCCTGTAATGCTGCTGCTCCCATGTGGGCCTATACCACCGGGCAGGAAGAAGCATGCTCCGCTCATCATTTTTTCTTCTTTGGGGGGGGGGGGGGGGGGGGGGGTACAGTGAATTGACTCAACCTATGGCAAATCACAGTTGACTGGCGACTGAATCCAGCAATTTTCTTTTCGGTTTAGCAATCAGGTTAGTATGGTTTTTGTAGATAAAGAGGAAAAACAATTGGGGATTCCTTTTTTCCTTCGGTTTAGCGCTAATTTCATTTTAGCCATTTTCGGTTTAACCATTCTCCACTGCAGTTCTTTTGGTTTGCCATTTCTTTTACTTGCTAGTATGATAGATAAGTTTTTCTGACTCTTATAATTTATATGATTTTTCACACAGTGACTTGCAGTATTTGAGCTTCCAATGTGTAATTTGATAAAACTATTTGACAAGAGGAAAGAACAAAAAGTTGAAAAAGATCACTTTGACTGTTTAATTTTGAAATGGTATTAAATGCTCTCAGAATGCTAAATGTGAAATGAATCTCATTTTGAATGTAGCTTTGTGGACCGTCATGACATTTGGTACTCATGGTAAGTGACAATTGATTTATTGGCAAAACTTGTTGGTTTCCTCTAAAATATTGAAGATTAGCTCCATGCACTTGTCCTCTAATACAACATCACAAACTTTCATCCTCCACAGTAATTTATGAATAAAAAAAAATATACTGCTGTTATGGATTGCGGTAATGCTTGACAGTAGAGTGAAATTCTTTCTTCTTGTTATTGTAACTTTAATTACTGATGCATCTGTACTGAAATCTTCTTTTTTATGGATTTGCAGGCCTCAGTGGATTTATTCAATATTTCAACGTTATCCACGCAGACATTTTTCACCATCATTTTCTCTACACAATTGGATTTGTCCATCTACTTGACGATTACGTGAACATAGTATCAGGGACACAATACAAGCATCAAAATATCTCTTACCAAAGAAATGAAAATGTGGTTGCACATGGTCACACCTCAATGCACCAGCAAGACAGTCATTTTAGCCTGGACTCACTGTTGTGGATCATCAACGAGTTCTGTATTGAAATGGTGTTCTCTTTTTTTGCAATCTTGTTTGGATTTCTATTCACATGTAAGTTTGTGATACAACATTGTTAGTTTTCATTGATGTCGAAGTTGGGTTACTCATTCTGTATTTCATTTTGTCTGTAATTTCATGTATGTATGATAGTCTGTGTACTTGACTGACAAAAGCAATGCAACGTTGATGTATCAGTATTTGCTGTTATACATTACAGTCAAAGGTGCATGGTGTAGGTTCTCGAGGAGTTGTATTATTTTGTTAAAACACAAATAATTTTCATAATGAAATTATTGAATCAGTTAACCATGTCTAGATAGATGATGTTTAGATCAATTAATATAATGTCAACATAGAACGTACATGTTTGTACAGTATTCAGATTTTATGATGGTCTTAATTCCTTATCATTTTCATGTTACAAGTAAAAGTTTGGGTAATTTAATTAATGACTTGGTTTCTGTATCTTTCCGCAGATCCATTGACCTGGATTTTCCAGACCTCAATGATATTTGATACTTTGCTGTCAGGTAAGGATATCTAAAGAATTCATCATCTCAACCAAGTTGATAAAGTGAATGTGGGAACTCTTATGAAATATGTTTTCATTGTCAAGCCTGAAGAGGTGTTACCTTTGTTGGTAATCAGAGATCTCTAAGGATATCGTGACAGTGAGATGAAAGTGAACAGAACTAACGAAAGGGACAATGTATCAAAAAGCCTTAGAGTAAAGAGCTTTCTACAATATGGGCAGCAAGAAGGCTCAAACTGAATATTCATCAGGGAAAGATCTCCTAGGTCAAACCAATCCTCAACCAGTGAAAACCTGAATCTTGGAAGAAAAAGGAAAATTAGGAATTCAGATACATCAGCTTGAAGTCTACTCGTCTGATGTCAATATCTTTCTCCATAACTTTATTCAAATGGAAGAAGAAAAGTTCATCTTGATAGTATCTGTTGTTCAGCTTCATTTATATGTCTATGGATGATTACTGAAAATTTTTAATTAAGAAGATCCAACCTCCACACACACCCTAAAAACGGGGCATGATGGTAGACATTATTGTTAAAAAAAATGGACTACCCATATCCCTGATGTTGACAAAGTAAAACCATACACAAAATACATGTACATCAACTAGAAGTTCAAACAAACAAAAATTGTGAGTCAAGGTCTAAATTTTTCAGCTGGGAATTAAGAAGACAGCTTGGGTTTCTCCTGTGAAATTTTGTTTAAAGTTGTATGGTGGTCTTAGATCCATGCAGTGTCTAGTTTCAAATTCCATATACATGTAGATCATTTAAACTCTATCATCCCTCACTAACAAAATGGTAGTTTCCACTGATGTTATTTCCTATGTTTCCCATTACTCTTTTTTCTCCCCAGATACTGCTTTCATCTTATTGACAGTAGTGTCCATACTGCTCTCTTTTCATCGTTCCCGTCCAGTCAGAGCCTATCCTGCATCCACACTGGTGTCATGAAATGGCCAGGCTCCTTGGACAAAATATCATGTGTTGGGCATAATCTGGCATCTCTGGTAAAATGGGACAGAGAAACTTTGACCGACTATTGACAATACTTAGGCCTACAAGCTGGCTGGAGCTGTGCAGATAGTGAAACCAGAAACAGTGTGTGAAAAAAATATCACTTGGTACTTCTAATCCTGTGAGTTTATCACAATGTGCACTGAATCCAACTTTTGGCTTAATTAACAGTGGCCTGTTTATATGGGGGAGAGCATATAAGAAAATCAGGTCAGAATTTCCAATGATATGACAGAGGAAATTGCAGTATTTTCATTATTGTATGCCCTACTAAACAAATAAAACATCTAGAGTAAAGTTCTGACCTTTGCCATTTTTTTTCTCTCAATATGGGCCATTTCCTTTCAGTAGTATCAAAGTGTGATACAAACTATTTCATTCAAAGAATTCTTGTGAATTCTTGTTCATGTTTAGTAAAATCAATTTAATGAGAATGTCACATTTACATGTATATATATCACCATCCTCATCATCATTCCACATGGGCCATGTATTAAAACCAAGGAGAAAGTAGCATCATGGTCATTCACTCCCCATATTCCACGTCACAGCAACTCAATACTGCATGTATGTGTAAGGTTGACCATATTTAACAATTAGTGAACTTCGATTGGTTCATTGGAAATGACAAAGTGACAAAACTGAAGTGCCAAGATATTTATTTTAATTTCCACGACAAGAAAGAATTAATATGAACTCAATTCTGAAGCACAGCAAAGAAAAATCTACAGTAACTACAGGAAAATGGCTGGATATTCACTTAATCACCACCAAGAGAGCAACGGCTATCACACATATCATATTTGCCAAAGGCTATTTTGATTGTTCAACATTCGCAGGCAGCTGACTGTTATACAATTTCAAATAATCATATGGTCTGTGTCAAATGCAAAAGAAACAACAACAAATATTGTACATCTGTGTGATGCACTTCTGGTTTGCTATTTCTAGACATTCAGGTTCTGATAAATATATCCAGCTATGGTGACTGAGCTGCATGATTATCAATAAATAACTTTTCACAAATATTGTGAATTTACTAATTGATTGAAAAATTGTAAATTTTTATCTCAAAGATCTGCACCAATCAGTAATCATCTACCTGCTCCTAACTATCATTGCCCCGATGAACAGGAAAGAAACATGGGGAAATTTTGAGTGCCCAATCAATTTTTCTTTAAGAAAACACACGGAAGTTCTAAAATTATGCAACTTTTCTTCCCATACAAATGTACATACTTTAAAAATGATTTATTTTTAGCTGAGAATATTGCCAAGTTACTTTTGCAATGTTGCGTATTGTAGAACATTTTTATTTTTAGAACAGAATTAGCTGGTAATTGATGTAGTAAAGTTTACTTTTGTCTCAATTTGAGTATTCATATTATGTTAACAACCACTTGCTCCCACTGAAAATGCAGTCCCAAAATCTTTGATTTTGTTGATGATGGTGACATAGCCAATGCATAATCTTCAATTATTCTGATTGACGTGCAAAGTGTTTACATTTCCAACTTACGCTTGGGACACAATTCAAATGATTTCTTCTTGCTGAGATTGTGATTTTGTTGCCCTGTTTGTATGAAGCATCTGGGTTGTTGACATTTTCTCTGTTGTTGGCCTTGGATACTGAAATCTGCCTCCAGACCTTGCATCTGTTTCATCAGCTGTTCATTTTTCTCTTCCTGTACTCGAAGTCTCTCTTTGAGTGCAGCTATTTCTTGTTCATAATTTTCTTTCATGTGTTGCATTTTCTGTGAAACCACATTATTTATTGATAATTGTTTTCTTCCACTATTCCACACATAGAAGAGTGCTAAATGCTTGGATGAAGCAGAGCCATGGCAGAAAACAATATTTTGACATAGTTTCATGTATGATTTTAAAACTTTTCCATCCAACAAAGTTGGTGCTTGGCATATATATCTATACAATTATTATTTCTCTTTACATGCCATATCTTGCTTTTGTATTTGACATTCTTTAAACCATATCCAATACTAAATGCAATTCATGTCTACAGAAATGTGCCCAAAATGCATTCAGATATTAAATGACATTATTCTGAAATCAACCTAATTATCACAGGGACAAATGTTTATCTGAAAAGTCAAATGGAGAGAGATATAAGTTGGATATTTTTGTCTTAAAAATCATATACCCTTATTAATCTACTAATAATTTAAATGCAGGGACACTGGTAAGTGTGCAAGGAATAGTAAATAAGCACAGAGTTCAAACATCTTGTGACGACAATACCGGTGTTTAACTTTAAACAGTTGGAGACAGTTTTAGGTTTTGTGGATAAGTGCATCAGAAAAATGTCATTTATTTAAATTGTCATACACATTATCATCTGCACATCATGCCTCTTTAACTATTCAATAAGTGGTTTCTTTTGTAATATGCTCATTCCTGGTAGTAAGAGTTGTAGGTTGAGGGAATGTGATGAAATTAACTTACAACTTTGTACCAATTGTATTAGTAAAGATTCACTGAGAACACAAATGGCACCCAGTTGGGTTTCTACATCAATCTGAGTTCAAGCATGTGACACAGTGTATGCCTGTCTGACTTTAAAAAGGTTGAAACTGGAAAACTTGAAACATGAAGACCTCACAGAAGGAGACACAGAGAAATTCAAATGTAGAGGCAGCTTAGGATAAATCTGAGTTAAAAATGTCATTTCAGACAATCCCGAAGTTTAGTTTATTTGAGCTCTCTAATTTAAATCTTAATTTTAAGATTATCTTAGTATGTTTTTATCTCTCTTCTGTTTACCTTCCTCATGACATCTTGATTGAGAACTTGTTGCTGCTGCTGGATAAACAGAGCCTTTTGTCTTTGTGCCTTCGTCAGTTTTCCTTCATACTGTTCAAAAGGCGTAGGAGATGTAGCATTTACTGAAGGTTGTATTTAATTAACTATCTTCATTTTCAAGTTATTGAACAGTTTATCAAGACATAATTCCAGTTATAAAGCTTCAGACTGACTCATGTATATCCCATTCAGACTAAGGGCCATCCATTAAGTATGTATGCCGCAAGGTGGGGAGAAGGGAGTCTGCCCTCAGCACATGAAAAGTGAACACAGTGGGAGGGGAGATTTCTGGGATGCATAGCACCCTTTCCAGTTATGGTAATGAATAATAAAATTTTGCTTTAATTTACCCCTTCAAGCAAATGAAGTTCTTGGATTATTTAAAAATCATAGGATTAATTTAAAAATCCTGTTTCTATTGAAACAGTCAAACAGTCCATGCATAACATCTTTTGAACTCTTCAAACATCAAGGTTTTTATTATTGACATTCACCATTCTAACAGCAATATGCTAGTGGTGGTAAATGAAAGGTAAAAGCAGGGGTCAAAAACTGCGCAAATTGAGCGTACATACTTTATTGATGGTCCCTAACATTAAAAGTGTAATTATGAAACATTGTGAGGAATAAAACATGAACTACAAGTAGAAAAGGGTCTATGATTTTGACAAGGGGACAAGGTGGTCTAGAGGCAAGGTGCTCGCCTCTCGTGCCAAGGGTCCCGGGTTCGAAACCCGGGCCGTGCAGGCATGTTGGAAGTTTGGGATTTTTCTCATATTTTCGTGTCCCTGATTCTATTGAGGGGTAGGATCGAGTACCTAGTCTTCTCGGATAAGGACGAAAAAATTCGGAGGGCCCGTGTGCACGTTGCGCACGTTAAAGATACCTTGGCAGTTGAAAATCGTAAAGAGCAGGCCGAACAGGCCGCTGCCCGGGCAAAATTAAATTAAATTCATCTCTACCAGTCCCTCCCCCTCCCCCCTCATCTCCCCCCCCCCCCCCCCAAAAAAAAAAACAAAAAAAAACGCCGACCGGCGCTGCACTGTGGCGACGACGTGCCTGCTCCAGTTATAACTGGGCTGCAATGGCACAAAGGCAAAAGTTCCCAAATGGGATTAAAGAGTTATACAAATACAAATACAAATACAAATACAAATGATTTGACTTTCAAGCCAAGAATCAGGGAAAAACAATATAGTGAATTTCACTTGCCTCCATTGTGATGCGGGATATTTCTTTCTCTTTCTCTTTTTTCAACTCTACAAGCTGACACTGAAGAGTTGCCACCAACTCTTTTTCAGATATCATACAGGTTTCCAAATCCATGAGTTTTTTATTATCTGTGTATAATGATGCAATAATATGCAGTTGATGTTGTGTATTTTATAGCATTTTGAATATTTACTTCATCCTGCCTTGTTCATTTGAAAATGAGGTTTCTGTTTTTGGAACGAAATAAAGTTTATCTATCTTTGCAAGCAAAATATATTGTTTTATTGATTTAATTAGTTTTTTCTGACTTATACAAAAACAAAATAACTTCACGTCGCTGAAAATTCAAGGCTTTGACATAAAGGTATACATTGTGAGCATAAATACTTACATACAGCTTTTAGATCAGCCAATTTGTCTTCAGCTTCTGTTTCATGTTGTGTTTTCAAAATTTGTACTGCATTTTCATGTCCTTTAATCGTCACAGCTAATGCCTACAAGAAAGATTTTGTGAAAGATTGATCAGTAACACAGAACTGGATTTTAATTAATTTGGACTGTTTTCTCTTGTTTCTTTTTTTCCTTTGTTTGGGGTTTTTTGGGGTGTGGGAAAGGAGGAGGGAGGGAGGGAGGACGTACCCTGTAAGTAATAGACTTCAGTAATGAGTCCCCCCAGTAATGCAGTTTTGCTGTGACAATCCAAATAGTGAACAAAATTATTCAAACAAGAAACTTGTTTTGCTAATGTTGTACCTGTTTATCAAACCCACCTCTACGCTTTCAGAATTTATTCATGTAACTGCACTTGGATTTGAAGAAACAAATTATCGAAAAAATCTTTGTAAGTAGTGTCTTCAGGAGCTACAGCTACAGATGATAAATCCTGAGGAAACCAATGGAAAATATTTCACAACAGTCACGCTGAAAATCTTCATTCTGATTTGGAAGACAAAGGATTATGTGTTAAACTTGATGCATATTATCAAATCCTTGTCCTTGTGTGCAATTTAGCGATATTGTTGATAAATTGGCAATACTGCAAAAACTGTCTGTTGCACTGCTGTGCTCCTCATGACAAAACATGGTTTGCAAGAAACAGCTGGCAATGTTATACAGTTACTGTCATTATATTTCATCTCTGGAACATTATTTATTTGGCATTATATTCAAACAAAAACTGTTTACCTGATCTTTATCTGTCAATTGTGTTTTGAGCTGACGATTTTCATCTGGAAATAAGGAAAATGGCTATAGGCATGTCTGTTGCACATCTAGAGTTTAAAAACTGTCAGTTCTACATTAGCAACACCAGAACTTTCATGCAAAACCAACGGTGTCACCTTTTCTTCTCATTTCTCCTTGTGTGGATGTCCGTACGACCATAGTATCAATGTCTCTTTTTGTACAGTTCAAAATTTCCTGGGCAAAAAGTTCATGTACATGTTTATTTATACCAAAAACACACTAGATGAATAGCAAATGAATATCCTTTGAGAACACTAAATGTGCAATACTGATCATTTACTGGTACTGTGATATCAAGAAGTGAAATAGCACAGATTTGTAACTTAAACATTTGTCAACAATACCTTCAAGATCACAAACAACATGCATCTGGCGTTGACACTGGGTGAGTGTTTCCTGCAACACACTGCACTCTGGATATTGAGATTACAGTGAGAAAGATATTATAAGTCACATTTTGGCAATTCCAAGCAAAACCGTCCCTAAAGTGATAAATTTCAAAATTCCATCAATACGTTAACAATAAGATTATAGCTGTGTATATTAGTACAACAGCTCTACTTTAAAGATCATTAAGTTTTATTTTATTTTTGCTAAATAGTTTATTATATTGTCAAAGTGAACTACCTCAAAATTTTTGAAAGTTTTCCTAACAAAAGAAAGTGAGCAACCATTTCTAAAGTTTTCTGAGTTGTATCCAATAATAACTGAAGCAGATCATTACCTATCTCTTGAAATGTCATATGTTATACAATAATTTTATCATACTTTTGCAGAACTAAGTGCTACACAAGTTGAGAAAAATATAAATTTTTTTATCTGGCCCTGTGTCATGCCATAACATTTTTTCAACTTTTTTTCATCTCATGATGCTTGTATTCTATCAATAACACAATCCATTATATTGAATCCATTACATTGACTGACAAAAATTTATGAAAATCTGATTCAAAACTGTCAAGTTATAATTCACTCGAGGTATGTCACGACGTAACGTTGCGGCGTGAAGTTATGGTGTGACAACCAGTGCCCCATGAGTTAAGTTGCCAACACAGTGAATGAAAAAGAGATAATCATTGTGCAGCTTAATTATCCTTACTTTAAAACATTACAACATGTGCATGAGTAGACAGTGACACAACTAATTCTCTTGTCTTTGTAACAGATGATCCGAGCCATGACAAATTTGCAGTTGCCACATTTTTACGAAAACTTTTTTCAAATATTCTTGCAAAACACCTTCGTATTCAACACACTGACATTTTCTCAAATGGTGCGGCTTCCCAATTCAAGCAGAAGTATATCCTGCCTTACATCACAATTTTAAACTACTAGCTGCACATCAGTCTTGCTTAGCATTTCTTTGCTACCTCTCATGGGAAGTGGGCAATTGATGGCATTGGTGATGAGGTGAAAAGAAAGGTGAGGCTTTTGAATCTATCTGGACATGTTATTACTATGGCAAAAGAGTTTGCACAGCTAGCAAAGAAATGCCCTGGAAAGTCAGAAGTTGTATTTGTTCCTTCAGAGGAAATCAGAAATAATGAAAATAAAAAGTCTTTAAATCACATGTGGGAAGACATTAAAACTCTTCCACAAACATACAACACTCATTTTGTGAGAGCCGTATAACCCTTATTTTGTTACTCAGCACACAATGCACAGCAAAAGTGACTCACTGAAAACAATTGCTTTCAAACAATATGACAATTTCAATACAAGTTCAAGTGCAATCACAACTGCCCAACCACCATCTAAAACATAGAAAACACTTGGTGTTGGTGAGTTTAATGTTTGTAAAAGTCATGGGTAAAGTCACATCTAAGAATTTTATAGCCCAAGTGACAGGGAAGTCTGAGTTTTTCACTGAAGTTCATTTCTTGAAACAAGGTATGGGTTCGAAAACTTTCATCATAAATGAAGCTAACTCACAAACCACTGATGCAGCTGATGTGACTGATGTATTGCCAACACCACCACTGACCATCAGGGGCCATTACATTTTGTATTGTGATCTCTCAGCCATGTCCAAATAATGCATTATTTTGTTAAATTAAAAACATGTCAAAAGTTATTTGGAGCTTGGAAGGTAATTCTTTTGCAGCCACATTTTCAATCCAGTTTTGAATTCCAAAGTTGTGTTACTTGTTAATTATATGTTAATATGTTTGCCAAATTAAATAACAGTAGCAGTTGTTCTTAGTTCTAAAGGTTAGTGGCTTTTCTCAATTTAAGATGTCCTATTTTATCTATACAAGATGTCTACACTCTGTTGCCATGTGCTTGTTCCCAAGCATTGGTTTTGGCAAGATCCTATAATTTCAGTTATAATGTTTTTATTGTTATATTGCTAAATAAAGCTTTGAAATTAAATTTTAACTATCACAACTGTTATGCTGTAACATCACGCCGTAACGGTCACTTTTTCCAAAATTCACAAGTTAACAATACAATATTCAGCTATTTATCCAATGTGGTATTATAGTTCAGCCTCTTAATCACATCATATGTCAAGAAGACATGCAAGATCTTCCTACAAGACCTAAGAATTACAATCAAAAGAAGTGTGCAAAAAATGTCCCCTTCACATCATGTTGTAATGGTCAAGGATTTGACCACTAAAATATTCATTCAACTTGTGTTTAGGTCTTTATTTTAGGAGGTTCGCTGCCCTTGGCATAACTTTCAACCCTACTTTGTTTTATTCAGCACATGAAATATGTGTCTAGTTTCCACCATTGGAATTTCATCTTCCTACTTTGTTAAATATACTTCCAAGGTTCTGTAAATGGTGCAAAAATGGTAAAAAATGTCACGGCCATAACACTTGGAATTGCCCATTTCTAAAGAATAACATGCAATTTCAGTATTGTTATGAAATAGCAATAACATGAATTTTACAACTGTCAAAACTAACTCACCTCATGCATAGGCACATATAAAACTATCATTACACCATAAGAAATTGTAGTAGAATTAAACACATTGATGGACAAAAGACTGTATCTTATGGGCATTTCCTTTTAACCCTCCCCCCCCCCCCCCCCGCCCCCACACACACACAACAATCGTTTCATGGAGAACACAGCAGAGCATCTATAGTCAAAAAGCCACCCTTTGTGACTAGTCAGAGCCCCTCACCCTTTTGAAAAATTGACTCTGAGATAGTCTGTGGATTATTAAATTTTAAGAGGGTACACTCTTAATAGTCTTACCACCTGACTTTCAGACTCATTTTGATTTTGGTAAGACAATAAATTCTGTAACCACCACTCTATGGGTGTGGGTTGCTAAAATTTTTAAATTAACATTGTCGCATGTCATTTATCCATTGCAAAAAGGTAAGACCTGCGCCTAGTTTTATAATACTGTTGCATGTACATCCAGAGATGGTTTAGAATTAATATCAGTCCAGGTATCGAAATCTCTGTCATACATATTAGCACTGGTCAGAAATTCAACATGATCTGAAACATTGTAGGACTGCAATTATGAAGGCAGGAATATACTATACAAAACAGTTACCATACACTGCATATTTATTCTTTCTATAACCCTGGGATGTGATTCACTGAGGTCTGATATTTCCCATAAGTTGGACAGAGGTCCATATTCACGCAGTAATCGAACCTGCCTGGAGCCTTGCATTGGTTTTCGAAGCACTCTCCAGCCCCTCTCTTATCTTCTTCAAGTTTTCTTCTGTATCTGCCAACTGAGCACTGACATCTGTATGGTGCTGTTCGAATTTGAATGAAATTTATGATTATTATATTATTATTTATGATTATAACATTATATAATACTAGGCCTATCATGTAGCACAGGAATATAAAGGCGAACTGTAAAATAGATAAGTCTTTAATTTGCACCAGTCCTTCACACACCTGGTATGCTGAGATACAACTCACAGACATTTCTGCAGCTGATGTTTTACCAGTAATACAACTTCAACCCTAGATCCAGATGTCAGCATCACATCCCCAAGTTTTGAACAACAAATTCACTCCGTCATCATTTCCATTCATTAGATTTCCTATTTCAGTTGCTACTCCAGCAAAACATTCAGATTTGTTGGGCATGATACAGATCTATAAGTCATGTCGCGAGCTCTTGGGCTACTTTCAAAAATAATAATTAATAATTAAATTAATAATAAATAATGCGGCTAGTGATTCATGAAATGCCTGTTAGTGTTATGTTACACACAAAAAACGTTATTAAATGTATCACTTCTGTGATTCAACCAGCGTTGAGAGCTCAAAGCCTAGCTCTTCGTCCAATGCTTACAGCTGGACATTCCAAATCTGGAGGCCTATAGATCTAGAATGTCTTTAAAAATTTAACAATATCATGCATTACTGGATACAGTAGTAGCTTCAAAAGCCGTCTCTAAAATTCAATTTAGTTTTTAATCTGTGTTAACTTTCACACCATTGTAATAAGAGTTATCGAGCTTCAAAGATAATAGATCTATAGGTTTAGGCCTTCTTACTTTACACCATGCATCAAACACTGCAATGACATCCTCGTTGGCTTGAGTTGCTGCCATAAATTTTCCATCCACAATGCTAGATCTATCAAGTTGAAGTCTTTACTTTTAAAGGTAAACACAAATACAATAAGCGGAGTAAAATAAGATGACAAATTTCAATGATTCGGGCTTGGATTCCTCTAGGCTAAGATTTAGCCTGGCCTAGCCTAGAACAAACTAAATCCAGTAGCCTAATTCGAAGAAAATGTGCACCAAACACTTCCGGGTTTTAAAAAAGTTTAGTTTGAACCAGTTTATGTAACGAATAGCGCTTGTCGAACGATCAAGCTCGATAGGCCTACTGCTGATACATGTACTAGTCGGCATTGATGAAATGCAAAGAAGTGGGCGGCATTGCAAGGCATAGGCTACATTAGCCCTAACAATTCGTGAAAACTTTAACTAGCCGGCTTTAGGCCCACACCTTGGTCCCAGGAGTAGTGGATTAATTTCTGTTTCGACTTCGTTTCAGAAACGAGATTGGGGAAAGTGACATTAACTGATTGTGAGTCGGTCATACAGGGCTGAATGATGTACGACATGCAGATCTAAAACGAATTTTAAATTTTTTATTGAACTTACTTGATCAAAGACCTTTATTAAATTTATCACTTGATAAAACTCTATGGCCATAAGACGATGATTTACGTGTAATACCGAAAACGCCCAAAGAAGAGGTCTACAAAATTAAATGCGAATTCTAAGCATGTAATTATACGTGTACAGAGATAGCAGTTGTTGTTGTTTTTATTCCAGCAGGACCCGTTAAATTATTTTCTCCTTTACCAGAACATGTGATAAAACATAATATCTCGTATGTGTCTGTGTCATGGTGCATAATTGTGTGTGTAAGTGTGTGTGCGCGTGCGGGCGTTCATTGTGTGATTTGGTGTTTATGCGTGTGTGTGTGTGTGTGTGCGTGTGCGTTCATTGTGTGATTAGTCAATGCTTATTGCAGAGTAACTTGGCCCAACTTGTTTCGAAATAGAACGGAAATGACTGCTCAGAACATAATCATTGTTATGCGATGTAAACAATACAATAGTCATCCACCAAGATGTATAAGACAGTAACCTGACAAATAAATAAAAAACTTGCATGTGTGCCTACAATCAAATAAACATGTAGCGTTTGTCGTGCTATGATAATTTACATGATGAATACACAAGCTGAATTAAGAAACATACTTCATTTAATAGTGCTAGATAGGCCTACATGTATTATTTCTCTACACTACATCGTTTGTCCGTCATTACGTTGACAAAATTGTCGAACAGCTGAACAAAGGGTTTTTTCAAAATACAAAGACAACCCTCCAACTCAAAAAAACAAGTTTTCCCGAAAATTTTTCCACACGTGACTGATAAAATCATACCCTCTACCATTCGTGACTGATAAGACCATACCCTTTTCCATTCGGGGCTGATAAAATTAGACTACATTTTCCATTTTAAACTTCTTCGTGTTGTTTGTCAAAAAGAAAGCTATTTATTTTGTCGTGTGGTTATATAAGTGATGCTGATTGTGACTCAGTTCTCAAGTGAAGTGGGCATTTAATGGGGCCTTCTATACCGGTATTGTTTACCACATGGGAACCGGCTGAAATTTACCGCAGAATTAAATTTGGATTTTGTAAGAGTCTGTGGTTTAAATGAGAATAAAGCAGAGAAGAAACGTGCCCAATGTACACAACAAGTCAGAGAGGGAAAAGTTAGAATCTCAGGATAGAAAAGAAAAAAGAAGATGCACTATACTATAGGCCCTAACATGCAAAAAAGAACCAGGAAGAAATGATATTATGGAGGAAGAAATAAAATACATTCCAGTACAAACGAAACAAACATACAAAATGGGAAAGAGGCGAGAGAGGCAGAAAAGAATGGAAGACGGGCGGTAGAATGCGGAAAGTCGTGATACAAAAAAATTATAATAATAATAATAAATATCGTAGTCGAAGTTAACGGTACGAGCACCCGGGTCATGGAAGAATTCCCGATGATTCCTGGACTGTTCCTAGAGTGTGTGTTTTGTCCTACCAGAAAGAAGTGCAGAAGTGTATCCTGTAAACTCTATAATTACATTCATAGACAGTAAAAAAAAAAACTTCAGTTGGCAGAAAGTAGTGAACTGAGAAATTACAACAAAAAAAAAAGATCAATCCTTTTCATAATCCATCCACAATGGCTTTCATTCGTTCAGTTGCATAAAAAAAAATTATAGTGAATATTTTCATATTTCAAACCGTACAATGTGTGTTGCATAACATTAGCAACAATACTTTTTATAATAGATTGTTTCAACCTGATCCAACAATTTACGAAGATAATGTTTCGACACATGTGTGTGTGGGGGGGGGGGTGAATTATGCTAGATTGAAGGGATTCTATGCTCTTGATATTTTACAATACCAAAGGTTATTTTGCTTTTAAATTCAGCAGTAAACTTACACACTAACTGAGATCAATGCTTTTTTATTGACCTATCATTTTGAGGTGTATTTGTATTAGTATCATGGAGCTATTAATAACACTTGGCTATTCAGATCATTTACTACATCTAGGCCTATGATTTATTATTATGACTTTTCCTCTCTCTCACACACACACACGTGCACCAGCTGCCTGGATCTTAATGGGTCTATGGCAAAACCAACTTTCCCTCAGTTCTTTAGCATGTTTTTTTTTTTTTTTTAAATAATTGTTATGGACACCCTCTTACTGTTGGTTATCTGAGAGAAACTGACTTGTAAAGTTTCCTCTGTCCGCACAGTGATTTTTTTTTTTTAAACATGGCTCGTCATGAGCTAAAATAGCATGCGGTAAAAAGAGTACTACATAGCTCCCTTCCCTAGTTTTACTTGTAATTTTACTTCCAAACGATTGACCAATCAATAAAAATAACAATATAAAAACAGCATAAATCATAGATTTAATTATTATCAAACACTTAAATAATATATGATAATCCGTAAATAAAATAAATGTTATTATTTCTGCTTGTTATCTTTTAATTTTTATCACATCCGTGAAAAGATAGACAGAACAGCGCTGGCTAGGCCCTATCTATTACATGTACAATACTGTACGGAGCGGCCTTGCGCTGCCGTGCCTTGCCCTACTTGTTCCGCCATCTTGGGGTTTCAATTGTTCGCGGCTCGCGGGGCAAGCGAAGAGGGCTGTGCGGACTCCAGTTTAATAGTACCTCCATGATTAGTATCGATCTTTACTTTCTTTTCTTATTTTCCCTGGCGATGGATAGGAGTAGACAACAGCAACTTGTTGTTATTCCGCTCCTGATGCAAACTGTAATTCTGAGCAATGTATAATGATGATTGAGCGGGCCCACATTTTACGTTGGCTTCTTAGATTCCCAAGCTCATCCCATCCAGAAGCACAATGAATTTTGGAGTGTTATCGCACAAGGACATCTGTTCCCTGTATCCGGTTCTCGAAAATTGCATCAAAGGTTAGTGGACCTTGGGTTTTTCCCGTTTCTGGTGAATCCATACCCACCACCACCCCTCCCCTTTTCCGGTCCCTGCCTTTTCTTCCCTTCACATTTTTTTCCCCACCCAGTTTCCAACCACTACGGTATCAATGAAGCATCCCATCCTGTGGAAATCCCATGCGTAGGACCAAAGATTGTAGAAAACTTCTACATTCTTTGGTAGGACTGATGTCAAGTTTGCACATAGGTATGACATCGTTCCTACGTAGATCTGCGGGTTGCCACATCGCACTGACGTCGGTCTGATGTAGGGGACCTGCTCCCACGGTAATCCTACCAATCCTACGGAAATCTACTTCGGATAGACATGGGGGGGGGGGCGGCTGGGGTACGTTTTTAGGCGATAAGAGCATTTTTTGGTGTGTTTGTTTTTTGTTGTTCGTAAGTTGATTCAGTTACCGGAATAATTACTCCCAAGCCGGAATTATTGCGACTACTCACGGATGTATCTTTTTCAACGAGTCACGAACTTTACTTTTTTTTTCGTTGCTGTTGCTGGTCATTGTTTATCATTATTCATTTATTATATTGTATTTATTCTGTGCCCATTCCATAAATAAGCCACCTTTTTCCTGGGGAAATACTGACAACGAAGCTGACTTCGGCCCATATTTTTTTTAAACCTCATGTTGATTTAGTTTCAAGGAACTGGGAAGGAGGTAGTAGGGATCTCAGGCACAGAGTTCTAAACCGGGATTCCCCACACCGTCGTCCCACCTTGCTTGTCAGTGTATGAAAGGCGAGAGATCTCTTCGCATCATAGTTCTACAAAACGCTTCGCACTGATTCGATTTTCTCCCATGATCACTCTTTTGCTCCGAAGAGACAGAAGCTCATCTAGGAAGTAAACAAATTGAAGCAATGGCGGAACAGAAAGGGGGTGTTGCCAGTGCCATCAATGAGACCGAAGACGATCAAGTGACAATGGATACCCCAGAAACAAGTGAGAGCCTTGAAGAGATTGATTCTAAAGAAGTAGACGGGATAGAAGATGAGGCAATTAGTATTGAAATGATTTCGTCTCCAGACAGTGAAGATTCATCCTTAGAAACATCAGCGGCAAACGTATTGACATCACTCGCAGAGGAAACCAAACTCGCGGGATGGTTGAAACTTGCTGGTTTAGGATTTCGTAAAGCCGTGAAACGTGTGTGGTTTGTGTATGGAGATGATACAGGCAAACTGTATTACTATCGTCACCCTCAAGATTTGCTGCCTTTGGGAGAAATTGACCTGAGGAGTTCATCGCTCACTTACGATGCCAGCAACCTAGATAAGCCAGGCCTTTTTGAAATCAGGTGAGACAATCTTTTTTTTTCTTTCTCTGCTGTCCTGTGTGCACACTCTCATTTAGGCATTTTCTTACATTGTCCATATATGATATGGCTTTCTGTCTCCCTTACACTCTGTTGTTTTCATATCCCCCCCCCCCCCCGCCATACACACACCCAAATATCACACTTTTAATAAGGCCAAGCAAATGCTTCATCAGTGTTCAGTCTGTCTTTGAACGTTTCCATTCACTCCACAGGTTCCACCTCAATCTTATCTGTGATCCAATGTCTGCTGATGAATCATGCAAACGATTATCATAATTTAGAGATATTTCATCTAAATGCTGTGAATATCACATGAATTTTGGTGTATTTTTGTGTTTCCTGCCTTAATGATGGATAAAAACAGTACCAGAAATCAGAAATTTGCCACAGCAGTAAAAACTGACAACCTCATACATGTTTTGTAATAACATGCATTAGAAAATTCTTCCAGTTCGATGATGATGCGCCACGTTCTGTGTTCCTACATTAAGGTTATGAGTGTTTGCATAATTTGTAATGTTTTCATGTACAAAATTGTTAGAAATAATTGGTCGACAAATATACAAGAATAAGACCTCTGTCAAATGAACTGTTATGTGAAAGTTTCAAAGATTAAATCATGCATCTTTCTATGGCTTCTCATTATATTTAAAACGCATTCATCTTTTTTTATCTTATTATTTTCTGGTTAATATAGCTGTTATAAACATTCAGTTATTAATTTGGCAACAGAAATTGTACTTGTCATACACATGGATTTACATATAATATATTTATTGGATATTTTATTCACGTGAATTTATGATTTCGAAAATGACACCTGCCATCAGTTGATCGAAAGTTTCATATTTAAATTATTGATGGGGATCATATTGTGTATCCAGATATGTTATATAGATTACTCAGTTTTCATCAAAAGACATCATACTCAAAATGCTTTAGAACCATTTTTATTCCGTAGTATTTTAGCTTTAAGAAGCAACTTTTAATTATGACACATTTGAAAAATTATTGTGAGCCCTACTTCCTAGAGACACCAGTGAGGGCATAATTATTTATTTCTTCTAAAATTTAAATGAGAACAAAACAGCAGATCTCTTTAGGTGTTTTTTAGGTATTAGACAGCAGTCAGTACTGTAACTAATATTACTTCCAAGTTATTAATAGGGAGTGTTGTATACCCCAAATTTTGTTATTGTATTGTTATTAAGTTGGTCATCATTGATAATCTTTTCTTAAACAGGTGGCCTGATGGTGGCTATGATAATACTGTTAGGGTCAAGTGTTGGTCAGCCAGATAGTCCAGTCCTGTCAGTCTCTTTTATTTAATCGTGTTTTCTTGTCATCATTACAGTTTCTCAAACTGCCAGTCTTTGTTGTTGTTGTTGTTTTTTTGCATTATGACAATTGAATGACCAAATGCATGTTGCAGGGAGAAAGAAGAGGAATGAGAGAGAAAAAAACAGCCTTTGGGATCTGGAAGAGAAAGAATGGCATTCTCAAATTTACCTATCCATACAGTTTTCAACTCCAAATTTAACTTCCTGCTGTCATATTACCTGCCATTAAGGGAGACACTCTTTCAATTGATGTTGTTGCTGTTAAGATGTAAAAGCTCAGGACTGAAGAGGAAGATTCAAATTTGGTGATCTGTTGCACACAGGATCCTTGAAGGAAGTTGCATTCAGACATCTTCAAGCCAGTAGATTAAATTTGCCTCTATAAAGCAACAGTTCTTGAAGATGTCCTGATATTGCCTGGGCCCATGTATTGGTATGAAATGAACACCAACTGTTTTTATAACATGTTTATATTACTTTAGCTCTAATGAACTCCCCCAGGGTTAAACAACATTCACTGAGCCATCATTTATTTATACAGTGATAATGAGGTAGAGTGGCACCGAATTGGGCTTTGTGGTTTTCATGTATTCATGCCGTCTACCCAAAAGCATTAAAACAGTTTACCACATGTGTTAGCTTGTAATCCTATCCTGCCCTGGATGAGTCACAATTAAGGCATACATGTATTCAAAGAGCTGAATCTGTTACCTTTGCATTATTATTATGCTGCTAAGTTTTGTGGACCACACGATCTAGGAACATAGGATTGTTGTTTTTTTCTGTGCTGCATAACCAAAAAGGGTTTGCAAGCTAGACTTTTTAAGAACCCTGATCTCTCTGATAACATAGTCGGCATACACCTGTAAAACAAGTCAGCCGAGGCTGACAGTGTTATCAGTGGAACTCCTCTATGCAGGCGGGTCGACGGCGATCATTGTGTTCTTTTCCAGACATAACAACACTTTCAACTGCACAGCTACGTTTATACAATATAGGCAAACTCTTGTTTTTGGGAAGTTGCATTGTAATTGTCCGTATCTCTTGGGCATGGAGTTCCTGGCTAGTGTGGCGCAGTCTTTTGTTTTATGAATTTCTCTCACCATAGTCATTATTACAGCAGGGCTTTTTTTTTTTTCTGAAATACCAATCACATTTACTGTTGTTGTTACATTCGTAATCATAATTGCATGGCACTTGTGCCGACATCTATGGTCTTGTTTTCGAATGTTTTTAGTGTTAAGCTGAAATGTCACGGAAAAGGCCGTGGCAATCGAAGTCAAATTCACTATTTAGCCCCGGTATCATTAAATGCTTTGTCTTTCTTTAACGTTTACAATTTTGTGCGGCAAATATACTTTCTTTTGGTTATCACAAATAGAACAAAGAATGAATCGGGATGCAATATATTGAGTCTCCTTTAAAGCTTTTGGTTTGGACGACAGTCTTTTTTACACAGCACGGTCCAGTGATCAGGCTGAGATTTAGGAATCTGTAGTGTAAGATTTTAGCTCAACATTGGAGACTTTCATGGGAATTAATTTTAATATATAAATATAAATTAATACGTGCTGATAAAAGGGGATTTGCGTGTGCATTAGGAAATGACCGGGGGGTTGGAATGGCCACGTGGCCAAAATGAATATTTCATTGTTTTTATTATTTCATATATCGTAAGTCCCTCGATCTTTCTTCTTTTCTGTACACTCTTGCTTTTGGTTGTTTCCTTCCTTCTTCTTTCATCCTCACCCATATTCTATCTCGCTGTCGCCGTCCAGCTCCTCCTTTCATGAAAAGAGAATAGGCCAGCAACCCATGATCTGGTTCGTTATCAGTCAAGTTGACATCTGGCCCTGACAGAGTTTCATTTGTCTGTGCTGGAAGTGTAGAGAATGTTTATATCATTTATCTAAGTATTGAAACCGGTCCTGGGTAAATCTTTGTAGGGGACCATAGATAGTCTAATTACAAAGCCAAACAGAGAAAACTACTAAGTAAGTGTTTGTGTTCACTATTCAGCTATATATAGCTGTTTATGTAGAATGCCACGTTCCCCTAACAACAGCGTAAATCTTTTTTTCTGGGCGGTGCCAGTGATATGAATGTACCTGAACTGGCCAATTCTTGTAACAGTGTGCTGTGACTGTTAAAGTTGCTCATAAAAATGCATAAAAACGACATTTAAAACTTGATTCCGGTTCCCCGCTGAATTTCGTCTTTGGACTAACCGATTTGGAGTTCAGCCAATGTGCAAAACAAGAACGGTGCCGTGCAGGTGAGGGAGGGAGGCGGCAATGAAACTGAAAATGATTTTATCACAAGCAAACAAGAGGCAGTGACAACCAGGGGAAACCGCCCAATGCCTTTTTTAACATCCGAAAACTTAAATTATTCCCACAGATTCCATTACACTTCCTTGATTCACTGGCCACATAATCGCTCTGTGTACCTCGTGGCCCCAGCCCCATATAATAATTAAAAAAATTAAAATCATGGGTTAGGGGGAAAAAAGGCACTCAACAGTCTTTTCAGCCTGTGGTATTTTCTAAGTAGAGCTAAGGGGAGAAATTTCTAAAGCTGCATAAACCATTTCTGTCAATGATGTTTTGGAAAGCATGTTGAATGGGTACTTTGGAAATTTCTTACCTTAGCTTGAATGGGGAATTCCCCACAGACCTTAGCGAGCTGGTTCAATCCTTTGGGCTTTTCTTACTGCACTTCTTCTAACAAATATCCCTAAGTTAAAACTACAAGGTCAAAATGAGATTTAGCTTTATGGCAGTTGAGCTTTTTAGTATTATTATTATTATCTAGTTTCCTCTGTTAATAAGTGTGTTCGCACACTTTCCAATTTTCTCTGCAGGGAACGAACCATGCACATGTAAATGTAATGCAAATCTGTCCCGCCGCGCCTGTTGAAGCAATCTTCCACGCTTGTCAAGGGCAGTAACAGCTTGTCAATAGCCCCCCCCCCCCCCACGCTTGTCAAGGGCAGTAATAGCTTGTCAATAGCCCCCCCCCCCAAACCTCCCCTTCTCCTCACCCAAATGTGGTTTTCCAGTCTATTCGAAATGACTCTGTAAATTGTTTTCCTGAACGAATGACACAGAAGACATGGCATGGGCAACAAATTTTGTGTACACATGTCATTTCGCCAAATCTGGACCATTTGGGTTTTCAGACCATCCTGAAATTATTTCATGGCTGAGATTCAAATTTGATATCTTAAAATTTGGATCTTGCTCGCAGGGCAATTAAATTGTCCAAAGTCCTTTCAGAGTGTAAATTGAGTTGTCAAAATATCATCTTCTGGACATTAGGGAATTTCTGAGATAGACAGTATCCAAAAGGATTACTGCACTACGATTTTCCTCGATTTTATCAAGTGTAACATAATGATAAATTGGCTCTCAACATGTGTTTTATGTCAAGGATCAGTTGTTCTCATTTCAAGATTTCGCCTGCTTTTTGCTTCTTCCTGCTGATTTCCTGCTCTTTGCGTTGAGTAACGTCGGCTGCCACTAAATTTCGATTGATCAACTGTAAAGCAATGACTGTACGTTTTTGGAGACAGTGAGGGTGCGTGATGTTGTCCGCAGATGGGTCGTCATTTTGAATAGTTACTTAGATTCTAACTCTAAAGATGTGCGTCCTGGTGCGACAGGTCCCGGGTTCTGATCCTGCCCAGGGACGAGCCCAAACTCATTTCTCGCGATGTTTTGATGATACCCACTGCCCGACGGGGGCTCAGGCTTGGTCTCTGATGTATCCTCTTCATACATGGAAAGGGACGTCAAACTCTAACACAAATCAACGAACACACATACAAACACGTTGAACAACGGGGTTTGGGGCAATTCTGGCGATATGGATGGGGAACAATCCACCCCTTTCTATCAATATTATATAATAATTGAAGGGCTCAATGGAAAAACAGGCCTTGTCCAATTTGACCTCATTTCATTCGAAGTCAATTTTCGAGGAAACAAAAACGTATTACCACCATGGGCAGACATCAAACATTAGAGAAATGGCTGTTGTCTAACATACATAAACTGCAAAAAAATCCAAACATAATGGCTTCATGGCAAGTCTTCAAAGTTTAAATCTGCATTTTCTCCAAAATGTGACATGGCCTATTTTGCCATTGAGCCCTTCAATTGTCAACATATTATTAGGGATAACCCTTTGTGATTCTGGCGCAAAATTGTTCTTCTCTCCTTTGTTATGATCAGTCTGTTCATGACAGACTCTACTTGTCAACACCATTTGCGCGCATGGGCTATGTTATGTTGGGTTTCTGTGTATGTGTGGTGTTGGTGATGGGTTGTTGATACTTCTATGGTTGTTATTGTTCTTGCTCGGGATAAAAGTAATATATCGGCAAAGTATATTTCAGTGCAAGAAAAGGTATTGGGACAGGGCTGTGGCAGTTCGTTGATGAGCTAGACATCGATAACACTGTGTGATCTTTCAATCTTATGCAAATTTAATATCCTCCGGCGAAGTATCTCTCGTTTGTTTTGTAGATCAACTGCGTTCAGAGTTTGGCCAGGCGAGCAGTGGCCAAGTGAGTATGCACTGCAGAGATACGCATAGTCAGCGTGACAGTTTCCCAGAAAAACGAATCAACATTGGGTTTGGAGGGGGAGTAAGAGAATAACATTAACGCCAGCATGTTGTCACTGAATACAATCGATTTTCTCACAACGGCAGACGAGTCACGGTATGGTTTGTGTTGATAGCGCTTGGTGATTCTGTTGTATTTGGTGGTGAGTAGGAATATTAAGTGCGCTTTTGTTGCATGTACGAAGACAAATGTCAGTGTAAATGCTTCGTTTCGTCGAACTGAAGAATAAATTAGCATCATCGCTGATTGATTGCTCCTCTGAAGACGCAAAGCTACTGAGCTTAATGCAAGTATTATTGACGTAATTTTCATCAGCATTTACATGTACAAATAAATGGAGCAGTTTGTAACTCCTGACTGCTCAGTTTTCCATTATAATGGCTTTCGTTTCTCGCGATTTCCTTTTTATTTTCTTTCAGGTCTTCTCACTGTTTTTCTGATCTCTCTCTCTCTCTCTCTCTCTCTCTCTCTCTCTCTCTCTCTCCCCTTCCCTCCCTCCCTTCCTCCTGCCCCTCCCCCTAACCTAATCTAATTACACGTCTAACTAGGTAAACACAGAATCTAGGAATGTAAGAGTGACGGATGTAATGACGTTTTTGAGTGACACTTCAACATACCGGGCAGTGAAATGTTGCCTCGATAATAAAAAAAGCTGCAAAGCTGTTAGGTGTGTTGTTAGTGCATGAGAATCCGCATTGACACGGATTTCTTTACCAGTCTGGTCAAAACAGAAACATTCTTTTTGCTTTGCTACGTACCTACAGTCGTGTTCTGTGGTGTATTTCTGTGACCTGCGGTCATTCGTATTGTGTATACTCGAGTAGTTCAAGTGTGTCGATTGTGATTTTGCAGTATTTCTCACACATGACCTTACGGATCCTTGCTCGTATCGTGTGCATGACGAGGTTTGTGTGTCCCATGAAGTGATTGAAGGGACGAGGTGCTTATTGTGTCGGTTAGTCAAAGATCTTAAAATAGTATTAACCGGTTAATACTATTTTAAGATCTTTGCGGTTAGTACAACAAGGTCACTTGTTTCACGTGATTGATTACTATGGTTCTTATTTACATAATATGGCTTTTACCTGCTCAAAAGACAATGCATAACTTGTCATTCATTGAGGCCCTTGTAGATCTATCTATCTATCTATCTATCTATCTATCTATCTATCTATCTATCTATCTATCTATCTATCTATCTATCTATCTATCTATCTATCTATCTGTTTGTCTATCTATCTATCTATCTATCTATCTATCTATCTATCTATCTATCTATCTATCTATCTATCCATCCATCCATCCATCGATCCATCCATCCATCCATCCATCTATCTATCTATCTATCTATCTATCTATCTATCTATCTATCTATCTATCTATCTATCTATCTATCTATCTATCTATCTACATGTATCTATCTATCTATCTATCTATCTATTTATCTATCTATCTATCTATCCACGTACCCATTCTTCCCTCCTCCATCTTTCTATATCGCTCTCACATTTGTGTGTGTGTATTTTGTGTGTAGCCATTAGGTCAGTCGACATTCATCAGTAGGTCACCTCCCCATGAGCTTCGTTGGTCATTTAATATGAAACATTGACATCACCAGTCCCCTTAATTTGCGGAGAGTATAATTATTTGGTCGACAGATCTTATGTGCTGCCAATGGTCTGTTCAAATACTTTCAGTCTCCCAATCTGGTACTCTTCTTTATTTAAAATTTACAAACACACACACACAGACAGAGAAGTATCTTAACACTGTCTACAATCTTGTACACACAGAGAGGGAGAGAGAGAGAGAGAGAGAATGAGACCGCAGATTCAAGAATTGAAGTATTAATAGACTGATGTGGAGAGAAAGAGATTGTCAGGGTGAACTATAGACAGACAAACCAGCGGACAGACAAACAAACAAACAAACAAAATGGAGGGTGACTAATGTAATTTAGAAGCATAAAAGTAAGCTGGTAGCATCGCTTTGTCATGATCACTGCAACACTCCATTTTGGCACGTATTGCTCAATTTATAATAATATACCATAACGTGTGGCTGGGTGGACAAAGGCCGCGTATCTGTCATTGTCATGGTTTGGGGGTGGGGTGGGGAAGGCGGTCGGGGTCGTTTCCTGCAGTGTACATTTTGGTGCTGATGTCTGGGGTGGAGCATTTTGTTGCAATTCGGTTTGTGGATTGTTTGTTGTTGTTTCTGTGTCTGCGGAGGAGGTGTCATGTTGATGATGACGAGGACAATATGGATGCGGGGGGGGGGGGGGTGTGCGTGCGTGCGTGACTGTGTATTGTTCTTGCGGCTGAATCATAGGCGGAACCTTGACATTTAAATTTGTGGTTGGGAGAGGTAATGGCAGCGTATGACTGCCGATGTGAGAGATGGATCCGGTTGTTGTGGTTGTTGTTTTTCTCTTCATCTATCTAGCCATTTATCTATCTATCTATCTATCTGTCTGTCTGTCTGTGTGTCTGTCTATCTATCTATCTATCTATCTATCTATCTATCTATCTATCTATCTATCTATCTATCTATCTATCTATCTATCTATCTATCTATCTATCTATCTGTTTATTATTTACATATCTATCTGGATCTATCTAACTATGCGTTTCCCCGATTGTCCGCCTGTCTTTCTATCTATATTCATCTGTCCGTCTGTGTCTATCCAAAAGGACGTCCACCCACTTGTCTGTCTGTCAGCACCCAATTATCTGTCCATCTCTGTTTGTCTATCAGACAATTTTTCTAGACAAATAAATGATTCATAAGGCCAACTGTTAGAACTATCGCGACCGAGAAAATTTATCCAGATGACCCACTTAAAGCCCACTGACCAAGTGACCAATGAGAGAGAGAAGAAACAGAAAAACTTGTGATGGGACGTTATGAGTAATCGTGATTATCTATTTCAGATGTGCGAATTTGTTTACAGGTGTGAGATGAATCATTTCCTTTGACCCAATATTACATTTTCTTCGTCTCTCTCATTCCTCTTTATCTTTGTATATATATCTCATGGACTGTTCTCATTCATATATGTTCATCTGGCTTTTGCCCGCGGGTGGGATCGTCAAGTTTATGCTATCCAATTGTCATTTGACCACAGATCAGAAGGTGAAGAGTAATATTATGTTATCCACATAGCTGTATTGTATCCACAGCCGAGGGGATGAAGTTTGTGATATCCTGACCATAGTTCTGAAAGTAATTAGTTTATTATTTCCTCGTGTACTTGACCCACAGGCCAGGCGATGAGACTCGTGGTATCCTCACATTTCACAAGATAGTACATTGTATTTTGTTTACAGCTTAAAAGAGAGGACAACAATTTAGGGAAAGACTATTGTTTAAAGTATTTTTCTCATGGAATCATTGGATGAGGATCACGCTGTCCATGTGTATTTTGTCTACATATCAAAGCGAAGAGGCTGCATATATATATATATTAATGCATTTACATACCATGTTTATGCAAGCTGGTGAGTAAAGTATATAGTATTTGTATTTTGTATACAAATGCACGTTATCTGCACGTTACAGATCTACAGTATCCGTAAAGAGTGTATCTGCAGTTTAGAGAATGTTCACAATACCTATTATATATTTCTCACAGGTCAGAGGGTAAAGTTTACAGTGTTGATGCCCACGAGCGAGTGCACATGCTGTACTGGCTAGATGCTTTACAGAAGAAACGGCGAGCTTTCAGTCTTCGACAGTCTACACTTGCTCAGGGTCTCTTCATGGGCAAGAAGGTCAGTAAGCTCATTCAACATGATATCTTAACTTATCATCTCTTTCCACACATACCCTTTTTTCTTTTTTCATTTAGCTCTTTTATCCATTTTTCTTTATTCATTTTCATTGTGCCTGTCCTTTTACGCGTGCTTATCAATTGTATTATAACTGAAAGTTGTTGTGATTCCGTTGGTCAGATTTCTGCAAAGTTTAGGTGATACATAAATTTTCTATCCTTACCACGTCCGCCTTATCACACATCTTAAGTAAATATTTCACGGCAATGCGCAGAATAGTTGCTTCAGCAATCCTTTATCAAATCTCACTTTTGTCTCTGTCTCTCTCTGTCACCCTGTCTGTCTGTTTGTCTGCCTCTCTCTCTCTCTCTCTCTCTCTCTTTCTCTCTCTCTCCTTCTCCCTTTTCTCTGTCTGTCTCTCGATATGTGTGTGTGTGTGTGGGGGGGGGGGGGGGGTTCTGTATTGTTATGGTTGTTTTATATTGAATATTAAACACTCACTTGGAATGTGGACTGAGGAACACTTGAAAGACTAAGATTCACTTGACGTAAAAGCCCAATGAGCAGGAAGAGATATTGTAAGCTAGGTATGGGTCACCGCCGTCCCATATTGTGTTATTTTCTCATTCTGAAAAATAATGAATTATTATTTTTGTAATTATCATAGTACTTCTAAATCTGTTGAACATAATTATGTGTAGGCCTAATGCTGGACCCAGTTGATTATAACAACACAATATTAATGCTACGGTGCTAGTGGAGGGGATTCGGTGGATTGCCAAAACAAGCAAACAAACAAAACTTGAGAAACTTTGCTGTCCACAACTTGGTAAACAACATGAGACTCACCAGTGTCACACTATTCAGCATTTGCTCAAGAAACATTCTGTAAATTGATCAGAAACTCGCAGTTATTCGGGCCGGGAGCACAATAATAAATGTATATCTGGCTATCGATCTTTGCGATCGAGCAGTCTGCCAAGCATTCGTGCAATTAATTACTTAATCAATCACACTTACGCCAGCAGTGTAGGCAGTCTATCAACCAGGAAATTGAGGCGTCTCCAACGGCTACTAAGTTATTAAGCGCACAGGTATTTTAACCCACAAGTTCGCAGGGCTTGGTGGTTGAAACACATTTGCGAGGTGCTCAATCCTCCTCTATGCACTTATTTGACACCTTTATTTTCCGAAGATTTTAGCCTTTGATTATGGCACCTGCTTTCCAAGTTCCGATTTTTTAAATCGTTGTTTTTCGTCTTTCCGTGCTCTGACTTCATTCCTGCAGCCCATCTGGGGACTGTTTGAATCACGAGAAGGGCCGTCAGTTTGGTTCTACGCTGTTTTGTTTCAAATGGAACTGTAGTTCGAGTTTTTAAATCGTTGTTTTTCTTGTTTCCGCGGTCATACGTCATTCCTATAGCCCAAAAATGGCTGTGTCGGCCTCGAGGGGGGCCGTTGATTTAGCTCTATGGCTGTATTGTTATAAATATTCATTTTGCTTGTTTCCGTGCTCTGACTTCATTTCTAGAGCCCTCAAAAGGGCTCCTTCAGCCTCGAGAAGGGGCATGTTGGTCTAGAGGCAAGGTGCTCGCCTCTCATGCCGAAGGTACCGGGTTCGATTCCCGGTCGGTGCTGCAGGGATGTTGGAATTGGGGTGGGGGGGGGGGGATTCCTGTCCCTGATCCTATGGTAGGTAGGATCGAGCACCTAGTCTTCTCGGATACGGAAGAAAAACAGAGAGCCCGTATACACGTTGGGCTCATTAAAGATACCTTGGAGGTTGGGAAATCGAGATCGAAGTGCAGGCCTAACAAGGCAGCTGCCCAGGCAAATATTTTTTGTTAAATTCTCTACCACAAAAACATGAACAAGCAAAGAAACAACAAGAAAAGTGAGGTGTTAATGCCGAGAGCATCGAACCTCCCAAAATACAGACCTAACACGAGAAGGGCTGTTGATCAGCTCTGTAGCTGTTTTGTGTCCAAATGTAACTTGTGTGATTGTAGTTTACAGCTGAAACAAAATGCTCTTAGACAGTTTTGCAACAACATACGTGAACACTATAATTATTTTGGTCCTGTCTATCCTGACCTTGAGAAAGAGAAAAGCAACTTACTGGCCTAGTAAGGCGGCCGACAGTTTGGCGGAAGTAAATTAACCCAAATAACCTTTGGTCTGATTCTGACAGCAGCGTACGAGGCCTTGGACCGTCCACCGTGAAACCAGGCCTCAGATATATTTCCTCTTGCGTTCTTAACCATTCCCACCGCCCCAGTGCCTGATTTCTTCTTCCTGTCGTTCCCATCTCTCTCTTTCTCTCTCTCTGTTTTTCTGTCTGTCTGTCTCTCTTTCTTTCTCTCTGTCTTTCTCTCTCTCTTTCTTTCTCTCTCTCTCGTTTTTAGTCCCTCTTCCCCCCCCCCCTTACTGAAACAATGACTATTTTATCAGTGCGGGGGGGGGGGCGATATTTCTTATGACGTGGGCCATCCCAATCAATCATTTGCTTTTGTACAAACGTTGTGAGATCATCCATTCAGTCTGTAAATCCTGCACCAAGTTGTCGGATGGCGAATGTGGGCGGGGGTGGGGGGGGGGCAACAAAATGCAAGAAGAGGGCAGAAATGTCCCGGAAAGGCAGATAGGCAGATTTGCAAAGACAGACTAAGAAATATTTATATTAAAAAAATCAGTGAAGTGGAATATGAAAATATTTTTTTTTTAAATATACACTAACATTACAAATACCAAAATACAGATCTGCAAAGAGCGCAGACAGATCGCTCAGTCGGACTACAATAATATTTACTATAGCGTACCCCTATGTCCCTAATTTAGGTCAAAGGCACAGAAAAAAAAAGGAGGGGAACTCAGAAATACAAGGGAACAACAAAATACCGAGGGGACACAGAGATGTAAAAAGAGTACAAAAACATCGGGAAGAAGACGAACTGTTATCATTATTGACAACTAAATCCAACGAGATTGATGGGGAGAAGGAGATTAGATATTTGTTGACAGTTGTTGTCATGGCAGCGGTTGTTTATCAGTTGCCATGTTTGTGTGGTCATTTGGGTGGGTAGAACTAGATTGGTCGCAACCAGTCGTTGTTTTGATCGGAGTCAAGTGGCAGGAGGAGAGGAGACAGTCCTGACCTAAAGGTGACAGACCTTATCCATAGAGCTCTTGTTTATTTTGTTGTCGTTACTTGTTGTCTTTGTTGTTGTTGATGTTATTTCCAGTTCCTGATGACTCAGCAGTAACTGCGGCGGTCATGTTGTTGAATGATAATTGCAGATTGTTTTTTGTTGAGACACTGCGATTTTGTACAGATAACAGCTCACTTTCTCGTGTCGAATCTTAAATTGGAACAGAGTGTATTGCTTAATTTTGCTGGGACCTCTTTTTTGTGTTTTGTTTGGGTTTTTTAAAAAAATTATTATTATAATTTCATTGCTTCTCTTCCTTTTTGGATTTTTTTTTTTGTCAGTTTCACAATTGCGCTGTTGTAAATGAAATATTGTGAAGATATGGTGCAGGGTAAGGAATCGCGAAAATGTAAAGATTGAATGAGCTTTTTTAGCATATCACAGATTGTCCCACCATGATTTTCTTCCCCGTGGGGTTCATAGTGAATTGGCCATCGGTATTTGGAACGAGAGGCAATTAGTTAAATGCTTAAATACACGAACAAGTGGGACTTTTAGCACCATTTGGCCATATTGGATATTCATTTCTCAGTGAATTTTTTAAAGCGGTTTGGCTCAGTGACCTCAGCAACTTTTTTGTTGTCGACATCGCCCCAAAAAACCTTTTTGGGAAAGTGGCCCTAAGTTGGTAACAAAAATCCTGTTGTGCGTTGGTAACACCACTCAAGTGACATGACCCAGAGATTATAGATCCTGCTAAACAAAATGAACAACGAATAAACAGACGAACATATCTGTGAGCAGTTAGGTCGCAACAAGATTTGGGACAAAACTGCACTGGAGGAAGGAAATGTATCAAAGACGTATGTGACATGCAAGAAAACGGTTTGAGTTTGAAATTGTAGAAAGCACGTCGATACTACAACGGCCATATTGTGCTTGGAAGAAGCAAAGTCAAAATTGGGCAAAAAGAAAAGGTTGTATGTTGCAAAGCCCCGCGTGAGAAATAAAACCCAAACAATACAAAGCAAACTAAAGAGAAGACAGAAAATACACAAATTTTCGGCTTTCGCCTTATTGTTCGTTTTTTTCACTTGACAAAGGCGAAAGCCGAAAATTTGTGTATTTTCTGTCTTCTCTTTAGTTTGCTTTGTATTGTTTGGGTTTTATTTCTCACGCGGGGCTTTGCAACATACAACCTTTTCTTTTTGCCCAATTTTGACTTTGCTTATAGCCCTGCTGCGACCCCACAGTTTTTCTGTGGTTTTTATGATATTTTGGAAGAAGCAAGACGATAGACAGAATAGAGCAGATTGAACTGACAGATGGAAATCCTACCAGGATGCGCCTATCAACCACCCGCGCAAGAAAACGGTACATGTCTGTCTGTTTGGAGTCATCAATTCAGTGAGAAACAAAAAGGCCAAAAAAACAACAACAAACAGTGGTCTTTACCGTGAGCATCAGTAATGTCTCGGTTTTGTCACGGCCCTGGACAAACGACGCCCATCGGGTATTGTTATGCGTGGCAATAGATTGACCTTCGCGTGGGTGTTTCAATTGCCATGAACTCGACATGGGAACGGGTGTGGGTTTGTGTACTGGATAGGGGAAAGGGAGTAAAGAGACAGGGAGAAAGCGGCAGACAGTACGTGATTCGAGAATAACAAGGTTCTATGCCATTTAAAATAAAGGTCGCACAGTTGCATTTATGAGGCATAGGACCTTGTTATTCTCAGGTCACGAGAAGTTGTCATTAGCTTTGTGGGATCCAAATGGGGCGGGTAAGGACGATGAGGAGGGGGGGGGGGGCACTTTGCAAATTGTCTTAATCACGTTGTAGCTGTAGCTTCAATAGCACGTCATGCGTTTTGTATCCTGACACAATCATGACTGCGCGGGGAAGTACGCCGAAATTGGTCAGAAAAATCACGGCCCCCAGGTAACGTTCTGTATTAAAAAGTCAGATCCTTAATATGTGTGCCCAAATGTAGTTTTTACGCATGGCTCTTTAGCTTCTGAGCAAGGGGAAGGGGAGGGGGGTAATATTGTTTCCTAAGCCATCAATCCTACATTTAAATAGCATTTTGACAGTATCACGAGTCTGAGTAGGTCAGAAAACGGTGCATTTGAGCACAGTGAAATTTATAATACATGTACCGATATTACAGAATAGTCCTGAGCTGGTAATATTTGTTTTTAGGTTGTTGGCTGTTTTTTTTTTACTTTTTTTTTTTTTATTCGTGGCATTTGAGTCTATCCTCACACGTCATGCCAGGTAACATTTCTTTTGACGGACAAATTCAGGTAGCTCACCAGCTTTTTAAGTTTGTTTTCGACCTTCACCTCAATCCGTGACCTTTTTCCTGCCTTCTTGTGATGTCACTCCAGGTCAGATATTTTGGGCGGTTTACAGGTGCTAAGAAGCAGAGTGTAGGCTGGTTTGAGCCTCAAGATTCCGTCCTGGATCTCTTGTTTGTAGATTTGGTGTAAGATCCTTGCTGTTTCGCAAATTAGTCTTGTGATTTGCGCAGTGGTGTTCTTTGATTGAAGATGTAAATGGTGCCTATGTATGAATAGTGTGAAATGGACTATATCTAGTGTACCACATTGTATTTGATCCAGGTAAGACAGTTGCTGATTAAGCCAACGGTTATATAGCATGTCTCATTTAGTAGTAACAGAGGAACAAATTCAGAGTCCCAAGCCCATACTAATTCATAACACACTCTCTCTTTGTCTCTCTCTCTCTCTCTCTCTCTCTCTCTCTCTCTCTCTCTCTCTCTCCCTCCCTCTCTCTCCCTCCCTCTCTCTCTCTCTCTCTCTCTCTCTCTCTCTCTCTCTCTCTCTCTCTCTCATACACACACATATTAATACACATATGAACACATTAACACATACAAAGAAACATACCTGGCGGATAGTTCACAGAATTTTTTTTCCTCTTCCTTGCCATAATGAATCTATCTTTTTAAAGGTAGAAAAAATCGCATGTATTCTTTCGCTTGATGTAAACAAAAAGAGTGTTGCAGTGGAAACAACGAGGATGCTCAATAAATCCCAGTCAGCATCTCTGCACTTAAATGCGACCTAGATGTGTGTAGGATTTCCGTAAAGTTGGAAGGGTTACCGTGGGAGCGGATGTCCTACATAGTGCCGACGGCAGCGAGATGTTGTAAATGTCCGAACGATTTCACTATTGAGAGCAAACTTGAGATCAGTCCTGCATAGTCGGAATGACGTGGAGTTGCTAGCTGGCGTGACAGCTGTGAGTTTCTGCATCAATGTAAATTAAAATCATTATTTTTCCTTCTACAGATAAATTATACTGGCATTTGAATTGTGATGTAAGTACAATATTGTGCGGTCTTATCTGTGTGTCGTAGACATAAAGTAGCCATAATATGAAAGTCAGTGACCCTTTTCATGATTGTGTGTTTAATTTATACATGTATTGCAGAAACAGCTGGACGCTAGTGGACTCCTGGGCCGTGGAGCAACGGATTCAAATGGTCTGCAGGCCCGCAGTGCTGAGGCCTTAAACGAAGGTCACGGTCAGGGCCAGGATCACAAGGAGCAGTTGCAGTACTGGTCACTGTTGAACTTACGGACAGAAATTAGAAATGCTGTATCAACTTTGCGTTTATCAGCTGCTGGTAAGAAATGAACATTGGTTTGGTCTGAGGATGGTGGTTGCTAAACTCCATGGTGTGAAATTTGTGACAATCATGAAACAGCTTATCACTTGAGCAAATTTATTGAAAATTTATGTGCAAGATTCATTGGGCTGAGTGGTGTAATGGGGGACATACTTAACCATACTGACTGAAGATTAATCCTAGGGCACCTGTTATTGGGTATAGAAGATTTGGTTAATCAGGATCTGGTATCCACCAATCACATATACCGGCATATTTCAGGCTGTTTGAATTATTCCCCCTGCATTACTCCGAGCTATATAGGAGTACCTATAAATTCTATGCAAATCTACACCAGATTGACATATGGACACTGACTGAATATAATGATTTTCTATAGGATGAAGAACTACAACAATTGTAGGTAATATTCCTGCCAAGGTCATTAGTTTGAGACTGCAATGAAACATCAAACATAAAGCATAAATAATCACCATATAGCCCAAATTTTACACCATAACATGTTCTGTGCATTAATGAAGTTCAGAGTTGTCCATGTTTCTCTCAGATGTGTTGTTTCTTGTTGTCTTCGGGGATGGATTTACTTGTTTGTATGTAAAAATTTCTATGAATCATCAGGTCCTTCTCAGAAAATTCCTTTTGCTCCAGGATTTTTAAAATTTTCAAAAAAATTTTGTTTAGAATAATTGCCCTAGTCTTTTCTCAAGAATCAGGTGGAAAGACATTTATTCATTGACATCTGATTGAGAATGTGAATGGAGTCTGCTTTGGAATTTGAATGTCCAATAAGAATACAAAAACATTTTTGCCAAAGTTTTACAACTGGCTTCTGCTGTCTGTTAAATTTAAAGGTCACTTGTTTTATCACACATCTTATTTAGGGCCTAGGTTTATAGGATGTTGTTAATTTTATTTCCTTTGTTTTTGTATCATCCAGGAAAACAGAAATCGGACAGCTCATCACGACCACAAAGTGATGACTGGTCATTCATAAATGACCCACCGTCACCCCCAAATTCTTTGGCTTACGAGCCAGAACAGAAGTCACGATCCAAATCAAGAACTCAATGGCATGTTGAATTTGATGAAACCGAAGTGGATCAGTCAGAAGTTGAAATGCGGGCTAAGGAAGATAATCCATCTGAGACATTAGAAACACCCACAGATCAATCAGATATATCAAAAACTCCAGCCAGCCAGCCTGATCCCTCCACTGCCACATCCGCTGCTGCATCCAGACCTTCAAAACTACCCGAAGCCATTCACTCACCCACATCTCCTCTGTCTCCAAATTCAGCCAATGGGAAATCAAAATTTATGTCTGCCTTACGACATAACTTTAAAATCATGAAAGAAACTGTGAAGGAGAAGAATTTGAAAATGGGTGTGGGAAACAAACAACAGGGACAGTCAGCTCAGAGCCCTGGAACTATTGTGGACAATTCTCAGGCGTGTTACAGATGTAGAGTGGTAAGTTCTGACCTGGATGTTACTGTGTACTGACAGTAAAGTCTCCTTGAACCTCAAGACAAGGTTTTAATGATGATACTTAAAATCTCTTGAGTTGATGAATTTTTTTCCATTGAGTTTTGTTTTGCCTTTGAGCCTCAGTATCTGAGCTCCTGGACTTCAAGCATTATAAAACACATTACTTTCATAAACAAAACAAACAAAAACTCACAAAGAGAAGAAACCACTGTACCAATTCACATAAAATATTAATTAGATGTGGACAATAGACCTTCCTCGTACACCACTTCACCATGCCTACTGTAGATAGATCTTGGTGATTCATCCCAGTAAACTGGTTTTAAGGCCCACATGTTATAAACAAAAAATTATACTGTGCAAATCACAATAAGATCAAAAGGCTGATGATACATACAGTGTCCTTTGTGATCTGCAGTGTAAAGTTGGTGTGACAGGTGAGGTCTTACATTTGAGAACAAAAGATATAATACATGTATTTTATTTTTTCTGCAATATGACAAACAATATGACGACTGAAAACTTAATAAACTTTTTTATATGTAAATGGATGTTCAGCACATAAGTGTGATCACCATATCCTCACATTGTAGATTTTTTGTTTCTTTTAATCTAAACAAGTAAAAAGGACATAACATACAAGCCATGGGGATGAAGCAGGAATGCAGAAATGCAGTTTCTTGGTTGGGTAGTCCAGATCTATAGAACAACTGTGCATGTGCAATGTATGTTAAACATTCACATGTTCATGTGTCCACAAAGAATGATGTAGAAGTTGTGGCAAATGATCCATTCATACAGACTTGTCCTGTTTTTGAAGCATCAATACATGCACTGGACGGGTGTACCTATAGAGTGCTGAAGATTCAGGGCATCGAGGAATAGGGGCCTGAATATTTTGAAGGCTGTCTGACATGTTGGGAACTAAACATTCTTTAAAAAAAAAAAAAACATTCACATTTGTAATGGCCGGCTGTCTTGTCCAAAGCAGTGCTGGTCACTATCCCTTGTAGCTTTCAGATTTTGGACTGTGGCAGTGCTGAAGATTTTTCCTCTGTCGTTATATTTTTTGAGAGTAGTTGAGAAATATGATGTGGTTGATCTTTGCAGCTGGGTGATGACCTGTTCTCTGTGAAGGAGGATCTGAAGGCTGCTGAAGAAGAGTTGCATGCCAATAGGGAGATTGTCAGGCTACTGCAGAAAGAACTGGATGTGATGAGAGCAGATATGAATACAAGGTAATGGTAGGAGGCTGGGCTTAGAGAGGGGGGAGAGACAGGGAGTGTAGATTGGATTAAATGAAACACAAGGTAATGTTGGGGAATACGTGCATGTTTGTGTATATAATATATGTATATATATATTGGTGGTGGAGGGGGGATATAAAAATAAGATTCAATGAATTACAAAGGAATGTTTAGCAAATCACAAATGTGAGGAATGGGAAAGTATAAACAAGGTTAATATGGAATTATATGAGTACAAATTGTAATTTTTTATCAAATGTAAGGGGGTACAAACAGCTCATACAATATGATAATGGTAAAACAAATGGAAATGTGAATGTTTCAGGGTGAGAGAAATGAATGGGGTGAGAGTAAAGAAATCTATAGTCTTAAAAATCCATGCAGATCTCCTGTTACATGAAATTTTAGAGTCAAAGAAGACATGACTGGGATTTGCACCTTAGAAGAGCATAATTGTAATGCGGAAAGCCAAGTGGCAGTGATGTGAGCATATACATGATGATATTCATCATCAACCTCCAGAGAGGAAAGATTACTGAGTCCAGATATTCCATTGGTGACTCAAGGACACGATGTTAGGAATTGCTTGTGGAATCGCGAGGGCCTCTATGGCAAGTTAGTCCTCAAGAGTGATGTTTTTATTGGTATGGTAATGCACAGCTCAGTGATTCACACTCAGGACATAAAAATAAACCCTCTTGAAAAACTCTTAGATTTGTTTTCTGGAGATAACTGGAGTCAGCAATCTTTCCCTCCAGAGATAAAATAGTATTTACATTATACATTTGCATGCCATATTCTCACTTTTATACAGTACACAATGAAAGCCCACTGGACTCAGAATTGGATATGTTAAAAAAACATTAAAAGCTATATATGTCTGACGTGAAGGGTTAGCCTGTTGATGTTTATTTTTTTACAGGGCAGAATGTGAAGGAAAAGATGAGCAAGGAATCCGAGAGACACTCAGACTGAAAGACAAACACATTGTTGAACTGGAACACAGTCGAGCCACAATACTGGAAGAGAAAAGTATGCTAGCTCAGGAGCTGAGGTATGAAAATGTCTGAAACATTCTGTAATTAGTTTGGCAATGAGAAGGATGTCTCAGTGAACAAATTCATATTGATAGTGTAATATAACCGAAAATTGATAAACATTTTTATGTTCCTCATCAGATACATTGGACATTAGCTGAATATTTCAGATGGCTAGACTAATATTGTGGTAGACACAAAACAGGACTATTATCTTTCTTCAGAAATTGAAAGTGTCACATTCCTCTCTAGAAAATGTTGGCCTTTGATTTTTTTAAAAATATTTCCATTTTAATGTTAGTACCGCTATCAGTATCGCTACAGTTTGCCATTTATCAAAGGGAATAGGGATTTCCAAAGCTGAAAGATCCAACTTATTCTGTTAAAATAGTTTCACATAAGTGCAAAGAGAAAATACCGGAATATTGGAATCAATAACTTTATTACATAAAGGTAAATTATTGCTGAGGTACCTTCTGTGTACAACAAATTGACCTGCCTTTCAGGGTGCCCTGTGCAATGTAAAAGTTAATTAGTGCTGAGGTACCTTCTTTGTATAACAAACTGACCCTCCTTTCAATGTGCCTTGAAGGGTAATTAGTGTTGAGGTATCTTCTTTGTGTAACAAATTGACATGCCTCTCAATGTACTATGTACTATGTAAAAGTAAATTAGTGTTGAAGTACCTCCTTCAAAATGGACCCAATCATTAATTATAGTTCTCCCCAAGAAAGGCAATCTTCAGCTCTGCCAAAATTACAGAACTATCAGCCTTATCAGCCATGCAAGCAAGATCATGCTTAGAGTCATTCTTAACCGACTAAGACCCCAGGTGGAAGAACTCATTGCTGAAGAACAAGCAGGCTTTCGCAAAGGTAGGAGCACCACAGAGCAAATCTTCAATCTCCGTGTTCTCTGTGAGAAACACCTCCAGCACCAACAGAAATTGTATCATGTCTTTATTGACTTCAAAAAAGCCTTCGATAGAGTTTGGCACAATGCATTATGGGCCACTATGAAGAAATTCAACATGGGGAGAAGACTCACCAACACCATCCAGCAATTATACGTCAATGCCACAAGTGCTGTACTCGCCCACAACGTGATGGGGGAATGGTTCCACACTACTGTTGGAGTTCGCCAAGGCTGCCTCCTCTCCCCCTTCCTTTTTAGCATGTTCTTAGAGAGAATAATGATGGATGCACTGGAAGATCATGAAGGCACAGTTAGCATCGGAGGTAGAACCATCACAAATCTCCGATTTGCAGACGACATAGATGGGCTAGCTGGGAATGAAGAAGAACTTACAAGACTAGTCAATCACCTTGACAACACCTCAACAAGGTACGGAATGGAGATCAGCGCTGAAAAAACGAAAATGATGACATATGAGTATGGCACCTTCACGCACAACATCTCGGTTCAAGGAACTAAACTTGAAATGGTCAATCAATTCAAGTATTTAGGGGCTATCATCTCGGACAACGGATCGCGCGCGGAGGTCCTCGCAAGATCTGCACAAACCATGACCGCACCGGCAAAACTGCGACCAAAATGGAGGGATAAAAACATCACCATGAAGTACAAGATCCGACTCATGCATGCACTGGTACTGTCTATCTTTCTGCATGCATGTGAAACATGGACCCTCACTGCAGAGTTGCAAAGAAAGATTCAAGCAATTGAGATGAAATGCTATAGAAACATCCTCGGCATTGGATACCTGGACCATATTACCAACGAACGAGTCCGGCAGATCGTCCAACAACATATTGGCCCCCACGACGATCTACTCACCATGGTCAAGAAACGAAAGATGAAATGGTATGGCCACACAACAAGATCCAATGGCTTATCAAAGACCATCCTACAAGGAACCGTTAGGGGCAGCAGAAAGAGAGGCAGACAGAAGAAAAAATGGGCGGATAACATCTCAGAGTGGACAGGCAGGCCCTTTGCAGAGACCCAGGCCCTCACCCACGACAGAGAGAAATGGAGGAAGGAGGTGTACAGTGCATCAAGGCGGCGCCCCGACGACACCGCAAGGGGTTAAGGGAAACAACAACAACAACAAACCTTCTTCATGTAACAAACTGATGTGCATTTCAGTGTATCTTGTATTATGCTAGAGTAAATCAGTGCTGAGATACCTTCTTACTTTAACAGACTTACCTGCCTTTCAATTTGTCATGTTTGTGTTTCATTAAATGAGTTCCTAAGGGGGTGGACCTGTTCTATTAGACAATGTAATATGAAGTGATAGACAAATTGAAAGTAAAGGTGGGCTTTGTATTTGTTGATATGGTCTGTCCTGAATATAAGAACTTGATTTTTGTTCCCTCAGATTGGTGGATAATGAACTGAAAGACCTGCGCGATCAGATCTCCATGTTCCAGCAAACTCTAGTTGTCAAAGATGAGATCATCATCAGCTTGACCAATCAAAATCAAGAGCTCAAAAATAATAATAACCCAGGAATGGCTGGAAATGTGCCAGGCAGTGCCAACACATTTACTATTGATCCAGTCTCATTATCTGCACAAAAGAAGGAAATGGAAAGACTGAATGTAGGTAGAAATACTGTAATAATAATAGTTCGTCCATCAGGTATGATGATGACCTTAACAACACCAGAGGAATAAAGAACAGAAATTGTTGAGAATTTCAACACATGGACAATAAAGAGAACTAAAGGACACAGAGGACAGAATGGAAAGACTGTTCTTTCATGACTTATGGCTTCTCATGTGACTGATAAGTCCTATTTTTGCCCTGCAGACCCTTCCGCATAAATGACAAGAGTGCTCCGTTGGTTCAGTACCACTGGGCCTTTTCTTGCGCCGTTCTCTTTTTTTGATAGCCTGCTGGACTCTGTCAGCTTCCCATGCTTTGCTGCCTCTGGTAAGGGCCGCCCTCCAATTTGCACGATCAAGCGAGAGCTTTTCCCACTCACTCACATCAATGGCAAAGGCCTTCAGTGATTGCTTGAGAGTGTCTTTGTAACGTCTCTTTGGGGCCCCAACATTCCTCATTCCATTGGAGAGCTCAGAGAAGAAGATTTGCTTAGGGAGTCTGGAGTCGGGCATTCTGACAACATGTCCTGCCCAACGTAGCTGAATTTTTTTCAGGTGGCAGAAGATGCTCAATTCCTTGGCACGATTGAGGACCTCAGTGTCTGGAATTTTATCATGCCATTTGATCCTTAGGATCTTTCTAAGGCAGGCCAGATGAAAGTGATTTAGCTTTCTGGCATGCGATTGGTACACTGTCCAGGTTTCAGCCCCATAGAGTAGGGTGGGAAGAACCACAGCATTGTACACTTTCAGCTTAGTGTCTGTGCGAATGCCGGCAACATCCCATACTCTCTTTCGAAGCCTGCCAAATGCAGAGCTGGCTTTGCTGATTCTTGAGAGAATTTCAGTATCAACACGAGCCGCGGAAGACAGTGTACTGCCAAGATAGGTGAAGTTCTCCGACACCTTCAGAAGACTGTCATGGACTTTGATATTTGGGGTCACAGGATACTTGTCGTCTGGAGTAGGCTGATGGAGCACTTCCGTCTTCTTTGTGCTTATTGTGAGGCCAAAGTTGTCACAGGCACTAGAGAACTTATCAACACAGTTTTGCATGCTATCCTCATCGTGTGCCAGAAGTGCACAATCATCAGCAAATAGTAGGTCACAGACCTGAGTACTTTTGGTTTTGGTTTTTGCCTGAAGTCTCCTGAGGTTGAATAGACTGCCATCAGTTCGGTACTTGATGCTTACCCCTTGAGGAGGAGAGCTAAAGGCTTCTTGTAGCATTGCAGAGAACATGATGCTGAACAGAGTTGGGGCTAAGACACAACCCTGTTTTACCCCATTTGTGACAGCAAAGGGCTCTGAAACACTGCCGTTGCTTTTGACTACAGCTTGCATGCCATCATGAAACTGGCGCACTATTGTGATGAATTCGGGTGGACACCCAAACTTCGCCAAGATTTTCCAGAGGCCTTCACGACACACTGTGTCAAATGCTTTTGCGAGGTCAACAAATGTGATATACAGCGCTTTATTTTGTTCCATGCATTTTTCCTGAATCTGTCTGGCAGCAAAAATCATATCCGCCGTTCCCCTCTCTTTACGAAAGCCACATTGGCTCTCGGGAAGCAAGTCATTTGACGAGAGGTGATCAAGAAGGCGATTCAGAAGCATTCTTGCCAATATTTTGCCAGCAATTGAAAGTAGAGAGATTCCCCGATGGTTGTCACAGACTTGGCTGTCCCCTTTGTTTTTGTACAGATGGATGATTGAAGCATCTTTGAAGTCCTGTGGCAGCTTCCCTGCTTTCAACATATGATTGAACAACTCGGTCAACCTTTCAATAAGCTTTTCTCCACCGAAGGCATACACCTCAGCAGGGATTGAATCCACGCCTGGTGATTTGTTAAAGGACATCTGATTTGTGGCAGTTCGGGTCTCATTTGCTGTGAATGGCTTGGCAAGAGCTGCATTTATAGGAGTCTGAGGGAGGCGGTCAATGGACTCAGTATTTATATTTGATGGCCGATTTAGCACACCTCCGAAATGTTCTGCCCAACGCTGAATTATGGCATTCAATTCACCAATGCGTGTTGAACCATCTGACGCAAGAAGTGGCGTAGTGCCAGAGCGGGATGGTCCAAACACAGCTCGGAGGCTCTCAAAGAACTTTCTAGTGTTGTTTGTGTCGGCATATTTCTGAGTTTCTCTTACTCGCTCTTCAAGCCAGTCATTTTTCATTTTCCTCAGCTTCTTCTGGAGTACACCCTTACATGCACGCAGTGCATCAGCTTTTGCTGTGGAAGAGGGGTCACTGCAGTGAGCTTGGATGAGACTATTTTTTTCTTTGATGAGCACTTTGATTTCATTATCATTATCATTGAACCAGTCCTGGTGCTTGCGGACAGGAAAACCAACTGTGCTGCTGGCGCAAGAGTGTACAGTCGTATTTAGGTCAGTCCAGCTCTGTTCAATGTTCTCAGGGTCAAAAGTCACGCAATCCAATTTTGAGGAGAGTTCTGATGAGAGCTCGCTCTGTTTCTCAGCTGAGCAGAGTTTTGAAACATTTAGGCATTTAGGTGGCGCTTTCCCTTGAGGGCGTCTATTGCGCCTCAATGTTAGTCTGAGCTTGCAAACAATGAGTCTGTGGTCAGTTCCACACTCGGCACCACACATCGCCTTTGTTACAAGGACATCCTTTCTGTCAGTCTTCCTCACAATGACATAGTCTATGAGATGCCAATGCTTTGAGCGGGGATGCATCCATGACGTTCTGTTTCTCACGGGGAGACTAAAATTTGTGTTGGTAATGAACAGGCCAAATTCAGCGCACAAAGTAAGTAAGCGCAACCCATTGTTATTGCATGAACCAACTCCATGAGGGCCCAAAACATTTGGCCACGCTGAGATTTCGGAGCCAACCCTAGCATTGAAGTCCCCCAAGAGAATCAGCTTATCAGCTGCCGGGACAGAGCATATGACAGATTCTAGATCAGAATAGAACTTGTCTTTGGCTTCATCTGGGTTTGTCATGGTGGGCGCATATGCGCTAATGAGGGTGGCTGACTGGCTTTTCCCAACTGGGATCCTGAGTGTCATTAGCCTGTCATTTATTTCAATTGGCATGGACTGCAAGTTTCTGACAAGGTCATTTTTAATTGCAAACCCAACACCATGCTGTCTCGGTTCGACTGCACCCTTGCCTTTCCAGAAGAAGGTGTATCCACCACTGAGCTCTTTGAGTTGGCCACTATCAGGGAGTCTGGTCTCACTGAGTGCCACTATGTCCAGGTTGTACCTGCTGAGCTCAATGGCAATAAGTGCAGTGCGTCTTTCTGGGTTGTTTGAGTTGTCCTGTAGTGTGCGTATATTCCAGGCTCCTAGCCTGAGTAAGCTGAATTTCTTTTTGTTTCGACCGCAAAAAGGGATCCCCACTGGTCGCGGCATACCAGTCAGGGTGATGTGAAGTGGGCTTTCTTTAGGGCACCTTTTCTAGCCCCTTCCTCAGTTGAGGTGAGCAGTGCTATCCTTAAATAAGGCTGCTCAGCTACTGTGGGTGCTGCCTCCCCACGCCTCCACTTCAATCGACGATGAAGCGACCATAGCCCACAGCCACCAACGTGTAGGTCTGTGCTAACAGCTTCCAATCTATCCAAACCTGCTGCCACCGCACTCGCCCATCGCCGTTGGAATTTTGAGAGGAAAGAAGACGAGACAAAGATGAAAGAAGACGAGGTGAGTGTTAAGACTGGCGCAAAGAATTTGTTTTTAGTGAGAAAGAGCTGCGCAAACATCAGACTCACTCTCTCGCCTGGACACAACTTATCCAAGTGGCAAGACAGGGTCAAGACGACTGGAAATGTATCCAGGTGCAGGAGGATGCCAGAGGGACAGTCATATTGCCTGACCGGCTGCCTGTAGGCTACTCCACAGCCTCGCAGTCCCAACTGACTAGGGTGAAAGACCCAAACCAAAGAACACCAATACTGGTGGATGCTCTGTGTCACGATATCCAGGCCAGAGTGACGGTATATTGCCATCTGCCCTATCAATCAACCACTGGCCTGCTGCCGCCAGCTTCGAAGCTGCGTCCGGGAAGTTTGCTCAATTCTTCGTCTGTGATTTAGGCAAACAAGCCTATGACCACACCGCTACCGGGAGAAATACTGTATTACTGATAAAAAAATACATGTCTTGTTTTAAAGTTACGGAAATTTCTTTGTTTCTGTTGTATGAAGTCTATCCGTCTCCTTACTGTCCCAATTTGTCATAACTGCACTCTCTTAGGAGGTCCCACATGGATGAGTATCGCACTTTTCCCATTCATCAATCATCCATCTATCCTTTTGCCTGTCACTCATAGATTCGATTCATTGATTCCCCTAACTGTCGATCCTCATATGCAAAATACTGATTCCTGCATCTTTAATATAATTTGCTACTACTCACTTTTTCTATCATTCATTCATCCATTCATCACTCCACCCGTCTATCTAGCTATTACTCCTTCATTGTATCTATCCATATATCTAAGTATATATTCTAGATGTTCGCCCTGGATTCATTGTCCACTCCACCACACATTGTTTTGTTCATTTGTCCAATATTACTTTTGTATCCACTGCTGATTTTGTCTGTGTATTTATTCACCCAGCCACACATCTGCCAGATCAAGGTCAGATAAATCCACAGTTATCACTAGATTCAATAAACTTCATTCATATGTTCTGTCATTTGAATGAGTAAGGTTTTGCAATTGTTCATTATGTATCATAATTGTCTCAGCATTCAGTGAACCATTTTTCATGATTACTTTCAGAACCAATAGGATCAACTTTAACAAAAATAGCTTTTATTTTGTGTTTTGGTTCCATCTATTTTATTATGCAGAGGATTTTCAGTGCAAAAAGGTTACTGACACAGATGTAGGTAACCTAGATTGTGTCCTCATCTGGGGTTATTTAAGCCAGATACTGATCTATATTTTCACTATGTACATGTATTATACTGTCTGAGTGAGTACTTACTGTAGTGCTGTACATATTCAGCTTATGCATGGGACATTTTGACCATCAGCTGACCATGTTGTCTCTCTGTACATCTCAGAAAGTATGTTTTTGCAAATAAATTTGGTTTCATACGCACAAAGTTAATACTGCTATTTCGGTGCCCGGCATTCTAATATATGCAATGAACTGCTAAGTCTGGAACAGCATTGACAGACATCAGTGAAGTATGTCACAAATCTGAGAGTAGGGCAGATTTTTACACTGGCAAAGTGGAGAATAGGTAATTGGTAACCAGATTGCAAAGGCATATGTAGGTTTTCACACTTAACTGATCTTGTGCGTTTTGTGAATTGTTCCTCAGGCACACCAGATTGTATACTCTTAATCTTATGTGGCATATTCGGTTCACAACGGTATCAAATTTCACTTCTTCATGCCAAACTTTAGAAAGATCCATTCAGTAGTTTTCGAGTCAAATTGTAATTAGGGGTTTTCGTGTACTTTTATATGATAGATGGAGAGCTTTCTACCGGCTACCGCACCAGAGGTGCTCCCCGCAAACGCTACAAGGACACTCTAAAAAGGTCCCTGATCTCCTGCAATATTGATCCTAATCAATGGTCAGAACTTGCAGCTGACCGCGATACCTGGAGGAAAAAAACTAAACAGGCTACCGCCAAGCTCGAAAGTGACATACAAGCCAGAGCATCGGAACGAAGGATGCGGCGAAAGAGCCACATACCTAATCGAGATCAGACATTCCCCTGCAGCAGCTGTGGCAGAGTGTGCCTGTCCCGAATAGGACTCACTAATCACCAGCGTGCCTGCACCAGACGTGTCTCAACAAACCTTCCTTAAATCTTCGTGCTCGAAGTCAAACCAACAAAAAAAAATATGATAGATTATCTACGAATAATCTTAAAATTTTTACAGTGCATCCACTTCATTATCCTCGTACATTTTTTGCATATACTATCCTTGTGGGCCTGATCTGTTGTCTTTCTGTATGTTTTCCTGGCCCAAAGTTCTGTACATTTTTGTATTGTCTATACATCTGCCAGGACACTTGTAAAGCCTATGAGGTCCAGAACAAATTCCTGACCAAGGAGATTCTTGAGCTGAATGCTCTGAGACAGCATGATGAGACCAGGGAGAGGCTGCTCAAAATGTGAGTCTCTTTCTTCACTAGCTATGTTATAGAGTTCTTCCCCTACACTTTGTGCTGCCTGTTAAATGTACTAAAGATAAACTGGTGAAAAATGTTTCTGTGTGCACATGGTTAAAAATCCTCTATGGTGACTTTTATGAGAAATTCAAATTTATGTTGAATTTGTTAATTCTGGAACAAAACAATTTATTTATGCAGAGAAATGTATTTCTTCATTGTTTTATTTTGTAGACTTTTATTTTCAAGGTAGGTAATGTTTCTGTGTTGTTGTTTTTCTTTCACTTTCATTTTTTGGTTTCGTTTTCTTTGTTTCTTTATTTTATGATATTTATGGGTGTATTTTTTCGCAATTATCTTGCCTCTCTTCATGCTTTCTCCAGGACAGGAGTGAGTAGATAGGCAAAGAAAAATTGCCAGATAGGCTTCCTTCATTAATTATACAGTAGTGATCAGAGAAAATGAGGAAGAGATTGTGAGTCATTGATCAGTGCAGTTTCATTAATGGGGGAGCCAGGAACAATCTGCAGCATCATGTCAAAATTATACCTTTGTATTCAAGGAATACTTGATAATTGGAAACATTCATGATTTATGTTTTTCATCATTGACCAGGAATGTAGCCAAACTTGAAGCTCAGTACTATCAGACAAGGAGCAAATATCTGTACCTGCTCAATGAGAAGCAAGCAGAGCAATTGCCAGTCAGAGGTGAGTAGCTTGTGACTGAGTGGAAGAAGTGGACTTCAGTTAGTCTATCCAGTGCAACAAATTTATGAGCGGTACAGCACCCAAATGCCAGCCAGGCTGACAGTAATTATCAGCCTCCTAGAGCCAAAAGGATATAGGTCATAGAGAAAACCTCCATAAGAAAAGCTGATACCATTCTTTGCTAAAAAGCTGAAAACATTAAAGCTGTAGAGTGATCACTGAAATCCCCCCAGTTACCACAACTCTCTTCTTTATGGACAATATCCCAATTATGTATTAACCACAGGCAAGGACTACTATATGATATAGTAGTCCTTGACCACAGGTTATAATAGAGTTATCAAAGGCATTGTTTCACAGTTGTTCATTAATAAACCAGTTTGAAACTTGTTCTTATGCACTGGAATAAATTGGTTTAGTGGTGTGTGAAATGTAATTTGCAAAGCAGAGCAGAATGCAAAGGCAATAATTCCAACATTAATTGCAAATACAAATGTGGTCAGATTTAGTGCAGATCAAGAATCTTGTGTACTGTAGGCACAAGTTGTGGTGTCCCATTCATATTCGTCACTTATAAACCCCCTCGCAAGGTTAGAGTTAATAATTTGCACATTTAGCTGATTATTCCTCTGTCGCACCAACTGCATTCTCTTGTAAAGTCAGTCTGGTCTGCAGCGCTAAGCCATTTCACTTCTTCATGCCAATTTCAGCAAAATCCGTTGCGTAGTTTTCGAATCTATTGACAACAAAGGGTTTCCTTTTACTATATAAATGATCTTCACACTCACACACTTTTATTTAATAGATAAATGAACATGTGTTGTGGGGGGAGGGATGGGAGGAACTGTAGGGGCTTCTTACAAAATATTGGATGTTTGAAAGGTGTAAGGCCAGATGGCTCCAGGCTATCAATCCATCAATACATGCACTCATAATGTTATTGCCAAAAAGCTCTGATCTTTTTTAATACCCTAGGAGTTTTCAACCTGGGGGAGCCAAACAAACAATAAAATAAATATAAGGAAAATCTCTAAGGTGAACTGGAGTTCAAATATGGACACATTGCCGGTTAATATTCCACAGTGCCATGTACTACTGGACACAACATTTTGGGGTTTGTTTTTTTTTTAATACCTGTTTGTGTAAGTGAAAGCAAAAGTAGGGGCGAAGTGAAAGAGATTTGAAAATCTCTGCAGCGTGACTTGCGTGGGCTTTTCTCTGTTTGTCCCCTCTGTACTGAAGTTTTTCTTTATACATTTTCCAGTGTTGATATTTATTCTGTGCTGGGGGCTGATGGTGAGAGGGTTTGACCCAGTGTGGGAGAGTCAGGGCTAGGGATGGGGGCAAGGCCAACCAGTTTACACCTCATTAATACCTTGAAGATGTATTGGAAGAGCCTCGTTGCTGAAATGGCTGAAATGAAAAGTATTTGTCTGGCTTTTGGAAGTTGTTCTTAGTCAAGACACTCATTCGTTGTTGTTGCTGTTGTTTTTGTTTTTAATAAAATCAATGCATGTGATCTGCAGTTCACCGGAATTCTGTAATTGAAAGCGAAATCATGACTGTCTTTTTTTTTTCTTTATTCTATACATTATAGATAGGGAGGAAGGCGCGGCCAAAAAAAAAATAGCCATACTGAAAATGAGATCGCGTTCTGGTAAATTAGATTTTAGAGTAATGTCTTCGTACACTGCCGACAACTGGATGCTCATGCTAAATGGCAGTAACTCATTTTTCATGGAAAGTTCATACCGAAATTAAATTACGAAGACGTCTATTCTCTTTGGGGGCACAGTATGAGATGTGCTTCAATTTCGGGGGGGGGGGGGGGGGGGGAATGCCTAATTTATACTTGCATATATATCTGAAGCACAAGCGCTAGAATTGGGGGAAGGGAGGTCGTGCGTCCATGGAATGATTCGATCGTGAGTAGTAAAGAGAAGGCAATTTAACACTTTGTGGGACGAAGAACTGGGCATCACTGCATATCAGTGCTATTTATTGTCAGTTAAAGGTCACTGGTTCATGGCCGCGTAGAGATTGATCTGCACTACCTACGCGTAGAAAATATCAATGGATATGTCGTCTTAAAAACACCCAGACTATTTCACTGTCGATAAAATCTGTTGATACCTTAATTCGTCAGTGAGTGATGTTCGTGGCGTATGAGCCCAGCCAGCTTAGGCCTGATTGTTTACTGTCGGTTAGGTGGAAAACCCTATTTCAAGTTTAAGATGTTATCACGTCTATTTAAACTCTCTCTGCTTTGAACACTTTACATTTTCAAGGGTAGGTAATTATACTATTTACAGCTACGTTTAAAAAAAAATTAGAAACTTAACAGCTGAGATCAGTAATAATGAATACAATGTGGACATACCTAGAAGGATAAAACAATCTTAAGAATCCCATCTAAAAACTATAAAACTATAGGCCATAGATCCTTAGATTTGAGGTCTTTATTTTAGGAGGTTCGCTGCCCTTGGCATTTACACCTCACTTTACTTGTTTTATTATTTCTTGTTCTGGCGGGGGGGGGGGGGGGGTGAGATGATATGGATAAATTTTAATCTATTAATTTCAATTTTGCCCGGGCAGCGGCCTTTCGGCCTGCTCTTTACGATTTCCAACTGCCAAGGTATCTTTAACGTGCGCAACGTGCACACGGGCCCTCCGAATTTTTTCGTCCTTATCCGAGAAGACTAGGTACTCGATCCTACCCCCCAATAGGACCAGGGACTTGAAAATATGAGAAAAATCCAATTTCCAAGAACTACTCGATCCTACCCCCCAATAGGACCAGGGACTTGAAAATATGAGAAAAATCCACTTTCCAACATGCCTGCACTGCCCGGGTTTAGAACCCGGGACCCTTGGCTTGAGAGGCGAGCACCTTGCCTCTAGACCACCTTGTCCATAGGTGGAAGGCCATAGATCCTTCAACTATTTTGGACCTTTTGTCTGGAACCAGATACCCTTGAACATTCGTGGATCACCGAATCTTGAAAGCTTTAAGAAAAGCGTAAAACATCACCTTTTCCTCCGAAACTGTTAAATGTGTGTGAAACTGAGAGTGTGTATGGATGAGAGTGCGTGTTTTAGTATGAGATTTGGAAAGTGTATGCATGAATTATTGATGCAATGTACAGCGCATTGAGTAATAATTTTATTAGAAATGCGCTATAGAAATTCTTTTTATTATTATTATTATTATAAACACTTTCCCTTCCCACTAGAACTGCCTGGTCGCACAGACATGCATGCTGCACATGATTATTTTCTAGTTTATGACTTTATTACTCTTTTTTTATATAAGACAAGATTGACCTACCGGGCATTGCCCGGAATAAACAATGATGTGCTCCTTCTCTCTCTCTCTTTCTCATATAAAAGTAATAAACTACAGTCTTGCTTCAGAACTCATGCGCACCAGAACACTACGCACCAAACTAAACGAAAAATATCGGGCGGTGAAAAGGAATGAAAACACGCTAGGAGAAATTAAATGAACTATATTTAGTTTTATTTTTAGAAATTCGTTGCAATATTTAATCTGCAGTCAGATATCGTAAAAACCTAGTAATACTCGTTCTGTCTGAGCACAGAAAATATCCAGCCGTTTTTATACCTATAGAGCACAAAGTTTCAAAGTCTTCACTTATTATAATAGATTATTTAGGCGTGAAAATGATATTGTCGTTTCCTTCACTTAGATATGATTTTGGTTTATTAAGTTCGCCGTTGAATGCATCGGGTTACCTAGTTCACACACAAGTTACACAACTTTATAGGGACGGAGATAGAGCAGCAGATCTCAAATAAGAGTCCAGATGTCACCACCGAACGCCAGCTGTAAAGGGTATCAATAAATGATTTTGTGTTCAGATCCCATTGTTTACCCGCTGAGACCCAAGTCGTCTCAGAGCTAAGTCTGATGTTTTCCGTCTCCCCGTTTCAATTGTAGCATCCTGGAGTCAATATCTGTATCAAGAGTTGGGAGTTCAGTCTTGTCGTTGGTTGTTGTAGAGTGGAGTACATAAATATAGGCAACCCATATATCATTGCTGACTGTGTGTCATATCCTTTTAAAGTTTTTATATAAGATTTCTTGCCTTCATGCGAACTGTTTGGGATCTTTTATTTTCACTGGAGCTGTGGCAGAACATGTGGAAATAAATATACCTGACTTCAAGGAGTTGCTGAACATGTATATTATTTGAAAAGTAGCATTTATTATAGGTTGTTGCTAAGTACTTTTGTGTCCCTTTTTAAGATGCTCATAACACCAAATAGTTTTGTTCGAGCTGTTTTGGAGAGAATTAGTGGCAGTTCGCGTGTACATCGGTAATTTGTCGGTTTGTGTTTATTTTCTAGAAGGAAAAACTGAATAACTAGATGCAGCATCAACAAATTTAAAGTCAGGAAAAAAAAGGGGATAATATGTTGCTGTTTCGCGGATTCTACACTGACTGTGTCGGGCTGTGAGTGAGTATTATAATCTCTGAATGATCTGAGCGCCTCGTACATCAGCAGTATCTACTCATTCCATGTTCCCTTACACCGACCACCATTACCTTTAGTTTGAAAAAGTTACTGTATGACTAGTAAACAGCCTTTATCTGCAGGTTTTCCCGTTGCAAATTGCCAATGCTGCATAAGAGGATTCATATCAGTTCGTCCTGCTGTTACGTCAGTAAATATAAGCTTCAGTCTGAGAGACCGCAGGTTTATACATTGTAAAAATATTGGATTAACCAAGTAAGACCAATGGTCATAAAGCGGACAAAGGCTTAATACTTATATAGAATTTAAAGTCAGATGAATAAACTTAATATGCGGACTTACATTGTACTGATACTCTGCACGCGTTAAATAACCTATCTTATAAATTATTCACGCCATTATTGTATAGATCTAGCCTATTTTGGTGGTGGGGGGGGGGGAGGAGTGTCACGTGACAAACGCACGTGCTCCGCTAAAGTGTGTCTTTCGTCTCGGCTGAAAGAGAATGGAATTTAATCATTGTCTTCCAGGTGTGCGTTGTGGCAACGAAAAAGAAATGTACAATAAAGAATTTTGGGGGGTTTGTAAGCAGACAGTTGATGATTGTGTAACTTGCTGCATGCGTTTTCAAAGTACATGTATGTTTTTTGGGTAGATCCGTGACAGGGACGCAGGTGAGATAACGTTGGCTGGTTAGTTCTGGTGGTGTGTCAGTGAGTTCATGGTAGTGCCTCACGGGTTTGGCGGTACGAGGAATGTGATCCTGGCAGGTGTTTATGAGTGTCTATTACAGAACTATGGACTTGTGCCAGTGTTAGTGGTCGTGTCACATGAGCGTTTCCTCGTGTTCTTCGTTGGGTATAGGGACCAGAGAAAGAGTGTGACATCTCTCTCTCTCTCTCTCTCTCTCTCTCTCTCTCTCTCTCTCTCTCTCTCTCTCTCTCTCTCTATCTATCTATATATCTCTATCTCTCTCCCCTTTCCCCATCTCTCTCTTTGTTTTAGTATGTGTGTGTGTGTGTGTTATTTTTATAGTAATTAACGTTAAGCTAAAGTATAAACCCTTTGTTCTATGAAAGTCCTAACTGTGCTGCTTCCAATGAGTAATACATAACAATTAATGACTGGTTTTCATGTAACAGTCCGTGCAGGAATGTGAACTGTACCTCTTAATAAAAATGTTCAGAAACAGAGTGAGTGGCGGACACGATTACTTTACGGTACGCGGACGATTACTTTACGGTACCGTAGGTTCGTAACATGAAAATGTGGTCCTTGGTTTTTTGGGTTATATAAAAATGATTACTGTGAAAGTGCATATATGTGAGAGAGAGTGGGGGGAAGAGAGAGGGAGAGCTATTTATGGTCACTTGCCGAGAGAAAAAAAAAAAGACTCGCTATTTCTGCAATTAAATGGCAATTGTGATCACATATCCCAGCTTATCTAACCCTACAGCAAATGAACTACTAACTGAACAGACAAGACTTAAATTGGTCATGTGGTCTGTAAAGCTACCCTGGTAAAAGAATATTGTTTTTCAGATCTTGGAATCAGGATGGGTGCCACTAGAGGGACAGTTATGAGTGTACAAATTTTGATAGAGAAACAATGGTGCCCCCTCTTTCGTGAAACAGTTACCGCCTTTGGTATTCATGACGTCACTCTGGTGTTATTGGAGCGAGGAATTTGACAAGTGTATCGAATGTCATGGTTTTGGAATGTTTATCAGTATTGCCTGGAAAGTGTGGGTTAAGGCGGGTGAAAGCAGAGTTTCGTAACTCTTCCATTTTGTAAGTTAATTGATTTGGCAAAGCTACATTACTGTAGTGACCGGCTTATTTTCCAGCTAGGTGTAACTATTTCATTTCATGCAAATGAAAAATATGATCAGGTGGAACTTAATTATGAAGAAGGGGCATGGGTCGGTTTTGTTTCAGTATAAGGGATATCGATTAAAATAACGGGACTGGTGTGGGCGTTTTGTGTTGGGATGAAACAAAAAAAACGCAAGTGGAAAACTTGGTAGAGATAAAGTTAGTGTTGTTAGTTCCATGTAGTGGGTAGGAAAAGCGTTTGTGAGGCCTCTCTGGGATGTATGTGCACCCGAACTTGAAGATTCCTGTACTTTTTAACACGGATTCAGCAATGGCGAGGAACGTGCGTGTTTCAGTGTCTGAGGGTAAGTGACGCTTTCTAACAAATCAAGTGAAACATGACGTACAGTATGAATCAGAATTTGAGGGCTGTTTCCCTTTATCGACTGTCTGTAATCAGATGACTTAGTCGAACCGCCAGAAATTCAAACCTCCGCGCATTTCCCCAACACTAGATTTAATAATTTGTAGCAATTTGATAACTTAGCAGAACAGAACTAACAAGGACGTAAAATTTGCTTGCCTTGTATACAGAAAAATACCTTTTTTTTTTCTTTTGTCGTTTTTTAATTTCAAAACCCGACGTTGACCGGAAAAGCTACAGCAGTCAAAGTAGGTCACTGGCCAGTACCATGGCAGGATATTGTAACAATTCGGATTGAGGACACTTACAGATTAAGTGGCAATGTGTTGTTTTTGGGGGGTTTTTTTGGGCCCCCCCCCCCCCAACGCGGGGGCAACGCGGGATTAGAAAGTCTATGGTGGCATGTGGGGAAAACGGATGGGATTTTACAAGGAGCTTTATCTGCATACTCTCTCCCCCTTTCCCATTTAGAAAAGAAAATGCTCAGTTGGTTTGGACATTTTTCTAATTTTGAAGCCGATGCTATTTTCTCATTGCTGTTCTTCTTTTATTACTTATTTTTCAGTCTGAAACGTAATCAATACATACCTGAAATGTATTTCTTTTGCGCCTTTTGAAAAGCGTGCCCTGACTTTTTAATTAACATTAATATTTCATTAATAGCTCAGGGTTTAGCTTTAAGGCAATCTTGAAGTTCATTTTCTTGTAGCTAACACTTAAGTAGACCATAGTTTTGGTTATTCAAACATTGAAGTTTACACTAGAATCCAATTGTCGAGCTGTTACGTTTACAAGTCTCGAGTTTGTAGCCCCAAAAAACCAATCCGGTGTTTATTTTCCGACTTGGACTATAAAACCATTGGTGCGTTGTTGTAACTCAGATGACCCAGGTGACGTGGACAGGCCGGGTGTCAGAGCTGAAGTGGAGATAGGCATGTTGCCTACAACTTAGTCCAGGAAGTTGAGAATGAAATTGATTTTCTACTGCAGATTTTCTATGGGTTTTTGTTTTTTTTCAGATTATCTGGTGAATAGTTTAATTTGTTTGAGTAGGTCATCGTTGTCGGTGTTGTTTTTGTCAAGGCTGTTGGTGTTGTTGTTTGCTGCTATTGAAGATCGGTACTAGACAGCTCAATTAATCATATATCGACAGACGTATGGTTGGATGGACGGATGGGCCGACGGACGGGTGGACTGTTGGATGGATGGATGGTTGGGGGAGGAGGAGTGGATAGATGGATCAATGTATAAGTAGCAGATGTTGAAAACAAAAAAAGAAGCTTGTCTCAGCAGTGTGCAGACCCATGTTTTATTCAGAAGTTTTTATTGTAGGCTTTTTTTTTTTTTTAATTTGCCCGATTCAGTGTTTGTTCCAATAATGAATAATAATTTTAAAAAACGGTATCCCTTTATATAATCGGACGGACAAATGAAGGAAATCAATACAATAAACCAATAGTTTTTGGGATGGGCATTGACAGCTGGGAACATAACTCAAAGGCTTAACAATAAGTTCACACCTGTCCTATGGCAGATTGTCATGGTAATGGGGAGGGCTTATTACAATGCTGATAAGAACGGTTAAGTAACCAGAGTTCGGTGTCATTAGAAACAAGGGATTAGCAAGTCGTAGTATCGAAAGACTCATGCGTTTTGTGGACAGGAGGGGAAGAGAGATTGGGAACGGTGGGGGATGATCAGAATTGTATGATGAGAATTGGTCTGGAAAGATTCGAACCCCCGTATTTCCCTTTTGTTATTCCTCTTTCACGAGGTGTAGGGGCAATAGAGGTCAACTTACATTGGCAGAGGCGTACCTCTTGAGGTTTGGTAATTGCGCATGGGATGATCAGTATTGTTTTGTCAGTAACCCCCCCCCTCCCCCACCCTTCCCCAAACTGCTGTCAGTTTCTGTGTTCTTGACTGTGATTCACTGTGCTAGGTGTGAGTGCACAAAACTCATCACGAGACGAGTGAACAGCTGTTATGGGAGACATACTAGGCTACCGACGAATGACTGACAGTGGAAGAAGAGAGAGAGAGAGAAAAGTCCAGGAAAGGAGAGACATAGAAGGGAACTTCAGCTGCCCTATGGAATCACTTAACTCTTCACGTCTGTGTTGATCGTTATCAGCGTGATAAATAGATTTGGTACTTTTGGGTTTTATGGATTTCGGGAAGATAAGTGAGCGGGGGGGTGGGGGGGGCGCTTGTGCAGAAACCTCCTTTTCATTTCAGTGTCATCTCGGGTCTGTATGCAAACACTGACTATCTCGTGATAATTAGTAATAATAGCAGTAAAAACTAAAATGCGCATGGTACGTAGCGCCAGTGTACTGCAAGCAAATATTACCAGTCAGCCTTGCTGTGCAGAGTGATGGATTAGGTGACACCCTATCACGTGTATGTTAGTTTGGGTACCTGGCGTTGATGGTACTGTTATCTTTATTGGTTTGTGTACTCGGAGTGGACGAAACCTCTGGCCACCCGACAAAATGCACGAATTTGTCTTGTCAAGTGTTAGAAAACGCATCCTTATTCATTCTGGCTACGACTTTCAGCATGAATAAACCGCTGGAGAGGTCTAAGGGACAGTTTTAAATAGGAAGACCGGGTTTCTGCCTAGTCCAATTATATGACATAGTTGCGGTTTTAATTAGACTTCGGAAAACAAAAAATGCTTTATGCCGTGACTTACTGGATGTATGTATAGATGTAATATGAAGTTTTTTGCGAAGCACATTTCTTCGGGGATATATTTTTGTTATGATTTTCCGGTCTTCACATTTTGTGCCCTGAACTTTTCTGTGCTGCTAGGACTAGGGACAGGAACAAACTTAGTGTTGCTTGAACTTTCCTAGAAAAGATTGTGGATGTCACTAAATAAAGAGTGACTGTTTTCGCGAGAACACTATGATGCCAGAAGGTGACGCTTGGAACTGTCTAGACCGTAGCGAGCGTTTGATCATTAATTAATTTGTTCTCTCCATTGGTGATAAGGAAGTTTTTGTACAGCTATAATTTACTAGTGTTCTTGCCAGAATAAGAACGTTGACTGAAGCCATAGAAGTGTGTAACTTTCTGTACGCTTGCCACAAAAAAAAGTTTACTTTTGCTTTTTCTTTCTCTTACAAACAGTTTTGATTAACCTTTCACAATTTGGTAGCCCCCCCCCCCTACTGTGTTGTGGTGAACGCCATGTGCCATGTCATTTGTGAAGTGTGCTGGCATCATGTTATTCAATTTTAGAATGCTGCTAGATATTTGATTTGTTACGTGTGTCGTATTGTATTATATGCTAATTGGAATGACCGTAGAATCGAAGTCTAGATTTTCACGATTTCTATATGAAAATCAAGGATGCGACGGGGCCAGCGGTAAACAAAGTATTAATGTGACTGTATTTTATGTCAGTGCAGTTTGGTGGCCCTTTGGACATGGTGATCTATTATTTCTGTCGAAATTAATTATTGCCCAAACCTCTGTTTTAATTTTATGTGGACAAGTAAGGTTGGGGACTGCACTTTCGAAACCTCTGAAAAATGAGATGAGGCTATTTTGTTGTGAACTTACTGCCCTACTTTGACACTACCGTCATGTTTGATGTGAGTACACGAGCTCATCATGTGACGAGCGCACAGCTGTCCTGATAGATAGACATTATGAGGAATGAGTAGGTGTGGAGGAAGATAAAGAGAAATCCAGGAAGGGAGAGATGAAAAGAGGAACTTTACCGGCGTTAATGTATATGTTACTTAACTCGCCAGATCTGTGTTGATTATTATGACCTAAATTCAGTATTGGTTCTTACACATAAATGTGAATGATGACTTCTGTGAAGCGGAAAATGATGCGGTCACTGTGTATACACTGCGCGAATGTCGGTGAGGCTCGCGAGTCAGTGCTGACCTACCAGCTGAAAAATGCACAGACTGGGCAGATTATCAGTTCACGAGTAACACACAGGCGGAAAATATTCATGGTCTTCCCCCCTTCGTACAACGGAGTCTCCGAAACACGTAATAATGTTTTCTTTGTACATGTTTATGAACTAATTGTGTCCATGTTGTTTGTTGACTTCTTTTTACATATTAACTTTGTTTTTTCACAATGTTGACAAAGGCTGATGTGCCAAATATTCTGTTCTTGTGTCCGTCAATCAATCATTAAACTGTGATGTAGGTCTCTGAGTCCCAGGCACACAGATCGACCTAGATAATTCTTAAGATCTGTTTTTACATTAGTCAACCTCCACCCCCTTTCTCACTTCACAAAGGAATTATTTTCTGTGGACCCACAGCGCATTAAATTTTGTCCTTCCTTCGGGAGGCTAAGAAATTTTTTAGCATAATATTTACAAACCACATCTTAAAACTATATGCTCTTTTCGATAAAACTATTTTATACGGGCCTTTTCCCGCGAGATTTGTCATTGGTGAAATTTTTATTTATCAAATTCTGAGAAGCAAGCTGCAGCAAAGTACCCAAAAATGGTGAAGAGAGCAATGTGGCCATTGTCGTGCCGACGCTCTGTTAACCTCCTTCCCCGACTTTGACTACTGTCTCCTATAAGTATGCACAGCCTTGTCACTGTCAGTAGAGTTACATGTATATCTGCCCAGCATATCACTAATAATATTTGTTATTATTTAAATCCAACATAATCAATCTTCGCCTGATGCGGACAAATTTTCTGCGTCATTTCCATACTGTTCTCGATGAAAAAAAGATTCATATTAGATGTGAAAAGTCACAGAACCTAATTACCATATGGTTTACCTTGTAAACAAATCAATAGAATGATAGATAGGCTGACTTCAGAGCTTAATTTTACTTTGCCTACTTAAAAATATTGTGAAGGGGAAAATAAATAAACAAATAAATAAAACGTTTTCCTTTATCAGCACGTTCGGTTTACTGAAAAGATTGACCGCTTTGTAAATTATTTTGGTAGGGGTCTTGAAATAACGTGATAGGGAAGAAATACGATATAGTCTGCTTTTTGCATTGTTCCTCTTTGTAATGCTCATTTTCGACTAAGTTGGTGTTTCTCGCTTTGCCCATGGCTGAATTACTAAGTTAGTGCAGTTTGAAGGGGAGGGGGGAGTTAGAGTTTAGCATTACAATCATGATCATTAGAAACTGAACATGTGTTGCCTTGAAATCCGGAATACTAATAGCTGATACGGTATTACGCGTGTGAACATGTTGCATTTTGTCAAAACAAATGCACCGGTTTGGCTATGGCAGTAAGCAGTAAGTTGAAGTACTGCAGTACTGTTGTTGCTAGTTTTTTGTGGTTTATTTGTTTCATTTCAACACCTTGTCAGTCATTTCCCATTGTTGCCAGATTTTTGCTGGCGGTGTGATTTTTACGTAAATTCATTTTTGAGTACATGTACTTACAATGACAAGTAGACAGCAAAGTAAGTTGAGTTCAGTTATATATCAATACCATGTTTAACAGAAAATTAGAACATTCTGCATTTCAGTTTTGTATACATCTGGAAATTACCCTTTAGTCAAATTCATGTAAAACTAATGAATAACAGATTTGATACTGTAGCCCAGAAATCTCTTAAAATTAACTTAGTAGTGACTTGTTGTGTAATAAGACCCAAAACAGTGACATGAAAGGCCAAGATTTTGTTTTCAACAGAAATATGTCTGATGTCATTTTTTTTCAATTGATTGGTAAATACTTCTTACTTTACTTCCTAGCTGAATGCAAGAGATAAACAGGATAATTAGCATTGAATATGTTGTTGTTGTTGTTTTAATTTCCCTCAGATTACCACCTTTGTTTTCATAGATCTCAGACTAGTGAATACAAAAGTTCGAACAGTGACTAGTCAGAATCTTGTTTGTCACCATATCTGCACAATGTTTCTACTACTACTACTATTTCCTGTTGCACCCACTGGTGCTTAGGGCAGCAACAAAGGATCTCCAGCCCTGTCTGTCCTGGGCCATCTTTGCGAGAGTTCCCCATGAGTGATTGAAGGATTTCATCTCTGCCTCGATTGTTCTCCGCCAGGTTGCCTTGGGTCTGCCTCGCTTGCGCCGTCCCTCCGGTGTCCACTGAAGTGCTGTTTTGGTTATAGAATTTGCTTCCTTTCGCAGCACGTGTCCAAGCCATCTCCATCGTCTCTTCGTGATGATGTTGGCTATTTCTTCTTGCTTGCATCGCCTTAGTAGTTCCTGATTAGAAATCTTGTTTGGCCAAAAGATGCGGAGAATCCTACGAAGACATGTGGTGTGGAAGGAAGACAACTTGGCGAGGTCACCTTCTGTCATTCGCCAGCACTCTGATCCATACAGGAGTGTGGATAGGACACAGCTTTGGTACAGTCTGATCTTGGTGTTGATGCCGTATTGTGTCGATTTCCAGATGTTGCTCATACTTTGAAAGACAGCCCTTGCATTTCCCAGCCTACTTTGGATGTCCTCCTTTGTGCCACCCTCTGGTCTGATAATGCTACCAAGGTATTTAAATTTGTCCGTCGTGGTGAGGTTCTTGTCATCTACTTGCACTGGTGCTGGAGTTTCTACATTTAGGGTCATAATCTCTGTCTTCTTCTGGCTAATCCGAAGGCCTACTTTGCATCCAAAATTATGTAGTCTCTGCGTCTTATCTTGCATGTGTTGGTGACTGTGACAATAGCGCAAGGTCATCCGCAAAGTCCAAATCCTCTAGGTTGTCGAAGAGTGTCCATCTGATGCCTCTTGGTGCATCCTCTGTAGTTTTCCGCATAATCCAGTCGATTACGAGGTTAAACAAAATTGTTGACATCACACATCCTTGCCGTACACCAGTTTTCACTTCAAAGGATGCATCACTGTTTCCGACACTGCAACTGAAGTTCTTGTAAAAGCTTTTGATGAGTTCAACAAGCTTGCTGGGAATCCCATAGTGCCGAAGAATGCGCCATATACTCTCTCTGTGGATGCTGTCGAAGGCCTTTTCGAAGTCAACGAAGTTCACATAGAGCTGCCTTTGCCATTCTGAACACTGTTCTATGATGTTTCGGAGTGTGAAGATCTGGTCAATGCATCCTTTCCCCTTTCGGAATCCGGCCTGTTCCTTTCTCAGTGTCTTGTCCACAGCATCTGACATACGTTGCACAATGATCTTGGCAAGGATTTTGCTGGGTATAGAAAGGAGAGTGATACCACGCCAGTTGTTGCAATCGCTGAGTGCTCCTTTCTTGGGTATTTTCACTCTTCTGCCTTCATTCCAGCTCTTTGGTACTGCTTCTGCTTCCCAGATAGCTGTGAACAGTGGCTGAAGGATGGTGGCTGACTGATCCGGATCTGCTTTGAACAGTTCTGCAGTCAAGTTGTCTTTTCCTGGGGCTTTGCTGTTTTTTAGGCTCTTTATTGCTGCCACTATCTCTTCTTTCTTTGGTGGATCTATGTTGATGTCAAGGTCTTCAGCAGCATCTTGTATTATTATTCTATCTTCAGGTGGTGGCCGGTTTAGTAATTCCTGAAAGTGCTCTGTCCAGCGTGTATCCTGTTCTCGTTCTGTAGTCAGTAGTTTCCCATTCTTGTCTTTGATTGGAACACTTGGTCTTCCACCGTACTTGCCACAAATGCGCTTAGTGATCTTGTGGAGCTTACCCTGTTCTCCTCTTGCTGCTGCCTCCTCCGCATCTGCCGCTAGCTGTTCCATGGCTTCTCGTTTATCTTTCTTTACTAGTCTCTTCACTTTCTTATTTAACTCTGTGTAGCTATGTTGGTACCTCTCTTTCAGCCTTTCCGATTTCACTTGTAGGAGTTTCTTTTTCATGACTTTCCTCTCCTCGATCACATCCCATGTTCTTTGTTGGATCCACTCCTTGCTTTTCCCTTTCTCATTAAATCCAAGGCAGGCTACACTGCTCTCTGTGTACACTGTAGTTACTCTTTTCCACTCTGAATCGATTCCTCTTTCTTTAGGGTTGTTCTTATCAGACTCTCGTAGAGCCTGGAATCGGTTCTTGACTTGTATGTTGAAGGCATTTCTAACACTTGCATCTCTCAGTTTCTGAATATTAAGGTGTCTTTGCTTTGATGTCTTGATTCCGGTCTTGTTCAGTTTAATTTTGATAAGTGCTGCCACTAGATGGTGGTCGCTGGCTACGTCAGCTCCTCTTTTCACTTTCACATCTAGAAGGGATCGTCTCCACATACCGTTGATCATCAAATGGTCTATTTGGTTCTTGTCTCTTCCATTTGGAGAATTCCATGTGAGTTTGTGAATTTCTCTGTGTGTGAAAAGGGTCCCTCCGATGACTAAGTTGTTCAAGGCACAAAAATCCACAAGCCTTTCTCCATTGTCATTTTTTGTTCCAGTTCCATGTTTTCCCATTACTCTTTCATAATTTATATCATCTTTACCTACCTTAGCATTGAGGTCTCCCATGACAATGATGAGATCATGCCGTGGCGTCATGTCCATTTCCCCCTGGAGTTGTTCATAAAAGTCGTCTTTGTCTGTGTTGTCGTTTTCGTTGGTTGGTGCATAACATTGGATGACAGTGATGTTTGTGTGTCGTCCTTTTATCCTCATCCTCATCAGTCTGCTATTGACTGGTTTCCACTCCAACAAGCATTTGTCCAGTCCTTTCTTTAGGATGATGGCTACTCCTTCATGATGTTGGTCATCCTCTCTTCCAGAGTAGAGAACGGTTTCTCCAGTGGATGTTTTGATCCTTCCAGATCCAGTCCATCTGCTCTCACCTACACCCAGGATGTGTAGGTTGTAGCGCCTCATCTCTGATGTTACTTGTGCTAACTTACCCGATTCATACATTGTTCTAACATTCCAGTATCCAATCCTGGTCTTGGTTTTGGCGGTGTTCAGTTCCTCCTTCATCCTGCTAGCAGTTTCCTTTCGGCTTTCACTACTTGCATTCATACGAGTCGCGAGGTACTCAGAAGGTCCATCACATCCAGAACGTTGGTTTTTCCATGTTGCTGTTTCCGTAACGATTTTTGTTTCTCCAAGTAAGGTCACCCCAACAAGGATTTCAGGGTAGGGTTGTTAGCCCTACGCCCAACCCCCGAACCTGGAGGGCCGGTCTGTTCAATCTTGTCTGGTCCTTCCCCCATGACCTGTCTAGCTTGCTTAAAGCTATCAGGGGCACGAGGCCTCCGCTGGCTTAGCTCCTGGGATCACTGGGACACGCAAGCCACTTCTCCACGTCAAGGCATGAACAATTGGAGCAGGCACAATGTTTCTGCACAGCATTTACCGTAAGGCAGAAAAGAATGAATCAGGATCACAAAAGACAAACTTAGCAGACAAGGGAAAATCAGTTTATTCAAGTAATGCAAGTTTACCACAAGAAGAAAAGAAAAAAGAAGTTGAGGGAACAAATAAAAATATGTACATACTCTATATTGTCACTGGTCCCTGAAACTGTAGTATTTGGTTTTGGCTACTTTTCAGGAGAACTTAAAAACTGTTATATTTTAGTACCACTGGTCTAGTTACCATGAATTTTTGAAAATCTGCTATTCAATTATTTTTCTGCTTAGAAGTCCATAACCAAGTTCATTCAATGCAGCTATGTATGTAGCTGATGAAAATCCAGTTTTCAAATTTTGAAGCTACTACAGTCTTAGGAAACATTGACTATATATATAGGCCTACCCTAAGCAAATTCTACAAAAAAAGGGGACAAGGTGGTCTAGAGGCAAGGTGCTCGCCTCTCATGCCAAGGGTCCCGGGTTCTAAACCCGGGCAGTGCAGGCATGTTGGAAAGTGGATTTTTCTCATATTTTCAAGTCCCTGGTCCTATTGGGGGGTAGGATCGAGTAGTTCTTGGAAATTGGATTTTTCTCATATTTTCAAGTCCCTGGTCCTATTGGGGGGTAGGATCGAGTACCTAGTCTTCTCGGATAAGGACGAAAAAATTCGGAGGGCCCGTGTGCACGTTGCGCACGTTAAAGATACCTTGGCAGTTGGAAATTGTAAAGAGCAGGCCGAAAGGCCGCTGTCCGGGCAAAATTGAAATTAATAGATTAAAATTTATCCATATCATCTCTCCCCCCCCCCCCCCCCCCCCCCCCCCCGCCAGAACAAGAAATAATAAAACAAGTAAAGTGAGGTGTGAATGCCAAGGGCAGCGAACCTCCTAAAATAAAGACCTCAAATCAAATTCGATACAATTTTTCATCAGTCCCTAATTAATATCTATTGCAAAGCTGTGTAATCTGGTACATTTTCTGGATTTGTGTTGAACAGTTTCACACTGTCACAATGACTGGTTTATTTTTCCAGGTGGAGAAGAGAACAAATCCCAGGAGGTTGTCAACCAGCTGTTGCAGGAGGCACTGGAGACAGAGGCCAATGAAACGCAAGAAGATGTCAATAGACAAGCCTTTATGTCTTCTCAAGGGTAATTCTGCATGTATTTGTCTTTTGAACAAGCTGTTTTTGTCATTTTAATGGTAAATTCTGCATATGTCACTCACAGTGCTCCTACATGCTACACAGACGAAACTGTCATGTTATGTCAGAGATTTGTCTGCTCATCAAGAGTTGAGTTTTCATGTCTTATTTAGAGGCAGGCCTTCATATGTTAATACTGACATAAAGGTATTTTGTAAGCTCACCCACAGACAGGCTGTTGTGTCATATCGAAGCATTACTTCTGTCATATCAAAGGAAGTTATGCTTCAGCTTTTTAAATGGGAAATTTGACCTCTCTCTGTGAGATGAAGCTGAAGATAGTATTTTCATAACAACTCGCAACAAAATCATTAAGTATTACATGCAGTCATTGTCAGAATTTCTGAAAACTTAATGACCATTGGTCATTGTTTTATCTCAGGAGAGAGTATGACCATTATGGATTCCTCAAGTTTGGACATGAAGATGATGATGTGTTGGTTTCCCGAGCAAACATCCTACAGAGGCAGTCAGTGGAGATTGGGTACTATATTAGGGTGAGTCTGGTTTTCAAGAGTTAAAACAAGACACATACCCAATTTTTTTATCAGTAACCTGGTGATATTTTCATCTGTCTTTATTCTTTTCTTCACTCATGATGTGGCAGATCCCTTCATCCATGTTAATATCTGCTAAATGAGAATGTCCATCTGTTCTTGTTACACCAATCTGGCAGTTCTTCAGATTTCTGCCCATTGTTGATGTGCAATCCATTTATCCATCCATTCATCCAGCCATGGTTCCAGCTGTCTGTCCACCAGTTCATTCCTTTTTCCCATCCGTCTGTCTTGTTGTTGTTGTTTTTAGATTTATTGTCAGACAGGAAAGTATGTCTTTGATTGTTTGTCAAAATCATATTTTGTTGTGTATGTTATAATAATTTCTTTATAACTATCCCACACACAGGATGCTGAAGAAGAAACATCCAAAAGAATCAAGTGGGAAAACTTTATGGTAGGACAATCGCCTGATAAACCACTTATGCGTTCCCAGGATATCAAAACTCTGATTCGCTTAGGCATTCCTCATGAATTCCGAGAAAGAATATGGAAAGGGTAAGTGCCATGTGCGCAGTAAGAAACTAAAAAACGCCTTTTTTTGCAATGTTTAGAATTGCATCCAAGTCCTTAGAAGAGAAATATTTTTATTTCCACAGAGAAAAGATGTAATGTGCTATATTTCAGATACTAGTGTAATACCAGATAATTGCACTTATTATGGTTTTACTTGGTTAATAAAACAGAGAATGTCTGGTAATAAATGTTTTTAATTTTCAACATTTTTGGATAAGACTGGTTAAGTTGTTTACATCCAATCAAAGTACACTAAGCAGTCAGTTGATACAGGAAATAAATACACCAGCACATTTAGAGAAGATGGGAAGTGTTTTTGAATCTGAGGTTGTTTGTAGCTTATGAGACTATTCATAAATATGAACGAATCTTTTTTAGTTGCCCATAACTTTTTAAAATATTGATACAGAGCTTTTTGGGGGTCACAGCAGGAATATTTTCCTCATTTTATGTTTGTTTTCCTTAGCTGGCTATATATACTTATATATCTATTTATGAATCATTTTACAGGTGCATTGACCTCCTTGTCCGAAATAATAGAATAAAGCTTGGTGAAAAATATTACAAAGATTTGGAGGAGAGAGCAAACAATAACAAATCCAATCCAGCAATCAAACAGGTAAGTAATTTGTGTGAATAAACTTCCTCTGTTCAGTAAATCACAAACAATCATAGTGAATGAATCATATGCCCAGCTTAATAATATCTAGAACTTTGAGCACACATATGCGGAATTTGTTAATTATTGTCTAATGATTGATGTGATGTATCAGCTGTCAGCTCTTACAAATCTTAAAGTTAATGTACTTTAGCATGTTTTAAATGGGTCCTTAAAATAGCAAAGAAGCTGTCTTCAGCTGTATATCATGTGTTAATGGATTGTCGAACAGAGGCCATCCTAAGCATCTGTATGTGCCAAGTTGATCTTATGTTATTTTAACTGTTGAATTGGAAGTAACCAACAAGTAACTTTAAAAAATCAGAAGAAGATTTCCTTATTTTGTTATCTCCATTATATCATCTAGATTGAGCTTGACTTGCTACGCACTCTGCCAGACAACAGGTTTTTTGAAAAGATTGACTCACCAGGCATCCAAAAACTACGCAGAGTTCTGTTGTGTTACAGCATTCACAATCCCTGCATTGGTTATTGCCAGGTAGGTCTGCAGAAAATTCTATAATACTGTTTCAATTTTTTGCCTGTAGAAGGTTTTTTTTTTTACCAAAAGCTTTTATCATCTTGACCTTTCCTCTGTGTTTTATTGTACCGTTTCTGTAATATCTTTTATTCGAGGCTTTGCTACCAAAAACCTTTTTTTTGCCATATTTGGGCACTGCAGAAAATTCATAGGTTTGAATTTAAATAAGTTTTTCTTTAATTGTCTTGTTCCCTCTGTCAGTTCTATCTTAGGTCTGTCAATTACCATATCATTCATTACATCAAAATCAATTTGAAGAAGATGAAAAGAATACCGTCGGCAGTGAACAAATTAAATATGAATTTTCTTCCTTTTTTTCTTCCCAAGGGAATCAATCGCATTGCTGCCATAGCTCTACTGTTTTTGTGTGAAGAAGATGCATTCTGGTGCCTGGTTGCTATCACTGAGTATTTAATGCCTCAAGATTACTACACCACAACCCTTGCAGCGGCCCAGGCTGATCAGGTAGATCACTTGTTCACAACTGTGGTTCTCCTTTGTTTCCTCAATACAATTCTGGCTTGTGATGCACATAGAAAAGACAGTGATTTACCGGCACTGGAGTTTGAATTGAAGACATTGTGAAATAAACCAAAATAACCTACATCTGTTTGATGCAAAATTTTGATTCCAGTTTTAGAATTTAGAAGTTAAGAGGCTCAACCCCGTGTATTTTAGGCTTTCTTGACAGTTACAACTCCAGGTTTGTGTGACAGGAAATAGTTGGTCACATTATTCTGTTTAAACTGCGCGATATTTAAACTTGAAATTTGGCATGAATTGTGGTATAAGTATAGCCACTGAGAAATGTTTGAAAATAAGTTACTGTAAAATCCCTGTATGATATTTTACTTCGTTGGTTTGGATGGCTTTTTCGAGATGCTTTACATAGTATAAAGAAGTTATTGGGGGATTTGGTAGTTGTTGTTTTTTCAGATGTTAATGTTTGCATTAATGAAAGAAATGTAAAATATTAAGCAAAGTGAATTCTAGGACATCAGAAATTATTTTTTATAACTTAAGTAATTACATCTTTTGTGTGTTAATACGAGTCTGAAAAGCAACCCATAGCAAGTTATTAATGTTATGAGTTTCACCTCTGTTTGACTTTTTTTACATTTTATTGTTATGTGAGTCGATATTTCAGATTATCACCTTCATTTTTTTCCAACCCACAGAGAGTTCTGAAGGACTTGCTGCAGGAAAAGTGTCCAAAGATGCATTCCCACCTGGAGGTCAATGAAGTGGATTTGTCATTGTTCACCTTTAACTGGTTTCTGACAGTCTTTGTTGATGGGGTTCACCCAGAGCTCTTCCTGAGAGTATGGGATGTCTTTTTGTATGAGGGCAACAAGGTAAGGTTTTAACTGCCCATGTTTCTTGCTGTTTTTGCCAATGCAGATGGACGTCAATGTAGATTAAAAGATTGGAGGAAAATGACTTGTTTTCGAAGATTTCAGAATATAAGTCTGTACTAGAGTTGAAAGTGGGAGCTTATGGTCATTTTATAGGATCTGGTGGGTTATCAAATAAAAGCTCAAGGGTTTTTCAGTGGGTGAATCATTGAGAGTGAAGCACATCCAATATTTTTGTTTGTTTTGTGAATCTAAGTCGATGAGAGTTTTTAATCTAAAACATAATTTTAGTGTGAAATTTGGGCTGCGTTCGGTGAGATCATTCTTCTGATGTACTTGAGTACTTGTATTGCAGAACAATGCAGTATCGTCTATTTAGAAAGCAAATGTTTGATTTTATAAACTGGAAGGTTTTCAAGGGGCCCCTTTATAATTATTAGATACCTGAGCTGTCCTGATTGTTCATATATTGCCCACAGATTTCTGCCCTTATCTTTCGCCCTATATTTCATATTGCCTGACATACAGTTTAGTTAATGTGAGGATGGCATGATAAAATAAGCCAGAATTTGGGATTCTTTCACTGCCAAATTGGCTAGATCTGTTGTTTTTTATTTCTTTCATTTGATGTCTTCTACCAGGTGTTGTTCAGATTTGCGTTAGCGTTCTTGAAGTATGCAGAGGATGACATATTGAAACAGCCCAACAACCTGGCCATAAACAGATACATGAGGACAGTAGGAGCACAAATTACAGACGTCAAAAAGATTTACAATGTAAGTGATCATGGACAAAGGCAAAATGTTATGTGATATTAATTTCGGTGTCAGTTAAATGCAATATTTTAATCATGTCTTTCACTGCATTTGCAGGTGGTAAAGTCTTCAATATTGTACACAATTTTCTCCAAATCTCATCGAGAAAAGTATTTTAAATGAGATTCAGCAGCCAGATTAATTTTCTGTTTTCCACTCTTTTCTACAAGAATTCATTTTTAAGAATTTGCAAGAATTCATGTGTCTGGTTTTGATGTCTATTTCGTATCATTAACAGATTGCCTTCTCAGAGCTGAACCCATTCCCCATGAGGTCAATTAGTAGTAAGCGGCAGTTTCACTTACAGCAAGTAAAGGTAATAACTTCGCCAGTTTGTTGGTTTTCCAAGCAAACTTGCAGAAATTTTAACATGGAGGAAATATGGGAGGATAAAAAAACTTAAATTTCCTTTGCCACTCAGTGGAGTTAAGATATGGCAAAAACAAAACAAACAAAAAAACATGGAAATGGTTGAATGTTGCAAAGCTCTGTGTAAGAAACAATTAAAAAAATGTTTCAATACATCAGAAATGAGAAGTAGAAGCAACAACATAAGCTTTCAGTGTATGAGGACCTTTAGGCAAAGAAAAACTAGTGCAATTTAAGTAATAGAGCAGAGAATTCTGCATTATGTATGGTATCTCATAAAACTTTAACTGTTCCATTGGACCCCCTCTCCCCCTCCTCCTAACCTTCAGCATGATTATTTGGGCTGTATTTCTTATCTCCTTCTTTTATCAGTACAGTGGACCATCATATTTAATGACACTGCTAATAACGAGAACTTTGCCTATAGCGAGAACATTTTAAATCCCCGTTTTTTTCTACTATATAAGCTATACATTAAAATACTTGAATAACGGCAATCGATAATAAGAACACTTGTTATAGCGAGAGAATTAATCCTGAGTGCATACGGCAAATTGTGGGAGCGGCCGCAGTACAGCGTGTAGCGAGTCAGATATATACTGTTCTTTGTCTGTTACTGCACGCCCATCCGTCTAGTCACCTCTCACTCAGGCCAACAATGCTTTGTTTCCTTACTGACCACGTGTCATGACAGCGCATTACACTACCCCCCTCGCAATCAATAAATTTACATTTGCCCGCCTGCCCACCCGTCCAATTATGTCTTGCGTAGGCCTAGCAAGCGTTGTCTACTTGCTGACCATGTGCCGTGACAGCACTGTACACCATCACCCACACAGTCAATAAATTTATGCCCGCCCACCCGCCTAATCATCTCTTCAGATCTTGCTTATACCAAAGAAGCTTTGTTTTCTTACTGACCGCACACTATGCCACCACCCACGCAACCAAAAAAAAATTACCGGTAGTGATTTACGCGGATCAAAGACCGTGCACATCACAAGTAGTGACCAGAGAGTGCATGTGTCTGACGAAGCTACACGGTTGTAGCCTTCATGGCCAGCCCCATAGTTTGCCCCAGTGAGTGATGAGTCATCACTTTGAGCTGGCTGCGCGTAGTGTGCTGTCACAGCAAGTGGTCAATGTGGAGAGAAAGCTTACTAGGCCTACGCAAGAAATGGCCAGGTGGGGCCACAACTCGCAAGGCAATTATTACTGGCAGCACGGTCTTTGATCGTAATTGATCGCCGCGCGGCGTATGCTCATTGTCTACACCGGGCTTCCTGACCACATGCCTACACTCATCACAAACATGCGACCAATCTATTACTCGTCTGCCTCTAACTTTTGAACCTGTCTCTCTCGTAATTTGATCGAAACGCGGCTACCGTCAGCACATAAAGACGAAACAAAACAAACAAACAAAAAAGTACCAAGATCAAGGCCGAGATCTGCCGTCAGTTTGATATAACAGTAAATTATGTAGGCCTACGTTGATCGACAGAACATGCCAACAAGAGAGGTAACCATTATTTTTCATGGTTACCTCCCTTGTTAGCATGTCCTGCGCATAGTGGAGGTATTTTAACCCCTTGCCTTGCCTTTTTGGCGCTCTCCTGGAATAGCGAGACCTTTGGTATAACGAGACATTTTTGGTGGAACATGACCTCTCGTTATAACCAATTCCACTGTATTTGAATACAAACCATATTTTATTATTAGAAGCATGCTGTGTTCAAAGTTGAGATTTCATGCATACCATCATGACAATTTTTCATGTATCCAGTATCCACACCTCCTCCTTCATTGCCTTCAACTGTTTATGATAATTTCAGATTGAATTGGAGGAACTGGAGACTATTCGCAAGGATTTGCGGTCAAGCCATGAAGAAGAAGCTCGCACTCGAGAAAGACAAGGATACCTCAGTGAAGATGACTTAGACGATGATAGTCCTTGCGACTAGAACAAAGTTATGTTCATGACTAGAACAAAGTTATCTTCGCAAAAGGATAATAGTCATAATTTTGAAAAGTCATTTATTGCTGCTTTAAATATTTTAGTTGTGTATGTATGTGTTGAAATAATCTTCAGCTGTCTGTGGTTTGAAACTGTATTCTTTTTTTCGTCATTGTAAACATATTTTGATATCATAATGTTTGGATATGCAGTTATGAATATTGCGAGTTTATAAATCTGAAGGAGATGATGATTGTCCTTGTGAGGGAAAAAAAACATTGTTTTAGTACTGCCTATTGAAAGATTTCGCGCAGAGCTGTACATTACAGTGAAATTATTATGTCAGACCATCTTTATAAGGACTGTTTCTTGTGGATAAATTGTTTGTTTGTTCAGAGGTAGCTTCAGAGGAGTTCTAAATGATTTCAAATCTTGTTTGTACTTATAAATTTTATATATCCCTCTTGATAAACATGCCTATTACCTGTAGTTCATAAGACGGAAAGTTCAAAATCTCCGGCTTTAGAATTTTATTGTGGCACCACTCATGTGCAGGGGAAGGTTATATTAGTATTTGGACTATCCTGTAATTTGTTTTCCTACAGTGAAGTCTCTGCGTCTACTACTATGTGTGGTTGTTACGAGTTGGGTTATATGGAATTATTGGTGTTACGACTGCATTTAAAATATCGAGAGGTTTTTAGGAATTACTCTTCCATACCATGCCACATATACTAATAACAATTCGAATAAGTTTTATCAAGGACCTGCAGGGCCACAAATTTATTTACTTTAAAATCCCTAACAAATTTCGTCTAGCTCTTACATACTAAAAAGACAACATCAGCAGCATCAAATGAAAATTCAATAATATATCACTAGAAGTCTCCTCTAGATTCCTAAAAGATTATATCATTCTGACTCATTCACAATTTAATTATTACTTATCTAACTTTCAGATATAGTCTGCCTACTATCTAACGAATAATATCCTAATGTCTCAGACGACAATGTTAACTCAGTTATTTGTGCCTACCGCTTATAAAGGATCAAACTCGTCAAAACAAACTGACGTAGTTAAGTTAGATCTAGATCTACTCTAGGATGGGCTGGCAATCCCCAGCCTCATCCAGACACATCAATTTCAATTTACAAATGTGTATACCAGACATTCATGCTAGATCTAGTTGCAAGTTAAAATACATGGAAGTCTTGCATTCTTCGGTAGCACTCCTACTGGAAAATTAAGGTCAGCTTCACGTTCATTGTTGAATCAACAGGCAGACACTTACACTTGGTCCCTGATACGAGATCAGGGAGCCGGAGATAATAGCAGTGGATAATTTGTGGAAAGCATATGGTCTCATTCCATTGTCTATCATGGGCATAGACATGACTATAACAATCTTCTGATTCTCTCTGGCTGAATCACGCCGACTACCTGCACAGATGGATTAGATCTGCATGGAGTAGTGAAACATAGGAATGGCTCCGCTTATATACCGCGCGGCCATCTGCAAATCCCCAGCCAACTGCCCAAATTTGATTGGTGCATCCATTTCGAGCTCAGCTCGTAGTATTAATAGATTCTGCATGGAAATCGGTCACGGCCTTGCACTAGTAACAGCCAAGGTCAAATTAACATATCAAAACCCTTACTAAAGTCTCCAACCCTCTACGTTTTATGTACGAATTTACTCACCCCTTATTCGCCCCGTCTCTTCCCTGTTAGAATTCATTAAAATCACGGGGTCGAGAACTGCACCGTCACTGCTAACCCATCCATTTATTCTATCTTGCCCCACTTTCTTTCCATCTCTAAGAAAAAGCGTTACAAAAACAAACTGTCCACGAGAATAGTCCAAGGACATTTGCACTGGCTAAAGTCAACGAGACCATGAAATAAACACGCCGTGACCCAGCACGACACTTCTAGTCCTAACCCTGACAGTGGTCACTCACATTTATTGACTGCCATAAAACAGCAGAAAATTCTTTAGTAAACAGTGTTACATATAACTCTTGATTAGGTTTTTTTGTTGGGTGACAGATTTTTTTTAGATAAAATTACAGCAGTGGCTGTTTCTACTGACTTCTAAATTCAATACTCGGAAAGTGTGCATTGCATTTATTGTGGTGACAGCAAATTTAAGCTTTCCTGCTGTTTTTGTTGTTGTTATTCATGCACATCATTTCATGTCCAATATATTGAAGTTGTAACATGTATATTAACTATCTGTGATAAGATTTTATTGTAATGTTTTTACGCATCCATTTTATGTGCGCTTGTTCCAGTTATGCATCATTGTATGTTAATGGAAGAATTTTTTGGACTCATCAACTTTATGGTTATCTCTTCCAGATATCCTGGTCCCATTTTGCAGATTTCAACATTATAAAATGCATGAGGCAAAAGCACAGATTCCATAATATGTCGCTGGTGCCCAAGTCGAGAAAATCAAGCAGAATGATCGTTGGGGCACAAAAACAGAGTCTTTGATTTTTGGCAATTTAGATTATTATGTCCGCTGTCATGGTCTAAAAACAGACTGGTAAATTTTTAATCTGATCATCTGCGGTTTGCTGGGTTTTCTCACCTTGGTCGGCCTTGACAGATAACTGATTGCGTCATCACCTCATATTCATCACCTCATATATACACATCTGGTTTTACCTGTAAGAAACTATGTTGATAAAGTATACTGCAACATTGTATTAAAAGGCAAATTTTTATACAACTCTTAAGACAGTAAGTATCAGTACCTGGTTTGAAAAGAGCAAAAAGTGGTTGTAAATAATGCACTTATACCTGTAATAATAAATTTTTGAAATGCAAAATAACACAAAATCCCACTGTCCACATAAATACCTCTCTACCTCTTAAGTCGTCTCCTCTTTCAACCACTATTCAAATACGGTCAAGAGATATGTTCATATTGTCTCATGCAAATTATCTGTTAGTATATTTTGTATCAGTTTATGTAGAATCAGAGAACGGGAAACATTATTTTGGATCCAGTATATATGCACCCACGACATCTCTTCTCGAGTACAGTCAGATTCACTTTTCAGAGGTAACGTTCAGTAACATGTTCCCTGACATTCTGTGAGCTCTTTCAGTTAAACATTTGCCTAACTATGGGTGTCACTATAACTTTGCCTTTTCCTTCATGCCTTATTTCATCCAAGAAGCTTTCAGTGTCCAGTTGCTCTTGTTCTCTTAAAGATGATATTCAGTTTTTTTTTAATTAATTCAGACTGATCTTGTCCATAGGAAAAGATAAGAAAACTTCTTCCTTCTATAAACAATAACCAGACCATGATTTGGTGTTGTGACTTATTTACAAAGTTGTCGGGATATTAGTTTAGTGCATAAATAGGTGCATAAATTTTGAAAACCAGACTCCAAAAAAAATGGCTCTGGCAGGAATTTTATATGAGCCAATACTTTGCCTAAACTGTCTCTGCTGGAAATTTACACACCTAATTTATGAAGCAAGCATTTTATAATATTGTTTGGGAACTGAAGGTAAACGCAATAAAGTTTTTTAAGGGAAGAATAATTGATTTTGTCAAATTTCCATCCAGCAATTGACCTTGTTTGCCAGGCTGACATATTCATAAATATTTGCTGTTTTATGCTCATGTCAAAACAGCATGAAACCATTCATGTTGTTTTGTCACATGACAGCTCTTTCTCACGATGTCTGTTGCACTAGTTTTATTTTACCCTTTTCTTAAAAAAATTTAAAGAAAGGTATTGTCTCCTGAGGATATCAAAACACTTATTTCCTGAAATTAGCAGGGATGTGGACAAATTCTTTAATATGGAAGCAAAGTGTTTTAACCGTAGAACAGAGAGGATAGAAGCATCGTTATTGCTCCTGTACTCACCTACAAAATATATGATGCACAATAGGAAGTTTATATGAATTTGCCTATACTACGCCAGAAATATGTACAGTATGTTTGTTATTTTTGTATACCATTCATAAACATGCATCTTGCTGGGGAGATGTAATGATGTGTTAGGCATTATGACGGTAACCTAGATTTTCTTAAAATGGGTTTATCTAGGTTTGTAAAGAATTTAAATTCATAATCTATACACTCTCTCTTTTTGTCTTTTCATTTCTTTTTCATTGTCTATGCATTTTCACTTTCATACAGCACTACATCGTGTCAGTTTAGGGAATTCAATGATGTAGAATGCTTTATGACCCCAGCCAGCATCCCTACGTCAGTCTGACATAGATTTGTTACAGATTTCAGTGAGATTGTTGAGGTTACAGCAAAGATACTACAATTGATAAGATGAGAGAGCTAGTGCTTTTAGCGCGCACAGATTTGCACCGCCACCTAGTGGCAAATGTGAGGAATTCATGAAAAGTGCCATATGTTTCAAAGCCAAAGAGAGGAAATATTGAAATTTTGTTCACTGATCAGCTATCACTATAGGCCTTGATTGACGTCACTTATTGTGGAATTATAACATCAGTCACTGTGGGAAAACTCTGGCCATTCTTTCTTTTTTTTTTTAGTCGCAGTAGCACTGTCACAATTTTGCTTCATAAATTTATCATTATGTCAAGCATTCTTTTCATACTATGCGCCATGGGCCCCATCCCTGATCAGCACGCAAATTGTGTACAAGGTTTTTTTTAGAAGAAGAGTATCTCATCTTATCGTTTCTAGTATCTTTGGTTACGGATGCCACATTAGTGGATTTCCCGCATCAGACCAACAGATGTGTGATGTCATAACTGAAGGACCTACAGCAAAACCATGTCATTCCTACGAGCAAGCTGGAGGTCAGTTTCACATAGTCGGACTAATGCAGGCTTGCTGGCTTGGACAGTAACTTAGATTTCCTGCCATTATGAAAGTAGGTAGGTAATCATGGAAAACTACATCCTTGTCAAAAGTTTATTCACCAAGTGCTTGACTGTGTTTATGCTCAGGATTGTAAACAAACATTGTCCAGCTCCATAATGATTGTAACTGCCTTTTCTGCTTTCATTTTACTGACATTGCGGGCTGGGCAGATTTTCGAAGGCCTGAAATATTATGAAATCCAACTGTTAAAACACAAAGAAAGAAATCTGCGTGCTTTTGAACTGATAATAAATGTCATTTCAGCAGTAAAACAGTCTTGAATTTGATTTTCGAATTCCTTCAGAAAGAAAGTGTGAAATTAAAAGAGAGATTACCTCATGCATTGTAAATTGGAGAATACCAAATAATTTTCCTTGTAGATGTAAAATAGTGTTTATAATACTTACCTGTGTTGATACCTTAGAGATGAATGCACTGTTAATGTTGCTTTCCAAAATATATGTGTGGGCTGATGGTGTAGATGGCCTTAAGGATTTGAATGATATGAATATGAGTCTTTCATGGTGCTTCAGTTTGTTGAGCACAGTCGTATTTTTTATATACTATTAGGCGTTTTCTTGGTAATATTTGACTGACTATAATTATAATCAGCAGCATTCCATTCAGTTTGATAGGGTAGTTTACATGATACACAATGGAGATAAATTTTGAAGCATCTCTTCAGGGTAGTTACATATCCTCCTAGAAAATGCTACATTATTTAATATCAATACATGTTACACATATTTAAGGACCGAATATGATCATTGCAGTTTGTATGCTCAAGTATGTGTGCTCAGTCTGACCTGGTTTCTGAACAGAGGACAAATATTTCACATTTTTACCTTAGTGATATTGCCAGTCATAAAACAGCATACCTCAAATGAAAACCAATTCTGGGATGAGATCCAGCCATGGAAAGATATTTTTTCATCAGAATTGTAATTTAATTGACATCAATGTGGAAATAGGCAAAGACCCAATCAAAGCTATAGCAAGACCATGAGCCATTGGCTTGACAAATGTATGTGTTGAAATAATTATAGCTAAGATGACATAGTTGAAAGATTTATTCTCATTTTGACTGAGGTTAGTCTTAGTCTAAAACAGAGTATGGCCAACCAAGAAGAAATTAGCTCTCATTAAATCATACTGTTTTGTCAAATGTCAGTGCAAGGCGATAGTTTTGTGGAACATGGCCACTTTCATATTAACAAAATTCACATATATTTGAAAACAGAAAATATGTCATTGTTTAAAGATTTGCTAAGCTAGCAGGATAGTGCTTTACAGTTCTCCCAATGGAATTTCATTGAGACAAAATGTGATGTAACTGCTCAGTAAGCTCTTTTAGTGATTACTTATGACAGTGGTACAGATTAAATAACATTCCGAGTTCTATTACTTTTACATGTAGCCACCAGCAATCTTATAATTAAGCTGTTGTGCCCACTTGCAATAACTTGAATGATTCATAAAACCTAGCCCGCAAACACTGCAGAGACTGGAGAAATGTTGAAACTGGAATTCTCTTTAATCATCACAATCTTGGAAAAAAATAAAAATTCTAGGAATAAATTTCATTAGTCCATTGTTTTCAACAGTTGCAAGGTATTTCTTTTAAAATGCATTATTTCACTTGTGAGCTTGTCTTAGTTTTATGCTGTGCATAAATTGATCAGTATTTACTTTCTGTGTTGATGCCAGTGTTTCAGCTGCAGAACCTATGGGTTTTTCCAGCATTCTGGTCATGGATGTGAAAGATAATTTGATACACAAATATCCATAGCTTTGTGTGTCACTGAAATCCATGATATTCTTACTCTTCTTATATGTCTGTTATAGAATTTCCTATCCTGGATGTTGTTGTTTTCCATTGACCAGAACATTCTAGTTGTAAATTATGTACAGTTGCATTATTGCACTTTAAAATGACATACTTTACTTTCAGTAGCAAAGTCTGGTGATTTTTACTGTTTTAGTCCGATATTTAGCAGAGATGCCATTCTTCCACTTTTTCAGAGAATTCCACAATCTGTCTCTTTTTGTGCAAAAATTTGTTAGTTAACGTTAGCTGAAACATACACCAGCTGTATTCTCCTTGTGAATTCACCAAGCAAATATTAATTTCTCCCATTACAACATCTAATTTGAAATCCTTGCTGGCAAATTTTTGTAGTGTCAGTGCGAAAGAGGATACTATACCAATGCATACTGTGACCATTTTAAAGTGTCGTCATACCTTTTTGAATTGTACATATCATCTTGGAATATCATAGAATAACTTTTTTTTTTAATTTCATCATCGTGGGAATTGCAAGAAATCAAAATGTATGTGAAAAAGGCAACAAATTCATAATGAAGGATGTTCATTAGAAAGATGTTGCAGGATGAATGATGCCCCTTTTTACGGAAGAATGCTATAAACATCAAAAACAAAAGTTTACCGGGGTCGGGATTTCACATTACACACCAATTTATTCTTTGTTCTGTTTCTGTTTTGCAATCACCACAAGAAATATCACTCATACAAATATATGACCCAGATACAAAGATAGAATATCTCATTCCATAAAAGGGTGTTGAAAGTGAATCTAAACTAAATTGGGATAAACGGTCTGTTTCAGTAACATGGCAGAATGCTAGATAATGAAATCCCAATGTCTCATTCATTTTATAATTTTTGTATTCATGGAAATTGTTTGATTTGTTCTATGAGATATTAAGGACTAAGGGGGGATTTAAACTAAACTCGGAACATCACAGCTAGTTGCTGCCAGCAAAATGTACACAAAATGAAGCTGTCTGTGTCTGACCGTGTTTAGTATGATAGGGTCTTCCCGGATTTACTTAGAAATTATAGAAAATTGTGGTTGCACTTCTTCATTTCTTGCCTGCCAGCAGCTGACTGTTCCGTTCCTGGTTTAATATGATACACCTCCCCCACCCCCCACTCCCTCCCAAGATGAAAGAGAATGAAATTATGTGAGCTTATGTATAATTGCAAGTCACATTTCATATTTTGGATACCATAAGAATGTCACTCATGTTGATGAATTTACTCATGACTTTAGGTGTCCACTTGCCATGAACACGTTGATTAAAAGAGTGCAATAGATGTGCCCAACACAATGCTCAATCTTCACTTTTTTATGTATTGTTTTTGTGTAACTTAAGGTATGAATTATAATCATAGAGAAAGATCACTTCTGCCAAATCTCTGGGTTAACAAGAATTTGAAAGGGGCTGTTTGCCTCCTTGGAAAAGGCACAAAAATCGTTTTAAAGGGTAGGGGGGGGGGAGGGGGTTTGGGATAGACTTTGGGTATTCAGGTGTTAGGTGGGAGAGGATGAATAAATGAAAAGGATGACGGAATGGATGTAGTGTAGTTATGTGGGTAACTCACAATGGACCTGACGCGTAATTTCAGACTACTACTTAATTCCGGCTTTTAACTCTTTGTGTGCCATGAATTTTTTCCACGTTTACCGAGACAGAAAAGAAATAGTGGGGGAGACGAATGAAGATTAACTACAACAACATCTGTTAATAGAAAGCCGACTTTCTTTCTCCCCAAAAACAAAATAGCCTAGCATTCTTGTACGCCGATACATCGGTGATTGGCACAAACTTGACCATCGGAAGAACCGATATATCGGTGATTGGCACACATAGAGTTAAAAGGAGTTACTGATAAAAGGAACGCTTTTATCCGGTTACAATACTGGATATCTAAACAACAATCTACACCTACTACATGTACACATTTCTACCTCCATCCAGCAGTAAGGCAAAGTTAAGAGTTAATCACAGTTTTCATGCTATGAAAAAAAAACAACTCATTGAAGAATCAATGTGAATGAGCAAGGCATACTTCGCGTATAAACTTTTCTTTTCCTGTGCATGTCGCAACTGGTGATGACTGCCAATTTCTCAAGATCATTGTTGTCACGAGTGGAGTGAGCGATAGTTAATAATTACGGGGGGAAAGGAGGAGAGTAAAATTAACGCACGTAGACAAGTAAGTTAAGCGTGCATGTTGTGAGTGGTGGGGGGTCTGAATGAGGCGAAAGCGCTGTATTACTATCACTGCAAGTTAGAAGGTCCTACTGAACGGACGCTAGTAAGAGCCCAGCGGGCGAACATAAGGGGAGCAGTCGGAAGACGGATGAGAGTGTTTTTTCCAGTGATGACTGGTAGGTAGAACGTTGATTGATAATTATGATTGATGTATTATATTATATTCGTCTATTACCATGATGTAAATAAGTATATGTGAGGAATGTGGAAGTCCTTGATATTGGATAATATAGCAATGTGCGCCATGAGCGATAGATGAAAGTGAGTTCATGGATTTGTAGCACGAGTGAGTATTGTGTACCCCGATGGAGGTGTGTTACCGTAAGATGTTTGGTGAGTGAAAGTTGAACTATTGTGTGTACGCTTCATGGGTTGTAAGGAGAGGTGGAGTGAATAGAAATGGTAGGGTATTATACCAATGTAATGTTATTCTTGTAGGTGTCGGGGACGGGCTAAAGAGCCGCCTCAGTGAGCACGGGGGATAGGCCAGCATAGGGCCGGAGGCCACACATGGGCCAGAAGTGAGGCTGTCGGTGCAGGACAGTAGAGGCACATAAAGTCGTGGCAGTCAGGCCACGGACAGGGACGTAGAGATGAGCGTGAATGTGATAATGTACTATTGCCATGTTGATGGGCTAGTGAACTGATAATGTACTATTGCCATGTTGATGGGCTATTGAAATGATAATGTGTTATTGCCCTGCGGAAGTGCTAGTGGAATGCTAAGGGGTATGACAATAGGAAGGTGATATTGAGAGACTGCGGGGCCAGTGAATTATTAATGTGCTATTAAGACCCTGAGGGGAGAGGCTGAGGCCGAAGTGCCTTTAGGAAGTAACTACCGGGTTGTGGATCTGAGGGAAGAGTGCATGTGAGAATAAGGCCGTTGTACGGCAGTTAATTTCAATAATATAATGTATGTAATTGCGCTATTATCTGTATAATTATGTTTAATAAATGTGTGAGTCTGATGGGTTGTTCTGTTAAGTGTTAAACTTGTTCGTTCGGGATTGTTGTCCTGTCATAACTTATTACATCTCCCAGTCTGGGATTTGTGACAATTGTTTCGAATGACGATTCGCAATATCAAGTGCAACTTTAACAACAACCAAAAAAATGGGAGAAGGGGGGGGGGGGCTCTGTCATGTGCCTGTGATTGTGTGCGCGGTATGCCTGTTATCTCACTGGCAGTATCACCTGGACATCCAAATAGAAATTAAAAAAAACATTAGTCAATACAGAGTCATGTCACCATCTCTTACATTTGTTGCTTATCATTGGGGTATCACTGGCCCGATTTGGGCGTCTGTCTCTCTTTCTCTCTCTCTCTCTCCCTCTCTCCCTCTCTCTCTCTCTCTCCCTCTCTCTCTCTCTCTCTCTCTCTCTCTCTCTCTCTCTCTCTCTTCTCCATTCCTGTCCTCTTAAAAACACTCTGTCTCCCACCCCTTCCTTCTCTTTTTTTTTTTCTTGCTATTTTTATTGAAATATCTTATTATGCGTCACTAGAAACTCACTCCAGTGATGCACTGTCATATCTTAATCGAACGTCAATCCTATCCACTTGAACATTTGAAATTATGCTACCTTTTTTACCTTGTTGGACAGTCTGATAATACCCACCACTATCATAACAGTATTGAGGTAGTTCCTCTCAATTAGGGGTGAAACACACCCAAGGCTGGTTTGCTCGCCGCCCCTAGATTTTGCTTCACACTGGCATAGGAGGCACAGCCTGCTGCATTCCGTTGCGCAACGGTGTGGGCAGTGCCTATTTTGTCCGTGTGAAGCAAAATATTATGTGGACGGCAAGCCACCGATCTGACGCCTACACCGGCCGTGATCTGTTTCGCTCCTTAGCCTAGCGCTTATCATCACGATCCATTTGAAGAAGGTCGTATGATAACCAAATTTTCCGCACCGCGAGCGTAATTACGACAGAAAATCAACCAAGTCACGTGCTACTTTCTCAACAATCATTGGGGAAATTCGGTGTTTATTTTTACACATTCTAAATCCTATATTAAACAAGCTTTGTGGAATAGATTTCATACAATGTGGTTTCACTAGTAACGTGTTATTAAAACTACAAGACAGTTTTTCTACAGAGCACAGAATTGCCACGTCTGAGCTGCGAAAAGTAAGTGGGGTTGACACTTTAACCATCAGTGTTACTCGGATTATACAGCTATGTTCATTGCCGATGCTGCTTTAGTGTCATCCTTTGAGATTCATTAGTTCTGGTTTGACCATATCCTAAATTCAGAGTATCAGGAATCTGGGTTGTCAGAGATGAGTAATTGTGACATTTTAAGTTAAGTAACACGATTGTAGGCATTACCATAATGTCAAAAAACTAGTTCCTCGGTTTAATCCAGCCTTTGTCAATAAATTATAGTAAACACGATGTTCACTGGAGGCATTGTAGAATAACTGGTCTGTCTACTGTGTTTAAAATGAGTTTCTCAATTTAAATCCAGACTTAGTCACTTGCTGAAAGCTCGGGATATGGTCACCATTATGCTGTAACCACGGTGTTAATTTTAACAGTTTTGTATAATACGTTTTAGATATGTCTTAATTTTGCACACATAATAATGCATTTTTTAGATACGTTATTAATATTAAAGAAGCCTGTATAGTTTGGGTACAGTATCAATTTTACATACATATATATACATGTACACACGTTTTGGACACAGTGTTAAATTTACGCACGCGTACTTTTTAAACACAGTATGAATATATTTTAAATACAAATCTGTTTCAGACACATTATTAATTTATTTACATACAGTTTAGATGCACTACTGGATACAGCTTTTCATACACCGTATTAATTTTACACACATAAATACATTTTACATAGCTGAGACTCACTAATAATTTTACTTTTACATGTGTTTTAGACAAAGTATTATTTATACACTCTCAAGCATTTTGAATTTTATTGCCAGAGTGTGATGTCAGAATTTAAGAAGTAAAAACCAAAGAGACGCCATTGCTCTTTGTGTTGTCCGGCATTGCTTAAAAACCGACGTAGTTCGGAGTCATGCTGGCGTACTGAGTTGAGTAAAGTCATAATTCTAATCTGTGTACCAACCAGATCCTTTTCTCACAAGTGTAACTCTATCCGTAACCTAATTATAAACCCCTCCCAGCCAGCAACCCCACCAAAACCGAACGCGTAGGACTGACGTCAAGGAATGACATCTTTTCTAAAAATCACCAGACTTTGCTACTGAAAGTAAAATATGTCATTTTAAAGTGCAATAATGCAACTGTACATAATTTACAACTAGAATGTTCTGGACAATGGAAAACAACAACATTCAGGATAGGAAATTCTATAACAGACATATAAGAAGAGTAAGAATATCATGGATTTCAGTGACACACAAAGAGATGGATATTTGTGTATCAAATTATTTCTCCACGACTTCGTAAAAGAATTTTAAGACCTTTTTAACATTAGTAATATTAATAGTGTATGTAAACTATAAAATAATGTGACAGCGATGTCTTAATAATTTATCTTAATAAGATCTTTAATCATTATCTTTTTTTTTTATTTTTTTTTTTTTATATTTTAGTTTCTTTTATTTATTTATTTATTTATTCATTTGCTATTGCTGTTGGCTATGTGTATGTCCGTTTAAAAAAGCCACTGGTTTCCACATATTATTAAACTGAAATTATTTCAAATACATGTATAATGAAGTACAAAGGCTTATCATGTAAGCTCAAGCCCCTGTTTTTTTCAGGTAATTGATGTGATGATTATATCAATGATATTGCTGTTGTTGTTGTGATCATTGCTCCTGCATTTCATATAAGACGAAAATTTTAAAAAGAATCCCTTTTATCCATTTTCCAGTTTTGTTTAGGCACAAAGTCTACCCTGTTTAAGAGAAATATCCCCTATTTGATTCACAAACAAACGCAACCATAAAATATGGGCAAGATCAAGTCCTGTGAGTTCGCGTGTGACGATGGACTTGTCTACAGACCAGGCGAGAGTATCAGTGGCACCGTGACAATTGATGTGGAAGGAGACATGAAAGTGAACAGAATATTCGTCTCATGCCATGGCCAAGCAGTGACCAGGTGGCGAAGACCTTTTCAGAAAGTATATGAAGATGACGCTATGGGCAGAGAGGTCTATCTTAGGGAGTATATTTGTCTACTGAAAAGCGCGGATTGTAAGTATCATAGAAGCTTATATCTATCTATCTATCTATCTATCTATCTATCTATCTATCTATCTATCTATGCGCCTATCAGTCTGTCTGTCTCTTCGTTGGTTGGTCGGTCTGTCTGTCAGTTTGAATGTGTGTTTGTCACTCTTACTGATACAGTTTGTATTTCTGAACTAAAAACTAGTGCCAGCGGCCAGTCTTCTTCGAATGAAATTTATCATGTTTGAAGCCATGGACCTTATTCTAATATCTCAAAAATTAAACTGGCATTAGTTGAAAACAATTTGATTATCTACTCGGTATGAATTACAGTTACATTTAAGCTTATCAAACCCTTTCCTCTATGGCAAAAGAAATATCCTCGGGGAAAATGTGGCTGCAAATGTTTCGGTGACGCCTGCTATGCTTATAGCTTAAACTGCTGACAATGTATGCTTCCTTGCGTTCAATTTTGGCTCACCACAAGCGTGTCTTATTTTAATTGCTTACTTAGAAACCCACCATGCTTACTTGTCACTTGTTACTTTAACTGTTTCCTCAGCCATCTGCCCCACTTATTTGTCACAAACATGACATACTTTAATTGTTTCCTCAGACATCCACACCACACTTACTTGTCACAAACATGTACATGTCTTACTTTAACCATTTCCTCGGACATCTGCCAGACTTACTTGTCACAAGCATGTCCTACTTTAACTTTTTCCTCAGACACCTGCAGCTCTTTAGCTCTTCACAATGTCATGTTTCCCTATCACTACATTGTCAGTAACTCATAACACTGGCTCTCACGGCGGCAAACATTTTACTTTTGACCTCCTCAGCCCCGCATGTCTTGACTACAGGCAAACGTACATACAACTTCAAGTTTATTTTGCCAAGCCACGGACTTCCGTCTTCTTTCGAAGGTCACCGAGGTGCCATCGCCTACTGGCTGAGGTTCGAAGTGGAAAAACCCTTTCCAAGCCTTGATGATAAATATCATGCTTGTTTCACCGTTCTGGCTCATCTGGATGCCAACGAGCAAGTCTACAAGGTAAAGAAATGAACCACATATTGCGTCAAATTGTTATCAATAAATTTCGACCAAGGCCAAGGAGTAGGCCTATGTTTCGTAGCCTATGGGAAAGCATGGGCAATTTAAACCAGTGATTGGGTTGTTGTTGTTGCTGTTGCTGTTGTTGTTGTTGCAGTTGTTGTTGGTGTTGTTGTTGTCCTTCTCCTTCTTCTTCTTCTTAAGTTGTCATAATTATTATTATGGGACCGAGGCAACGGGGCGAAACTACGAAAACTCTCCACTGATTAAGTCATCGATCTGAAGGCAAATGGAAAACAAAGAAAGATGACAGTAAGGGTGGAACACGCTGTAGATTTGATCCTGGCTATCTGAGCCCTGTAGCCAAAATACTCACGATAGAATTTTTGATACCAATGTGTGACTTATTTCAAAAATAATTATTGTACTCATAATAATATGACCAGCGATACGGTTGTCAAGGCCAATATGCTAAACCTAATCATAATCTCAACCCTGAAAATCTCAGGAAATTTCTATGTGCAATCAAAACTCATTATTTTTGTTTTTCTAAATTCCCATAGTGCAAATAGTTACCCTGTACAGATTTTGGCGCCCCCAATCAGTTATCGACCCTCACATGGTCCTTCTATCTCTCTCCCTTCAGCGGAGCCCGCAGAGCAAAATTCAGAAGACTATCTCCAAAGCCCTGGGGTTCGGCAATGCTGGTACCTTGACTCTGTCAGCGTCCCTGGATAGAACTGGATATTGTCCTGGAGAAAAGGTGAGAAAACTGTACAGTGAGGGTTAGGTCGGAAATGGTATTTGGTGGAGAACTGGGCAGGATTTAAGGCAAGGGGCTATTCATAAAGTAGGTAGACTCTCGGGGGGTTGGGCGGTGGGGGAGTGCAGAGAAGGGATGTACAAAAAGCCTGCATGGGGCCAGGCGGGGAGGGGGATGGGGGGGGGGGGGTTCATGGGAGCCTGGGGACTCTTTTCGGTTATGTCAATGAATTGAATGTTTCATTTTATTTACCTTTTTTTTTTATTGTTGTTGTTCGGAAAATTAGCTGTTTGATGAAATAAAAATTGTGTTTAGAATGAAACAGTCGAACAGTACACGCAGACCGCCACTTAAATTCGCGAACATCAAGCACATTCACGGGTCTACTGACCGTACTGTCGTTGTACAAGGGGAGTAGGTGGTTGGGGCCAAACGTATGAAAAACGTACATGAAAGGATGAAGGGTAGGGGTGGAGGGTCAAAACTCGCCAAAATCGAGCATAATTCTTATGTTCTTCATGGGTGGCTCTCTCAGGGTTTTAAAATGGAGGCTACTTAGCTCTCGAAACTTCTGCGTTCGAAGTGGCTCGAAAAGAATCGTCCCTGAAAAATGTGGGTCCCCATAAAATTTACTGGTTTCTTCGCCTCTTCATGAAGTACATTGATTTTTAACTTAATTCTCCACCTTAAGAATACATAATTTTACTTTACCTTGAATGGGGCCTCTCGTAGCCTACATATCAGAGAAGGGAAAACAGTTTACATATGGCTCTTAAATGAAGTTTACTAAGTTGAAATGGATTGGAGAAAATCTGCGCAGAGGAGTATAGGCAAAAGGTATGGTAGTCAAGTAAGTATGAGGCTTGGGTAAACATCGATTGATTGATTATATTTCCTCATCGAGTGATCAGTACCTGTACAGTTGTGTATGGGATTGGTGGCTGCTGATTGACTGACTGATTTATGATTGCATGCGTACACGTAGATATATGACTGAGTTACTGATGCGTGGATAATTGGATGCTTCCTTGAGCAGTTGCCCAGGGGCCCTTAGGTTTAGGGCCCCCCAGGCATGCACATTTCTGAGCAGTTGCGTGGGGATGGGGGTGGGCCACAGCCTGTTGCTTTGCCCAGGGGCCTATAATGCAATGATATTAAGATGGCCATGACTGCGCAGGTTTAAGTCGGAGTAAGCGACTGCTAGGCCGATTACTAGTTGGTTTGTTGATTAACGAGTGGTTGGCTGAAATCCTGTTGTTGTTGTTGTTTTGTTTTTTTTTTGGTGGCTTTGTGTATATCCGACTGAGTGGCTGATTGTTTTGTTGGTTGGACTGACTGATTTTCTGGTTTAGTGACTGGGCAAATGAAAACACTGAATGGTTTGATGGGCTGGTAAGCTGACACGTTCGTGAAATTGAACAAGGACGTGTGTAATGTCGGTATACATGAAGCACTCACTTCTATAAGCTTATTATGCAATGGCAGATTTCGATAAATCTGGAGGCAAAGAACGAGAGCAGTAAAGATCTTGGTTACGTGAAGGCGACACTGGTACAGCACGTAGAGTACCAAGCTGGTTCTGAGACTGATTCCACCACCAGGCCCATTGCTTCAGTGCAAGGCGCCAAGCTGGGTAAGGTGTCTGCGTCTCTCTCTCTCTCTCTCTCTTTATCTATCTATCTATCTATCTATCTATCTATCTATCTATCTATCCATCCATCCATCCATCCATCCATCCATCCATCCATCCATCCATCCATCCATCCATCCATCCATCCATCTATCTATCTGTCTGTCTGTCTGTCTGTCTGTCTGCCTGCCTGCCTGCCTGTCTGTCTGTATGCATGCATGTATGTATGTATGTATGTATGTATGTATGTATGTATGTATGGCTCCGCTGGATGGCTTCACCATACACTGACGTATGCATCCCGAACCCGTGTCAGGCGTACATGGACGACGTGTCGATGACTGCAACCACAGAACATGACATGAAAGCAATGATCACAAAAAGTGAACAATTTATGAACTTTACCGCAATGGAAATTAAGCACAAGAAGTGCGCTGTCCTACATGGACAAAGAACTGGGAACAACTGGTCTAAAAACGATAATACATCAAAAGTGACATTTGAAATTCAGAACGATAAGATTCCTATGTTTGGGAGAGATAAAAAATATACTTACTTAGGTCATGACCTCAACTTAAGCGGAACCTCCCTAAAAGAGCAAATGAAAAAGGCAACAGATAATTTTGAAAATGTTTTAACTAAGATTGAAAACTCAGTCTTACCTTTGGCATACAAAATTGAAGCTGTTAATTCTATGGCTATTTCTAAACTAATCTTTTATTTCAATAACCTATCAATCCCAGATACTGTTTTGCAACACCTAGAGGATTGTATTATCAATTTTGTAAGAAATGTACTAGGACTTAATCAGTCATCGACCCGTTCTTTTGTCTTTGTCCCTTTGAAGACGGGTGGACTGGGAATATTGAAACCATCCACAATGTATTATGTTAAAAGAGTCACCTTTTTACTATCTATGCTCAATTGTGACGACGAGCAGGTTCGAAAGACAGCGCGCAACGCGCTTCATTTACACATGTCAAAGCGAAAAGTTAAAGAGGTACAAGATAGGACGCAACATCATTTTGGTGGCTTCGAGTTGACAGAGAAAAATATACTGAAAAAGGAAAGCAAAGTTAACTGGGGGGCTTCCGACTTTGTCGAAATGAATAGATTGTGTACAAAATTGAAATCTTCTTTAAATTTTGATGCAGAGAATGATCTTTTCACTTTGTCAATGTACGATAGCAACAATACTTTAATGTCCACCACCAATGTACACACGCTATCAAAATATTTCAAACAACAAAGAATGAAAGAAGATATTGATTATTGGCGTAACTTGGAACAACAGGGTCAAATTTTTAACAGTGTCATGAAATGCATGCATTCATCATCCAGTGCTGTTCTGAAAAACTCAAGTGTGAATGACAATATCATAAAATTTACAATGAAGGGGAGATTACAACTTCTTGAAACAAATGTTAACATGAATAAATATTACCCCGAGGCATTCCCTCGATCATGTTCCCTTTGCAACCATCCATATGACACAAACTCACATATTCTCAATGGATGTCAACAATTTAAAGGAATGTACTCAGAAAGGCATGACAGAATTGTAAATTATTTGTATGAACACATCTCCAATAAATTAGCCAGTGATATTTGTGTAGTGACAACCAACAAATGTGTTCAGGTGGACGAAAACATCCCCAACAAGCCTGACATACTCATATTAGATGAAAAGAACAAAGATGCTTTTATTGTAGAAATTGCTGTTCCATTTGACAAATTCATCGATTTATGTTTTCATGAAAAGTTTTTGAAATATCTATCACTGCATAATAATATGAATGACAAGGGCTATCACTGTAGAATCATTGTTATTATCGTGGGAGCATTGGGGACTGTTCATAACAAAGCCGCATCAGGGTTAAAAATGCTAGGTTTCAGCAATAGGCAGTCAACTAGCATGTGCAAGTTTATCAGCATTAGCGCAATTATAGGTTCGCAAAGAGTATGGAAAAGAAGGTATAATTTAATCTGATTGAAATAACGTACAAAATGTAATGTCTATTGTACGGAATATATTGGTGTGTTGTACAGCTGAAGATGGTTGAATATGTGATTATGTAAATGGATGTATTCATTGCATGTAAAAATCATATAGTCAATAAAGTTCTTGAAATATGTATGTATGTATGTATGTATGTATGTATGTATGTATGTATGTATGTATGTATGTATGTATGTATGTATGTATGTATGTATGTATGTATGTATGTGTCTGCCTGCCTGTCTGTCTGTCTGTCTGTCTACTTATCTAATATCTATCTACCTATCTACTTATCTAATATCTATCTACCTATCTATCTATCTATCTATCTATCTATCTATCTATCTATCTATCTATCTATCTATCTATCTATCTATCTATCTATCTATCTATCTATCTATCTATCTATCTATCTATCTATCTATTTGTCTGTCTGTCTGTCTGTCCACATGCCCATCTTTCTCTAAGACACCCCTCTCCCCAAACCTCCTTTCCCCAACAAATACACTGCCTTGATGGCAGTTCAGCTTTATACATTTTAATCATAACTTATCATCTGTCAGCTGGCACAGATTTAATGCATGTAAAGTGAATTTAGTCATGCTTTGAAAATTTCATATTGGTGAGAATAGATGGGTAGGTGGGGGGGGGGGGGGAGGTGGGGGGCACTAAATTTGGCGGGTTTCATATTTTGTCTCTTTTTGTGTTTTCACAGGCAAAAACCAGACGTGTGTTTGGGATAAACAGTTGCTGGACATAGATGCTATTCCCCCCAGTACAAAGAAACTGACCTGCCAAATAATACAGGTGAGTGGTGGTCATTGTGAGCTGACTGACGATCTGATTACATGATATACAGACTTTGACTGTGGAAAACAAGGAGAAAGACATGCACCCGCACAGTCAGTGATGACTGATTTAACAGAGAACTGGCTTAACGACTTCTTCACTACACCTGGTTGTTGGCGGTCTGACTGACTGACCTACTCACTCACTCACTTACTTCCTCGTTCATTCACTCATTAACTCAGCCACTTCCTCACTCACTCATTTACTCACACACTCACCCATTCATGCACTCACTCACTCATTTATTCACTCACTCACTTTCTACCATTTGAAATCCAAAAGGTCTCAGAAGCTTCAGACTATACACCCTCTATACATTAGATCTATTGGTCACGCACATCCACATGTACACATATCTTGCAAACCTAGAAGAAATGTGTGTTATTTGTAACGTCCTGTTACTGAAATCGTTGGCTAGACCTGAGTTTGGGACTCAAGAACATGTATTAAACCACGGATACCTTTTAAAGCATGTTCGGCATTTTCGTCCAGAACTTTTTTGCATATGATCGTTATGACCAAAAGTGCGATTTTTTTTTGATTTTTTTTTTGCCTTTTAAAAAAAAAATATATTGGCCACTTTTTAAAAAAACGTTAATGCACTTTACAGGTTTCATATCACGTGATCGTTGCTGTGGAAGTTCCAATGGGCACTGACCTGGAATTGAAACTTTCTATCAAAATTTGCACCGCCCCATTGGGCGTGTCCATTCCAGTTCAGGCACGCTCTGTTGGCAATGGCAAGTTCCAAGTAGACAAATCCAGAACTTTGACATATGTCCAGTGTCGAGCCGGTTTACAGGTAAGTCTAACTAGGGCGAATTTTGCTATTAAAATCATCTAAAATATGGAGTAAGCTGCAAAAAGTAGTAGCAAAATTGTTATTTCTTGCATTTCAAGAGTACAAATTAATTACATGCAAAGCAGTACTTCTGAATTCAACGCGAACAACCCAATGCCGAACAATCTCTTCAGATACCCACCGTTTGGTGCTAACAGGCTTTACCTATATTTTTCCTTCCTCCTTTTTTTTTCAGGAGCAAAAAATATGGAATTACCATGCTGATAAACTTTTCTGGGATTGCTCGGTGAAAGTAGTAATTCATATATGTTAACGAGATTTACAGTAACCACTTGCATTCCTTTTCGTTTTCGAATGGGCTTTAAAAACTGCTGAAAGAAAATTACAATGGCGGACATGGATGAATATTTAAATTCCTAGACACAAGCTCTGGGCATATGAGCATACATGCCACACACAGGTAATGCAACGATTTCCCGTCATGCTCAATTAAATGTGAACGTCATCTATTCATCTTTCAGATTTTCGGTGAACCAATGGACAATTTCGTGAGCATAAAGAATTTCTTCCCGCTGACATGCTTTGCAAAGAATTACAACCCAGCATCCACCTCTGCTGCGCCAGGAACGCCAAGAACGGTGTCAAGACCATCTTCGGCGACACCAGCGACAACGAAATCATCAGCTGCATCAACCGCGACCGTTACACCACGGCCATCCACAGCAGCAGCAGCAAAACCGCTATCATCATCAACAACGCCAACAAAACCACCACCATCTGCGGCCGCGAAATCAACAGCATTACCCAGAGCTTCGCCTTCCCCAACTAACTTGCGACAGGCGGTGACACCTTCAGCACCGCCAATGCCATCCATGACATCATTAGAACCCCCACCATCCTACGAAGCAGCTTGCGCACCAAGTACCCTTGGCCTCCCCACCCCTTACTATGTCCAACCTGAACCTGGGAAGGGAAGTTTGTTATTGCTATTGTTTCCACTGGTAGATGTGCACCTTGTGAGCGGGCTCTTCAAGCGCCAGGTGCCAAATATGTTGTTGCACGGAGGGAAAACGATTTTGTATACACCGACGGTGAGTATGTCTGTATTAAAATTATCTTCTTTTCTGCAAAAGTGGGGAGGGGGAGTTGGATCTTGGAAAAGTATAAAGAGAATGGTAAAAAAAAAATGCGTTTTGAAATAAGGAAGTTTTCGGTTATTGTCATGGAATGGTGAATCACAGTAAATTATAAACAATACAGTTCAACGTTCACATATAATTTTTCTATATTTTATACACCTAATAATACATTATGTCACGCATTGAAAGGATGCTCAGCCCTCTACCACCAGGGTAAGCCATTTCCCGTTTTTTCTATTAGTTTTAAGTTTGTAATTATTATGTGAATAACTGGATAGAAAATCATGAACTTAATCGGTTTCCGTGTTCACAATATTTTTGTTTCTTTGTCAGATAACAGTCATCCCGTCGAAGGAAACGGCAGCCATTTTGATTCACTTTGGAGCTCAAAGAACCGCTCTCAGTTGGTTACAAAATATGACATCAAGTGATCCAAATCTAACATCCAAATGGTGGGCGTTGGTGAGCGAGAACAAAACAGATCTGGGACCCATCGGTGACCTTAATACCTTCAAAGCTATAACACTTAATCTATTTAGCCGCAAATCCGATCATAAGCTCACGAAAGCATTCTCGGACGAATATTTGAGACTGGTGAAGGAGGCAATGCGACCAGCCAAGGCTAGGCATGGAGCTAAGACCATCATGAGTGGTAAAATGGCGTTCGCTTGTGGGGATTGGAGCAGCTTCCCCGCCAAAGCCAGTGCCATGACACTGTCCGTTGTCCAGTTCCCCAGCCTGGAGCATGTCGCCGCCTACAGGGCCGAGTATAAAACAGAGCCAGATCTGATCAAATTGAAGGAAATGACAAATACTGCGCATACTATTCTGAGCACTCATTCCTTGGAAACTGGAAATACATCATTATTCCAGGACTGTTAACTGTGCATTACACTTGGCAATTACACTTTCTAAACCTCCTAATGGTCTCCCACAAGAAGTTAGACTAATTATTGTCAGGAAGACCATTGTCTGCTTCAACATTTCTCACAAGCTAGCTCTCCTTCACATAACAACTTCCTAACAAATATTGCTATTTCGTTGCTGCCTCGGCTGTGCAATTTATCTGTCCTCATTGGGTAGAATCGAGAAATGTTTATCATAGTTATGTCCAGACTTACCCAATTTATCCATCTTCAGCTGGTAAAACTGGATGGTGAATATGTCGACACAGCTGTGCAGCGTAGCTAGCTGTGCAGGACATGGAGACATATGAATCTATGCGACTTATAAATTAATGAACTTATCATTAGTGTATGAAATATGACGGCGTTTGTGTGCCCATACAACTAAGCAATGTAATCATTGTCATACAATTGTATGTAACACGTGTTATTGAGACAATGTCTTGAAAATAATTTTTGAGCGTGTAGAATTCACTATGCTCAGTATCGGGAAGCTCAGCATTATAGCACATTTGTATGTCTGTTTGTCTGTGTCATCCTGCATGTGAGCGTTAGATAGTTTTGTGTCTAAGTTATGAAAAATGTGAATGCTGTTGTGAATTTCACCCTTTACATGGACATTGAATATTGATATACTGTCTTTTATTACTTTCACTATTGGCGTTTTTATTGTCATTGTTACTGTGGCACGGGACGTGCATAATAATACCAAAGTTACTCGACAAATATTTAGAATGACATAGAAAAAGACATGCATTTCATAAATCAACACATAGAAATTAGTTGGCATTTATTGGAAAGATTATTTCTCTGCAAGGCAAAACTGTAATGTGTTGATGATGCCGCTGCCTGAGTGACAGACAAGTACTAGAGCGCCAGCCTGGCGCAAGGTCTGTTTTTAGGTAGGTATACACGTACGGTTGTACTGTCTTGATAACTATACTTCGCCCAGTAGGCTATGTCACATACTACTGATATTTAATGGTCTGTGTCGTGATGGGAAGATGTGTGTACTGAGGTATTTGATTTAGTAAAATGGACTACATACTTCTTGCTACTTTTTGTCTTAACAATTAACGTAAGCATACTCTTTCTTTTCAGTGTCGTTTATTCTGGTTTGAAACATAAATTCATGTCACACTAATCTTAACTATCGTTTATAGGGCAGTGTTACTCATTTAATTTGCCCTTCACCTACTGTGCAGATAACTTAAACATTAATATTTATGCTATCACTTTTTGTTTAAAACGTGATGTGGTCTTTTATCTATAGATGACTTCTTTTAATGTGACGGAGTGAGGAACATTTTTTTGTTCTTTTTTACACTGATGACCTTATCAAAACTACTGTTTATGTGTGGACATTGAAATTGATGTTTATATTTATGCTAGCGTTCTTTCATGGCTTATTGAAATAAATATCCTTGATAAATAAAGTGCAATATAAACACTTCGTGTTTAATGAGACATTCTTTCCTTGCCCACAAAATATACATGTACCTTCATACCTTCACCGTTCTTCGCCAGAGATTCATTATAATTAGGACCTTGCATGTTGTTGGTATAATCTTACCGTGGGCCAAGGGTGAAACACGGGTAGAATACCGGTATTTGAGGTCTCCATAATTTCTGCCGGTTGCAAAAAAATTGAAGTGTCGCAGCTCCTGTGGAGAAATAGATGGCCTCATAGCAGTGTCGTTCTTTCTTATCTGTGGGCAGATATAATAATAATAATAATATGTATCTTCGTCCATCCTTAATAGCTGTGGAAGTCAGCTGGATAGAACTGTAGTTCTTCCACCAGATTTGTATAGACCAGTTCGTCTCGATTAAGGGGGTACCTGGCAGTAAATTCATTTTTTGTTATTTTGGCCGTTAAAGATAAAATAACTAGATCAACCTACTTCTTACATGGTAGGAATTGAATATTAAGTGTTACCAACAAATTTTGTTCATTATTGCTGTGATCACGTAACAATGTTTATCGGCCATTATGGAATTTTTCAACAAAGCGTCTCAAAATCTGCTCGAGTAAATTTTTTAAAACTTTGCATACAGGTACCTTGAGATCATTTTTAAATATGATCTACATTTTTTCAAGCTAGGGTTGATATTTATTTTTTTATGATTTCTTTTTAATTGGACACGCAAATCGGATCACCAAAAAAGTAGACGCTGAGCTACCAAAAAAAAAAAAATGCAAATTAAAAAAATTCAGTTAAAATATCAGAAAAAGCAGTTGTAGATTTGTTACAGCACACAAAAGGAATATTCATTCTCTCTCTCTCTCTCTCTCTCTCTCTCCCTCTCTCTCTCTCTCTCTCTCTCTCTCTCTCTCTCTCTCTCTCTCTCTCCGGTAGTCCCGTGGACCGTTTGGGACGCCACCGGTGATCTGGCAACCAGCATCCTCCAATCCTCTCGGTTTTCTGACCTCCTGATTGTATCGCTCAACCTCAAGCTCGTCCATTCTGGGATACTGTCTTCCCATCTCTTCCTCTGTCTGCCTCTCCCTCTTCCTCCTTGCACTGTGCCCCCCCCCCCCTGCAAGAATGTCTTGGCAAGCCCTGATGATCTCATAACATGGCCAAACCATTTGAGCTTGCGTCTCTTGACCAAGGTCAACAGGTCTTCGTAGGGCCCAATGACTTGCCTGATTCTGTTCCGAACTTTTTCGTTCGTGGTATGATCTTTGTATCAGATGCCCAGGAGTCTTCGGAAGCATCTCATCTCAGTGGACTGTATTCTCTTTTCTATCTCAGCTGTTAAAGTCCACGATTCACATGCATACAAAAGTATTGATATCACCAGGGTACTCATCTGTCTGATCTTTGAGCCGAGTGCAATGTTCCGGTCGTTCCAGATGTACCTCGGTTTTGTGAGCGCTGCTGTCGCCTGTGCCGTCTTGGCGAGTATTTCGGGTTTAATATTCATTTAAAATTTCATAAAGATTGATCAAGGAATAAGGGAGATATCAACTTCTGAAAGAATACAGGTAACTAAGAAGCAATTTTTACCACCGTAAATGAAACCGCTTTTTAGGCCTCCTTTAGCTGTGGTCTTTTTCTTATTAGCATCAGCAACACAGTACTGTATACTTGCGCCATATTGAAAACACAAAAATCGGTCGAAAATCTGACAGTAGATCACCGGGTGTATGTGGGGGGGGGGGGGGGGGGGAAATCGCTCAGATATCTGGCAGTCAACCTAAACGATGGTCTGTGTGAAAAGATCTGAGAGGAAATCGCTACCTGTAGGCCTACCGTATGGGGGCTATAAAACAAACCAAAAAAAACCCACGTCATTTCGCTTCATCTTTCCTTCCATCTAGCACTTACCGCCAATCACAGTTCCTAAATCCCACAATATTAATTTCAGTGAACAGAAGAAACAGCCCCAGCCAGCATGCCTACGTCAACCCGACCTAGATTTGTATAGGATTTCCATCAGTTTGGGGGGGTTCCCTACAGCAAACTGGTGTCGGCATGATGTCATAACCAGGGGAAGTAGGCCTACATAGGATTGATGTTATTCCTACGTGGAAACGACGTCAAACCTACGCGTCGGATTTCGACAAGAATGCTGGCTGGGACAGCATAAACAAGCAGCAAACTTGCCCTGCCACAGTTTCTGTTCTGCTTGCACCCATGCGCCCATGATTTGATATATATGTAACAAGATGTGGCTGGTGGGGGTGAAGGTGTGGTGTAGATGAACCATTGATGGGGGTTTCACTCTTGTTACTGCGGCTGGTTAGGCCGCAACATTCACTCGGTTCGTGCCAGGGCGGTAAAACTGCTCACACTGTCAAAGAAGAATATAAGTCTATTGTAGGGCACAAAAGACGTTTATTCAATAACACACACACCTGCTCTCGACTGGGGGAAGAGACGCAGTCGTGTAACAGTATACCAATTAACAAGACAAATATATACATGTAATGTCACATGGCATAGTTAACACGACTAGCATAATAATAATACATGTATAAAACGTAAATAAATCAAGAGTGAAAATAATAAACACAACATGAGATGTGCGATATCAGAGAGAGAGAGAGAAAGAGAGAACAATATTATCCAAAGACTTCTAAACATTCAGTACGCACTAATATCGTGGTCGTCGATATAACATAACATTAGTGAGCAAACAGTCTGCTCGGTTAGGCTAACAGTATACGGTATTTCAGTACATGTGTCTAAAACAATATAAACAGCATAACCACCGGACTCTTATATTATGATAGTGCCTGGTATCATAACTTCCAGAGTCTAATACACTTATGAGGAAAATATATCTATTGTTTACAGAGTTACACTCATCGTAAATATCTGATAGCATCTGATATTATCATCTTAAAATCAGCAAGAACAGTATTATAAGTATTAAAGAGCACGTACCTGTCAAAGAAGAATATAAGTCTATTGTAGGGCACAAAAGACGTTTATTCAATAACACACACACCTGCTCTCGACTGGGGGAAGAGACGCAGTGCTTGGGGCATGACAGGCCCGGGGTTTTATACGATTCTTTCCCATCCTCCCACGGTCTTGGGGGCGGGTCAGTCTAACTGTCGCTCACAGTTAAGCACTGTGATTGGAACACGCTCCTACGCTCCTTTAAGACAAAATACTGAATCCCAAAATACCACATACCACATATATGAAAGATGAATTCAGCACGGGAAATGAAAATGAATGAAAAACAGAGAACAGAGGGAAGCGAAGGCCCTCACCAGACATGTCTACTCGCAACAACCGGCCGTATTAGGCCTAACATTTTTTCCAGTAATTCACACTCATTCATCAATGACGGCGTGTCCTAAACCGGCACAAAACAGCACACAGAAGTTTGCTGTCTTTTTAGCTCTTTAGGGTGGCCTACTTGAAGCATAGTCAAAATTGGGCAAAAAGAAAAGGTTGTATGTCAACTGACGAATCTGCTGGCTTGACTTAGGGCAGTGTTCACCCCAATCAGATCTCCACTGCCTGGATTATTATTATCTAGTAAAAAAAAAATTAATGAATTAATCCTCATACTTGTCAAAATAGTAATTGAAAACTGCGAAAAATTTCTGTGATGTGACTTTACTGCCTTGGTTTCCGGGGTCAAGTTTCATCCTGATTGACACAGGTAAACAAGTGTAACAATCTGCTGTGCATTGTGCAAGCGCAGAGTGTGCATTTTATTTTTCTGTGATCGGTTCTACATCTGCATAGCTATAGATCTAAAGGTATTATTCATTGTGGGTATAGTTTTTATTTCATTCACTTTCATACCGGCCTTCTCAAAGTGAACCATAGTTTGTAACTTTGTTTACCGTATTTATTGCTTTGAGGACGGAAGGGTCAGTCACGGTTAATTGAATTAGAAGTTTACAACTTCTACGAGAATAGGAAGACATTTTACAATATGAGATCAAAATTCAGTGGTATTTTTCATGCAAGTATGTTTTTCAAATAGTCTGTGGAAGATGTAAATCGTTTTTCTTCAGTAGTCGACGCATGAGGCATCAATATTGTCATCAAATCTGTTGCAGCGTATTTGTGGAGGAAATGCACTGTTGCATCATTTTGCTTAAAATCTTTGTGAATTTTATCAGTACAGTAGTCTCCGTCTAAGAACCCGGTCAACGGGAGACAGAAAAAGCGGGTTCTTAGGCAGTCCGGGCACTTAGGCAGATGCCAAAGGATGCCACCATGACCATCCATGTCCATGGCTTATGGTCAAAGTTACGACTTATGGCTAGCAGAATGCTCTTTTCTTACAGTGATGTGTAACGAATGGAATGATGCCGACTGAACAATCAAGTTGTGAATCCCAGATGCCGATTTTAAACAACACGAGGCCCAGTGATACCCCATATAATAACCACAATCAGCCCTCAGTACATGTGCCGTGCAAACCAAGCACGTGGTCAATTACGTATTTAAAATTCTGCCCCTCGAGTCAGACAATGTTACAATAGATGTTAGGTAATGTCTATGCTAATTTAGTCTAGGAGTGGCCTGCTTGCACATGAAAGACATAACTGGGCTCCATCCTGTGTACAGTTTGCCTCCCCCTACCTTCCCTCCACCCATTCTCTTTCCCTTTGCTGTGTGGTTTTCTTCCTTCCCGTCTACTTGAAAGAGAATTTTGCGTTTAATATCGACATAATTTTACGTAAAAGTGTGCTCGTCTCTCGGTCCAATGCGGGGTTCTTAGGCGGATTTTTCGTTTCAGAGCGGGTTCTTGTAACGCATGTAAATTACAGTGAAAAAATTCGGTTTCGCGGCAACCGCGGGTTCTAAGGCGGATCGGGTTCTAAGGCGGTGAGTTCTTAGACGGAGACTACTGTATCACCAAATTGTTAAGATTTATCAATATTGTTACGTGACAATATATTTATATCTGTTAGGCTACAGTATTTCTGAGTTTTGATCCGCATCCAGTCAGGGTAGTCTCCTGAGTCACCAAATCAAAGCGCGTCAAATTTGGTTGTCAAAATGTCTGCTCAGCTGATCTGTGTTTGGATAGACATGGCTCGCAAATGGCCAATCCACATGCATCTACTTCTTTATTGAACCATGTGTTTTTATGGGGTCTATTTTTACACTTGAGCTAGAGCTATCAATAATTAATTTTAAATGACACTAGTCATTCAAAAGCGTTCAGTTCAGTACATGTAGTTTTCCCGAACAACAGCAACGGCAGGCACACAAATGTAAAATTTTATAGCAATTGAGCACACAGCATTTTGAGTGTGAAATGTATGCCTAACCTCTGAAAAAAACACAAGGCGTATGAGGCTAACACAATCACACTTTGAATCAATTGTTGAAGGAATATTACATATATATATATATATTATATGACTTCTGTCATACGTTGCATGGTGTCAATTCTTCATTTTTCATTCATGGTGCTAGATTTGGCCTACCATCATTTTTGTTTGCCCAGGCTGAATCCATCAAGGTTTTTTTTCTGATTGATTCATTTATTAACCTGAAATTTTGTTGTGGTTATACACATGTACATGTGGAAACAGTTTGTGTTGTTGCAGTGTTAAAGTCTTTTGCATCTGTATTTGCTTTGTCATGTGTTTAAAGCTTTCTAAGTCTAACGAGTGGATAATTACCATTTACGTGTCTGTAGAATGATTATTATTATGTCACGTTGCATAAAGCTTATTACCCCTTGCAACTTCCTCTGCACACATTTTTTTCAGCTGTATAATTCATTTCATTCAGAAGAGGTGTTTGCTACAGCAGATCAACTCCAACAGCAGTCATCATGGGGAGCATTCTTGGTAAAACTATGGACGAAAACTTGAAGAAGCAGCAAGAGTTTATGTTGAAAACCCAGCAACTACAGGTACGCTATATATTTGTAATGGAGTTGCTTGGATTTTCCTGGTAATCATGTGACAGGTGGCTACATTAGTCGAAGAAAGTTTGAAAAATTATTGAAGAAACCATGTCCATAGCTATCAACAACTGTTCATTTACGAGGACAGTTCATGCAAGAACATGAAAACTGCTAATAACCTATGTCATGTGATTGGTAGAGATGAAGGGGGGGGGGGGGGGATTCTGAGCAACTCCACTGTTATGGGGACATCATTGATATTAGGCATCGCTGGGTTATTGCAGGTAGAAGCACAGTTTGTCTATAGTTACCTGAATTGCTACAGCTGAAGTTATGATCTGACCTCTAGATCAAGTGTCAGGCTCAAAATTGGGTTTCATCTTGGAAACAGTTAATTTAATTTGGCATTTAATTTTGAAATCAAATAGATAAGGGGATACGAAATTTGTTAGATTTGTTACTTGTGGTGAAGACTTGGATTTAAGAAACTCTGGGTTTCCTATTTGATCTTGTATCTGATCAATTACTTGTGAAATAATAGTATTACCAGTAATATGTCTAATAACATTATATGATTCAATATTCATTGCAAAAATTTAATCCAAACCACATTATGTTGCATCCAATAACTATAATATCGGAAGTTAGTTTTAACATGGCCAGTCATGGGAAGATCCCTGAAGACAGTTTTACATGATTTGCCTTTTTCACCTACTGAAAATTTGGGAGGGGGGGTGTTCTTAGTACAATACAAAACTGTTCCTGTCACTGTCACTGTCACTGTCACTGTCAGAATATTAACTTTTCAAAACATTTTCAAATTAACAGTTGGATCAAGGGTTAAAGAAATTTATGTCGTCTGCGGGCACTGCATCCATGATACATGTGGTATTGTCTTGAACATTGGTTGCCCCCAATTGGCTAAAGAGACATGTCATGTGAAACTTCGCTGACAGTTCTTGGAACCTGTATTTTCTTTTAAAAATTGTGTTTCATTACCATCACTTGAATCAGAAGATCTAGACAGTCTGATTAAAAACTGACTAAATTTAATTCAATCCTACTATTATATTGATGTTAGTTATTGATGTTAAAACAAACGAAAGTTTATTTACAGATTAGAAATATGGAATACCTCAGTGTATTGGCACATTAACATTTCTTTCTATCATTTTGATCTACCATTCCCTGTTGTTATAAGATTGATTATGGGCAAAATAGAATATACACTTGAACAGCATTTTGACTTTCTTGCCATGTTGTTTTGCCATGAAAAAGCATTTGTATCAATAATTGTAAATCACAAATTTCATTTTTAATTATTTTCAAAGCTCTGCTTTTCGTACTTAGCTTTCTTGAGCTGTGCCACACATTGTTTGTGAAATGTTATGTGCCGATTACACTGCAACTTCTTATTTTCTGTGTTTAGCTGGAGCGTCAGTTGGCCATGCAGAATGAAATGAGAGAAAGACAAATGGCTTTCATGGTTGCAAAGTCCCGTGACTTTTTCTGGTACTGGCTTACATTTGACACACTTGTCAGTACTGGCCTCATACTAGGGTAACTTTCTTTTCTTTTGCTTTCCTGTAATTGATAAATGTTGTGCTACATTATTTTCAAGTTGCTTGTTAGTGTTGTTGGTTTTCTCAATATATTTAAGTCTCTATACATGAACCCTAAATTATAGAAAGGGGGAGGATGGAGATGGCAAGAATAGAACTGGATCCTGCAGTTCTCAGTTTATATCAGGAGAGTTTATTCATGTAGGAATCTTAATCCTCTATCAAGGTGTCATATGATTCATAGTGCCATCTTACCAGTACACATTTTTGTTGTTTTTCACCAAGACTGCATGTTGAACTCAGCCTGACATCTAGGCAAAAACTTAGTGTAAAGCCACCTATTTGTCTGCCCCCTCCCCCCCCCCCCCCAAAAAAAAACACCACCAAAATCATGAATGTCATCTGTGGTTGGCTCCTGTAACAAACCCAACCCTGATGTTTATCCCCAATCACTTTGCCCAGTGATGAGCTTCTTAAAGTGACCAGTTTTACACATGATCCTTAGTCTAAGCATCAACACTTGGCTGTACATTTACGCACTTCATTTGTTTTCCCCTCTTCATTTATGAACATACGTAAGGTGTATGTCCTAATATTTTATTTTACCCTTTATTATGTTTGTATGCTGCCATTTAAAGATATGGTATGAAAATTTTAATGACTTCATTTATTGCTCGCACCAATTTTCTGCTTTTGACATGGTTTTTTGGATGATGTAGGTTTTTTTCTTCTTGGGTTTTTTTTTTTTTTTTTGTAGAACATTGACAGATTTGTTTTTTGTTTATTTCTCCAGGGCATTCCGCAGGAAGAGATGGGGTTTACTGTTACCACTGATTCCCCTTGGCTTTGTGACAACATATCAATGGGATATGGCATATGGACCTAAGATAGAGAGAATGAGAGGTACAAATGTGTGGAATTTTTTTGTGTTTTATATTTACTTCTTTTAAATTATTATTTTCATGTACTATACTAGATGAGGCTCCCGGCATTATCTGGGATAAACCTGTGAATCCACCGCCCTATTTCTTTCTCTCTTTGATAAGATAAGATAAGATAAATTTTATTCGTCCTTGTACAAGGAAATTTGGTTTGATCATTGAATACATAACAATACAGTTACAGAAATCATGATATATATAGCACACGCACACACACACACACATACATATGTATATATACACACACACTAATAAATAAACAAAATTAACCGTGCGCACAATATGCTTCCGTTACTAAAATAAAACACATTGACCTGGCACGCAAGACACAATTCAACTGTACACAAATTACGATCAAAGTGACGACATTATTGCATGATGGAATAAACGATTTAAGGTAGCGCTCAGTTTTAGTTTTCTTTGACAACAGCCTTAAACTTCTTACAGATCTTATGTATTCTTTGTTTAGGGGATGTTGGGGGTCATTTATTATTTTATTAGCTTTTTTAATACAAGCACCAGTGTACAGCTCATCAAAAAATGGCAAATCACAGTTACAAATTTTTTAGGCTTTTTTGATTAAAATATTGATCTTATTTTTATCTTTTTGTAGACAACTCCATACATTAAAACGCTCTGAATAGCCATGGTGTAAAATATTTTCAGAATGCTTTTGCTAACTTTTAAAAAGCGGAGCTTTCTGAGGAAATACATGCCCTGGTTGGCTTTCTTGTATACATATGTTACATGCGCATGCCAGTTAAGAAATAAATCAATAGTAATGCCGAGATATTTGGCCTCTGTGACAATTTCGACCTCTTCATTGTTGATAGTAAGAGGACAAACAGGATCATTGTTATTTTTCCTAAAGTCAAAAACAAGCTCTTTTGTTTTCTTAACTGAACAGTACAAGGTAGTAGAAAGTCTAGAAAGCTTCCCGTATTCTAGTCTTACTACATATTTCAAGCGCACCAGAGGATTACACACTCATTTCTGTAAGGAAATTGTGCACACCGAATTGAATGCATATTAATACATTGTTTTCGGTGCGGTGAGGTTACTACAGGAAGTCAAAACAAGAATCATTGTATTTTACATTTTTACAACTTTTTATTTGAAAATACCTGAAGTGGAATCAACATAATCAGTCGATACAAAAGCAATTGAGCTGGATTAGTTGGCTCTTAAGAAAATTAATTTTAGAATTTTTGAAACTGTCATGTAAGCTGTAGCGCCGAGCAAAAAATGGGGAAAAATTGGGCCACAATGAATAATTACTCCCGCCGCCATTTTTTTCTGTAATAAGATAAAACCCTGAGACTTTATTACTGCTTCCATATTTGTTTGAACACTGCATCAGTAAATGGCGTTGTGTCCACATTGCTGTGGGTGATTAATCTGCTTGACTTTTATATATTCATATAGGGAGTCTAAATTGACACGCATAATATGACTACCTAACAAGACTTGAGAATACTCATCAAGCATTGTTTTATTTACCTCTGACATTGTCATACAATATCATAAGTGACTATTGCACTACATCTGTGACAGCCTTATTTGCTGTAACAATTGGGCACTGATGATATGACGTCTATGAATTACAAGATTGCAGTAGATTGTGAAACTCAATTTACTTTCATGGCACTGACCCTAGTTATACATTTAATCATATGAATATATACACTGTTTGTTTGTTTTTCATTTCTAGGGCCTAATAGCAATTTTCAAAATGCCATAAGAGAAGCAAATGAAAGTGCAGTTTGTGGCTCAACATTCTATGTCAGAGGCACATAAAACAATTTTGATAGGTTATGATCCATCCAAATGGCAACAGGAAACAGTTTCAAAGGACTGTCAGCTTTCCATGTCCAATATATAATATATCGGTGTTATTAACTAGGAGGTGATCACAATAGTAGAAAATGATAGCAAATTATGAACCCAGCCTTTGACTTTAAATACCGATTGATCACTCTATGTTTGTTTTTATTTCAGAAATGGCAGACAGAATCATTGATGAAGAACATCATCTGTTAGATTTGCCGCATAGGCTGCCAACCTTTTCTTCAGTGGAAGCTGCCAGGTTGGCTCATAAGAAAGATGAGCCATTCAAATCTGGCCATGATATTTTCCTGTAAATCCAACATTCATAATTTAAAATTAACATCACCATTCATTTCATTGGATTGTTGGGTGTTTCTTGAATAGCATAATCGGAGCTTTCAGTATGTAGGTAGTTTTTGAAATACCGGCATTCAGAAGCATTGTTGCATATTAGGCCTTACATGCATAGTGATGCAGGCAGACTTTGTAAGTTTGTAATATTTATATATATGCAAACATCAGCCATTAATCTGATATGCATACATCTTCCATCATACTTGTGGGAATCAAAGACAAATAACAGCCACAACATTCTTGAGATATTTGGCTTCAATTTCTGAAAAAGTGGACAGGTTGTATTCCTTGGCATTGAAATGTCTCTTTGAAGGCGGGCAATGGATTTTTTTGCATTGCTTATTGAGAACCGAGCGAATTTAATTTGATCCTAGTGTTATGTTGATATTACTATTAGTTGTTGTTGACTTTAAAACAAATGAAAGTTTATTTACAGATTAGCATAATAAGTGTGGAATACATAGGTTTTTTTTAATGATTCTTGATCTACCAATCTGAATGGTTATGAGTGAATGAAACTTACTGTGAGGTATATCTGAAGAGCATTTAGGCTTTCCCATGTGAATTTTGTATCTCTCTGTCAAGATTTCACCACAAATGAAGGGACTTCAGAGCAATTTGATTACGAGCTTGTTGTTCAGACAACGTGGAAATCTGGAAACAAGTAGTTTTGAAAACTTTGTACAAAAACAGAGAATGACAAATATACTGTAAAATGACACTGCAATGGTTTAAGTAAATTGCCATAATTTTTTGTTTTGTTTTCTTTAAATATGCAGTGAATTTTATTTTTTTTTGCCAGTAACCCGTACATCCGAATACAGTTTAGATTTTAAAAACTGACATGCAGTAGTAGATGATGGATAGTTCAGAGCACTACAGTTTTCTCCTAGTTTAAGATTTTGTTACAGACTTTTCATGGTATGCATAGTTCACTTGAAATAATAAGCTGCTCAAGAATCAGCTTCTTAATAATGAGAGGTACTTTTCATACCAATAAATTTTTTTGTATTTTTTCAGTCCTTATGTTCATGGTTGTATTTTTTCAGTCCTTATGTTCATGGTTGTAATCACAATAAGTGCACTTTTTGAACTTGTATTTGATTAAAAAGTTTTCATTTGTGTCAAATACAAACTATATTTTACTTAAGCCATTCTGTGATTTTGACTCAGATGGCAAGTTTGAGAAAAAAATTGCCAGTGAAATTTTTGTGTGTGAGAGATGAAAGTTGATCTAGATCTCCATTTGTAATTTCTGAGAAATTTATTTGTCTGTAAAATATATTTATATATGTCACGTATACCACCCTTTACACCAGATATTTTATTCTTGTCAGCATTTTTATGGGATAGTTTGGTATTGTAACTTTGGCTTAGTTTTGTGTATGCAGGCATGGAATGAAATGCCAATTTATTAGTGCTTGTATGTGATTTCTTTGTTCAAACACTTACCTGGTTATCATCTGCAGCATATTTTTCATGGTGCAAAGATATTTGCATGTGGGTTTGAGAGTTCTGTGTACTTCTTAGAAAAAATAATTCTATTTAAGTGCAGTCTGTAGAAGACATTTTTGTCCTCAAACAGAAACTCCGACATGTTTAAATCATTTAGAGTTTGTAAATTTAAAGGCGAATATGGCAAAGCTATGAAAGCCACTGATGATAAATTCAAATTGAACATCTGAATATTTGTAATTGGCTGAGGAAAGAAAGAGACCTCAAATCGTTCACTCAGAATTTTGGCATCAGACTCTATGATACAGGGTAGAATTTCTCAAAGTATAGCTATTGGCAGTGGGTGGTGGCACTCACAAGTTAAGCTTGAAGTGAATAGTTTGACAGACCAAATTAGCCTCATGACATGATTCGATGTTGACATATACATTTGCTTGATGATATATTGTATATATGTCTTTTAGTCTTCTTGTTTATCATTTTACAATAAATACTAGCAGGAAAACTGCAGAAAATAAATATTCATTCGTTTTTGTTTTCATTTTTTTGTTGATCTTGTCTTTGGAAGGAGAGCTGGTGTTGTTTTTTTTCATGGCTGTTGTTATGGGACCAAAGCCAAATCCGAGACAGGATACCGAGACGGTTCAATTCGCCAAATTCCGTCCGTCGACTTGCGCGGGCATCATCCATGTCAACAATACAACCATTCACACCACATCCCTTCATAAATGAACAAAAAAGACTAGTACCACAGAGCTCTGTGAGTAGTACTCACCTTGTTTATAGGGGCGCAAGTTGTAGACATGTAGTGAATGAAGAAATGGTCCGTCTCGGTATTCTGTGTCTCGGGGCAAATAGAGAAAATACTGAATTGTATTTACTGTTCAATCAGCTATAGCCTTTCACCACCGTCCACTGTCTTTGCATTCACTATATTGTTTTGGCACCAGCAAATAAATATAAAGTGTATTGTATCAACAAAGTGCTTGACAGATAGTGGAGCTTTCTTCCACATTCCTCATGGCTCGAGATTCTCAAACAGTGGAGGTCTTCATCTCCTCCTGACCGTTTAAATTTTCATTGTCAACTTTATTCTTCAATTCCAAAGATCAAGTTTCTTTACTTCCTTTTCATTTTTTTTTTATCTTTCTGTTTATAGTGTCAATGCACTAGGTGCGCTCACCAGGCAGGAAATAATAACTGCCTGGAAGTAAACTAAGTCTAGCAAGCTTCTGTCTGGCTCATTTTAACCAGTGAACTTGGGGCTTGTCGATGAACACCTAAATATTGTCTCCCAATTAATATGTGCTGGTCAGAACACTTTTCATGTGTTAGCACCAACTGCATGTCGGTGCATTCACTGTATGTTGGTGCAGTCACAAGTTGTTGGTCATGCAATCACCTGTATCTAAGTGCCATCAGTGCATGCTCATCTGATTGATCAATATCAAACTAGATCTGGTAATCAAACTTCCCATTCTCCTCTTTTCCAATTTTCTGTCTTCCCACTCTTTCTCGTCCTCATGCTGATATTTTGCCTTATTTTTGTGGGCTGCTCTTCGTCACCTTACCACATCACCCACTTCTTCTTTCTACCTTCCCTTTTGAATTTTTTTTTCTTTGCCTCTGCTAACTCCTTCTTTCTTTTCCACTCTTCTCGTACCTTCTGTTTCTTCTCTGTCTTCTTTCTTTCCTGCTTTAAAAGAAGGGAGAACTGTTCTCATGCAATTTAAGTCACTGAATTTACTAGACCCATTCTTTGATAAAGTTGCAAAATACACCTTGAAATATTGCCTCTGTATTTGGATTTTACCACTGTAATGGGGTGAACCATTACAGGGCTGAGAACATAGCTCATTGTAGTGAAAGGGAGAGAAACCCGTTATTTTGATCAGCTGGACCACTAGACGTGGTCAAGGGGAAGTAACCACACAGAAACCATAGATAATCTCCCCTTATTGTTTATCACGCACTGAGATGAGTCATGCAAGTGTTGAGTAACATTGCCAACTGATGTACTCACTGCGCCAATTTTAAATCATAGTCTTAGCGTGGTCTGTATTGTCCAGGATTGGTCAATTTAAGTGACCATCCCAGGTGCCAGAAGTAGAACCTTGTTATGTATCACTACATTGTAAGTTTTGTTTAGTTTTTATCTTGTTAAGTAATATTTCCTTAAGATAGTGTATTTGGAACATACATGAGCAAGATGGTGGTCTTTAAAAATGTTTTTATTTGTTTTAATGTTTTATTAGAATTTGCACTTAGTGAACTGTAAGGAGTGAATGGGTTGCGCGTGTTTGGGTGACGCTTAGATGATAGCGTGGGTCAGTCAGTTCCACCCAAGTCTTCAAGACAGCAGGACGTGTCATTGTGTCCAGACTAACATAAAAGTAAAAGAAGTTGTATAATTTATATTTCAAGATTTGTGAAGTGCCAGCTCTGATGATGTAGTTCAAGTGTGAATTCATTTGGTTAGTTCACCGCGCCTATCGGTTGGGTTTATTGTGCTGTTTATTGTCTTCGTAATGTATTGTTTATTGTATTGTGGTTTATTGTCTTGTTTATTGTCCTGTTTATTGTATTGTGTTTAATATTTGAATTGTTTTTTTCTTTTCCTTTTAATAAAATTGTTGTCCTCTCAAAACCTGATAGTTTTGTTTGTATGTTTGACTGTGTAGAGAACCCCGCTCGTCTCGTCCTGTGTTACATTATTTGGTGTCAATTGTATTGTGGTTTATTGTCTTGTTTATTGTCCTGTTTATTGTATTGTGTTTAATATTTGAATTGTTTTTTTCTTTTCCTTTTAATAAAATTGTTGTCCTCTCAAAACCTGATAGTTTTGTTTGTATGTTTGACTGTGTAGAGAGCCCCGCTCGTCTCGTCCTGTGTTACATTATTTGGTGTCAGATTAGTTAGCTAGAGATAGAGAGAGACCCGCTCGGTTTACCCCGTAACCAGTGCTACATTTTTGGTGTCAGAAGTGGGATCAGGTTAGAGGACTTATTTTTGTTATTCTGTTTTGTGTATTATTTTTTTGTGAACGTCTATTAAACCCAACCGATTTGGCGAGATGGCGTCGAGAAGATCAGCGGAAGCTCCTGTTGTGATGATGGCACCCCGGGAGGTGCACCTACGCAGACTTTACAGTGATGGTGTGAAGGACACACGTTGGTTTGTGGAAGAGGTGGAGGCTGCGTGGGAAGCCGCTATCTACACGACGCCATCGGCTAAGTGTGCGTTGCTGGGGGCGCACATTAGCGAGACGGTGAAGGAGGCGCGTGACGTCTACTTGGGCCGCAGCACAGCAGAGCAACGAGACCATGCTCGGCGAGAGTACCACACTGTGAGTGTGTGGCTACAACGAGGTGACCTGGTTGTGTGGCAGAATCTTGTGCCCGGTCGCAACGAAATCCAGGATGCAGGGGGAGGCGACATGTACAAAGTGTACCTGTCCAGCGGAATGATGGCAGTGGTGTGCCTGATGGCAACAAGCCAGACACTCGTTTAAGTCAACCGTCTAGGACTTAACAGTTTTTGCCCTTTGGACGTTTTACATTTACCGTAGTTTTATTACTACATTGCTTTTATGAGTTATCCAGAGACAGTAAAGCACAGAGAATTGAGTGTAGTTTATGAATTAGGTATTGATACTATGCATGTGTTTGCATCTGGAGATCTACAGGTGCTAAGTCAGTTTGTCGTATTTATGTCCTAGCAATATTGTTATTTCTCAGTTTGAATTATAATGTTGAATTTATGGTTTTGATGTAGCTAGTCTACATGGTGTTTCCTTGGTGGGGTTTAATAACCTTTGTCATTTTATTATGAATTCTTTTGGGATAATATGTAATTTGATCATTTTTGGATTCAAATAATATTGCCATTATGTTCTATTATTTTCTATTCCCATTTGAGATAGTGGTTGTACTGGCATGTAACTTGTAGAGTTGAAGTGCATGGCCAGTTACAATGGGTACCAAGGAAACAGGTCGTGTTTGACAGGGATTGTCAAATAATGACTGAGGCAGAAAGTAAGAATAAGAATAACAACCGAGTGGTTGTTCCTTGTGGCTGGATGAGATTTAAGGCCTGAGTTTTACTTATACTATTTTTAAGTGTCGTGGGCAATGCAGTGGTCTACTTGAAAAAAAAAAGGGGGAATTTGGAAATTGTAATTTCAGAATGATGAGTGTCTCATAGACAGTCGGCAAAATTTTGTAGGGCTTTATAGTGCTAAGGCCTGCTTTATTAGCATTGCGGCTAAGATTTCTTATTTTTGTTGGCTATTGCTTTGAATTTTATAGATGTGCATGGTATTTTTCTGTGAATGTTCCTCTTTTTTTGCCTTAAATGTATGATATGTTTTGTATCTTGTGAACTTATTGATAATTGGCCAGTGAGAGACCACTTGTGGTCACTCTATATAAGTGCTAAGTAGAGCTGATTAGTCGACACGGGACGGTCGACACAACTTGAAGGGGGTGAATTGTAATGGGGTGAACCATTACAGGGCTGAGAACATAGCTCATTGTAGTGAAAGGGAGAGAAACCCGTTATTTTGATCAGCTGGACCACTAGACGTGGTCAAGGGGAAGTAACCACACAGAAACCATAGATAATCTCCCCTTATTGTTTATCACGCACTGAGATGAGTCATGCAAGTGTTGAGTAACATTGCCAACTGATGTACTCACTGCGCCAATTTTAAATCATAGTCTTAGCGTGGTCTGTATTGTCCAGGATTGGTCAATTTAAGTGACCATCCCAGGTGCCAGAAGTAGAACCTTGTTATGTATCACTACATTGTAAGTTTTGTTTAGTTTTTATCTTGTTAAGTAATATTTCCTTAAGATAGTGTATTTGGAACATACACGAGCAAGATGGTGGTCTTTAAAAATGTTTTTATTTGTTTTAATGTTTTATTAGAATTTGCACTTAGTGAACTGTAAGGAGTGAATGGGTTGCGCGTGTTTGGGTGACGCTTAGATGATAGCGTGGGTCAGTCAGTTCCACTCAAGTCTTCAAGACAGCAGGACGTGTCATTGTGTCCAGACTAACATAAAAGTAAAAGAAGTTGTATAATTTATATTTCAAGATTTGTGAAGTGCCAGCTCTGATGATGTAGTTCAAGTGTGAATTCATTTGGTTAGTTCACCGCGCCTATCGGTTGGGTTTATTGTGCTGTTTATTGTCTTCGTAATGTATTGTTTATTGTATTGTGGTTTATTGTCTTGTTTATTGTCCTGTTTATTGTATTGTGTTTAATATTTGAATTGTTTTTTTCTTTTCCTTTTAATAAAATTGTTGTCCTCTCAAAACCTGATAGTTTTGTTTGTATGTTTGACTGTGTAGAGAGCCCCGCTCGTCTCGTCCTGTGTTACATTATTTGGTGCCAGATTAGTTAGCTAGAGATAGAGAGAGACCCGCTCGGTTTACCCCGTAACCAGTGCTACACCACATCTTTGTTTTTCATTAAATTCAGTTGTTTACTATTAGCTGGTGTGCAGTGGCTCTTTTGAACTCTTGTTTTGAATACATCATGTAATCATATTAATAATCTATTATATATTTCAGTAACTTGCAAACTTTGGCATAACTAACTGTCCAAACTATACACTCTTCAGGCCTTAAATTTGGCAGGAAGGTGACAATTGAGATAAGGAAGATGATGGCTATAATTAAAAGTTGTTTACTTCAAGCATGTATTTTTTAAAAAATAACAGTTTATTGCTATGTATATTTGCATGTTTGTTTCGTAATATAATCAGTACCGTGCATGTCATAAAAAGTAACCGTATCAAGCTTTCAGTTTGGTGTGTAGTGTTCTGGTGCGCATGAGTTCTGAAGCAAGACTGTAGTTTATTACTTTTATTATATGAGAGGGGGGGGGGAAACACATGGTTGTTTATTCCGGGCAATGCCCGGTAGGTCATCTAGTAAATAATAATTCTGCTAGCGATCCCAGTTGATGCACACACATTGATGTCATAGTACAATGACCAATGACCGCACCTCATGCTGGGTGTCAAATTAACGCATATCAGTGCACTCACCGCCATATGTGCGTAACCGCGCTCATAATCCCCAGAAAACATTTGCAATGAAAATCCACCTGTAGAGTGTCCAGAGCACTTTTGTGAGCTTACACGAGACCACTAAATGGAGAAAAATGTAGGGTCACATTACCTTTGAACTCAAGATGGAAGTTGTGGGGACACAAAACTTGGGGCAGTCATTCAAGGCAAAATACAAGCTTAGACAGCAGTCATATACGATGTGATGTTGTGCAATCTTGATAAGAACGTCACAAAACGTGGATTAGTCACAAAAACATTGGTAAATGAAACTGCATGGATAAACAAATATTGACCTCGCTGACTGCACATGCATTGACAGTATATTTATTTTGCGTGAATCCACGATCTTAATTTTAGCATTAATTGCAAATCGTACAAACAGAACTAAAAGACATCTGTCAGGACAGAGGATACTTTTGCTTGTATGAGAAGCGGTTTTCTTTTCTAATAGAGCAGTAGGTGCTGACTTTTTTTTTTTTAAATTTTACACCTCAACGGTTACATAGTGGTTGGGTGGGAAATAGGGGAGAGGGGGGAAATTATAGCTTATGAATATATTTTTTTTTTAGTAATGGTTCACGAATGGGCCTAACTGCATTTGCTTCGCACCTTCATCGTAAAGTCAACAAAAGCTAGCTGGGAGTGACGCACGAATGTGCACTTTGCTCAACGCGCGCTGACCTAACCGGGAATGGCACAAGGTCTCCCGTCTCCCCTGGTTGCAGTTGCACAGTTGCTCTGACCCGTTCCGATCCGTTAACTTGTCACCCAAGCCCGCTAGGAAAACAACAGAAAGGAAGGTAAGATATGATAACATTTGTCAGTGTCCCAGAAAACAGAACCGGAGTCTTCCTCACTGGAAATAGAATACATGTACATGTACGACGTGGGAGAATTCATAAAAAAGAATAGATCTAGACCTAGACTCTAGAGCTACTCGGTATTATTATTACTAATCAAATTACTATCCCCACCGCTTGTTCACACGAAAGACCTGTGTTCGCCCATATGACGGACGAAAATTTAATCCCATCCGTCCGTCAAATTATATTAGGGCCTTCAGTTGTTTTCGGGTGGTTGGTGGGCGATGCTGGTACGACAGGGTCTCCTTCTGTCCTATCATTCTGTTATATTCCGTCCATCGTCTTGCTTTTTTCCTAGTAGGCCTACATGTTCACCTGCAATTAACTTTTTTTATCCTCAGTTGAGGAATGGTAGATGAGCTGGTGGATGTAGTGAAGAAAATCCTGAAAGAACCTCAAAACATTGAGGTTCCTCCTCAGGACGGTGACAACATGGAGTCTCCTCCTTACCAAAATCCAAACGCCCAGCTCGTGCCTGGGGGGCCTCATGGTCAAATACCGAAGGAAAAACCTGCCATGCCTTCCCCACCACCAGCAGCAAAACGAGCTAGCAGTAGCAAGCCACAATACACTCGCGGTATCCAAATTGATCGAGCTCGTGTCCTAAGGCCCATCAGCCCCCACCTCTACCCCCGCCTCTCCAAGGCCCGACAAGCCTCTTCAGATGAAGACATCCTTCCTCACCACAGGACCCCGCATTCACATCTCATCATTGACATCAACGTGGCAAGTAGCGAGATTGATGATGATGATGATGATGATGAAGATAAGGAACCTGAGCCTCCAATAGAATTTTTGCCCCATTCCCATCTCAACATTGATCTCTCGACCGATTCCGAAAAAGCAGAAAATAATGAATGAAACAGACTGAAGTGCCAAGAGTAAGAGAAGAAAACCAGTTCAAGGTCAAAATACATAGCCAAATATTTAGTGTTGTTCAGAAAAACCATAGATCCCCACCCTAATTCATTCTCAGCATTGAACCTCTCTAGTACTGACTTCCAAGCAAACAAGATGCAAGAAATAGCTAGGACTTCACTGCTGGGAGTCGGAGACCGTAAAGAGACCCAATTCAAGATAAACAATAAAACAAAACTATTAAACTTCAAGTGCCAATCACATATATATATAAAAAAAAATGGACACATCGTTGCCAATCAAGACTCAGAGCAAGGTAACAACAACTTTGTCATAAAATGACATTGAAAACTTTCATCCAAGTCCAGCCATCATCCGGCAACTCAAAATTCCTCCCCTGCCCATGGACATGAACAAAATGCAACCAAAAAGAATTCTGGAGAAAGCAAGGAATGGCAGTTGTGTCAGTTTTGTATTTTATTATCTTCCTTGAAGCAACATGAAATCTAAAATAAAGGTCTTACACGAAGCATTATGCTTTTTTTAAGAAATGTATACATGTTCGACAGTATTCCTATCAGTTTCACACTCCAGCTTTTTTTTCAATCATTTTCAGTCTGCAGCCTCATTTCTCCCTTGATAAAGTTTCTCCCATTTCCTTTTCTTTCCTGTTGTGGTTCAGTGAGTTCCTTACATATCTTTAGTAATAGCTAACATATTTAGCATTTCAGCTGGCTGTGACCTGGAATTTTCATTTAAATGAAAACAAAAATATTCCACAACACACAAACAGGAAAACACAAACAGTGTTTGTAAATTCAACAATACATGTACATGTAATCAAGTTTATACTTAAGGAATATATATATGTATAATTACTGTAATTTTGTTGTCGGTTTTGTGTACAGTGGGAATATTCTCCAAGTGTTTAACAATTCCAATCTCAAAATAGCAACCATTTATCAATATTTATTTTTTTTAACACCACTCTAATCTAAAAACAGCATTATTTAAAACCACTTGAATCTCAAAACAGCAAACACTTTGTCAAAATGGTTTTAATGACATGCATCTTCACTTTTACACGGTAAAAACTTTTTTTTTCCTAAATTTTGTCTCAATTTCATTGAATGATGATGTGCATTAATTCAAACAGAGAAATAAAAATACTTGACATGATCATAAAGAATGTGAAAATATGACAACACATACATGTAACCCCACATAGTAAATAACTTCTAGTTGTTGAACATTGCACTGACTTAAAGAAATGTATTCTGTAGTTCTACAAAACTGAATTCTTATTATACAGTGAATTAGTTAAACTTTGACAGACCAACAAAAAAAAAAAGGCATTGGAAATAAGATATAGGCCTGTATTCCTAAACCGTAGACAAATGCTGGATGATCTAAAGTATTCTAAATTTTGACATTCTGTTGTCTTCCCTATCTATAATAGAACCACTGCATTCACACAGTTACAAGCCTGACTTCCTTTATGGTTGGACTGGAAAGTACTCACAACTCTCTATCCAGCATTCATGCTACCATTGCTGTTTCACTCTGTATATTATTTTACTGGCATATATTATATAAATAATACATGTAAATATTCCTGTGCATCTCATCACTTCTGACAGTGACATCATTCAACTGTGAAATGGAGACAGGAGAATTATAAATCTGGATAGCCTGATCTATGCTAATAACATAGAAACTTAACAACATTGCAACACACCTTTCGCTCAATTACTGTAATTGTAACAGTATAACCTTCAACTTTCATTTACTTACAAATCTTCATCTTCATCAAATCCAGCTAGCACAGACTGTATTACCAACTGTGTTCATGAAACAAAAAGCACCATGCACACATCGCTGCAACTTTCACTCATACAACTCATAGCGGATAGTTTTTTATCTTCTTTGAAAGTAGGTAGTCCAAACTGATTTTACCTGTTATCATAACTTACTAGTTATCGTCTAATTTAATGGAGCTTGCTTTTCTAATATTTTTGATACCAAATTTATTATTCTAGCTTAAAGGCTTTAAAATTTATGGCATTTTCAAAAGGGAAAAGACATCTTGTATTTGTTACCTTTTGCAAATTGCATGATAGTCCAATTTTGGCTGCCCGTAAAATGACAATTTACTGAGTCACAGCATTGAAAATTTTCAATTTCACTGTTAAGCGGGCTTACATCAAACTCAGTTTTTTTGTTTCGAAGGATACAAATACAATTACACACATGAACATCCCATTTCAGTTATCAAACTTCATCCGAAGTCAATTTTTTTGCAAACTGCCACAAGGGAGATAAAAGTAATGATTTTTTTTTTTTGCAAACTGAAAAGAGCATCAACTTTGTGTTCTGCCACTGACACATCAAAGAAATTTCAGATCAAAACACAATGAAAAAATACATTAATTCAAACCTCATTTACTTAGCTTTCTCTGCGAGTTATTTTCAAATGTGTGCACCACATCCGCACGAAACTCTGCATTCCTTTGTTTTGTGGGGGTCGAAAATGGCAAGACTATCTTGTTCAAGCATTACAAAGACACAAGTCCACATTAAACAATATAAATGATAGTATACTTCCACAGAAGAAGAACTGAACCTTATTTTGACGTGGGATATATGCCATTTTACATTAATACACAGCCATAGTAGCCTTGTAATGTTGGCCTCAAAGTATGACAAAACGGGATTTCATCCCTTTAGCGGGGCAGTTTGGACTACCCTTGAATGTACAATGGAAAACGGTTAAACCAAAAATGGCTAAACTGAAAACAGCAGTAAACCAAAAGAAGTCAGGTGTCCTTGAATTTTCTTCTCTTTATCTTTGTTAAGAAACTAGTGCTTAACAAAAACAACCCTATTGTTAAACCAAAAAGAAAACTGCTGGATTCAGTGGCCAGTCCACTGTGATTTGCCATAGGTCAAGTCAAAGTTACTGTACCAACCCTTCCCCCTCCGCAATAATTTTTGAAAAACCAAGCAGTGCATCCTTTGTTCTGAACGATCATACAGGCCTACATGGGAGCAGCAGCACTATAGGGGTAGGAGAGAGGGAGGGAGGCCCATAATCTTGCTGGTCCGAAATCAGACGGCAGCAGACAATACTTTTTGCGTATTATGGGTGACTTTTCATGTAAAATTTATGAAATTGGAGAGACAACACGGTGTACTAACGACCGTGGACAGCGTATTGCATGGCATCATGTATGGTAACGGTTCTGTACTGTCTGTCCACACTCATGTCTCTCTACTCTGAGTGTTAGTCCATATTCACCCGCATATATCCATTCTCTGTGTGTCTCTAGGCTGAGCAATCGCCCGTCCTCATTATCAGTCAAAAACACACAGCAACAGAGGACGTATTGAGTCTTTTTTGCTTATGCATTTACTTGATTTGTCCTCTTCGACAGTGATTTGCACTGCCTCTCCTGAAACTGGCGTTTTTCAAGCCTCCTATCACTAAACCGAAACTCTTTCTAAACCGAAAACAAACACTTGGTCCAGCCGAATTCGGTTTAAACGTCATCTACTGTACTAATCTGCACTTTCTTTCCGTGGCAAGCCACTTCATTTTCCTCATTTGCCGACATGCATTCACATTTCACTGCAAAACTGAAAGTGTGAGACTCATAAATTTCAATACATTATCACAGACCAGGATATATATATACAATTCAAAATTGTTTATAAATGATCTACCCTGTACCATTTCATGAACCTAATCACAGCTTAGTTCATTTCAAACAATCGAGCAGACATTTCAGCTCTTCCTGTATTTGTCTCACATTTTCACTATCCAATTCATTTTTCTCCTCTAACTGGTGGTTTAAGTAATGTACTAATGATTTCAAGTTGGAACGTTTAGCGGAAGTCCACAGCTCTGGACTGATAGTCAGAGCTTGGAAATGGTAGATGAAACATGTGACTTGGCTTGAAACATCTTGGGATTGTGTAGCCTGAAAGTGAAACCCAAAAAGAATAATGGTACTGTTGCTAGTATGTTACATCAATCCTTAGACTGCAAATACTAAACTATCATAGTGATGATATGCTTAGGTTGGCCATTCAAAAAGGTAAATCTGAATCTATAGAAAAGCTTCTGCCGTTGTCTGACATCAACTGTGTGTGCCGAGTTGCAACTTCATAACTGACATGGCAACAGGTAATTCATAGTAATTAGTATCCTGTGCCAGCATGTTAAAGAGCAAATGCTCATGTGAACTTCAACAATACTTGCTGCAAAGCTATTCTATTTGGATACTTCCTCACAATTTTCTCCATTTCAAATGTGTGCAAATCATGGCCAAATTAACTCTTTCCATGCCACATTTTTTTTCAGGTCTGTGCCAGATTAATTTCCGATCCTAAAATCAAACCCATGGTGGCTTATTTAAACAGCCTATAACAATGCAATATATGGAAGAAAGGGTCATGTATTATATATCACTGTGCTGGAAAATGGATCAGCTATATGGAGAAAGTAAGGAATTCATGAAAAAGGGACAAATAATTGAATAGGGAGGAAAGAAAGAGGAGACATTCTGAAAGGGGACATAATTTTATTCATAATTTTTCGTACTCACATCAATCCAGAGCAGTCAGGTGTGTTGCTATATCTCAATTAGTTCAAAAGTAATGGCACTTTTAGTGTTCCTAGTTCACAGATAAAAAAAAATACACACACGGTGGTTCATGTCTCACAGAAAGAAGTCTACAGTCTCACACAGAAGTATGATACTTCATGAAGCAAATTTTAACACACAAGTGCGGTTTGTCTGTGCAGCCTGAACAGAAAAAACTACTCCTCTTTCTCTTTTTCTGGGTGCTACAATATACACACTGTCTGTCAGCGCCGTCATAGTCAATGAGGTGCTTGTTTTCTTGAAGGCGTTCACATACTGGCTGCGTTGGCTTTCATCCAGGTTTTGCTGGAGCAGTGGTTGGCCGATTGTGAGCTGACAAAGCAGTCAGCTCCTCAATAAGGCTCTCCTTGAAGACCGCAAAGGGCATAGGCTTTGAGCCATCAGGGCGGGAGAGAAGGTAAAGGATATGTGCATTCACCTGAGTCACCTCGATGATCCACGTGAAGATCTTCCTCCACCATTTCACTGTCTTTCGTCCATGAGCACCGTAGTATGAAATCTTTTGATCGATCCGATCGCAACCATTCATCGATTGATTATAGTCATCAATCAGTTTTGGCTTCTCCACAGTAGTAAGGCCTTCCTGACGAGTGACGAATGATGCATGGTTTTTTGGCCTTCTTGTCTTGCTACAGAGCACACAGGACATTACTGTCTTGATTGGTAAACCATTTTGCAGTTCTGTGTGTCAGTCTCCCATCTTTTATTTGGGCTGGGAATCCCCTGCGTTGTGTGTTGAGCGTTCCAGTGTAGTTGTAGTTGTGTGTCTGAAGGTATTCCAGTAAGGCTGCAGATGTATAATATCTATCAGCGTAGATATGGTGCTTTCCCTGCAGTGGCTGGAGCAGTGTGTCAAATACTTTGACTGCCACTGAATCAGTATTATCAGCAGAAGGGTTGTAAGCTGTATTCTGCCCGAAGTAGATAAGCAGATTTATCACATAGCCAGTGAGAGAATCACATACTCCGAATGTCTTGATGTGATATTTGTGAGGTTTTGATGTGTTGTACTGCTTGTGATGAAATCTGCCCTTCCACCCGATCACCATTTCATCAATGCTGACCTTTTCGAAGGGATAAAATGATTCCTGGAACCTGACGAGAAGACTATTGACAAATGGTTCTATTTTTGCTTTTCCATTTGTGCCGGCCATGGATGCATGTAGCATGGTGTGGAACATCAGCTGAAATTTGTTGCGGCTGAAGATCTGGCCATACCATGGTGTTGCTTTGAAACTCTTCGTTGACCAGTAGTCGGCAATTGACGGTCTCTGGTCCATGCCGATAGCAATCAGGACAGCCAGAAAATTGTAGATGTCCAGGCGGTCGACAGGTACCCAGTGCTGCATGCGTGAATGCTTTGTCAGTGGTGTGTTCTTCTGAATCTTTTCTGTGGCATATGAATTCATGAAATCCACCAGTTGGTCAATTATTTCCACATTCATCAGTTCCTTCAGGAAATCTAAAGGAGTATTGGTCTCATCCAGATTCAACTTGGAGCCACTGTTCACTTCACGAAATAATGACACGCCCACTTTTTCACCTACATTCACCTCTCTCCAGTCTCCTGAAGGTTGCGTTGGTTGAGCTGTTGTTGTTCTAGTTCCAGATGTACTAGTGCTAGCACTGCCTCCTGATCTGCCTTTTCCTACTCCTTTTCCTTTGCCTCCAGAAACTCTGGGTCTTTTAGCAGGAACTGTATTATTATCTTCACCATCACTCTCAGTGTCACAATCTTGACCAGCTGAGCTTTCATCACTACTAGATCTAGATCTCCGATATTCCCTATCCACGTGGTCATTATCACTCTCCTCGGCCTCAGAGACAGAGTCATCGCACTCTTCAGCCAATAATCTCTCCATTAGATTCTTTGCTTGAACCGATGTGAGCCTCACAGGTCGCTTAGTGTGAGAAGAAACACCAGAAGTCGAAGGGGCGTTGTTATCCATTCTTGTTTACCAACACAGCTGTTCACAAGTTCGAGAAAAACGCTTTGCCGACAATGAAAACTGCACTGACGCTTCAAATTTCGTTACCGGAAGGTCGTCCTAGTTTTTATATAAACTTATGTTGATATAAAAACTCGAAACGAACCTTGTACAAAACAATACAAGTCAGCGCCGATTCACCGGCGATTGGCACAGATTCAACAGGCGGAAGCACCGATATATCGGCGATTGGCATGGAAAGAGTTAAGCAGCACGGAATATGGGATCTTACTGATAAACCCTGCATTAAGACAAAGAAACAGATTACTGTCTCCTAGCAAAATCTATGTGATTAATAATGAACAGAGAATCTGCATTTACAATACAGTTCAACCATGCTAGATTCTATGGGCTTGATTTGCTATTTAAGGTGACAAGAATGATATGTATGGATGTAAAATAGAATTATTCAAAATTTATCATTTCACATTTACCATGGCAAGAAGCTTGTTTCCAACACTGAAGCCTGTGGCAGACTGAAACAAAAATGCCATCAACAGGTGACGCTTGATGATCTGGCATGCAAAGAAATTTCTCTGGTTTGTCTGAATTTGGTCTTTTGTTGCAAAAGTGTCTGAATCTTTGAGTAAACGTGCATTCTTTTTCATTTCTGTTGATAAGGTAGGGAGTTCTGATGTTAAGCTGGACGACATCAGCAGACTTCGCAAGAGGCTGATGAAGTTATTCAGATGGCTCTTTGGTGTCTGAGGAAAGAGTTTAATAACAAATCTCTACATATCTCTCAACAGAAAATGTCATAAGAATTAAGAATAATAAACACAAAAACTGTACTGCCATTCACAAAATTTTAAAAGTAAAGAATCTGGGGTGTTCTGAAGTTCTGTATCAACTAGGAAAAGACTGCTAAAACAGTAAAATGGAAACCAATCTAAAGATGCTGAACATTAATTAAAATATCCCATCGATAATCTCAGTTCAAAAACAAAATAGAATTACATGTAAGATGATGAATGTTCCAAAAAATTCATATTGTTTCTAGCCTATAACCTTTACTATCAGGCCTGCACAAAACATCATATGGAAAGAAGACAGTTAAATTTTGTGTCTTTGTGATACCGGTATTTGTGACCAGAGCTACTACCACAGCTTGTGCAGCTGTATTCCCCAGAAAACATTAAAAATGCATATTTCTGAATCTGTCAGCTACGACTGCAATTTACAGTTCTTTACAAAAAAAAGCAACATTTCAGTGTAATCGATCAAAACTAAGGAGTTCAGAATGAAAAACTATTTCTTAGATTTTGTCACATATTGTTTAGATATCATTGTCTTTGAGGCCTATGAGAACTCTATGGGTCCATATGTATGAATAACGCACATTAACAAAAATGCATACAAATGGATGCAAATACAGTATGAGTATCTCAAATACTATAAATTACCTCACAGTCTGATGAGTCTAAGCCAAGCCTGTGGTGAGCAGCAATGATCCAAAGGCATGGAGGTAAATACTGTGGAGGCAACACAAATTTAGAATAAAAAATGCATTGTTAAGGGAAACTTTTATATGGCAATCCTGAATGTTTCTCGTAAAATCCACCAAGAGTAAAGAAACTCATTTTTATGAACAAATACTAGCTTATTATTATCTCACTAAATAAGAAAATACTACATAACATTCCATATATTATATCACATTCACTCTATCTCTACATCATGATGCAGGACAAAATATGCTGATGGAAATTGTGATGCACAGCTTCCACTGAAGGACAAACTTATTATTCCAAAATCAGTTTGGGGTACCTGCATTAAAGCATGGTTCATTAAAGTAGTCTTAACCCTCGTCCTGCGTTGAGTGAACTCGTCCACGTAACGACCCGTGCGGAGATAGCCAGCGGCCAGTCAGCCGATCGTTTGCGTGTTGCCGATAACCTCGGCGGTCGGGTCAATCGGGTCCCTGTGAACACCTGTATCGCGTATACTTCAGGACGCAATAACAACAATAGTGGTGGATAAATCGTAAGGGATCCCTATGAGTATGATATTTGGATAACGTACTTGTGATGATATGCAGTAGGTTTTATTGTGAAATGGAAGGCCCCAAATCAAGAATTTTCTGCATTTACATGCCGTTTAGCACATGTTTTATCATTTTCCCAAGACCTCTGCGCTTTTTCTGTCCCTATGTCAGGCCATTCAGGTGAACAAATTATTTTTTAAGCCATTCGCTTAATTTACTAACCACATGACGTATCGTGACATTGCCTTCTCCCTCCTCTACTATGTAAAGCGTTCGCTTACTATAATGTTAGTTTTAGAGAGAGATTTGATTTCCAGTTCCAGGTCGTAGAGCACATACATGTACTGAAACGCGGTTTAATCAAAGGAACACAGTATCTCTCTAATTACCACATCAAATAAAGACAACGACCAACAACAAAGTCGGTCATTTTCTCCCAGTTTTCCCTGATGAAAAACCTACTGACAGACGCCTTTATGCAGCATGCCCTAACATTACATCGGAATTCATAATTACAGACGTAGAACGGGGTCTCAAATACGCACATGGCCCCTTTCTTCTCATTTCACATGTAGACGACAACCAGCATCAAAGTAAAAGTTTCTCCAAGATTTTCCCCAGTTCCAACTTCAGGCCGTCAGTACTATTACATGAGTATGACGAATAGTTGCGAATAGTTGCATCGTAATAAACTTAATCGGACGATACCATTTTGTTAGATATAGTAGGGGTGACAAGATAGATAAACACGCAAAAATAGTGTGGAAAAAAAACGTGAAAAAACAACAACGACAGCCTTGGCAACCGAATAACCAAAGCGCGAGGCGCACCGTTGCTATACAAAAATGTGGCCTCCCGCAGGACCCGCGGTTAAGCGTGTCGGACAAAATAATGGCCTCCCGTGTCTCGCAGGGAGGCCAATATAGTGGCCTCCCGCAGGACTAGGGTTAAAAGGAACAGTTATGGCATTGCTGATAGGCAACGAATAATGTGCTCTAATAATATGATTCTTACGAGAACGTGTTCACAAGCAATGCCACAGACACAATGAGTAACAAAAATATTCCCGGCCTTTACAAGTTCACATCCTTCTTCTTCCCAAGGATCACTTTACTGGATTTTGTTTGTACCTTCAAATCACAAGACAGAATGTTCTTGTGTGCAGAAAAAATCCATTGCCTATAGCGTATCGTGAGATGCCACAGCCCTTCAGAAAGTCTGTCTTTCACATCACCACTCGCTGCTGCCTCTGGATAGGGAATGTTTTTCAATGATTCAAAGTGATCCACCTGATAGCTCTCGTAGTTTCCTGGAACGTCAGTTGATTCTCCAACACTCGTCCACATTTTGTGTAAATTGTGAAGAGTATTCAAAACAGATGAGGACGACATAGCTGCAAGAAATAAATACAACTGTCAATACATGTTATTTCACATAAAAATTTTGACAAAATTGAAAGATGATAACTGCACATCAAGCTGTATTTAAGGATGACATTTCGTGGTAGACTAACAGATGTTTATTTACCATTGTTAAGAGATAATGTAACTCTTGAAATCAAATACACATTTTGACCAAAAATTCTTCACAATAGGATGGATGGCAGCCAAAAATTAAGAAATTTCTTTGCTGGTCATCAGCTGAAAAAACAATCACACATTGTCACTTTCACTTAGGGCTAATAACTGTAGGCTGATATTCTCAAGGGAAAAAGATCTTCACTTTTACCACGGATATATAAGCTATTTGAACTACTTACAATATACTTACAGACAGAATTTGATCTCAACACTGATTCAAAGTTACTTAAGGTAGGTGATGAAACGCAGCATTCTCTGAACTAACAAATGAAGAAAAATAGAAAATATTTCCCTGAAGTAAATATGAATAATCAAACTAAGCCACCAAAACCACTTGCACATATATAAAGTATCATTTAACTCACTGAAGACCAGCCCGCCAGGGCGGAACAACTCTTAAAGACCAGGGGTTTTGGGGGGTATTTCAAAAATTCCCACAACCACATTTATTCACCAATCCATTCCATATTTTGACACATAACAGGTTTTAAATTTAACAATGCAAAAAACAAAACTTGAATAAATTCATTCAGATAGTTTTTTTTTTCATGAATTTTCAAAATTTGGCAAATTTCTTTGTTTCGCAAAAATTTCTGGCCTTTGTGTATTGTACTGATGACCTAATAAAAATGTCAAAAAAATTGTATGAAAGTGTCACAAGTGTTTGAAAGTAATGTTATTATTCACCTTAGTCAACAAGAACAAGACCTACTACTGGCTTTCAGTGCAATGGCCTTAGCCTTAGCACGATCGCTGGCACTGGGAGGGCTAGATCTAGAATCTGAGTCAAAATTTCCCTTCCCAGGCACGAAATCAGGATCTAGATCTGAATTATAGGCTACATCTACTTCAGATTCATCACTGGTGTCTTCAAACAGCTGGAAAATGTTCGTTTTCTTGCGTTTTGAAGCCATTGTCTTGACTAGATCTAGTGATCAGCTGTGACAGATTGTACAACTGACGGAAGTTCTTATTTCGACCCGACATAAAGTGATAGTTTTTAAAAAATAGTAAAAAAAAAAGTTGCCAGCCGAACCTGGTGAAACTTTCAACGAAACAAGTCAAGATGTTAAACTGCCGCAGAGAACCTATCCCGTAAGCATTGCGGGAACAGTGCAGGGGTTAGAAATTTTATTCATGTATCCCGCAGGCGGTGCGGGATTGGGCTTATGCGTCGATTCAGGTATCCCGCAACTTGTGCGGGAATGGGTGTCAGTGAGTTAATCTTCTACTTCTAGCAATTCAGCCCTATACCACTCTTCTCCACACACAAAAAAAGAGCACGATTATCAGCTACAGCAAGAGTAGTATGGATTGGAAACATAAATTTTGGGGCTTCTTTTCCAGCAAACCTATCCCATGTAATTCATCAACAGAATCAGAATTTGCTAAAATATATCAATGATAAAAGACAAATCTTTCCTGTATCTTTCATGTGGCTTATTTATAAGCAATAATATTTGTTAAGAAAAAAAAAAAAGAAATCAACACTCTTTTGCCCTTCCTAGCTTCAGTTTGAAGACAGGGTAATACTGACTTAACTTGCGCTAGAATCAAATTTAACTTTTTCTTACTTAATAAAAAAAATTGCAATTTATCATACATAAAAAAAAAAGTGAAATTCCAATACACATCAAGGCACGATCTCAACTGAGCTGAACTTTACCCAACAATTTGCCCAAAATGTAAAGGACTCAATGCATTTATAATCATAACAACCGATTCACTGTTTTACCATATGTATTTGCCCATCCATCTTTTTCTGTACAATCTGACAAAATAAGGCCAAGACGTCCAGTATGAGACTGCAGTCAGAATCGGTATCTAATGTTAAGGTCTCCAACATGCTGTAAACTGTTTGGTAGATCACGGGCTCTTTACTGGCTACATCTGCCTGCCCGAGGAAACATTTTGATTAGAAAGAAAATTGCTTCTGGTATTCTGTAGGAAAAATGTGAGGAAATCAAAGAACAAGAGAGTGGTGGGAATTGCAAAGTATTTTGTTGGTACAGCAGATATTTTCCTTTGGTATTTTTCATCCATGACTGATGATTGTGTGAAGATTGAAGTTAGGGATGGTGCCTCATAAGTATATCTTTCCAGATGAGAACAGACAACAGTGTTGAAATTTAAAAACAATCTGGGACAAGAACCTCAGCATATTATTACAATGTCAAAAAAATGTTTAATTTATTAATCATAAAATGGCAGCTATTATTTTAATCAGGTATTTTTTCCACAGCTTGTGTGAACAAGAATTTTTCATGTTTTGTAAAAACAGAAAAAACAAAACAAAACACTTTCAGTCCAACTCCTGCAGGCTCCTGCATGGCCACATTGTACACTAAAGTAAAAGACAGTTGTAAACCAATCTGACACATTACTGTCATTACAATTAACCTCACCCATTGTCAGGTGACTCAACACTAGCTGTATGTAACTTAATCAAGTGGATCATTCAGGACACAGCTCACTTACTAAATGACTCTTCTCTATTGCATCAACTATCACTGATGGATACAAGAATGAAATACTGCTGCACACATGTTTGACCAGGGTCAGAACTGCACACTCCAAACTTGGTAAATCAGAAAGCCAAAGGTAATGGAGAAAAGGTACTGGAAGACTACCTGGTTTAAGGAAACAAACCAAATACAATGAGTTCAACAAGCTTTCAGAACATGTTTCAAACATAGCATGCTAAATTATAGAATATGTAACCAAGAAACCAGAGATTACTTTTTTATGATAAAGATAACATCTGGTAGAATCTTGTACTTTTATCTCCTAGTGCACATTCAGCTCTAAGTAAGCACACTGTTGATGCAAATGAAACGCGGGGAAACTTTCTTCGTTTTCTGCCTGTGTCTTTACTATAAATATGTTTTTTTCTGCCAGTACTAATTATAGAATATGTAACCAAGAAACCAGAGATTATTTTTTTATGATAAAGATAACATCTGATAGAATCTTGTACTTTTATCTCCTAGTGCACATTCAGCTCTAAGTAAGCACACTGTTGATGCAAATGAAACGCGGGGAAACTTTCTTCATTTTCTGCCTGTGTCTTTACTATAAATATGTTTTTTCTGCCAGTACTTACCATACTTACGATACATGTGTCTCTACTCTCTTTGCTATTAGATGAATAGAAGGTTGATCTTACCAGATTCAAATATCTGTATCTGTTTTTCATTGAGGTAACTGTATATAGCTGCCACATCAGAGTTGTCCCTCACTCCACACAATCCTTCAAGAAGCTGCATCCACAGGGAAGAATATTCAGCATCATTTATGACAGAGAGCATTTTGTATGCAAGTCTGACCATCAACGTTTTGTCACCATTGTGAAGACCTTCTCTCAGTTTGAGTAGCACATGAGAAGTGAGCTGCAGAAAAGGATATAAAGTACTTCCATTGTAAAGTTTGATAAAACGTTGCACAGGCAACAATAATAAATAGTTATTTTCAATCTGTCCCAAATAATAATCACATGTTTGTTTTAAAAATTCTTTAAGTTGTTTAATAAAAAATCATTGTTATGTTATGTTATAAATAAAACTGTTATATTGCTTATATTACTACTAATACAATAAATTATCAATAGTGCTCTTTTTCTTTGCTGACTTTTTGGAGGCGATAAAGGCTTTGCTTGCAATTCTTTATTTCGGTAGAGACCTCCGTTTATATTGCTTGTCTTTTTCTTCACAACTGAAGATGTTAGTTCAAGAACAAGGTTACATCACATTTTGTTAAAAACAGAACTGCACATATCAGCAGAAATTAAATAAAAAAGGCCTCTCTATTTATAGTTACATCATCATTCTATCATTAACCCGCGCTGAGAAAGTTTGATTTGAAAGCGGGCCACACCAATAATGCAAGAAGAACGCTAAGTCCATAAGTTTTTTCGCTTTTTCTCGAAATGGTTCAGACATGACTTTTACTTTTAGCCCTAGTCTTGAACTAACCTCTTCAATTACAGTAGATCAAATCATAAAAGTGCAGTTTAATCCCCCATCATTCTGCATACATATATATGTTCCGCTGTTCCCCAAGCAAAACCAACTCCCTCTGTAATGGTTCATTTTCCAAATCGAAGTGGTTATTTTCAAAGCATGCCTTGGAACTAACGCCAGCGTTATTTTCAAGGCATGTTTCATTGACCAATCAGAAGCTGTTAAGGTATGCCTTGAAAATAACGCTAGAGTTAGTTTCAAGGTATGCCTTGTAAATAACGCCTTGCTTTCCAAATAGTGGGGCTAGGCCTATATGGATACCCACAAGGATGCAACCTTGGAAGCGGCCTTGCACGGGGGATCACAGAGGGGTGAGGGCAGAGTCCCCCTGGCGAGTTAGTCCTCTAGGTATGTTTCTTACAGTAAACGTACAGCTACATGATTCCCTGCTTCCCACTAAAGGCATGTATTGTGACTTTTCCATTTAAGTTTTATGCATCTTATGAATATAATAATATCAAATGATTTTTTAAATGAAATTGTGAGGGCGCGCTTTTGATGGAACAGCCAAAATACGCATGACCTGAGCTGGGAGAATTTGGAGGGCTAAACTGCACTTCTGCAGTCATACAGATCAAATCATACCTGATGATACCATGTCCATGTTAGACAGCGAGAAAGACATGATTACTCATATGTGAATAAAATTGACAGATCTAGATCTAGATCTAGATGTTATCTTTTATATTTTCGGAAGGTCTTCCGCCCGTCAAGAAAACACAACTACCCCAGCCCCTTTTCGCCTGATTAGTCAATCTGACTACCGCCCATTGATACAAACTGACTAGACCCTCACGCCCCCAGGTCCATCTGACCATTCCATGTGTTGTGAGTTTAAACTGATAACAGTGACAATGTGTAACCGTGAACTTTACTTATAATAGCGGTAAAAATTATGGCGCGGACGGGCGGAAGACCTCCCATATTTTCACCTTCAGTTGGGCGAAAAATCTAGGTCTGACAAAGCAGTAAATTACACACAGACAGATTCAGATCTAGTGTGCATGACTGGGCTCACAGTAGGCCTACAGTTAGTAGACGTAGTACTAGTCTAGTAGTACACAGGCCAACTGCAACAGTCGAACCGTAAAAAAAGAAAAACGACTGATTCAAATTTAAAATTGTCAATATAGATCTAGATCTCGATCTGATCTGTGATCTAACCTCGGACGTAACTCCATGTCGAAGTGAACGGGCCGAAAAACATAAGTTTTGGAGGACGAAGTCAGTGCATCGACCATCGATAGGTTTTGCCGGATTTGCAGCTCCCTCCATCAGTTCAGCTAGCGCAGCGCCTTACATAAGAGTGACGTCCCCTGGTGAGGACTATCGCGGATCAGGGAGGAAATAGCTCTAATATGCTTATATAATTACTGCTGTCAATACATAGGCCTATTAAAATTGCATTGCATCATTAATCAGTTCTGTTACAGTTCGTCATCTCCTGATTAGCTTTACTGGTGCCGAGAGATCTCTAGGGGAATCCACACTTACAGCTGCAGGATATTCAAAATGCGCTGTACCATCCCATTGGACAAGCTGGACAAACCATATTATAAATAACAACACATGATAAATTAAGGGCCTCGTCTAATTATTTAGGAAGTAGCTACACAGACAATATTTTGTTTTATCTCTCTACCTTTAAATTCCTTTGATTTATGATAGATATTATGCTTCTTTATAGACTACAATCATAATGTTGTTATCTGACATTTATTATTATTCAATAATAATAATAGTTCGTCCATCAGGTATGATGATGACCTTAACAACACCAGAGGAATAAAGAACAGAAATTGTTGAGAATTTCAACACATGGACAATAAAGAGAACTAAAGGACACAGAGGACAGAATGGAAAGACTGTTCTTTCATGACTTATGGCTTCTCATGTGACTGATAAGTCCTATTTTTGCCCTGCAGACCCTTCCGCATAAATGACAAGAGTGCTCCGTTGGTTCAGTACCACTGGGCCTTTTCTTGCGCCGTTCTCTTTTTTTGATAGCCTGCTGGACTCTGTCAGCTTCCCATGCTTTGCTGCCTCTGGTAAGGGCCGCCCTCCAATTTGCACGATCAAGCGAGAGCTTTTCCCACTCACTCACATCAATGGCAAAGGCCTTCAGTGATTGCTTGAGAGTGTCTTTGTAACGTCTCTTTGGGGCCCCAACATTCCTCGTTCCATTGGAGAGCTCAGAGAAGAAGATTTGCTTTGGGAGTCTGGAGTCGGGCATTCTGACAACATGTCCTGCCCAACGTAGCTGAATTTTTTTCAGGTGGCAGAAGATGCTCAATTCCTTGGCACGATTGAGGACCTCAGTGTCTGGAATTTTATCCTGCCATTTGATCCTTAGGATCTTTCTAAGGCAGGCCAGATGAAAGTGATTTAGCTTTCTGGCATGCGATTGGTACACTGTCCAGGTTTCAGCCCCATAGAGTAGGGTGGGAAGGACCACAGCATTGTACACTTTCAGCTTAGTGTCTGTGCGAATGCCGGCAACATCCCATACTCTCTCTCGAAGCCTGCCAAATGCAGAGCTGGCTTTGCTGATTCTTGAGAGAATTTCAGTATCAACACAAGCCGCGGAAGACAGTGTACTGCCAAGATAGGTGAAGTTCTCCGACACCTTCAGAAGACTGTCTATTCAACCTCAGGAGATTATTCAATATTGGAGCCTTAATTGTAGCCTATTACTTTTAGCAATAACGGCGCCTGGTCCTACCTTTAAATCATTTCCAACCACCCAAGTGTGGTGCAATACCGAATTTGAGGTTAAGGAAATATATGAATTATCTAACAATAACAATGTTATGGTATATTTTCATTGCAAACATTTCTCCTGTCCTCTCTTTCTCTCTCTTTCTCCCCCCCCCCCTTCTCTCTCTCTCTCTCTCTCACACACATAGAGTCACGTACTATCGCTATCAGTAGTATCAGTGCTGTTTGTGAAATATAACTTACTCCTTTCATTTCTTAAGTATAGTAACAAATCTGTAAAACTGAATACAAATTTTACAGTGTAAATGCTATTCTTTGTTGACTAATTGTTAAAGGTATTAGACCCATCCCGTCCTCTCCAGATCTGCAATATCTATTTCTCCCGCATCAGAGCTGTTCAGGATATTGTATCCTCTGTTTCTGACAGAAGATTTGCTTTGTTTTTCTTCAATTTTGAATGCAGACTATGGGGCGGAAATGGGATGTTCACAGTAGCCTACATTCTGCATTTATCCTTTCATAGGAAGAGAGGAAATTATTTCAAAGATTCCACTCCACCCATTGATAATGTAACAATTTAATGATTATTCTGAACTATAGTTATCAATCTTAATGTTTTATTCCAAGTAAGAACAAATGTCTTTACTCATGTCATGTGTGCATAACATAATAAATAACTTCTTTATCTTATTAGGAAAAGGCTTTTCTGTCTATTCCTCTGTTTCTTCCCAATTCTCTATTCTATAAGTGAGTACCCATTTACTGTCCAGTTGAACATATTGTGTTTGCATATTGAATTTGCATATATCGAACAAAAATGGCTTGTCGATCTATCCCTTTTTTATTATGGTTAAAGTTACTGCAATATATTTCGATTACTTCCCTTGATACATAAACCTGATCTCACGTGATCCATGACCCCGACTTCAGGTTCACACAGCCGCGAGCGCGCACACGAGTTTGCCGTCGCCGGACAATCCCGGACATAGCATAGACACTTGGTCTGGCCCTAGACAACGTGTGTGTGAGACTCAAGCCTCTGAAAGCACAATTACATATCCAGACGACAGTCTTACAACGAAATTTCTCTTTCATCTAAGGTAAGAGATAGTTTTTCATTCAAGTAATGTGAACGACGCGACTCAGTGAGAAACGATTAACGAATTCAAATCGCTAATCTCTATTAACCCTCGCCAGTTCTTTCGGCAAGAAGATCGATTTGTTTGGTCTTCGTCTGAATGGCCTCGCTTTTCTTGTCTTGGAAACAAAACAGGCTGACCCCAACCGGACGCTGGTCGTTCCTTGGGGAAAGTGCAGGATTGGCATGACAAGGGGCCGCTAAAGCTTAGCCGGTTTAAATATTTTGTTGTTTCCACAGTTCGATTTGAAACACTAGATCTAGAATCTAGGCCTACATAAAGAATAGCGTTATTTGGGCCTTAGTATTAATAGTAAAGAGAAACTCATTGCCCTTAATGATAATATTTAATTCGTGTAGAACCTTTCGTGGGGAAAAAAAATAACGACATTCATCGCGTCTCACCACTTTCATTATTTTAGATATAGATCTAGACTATCTAATATTAATAAGCCTAGATCTACATTGTGAAGCTGTGCCAAAGAACCGTTCCTTGAAATCTGATCATTTCGTAGTGAAGTCAGTCAATAGAAGGTAAAGATGTTCCCTTCTCAGTAATAATATGTTGTCCTAAGCCTATTCGTTTGCCGACGCGCAATGCAAGGCAGAGAACAATATTGGTATAAAAACTCTCACCCAATAAAACTATTTCAAGTGTTAGCAAATTTCTGCATTTTAAAAGAGGATAACAGATCAGGTAAATAGAGCAAGTCAGCCCATTTTCACCAGACTTAGGTTAATGTAGGCCTAGGCCTACTTATTTTGTTAATATTTAATTTAGTTTGAGTTTCTGCATGTTTGGAACAGGGATAGGCTATTTACTTTATGTAATACCCCTTTACATAAAGCACACACCTTTTAGCAATACATCTCACATTAGTGCAGTGTTACTGTTAGTCTTAGAAGCAGTTTTAGAGCCTGGGTTCTCACAGAATTGAATATGTTGAGTTGAGTAAACTCCCCAGGCAAAATTCAGATCAGCATATCAAAGCTACACTTGATTAATCACTTTCATGTTGTGGCTTTTATGGGGAAGAAGTTGACCTGAGGTGTGTGGTTCAAGGGATATTAGGGGCGATTTGTTGTTTAGTGCCTAGTTGTGTTTTTTTATTTAATATTTTTCCTGTAGATTCGATAGATTAATTAGCCACGCCAGTGAGTGAGCAACCTTAACATGAATCCATTGGGTAGGATTGACATCAAAATTATGCTCATAGGAATGACATCAGTCCGACGTTGGTCCACTGGTAATGACATCAGACTGTCAGTTTGATGAAGGAAATCTGACTCTATGATAACTGTACCAACCTTTCAAAAATCCTATGCAAATCTATTTTGGATTGACATAAGAATGCTGGCTGAGTGTAGTTTGTCCCCACTCAACCTGTGCTGGCAGGATCTTATCCTGCTCATCAACAGAAAATATTAGTTGACAGGGAAATGTAACAGAAAAATAAATGAGCTCCCAGTAGAAAACTATGAGTAAAGGTTCTAGGTCCAGGCTTCAGAATCCTGTAACCCAATGGGTTGTCAGGATACTCTTGAGCTGAGGATACTCTGTAGCCAGATTCCTCCACTGTCGACAGTCCTAGATCAGCATCTTGCTGTTGGGTGCTCCAAATTAGGCTGAACTGACCAGTAAAAGAGTTTATTCATGTAAGTGGCTTATTGAGATTTTTATCTTACTGAGGAGGTATTTTAAGCTCGTCTGTATGGAAAAAAGACAGTTTTATTCAGTTCTGCCCGACCCAGAACCCTATCCTCTCCCTCATGTTTCCTCCGTGTCTATTAAAGCAGCAGTTTGATTTGAATGATGTTTCATTTACAGCGGAATGGAAGTCAAAAGATTTAAATCCTTTTGTAGTCTTATTCCAGGAAATTAATTGCACCAGGAAGTAAATTGCGCCTGGGTACTGTATTCAGTCAGTCTCTTAGCCCATCCTCATTGCAATGTTATGAGACATTCAACACAAAAGGGTTATCCTCTGTTGATATCAGTTTTACTCTTGCACAGGGAAAAAAAAACAACTGCTGAATGCACAAAATAAATTATCACATGATGGAAATCAGGTAATGGTATCCTGTGGCATGTTCTTGGATCTGGGTTGATTTGAAAACTTGAGATGGTTAACATGGATATTTCCATTAGCAAGAACAAGAAGAGTTTCAGAGAGGTATAAGAATACTAATGAAAAGAAACAAGCAAATTTTGGTCAGGAACTTGCCAGCAGTATTTAAGAGAAGCATAAAATCATGCATTTTTAATGTACCACAGGCAGAAAATAATTATAGTATTGGAATCAGCCTACAGAACAATTGTTCTGTTCATGTACCATTGGTTTACTACCCACAGGTTAAGCCAGTAAAAAAAAAATGGGGCTTGAGGTTGTTGTGTATGAGATTAGTTTTAAGGCAGGTTCTGATCAAGCACAAATGGTTGCAGCTGTTTCTTTCAGTAGAGTGCATGAATTACTTTTTTTTTTTTTTTACCCCCTGAGCTCATTATACTTCCTTTTTGACAGGTACCTCATAGTCATAGTCAAAAGTGAATGAGCTTAATTTGTTGAACGGTTATCTTTAGACACAACAGTCAGTATTGTCTCATCCTGTTAGGTGTTTTTTCATTTTGTCTGTTCTAATTGTTGTTTGAAAAATAGTGAAAGAAAGAGATCTGTTCCTGTAAATGTTTGTTAGTTTTCTATTTGCCCCTGGTCTGTACAGGACCTAGGGGTGAGCTCTTTATGTTAGTTCTGTTCCTGTCGTAACCAACTTATGACTGAATGAGAGAAGTTCACTGTAGCATGAAGAGAGAGGTAATTAACAAAAAGGGATCCAAAGGGAGCAAAATCTTTTTAAAAAATGAATTTGGCAGTAAAAGGGAGTGGATTGTAACTTTCATCATGTGTATGAATCACTTCTCAAATGTTGCTATTTGAAGGGTCAGTCATTTATTACCGGTTTCTTTCCATTTGCTGGCAGTTTCTATGACCTTGTTCTATAGTTTACAGGAAGACTACATTCATTTAGATTAAGTTTTGTCTTATACATGTGTAGTATTGTTTTATGGTGTGATGAGTGGTAGGAACTTACCAAAATTAGATTTAAATGTCTTTGAGCAGTCAGAGCAATTCCTTCACCACAGTTTTTCAGCATATTCCATCTTGTTACAGGTTATAATTTGATTCTCATCTCCTGTATTTTCTAGAACTGTGAAATATCTTATAAAATCAATTGGAACTGACCAGAGGAATATACACCCAAATTTGAAATAGTGTCTGTCAAGCCAGTTTTAGTAGACCATTAGAATTCCTTCCTGTTCTTTCCTTATATGCCTCTATATCTCTCCTAGGAGTTTCTCATATACTGTTACCCTTCTGAACTAAAAGAACTTGTAAGATGATTCAGAAACGTCAGGGAAGCATCTATATAACCATCATGAATGACACAACAATCTGTGGATTTCTGAAGTCAGTGAACAAATCCAGGAAAGTGTATGATTGATCAAGGCAAATGCAGATTTCATGTGCATGTATCTGTATTCATCATAGAATAAGGTTTCTGCTGTCCACATTTAACTGTTGGTACGGTGAAGCTGGGTGGTAAGAATGAAAAAAAAAGAGCACCCCAAAATTTCAGGAAATAGTATTATTTTAGATTTCTACATAACTGTCGTATCTAACACGGTGCCCATGTTTCGATGTGGCTAGTCCAGACAATGAAAAATTCCAAGTCTCACCTTTTTTTTTTTAAACCTTTCTTTCGTTTTGTCGGTAAACTAGCAAACCGTGCAAGAGTATTCTGTGAAGTCTTTGGACCAACAAATCGGTTAGCCTGCATATCAGCCTCACATCCTATTCTAGTGCCATAACCATCCATCCCCAGCTAATCGGCTTACACTTAACAAAAAAAACCCAGGCGCATTTGTGAAAGGGCTCGCCCACCGGGCAGTTCATTCACTGGTCGCGGAGGGCGTCAAAAAGGTATGTTTAAAGAAGTCGTCAAGAGAAGGTAAAAGTAAAACGCTTACCCTGTCATAACCGCACAGGTGCGATCGATATTACTTTACACACTAGGAATGATTTTTTTTGAAATGTCTTTTACTTGGAAGTGTATCCCTCACTTTAAATATATATTTTAGTTGTAAATAAACATTGAAATACATTATTATGGCGATATGCCCCCCCCCCCCACCCTTTAATGAATAAAAATTTTTTTTAAAGCTTTTAAGGAGTTAGAGAATATTCTTGACCAAAAGTAGTCGTCGTGTGTGGCTGTGTAGAGGTTTCAAGGATGGAAGACGGTCAACGAAAATGAAAATGAAATTTTACAAGTACCAATACGGTAGTTAAGATGAAAACAGTGTATTCGCGGGCGGCCTGAAGCAATCACCAGGAAAATATTTGAAATGTTAAGGTTTTACTTATCCTGTTTACGGGGAAATATCGAAAGGCATATCTCAGTACCATGAAGTTTGCCTTCCATTTAAGATAGATTACGAAAATGTTTTGAGATTTGTATGCTGATTGAATATCCTTGGCCATTTGAATTCCAGTTTTGCCACCGACACAATTGAATCATTCAACGTATCATAGCAACGCGACCTGCGGCTGGCCGTGCACTGTAATCTAGGCATATGCAATAGCCGGATAGTATTGCAGCAGCTGTGGTTTTGCATTGTTTAGAAATAGTCCTTTCAACAAAACCAAAAAAAAATGTATCGAGTTCAGGGCTGATGAAATGAAGGATTAGAATCAGATGAGAAAGAAAATGGTGGGTTTAACAACTTCGACGATACCGGTAACTTCAGTGTAATTTAGGTTACAGATACTTGCGCTGATCCTGACATTAGTGTGTCACGGGAGTGTATAGTTTAGTTTCTTTAGAGACGAGAGTTGCGTATTCCGCCCACTAATTTTAACAATCTACACCTATAGGTGGATTTTGTTTCGTTTCATTGAAGTGCAGATAATTTTTTTTTGAGGGGGGGGGGGGGGATTATTTCATTTCGACCTTCATTCTCTTTTTGTCTTTGCATCTTTTCCATGTCTGGTACTGAGTTGTTACTGATAGGTATTTGAACCAGATGCCGAAGGGGCACACGTCGTCACGTGTTACATGATTATCTGTGCTGCCACATAGACATGCGGGTCCATTCTTTGCTCGTCTGTCTATGTCGTCTGTTTATATGCCTTTGAGTTGAGTTATTCTGTCTAGTACATTTGAAATTATTTCACGCGCCAGGGAATCTGAATGAATCCGTATGTTTCGAAAATACCCGTATGGCACCCCGAATGTAATGAGACAAGGTGTTTAATCAGTTTAGTGTATAGGACGGTGCGTCCTAACAACATGCAAGATTAGGGAGCGGGGAAATAGTATTGATATGGCAGTGGCGCTGATATTTCACGTCATGAATGATGCTAAGTAATGTTTTAGCACGCAAGCTTTTTTCCTTTTCTTTTTGTTTGCGGATGTTCATGTCCAATGTGAGCTACAGGGACGAGGCCTCGGCAAGATGGTGATGGGGAAAACAACAACCACCTTTATGAGATGGACATGATAATATTGATCAAGAAATGATCTTGAAAACGGAATGTATTTCTGCATGCAAAAAAAAAGGGAGTTGATTTTATTAATCAAATTTAAATATGGTACATTTTTTTTTAGGTATCAAGCTTAACAGGGTTAGATGTCATTCAAACGACAATAAATTTTCAAACCCTAAAGCTTGGACAAAACAGCAAAAACTTGAAAGACTTTGGCTGGGAATGTTCGGTAAAAATACAGGTCTATTGTTTGGCAAGGGGATTAACACTGACCCAAGTCCTATATGTCTTTCCTCCCCAACTCTGTCGTAGAATCCCGGATGTCCTTATCCAGGACAGAAGAGTTGGGAGAAATCTTTACACATTAGGTGCGTTTATTAAATGGTATGTAAAATATTTTAAGGGGGCAGATTTTGGTGGTATGTAATTTCTATGCATAATATTACATGTATATTTAAACTCCTTATTCTTTGATTACGATTATGGCATGCTGGAAAGCAATTTGATGTGCCTGCCTTTGACTCGCCCTATAAAGCTTTATTCTGAAGGACACTTGGATCGTGTTAAAATTAGTGCATATTTTGAAACTAGGACACCAGTAGTTCACAGTTCGAAACGGATATTTCGTTGGTTTTTTCAGCTGCTAGGTATACAAGTGAATATAGATTTTTTATTATAAATAATGAAATAACCACCATGTTTCGTCTGGCGTTTCGTATACCTTGAACACTTAACATACTTGGGTTTTGTACACATGATTTATAGCTTTCGCCATGGTCGGACTGAATCTGGCCTTCCGTGGGATAATATTATGACAGTTTTCGGTGACCCAGTCTATAGCTGTCCACGGTCTCTATACTTAATGGTCAAGCGGTGTGTAATCATAGTTCTTCATAACGACAACTATTTTTTTTCTTATCCTAGGCGATCACTAAGTACATTGGTCAAATGCTCTCCTGCTTTTTCCATCTTTCCAGGGTCCTCGGTATGTTTTGTACCCTTTTTATGTGTTGCTTCGTGTGGATTTATCATGTCCGCAAATCAAAAAAAATTTCCAATTCATCCGTAATTTTAGTTCATCTGTAAAGTCACGGCCTAATCTTGGCTAGCTGAAGTGATACTGTATGAAGCCATTGTAGGTAGATGTTGCACTTATTGGAGCTTGTTGGAATAGAAGAGCGATACAGTAATATATTTGCGAATCTGTGACTGCAGGGTCCGGATTCCCGATGGTGCTGATAGCATTGTAGCTCTCTTTGTACGAGCCTGAATATTTCATAACGCTAATCTGTTGAGGTGGACATTATTTGTATTCAGAACCCCGGTCTTGTGTGGAGCTAATAGCAATGTAAGACCGCATATATGCTTTTCTGCTGTGCAGTAATTTACACTGTCTAAGGGGGAAAAGAATTGTAGGAATATCCCAGGTTAAAGAACCATAAATACCTTACGTCAGTTACCTTAGTTGATTTATAATTACCAAGCATTTCTTCAAATATATTGGCGGAGAATTCAGTAATATAGGTTAGTGAAATTTGCGGTTGAGTTAACGTATTGTCTGTGTGTAGGTCCCCGATCTGACAACCAGGTAAAGGACCACTTGTATAATTGGCTGCTTCTTGGGTGGGGGTTTAGATCCGGATTAGGGTCGATCAGAGATTACATTTTCGAAAGGTGAGTTCTTCCAAGAACGGCCGACTCAACGCCCAATACTGAACATGTCCCACATCCAGCCCGGGCCATTAATTTATTCATGAACAAGTAAACAAGTTCTAAAAGAAAAAAAAAAAAAAAAGAGCTGTCATCATGGACGATGGGATGGGCTTTTTTTTTTTTTTTTAAGGGGAAAGAAAGTTGATATTTAATTGTGGAAATTGGTGGGATGGCACCCATTTAAACATCTTGCCTTCAGAATTTAAATTTGCTTAGGAAGCCCAATGGGCACTTTGGACTCAATTCCCGCACCAAGTACAGAGGTTACCGAGCTGATACAAGATGTAGAATATGTGACAGTAAGAAAATTTGAAATCGACGCAAACCTCTGTACATGTATGTAGAAAGAAAAAGAAATGGATTTTGAACCCAATCACAAAATTTCTAATTTTTATCGATGTATTAAAAGGGGTTGAATTTGTGGGGGCGACTGTTTATCACGTCTCACGGGATATCGCGCATTGTAATTACTGATGTCTTCTGGTTGCATAATAACTAACAGGTCAGATAATACAACAAGAGAATTCCCTAATTTAGTTCATCATTGCCAGGAAGTGAAATGGTTTACTCCGGTTAACACTGATTATCACGCGACGCTGTTGCCCAGGTAACGCCATTGTTTACTGAAGTTATTAGTTTTGTTACCAACGCGCGCCCGTTTATTGAATAAGGCACGAATGTGTTATACACAAAGCGCAAGGAATTGTAGTGGTGTTGAACACAAACACAGGAAGTCAACTCGCGTTTTGATAGCTGCAAACATCATTGCTTGCGTCACTGCCGAGATTGTTTTTGTTGTTGGGGAATTTATTTTTTGTTTGTTTTTGTTTTACTAAACTAGTTTTGGCGTGGGCGTTTTCTAATGATAATGGAATGGAATTGTGGCTTTAGCGATTCTTGACAGTCCAGCTAGTTCTCTGTCAGTCTGACTGTCTGCCTCTGTCTGTTTGTCTATCTATCTATTTATCTAACCCCCCCCCCCCCCCCCAACTAAAAATTGCTAGAGGAGCATTGCTCACTGTACTCGCGATCAGAGACATCATGAAACTGTTCGCGTTGAGACGTTAGCTCATTCCGAGCCCTGAGTTTAAATAAACCTGGGTGTGTGTATTCGGTAGAGTTCTGGTATTATTTTCTCCACTTACAAGAAAAACTGAACTCATAGGCTGTGGCAAAGTTCTCATTTACTGCGCAAAATGATGAGGAGAATTCGGAATGACAATCGCAGTGGGGTTGAACTAGAGAAGTTTCACAGAATAATTATAAATTTATTTTCCAGCCTAGAAAGCAAACAGATGTTATTTGCCGTACGTTGGTTTTCAGATAAGCAACTTGAACACGTTAATACAAAAAAGTTTCTGGTATTCAGATATGCACCAGTTTCCTCTTAAATGAAATATATATATACATATGGTGGCTTTTTATCTGTCTGACAACTGCACAGTGGCAGTTATCAAAACCATCTTTGTGTGCCTTGTTACGACACATGGTCGTTCAGTCTTGAGTGCAATTCACCCTGGCTTCCCTTGTCTTTTATTGATTGAGTGGGGCTGCTCTGTTGACTGGAGGCAAAGCTAGAACGTTGCAGTTGTCAGTGTGCGAAGTGACATCAAAATGAACGTTTTGTGCCTGACATGGAAAGGTCAAGTTTATGCCATGACATGTGGCGGTAAATTTGGATATTGATTCGTTTAGTAATTCATTCAATAGTGTCCGTTCTGTGAGTGATACAGCCTTTACGATGCAACCAAGGACGGGGATATGAGGCACAAGTAGGATAATTTTAAGGAAAAAATTCCGTACGCCTCGGCCATTTTGAACTCTTACAATAAAGGTTGGGGATAAGGACGAAGGTAGGGAGCGATCCAGGAACAGAGATTGGGTTAGGGCTTGGATATGGTTTAGGATTAGGGAAAGTCGATAGACAAAGGGATTTTTTAAAAGCCCTTCTTTTCACCTCTTGACGAAGTGGTCGGAACGAACGGAGCTCTTCTCAGTGTTAATCACACGAGAGACAATATAATTTTCACTTCCCGGAGAGTGCCATACAGTTTCTGTACTGTTGCGTGTTAAGTAGACCATGGCTTTTTGGTTGGTTCACTGATCGATGGATGTCTTGAAAATTGCCACGCAGTTTTATCATTATCCTTTAAAAAATCGGTAGTTTTTATGGAACACCCCTCTCCCCCTTTTTCTGCCCGCTTTCCCATCAGCCTTTGTCAGGATGAAGAAACTTAACGTGCGGCACGAGGTTTGCATTAAAATCCAATATTATATGCCCTGAAAACGTGGCAGGAATCTTGCACTCAGTGTAATAATCATATAGTGTATTTTAAAAGTTATCAGTCAGTGTAGCAAACTGAGCGCCTCGTGGCATTAATTTTCAGCGATCATCATGTAAGATGTCACATTTTCCAGTTTTGCAGCCTGGAAATTTATGAGATAGCATGTGAACAATGTATGAAACCGTGGAACTGTGCACAGAACAAGCGTACATGGAAAGCTTTAACGCATAATGTCAGAATAGATACATTCTCTTGTAACCCAAATAAATAAATCAATAAATACAATAGAAAAAAATAATAAATCCGTGTTTGAAACAACAGTAATGCCATTGTTTGTCTTTGAGTCCATGCAGTGTTAAGAAGTAAATTCAAAAAGAAAAAAAAAGGACATTTTGCATTTTCTAAACCATTCAGCTCTGATCTCACATTTATGCCCCGAACAGGTTTGTTTAATTCTTTTAGTTCTTTTCCAAATGTCAGACTCATTTCCCATTACGAAACTGCATTTATTTTTCTGTATGGTGTTAGCTATTTTGGTAGAACGAGATCACAGAAATTAATCACTAGGACGGGGAATTTCCAAAGTTTTTACTTGTGAATGGAATCTCTCGGTTTTAGCGCCGTTCAATCTTTGCCAATGAAATGTTAATGAAGTGTAACTGGCCATTCTGCAGGAAGGCCGACGCCTCGTGTGTTTTATGTTTCAGTTATATTTTCACGTGAAGCTCGTCACGAAACCGAGCCTCTTCCTGTTTGGTTTAGAGTGGCATGATCGATTTGCAGCTTTTACACGGGAAGATCGCCATAAACTATTTAGTCTCTGTTTCCTCGTTTGTTGGCCAAACCCAATCTTGGAGTGTGTGACACCCGTCTGTGCCTCATGATTCTTTATCAGCGTGTGCTTTGTAGGTGACAGAGAGTAAATATTGCCGGAGGAACTCGTGTTAGTGCCACGAGGAGACAGGCAGTATATTGTTTTGTGCTGTGCCGAGTTTTGTGTGTGTACCCGTGCTGATATGTGGCAACCGTAGCTTTATACACCTTGATATTCAACGCGTAGTTTGTAGAGCGTTCTGGAACTTTCGGTCTGTTTGTGTGTAAATATTGGCTAGAGGGCAATTTACAAAACTATGCGTTACTTATAGCAGTGGCCTTAGCCCCCCTCTAGAATAATTAATCAACAGTGAGCTCGCGTTCTTCGCCCGGGGATACATAGGGAAAGTGGAATTATCCGGATGTCTGCATTTTGAACTTGTTCAAGTGTCCACAAGTCGGAGAGAGGAAACTTTTCTAAGCAGGTGAATTCAGTGGGGCAAGCAATCGATCTTCGATAGAATACCGTTCGTGGATATTCTCCGGTCAATGATTTATAAAAAAAAAAATTCGATTTTTTTTTTTTTTTTAAAATCAGAGTCAATTGGTTTTGCTTTGCTAGGGATAGATTTTTTTTTTTTTTTTTTAACAAACATTTGAAAACTGGACATTTGAACACTGTAGTGTAAAATTTTCTCTAGAGCATAGTTCCCGTCTCAGAATCAGAGAAAAGATAATGTGAACGAGAACTTTTAGAAAATTGTAAGCATTTGTGGGAATAGAATTCCGTGCGAAGTTTCCCTTGTCTTTTGAAAGTTTCTCCGGTTGGCACAATAAGAGAGAAGTAGGATTATGTAACTGCCTCTAAAAACTCAGCACAATGAAATAAGAATGTACCAGCCTAGTCCGGCTTTCTGTTTCAGTTTCTCCGGGGTCCTGTGTGTGATTTCAGCCCCACAAAGACATGACATATTGATACATTTGATTATTGTGGCAAAATTCCAGTATTTCGACTTTCGAAAATGGAAGCAACACTCTCGACCTTATCAATAAAAATCAGCTTGTGCTTTTGATTAAAACTGGAACTGTATCAGGTGGGATGTTCATTATAACATTATTTTATTGCTTTGTTTTAAATTCGGTTGTTGTCAGTCTCATTTAATTGATTCAGGAGTACAATACATGTGTATGTTTCCGGTGTTGACACTGTCGCGTACCGCGAGCATCCCAGGGGACAGGATGGGTATGGTCAACTGTTTGCTCTCTTGCTGACACAGAATAATTATTGTTCCAGCTGGTCGGCTTGTCAACCAGCTCGCGCGGTATCACCTCTGATTATCGTAGCTTACGTGAACAGGTAGTCCAGTTGTGAAAGACAAAGCCTTGAAGGACTGGCTGTGCGTCATGTACCGAGCATACTGTCGAGAGTACATTAACTATTATAAGAAACATGACGATGGCGAGCGCACATTGACAATCTCACCGGACAGTTTTGACAGTGTCTGTGGTGACGACGAAGGCATCAGTGATCTAGAAATGGATGATCCAGGAATCAATAACAGCGCAGATACAGTAAGTTACACTTGCCATTACCAGCAACAATGTTGCAAATGCTGGCAGTTTTAAAGGCATTTTTTTTTTTCTAGAACGGGCACTGGTTCTTGTACATCAGATTGGAAATGACATGAATTCGTGAACCGTTTTGATTTCAGCAGTACATTTTTTTTTCTTCGTAGAACGGGAAGAAAATTCGTAATTTCAAATGCTGATTTCACATTGACATAAGATACTTACAGATCCACATACCAAATATTCCTGTTTCTACGATGGAGTTGGCATGTTGTAAATAAAGAAAGAATCGCGAATGTTACAACACAGATTTTCCCAAACAACACAAACAGGTTCTATTTAATTCCTTCTCCTTGTAAGATCTATCCTATTAACTGATCTACCATGTGCTCTCTCTCTCTCTCTCTCTCTCTCTCTCTCTCTCTCTCTCTCTCTCTCTCTCTCTCTCTCTCTATCTCTATCTCTCTGTCGCTTTCTGTCTCTCTCTTTGTCTCTCTTTGTCTCTGTCGCTCTCTCTCTCTCTCTTCGTCTCTCTCTTCGTCTCTCTCTTCGTCTCTCTCTCCCCCCCCCCCCCCCGAATCTACTGAATTACTATTTCTTTTTTCTTTTCTTTTTTCAAACGTCATCTGTAATGAGCAGCGTCTGTGCTTTCGCACTGCGGTAAGGCAATAATTGTCATGCTGAACCAACAGTGCAAAGTATTCTCTAGCTCTCAGTAATCTTGGACAGGGCTTTGATAATTTTTACCTTGTTAATTCCACAATACACCCACATCTGATTTCTGGAGTTGCTTAATAATCCATGAACTGGACGACAGGAAGTCAGGGGTGATTTTCTCCATTACTCACAGCAGGGAATGTTTGAACTGGTGGATGGGAAGTATCGCTTCTCGCCCCCTCTTTCTGCACCATACCATGATTTTACCTGTACTATGATATCCCACTGTAAAGATTGATTTCAGAGACGGGCGTGGAGGTCTTTCGTCTATGGAATGATGTGTGCTGTATTGATTTGGATACAAATTTTATAGGCGGCTGGGGCGAAAACAAACCACTTAGATCTTTACACTGCATGGGGAGAAATATCTCATCATATAGTTTTATTTATTTTTTATTTATTGTAATTGTCACGGGGGGAGGGGGGGGGGGCGCTGTGTCTCATTTTGTTTCCTTCATTCATATAAAAGCCACGCGTGAATACTGTATGACTACAAACATTTCAGATTCAGTCTGGTAACCTAGGGTACCAGCATCTTTTCTTCAGGTTCTGCACTAATTGCCCCCCCCCCCCCCAATCTATTTTGTCCTCTGCGCGGATGACGTGATAACTGAAAGGCAGTGTGTGTATATCACGGGCTAAACTAACACAGCATCTCATTTCCACGTCCTGACAACATAGATTTCCCCTCTTTGGGCCCATATTTCCCCACAGACCGTAGCCTTCCGCAGATGTTAGTTTACCTGTTACCATGGTAATATCACCACGGAGCTTCGACAAGACGTTACCAGTATAACTGGGCCGTAATCTGTCAATATGAGGTATGAAACAGAAGTATATTGAGCTTCTCAGAGTGGATTATCCAGTGTTACTGGAGTGGAAAAACTGATGTTTGGATATGACACAAATAGTTACGTGATAGTATCAAAGTACATGTATACAATATAATATAGTGGGGTTATTTGCCATGTTGTTGTAAACGACATTTTGCGGATTTTGAGATTCTGACACGAAAGTGGTTCTGTCACTACTAATTTTGTAATGTATAAAACCATATGGGTGTATTTTTAAATTTTTAATGGGCATTTTTATGGAAGTTTCGACTTTGAAACGAGTTGAAGAAAATCTTGATATTGCGCAACTTTTCTCGAAAGGCAAAAAATACACGTTCAACAATATGGAAAATACCTGACGATGTACTTTGATACGTATATATTGTGCCCAGAGGCACGGTTTTCGTCGCACTAAAATTCATTAGAGACTTGGAGTTATAAATCATTACTGTTTAAAGTGCTAGGTAAAACCTACACTGAACCCGGCATTTGTTAAGACAAGATCCTTCCCCTGTCATCTCTTGCTGTTTGGATGATATATTTTTTTCCCCTTCCCTTTCATTATCAAGAACTTGACTGTGAAGTTTTGGATGAAGTGGTCAGTAGATGGTCTGTCACTGTATCAGCTGACCAAACAATTTTCCTGCGTCTCTCCCACTGCTTTGGTTGTTTGTTGTTTGTTTTGTTCCATGGTTTCCTTATTTGGCTTAGTAATGTTGTATGTGAATTGATCCATGTCGTTCGGTGGAGATTTGAGATATTTTTGGCCATTTTTGTGTTTATTGTCATTTGGGCTCGCTATTTTTTTCTGCACTAGACTGACCCTCTCCCCAGCTACGAAAACGCTTTGAAGTGCTCACAAGTTGCCATGAAATGATTTTTTTAAATAAACAGATAAAATCCGGTGCAGTGTTGCCATGTGTGTCACATGTGAAAGACTCTTAAACTCCCATTTTTGCTTAGGCCGTTAGAGCAGTGAGTTCGTTACCATGGCGACTGTATGGTTTTAAAGATTTCTACAATGATCTGTTTTTCTGATGTTTGCTTCGATCAAGTGAACACGAGATACAAGCAATATCGAGCTTAAGCAAGCCTCAGTCTGTGTTGAGGAGCACCAGAGAGCTTTTGTGGTTGGTTCAAAAGAATATCCTGCATTTTCTGTCACCGGCAGAAAAGAGCAAGAAGTGTTGTGGCATTTAAAAACAAAAACATTTAGGGAGCGTTCAGTAGTAGTTCATTTGAAACATACGAGATTTTGGTGTCGTTAGTCATTTGGTGAACGTGTGGAAACACGCTCTGCAGTTTTATTTTGATTTCAAGATTCACAATTGTGCACATGTACCGACCTGGGAGGGCGGAAAGGGAGGAGAAGGGATGGGGGTAAAGCTGCATGATAGTACTTGGAGCAGTCGCTTATCAGAATGGACGTAAACTGTGGAAAATATCAATATTGATTCAAATGGCCATTATTATTCTTTTTGGCTGTACCTGAATTTTGGTCATGTCAAGATACGCATTATTAAAAAAATGTCCTTTTTTGCTGACATCCTTATTAGCATTAATATGAATGATATTGTGCCAAATTTTCTGACAATTATTTTCCTCATTTCCCCTAACCTGCCCCTTCCGTCAGTAATTTCGGCACAGCAAATAGCCTGATAAGGCTGGGCCGCGGGAGCGGTCATTTCCATAAACTTTGTTTGTGACTGAAAGCTGTGATAGCCAGCTGTTGCCTAATCAATCGGATACAGTCATCGATTTGTAATAATCCTACTCATTATTCAGCACCCGGAACTGTGGGACACCTGTTCATTGCCTCACGGCAGATAGACAAACCTTTACGAAGGTTTATCGCAGGTAAAGTTACTGTAGATACTTCAATATGGCGTTCCACTTTACCGATCGCCGCTGGTATTGTCTTTTTATAGAACTTGCATTTTTTCTAACTTTACATGGGTCTTGGTCTATATTGTGTTTGCAAACTATCTTGATTTTAGGGAGCGGGCGTTTGCTATAGGAAGACATTTGAGGCATTTTAGACGCTAGTATTTTTGCCTCCGTATTGTTTCTCAGTGGGAGCATGGCGAGTGTCACTGGTCGAGCTGCCATCTTTTCTTTCTAGTAGTTGAAGTACCCACTGGCGCATAGCCTCCATCGAATCTTTGCGTGTTCTGCAGAATTTACCATGTTTATACATTGTTTCCTCGGGATGAATATGACTTTCTAAAGGTAACCAGGTCTAATACATAACATTGTGTCTGAATTTCAGGCCAATGACTTTCATCTCAGTTGCGTTTGTTTGGGATATGTTTTTTTTCTTCTTGCTTTCTTTCTCTCTTTGTCATGATAACATAAACTATGACAATGCTTTGGCTTGAGTAGTGCTTGAAGCCCAGGATGTACCATGTAAACAAAAAGCGGCGACATGAAAATAAAACCAGAAACCTTGAAATGTGGACAGCTGTTGCCATGACAGTAAAATTTAATGAAAATGAATGTTTCTCCTTTGAAAGTATTTCAGCCAAAACAGCTCTGAAGTACCAGGTCACGTTCGGTGTTGGGACGAATGTTGATCAGGGGGCCCAAATGCGAACACGTCTTGTTTGTTTGTTTTTGTTTTTCCTGGCCATTTACATTCCATTTCAGCACAGTATGAGACCGTCTCAAAGACCAGGCTTCGCTTGGGCATCCGCCCGGTGCGCACCAGCGTCTGTGCCCTAAAAATACCGTGACAAATTCGTTACTTCGGAACCTGCCACGGGCAGGATTCGAACCAGGGACCTCTGGCGTTCGAGTCCGGTATTCTGAGTACAGGACCATTAAACCTACAGCCTTCATTTTGTCGCTGAGTTTAGTGTTTGTTGTTGTTGTTATTGTTTTGGCACGAGTATGTCGTGCCCACAGCAGGTTCTAAGAGGAGCTTTTTTTTTTTTAAATGGCGGTGTTAGATTTTAAGATATATAGTAGGCTGAAGTGAGCATCATTCTGATTTTATTTTTGATTTATTGAGTGTAGCAGCCTCTCTATATCTTCACATTGAAAACAGCCATTGTCAAATTATTCTTCTCTTAATGTATTCATTCATTTTGGATTTCCAGCAAAATATATTGACAGATTGTGTGAATGGAACTTAATATATGAAGATAACATCAGTGAACAACACAGTGATGGTAGAACAATAACGGTAAAGCCTGCTGTGTGTGTGATCAAGTTTTAGCCATGCAGAAAACCTGCAAATTGTTTTGCTCCCAGCAGATCCCCATCATTAAGTGATGATATCTTTCACTGTCAAACTGCGATTGTGATAAATGAGGGCTATGTGTTTTGTGCACAGAAGGATTGGCTTTCACTTGATTTGAGGAAACGCTGTTCCATTTTTTAAAAAAGTCTTTTAACTGTTCTGCCTGCTAAGGGTCCGGTGATTTAAAAAAAGAAACATTGTTATTTGTATGTTGTTTTTTTTTTTACTTCACTTCGTTTGCACCATCTTTTCTGTTGTTGTTAAAGTTTATCTCTCTCATGTCTGTGGGTTGGTGGAGGACGCAGCTCGAGGGATCTCTGTCATTCCTAAATATCGTTCACATTTATGTGACTCGTGGTTTTTATCATGATCTTGCTAACGGACTTCGATCCTTGTGAAATCAGCCAGAACACAGAACTTACTTCATCTTTATGTTTTGAACGAGTGTTCGGGTCCATTCGTATTATCTGTTCAGTGGTTTCAGTCGCTTGAAATTTATGTTCAGTTTTCTTTCATTTATTTTGTCAACTTTTGACTTGTCATTGTGTTCTCTTTCATTGTTTTTATCCATTCCTGGTATTCTTTAAAACTTCATTTATTTCTGTCCATTAATATCTTATCAATTCATATTCAGAAAGGGGCAAGTGATGGGGAGGCAGGACAACACTTCATTCTCTTTCTTAAATGTCCTATATTCTGTTTTTCTCTTCTTTTTTTTTTCTATCTGTATTTTTCCATTTCTCTCATTCTTGTGTTCTCGGCCTCAGTCGTTTTTGTGCTCCTGTTCAGTCTGTCAGTCTCACAAGCTGTGATACCTTACGTGTTGAGTCCCATGCTGTAGTTGTGGCCAATAGCACTGCGGGAGATTCATTTACACAGCATCCTGTCTCCGAGATCCCGTATTCATTATTGTAATGAATGTACTTCATTACTGGGTACATTTGCCGCTGACTAGATCAATGACACATGCACGGGCGCCAATCTTGTCTATTGTTACAGCCGGACAGCCTTATCTATCGATCGCCCATTTGTTTGTGGGTCTGCTCGAAAAGTCCGAAAAGCGGAGCAGAAAATGGTGGGGAATAAAAATGCATGGACACTTTTATTGCTTCACCCTGTTCATTTGGCCACAACTTCACTTGCCAAAATGCAAGCAAACATTGTTAAGCTTACTCACCTTTGTGGCCATTCTTTTTATTTGAATGTGCCATTCTTCAGTCCGGTTGCTGATCACGCGTCGACCGTTCTTTCTCTCCATCCCTCCTTCCAACATTCTCCCTCTCTCCTTTTCTCTCTCTCTGTTTCTCTCCCTCCTACTCCCATCCCCAAAATTTGATCACTTTGATTGATTTCTACTATTTTCTGTAGCAGAATCATAATCTTGTCTTGTCCGATTTGTTTTAAGATACTTTTTACCTCACAAATGTGTCTTTTTCCTTCCTCTGTATGTTTACTAAGTTTGTTTGATCTCTGAGCTCGTTCATTCTGTTTTTTTTTTTTTTTAAACAATGGCATTATGTGATTATGTGAGATGGATACGTGCAATAAACCAGCGAGATCAGACTGATCTGAGGCTGGAATATCACGCATTGATCATGAAATGAGCTAAACCTTTTTTTCTTTCCCCAAAAAACTAGGCGAGGTAAAGGTAAAATCAACACAAACAGAAGATATCAGAGGCGTCTAGAAATTTTAGATCAGAAAGCATTGAATTTCCATTTTGCGTGTTTGCTCTTCGGTGGCCGAGAAATACAGCCCCGCCCCCCTCCCTGTTTCTTCATGCCTTCATGAAACAGCAATGTCCAAAACGCAACCATTTGTTTCTGTTTCAAAATGTTAATCAAACTTTTGTTTCTGTATGGGCCTTCAAATCTGCAGTATATTTTATAAGTGAACCAAAGCCTGAACTGCTCTAGTTCGCTGAATCAATAGTTAGAAGTTTAATATTTAACCCTTTGAGGCACCTCAATTCTGTATGTTCGTGTTTACAACTCTTTACCTGGGTTAAGCGCTTGAGATATTATTTTCAAGTTGACACATACAATATATTATCCAGTGTAGATAATCTTTATTAGGGAACCCACAGACGGGTGCGTCGTTGTGGCCTCGTTAGCGACACCGAATAATATAGTAACGTGTATAGTCAGTGGTTACAAAAAGTACCGCTGATCAAGACGTCTTTGGTCATGTTCAAGAAATGGCGCCAACATCATCTTCCTCTGGATCGGACGAGCATGGTAGTCGTATGGTAGTTGTTCGGTGGATTCAAGCTATGATTAGGAAGTTCCTGGTGTAAACAAAGATCATTAGTAACCATAGTGTAAGAATAATCATGGTAGTCGTATGGTAGTTGTTCGGTGGATTCAAGCTATGATCAGGAAGTTCCTGGTGTAAACAAAGATCATTAGTAACCATAGTGTAAGAATAATCATGGTAGTCGTATGGTAGTTGTTCGGTGGATTCAAGCTATGATTAGGAAGTTCCTGGTGTAAACAAAGATCATTAGTAACCATAGTGTAAGAATAATCATGGTAGTCGTATGGTAGTTGTTTGGTGGATTCAAGCTATGATTAGGAAGTTCCTGGTGTAAACAAAGATCATTAGTAACCATAGTGTAAGAATAATCATGGTAGTCGTATGGTAGTTGTTTGGTGGATTCAAGCTATGATTAGGAAGTTCCTGGTGTAAACAAAGATCATTAGTAACCATAGTGTAAGAATAATCATGGTAGTCGTATGGTAGTTGTTTGGTGGATTCAAGCTATGATTAGGAAGTTCCTGGTGTAAACAAAGATCATTAGTAACCATAGTGTAAGAATAATCATGGTAGTCGTATGGTAGTTGTTCGGTGGATTCAAGCTATGATTAGGAAGTTCCTGGTGTAAACAAAGATCATTATTAACCATAGTGTAAGAATAATCATGGTAGTCGTATGGTAGTTGTTCGGTGGATTCAAGCTATGATTAGGAAGTTCCTGGTGTAAACAAAGATCATTATTAACCATAGTGTAAGAATAATCATGGTAGTCGTATGGTAGTTGTTCGGTGGATTCAAGCTATGATTAGGAAGTTCCTGGTGTAAACAAAGATCATTAGTAACCATAGTGTAAGAATAATCATGGTAGTCGTATGGTAGTTGTTCGGTGGATTCAAGCTATGATTAGGAAGTTCCTGGTGTAAACAAAGATCATTATTAACCATAGTGTAAGAATAATCATGGGCAGCATTAAATAAGACGGGCAGGGACATATGTTTTGACATTTCTGAGAAAAGGAAGACTATCTGCTCGCTTCACTAAACCCCTCCTTTTCCCCGCCCTTTAAAACAACAACAACAACAAATGTTAATTGTATACATGTGTTCATTGTTAGGTGTCAAAGAACGTAACGTTGCCATTTAGAAAATAGGACTAATGGCCAGCACACAATATTTGATGTCAAATGTAAGAGAGACTTCATTTCGCTATTTGACAATCTGCTGTGAGAAAGAATCTGTATGAGACACTGTGAGAGTTTTGAAAGCTTCATGAAAGTGAAAGACTTGTGTTGAAATCAGATGTATGTTATTGAATATAAAACCTCGCAAGTTGCTGAGACATACAGATCACCACCTCGTACTTGGGACAAGAAATTGTCTCTTTAAAAGAGAAATATGATAAGTATTTTCTACATTGAGTCTGCTACTGTTGCAAGGCCCCGTTATTAGTGTTGACGAAAATATGTTTTACGGTACCATTTTTACCTGGGAAATAAACTTCATACTCATTATTGCTGGTGCCGATGCTGTTGCCACGGTGAACCTCACGACGTTTTCTGCCTATTGATTTTGTTCTCCGTAAATATAGGCAATCGTAACCGTTGCTGCTTACGGGACCAGCGATATATAAACGTGTGCGTTAAGTTTTTGCTGTCATTAGCAGAAGTTCCCTCAGTTGCTTCAAAACGTGGCAGCCTTCAGGAATTCCCATTATTCGCTATTTCAGTTTGTGTCACCTTGATCTAGTCCGTATTCACAGACTATATTCAAGTTCCAGCTCGACGAACCTCGAGTTTTTATTCCTCAATCGATCAACTTCCAGTGTCGTTACTGAGAAAAATCAGATCTTGCTGGTGAAATCGCGAGCTAGTGGTCGATCGCCCCCACAGCAGAGTTCTGTGACACCTTGCAGACCATACTGAAAAGATCTGTCTTTGGCTCGTTCCAGTTGTCTGACTTTTCCTGTTAAATTCCTGCACAGCTATGGCGAAAGAAGTGGTATGTTGAAATGCATTTCCATATATTATACTTCTGAGATATATCTTGTTATGTTTTACTGCAATTACGCTGTGTATGTACATTATAGCGCAGCCGTTGCTCTATGGTTTGTGCTTGCGTTTTTTATTGACATTCGACGTCCCTTTTCCTCTTTAAGTTAACGCTCAATTTCTAGAGCTTAGAATCTCCAGGAAAAGTACAAATTATGCAAAAATCTGTGTCAATTTAAATCAGTTTTCTGTTCCCTTACCAGTGAGTGAAACATAATTCTGGCATCAGCCAACGTTGTTGCTGCGTGTGGCTATTTTCGAAACTTTCCATTGTTTTTGTATGTCTGGCAACTATGGGGTCAGTGTGCAGTAAAGGGGTTAATACAGATGCCTCTTTGCATCCACCTGTCATTGTCACGACATCAGTTACACCGTCAGAACCTGTCAAACCATCAACAACACCAACAGCAACGATGAATTCATCTTCAGTCACCGCACCATCTGCAGTTTCTCCGTCAACAGTGGATGACCATAACTCTCTTCCAGCCAGAACATCATCACAGCCTAACGATGCTGGTGTTCGTCAACCTGAAAAACAGCACGCGTTTGATCGGCGTGGATACAACGAAATATCACCGCCGGTGACGAATTCGGAAACAGGGGAAGGAGAAGAGGATGAGGTATTACCATGGGAATCTCACAATGATAGCCAAATACAAGAGCAGAATTTGGCGGCGGATGATCCAATTTCAACATCACCTCAAGAGGCACACAATCCATCAGATGTGCAGCCAACATCCGCTGTGTCGCAAATTTCAGATCACGGCAGAAACTCCCATGCCCGAGAAGACGAGGCAGTGGGAAATACTCACAGCAGTGAAGCAGATTCTTCTGTCAATAAAACTGAGACTCGTGGTGAGGAGAAGAAAGATTGGAGCGCAAGTAACGTGGATAACGAAACTGGTGATGATTCCGGGTTAGACGAAGACGTAAATGCCGATGACGACGGTGGCAGCTTTGAGGGGGAAACTGTCAGATCTGAAGACTCTGGACGCAAGACAGCTGTCGTAAGTTGAATTGCAATCATTTCCTTGTTTCTATGATTTGACCGGGAGGGGGAGAGTAGACAGTTGTGTCAGTGTGTGGCATACACCATAGGACAGCACGCATTTAGTGTGTATTAATAAAACTCACATTGTCCAGATACCTACGCCTCAGTGTCGTCATTTCCTGTGCCGTGCTGTAATCTTATCGTTGCCAGTCAATATTAGATAGAAATTCATGCACGTAAACATTTTGTCAGCTGCTCTGGGCGCCTGAAATTTATGTAAATGTTCCAGTGTTCGCGGGTTTGACTTTTAAACAACGTAAAGTTCAACAGCGATGATGACATTTAGTACCTAATAATAATAATAATAATAATAATAATAATAATAATAATAATAATGTATAGCATTTATATAGCGCATATCCATTTAAAATGCTCTATGCGCTTTACAGAAACAACATGTCAACCACAGAGCAGAATGGAGCTGCCTGCGAAGCGCTCAACACACTGCACTGCTTCTTTCTCTCTCCCTGTCTCGCTCACTCTCTCTCTCTATCTCAGAGCAAATTGTAACGCAGCCTGTTAGGCGCAGTTCACAACTCACAGCAGTTCACAACTCACATCAGTTCACAACACACAACTCAAATAATATTTGAATATTTATTAATAACAATATATATTTAACTAGATGACCTACCGGGCATTGCCCGGAATAAACAATCATGTGCCCTCTCTTTCTCTCTCTCTCTCTCATATAATAAAATAATAAACTACAGTCTTACTTCAGAACTCATGCGCACCAGAACACTACACACCAAACTGAACGCTTGATACGGTTACTTTTTATTGACATGCACGGTACTATATATTACGAAACAAACATGCAAAAATACAGATGTTACATAGCAATAAACATTATTTTTTAAAAATACATGCTTGAAGTAAACAACTTTTAATTATAGCCATCATCTTCCTTATCTCAATTGCCACCTTCCTGTCAAATTTAAGGCCTGAAGAGTGTATAGTTTGGTCAGTTAGTCATGCCAAAGGTTGCAAGTTACTGAAATATATAATAGATAATGAATAATAATAAATTTTGTTGTTTGAGCACTGGGTAAAGGGCAAGGTTCAATTGCTACTTGATCTGTTTTAAAGAAAAAATGTATTTTTGTTTTAATTGTACACGTTTTATCGTAATTCGTATATTGGCCTTTCCTCTGTCATCTCCCCTAGTGGTCTGCATGTCTCTATATCCGGGGAGCCAGTATTGGTGAGTGATATTTCGAGACAGAGCGTTTCCTATGTGAAACCTATTACGCAGGCACGGGAATGCGCGTGACCTTGCGATTTGAAGTACTTGCACAATAATATTACGTACATTTGTTTATGATAGCGGCTCTCTGGGGCTTGTAACCAAATGTACTTAAAGCAGGATTTTTGTCACGAACTTGTGGACAGTTTCCTATATTATGGCCAACGAAAACGTTGTTGTGGCCAGTTGTGGTCATAATCCATAACCTAACCCAAACTCTGAAACTCCCCTAAATATTCACAGTGCAAAGAAAGCCCAACTGTGCGCAAACATTCATGCCCATTTGTATGAAATTTGCCAGTGGTCTTTCGTCTACTGTGGTTAGAAAATTTTTGTCACCTGTCAGTCGTTTTCAGTCTGAGAACTGTGGGATAATTTGAGTGGGCAGTAGTGCATTTTTTTTTCTGTGAATATCATTTTCAGGTGTACTAGTACAGGCATGTTTAAGACATAGTAGGGATTGAAGTCTTCCTCCAGTGATTTAGGAAAGGGTCATTCTTGGTAAAAGGTGCTGAGATGAATTGTTCACATACTTGAATGATTTGATTCTCATGCAAACTATATGGCTGCAATTTTATCACCGATTCCTGAATGTCAGTATAACACTTAATCTGAACACTGCAATGGATTTCGAGCCGTTGGTTTTCATTTTTTTAAAATACATTCCTCATGTTGTCTCAGAATCGGTCATCGTGGAGTACTTTATAAGCACAAATTGAGAAACAGAACTGCGCCTGATAAGTAAGCTGGTGATATAAATTTATTGATATCAATTATTTCATCCGGGTCAAACTGGTCTAGCGAGAAATTGCTCAAGAGCCTGTATATTGAAAGGCTTAGGGCAATAGAGTGAATGGAGGAGAAACATTCTTACTGTGATTCATTTGTTTTCCCGTTCAAACTTGTTTGTCTTTGTACTTTAGCAATGTGTGTGAGTGTTCAGGATAAAAAAAAAAGCAAAAAAAAAAAAAAAAGCATTTGTCGTCGCTGAATAAACAGTTGAATACCTTGTGTAGTAGTCGTAACGCATATTATTGTATTAGCTCTAAATGTCATGGCATTTTATCCCTGAGCATTGTTATCTATTTTTTTTCTATTTCGAGGTAAGTGCTTGTTCAGTGCGGGGTTGGTGAAGTCACACACCGAGATCGGCTTGTGAAATACCTGGCTTCTTCTCATTCTGAACTGTTTTGTTGTGTCGTTGAGTCAGTGTGCTTGGTATCTGACCTTGTCCATCTGCCTTCGTCTCGCATGTTTATTCTGCCGCTGTCTTTGTCGTCTTTGCTTTTCTAATGTACACACAAACACTGTCGCCATTCTCAGTGGTGTGTCACTTAGGCCATTATCTTCCACTTTCTTCTCTGAAACTTTCCACTGTCTCATTCTCTGTGGTATATAATTCCGTGTCTTCCCAATCAGCCCTGCTTTTCTTATATAGAGGAAGTTTTCTACCTTCCCTTTTTATTCAGAAGTACTAGATTCATTTGCTTTTGAAAGTGTGACGTCTCCACATTTACTCTCCCTTTCTGTCACATTCTTTCGCTCTTTCCCACATGTGCACACTCACACCAACACATCCAGCCGAAACATGTTTCTGAACTATTTGGGTACTGTCAAGATCCCCGTTCACTCAGCACTAGTACCAGCTACTCTGTTCAGTTATCCAAAGAATTATACTCATAGACATGATGTACATGATAGGCGATGCTCACCTTTTCCCGGCTTCTCTCTTTTTTCCTGTACTCACGCACAATTCTCTGTCTCTTCTCTCTCCACTCAGGCGTGTCCGAACGCAAAGCTTGTCGTTCACAGCTTGATATGGCTCAGTTTGTACTGTAGAGGCAGTTTACTGTACCGTGTCTCATGCGCTGTAGATGTACCATTCCTATTAGTTCCGGCCATTTAACACTCACAGTGACGCGCACCCGAAGCTGACGGGCTCATCAATGCAAGGATTTTGCGTGTTAGGTCAACCGATCGTTCCGCTGTCTCTCTCATTATCATTTAGACTTGGTTTGTTCCATGTTTTGTCATACATGGTGAGTTGATTGCAGCGCCTGTGGGAGATTGGGTGGGAGCATCGAAAAGGTGGAATTACAGTATATTTTGTGAGACTAGAACATTAAACATCTGTATGAACTTGTTTTAATTCGGGGACCAGGCGACTTGTTTGTAGCTAGTTAAGTGCATTCAGTAATCTATAAAGATGGATTTGTCAGGCATTCTTCACGATCACAGACTTCTTCATTGTCGTAGATCGTAGGGAAACAATATTTTCATGATTCATACAGTTCATCTCAGGCTAGGCTTTGGTTAAGAAAAATGTCTTTCTCGCGCCTGTTTGCATTGGTTTGTTTTTAATTATCAGGGGGAATGTAGATGATTGCTGCCGATGTAAAACAAATATAATAAACAATTTCATGTAATTATTCTGTGTCTGAAAATAAAATTTTAAATCAGTTACATAACGTTTAGTATGAAGTATGAGCTTATTCAAAATTTCAAGCAAATTTAAATTTAAAGACTGTCTCCGAGAAAAGACCGATGTTGATTCGAATATTCTATTTGTCGTAAAGGAGATTCACCACGATACCTTCCCAGGTGTAATTCTTTCATTTTCGTACATTTCCAGATTTCCATGTAATGTAAAAGTATTTTGAAAAGAATCGCTTGGGTAGGTAGTTGTGCCTGTGTATTTTCTTGTCGTAAAAAATACTGCTTAAATTTTTATAGTCTGTATTTATAATTAAAGGTAATTGATTGCATTTTATAATTCCTGCATAATTGCATGGATAATAAAGGTTTGCTGCATGTTTTTGGTGCTCATGAGGGGGGGGGGGGCGTTGGTAATTGCAACTAGTGAGTGCGTGGACGAAAGGAGTTGAGGTGGAATTTTAGCCTTATAGATGTTTTACCCCTTAGATCATTTTTTAACTTGATTCTTTGCCACTTGGGTTTGAAAACACATTTATAAAATATGATGGTATTCATTAGACATTTCCTGTATGCTTGGTATGCTGGAGAGGGGTGAGAAGAGGGAGAAATATGTCATTTCGGTTTTTAAATCTCGAGACCCAAGAGAAAAGTTTTCATTTTGAACATGTGATTTTATTCATACCAAATTAACCTTTATGTACCTTAATGATGGTATTGTCTTCAGTTCGGAATCAAAATACTTCGGAAGCAGATTTGTACTGTTACAGTTTAGCATGTAAATCTTAGTTAAATCAATAAGCTATAAATCTGATATGCTTTCTCATAAACTCGTCCGTTGAACAAGGCCTGTTGTGTAGGTCAAGTCATGCCAAGTGAGATGTATATAGATCTACATTGTATATCACTTATCAGATCCACTGATTGTATATCACAATACCCTTGATATATCTTGGCAGTAATATGTGAACATTGAAACCTTTTGATGCAGAGTAATTTTTTTCTCACGGCAAAATCTGCACATCGAAAAGATCTCAGACGGGCAACGAAATAAAATTATCAACTGTATATTTTAGATTTCATAAACAGTGTTGCTTTCTGTACGGAAACGGGAGGAACTGGGTTGATAGAAGAGAGATATCTACAACTGATAGGATGCGTCTGCTATTTATAAAATTGACAGAAATGTAACACTACCTTTCCACAACAAAAAAAGGTATAGACTGAAATCAGATTTCAGCATTATGTGGTGTTTTATCCTTGCACATTAGAGCAGTGTATATTTTTCAAGAGCTGTGTGAAGCGATGATGATACATTTGTTAGCCATATTTCTGATTTTCGCATTTTGAAGCTCTTGGGGAATTTGGGGGCGTCTTTGCCGCTTCGTGTGAGAGATAGATAATTATGATGTTTCAGATGTAAGAACTAGACTACACTATGGTGAAAGGAAATAGAACCACCAAAAAAGCTGCCTTTCCGAATTCTGGTGATGGTGATTGATTTTCTCTTGTTTGTGTTTTTTATAACTTTATCTTTGTTTTGTTTTGTTAAGAAATAGATTGGATGAACCCTGCGGCGATAATAAATTAAAAAGGGGGCGGGATCATGTGTTTTAAGGCTTTTCATCATTTTTTTTAAAAGTGATAAGAGACCGGTCGTTGTGGGTTTGGGTTGCTGCAAAAAATAGAGCGAGCGGGGTGGAAGAGAGGTCTTATGTAAGAGGAAGGCCCAAAGGGCGTTAGTAAGGAGTTTGTAGCAGGGTCATACTTTGTTTTGTTAGTCGTTAATGACTTGATCGTGACCCAGCAAGTTGTTCTGGCATAAATGTAGTGGTCTCACGATTCCCCTAACCAGCGTCTTTGCTTTGCTTGCTTGCGGTAAAGTGGCGCGGGCCTATTTAAACATCGGAGGGGAAAGCTGCCCCAGTCCCGTGTTCTTGACAAGAACGATTGTTCTACGGTTCTTAGTGCCTCGGAAACAAGGACTGTTCAAGGGACCCGATTTGAATGGTAGGGCTTTGTTATGTAATTGCTCATTTATCAGTATGCACTTGAATCATTGCTACGTTTAAGTGCATTGATGCTTTGTTTCCTAAGAGTACAGTGTGTTGCTATTTTTATCGTTGGTGTGAAGTTCGTAGGTGGTTTGGCCACATCTTGTGTCCCCTTTTCTTCTTCTTCTTCTTAGCCAAAGAGAAATGGTAAGCGAGATTCATTTATGTCCTTGTGTAGACCATTGTGTAAAAAAAAAAAAAAAAAAAAAGGTACTTTAATCTTTTTCAGAGATAAACTAATTAAAACAGTTCTGTTTTGTAACCTTTCTCACGTAAACTTTTGATGGCGGCTCGTGTCTGTTCTTAAAATAATTGTTACTTGTTTCTTCGGTAACACAATGGTGAAGTTGTAGTTGTTTTGTAAAGAGGTTACATTTTAATTATTATTTGTTTTTGACCTGGAAGATCATAATCCCTATTAACAGTCTGATTTACTTCATAACAGCATGCCTTTCCTTATTCCCGTAGTTAAGTGCAAATTAAGTCATTATATTTAACTTCAGACCTCACACATCCCATCGAGGTACGTTTTCAGGGCGCGGCCATATAAAAATTTAGCCAAACATTAGAAGTCACGAAGGCATGATTTTAAATATATTGACACTGCCTACACTTATGTGGCACTTTTTGGACGAACTCATTGTGTGCATTCACTGAACGAATTGCCGAAGGCCAGCAAACTTTTTTTTTATTCCTTGAGGTTAAAAGATGGGCCATTATGGGATGGATGTAGCCCTTGAAGTTTGATTGTTAACTGGATGGGGCGCTATATAAATATATAATTATTATTATTGTTTCGGGAGGAGATAAAGTAGGTAGGCTGATTGGTATGGACGTTCAAAGATCGTGCAGTATACTTCTGTACGTGTACGTGTGATAGCTAGTGTGCCTACTAAATAGTAATTTTTTTTGGGGGGGGGGGGGGAGTCCAGGTTACGTATGTGAATGACTGAAATGTGGATTCTGGTTTGGCATGTGTCTCTGACCGTCTCTCTCTATAACAAATTGATTATGTTGCCACATGTCCGTGATGTGTGTTGGTGTGGAGAATTATGTTTGAGTGTGTTAGAACGACGACGAGCCAGTGTGTAAAATCGTGTCCTTCAAATAGTGAGTTAGCGCTTTAATACCCGGAAACCGGACGTATTAAAAGACCTGCAAGTGTTTTTATGGTTAAAAATATGTTAAAGGAGATCCGCTTTTATCTCATGAACAACTGACTAAGCCGGAGACGCTTTGGGTAAACAGCCCACGCTAATAATACTTACGGTCAGGGCTTAGTACCTCTTCTTCAGTTGCTTTGCATTACGTCAGTAATACCATGAAAATGGGATGAATTGGAGTAATCTTCTTTAGGAATATACGCTTTAGATAGTTCAGCCTGTTATATTTATAAACGCTATGTACCCGTGTAAGCGCCGCATATTGTTAAATTTCTATTATTCATATTTCCAGCTTTGATGAATCAGTGTGGTAGTAAAATCAAAGATAAAGTTTGGAAAAGCGATCAGATTCCAGTCAGCATTGATAATTGCATGACCCGCATTTAAATGTGGCTCTTCGCTGAGAATGACAGTAATTTCTCCAGATTTAATCAATGAATTACTTTAGAGAGCGACACTTGGCAAAAGCCAATCGATTAGCCGCTCGGTTAATGAAATAACAAATTCTGCCTTGGGGCATTCGGTTGTTTTCGTTGAATTTTCAATAAGATTTCAAGTAGGATGGTCATAGGATTGTATCTGCTGTTCTGTAGTTGTACAGAAATGAGAGTTGTTGAGCTGTCTTTTTTCATAACGTATTGGGAAATCATTGAGGATTGGGCAAACAAAAGGATCTGTTTATTCATTTCTAATGACTTCAGATTTCATTGCCTATGAGTGTCCAACTCCCACCCACCCCCATATACATTATATAAACATCTGTTTATCTATCTGTTTTTCTTCTAGCTGTTACCGCCCTGCCCACCCCATGCGCCCCCCCCCACCCCCGTCCACACGTATCCATCAAACACTTAATGTTTTGCATTAGTCCTTCCTATTAAATTTGGAATGGATACAAATGTTTACAGAAGGCCAGTTACTCAAAGTGTTGATGGAGGAGCACACAATATGCCCGACTGGACGCAGCATAACATGCCAGAGTTCCGTAATCATGATCGATAACCGGTGTTAGTAAGGATAAACAACTATATTGACAGAAACTGGCCCTGGGTAGGATAGGGACTTTGACAGTCGAAATCTCGATTATCTCTCCAACCCCCCTCCCCCCCTCCACACACACAAAACTCAGGCACATTTTCTGACCAGACTTCGTGCGCATGCGCGAGAGTGTCAGTTGTGAACTTCATGTTATCCTTTTTTTTTATCCTGGCCTCGCAATTTGTTGCACTGGCCTATATATGGAATTAATGCGCCAAGCACACTGATGTTACTAAACCATGGGGTTTCACACGAGGTGGAGAACTATTTGAAACAATATTTGGCGTGGAAGTGCAAAAGGTCGGACGGTGGCCCAGTTCCTGTGTCATGACAGCACGGAAATCAGATGTAAACCAGAAATGGACCGTAGTTTTTTGTTATTTTTTAAACGGCAGTGGCTCAGTAGATGTCCATGCACAATGCACTGAGGGGTAATGCATTTATGTTGGGTGTCTTGCTAAGTGACCAATGTATATCAGCCATGATTGATGTTGACACCAATTCATGTAAAGGAAACTTTGCCCACAGGAGTAGTCCTGCTCTCCTAAAAGCGACGCTTAATGTTCGCCGCGGTTTATTAGAAAGATACACCACTGGATTTTAACGAGTATTTTGTCAAATTTCATTACGTACCAAATATAGGCACCAAGTCTGGAGGTCAAATTGTTGTATTTAGTAACATGACTGTTTTGATACAATTTTTTTTTTCTTAGATGGCGCTCCATATCCCGAAAGTTACAAATATTATTGACTGCTTTGTGTGTCACGTTTTGGTGCCTTAGATTCCTAAAGATTAATGTTACCTCGATGGGGTTAGGGTAAACTGACGTGACAGCTAGACCAGAATGCATGGCAATGTCAAATGAAGACCCTGTAATTATAGTTGTCAAACAATGGCAGCCGAACCCCCTAATTAATATATCATTAACTCAGTTATTACACCCAAAAAAAAGCTTCTTTCCATTCTATCTCTTCTCTTCTCTCCTCTCGCCCCTTTTGACTTCAGAGATAAGGTGAATTTATTATTATACGGGATAAATATCGGAGTCTACTGCTTAATGCTTCGAGCCATTTAGGAGGAGCACAGTGTCGTATCGCACAGCAAATGAATGAATGTAGACTGTGTAAGTTGTAAAGATTCTTTATTGTTTACATTACATACATTATCTCCCCTGGTTCCATTCAATTCTTTGAACGCTGTGGAATGCTTAGGCTGGGCTTCTACTGAGATGTGAGTGTTAAGTGGTTAAGCACCTTTTACTCTGAATACGCGTAGTTATCATTCGTAGTTTGTGTCATATTCTCAAGGATATTGTTCTGTTTTGACAGTAATTAGCTCTGATAAATTTTAAAGAAAACTACGTGACATTTCAAGAGTCTTGGTGACACATAAACAACAGAAGTGAAAGAAAGAGAACACCCCCCCCCCCCCGTTCCTTTTTTCCCCCTTCTTTTCTACATGTCTGAGACAGCAGGGATGAGCTAGGATAGAGAGGTTACCGTGGCCCGTTCTGTTCGGGTTTCTCCTTGTTCGCCCCCTCCCCCTTCCAAACGCTGAAAGTCCGTCGTGTCTGTTTCTATGGCCAAACCACCATGCCAGTCGTGTTGAGCAAAAAAATGTTCTAACATTGTGTTCCACCCGCCTCTGTTCTCCACAGTCGAATATACAAAACAGGAGCGGCGTCACCCTGATTAGGGTGGGCAACCGTGACAGCAGGCGCAACAAAGTGGTTGTAGAGTCGGAGGGCAGTCTTTCTGTCTCCGCCTACCCGGAAGCGCAGCAAAACGGCCCTGCTGACGCCAGGGACGCTGCATCAGACTCAGAGTCGCAGTTTCATGTAACTTTTTTTTTCTTTCGATTTTTCCCTCTCTGCTTATACATGTATTCAAAATCTCACTTGGCCCATTCTTAATGGCTGTTTCATACTAATTCAGCGCTTGTGCTTTATGTCCTCCCATTCCTATGCACAGTTTATACCCAAGAAATTATGCCAATCTTATGTGTCGTGGGCTGTCACTGGCCATGTCATCTTCTATAAGTGTGGCGATTTCTGTAGAAATTAAGTTGTAACATCTTTTTAAACTTCAAATTTAGTAATTAGTTTAGTGAGAGTAAATTATTGCAGCATTTATTTATTTTTTTTTTTGGTAGAAAAGTGTGTGTATTTTATTATCTTTTCCTTATGGTTTCACTTTCTGCGTCTTAAAAATGTCATTCATCCTGAGTGCATCACACGAGATTACCAGCGATGACCACTAATGAGATATCATTTATCCAGCCCTCCTGCTTGGTGTGAAGAAAAGACTGAAGTATTTTATTTTATTTCTGCATTTATTTTTCTTTTCAGAATCGAATAGAGAAGATTATGTTGAAATTTCCTAAGGCTATTTGAAAGTTTTAATACCCATCCTGAGAGCCACGTAAGTGAAAATAAGGCTTTCCTGGCGATTTCACCAAACCTTGCAATTTTTCTTCTCTTTTCTAGATATGCAGCCAAACCTGTTTTTTTTTTAAAAATATCCTGAAGCTCTTTCTGAATTTAGACCAATCAGTTTGGAGGCTGTTTTGAGAACAGGCTGAAGAACCACTTCAGTGGAAATTGGATGCGTGACGCAGGGTTTTCATCCTTAATTATAAATTAAGTTGTTTCTAAATATTGATTCCTAAACGGCCGTGTCTAAAAAGTTATTTTAATAAATAAACAATGTGATAAATAAAATGAATTACTGAAATAAATGAAATAAAAGAACAAATAAGTAAATAAATACATAAATATATTAAAACATGTAACAACCCTGTCAAAGAAATTGTTGGCCAAAAATCGGAAAGAAGATCAGCAACTATTTTGGGTGTAACTGCTAATTGGATTTTTTTCACCCCTGAAAGCCAAGAATTGTCACGGTGCTCAGTACTCCAAGCCCAGCGTTCTGTGCTGTAAGCCAGGTTTTCACAGTCAAAAATGCACATGGGAGTATTCATTGTCGAAGTATTGCCAATATGATTATATCATACACACATAGTTAACCCTCTTGAATCCAGAATTCCATATACATGTCATCTGGACCCTTGTGTCCAATTTTCGGAGGGGGGGGGGGGTCCTGTTCTTTTTGGTTTGATGCACATCCTAATTTATTAACATTTCTTACCCTTTTAAATGTAGAGTCTAACATTTTTGCACAGTATATTTGAATACTTTGAATCAGTTTTGCATAACAAATATTTCCTAAGTTTGGGATGAAGCAAACAATGTCCGGGAACTAGAGGCTTAAACAAGCCAGTGTCAAAATACATGCAAATACTGCATGATTTCCATAACCTAGAGGCCAGTACAAAACCAAGCCCATCTTCAGTATGCTGTGGTCGTCCATTACACTGTGTGGATTAGGTGTTTACAAATGATTCCAAACATATTCTTTGGCTATCAGTCTGTTTTATTGCGACAAATTTGTCCCTGGTGGCAAGCCCACACTCTTTGATTAGTGCACCGGATTTTTTTCTCCCCTTTAAACTGCATTTGGTGCCGCCTCATTTGACAGTTGATTGAGTATGTCGGTCCACTCATTTTCCCCAACCATTGCTTGAATTTACCAGTTTATTGTGGTCAGAGCAAACCATGCAATGCTTTTAGCTTCCAAACACCCTGATACATAACATTATTTTGTTTTAAAGCCTTTACCGTGCTGGGAGTGCCGAAAAGCGCAATGAAAGCAATGTAATGAGTAGCTTTGAGCAATGAGCGAAATGGAATGGTGAGATAGCCCTGGAAAATGCAAATACTTCTGGAAAGAATACGTCTTATTCAGTTGTGTAGTTTGTTTTTATTATTATATGGTGTCAATATTATTATTGTTGTTTTTAGGGAACAAAGCGTGTTAAGTTTTGTCACTAGATTGTCATGCTTTGACGGGGGGGGGGGGGGCATATCCGTTAAGATCCTTGTTCGTTTTAAATTGAAATAACTGCTTAGTCCAATCCTCCTCAGGTGCTCACTTAAGTTGTCTGACCTTTTTTTTTTCCCGTTATAATGACATACCCTTTTCCTGCATTAATTGTTTTTGAAAAATACTGATTTGGTCGCTCTAAAAATATCCTGCACCCTGTAAATGGCTTCCACAAGCATGTGCAAGATTCTTGCAAAGTAACTGGATTTTCAGCTATTTAAGAAGCTTCGGTGTCTAAGCTGCGAAAAAAGAGGACATACATGTATTATAAAAACCACAGAAAAACTGTGGGGTCGCAGCAAGGCTATAAGCAATGTGAAAATTGGGCAAAAAGAAAAAAAAGTTGTATGTAGCAAAGCCTCGCGTAAGAAATAATACCCAAACGATGCAATGAAACGCAAACTAAAAGAGAAGACAGAAAATGGCCGATATTTCGGCAACAGCCTTCTTCAGGGAAAAAAAAACACAACAGAATGGGGGGGGGGGGGGGATGAGAAATCGAACAGATAAGACAACCGAACAATAAAGGACTTGAATAGGAAATGTATAGAATCTAAACAGAATTTTTGACCAAGAAAGGGGACACGGTGGTCTAGAGGCAAGGGGCTCGGCTCTCATGCCAAAGGTACTTGGTTCGATCCTCGGTCGACGCAGACATGTTGGAACGTTTTTTTTGGGGGGGGGGGGGAAATTCCTGTCCTGATCCTATGATAGACAGGATCGTGCACATAGTCTTCTCGAATAAGGACGAAAAACTCGGAGGGCGCACGTTCAAGGTACCTTGGCAGTTGAAAGTGGAGAAGAGCAGGCCGAACAAGGCCGCTGCCCGAGCAGAATTCTAAAAGACTCATCCCCACCATAAAAACACACATTCAATAAAAACAAGAAAAGTGAGGTGTAAGTGCCAGTGGCCAATGGTAGCGGAACCTCCTCAAATAAAAGTCTTAAACCCAAGTTGTAAACAAGGTGAGGGAACCAGTAGCACAGTTTAATGAAGTTACTCACTCTAACTCATCAGTATCCCAATGAATGATAAGTGACTGGAGAAAATAGTTTTCACTATAAAAATGTCTTCTCAGTTCCGCTGACATGCACTTCACATGACACGGTCCCATGGTTAGCCCAGGGACATGAATTCAACGAAATTTTAATCGTGTCATCACAGACAGTTTATGCAAACAACTTGACATAATGTTACCTTTGCGAAGATAAATACATGAAAGCGGAAGATGTCAGCGTAATACTTGGCAGGTTTAATCACTCTCGATCTCCTCACCCCCCCCCCCCCCGTGTTTTGTTTTTTATTATTATTTGTATCAACTCCATCTCGCTTCTTCGCCAAGAACGTGGTGGGCGTGTGTTAAAAGGAAAAAATGCATGTGGGTCTTCAAATCATTGTTTCTGTCGTGGAGAAGACCCTTACAGAGAGAGAAGGCAGAGGAAGTGAGAGAGAAAGAAAAGTAATCATAATAGAGGAACCTCAAAGAGAAAATAATGTTGCTCTGTCTCTGTGGAACAATTCCATTTGCACAAAGACCAGGTTTCAAAACCAGTTTTTTTTTTTTTTTTTTAAACAGAAGTTTTGAAACCTGGTCTTTGTTACGGTTGTTCCATGGACGTTTTCTTCTATAATTATGTATTTTTAAGACAACGAGCATTTGTAATTTTTGGAAACCTGTGAACCTGTAGTCAACTTGTACTGAGCTTCCCTTAATTTCACCCGGTGGTTCCCACATGTTTTGACTCTGAGAACTCCCAGCTCAGTGTGGGTGGGGGGGGGGGGGCTGTTGTATCCAGTACCCAGGCCCTCATTCTTGCCACTGAATAAAGAGTTCTTGACTCAAGGTTTGGGAACGCTGATATAATTGGAAGACATGTAAATTGTCTTAAAACGCAGTGGTGGTTATGTTTTTTCTGTCGTGATTTTAAAGTGCATTTTGAGTTTTTAGTTTGTTTTTTCTTCTTCGTGGAACGTGAGTTATTCATGTGCACGAAATTGTAGTACTCTCTCCTGGCGTTCTTGGTAGATGTTTTAATTTATAAGATTGTGGACTTAAAAGTTTTATCAGAAAGATTGTGGGCTAGTTTGGCCTACGTGCAGTTTTGCGCGTACGCTCCAGCAGGGATTGTAAATCATGAACGCCTACAAGATCAAACAGACAAACATGTCGTTGGAAAATGAGATACAAAACTTCAAGGCTTGACTTTTTCGCCGATTTTTTTTTTAAACCAGGGCCCTAGTGTACATTTGTAGAAACATTTGTATCGTCTTTATCGTAACCCGTTGAGAAACGAGGTGGAGGTAGCCGCTGATAATGCCAAACGCGTTTTTTTGTTGTTGTTTTTTAAGCACAGGACACGTCCATGAATAGATAGTTGATATGTAAATTGTGGTAATTCATTTCATTTCACTGACAGGATTAAGGAATGAGAATTCTTTACTTGTTACTGTCACAGGACTAGAGAGTTGTGAAATGATTCTCACTGACCTCCGTGTGAGAGAAATAGATTGTTTTACCACATTTACAGACACCATTGAAGAATTTCAGAAATGAAATTTTATACTTCTTAAACCGATGTCAATGTTTTACCGGAAAATTGGTAATTCCATTATAATTATGAAAGTTGACGTCAATACGCACATTGCAGCTGTCGTTTACATTGAAAAAGTTCAGCTTGCTAACGAGAAACCCGATGTACCTAGATTCCATTGTATTTTGCAGAAATGCAAATGCCCTATACTCTGTACAGTGAGGCGGAGAGTTCATTGTGCAGCGTCATTCAAACCTCTCTGAACTCCCAATCAATCATTTGGGTGTTAGTTTAAAATCTGTCACCTCCTAATCAGTCATTTAGATAATCATGATTGAGCTAGTTATGAAAAAAAACCGCCCTGACAAATTGACTTCAGTCCAGTTTGTACATCAAGGGCGTCCCCGGGATAATGGCGGGCCTTACAAAACAATGAATGGCTGCAGTACCTATGAATTAAAGAGTATAGAATTACTGATCTCTTGAATAATTACGAAGTAAAATTGATAGTTACACCAGACGTGTTGCAGGTCCAACTATAATTTTCCAGAGCTTGAAGTAAGCTTCGGAAATTAGCGAAAGAACAGACAGCGTGCGAATTGGTCGTACAGGATTGCGTCATTGTGGTCGACAGGCGTGCTTTTATACCGTGAAGGAAATTTCAACGGATTCGGTTCTAGAGGATGTTATAGAACATTATATGGAATCTAGGAACAAGTAATCTTGTACAGTTTACATGGTTCTACCATCTTGTTGAACCATTTTTGTCTGTGTCTATTGCCGCTAGGCTGCGACCACTGTCTTGTTTAGCATGTCAGCTGCACAAAAATGTTAGGCTTAGAAAGCTCTATTTTACAAAAACTGGGAGTGCATGATGCATCTTCTCTAATCAGTAAGATTTCCGGATCGGTGGTGTAACTTTTTTGAGAAAGCACATGCCGCCGGATCCGGCATGCTCCAGGTGACCTGATCACGTCGGTGACCTGGCCTTATGTGAGCAATAGTGACGTATCTGCTGATTGATTTTATGTTGTTGGGTAACACTGAATGAAGAGTGACCTGCATGGGATCGAACTTATTTTGAAGAATGACGGGGTCACAGAAACAGAAGCACTCTGGTGACGGGAAAATAGCATTAATCCCAAACTGTCTTCTTCCTTGTTCTAAATACTGGTACTGAAGGGGGGGGGGGGCAAGTAGGGTAAGTAAATTAAATAAAACAAAGTGCCAATGTATCGCCTCGCTTTGAATTTTTAAAAATGGGCACAAGAAGTGATAAATTTATTTATCGCCAAAAAAAACGTGCATGTACACGTGTGTTTGTCAGATTGCTCCCTGTTATAGGCTATGTAATAATAATAGTTCGTCCATCAGGAATGATGATGACCTTAACAACACCAGAGGAATAAAGAACAGAAATTGTTGAGAATTTCAACACATGGACAATAAAGAGAACTAAAGGACACAGAGGACAGAATGGAAAGACTGTTCTTTCATGACTTATGGCTTCTCATGTGACTGATAAGTCCTATTTTTGCCCTGCAGACCCTTCCGCATAAATGACAAGAGTGCTCCGTTGGTTCAGTACCACTGGGCCTTTTCTTGCGCCGTTCTCTTTTTTTGATAGCCTGCTGGACTCTGTCATAGGCTATGTACAACATAACATTTTCTTTATAATTTCTCTTTCAGCCAGCATCGAGATTATGGGGGGGGGGGGGTGTCTGTCGTTAACACTGGTTATGTGGATAGCAGCTTATTGAACAACAAACAGGTTGGACCTGGAAATGTTGAGATATGAAACAAAGACGGATGTTAGTTTCAGTACTGGGCTGCGGTGCATTACTCGTTCAGCGAGTTAGATCACTTTGGTTCCGCCCGGTCGAGTGTGGGCCGACAACACCCACTGCTGCGATATCGCTGTGTTCAAATACGTGTTTAGAATCTGTCAAAGTCGCTTGTTCTCGCGCCCACTGTCCAGGACTTCGATAGAGCATTGTGTTGGCTCAGGTAAACGTTTGCTTCATAATGTGTATAGTTCTTCTTGATGCAGCTGTTGTTGTGTAGGTGGCTGTCCTCTGTCATTAGTTTGGCGGCTAATGTGGTTGTTTTTTTTTTTTTTTTCCAGGCATTTCTTCAGTATTTCAGAGTGAATTAGGCTCACATAAGCCAAATTCATTTATTCCTGTATTTATTTACTCTAGGTTTTTTTTTTTTTTTTGGTCTGTGGCATTCGTTATCATACGGTTTAAGTCTCTGCTTTCCGCAGTCAAGCCATGGGGAGGAGGAGATGAGAATTTAGGATGTAAAATTGCTCTTAATTAATAACCGTAGAGAGTGTCTCTGACTGTGAACGTGTGGATGGCTTTTTTTCATTAGTTAAAATCATCATAGATTCACAAGATTCCGAACTGGACTAGCGTAGACTAGATGACCAGGTCCCAGTCAATCCATGAAGCAGGTATTCCGTTGGGGTGAAAAGTCGTGGGCGGCTCCACTCCCGGCCACTTTGGCCTTACAGGGCGGTATGGTACACACTTTTTAGGTGATTCATTCCTCAAAGCTTAACAAAAACAACAAGAACATTAGAAATTTAGAGCAAAACATTCATGAAAATCGCTTAGAAAATGGTTTTTGTGCAGTGCCCAACTATATGGAATGGGATGTCTTGCGATTCGCCATCGCTTTAGTAAGTGTTAACGTTGACTTTTTAGAGCGAGTTCTAATGGATCGGGTCTATCGATCTAAGAAAACTGGCTTGAAATAAAACTGTTACAATTCACACTCTGCCTTACAGTTTAACAAGGGGTGGGGCCCGGTAAATGGTGAGTTCAGGTCACGCTTGTATGGGAATCAGAAGCGATGTGTTTACACGAAGTATATTGGCTGACTCGAAAATTTTGTTTCTGGTGATTTTTTTTTTCCTGTCATCATTTTAGGCTCTGTGCAAGTCTGGAAATTTTGTCATACTGATTGCTGATAGTGATAAGCCTTCCAATCGATAACGTGGTAAATCTTCTAGAAAGGATAGGTCACGCTGCTCTGACATGAGACCTTTTCAACCAATGTGAAGATTCCATGCTTTACATGCCACTGTGTCTTAATGTTCTTCCTTCCAAGAGCGTTGATTTACTTCTTTGCATCTTAGCTATGACTGTCAGCAAATGCATGAGCGTCAAATGTTATATTATACTTCCTCAATTTGTAAATCTTCTGTTGAACCACGACACATAAAATTCACCCCCCCCCCCCCCCCAAATTGTGAAGGTTCTTATTTTTACATTTGCGAGTGACACGGGCTGCATTAATGACATGATATTAATAATGAAATCATGACTGTTTTCTCTAAATAAATTGCTCCGTGTACACACTGCTGCAACTTTCAACTAAACAAAATCGTTTAGGCACTTTGGATGTCTTAAAGCAGGACAGTTACAGTATGGAGTGGGATGAAGTTGGTAGCGTGGCCGCTTAGATGGTTTAAAGAATACTGTTGCGAGTGCTGATTTAACGTAAGCATTAATTATTCATCAGTCCCAGTTCTGTGTAGGTCAGTCCTGGTAGAAAATTAATGAAAAGTAGTATGAATGCGTACCAAGTTCCGACATGCAATAATCGGTCTCATTTTCACCCGTTAGTTCTTGACCCCTGTATCCACAAACATGTTATTCATCTTTCCTGGTCAGGTCACGCGAAATGTAGTTCAGTAATAATGAGGTCACGAACCGGAGTGACACAGCGAAATTACTCGGCTATGCAAAAGTTGTCATCAATTGTGTCTGTTTCGCTCATTAGGCCTAGGGTTTATGCGGGCTGCGTAATTACTTCTCTAAATATAGGTATACATTTTTGTCCTGAAGGAAAACGTACTAGCAACGATTGGACCTATATTGATTCGTTTTGCAGAGTCACTTGTTAACTTTTGCATCATCTCACGCGACCAGTGATACTTTAGGGAATGAGTTTTTGTGTGGTGTTAGAAGTGTCTATTCATCCGTCCATCCATCCATCCATCCATCCATCCATCCATCCATCCATCTATCTGTCTGTCTGTCTATATTATCTTATCATGTAATCTTATCTGGCAGTCTGTCGATCTATCTGTCTGACTGACCCATCTACCCATTTTCCATTTACCACTCCATCCACCCATCCGTCCACCCGTCTGTCGGTCGGTCGGTTTTTACGCTTGTCTGTGCTTCTGTTTACTTATCTATCTGCCTGTTTGCCATTCTGTGTTTTAGTTCGGATATCTGGGTTTTAACGTCAACAGTCATAGAACAGGACTATGGGCAAATGTCAGTAACACACAAAAACACGGAGAAACGTCAGAATGATACACAAGAACATATAAACCAACGTTATAATGACACGCCAGAACACACTATTCAAGTCAAAGTAACACGCAAAAAAAACAACAACAGTCATGTGGGAAAGATATCAGAAAACAGATACGTATCACAAAACAGAACAGACAAATGGGGGAATATCTTTGGAACACTTTGACTTGGCTACTAAGAACAGTAATAGAAGCCAGTAAATTCCCGAGTACAACACTTTGTTCTGCCACCAGACAGTGCAGCCAGCGATAGGTTCTGGAAATGTCCGTTTTCTCAGCAAGCCGAACGATTCACCTTAAAATTTTATGTGCTTGTAGTCATGATTTCTAGGGATGAGTTGGCCGAGTGCAACGTGTGCACAACTTAGGGGAATTTTGTCACTATCATTCTGTTGAATTAGTATTCTCAGGAGTAATCCCACAGAAGTGTTTTTTCCCCTATGACCGTCTTTATTTTATTCGATAGACAGCGTGTTCTGTTGTTATGCAAATTGTGTACTTAGAATTACACACAGGTTTAGCGTTACAAAACAGGACACGGCAAGCCAATACACAGCCCTGGCGAGCTGTCATTGTTTCGAGTCAGACTGGCAAGGATAAAAGAATTCAGTGTAATGGTAATCGCGATCTAATGAATTTCTCGCAATTTTGAATTTCTCACTTTGTCGGCTTTGCGAAGCCTCGTTTCCGACACAGGATTACAGGCTGGTGGTGCTGAAAAGAAACGTAAAACCACGACCACCCGCTTTCCTGTGTCTCCCCGTGTATTACTTACACATACACACGTACACACCCTCACACACTTTGTCATTCTAAGTTATATCTTTTATGCATACGGTTTTGGAGGTTCCAACTAAAGCGTCCTTTCGCTACTACATTGCATTGTCTGGTGGATCCAACAAGTTGAATCCTCTAATCCAGAGAAGAGAGAGTTGAAATGAACGGAGGGGAAGAGTGGTGGGGATAAAACGAGGAGGGTCTTTAGTGTGAGTATTAAAAACGGGTTTCGGGGGATAAAGTCTTGTACCCAAAGAGCCGCATTTTGACGGGTATTTTCCGTATTGTTGTATGTGCATTTTTGCTTTTTCGAGAAAATGAGGATTGAAAGTTTGGAGAGTTGTGTAAAATCAGGGTTTTGTTCAATACGCATATATAAATTATAATAGAATTAGGAGTGAGAAAAGCACTTTTATGACGAAACCGCAAAATCGGCAAAATGGCGCATACAGCAGTATGGCAAATACCCTGCAATTTGTATTCGTAGATGTATCACGCAGCGACAAGGAAGAAATATCTAAGTATTAAGACGTATCCGTGTTCTTCGCGGCTGTAAATGTGTGGTTGGAGAAGCTGGGCTTAGCGTGGTAGAGCGGACCCTTTCTTTGAATGATGCGATGTCAGTTACAGGAAGTCGCACTGAGAAAAAGGAAGCTCTAGCGCCTTTGCTTTAATGGAGTCGGAGAACACAGCAAGTTTGAAACTCTTATTTTTTCGTAGATTTGTTTTGACTTTCCCGAACTAGTTGAGGTGAGATGTACAAATAATGTATTTAGATATAGTGGTTTTGATCTTTATGTCAAGTAAACACCTTTAATCACTAAAAATTTGTTTGTTCTGCCTACTTCCTTACATAATGTCTCTTCACACCCCACCTCCCCCCCTCCATATTTTGTTTTGTTTTTGGTGCCTCCTCCTCCTTTCTCGACCCACACTTTCTCGTGAACTGGCAAACTGCTGTTTGAAGCTCCAGCGAAGTACACGAGCACCAAAGAAGCGGATCAATGTTACACGCCAGTTTTTGCTTTGTCACGCTTCACACTGTGACCTCCGGCTGTGACGCTCCCTGTCTGGCGACCCGGATGGGTATTCCCGATAGATTTTCACAGAAATATTCCTCTCTGCCCTTCCTTTCTTCGCCCCACTCTCCTGTGTCCGCGTGCTTGCTACCGTATCCTGCATAAAACTACGATACACCGGTGGCCGAGGCGCATTAAGTAGGTAGCTGTGATAGACCCAAGAGCAGTGGAAAATATTTCATCAGATTTTTCTGTTTTAACGTAGCTATACTGTTTGTGAGTACCACATGCATTTTTCTTATCTATACTGTTTATGACTGTATAGTTTTTATATCTGTACTGTTTGTGAGTATACATTTTTCTTATTCATACTGCTTGTGATTATTATAGTTTACCTATCTGTACTGTTTGTGAGCGTACATTTTTTCGTATCCTTACTGTTTGTGTCTATTATAGTTTTCTTATCTATACTGTTTGTGACTATTATAGTTTTCTTATCTGTACTTTTTGTGGGTGTATAGTTTTTCTTACCCTGACTGTTTGTGACCATTATACTTTTCTTATTGTAGTTTTCTTATCCATACTGTTTGTGACTATTGTAGTTATCTTATCTATACTGTTTGTGACTATTATAGTTTTCTTATCTGTACTTTTTGTGAGTATACATTTTCTTCGTATCCTCCCTTTTTGTGAGTACACGTACATTTTTTTTTTTTAAAACGCACTGCTTAAGAGTATGCAGTATTCCTATGTTTGCTGTTTTGTACGTTTCATTTTTTTCTTAATTTTTTTTGGGGGGAATACATTGTGAGTGGGGGTGAAACTATAAACTGTTTTACGTGGTGTCCCGGTGTTATATTTGTTGTTGTACTGACTAGATACTTTTAATCTTCTGTTCTTACAATAATGAAACAAACAGGTCATACTCCTGCTTGTACTGTACCCGCCCCAGATCTTAACCAAAGTATGTCTTCTTGATCGCGTCTGAATAACTAAGTATGTGCGTTGTCCTGTTTCTACATCTTTGACTGGTAAATAGCAGTTAGCTTTTCTGTTGTCCAAAACAACTAACAAAGTATGTGAGGATGCACATATTTTGTGGGGATCCTTTTTCTGTTGGCAGAAAGAAAACATGCATTATAATTATGGCTTCAACAACTAGCCAGGACTGATACGCTCGAAAACAAAAAATCACACTGAATTCTGCTTCATAATAAGATCTGCATTTTTGTTATCAAGAAAACCTAATGAATATGTCGTTTCAAGAGAAAGGTACTTCCAGGAACCCAGTAGTCTTGTGCGATGGCGGTGGTGTTTTCTTTGTTTGTTTATTTTTTAAGGGGGGGGGGAGGGGGTGGGGTCATTAAGAAGTAACTTTTCTGTTGTGTTTGACATATTGGTGTTTCAAAGATGACTTTTTTCTTACAGTGTGAAGTCTGGAAAATGTTTCTGTGTACACATACCATAGTATAATTATTTGCTGGGACGGTATATAGATCAAATGAAAGCCTGGCACATAGAATTAAAATAGGGCCTGCATATTAGGACTGAGTTTGTTCAGTCACCTGTTCGTCGCCGTAACTGGCGTTCGGCCGTGCTAGTCACGATCCCTTTTTACCAGCTCAACCTGAACAAACAGAACAGAACATCGGCATTTTTTATACATGTATGTATAGATGTCAGACACAGTAGGAGGATCCGGTTTTTTAGCTGCGTCCTGTCAACCCACACATTGGCTGTCTTTGTTTTGTATCTTTGGTTTTAGTTTGTTCATTCCCTCACCTCCAGTCTGTTACATGAACTTATTAGTTAATCATTTACCACTCTCATCTCATTTTCGCTCCATCACTCGTTCTCGTCTCATTGCTGTTCCCCTTTCTTTCTTCGACCCTTCATCTCACTTCCCCCTCACTTTGTTGCGTGTTGTCACGCTTCTATCAGTCTACCCCCCCCCCTCCTCTCTCTCTCGTTGTGGCTCTTCTCTTTGCATCTTGCGAGGGTTAATTTTTCAGAGGAACCATCTTTGCACATGAATTGGTATTTCCTTGAAAATCCCCGACCCCCTCAGTTTTCCCCCCTTTTACCGCGCTTATTTCCTCACTGCATTTGTGTACATGCCCCGTCTGGTTTATGTTTATTTTGTTCAAAATGGAAATTCCCATTGAATGGTAATTCAACCCCCAGAATGGCCTGTTCTAATAATTTATACAGCGCCCGTATTCACATATTAATGCATGTCAAAAATAAAATCGATATTGCTAGGCCTCTACCTGTGCATGAAATCAAGTGAACAGCTTGTACAAAATTATGCACTTTCAGCGTGAGCAACATAGGCTGCGATTCAGCAAGTCACAGCGCGAACTCCGTTCGTTTCCAAGAACTTGTTCTGTTTCCTACAGAGGGACTTTCTCGTTACCGCATGGGCGCTTATCTTCCGTTGCGTGAAAATCATTTTACAGAAAATTCATTTCCCATTAATTTTTTGTCTCGTGAGAAATCACTGTAAAGAAAATGAACCCCTTTCCCCCTCCCCCATACTCGCTGTGCCATGGCAAGAATTAATACCTAGTTATGAATGAGTACGGTACTGTCACACGTCTAGCCGGAACAAGGATCGAGGCTCAGATGTGTCGTTTGTCAGTTGTGATGCTAATCCATGTATGACTTTGTTGACACTTTGTATCATAATGTTCAGTTCTCTAGCCTCATGGCATTTGTACAGGAAGTATATTTTCTTTGTCTCTCACTCCCCCCACCCCCCCCCTTTTTTTTTCCAAAATGAAAAAAGATAATAATAAATCAACAAAAAATTCCACTTTCCCGAAGAAAATTAATGAATTACACATATTGTGTGTCGGCATTTGGTTCATACATACTGACATATTCCAGCGTAACGCACATTATGCCATGTTGTTGAAAAGGACATTGATATTGTACACTAAACGCCAGTGTAACAGAAGAATGGTTTCGCTGGGATGTGTTTACAGCTTGGCTTGGCAGTGATGAAATCTTGTTGCATTGTACACACTCTACACACACGTCAAGGATTTTTGCATGTCCTGATGAGAGGATTTTGAATTTGCTACAATGTGTGGCATGGACATTTCAAATTTATTTTTTTATATGACAAATGCTATTGACCCATAGACAGATTGATTGATTTGTTGGTTGGTTGGTTGGTTGATTAATTGATTGATTGACTGACTGGTTTTGGCAGACATGCACCAGGTAAGTTGAGATATTGTACTATTGAAAAGAGACCAACAATGAATTAATATATTATGTTTTTCTTCAACTTTTCAGACAATGGCTGGAATTGGCGATTTGAAGATTACCCAACCCGCTCCTCTGTTTGAGGCTAACTCTGTGGTGGGTGGAGAATTCAAGACAATCAAGCTGTCAGACTACAGGGGCAAATATGTTGTCTTGTTCTTCTACCCTCTAGACTTGTAAGTGTAACAGGACGGGTTAAGGGGTAAACCGAGTGTGGTTCTCTCCCTATCTATAGCTAACTAATCTGACACCAAATAATGTAACACAGGACGAGACGAGCGGGACTCTCTACACAGTCAAACATACAAACAAAACTATCAGGTTTTGAGAGGACAACAATTTTATTAAAAGGAAAAGAAAATAACAAATCAAATAATAAACAATACAATAAACACATGACAATACAATAAACCACAACGATACAATAAACCACAATAAACCCAACGATACAATAAACAAGACATTAAACCCAAGACAATAAACAATACAAGACATTAAACCCAAGACAATAAACATACAAGACATTAAACCCAAGACAATAAACATACAAGACATTAAACCCAACCGATAGGCACGCTGAAGAAGAACCAAAAATAAACAGGAATTAACAGCACGTCTCATCAGTTAATCATTACATCATGCTAAAACAAGAGAATGCATCAAAAGAAAACATAAAAGTTAATAATAATCATATTCACATTGTAAACTAAATAATATGGGGAAGGTCAAGTATGTCTATCAAACAGTAACGTATAACTTACTTTGTGAGCACTCCAGGGGAGATAACTCGAGTATAAGATTCAAGCCTACCAAGTAACGTGTTTACTTCCCTTGGCTTAACTACAGGCTGACATAGGGCTATCCCACACGTTATAATTCTTATTATAACAACGGCCATTATTCTAGATCAAGAAGAAAACTTAATTTGATTCCAGACAAGATAACACTAAGCCTTGCATGTGTATACGCGCACCCTGTACGCATCCAATCTATCCTAGTTGTGGAATGAGCTGGAGTTAAACTAATTACAATAAAATACAGTCTGCTGAGTCTACACACTCATACCACAGAACTGTCCGTGCTAGGTGGCTCAATGAAAGACAATCCCATCTACTTACTTAGCCCACCCACGCACAACGTAGTATCCCTTAATTAACAATTACCATCATAATTAGCAGAGGATAGCAATAGCCAACTGGATCTACTCATTAAGTCAAAATTAATTGACTTAGGCCCCATTAGCCAACCCAGCTCAATTCCGCACATGCTAGATTATTAATATTACACAACACCCTAGTCCATACTGCCACAGACCTATCTCAACTCAGAGCCAAACTTATCCCTTTCCTATCCTCTGGATATAATACCAAACTCCTTACTCACAAAGTCATAGGAGTATCTCTAGGTGGACCAACCCACATACATGTAATAAGTCAACACCTAAGTCTCAACCAACAATAGCAAGTTATAGTCTCCCACTACAAGTGATATGATAATCATGGCATAAAGCCAAACCCAACTACATGGTACAACTACAAGTCTGAACAGTCAAGTCAACCCACTTGTATTACCTCCAACAATACTGATATACCTAAAACATTCCCACATATTCAGTGAACTAATTATATAATGCAACAAAATAATATCATAATAATGATGACATATATATCATAGGTCTACTGGGCAAGCAACACCCATAACCCCTATGATTGAGTTTAAAGTCAATGCATCTGATCTCTTCATTACAACAGAGTCCAATTACATCTGTCAGTGTGTCAAAAGAACAGACAATGAGCACCTACAAAGGATGCCATAAAAATATGACACCTGATGCATAGACAATGCATCTATACACCTAGCATAGGCCTTTCCCTTCATGATTCATCTTATCAACAACCAAAGTTCAAGGTTCGACCCTCAAAAGTTTCTAAGTCCGACCTAACCAGTACAAATTGAAGAAAATCAACTTAACACCTATGTAGCGAACATACTAATTCAATAATAAACATATAATAAATTAAGAAATTAAAGTAAATAATCATCATCCTTTAGTATAATGCCGATATCTGAGATCCCAAATGCTGTTTAAGTGTGGTAGCCACTGTAAACAGTCAGCCAGGATTGTTATTGTTTGGGTCAAGCGTCCGTTTCCGGAAGCTATTAGCTAACCAATCCCGGTCTTGATTTGACTCGCTTGACCAAAAGTCATGTGATCATGCCTGCTAGCGTCTGCTGTGACCTACTCACGGCTCACGCGCGTGCTCTGCAAATCCAACACCTCTCTCTTCATCTTAACTGGTCTACTCATTATCATAAAGTCCATAATGAATACGGCATCAATAAAGGTAACGAAAAGGCACACAAGACAAATCTACACATACATCATAGTCACACTGCTGATTTAAAGGAACCTAGAAATAATCATCCAACAACAACCTTACAACCCACGGAAGGACAAGTTAAAGTAAAGAAATAACTTGGTTATAATTCTTGCCCGTTACTCTCTCTCTCTCTCTCTGTGATGTCTGCCCCTAAGAAGGACACGTTGAGCCTGAATGGCACCAACTGCAGATTAAGAATAACGATCTAGATCTGTCTATCTCTGATCCAAGTAGCGGGACTTAGACCACACCCTCCAGTAGTACTATTTGTTAGCACTTCACATAAAATCAGTCCGTCACAAATTACAGTTAAATGTTTCCATTTAATTACATGAACTAATCATGCGCGCTAGCGTTGATAGCATTCTAGAACAACCTTACACTCTCTCTCTGCAGGATACTGATAGATCTATACTAAGATAGAACTTAGTAAGATAAACTTTACCATAGATTGTTAGCTGCTAGCCTGATTGCCTAACCAAGCTGAACAAAGTTCATCAAACCTCCAAGTATAATCCAATCATTATTATTTCACATCATTTAAATATTATTAAATACCAGAACTAAAATAATGGGTACAACTTACGTGAACTAACCAAATGAATTCACACTTGAACTACATCATCAGAGCTGGCACTTCACAAATCTTGAAATATAAATTATACAACTTCTTTTACTTTTATGTTAGTCTGGACACAACGACACGTCCTGCTGTCTTGAAGACCTGGGTGGAACTGACCGACCCACGCTATCATCTAAGCGTCACCCAAACACGCGCAACCCATTCACTCCTTACAGTTCACTAAGTGCAAATCCTAATAAAACATTAAAACAAATAAAAACATTTTTAAAGACCACCATCTTGCTCGTGTATGTTCCAATTACACTATCTTAAGGAAATATTACTTAACAAGATAAAAACTAAACAAAACTTACAATGTAGTGATACATAACAAGGTTCTACTTCTGGCACCAGGGATGGTCACTTAAATTGACCAATCCTGGACAATACAGACCACGCTAAGACTATGATTTAAAATTGGCGCAGTGAGTACATCAGTTGGCAATGTTACTCAACACCTGCATCACTCATCTCAGTGCGTGATAAACAATAAGGGGAGATTATCTATGGTTTCTGTGTGGTTACTTCCCCTTGACCACGTCTAGTGGTCCAGCTGATCAAAATAACGGGTTTATCTCCCTTTCACTACAATGAGCTATGTTCTCAGCCCTGTAATGGTTCACCCCATTACATAAGTATTATAAGCCTGGGGATACCAGATGACGCAATAGTGATTGTGTATTTCATGGAAAAGAACCAGAAGTTTAAAATCAAAACTAATGAAGTCTGAAGCTCATATTTTCAAAAAGAATGAATGCTGTGGTTACCTAGGCTAATTTGATTTTCACCTGTATTTTGTTTTAGCGCTTAGGGGCTTTGGATTTTCAACAATTTTAACCTTCGCCATTGGTCACTAAAAACAAGGCATGGTGTAGGTTGTGGTATTTAATGGACACCACACCCTGAAAGAGCAAGTTATTAGGATACCCTCTTTAAAAGTATGGTGTCTCTCAGACTCGAGAACACATTGGTCGGGATATAACAATAAAATTTGCTTAGGAGTGTGATGTATCTGAGACCCCAAAACGGACGACTAAGGGGGTTGGGTATGACAATAAAATCCTCTTTAAAATAACAGTATCTGTGAGACCCCAGGATGTACAGGTAAGAATTTAGTGAAAATACATGTGCATTGGTGAGCATGCATGTGCATATTTTAAAACTATGGGAAGATGGGCAGTGACATCACTGAGGAATACCTGGAATTTCTAGAAAAAAATTCTCAGGATTGAGATAATTACAAATGTTTTCAATTGCCTCTGGATGCATTAGATCCATGACATATGGTGAAGGTTAAGCATTTTTTTTTATTCAATACAAATTTCTGAAGGGCTACAATTCACTACTTGGTATGTTTTTGATTTTCAACACCTCGAATTTCGGGGGGTGAGGGGTTAGTGCATGAAAGAATGGGTGAATGGAATACTAAGGTTATACAAAAGTGGTGACCACCTTGCCACTGACAGTGATCCATTGTAATGCAGGTATGCCTCAAAATATTTTCAGTTTGAAAGCTTTTATTGCAGGAAAATTTTAAGCCCTGAAATCCGGATTTTAGAATTTTATTGTCATAGAATACACCTTTGTCCAGATTTTTTTCTGACTGAATATAGGAATAGAATATTTACAAAAACAGAGATTTGTGTTTCTGATAATAAATGTATACATGTATGTAATAAATTCCTTCATTCTATTTTGTATGTTTATGTTCTTGTTTTTCAGTACATTTGTATGTCCAACTGAGATCATCGCATTTAGTGACCGTGCAGAAGAATTCAAGGCTATTGGCTGTGAAGTGATGGCATGCTCAACAGATAGTGTCTACTCACATTTAGCATGGTGAGTGCTTTGATTTTATTGCTGTCACAAACGCAAGGCCACAAAATCAAAATTTACTGTGATGAATGTTGGGGTTAAGTCTTTGATTACAGATTTATTACAATGCCAGAAATAGCATCACAACAAATATACATCCTTGCCTCTCCAGAGGTTTCATGCGTTTGTTCTCATAGGTTTATGTATGTTTTTGATCAACTATTGAAACAAAAGGATTACTTTTGTTGTGTAATCAAAAAATATGTCATAATTACAATGTTTCATGTAAGTAACACAAAGTGAAATCTGAATTCATATAGAGTAGGAGTAAAGCAGCATTATCATCATTTTTCTATTGACCAAGGAATTGGGAAATCCAATTTATCAACTGAATGTTTAAGTCTTTATACACAGGAAAGCAAATACCAGTGCTTTCGCACTTGAATGCTTTCCATTCACAATATAAGACGGTTGAACCCCAGTGAGTATAGATTGTATGAAAATCCACTTTTGTGAGCACAATGTAGGATGGAATATAATATTGTGAAACTTACATTTATCTTTATGACTGAGCAGTATTTTAGTCCCGTCCTGACAGTCTTATGCATCTCATTTGCCTGTTTTTCTTCTCTTTTGTAGGGTCAACACTCCACGCAAACAGGGAGGTTTGGGTCCAATGAAGATCCCACTCATTGCAGATAAGACTGCCGAAATCTCAAAGAAATATGGCTGCTTGAAGGAGGATGAAGGAGTGGCATTTAGGTCAGCTTTGATTTTCTAGTCTGTTGAATGAACTGTTCAAGTTCTGTCAGAGTGACAGTTACACGGTTTAACATATATATTATTACCTCAAAGAAACCAGATATTGGGAATGGCCAGACCAAGAAAGATTATCTCTAACCTTCAGTACATCTGTTGCACAGGCCTCTGGGACTTGCAAAATATGTTCAACCGGAACACATAAATTGAGTCTATGTGGAGACATAAAGAGATTCTCTAATGACTGTTTATTTTAGAATGAAGAATCTAGCATACATTACATTACCCTGTTTAATTGTAACTGTTTTCTTATTCCTCAAATACAGGGGTTTGTACATCATCGATGACAAAGGCAACCTCCGCCAGATTACAATCAACGATCTTCCAGTCGGCAGGTCTGTAGATGAGACCCTCAGACTGGTACAAGCCTTCCAGTTTACAGATAAACATGGTGAAGGTAAGAAATGGAATAGATATCTCGGAACACAACCACATTTGTGTGGAGGGTTGGCAATCAGAATGTTTTGCATCCAAAAGTGACTTCAACACAGTTAAATGAATAATTAATTTTACATTGTGTATAGTATTGGGTTATGAAATAAAGTCCCTCATCTTGTCCTGGATATCTGCGATCATTTTAAGCAATAGATAAAATTGGACATAACACATTCTGGTTGATAATCCTCAACATATAAATTTAGATTTTGCTTTTTTGCATTGTATTCGCATGTCTTTGTTCTGAATGTTTTGGATGCCCCCGATGACCTGGCAACCAACTCCCACCATCACTCTCTGTTCGCTGACTTTCTCGGAGATTCACTTAGCTTCATGCCTGTCCAATTTTTGTCAAATCGTGTAATAAACCAAGGAGGGAGGAATCTGTGCATGGAATCTAGGACAACAAAAACGTACACATCTAAATTAGGCCTGGGCTACCAAATATCTGAGTGCTCACTATTTTGCCAGGTATCTGATTTATTTGATAGTTTTGGCCAAGTATTGAATTCATGCAGGTGCTTAATTTTCTTGATCAGTTTTTATCTTGAAAAGACATTAGTCTTTGTTTAAATTTCAGCATCAGGGTCTCAGACCTAGCACATCTAGATCTCAGTGCTTTGAGAAAAGAAATTGTTTGTTTCCAGATCCTGAAAATTAGTGGAACCAGAATCAGAAGCATTGGTGTCTCAAGCATATCACTTAAATCTATGAATTTACAAGAGATTTTTTTTTTTTTTTGTGCTGTTCATCAAGGAGAAGAACTAGTATCAGAAGAGGATTTGCCTTGTTAACATTTCTTTAATACATGTTTCAGCTGATTCTTTATTCTACTTTTTCTCCGGTTACTTGTTTAGTTTTGCATGTTTTTTTCATGCGATCACACCTAGCTGTTACTACAACAGCTTTACTTGTTTTTGTTGTTTTTGCTCATATTGTTATTGCTGTGATGTCTTCTTGTGATGATGGTGACTGTAATTACTACATGAGTTACTGCTGCTGTTGAGAGAGAAAAGCAGTTGGGAGTAGGAGAGAAGGACTTGAATGCAGTATGGCAATTTTATCCGTGTATACCACTTCTCTCAAGCAATGGGAATCAGAGTGACCAGAGATTAAAATATATGATAACATTGCAACAGCAGCAGTGATGAGGATCACCATGGGAGTCGTTGTTAAAGCAATGAAAATCAGTAAAAGTGACGTTATCGTTGCATCATTTTATTGGAGCAAAGCTCATTACTGTCTGAGTGAATAAGAAGTTTTAGGTACCAATTCCTGGCCTAAGTATTGGTATTGCTATCAATATCTAAATTTCAGATACTGCCCAGCCCCAATGAAGCAAAATGTCTATAAGCAATGCCTAATTTTATGATTGTGAAATGACAGTGATTAGTTTTGTGAGATTTTATCTTTTTTTCCTTCTATGATGCTTAAATACATGAATGATTTTTTTTTTTACTTTCAGTTTGTCCTGCAGGCTGGCGACCAGGGAAAGAGACCATGAAGCCAGACCCCAAGGGCAGCCAGACATATTTCACAAAAGCAAACTAAAGCAACTCATAAGATTAGAGGTTATTAAATCGTCCATAATTTAACTTGTATTAGTAATACCTATCAAAATTACCCAGTGAATGTGTTATGAAAGGAAAAAAATGAAGAAGAGATGGAGAAAATTGCAGAGCTGAGGTATTCCTGACATTTCTTTGAGCATTCCCAGGCGTGGTGATAGCTTTGAATCTTCCCGAAGTATTTAAAGATATTATTCACTACTTGTTTTCCACAAATTGATTGACATTTTTTGTTGTTGTCCGTCTTACATTTTTACCCTCCAATTAAAGAACACAAACTTTGAATTTAGGAGTACATGTAGTTCATTTCCCTTAGGTAAACACATGCTTCAAAGAAATCATTCATATTTTCCCTGTTGAGAGTGAGAAAAAGACAATTAGAATAGGCACATCTCAAAAAGGCATTGACATGATATGTGTGGTAAGAAAAGCTCTCACACATCAATCAATACAATATCTCTTGTCCTAGTTTTTACCAGTTTCAACCACTGAGATTTCTTGATTATGTGACATTCATCTTTGATTAATATATAGGCTTATGTCAAAATACTTTAATATCATTGGGTATTTATGGCATCATAGATGAACACTCATATTTATTTTATACCCTTTGTTACAAAAGTTGGAACATGAGTGTGTGCATCATAACATTGTACATTTCTGCCAAGCATTATATTCAAATTTGCCCACACTATTTCATATTTTCTCATCATAACTTTTCAAGATGTTACTTAAGGGATAGAGACAGTTACTGATCAGTAATGTGAATCAAGACCTAGGACTTGTGATGAAGTAATAACCAAAACTGTTAGGACCCCCATTATTTTCTAATCAATGAAAAATCTGGTCATCATGTTATTTTCAAAGATGTTTAATTCTGGTGTTTTCACATGACTTATGGAATAAATGTTTAGTTTTGACATATTTGACTTGACGTAAAATGTTGGCAATGCTTTAAGGCTTTTTCTTCATATGATATGATTAGTGTTATGTTTTGCTGAAATTAAGCAAGATCCAGCTGAAGTCACAGAAAGACGCCTACATTTATTTCCACTGAACATGATACTGTTGTTGAAGACACATAGTTTCTAACAGCAACTCAGGAACAAATTTATTCATCTGTATCAGTGAATTGATGTTGTTGTACCAGTTTGGCATATTTAGTTGTGATAAAATAGGAGTGTGGTGGTAACAAATTCACCCATGAGCATATCAGTGACCCAGTCTTGCAGACTACAGTGATGATTTTTTCAGTATTTCACCATTCCTTTGATTGTTCATATCACTTCATCCCAATTTTCATGTAACGAGTTCATTCAATTTTATGTTCAAACCATCAAGAGACGAAAGTTTGTGAACATTGGTAATTTTGTACAAAAAAAAAAATGTGATTGCTGTCCCCTTTTCTTGGTAAAGACCTATGTTGTTTCTCTAACAAGTGCTATTGAGAGCATGAATTCAAAAGGAGTTTTTGAAAGAACTATTATTGTTATTGGGGGAGTGAGGTGAATAAACTGAATAGGTTTGTTTCTCAAAATCAGTGAGTTCTGTCTTCTTTTTGAATTTTGTGTTTAGTTTTACAGCAAATGATGACTTGATTTTCCTCTCCTGTCTTGTGCACACCTGCCATCTCCTATTCAGTTTTCTTGTAGGCTAAGTTTTGTAACTCAAAGACAGCCTAACTGGGGGTGAAAATAGAATATAACACAATTTGACAAGAGTGAATGTGAGAAAGCATCAAGACAAGTGGTCAGATAAAACCCACAGAAACTGACACTACGTTTGGTGAGAGATGTCAAAGATCAATGAAATGTGACAGTGACACACAAAAGTACAAAAAAGTGCACACAGACAAATTTACATCATAAAACAACAAAGTACCAACACATTTCTTGTACTGAACAAAATAATTTATTAAGTAAACTAGAACTTTTTAAAAAATGAAAGTGGTGTAATGCAGTAGTGATATAAAACTAAAAATACCCTAAATTAAAAGTTAGTGTTAATGGGTGATAAAAACATGATAATGACAGTGATGTTTGATGTCTAATGGGTGATATGTTTCATTTACAGACAGACTGCTGCCATGCTTTCTGAACAGAAATGGTAGTCTTGCCATAATCTTAGTGAAAATTGGTAGAGAATTTTGATAATTTTACTTCTCTTTTTAATATCAAGTCCACTTAGGGAAAGGCAGTGTAAAGGTAGCTGGACCACATAAGATTTAAAAATTTGTATTGGTTTGGTCTTCAGAAAGTCATTCACTGATGATAAAAATTTTGCACTGACAAGTATTCTTTTCAATATCCCAGTATATTAACTCTGCCCCATCAATTTTTCCACTGAAATAATTCCAGTTTGATAACTTTCAGTGTTTGCTCCTGCACAGAGTGAACTACAAAATGAGCACAATGAGAGACGACTTTGTTAACAATGACAACACCTAAATTCTGAACCAAAACAAAGGAATATATCAAAGCAGCTGCAGATTTAACTGAACCTAGGATTTCAAACACTAACCAAAGAGAAATTCACTCACATAAAGAAAATCTACATCAACAATGTAAATTCACAACTCACACTGTCATTTTCTACTCCTTATGGAGTTCTGTATAAAGACACGTAAATATCTCACAATTCTGAGCCAGACAAAATCAGTCATGAACAGCATGACTGGCCTTCACAATAATGAAAGCAGCGCTGACAATTTAAGATTTAAACTTTTATAAAAGCAGCAAAATTTGCAAATACAATGTAGCAACAAATTTCATGATAATTTTCCAAAGGTTATGTTAAAAACCTGCCGCCTTTTTTTTTATTTTTATACATATATGGCAATTTGGCAATGAATCCTTTTCTTCAAAAAACTTTACTAAAGATAAGGACTTGGCTTATGTTTCCATGGTTTTCAGAAAATCATTTCTTCTAAGAAAGGCTGCTTGGAAGGTCAAGGTTGACTCGGTCATAGGTTGGTGTGTTGCATTCATGTCATGAGTTTTTGTCTTGATCAATGCACACACGCACGTACGTCATAATACAGTTGATGGTCATCACCCAATTTCTGCTGAGAAAAGGCACACCACTTCTCAATTATGCAGATACAATTCCTGGGTTTAAAATCTCTTGTCCTGTCCAGACTGTAGAACTGGGAAAGCCAGTTTTTTTTTTTTGCTGTGTGTGTGTGTGTGTGTGTGTGTGTGTGTGTGTTTTTTATTTATTACTTCCAATATTCTGATAATGCAGTGTCCATATATATAATTTGACTAACTGTCTCTGAATCACTTAAACATACTTCTGATAGTATATATGGGGGAAAAAAAAGCGATTATGAGACATGTGAGTCAAACTTGAGACGGATCAATTCGGCTTTTACAGATTTGTAAATAGGACTAATTTGAATCCAAAATACCATATTGGACCAAGATACACTTGCCATGAAGTACCTCTTGGGAATTCATTCCAAATATAATTCTGTCAGGTCATAAATGTTAATTATTTGGACTGAACTGACTTTCCTTTCGCTGACAGAATGGTGAGTGATGAAGAGGCCAACATGATATTGTATGAAATGTGAAACAACACAATGTACATGTCAATATCCATATTCAACAGACTCTACAATATCAAGTTGGTGGCATATTTTGGCATTGCTTACTTTCGTTGTTCAATATCTGAAGGCCTCTTTAATTTTGTGAAACACTGTACAGTGTAAACCCTTGGAATGTGAGGCAAAGATTATGTACACAATTTCTTGGTTTGTAGAGAAAGACCATCTGATTATGACTAGGAAGACACCAGAGAAAAGAAACAACAAGAAATGGGCCAAAGATAATGATATGAGGTAGCTTGCATGAATAAGCTTCATGCTTGAGGATGATAAATGAAGAGAAGATGGGAGAGCAACAAATGTCATAACCTTAGGTCTGTTAATGCATTTTTGCACTGTTAATGTTATGTTGTGCCTTTTGCTATATTTCAATGATGATGACAGCAATGTGTCTTTTGCAAAAGCATGAATTTTGCACAACCATAGTGAACGAGAAAAAAAAAAACATGCTTGAACTAAGGTGCCAAATTTTGCTGAAAGTTTGATAAGCATCATACACCCCATCATTGGAAGAGTATTTTTTAAAATACAATCATCAGTTTGAACACAATGAAAGATGTATCAAATACTGAGTGCCTTTTTGTTTTTTTCAGCTATTCTGCTCATTTTCTTCCCTCAATTTCTTATCTTTCAGGCAGCTCACATGAAATGTAATCTTACTCCTGACTAAAGGCCAGCCAATTATCAACACGGTATGAAAACACAGCCTTTGTCATGCTGAGCAGCTTGACAAAAGAAATCAGTTTACCAGATGCATAGAGCTCATGGACGGACAATGTATTTGACAAATATGCTAGACTACTCTAGACTAACATGTTTGATCAAATTTTTCACTGACAAATTTGTTCAGCAAAAAGACCTGCTAACTGTCTCAGCTATGTCTCATGTTGTTGACGTTTGTCCCACTTCCCTAGTTGCTCAAGTCTAATGAAAATTTCCTTGTGTAAAGTTTTGTTTTTAAAGCTCTTAAAATGGACAACAAACGGATAAAAATCTCAATATAAAATGCATTACAATAATTCAGAGATGTTTTCTGGCTGCTTGTAATAATATTTTAAATTGAATAATGAGTACAGGATCAAAAACATCTCATTCTTATACTGAAACTTTCACCTAAAATCTTTACAAATTGTAAATTCTAATACACATGCAAACATGACAGTCAACTTTCAAAAAATATACACTTGAACATCTAATAAATAGTTTGCTCTTAATCAGAGGAAGATCTGAAGAATCACAACCATCAATTTACCATTAAATAAATAATCTTACTGACAGGAACATACTCTAATGGCCAAATAAATCATTGTGTGGTGTAAAATGTCCGCTCTCCTTCCCAAGTTTCAGTTCTGAAACAAAAACACAGTTTATCTCCTGGTAAAAGACCTTTCAGTAAAATTTATTACATAAAAAATGTTAACTTTAATGTGAACTCTTGCACCTTTTAGTGTATACTTTGACATTCTCAATGCCAATTTTGTAAACATTCAATAAAAGTAAATTTATACAATTTGTAAACCTTCAGTATAAGTAAATTTATACTTTTTAAGGTAAAGTGTCAAATAAAAAAGCAATAGCATAATACTGAAACAGATTCTATGCTATTGCTTAACCTAAACAGGTCTTGACCAGACTGTTCAGGAACCGGAAGGAAGTTATGGAAGCAAGTGCCTGATCAACAGTTTGTTCAGGAGTTTCATGTGCTATACCATTTTCTTCCTTTTTACACAAAGGTGGGATATGGGATGAATCTTATGCAAGTCCTCACTTTCATATACATATGAATATGAAAGCCAGTCAATCAATTGGTCCCTGGCCTCCAGGAAATGGGTGTACACTGTGCAACCTGGACCCCAAAAAAAACAAACAATTCTCTTTAATTATCTGACTGCAATTTTTCAAACCAATTAGCTGGCCATATGATGTCTCCAGGCTAAATCCATCATTGTCTCCCACTTTTACATGGGCCGTTTTCAGAATAAACTCTTCATGAAATAAACGTGAAAAACAATAAACTTGGGGCCATTTTATGAAGAGATCATCATTTTATGACGTTAGCAACTCGGGCATCCCAATACACCATCGTTTTAAGAGAGAATCGTTTCATTTCACATTTGTGACCAGTAATTTGAATGTCAGAATGATTTTTCCCTTCCAATCAAAAACAAACAAGGGAAATGTTAAGATATAACCATTTTTTGACTTGCCAATCCTGTAATAGCAAATGGCTCAAGTGCACACCATATCCAGAGGCCAATCATACATAACCCTTCACGACAAGCACACAAAATGAACAAAGGCCACGTGTAGAACCTTTCTTATATATCACAGAGTGGTATGTAAGTAATGCAAGGATGATGTGCAAAAGTCAGTAGCAGTCATGTCCCAGTGGAACAAGAGAGAAAATACCAGAGCAATACTTCAAGCAGATCTTGGAATGTGGATAAACAGAACAGGTAGCTTCCTTGAATGGATAATTCTCCTTAATTACATATGAAAATAAAATAAATAAGGCTAACAAAAAGTAGACATTTACAACCATTGAAAAAAAAAAAGGGTAACAAGCTTGCTTACATTTATAATTTTTTCCTGAAATAAAACGAATTTTGCTTTCTTTGCAAGTCTATTGGAACAGTCTATTGAGAATTGAAAAAAAAATAACAACAACTAAACAAAACTAAAACAATACTTTTAGCGTCTTGAAGTGCCCAAATGATTTTCATTTTCAAGCATTCAGCAGCTGAGAGACATTAACTATCGAAATTAAAAGTCTGCTTGGGAATATGAAATAAGACTTCATGATTGATCTTATTTAACATGCTAATAAACAGAATCATTTTCTTTGGCTATAGATGCAAGAATCCACATTTCTCTCTGTTGTTGATATTGCTGATGAACATCATTAAAAATTCAGTCCAGGGTCTTGAGTTACATTTGATGTAACACGTCATGCTGCACAAGAAATTGTCTGATGTGATTACATGAAAAGTTTCATGTCTACCACAAACCCATGGGATATAAAAATGGCACCAGTTTGAAGAGACTACAGTGTAAATTGAAACAAGCTCTTTGAAAAAAACAGTTGCTAGCAACATGGATGATTTAGTGAAGGCACATAATACCAGCAGGTTTGGTTGTGCACATTAATGCTTGTGCTTTGCATGGATATGTAAAAATATAAACTAGAAATAGTTTCAACATTTGTAAAAGAAAGCAGTTCTTTGATGACAATAAACTGTAAACTTGGAACAAGGGATGAAAAGTTCTGTAATAATTCTTCTAATGTCACATACTTTCAGTTCTTCCAACTTGTAAAATATATGAAATAAGTCTAAATGTATCCTGACAATATTTAAAAACTTCCCATTTGTTATAGTTTTAATCATAAATGTACAAATTTACACACTGACAAAATAACAAATATATATAATATATTTCCCAAATTTCTTGTTAAAAGTCTTTGAGCTGCCATTTGTCTTATGCCATTGATGACTGGAGTTCATATGAAATAGTGCAGCTTGTTTACTTTATTCTCAGAGACAGAAGAAAGGAAAATACAATAGAATGTCACGGATTTCTACAATTAAAAAAAATAAGAATAACAAAAAACAATGCCATTCTGATAAACATAAAAGTGAGTGTGGGCCATTAACTTAATGGAGAGTTGCAATCGGTGATCAAAGTCAACGTGTAGTGTCTTGATTCTTGCCAACCTGGCAAATATTTGTCTTGGAATATTTGTGACCAATGTTGTATTGCCAGGAGTCCGAATACACATCAAGTGTGGCAAGTTTCAAATCCCACCTAGCTGGAGGAGAAGAGAGAGGTAAAAAAAGATAAGAATGCTATGAAGATGGTGAGCAAATATGATACTGCCACTACAATTTCAAACTAAACTTGTTGTTAATCTCAAAGCAGGTCTTGAAATGCATTAATCCCAACATTTTAAGCACAACTTTAGCCAACACCAGTGCTCTTCGTGGTATTGTAAGATGTAAACTCTATACGAGGTGAGGCAAGGAACATTAACTGCTTAGACCATCACTCCAAATAAATGAAAAAGCTGTCAAGCCAATGAAGCTAGACACCCAAAACAGTGCAAACTCAGAAGTCATGTCTTTAGTAACACTTAACAATTTAAAATTGTTACCATATACTTCTTTGAAAACTTACCACACTGTTGCTAGTGCAGAGAGTAGAAGTTGTTATTTATATAGGCACTGAGTAAAGAGAGGATGAAGAAGCAGGTCCTTAGCTGATGGACGATCATCAGAAGCTTGCTCTAGACATCTCAGCATTAGATCTCTCACAGGGGGTGGAAGGTTTTCAGGAACTGGTGGCGAGTCCACCGAAGAGGCAATCTGTTTAATGGAAACGTATTCTGAATCAAAACATTAAACTCCACCATTCTCACCAAAGCAGTATGGATATAATCTCCTCATTTCCATCTCATCACCTTAATTAACTGACAAAAACCTAAAAAAATCTGGCATGAAGCTTAGATTTGATTTAGGCAAAGGAGAATTCTTATTCAATTTAAATACAAGTAGTTATACTGTGGACCAGTATAATGGTTCCACGAGAAATAAAAACGATTTAGAACAATTTAACTGTACAGCAAGCTGGTATGATTTTAAACAAGAGCTGCAGATGAGACTAAGATGCTACTCCTACGATATGGTTGTGGAAGTTCTCTGATATATCATATATTTCAAAAAGACACAAACAAAATGAAAGCAAACAAATAGGGGCACATTACTCACCAGAATAAAACAAAATACAAAACAAACAAACAAAAAAAGAAAGAAAACGGAAACATTCAAACAGTCTCAAGCCTTAATTTGCATGACCAAGAAATTACAGCCATCACTCAGCGAAGTATTTCTATGAAAGTACGCTTACATATAAGTTATTATAAGACTCTCCTCTCTAAACTGTTTTCTCCATGTTAATTAACACCACTTTTCTTAGCTGTATTTAATATTTAACTGATATTTAGCACACATCACTCAAATTCCACCATTCTTTTACTCTTCAATCCAGCCATTCTTGGGTTCAAAGCTCAGACTAACCCTCACATCTCAGATACAAACCAAATGTAAAGTCACGATTTCCTGCCTATTTTTTTAAGGCTCAAAATGTCTGTAAACTACACACCTGTAAGTGCCCCCTGACAAAATTGTCTGAACTTTTTTCACCATTCGTGATATCGGTGTTTTCTGCCACCACACCCCCCTCCCCCGGATGGACAGGAACTGTTAGTCTTTGCTTCTTTAAATAAATAAGTGAATCAATAGCCTGTACATGTATTCACTTTTAAAACAAAAATTCTCAAATTATGCATTGAATCAATGCCTAGATCTAGATCCAAATAATTGTCTAAAACATGCTGTGGGGCCACACCAATTAAAATCTTAAAATGATCGAGGACTGGGAGAACAAGAACATTCAACATGAATGAAAGAGCAAATTTATTTCAAAATACATGATGCCAAAGTATTCGCTGTAAGCTAGATCTACATTTGCTACATTTATAAAGCCTTATAAAATCTCCATGACTGCCCTTCTCCCCCAGCCAATAGATCTGAACACGTTCTCCACACCAATCTTCACTTTTCCTTCAGTTTGCGTTTCTATTAATGTAGTCTGGCGGCATGGCAAAAGATCTGGTCTAATTCCGACACTGCTGTGTATCAAGTGTAAAGTCCAATCTATCGTAGCGCTGATAGTGATAAGCAATTCAAAGACTAAAAGTGGAAGGACACCTAAATCAAGTAGTGTTTTCACGCATGCCCTCCCGCATGTGATCAAATCGTCATTTCTGGCATTCGCAATTTTAGCATCTCGAATTATCTTCCGACAATGAAATAAAATCATTTTCTGCGATATTGGAACTGCTAACGGTCGGAAAATTGATTCCCCCTCAGATTGTCAGAATTCTGACAAATGTTGGAAAACTCGGAGGTCTAAAACTACCTAACTTTACATCAGGATAGTGTGCATACAACAATGGATACAGTCCCAATTTGTTGGCCCTAAATTTTTTCGGAACTAACCTTAAAGATGAGCGCTAGATGATTAGAGATGTCTGTAGCATTCCAAGGGGGTTTGGTGGTCGCCATCTCAATCATGACACAGCCCACACTCCATACATCACAAGCTCGGCCGTAGCTCTCTCCTCTCAAAACCTTTCCGGAAAATGGTTGCAAAATGTTAAACATTGGCACACTATGTCTAGAAAAACCCTGCGGTACAATGGATGGGTGTAATATACTTCGCTATATTACTGACAATTTGGGAAGATACCTTAAGTTAGCAAAGACCACAACTGAAATGACTGAAAGCATACTTTACACTTTCAAAGTACCTACACCATCATCACCACCACAATCCATATAGCCATCAAAACCACCGTGTAACTTTGCACATCAAAAAGTATTTTCAGTCCATATTTGACAATGCATTATGAGAAGAACAGGTGCCTTAGCTCATTGCTTGGTGAATATGTGCAGGGAACGCGGACTGAGGTCTGTGTTTGACAGACGCTTTTCTATAACTTCACCCCACATTGGTCAATGAGCTACTTCAGAAACAGCCAACTGTATTGAAATCTCCAATCAAACTGAAAGGAGATGGCAACAGTTTTGTGAAAACAATGTTAAATTTAAATGCTACGGTTAGGGGGAAGATAAAGAAAAATTAATTGAATCATGTATTTTGTGCCTAGATGCTGTTAATCAAGTATTTATTGTATGAACTTCACTTTCTGATCTCAGAGCAGTCTTCCAAGTTGAAGTTTCTTCTAACTCCTCATGGAGTTTTTCAAATTCCTATGAGATTAGCAGAATGAAGCACAGCTTTGGTGATTTATAACAACATGCCAAATTACCATTAGGATCCATTTCAGATCATTTCATCCCAACCCAATTTCATGATTTCGAACACAAAGATAGTCATTTATTTAAAATCAGCAAAAGCGACTGACGGAGGTATGTTGGTCAAAATGCACTTTTCTAACCTCTGGTGCCATGAAGGCAATGGTCCCCAGCAGCTGGCCCTGAAACTCCCCAGCACCTGTTGCTTGTGATGCCAGACGAGCTGAGGCTCCGAAATCACCAATACGAAGGGTTTGGCCAGTACTGTCAACAAGAAGATTGGCCCCTGTGGAATGCAAAACAAATGTCTAAAATGCTCTAAATCAATGGTTCTCAACTATTTTCTTGTGACCTATCTAACATATCGGCCACAACCCACCCTGTCCATCAACAGTTTTGGGTTAACATTACTTTGTAATAGTTGCATGTAATTAGGGCTAGAGTTAAAATATATGTTCAATAACTTTAGGACCCTCTTAAAAATCTTTAAACATCAACGAATAACAATAAATATATGCCCTTTCGAGTCAGAAAACATAAAACATGGGACATTCAAGGCCCATTTGGACAGCTTTGCAATTTACATGTTCAGAAATGTCATTCTGCATGAACAAAACTGATCTTCATTTGTAAGTCTTTGCTCTATTAGTATGAAATAAAATGACAAAGGGTAGAATTCTTCTGTGTGATCAATCTTCAGAGGTCACAATCTGGCCTTACTCTGGTGCTTTCTGTATTAGGCAAGATCTCCCAAACCAAACTTCCTTGATAAAATTTGGAGACTGAATTATAACGATGGAGTCATTTCAAAATAAATCAAATGAACATGCAAAGGAATTTTGAATTCTTTCATGGAGCTAATAAATTTGTTGAAAAAAGAAATGATTTAATCCACATTTGTTATCTTCCTTCTTTTCTGCTGAAAACTTTCTAGCCATACTCACTCCAGTTGACAACAATTCAAGGTACTGAAATTCTTTTCTGTGCGAGATATATGAATGATTATTACATCTTCTTTACCTTTTAAATCCCTGTGTAATATGTGGTTATCGTGTAAGTATGCCAGTCCTCGTAATATCTGTCTGGTATAGTTGACAATGACATTTTCTGTGAAAGCTCCATACTCTCCCAAAAGGTAAGCTACGGAACCACCTAAAAACAGAGGGTAACATAATCTGAATTCACCCAGGAAAATGGTGAATCAGAACCCATCATAAGGGACACTGTTCACATGTCTCAACTCTGAACAATGTTAGTGGTACTTACAAATAAGACATGATTGTCCTATCCAAATATCCAGAAAGTTTCTTGACCATTAATTCTGACATTTCCAAGAACCAATCTATCCATTAATGATTTAGCCTCAACACAAACAAACAAAACAGCAAAAACGTAAAATCAGCAAAATTTTAAGAGATATTAAAATGTAACTGCCCTATAGAAATAGTTGATGATGAATGTTTAACATTCAAACTGAAAACTTCCAGGGTTTTGCTTTTGCACATTTTCTCTTTTTAATCAATAATTTGTCGACATACTCTTATTTACAATACTGCAATCAACAAACCTGGCATCCATTCAACAAACATATTAAAGTGACACCCTTGCTTAGTGGCCCCAAGAATCCTGACAATATTAGGATGGCTCAGTCTAGCCATCATATGTATCTCTTCACTAATTGCTTCTATCACTTTTTCTTGTTCCTGAGCAGAGTTGCGGCAAAATGAAATCTGGTGAAATACAGAAAATGACAATCTTGAAAAATTAACATGAAGACCTTTGTTTCATTTTTAGGGGCAGCGCAAAAATGCCAAACGAAATGATGTAAATCCACTTCAAAGGATAATAACAAATTGTTAAATAAAATCAAAATAATGAAATAAAACATCACAGTAATATGATTACAGCAACTGACAGAAAGCTCAGAGACCTAACAGGCTGCGTCACAATTTGCTCTGAGATGGAGAGAGATAGGGAGAGAGAGTGAGCGAGACAGGGAGAGAGAAAGAAGCAGTGTAGTGTGTTGAGCGCTTCGCCGGCGCTTCATTCTGCTCTGTGGTTGACATGTTTCTTCTGTAAAGCGCATAGAGCATTTTAAAAATGGATATGCTCTATATAAAATAATAATAATAATAATTCCTCTTCATTCAAAAATTATAACTGCGTTTTTGGTTTTAGACTAAATTTTGTACTTTCACACCTTTCCTTACTTAAAACTTTTAATTTATGCATGGCATCTGGTTTTAATTCTGTGGATTATATAACCTTTTCTGACTAACAAGTGCCTGAGCTCTCATGATTTACTGATGATGATGAGGTTAAGGCTACATTCAAATGCCCTTGATAATTAAGAATGAATTTGCAGAGTATGGTCAACAATAACTTCAGGAACAATGTACAGAATAAATATTATTCACACCTGTTTGACCGCCATGATGATCCCAGTTCTGACATCCCTGGCCTGGTAACATGAGCTGTAGGCACCTGTGCCTAGCAGTGGACCTTTGTTCCAATGTACTTTTTCCAAGTACATCATTGGCTGTCTGGACCCATTAGTACCACAGTCATCAGTCTCCTATGAGAGATATAATGACATTCTGATTTACCAGGCCATGTAAACCTGTTCTTGATTTTGCCAATAATTTTCGGTGATGAAAAACAACAATGAGGACATAAAAATATTTGTAAAAATTTATATCAGGATACATCAATCTTACTATGAACAGCAAACACGCAGTACATTTACATTCAATACAAACAGATTTCGGCATTAATTATAGTGCAGTTTGTTTTTGTTTTTTTCATAATCATTATATCAGTGACCGGGGGGAGAAAAAAGATAGCATAAACAATGGGAACTCCAAACATCACATGCCATGACAATCTCATAACATTTGAAATCTATCCTGTGGTGATATCAAGAACATTGTGAGCAGACAACTAGGAAATATCTGTCTTAGAAAATGACTAAGCACAGTGCCAAAATATTGAATCAAAAGACAAAAAGCAAAAATAATGTAAAAACTCACACTGTCTGGCTGTATCCTGATTGTTATTACCTCCTCCCTAGCGGTTGGGGTCAGTCCTGGTACAACAGGACAGGGGTCTTGTCTCTCAGACACATCTAAAGCTTTTGCCAAGGCCTCTGCTTCCTCTCTCTCCACTTCTTCTTTACATGTACCACATTCTTCACTTTTGGAGCTGGCTGCTGAATTGAAAGTATAAAGTGACCTTCAAACATTTGTGTTCAAAGACTGGTGACAGGTGATTTCTAGTACTATAACAACTTGGCACGTTATATATATATAATATGACTGAGTTAATTACTGATCCAACCACCTCCTGATGTCCAAGGTCAATATTTTTTATCTTTGCCTGAAAAGACTTACAATCAACCACTGCATGGTCAAAATCAATGAAATGAAGTTACAAGTGTATTAATACAGATAGATAATTCTCATCACATTATAATCAAAACATTATATATTGGGTTAAATATCAAAGTATGCTAACTTACCACTATGCACGGAATGGCTGGGTGATGATTTGGGGGATTCTGCAACCTCAGACTTGAATGAAACTGGTTTCTCATGACTAGATGGTGTAGCTTCTTGGGAAAAATCCAGAAAGTCATCACTGCTCATAGACTCATGTTCTGAAGTGTGATAATGACCAGCGTTAACACTTTCTGGTGTATTCGGCACACCAGCTGTGCCTGATTTAGGCGATGAAACTTCATCTGCTCCACCACTAGCAGCGTCATGACAGCGACACTGACAACAACAGGAGGATGGTGGATTATTAGATTTGCTGACGGGAGTTGATGACTGATGCTTTGGTTCTTCATTTGTGCAGAATGTAACATGATCTTCTTGCCGAGAAGAAGATGAAGCTCGAAGGGTTTCATACAAGTTTAGATCTTTGGGTTCATTCTCTGTTTCTTCTGATTCTTTGCTGTTTTCATCTAAATCTGACAGCGAAACAGGTTTAAAAGCTCCAGTTCCCTGGACTGAGGTGTCTGTGACCGAAATCACTGGAACAATGGGACCTAAGGTTTGGGGTGGGTTGTTTGCATTTGCTGTAGGCTTTGGTTTGCGAGACACTGGAGGAGGGGCTGATTGTGATGACCCATTGGGAGAAATAGAGCTGCCGTCATGGGTTTTCCTTCGAATTGTTGGACTAGAAGACAACCCTCTCTTAGCCACTGTATCCCCTTCAATAGTTTTTCTACGGAGTGGTAAATTTGATTTTCTCCTATTGGGAGGACTTGAACTGCCTAGTCTGAGAACAACAGAAGTGGTGGCATCTCCTGCAGCTGAAATTTCACTTGTTTCTGGTTGAATGTTTTCTTTTGCATAATCTGGACTCAATTTTTCAGGAGAGTTTTCTGCTGAAAGGGCAGGGGTTGATGGATGGTTTGTTTCACGATAACTTCTGCGTGGAATTGCTCTTCTCAGTTTCCTCTTAGGTCTCTGAGTGGGAGTATTTGGTGGCACACAAGGTACAGGAGCTGATTTATCAGATGCTGATCCTGTGCCAATATCACTATTTGCATCATTTAGCACCACTGTTGCTGGTGAATTGCACCGGGGTGTAGAGGATGGTGACTCCACAGGAGTCTGACAGGGAGAGTCAAATTTTCCTCGCTTCCCAGAACCATGCATCAGTTCTTGAACTATTCGCTCTGATAGTTGGAAATCTTCTACAATTCGATCAAGTTTGCGGCGGAGAGATGCAACGGACGTGGAATCAATCTGGGCCAGGAGATCTTTCAATTCCGCAATTACCCTCTGTACGTGGGCCCCTAATTTGGCTGAAAGGAGAAAAACCCTGCGAGACATACGAGCAATCCTCATGTGTGCACTGCACACAGCTTTTACAGAGAAATGGGCAACAGACATTAGCCTGTCATAATTGGAGGCGTCTACTTCATTGGAATTTTCTGATGTTGTCTGCTCTTTGGGAGCTGCAGCTGCACCATTCATATCCTCATCCTCATCTGAAAGGAGAATTCAGGTAACACATGTTAAATTCTTTTCCTATAAAAGAGCTTAAATTCAATGCTTGATTTCTTTAGTAGTGAAGAGAAGAGAACCGCAACATTAACTGCAGAATGTCTGAATGTTCTTAAGCAGGCACAATAAAGCAAAATAATATCCCTCCCTCAATCTGACTGACTTTACATTTCACATGGTAAAGGCAAACACTCAGAACTGAATATGAAGGAAGGTTTCCAAACAAACATACTCAAAAAATGAAACCACACAAAAAAGTCATGTTTCACTTTCCTTACACATTTACAGACAGCTTATATATGGTCAGTTGCCAAAAGGTGCCCCCAGATCTGGGACAAAACGAGTAAAAAATTAAATGTTGCCCGAAATGTCCTATTTTGTGTTTATCTTGTGAATAATTTTTTATAAAATTAGTTTTTTATAATTTTTTCTACTCTGCAAAGTTTTTGTCATAGAAGGGTAAAAAAAAGTCACCTCCCACAACATTCCCTACATGAAACATGACACCACGAAAGGCTTATAAATGGCCAACTATTGCAAAATATTCCACTTCATTGACATTTAAGTCCAATTTTAGCATTATTTGCCATGTTCATCTATAAAATCATGAAAACTCCTGCGATTCTATAAGATTTGGTAACTTATTTGGTGTCATTTCATGTATGGAACAAAGGAGCAACTCTCCAACATCATCATCTTCTCCCATACCCATTTAACAGCCTTGATTTTAAGAGTAATGCAACCTTTTTTTAGCTTTGGCTTTTCTTTTCTTTCTTTGCTTATATTGTCTCTCTGTGTAAAACGAAACAGCAGTGTAGAGCTCACACACAGTGTTCCGTAAATGAGTATGATGCAGTATTTCCTTGCGTGAAAAATGACTCATTCTCCACTCTCTACAACCAAAAACAATGTTGACATGAATAATCTTATCGGCTACAAGTGATTACAGGCTCACAACACTAGCAACAATGTACGAACATCGCAACGACAACAGTAAACTACTGCAGATCTATATCTAGCATTCCAAACATGATATTACACTATCACTGTTAATGTCTTGATAATTCATTTTGTTTTACAACACATCAACAAATACACTCTCGTGTGTACAAACGACACAATAAAACGTAATTAATATTGAAAACAGGTCACCTTGCCCAGTCATGCCGTTGCAGGCAAATAAGCTTGTAATTTATTATTTCAACGTCATTTTCATTCCATACATGCTCATTAATGCGCATTTCGTTCGGTACATGAAACATGAAAATGTGATGACGCCAAAACGCCTGGATTTACTGTGAAAAAACAAATGTCAAATTCTCAAATTTTTACACACCCTCCTCGAAAGGGCAAACTTGCCTTTCAAACATTGTGTGACGTCAAAGCCTTCTTTACACTTTGATATGACGAACTATTCCATACAGGTAAAACTTTACACGAAAGTAGACGGATCGAAACAATATGATCTAGCGCTTTTGAGGAATGCACTTTGGGTTAGAAACTGTGATTTTGAAGGGAAGACCTTACCACACGCAAAACCACTTGAAAACATTCTACATTTATTGACATCAAAGTGTTCATTCTTTCGGCCCCATACCGTTGACATGAAAGTTCATGTATGGAATGCATTTTGAAATCACCAATTATTTTTTTTAGTTTAGGTTGCTAGAGACCTCCAATTCAACATTTAGTTAGCTCATATTTTTGTCTTGATCAGTAGGCAGTGAGTTTTGCTGTATGGTTACCATGTATTCAAGTACACAATTCTTAGTTACCACTATAAAAAAGTCCATTTTTTTCCGCCAGAAAAACACATACTTCTAAAGGTATACTTTTTTTCTCGTAATTTGTTTGTTAATGGTCCAATTGTTTCAAAACTGCTCCTGCAGGTACCTTGTCCATTTCTGAGCACATTAAGCATTAGTTTGTGTATAAAAATATCTATGGTTTCCTTTTTAAGGTATTTTCACCAAAGCCATTGAAAAGTAGGGCACCTTTTGGGAACTGACCGTATTAGACTTCCAGTCACAATTGGCAAATTTGTTTGACCAGTTGTCTGAGACAAATGCATTCTATTCATTGTTAACTGTCCCACCTCTGTTCCCTGTACTCACAAGCTTCAGCTGCTCCTGCAGCATCAGATGTCTCTTCTGGATGGGGTAAAAAGTCCGTGGGGAACTCTTCAAGCAATCTGTCAAGCACATACAGTCTTCCTAACAACCACTGCCAAGGCACTGTTTCAATACTGTAGTCTTCTGTGACACACTTTAATATGTAGTTCAAACCATCAATGCCTTCATTACCTGATCACAGACAGAACAAAAGAAATAATATTTACATGCAATATCAAAAAAAAAACTTTTTTTGCAACAAAAATCTCTTTCACTGGCTTTCATTTACAAAAACAAAATGACACAATAGAAAAAACAAACAGAATACAAAGCAATAATCTAGTACATTTGAAGAGTTCCTTCCTCCACACTGAAGAAAACTCTCATGGTGCAGCTCTTACATCTAAAAAAAAAGACCAAAAAAAAAAAAACAAATACTGGGACTCCCTTTATGAAGACACAAGAGTTTTGAAGATGTCAATTTTAAAATAGGATTTGGACAACTATCATGTTTTAATTTGGCATTTTAGCTTAAACTTATGAAATCTAGGTCTAGATAAGTTAAGAATTCATTCCTCCTTCAGTCATAATCACCACCCAAAACATTACTTTAACTTAAGAAATAGAGCTTGCTAGGTTTAGAAAGACTATCATTCTTCCTTCTGCCAAAGCCGCTGCTAAAGAAATCACGTAGGCTTAGGCAATATCATTAGGTTTAGATGTGATTGAAGAGAGAGCTGGGCTTGGGACTGATTCTGCCTTCTGTCACAGCTGCCGCCAAATACATTATTAATACTTCCGCTTAGGCGAATAGATCTAGCTGGGTTTAGAATCACCACCATATGCAATGGTAAATTCAATGTAAACAAACTCTGTAGCATGTCAACAAATTTCAACACTGCACAAGAAGTGATAAGACAGTAGCACTAATTTCCGTTATATTCCTGAAATGATGACAGTATTCTCATTCAGTGTATTTTGTAAAAGTTACATACTTAAAACATAAAATCCAGAAGGCAAAAATGGAAAGGAAAAAAAAAAGGCTGATTCCTGGGAGCAATGAAAATTGGGACACTGGCATCCCAATTGCAAAATAGGACAATTAGAATCAAGCCCCGTTTTCAAGAAAAATCATAATGGGTGACAGCTCTGTCTATGCATTACTTTTGCCTAAGTCTATTTATTTTTTAAATCAATACTCTCCTGACAAAATTCACAGGTATTGAATCAGTGATCAAACCTACCTGGGTTAATAATTTCTCTGCCTACTGCAAGTTCCCCTTCCTGACCTTTTACCAGCTCCACAAGAGTAGAAAGGGACAGTTGGCTAGTTCTCCTATATATGTAATGAAAAGACATGTAAATCATTGTTTACTCGTCACTGAAGTATAAATCAAAGAGATACCAAACCATATATGTGACGCAATCCGACGGTTCGGGGCATAAGGTACCCTGGACTGTTTCGAGAAAATTCGCTCAACACATTGGAACCTTTTTTTTTTTTACCAAAATTTTTTTTTCATAATTTGTAAATTTATCTATTAAACTTTAGTTTTAACCTTTAAAAAAATGAAAATTATGCTTTATAATATTTATTTATAATTATTTACGAAAGTATGTCACTTTTCTTCAATGGTTTCCGTAACAAAATAGCACATTAGTCCCTTTACAATTTATTCAATAACAGCTAGCCAACCTGGCAGTGTTTGGTATCATTTTAAACGGGAAAACCTAAACCTTCTAAATGTAGAACCAGCTTTAGTTTGTTTTAAAGGGTTGGTGCGCTATTCTTGAATAAAAACAGGTAGAACCAGTAAACAAAACGACCCCAAGGCTGGCAACACAGGGAAATCCCCTAAATTTTGATAGTTGATTGGTCGAGAACAGTCGTATGACATCGCGTTGGTTAAAATGGCGTCTAGAGAAAGTGTCGTTCGAGATTGCTTAAACTCAGCAAAAAGCTCCAATTTGCAAAATGTTGTCCATGAAAAGGATCTGAGAGATTTGATAGAAGTCTATTTGGTGGAAGATGATGGTGAAGAAGATTTAGAATTGGAGTATGATGAGATGGAAGGGAGTTTTGAAGATAGGTCTAGGTGCTTCGAAGGTGCTTCAACATCGGGGAGCTTTAGATTTAGAAGAGGAAGACAGCAGTGATGATGATGAGGTAGACCGGGACGATGCAGATTTGGTAGTAGACATTGGAGTTAATATAGAATTAGAGAGGGAGGATGTTTTGAATCGAGACGACGAGATGGAAAAGGTAAAAAATTTTACAAGTGGGTGTAAGCTTAAGCTGGCGTCGGGGGAAACTGCGCCCAGAGCATAAACATAAAAAAGCTGTAACACTTTAAGAACTTAATAAAATGGTTTGAAATTTTCTGTGTACCTAGAAGGCAATAGGTATAAAACTCATGCCAAATTTGGTTTGTCTAACACTATTAGAACATATCCGTTGCTATTGAGACAAATCTCAACTTTTACGCTCAATTTTCTCAAAATTATGGATTTGACCCATGCCCACTTCATCGAAGTTCAAATGAGCATATCTCAGCCAAATTGCAACCGATTGTCTTAAACTTGGTATCAAATGAAAGCTTATGACATGGACTTTAAGGTGGTACTCATATCTCAAAACACCCCAGGGGTACATTATGCCCCAAACCGTGGGAACGCATCACATATATACTTCTTTACCATCCACTTGAAGACGACATTAACTATCCTCAGCAGCAGAATGCAAGGATTACAGTCAATATTTACGTCCTGTACTAAGCCAACCAACAGGTGTTATAGGTCATTAAGTATTGTGTCTATGCAATTGATTGCAAATCATAATACTGCTGAAATGTGCAAATTGTTGGTAAATTACACTGATGAAATAGTTTCAAATCCATGTGGCCCTGCAAGTGTATCAAGAAAAACTTTAACAATGACATTATCACTTTGACTTTGATAAGCATAAAACTAAATACATAATGGTGGCAACGGACAGATTTACTCTGCAAAGGCTGATGTTAAACTCAACAACACCCAATAACAATCCTCATGTACTGGATACCTCATACATGCAAGCAAGGTCCTAGCATACACTGCACTCAGTTATGCACAATACTGTAAATTCTCCTTAAGTTCATGTGGACAAATTCTTTACTTCACTGTTCTGCTGCGCTAGCAATAAACTACAAGTACCTGTTCCCATCTGTGCACTTGAGTATTACTGCCTCCACAATGGGTTTCAATATTGCCTGCAACCTATTTCTCTGTTCTTCATCACGGCATGGGGTATATGACAGCATTGTTCGCAGTGATCTCTGCAAAGCGAAAATAACAGTTTGACATTTCATGCCTGCCACATCAAATTATTCCATGCCACGAGGATACATTCAAAGATGCCAAAATAATGCAGCTAGATTAGTGATGAAGAAGAAAAAACGTGACCATGTAACACCAATGCTAGCCCATCTCCACTGGCTGCCGATAAGATCAAGAATAGCCCATAAAATTGCTGTATTGTGCCATAAATCTCTTCATAATAATGCACCATCATACCTGTCCAGCCTGATTCCAAAATATGTCCCACCACGTTCCCTTAGATCGGGTGATCAAAATTTGTTAACTCTCACCAGACCATTGAAGAAAGTAGGGGAGAGATCTTTTAACCATTCAGGTCCTAAAATATGGAACAACCTACCCCAAGAAATCAGAAACATCGAGTCAGAATCAGAGTTTAAGGCAGCCTTAAAGACACACTTGTTTAAACTGGCCCACCAATCCCCATCCATCTAATATCGACAAAATGATCTTCTGATTGTATGATGGTATACATTTGTTCATTTGATGTAACATGCTTTGTGTTTTTCCTGTGCTTATAAGACTGATTGTGCATATAATGTGTTTATAAAATGTACAGCGCCTTGAGCCGAATCAGGGATAAGGCGCTATATAAATGATCTCTATTATTATTATTATTATTACATTAATACTACATATTCATGAATGATTGGGTTACTACCGATCACATACCTCTGGAACCTTAAAAAAATCCACCCTGGAATCTTTAACACACCTTAACCTAAATAATATATTCAGTTGCTTCTTATCCCAGAGATCTTTCTGGCTGTTTGTCAGGCCCCATCGCCCCTGGTCAAACAAGCATTGTACTGACATAAAAATAGATATTCATCATTTTATAGCAAAATATGGAAAGCAGCCAAGTTCTTTCTGAAACTCTTTATGATTGATCTATCTGCCAGGCATTCCTGGTCAATACTTACCAATGAAGCAACAAAAACCCTGTAAACAGGATCAGCACACATGTAAGCTAAGATGTTACAAGCTGTCTGAAGCATGTTATGTGTAGCTGCCCTTCTGACTGGCGAAACAATGACCCCTGACCTTCCCTCTCCTGCTCCTTTCAACAATGTGGCCATCACTTCCTTGCTTAAGTGTTTGAGGCCAACTTCTCGGATAGACCAATTCCGAGACAAGAGACAACTCACTAAATCTGAGCCCAAAGCCTGCAAAGTCCAAAGAATTACAGGACAATGACTAAGTCATTTCTGTAGATATGGGCTTATAAAATAACAGTAAATGCTTTCAAATGAAGCAAGCAAGACATGTTATTTTCTCGAAAGCAGTATTGACTTTAACACACGAATCTGATTGATAGTTTAACTATTATGGTATAACTTATGAAACCTTTAAAAATTCTTTAAAAACGCCAAATTTTCTATTCAATATTAAGGACTTTTTGTTTTAAATGTATTTTTAAGTAAATTTCATGTGCAGGTTTCAAAACAGGTCATATTTGGATTGACAACAGACAGGAGGAAAAATGAGAAAAAAAAGATGCTAAGCATCTGAGCTTGGCAGAGCAAGACAAGTTTTATTACACACTACATATCTTTTTGATATGAATGGGATGCTTGTATCCAAGAACACTTTACTGTCCCAGGCAAACTTCAGCATTTCTTAGGAACTATCTCTTCCTTCAAAAGCATGTATGCTATGACAGAGAGACACTTAAGCTTAATTTCTCTTGTTGCTTAAATGACCATGACTTCATGTAATTCCACTGTACAGATATAAGGCAACCTCACCTCCACCCATGGGGCTGCAATTTCCTCTTGATCTGGAGGTATGGGCTCAGCATGAGGCAACCTAGAATTTTCTTCCTCTTGGACAGATGACTGTGGTGACGAAGCTCGTGTGTTTGGTGGTACAACTGGTCCCTCGGTGGTGCTGCCACTTTGAGTACTGGTGATGGTGATGAAACAAATGTGTTATCTTAATTGAAATGCACATACAGCTTTATGTGAGAAAACTGCACCCTCAAAACAATTTCAAAAGTCACTCTTTGGACAAATACTTTTAGTGCATGCTCTTGATAGAGCAAGAAGAAGGTGTCAAATCTGTAAGATTTCTGCAATGCATTGTTCTTATTTGCAGTTGGTGCTAATCAAATTACAGGCTTCAAGAAAAATGATGAAACACAGGACTTTGTGAATAAAAAAAAATATTACTGAATGTGAGTACCTTTTGATTTCTACAGTACTTGTTTTCCACTGCGCTCGACAGAGTGGACAGTTGAGAGGATCATTCTGTCTCCTGCACTCTTCAAACCCTGTCAGTGAAACAAAAAAATATGTCTTTCTTTGCAAATGTCATGACATGAACCTAACACTCACCTGTATGATGACAAGATAGCTTATGTTATCAAAAAGGCTTTAACAAAAAATTAAAAACAAGTTTACCATGTAACAAAAACCCGAACATGCCATTCATGACATTGAAAAATTTGTGGTTTTAAGCTGAGACTATCTTAGAATAAGAATGCATTAGCTGAGATAGAAATACTTACAAATAGCAATACAATGATGGTGAAGTCTGTTGTGACATCCATTTTCACATTTGATCAAACTCTCCCCCTCCAGCATCTCCAGTAAACAGATTGGGCATGTGTCTTCTTCTTCTCTCACGCTTCTGTAACAAAAAGGGGGGGGAAAAAATCAAAGACTACATATCTAATTTGCCACATATACTAGACTTCTTTAAAGACATCGGGCAAAAAACTAATGGCAGACTCATAACATGCTAAGACAGTCATTACAGCAGATTTCATAATCTATCAATATCATTTCATTTGCAATTCTCTATCAACAACCTACTGGTACCATGCAACGATCAAGTGGAAAACCCACTATAACCATTACTGCTTCCAGTCACCAGTGGCTGGGTCCTGAATTGTTTCAAAGTTAAGTATGATGATAACTGAAGTTCACTCCACTGGTCTGCTCCTGAATCTTAACATAAAGCCTCATGAAACAATGGCCAGTACCATTAACTTTCCTTAAGTATGCCAGTACAATGCAATCACAATCTGTTTTGCGTCAGTTTTGATTCAGACTTAAACTTCTTTCCTTCAACTTGTGAGACAGACTTGTTTCAATCTCACCAGCACATGAAGTCAGATCCACTAAACCAAGCACAAGAGACTTGATGCATTGTGTTATGGGCTTTTAGTCTACACTAGTAAACTGACTGGTGACACTCAGTTTGGAAAATTTCTGATATTCAGTGCTCTGTACAGTCTTATTGGATTCTTAGAATCTTGTCCAGTCATTATTAATTTGAATGTTAAATATGTCATAGTTTGCCCTGATATGCACTAATTGGTGACTGAAGTTGCAATATGGTCAACAAAGTATAACATCCAATCATACTTACCCTGCATCACTTTCAGATGGAAGTCGGTTACTGTCTAATGTGTCCACAGCTCTCTCCCCCTCCTCTCCATCCTCTTCCTCTGCCTTTTTAGCCTCTTCCTTCCTCCGTTGGGAAGGGCGACGTTTGGCAAATATACGAGAACTGCGTTTGTCATGGTAAATTCGAAAGAGGTTCTCAACCTGAAAGTACAATGTGCACAATAATTGACATGTTAGTAAGTCCATGTTTTCCCTGGCATGCCGAAGTACTATTGCTGGAAAGAAAATTGTTACGAATCTGAAAAAATGTGACAACACCAGCAGCTTCATCTCCACAATTATTGTCAGCTTGATAATAGGAATCCCAAAAATGATAATAATAATAATAATAATAATAATATATACATTTATATAGCGCCAGGACTAAAACATTAAAAGCTCTAGGCGCTGTACACAGTAAAAAATCATAAAAGCACATTCAAATAAACTTACACACACACAGACAAACTAGTTTTATACATCCACATAGCAAGCTATAAAATTCAGTTTTTAAAAAGAAATGTTTTTAACCTGTTTTTAAATATGTTTAGAGAGGCAGAATTTCGAACCTCTTGTGGTAAAGAATTCCACACACAGGGACCAAAACAACTAAAAGCTCTATCTCCATAATTTGATGTTTTACACCTGGGAACAACCAGTTTGTTTTCTGTAGTAGATCTTAAAAATCTATCAGACTCATGTTGAGTGATTCAACTTTGTTTTTTGAGTGTTGTGGCTTTCTCATTGTTATTTTCATGCTTTCCTTTAAATATAACGTTGTTTTTTTTTAGTTTCTAGGCTTTCATCATCAAGTGTCTTGTCTGGAGCAAGCACTGACGGTTATGGTTCTCCATCCCACTTTTTCACTCGAGGCCCTATGATTGGGTTGTTGTTCATTGTGTTGTTGGTTGCCCATGTGTTCAGGCTATTTACGAATGTTGCACATGGGCGTCTTCAACTTCTCTTCCCTTCAATTTTTCCTGTCATACTAAGTTGTTCCACCCCTCCTTTTCTATAAACATGCCCCATGAATTTCATCTGTCGCCTCCTTATTGTCTTGATGAGTGATCTTTTCATGTTTGCCATTTCCAGCACTTCTTGGTTGTACTTCTTTTCTGTTCATGATTTTTCAGCATCCTCCTTGTGAACCACATTTCTGTTGCTTCTAGTTTTTTTTTAATATTGTTGTTGACTGTCCAGCACTCGCACCCTACAGAGAACTGACCAAATGTACACCTTCAATATTCTGAGTTTTGTATTCATTTTAATGTTTCTGTTTGTCATGATTGGGGCCAGCTTTTTAAAAGTAACTTTGGCTGTGACTGTTCGCTTTTGGACTTCTGATGTAATATTTTCCATCTGATGTAATCATGTAACCCGGGTATTTGAACTTGTTGACTTGTTTGACTTGTTTCCCGTTACTTTATAGATTGCATGGTGGGGCCTGTGCCTTTTTGGAGATAGACATGTTTTTGAGATATTTAGTGCCAGGCCTATTTTTGTGCTTACTTCTGCCACAACATCCAGTGTTTTCTGAAGGGTGTATTCTGATTCCGCGATTAAAACAGTATCATCAGCGTATCTCATGTTGTTGATATTCTAGGCTTTCACTAAAAAAAATTTGTAATAACATACGACTTCACAGATTTTCAAGTAAAATTTTTTAGCTTGCTGTATTGTTTTGTTCGAAGAAATGACAATAAGAACAATAAGACATTAAGAAATGTAATTTCACAGTAGCCCCTTTGGCAAAACTTCTTTGAAATGGAAATTTAAAAAGAAAAAAAAGCAACAAAACTAAAACAACATACTGCAAGAGTGAAGACACTGTTGCTAAACTTAAATCAACAAAACAGGAAATGAATGGTAAGCCATTAGCTGCTCAAAATACCTTCCTATTCTAATATAGGTCACAGTTCCCTTATAGATTCAACATCTTTTTGTTTGTGGAAGGTAGCAGAGCTTAGCACTTTTGTTTCTTGAAGACAGTAAAACTTGGCAAAAGTGCTACTGGACTCACCTCATAGTTTTTCAAAGTTCTGCTCCACAGACAGGGGTCATTCTCCCCAACTTGGAAAACTCGCAGCATCACAAACAACACATGAACACAATGAGGGCCCCGGCCACAGCTGCATGACTGCAAGAAAACAATGACAATAAAAATGTTAAAACTTCACCTCAATTCTTTTTCTTTGTATGGAGTCTGATTTATAATAATAAAATAATGAACTAAGTCTTAACCCTCACCCTGCGAAGGGCGTCAAAATATGGCATCGACTTTCCATGCACTCATTCCGCGTACACTGACCACGCAGCGCGCAAGCCGGATTTTCATGCGTCAGGTCACTGACCTCTTTGAGACATTACTACCGTCTTATTCTTATTGCTCACTGTATCTCTTCTTAATCAAAGGGATTGTGACAAGGACATGTTAACCAGTGAACCACTGGCCGGAATCACAAAGACTATGCATTCAAAGGCTCTCCCCATGCTATCAAAAGGTGTAACATCGACATGCGAAACTGTTGCTCAACAAATCTACAATATTATCTCATCTTCTCACAAGCTGACCATCATCTAGAGTTGTCTGCATCAAAGAACCAATCAGAAACAAGCTCTGAAATGACCATTCCCCCAAATGCCCACATTGGTTCATTAGTATGTGTCAATCAGGATGAAACCATTTGTGTAGGGCTTGGGAGGCATGGCTAGTTATCATGCTTTGTTCTCACGAATTCTACAGCTGTCAGTTTAGTTTCATAAATCAGATCATTGGTTAGAAACTGACAGACAAAGGTTTTGCTGGTTAATTCATTATCAAACGTGATAAAGCACAGCAGCGAATGTTTTCATACCGATCAATAAAAACCCAACCACATGGACAGCGGTAGTGTGGTCATTGTACATCAGCAAGGGTCAGAGTGACCCAGGCACGATTCTACGTAAGGTCACTGACCGGACAGCGGGCTTTGAGCCGTCACGCGAGGGGTGTGGGTTAAGATGAGATGGAAAGAATTAACAACAAACTACTATGGTAAGTGAAATTTTGGTCAATATTCTCACTTTTGGTGTTTCTTCAAAACTTTAACATGCTGTCATCATTTTTAAAGAGACATATGAAATACCAATGGGTAAGAAATGTTATACACAAGCTGGGGGGATGTTATAGAAAGTGGAAGAAGGCACTAAATACACTGTTCATCGTGGGCTTCAGAGTTATGTATGCCCTACCACACTTTTAAAAGTTTTATTGCAGAGGATTCGCTAAAAATGGCATAAGCACAAAATCATAACAGGTAAGTCATTTCATAGGGTCCTTCAGCATGTCAGTCCAGAGAATATTGATATTAAAGTATAGCTGCCAGGAAATTTGAAGTGTATGACTTGTAGGAAGGTTGAAATCCATGTGCTACAATGTAAACGATATAAAAACTAACACCAGTAGTACCTGCGGCCCAATGATGACCCTGTATTTATGATCTGGGGAGTCTCCGCCAATGAGGAAAGAATTTGGCCCTGTCTGTTGGAGTAAGTAAAGTCTTGCTCTTTGCACTCGTTCAATGCGTTTTTTGGTTAGATCTGTGTTGGTCGAAACATCTGCAGTTGTGCTTGACTGAACATTATTTCTCCGACCGGGATAGGCACTTGTATTCGAGACTGCTTGTCGAAACTGAAACATACAAAATGTTAAATTTTCATGAAAATGTGGAGAAGAAAACAGATCTGCACTCATCCAAGATTGTATAATTCTGTAGCAATGCCCATCGCTCGCTGCGCCGAGAGTCAAAAACAGGTCACCGCCGGCCCGGGATTTTCCGGACCGTTTTGGATCGGAGGTGCCTGTCTTCTAAATATTGCTACGAAGTTAATTATAGACGAAACTCAATGAAACTTGGCAACCAATCAGAAAATAGGACAAAAATATTTTTTTTAAAATAGGATAAACTAACCACATGTGAACGTTGGCGATTCTGCTATTTTTGGAACCGGACGAAATCCGTGTGAACGTGCAAGTTTTATTTGTATTTCGCAAAGTACGCCGAGCTGTTGCACCTACACCGACATGGTATGTTAAGCATCTCTTTACTATACTGTGTCCAAATTTCAAGTTTATATGTCCAGCCGTTTTTACGTACCAATTCAAAATATCAAACTACCCACGGCATGGATTGTGTCATTCAGTGGCCCCCGACATGCGGGTCAGAGTTCAGCAAGCAGCCTCCGAGTGCGTGATCGCTGGGCGCCATTTGATTGGTCGCCTAGATTACTCAGGTCACAGAAGAGTTCAAGTACATCTGACTGCTCTATTCCTTTTGTAATTTGTACTGGGGGTTGACGGCTCCACGTTACGGGGTTTTTATTGATCTTAATGTATTTTTTCAGTGCAAATTTGTTTTAACGCATGTGATTTGTTTGATTTACATTGAATTGAAACATTTCTCAAAAAATATCAAGCCAACAAAGGTGGAACAAAGAAATTTATCGAGACCGTATTCAACTAGTTTATAACTTTCTCCTCCCGTCGGCAATTGAACTCAACCACATTGTTTACAGGGGCTATTCGTTTCTGTCTTCGGCGATCTTCAGTTTCTGTCTTCGGCGTACAATTTCCTTTTAACTTCCATACATTTTAACATTAAAATCGGGTATTTGAAAATGAACAACACGCTTATGAAGTAAGCAGTCTTAATTCCTTATCTTATCAACAACATTTCTCGTTTTTTAATTTTATCTCCACTTACAGCCGCTCAGTGAGAGATAGATCTAGAGATAGATTTAGATCTAGTTTATTGACAATGTTGCGATGTACGGTCAACCAGACCCACACTACAACAAACGGTTTTGTCATTGATCTTTTCAAAGAGAACAATAAATTGCCAGTATAAATACCAAATATGCTGGTCACATGGAACGATAACCCCTCTCTGTCTGTGGCTGTTGTAAGAGCAAAGACTGTTTGAATTCCTCTCCGTTTGTTCATGTTCGTTCGTAATTCCAAAACCGTATTTTTTAATCATAGCTTTGAGCTATCATAATTTCTCTGCAGCATAAGATTCTGCTTGCAAAAATAATAATAATAATCCATTATTATTATTATTATTGCAAAAATACAACAGGTTGCCAAGTTTTATTCTAATCTGTCCATTGATTACCAAGATATTGTCAAAAATCGGAAAAAAATATGTCGCGGGAGACTAATTAATGACCACATTTTTATGATTTCCCCCAAAACTATAGAAGGTATCATTATTCTGACTGTGGATTTAGTTTCTGCAGCTAAAAATACAACAGACTGCCAAGTTTCAATTGTGTATCTCCATTTATGATTGAGATATCATCAATGTTCTGAGAAAAACAGTCGGCGATGGGTCCATTTTCTGGGAATATTTTCCTATACAAAGTATATCAAAATTCTTCGATCTTTAAAAATTCATAACTTTTTAATTTATGGATGGATTTTGAAAATTCAAAAACCATGATGCTCAGAATAGAGAGTTCTTTACATTGCACACATTCAAAAACAGCTAATCTGGGGGAAAAAAATTTTCATGGGCATTGCTAAATAATTTGAAAACTGCTCGATTAACTCACCGATTACCGGGTTTCTCACAGCTCGATATTCCCTGGGTACCAAGATTTTTGATGGTATTTAAAAAATTCATAACACCAAAACTATAAGGTACGACAATGAAACTTCAGTTTTGCACATAACTGAAAAAGAACACAATGCAATTAACCTTTTCCTTCTGCGTTTATTAGTGTTTTGTATACTGGAGTGTGTACGTGCTTGAAATTAATCATTAAAAAATATATTCCTTCAGCTGAACATAAGAAGAATGCTTTGAATAATGGCACCTGAAGGGACTATTAGTAACATAATACATGAAGGAAGTTGGCTAAAATGCACAACAGGAACAAACAGCCACATACAGGTGAACTCGTAAAATGTATGTCTATCTACAACCGGTACTTGTCAACCAGTATTTGTGTTGAGGCCCGAAGGCTGTCCGCTTGGAATTTGTTTTTACACCAGATTACTAAAAGGGTAATACAAAAATTACCTTTCATGCTAAAGAGGTGAATCCCATGTCTATTGACAGTGGAATAAAGAGAGCTAACAATTTCCGGTACATTTATCATATGAGGGTGCATCCAGGCAAGACAAAATTCCGAAGTTATGATCGCAAGGGGTGCGATCAAAGTAGTCAGGGGGATAGGAGTGACAATCGCATAATTTGCAATCAAAGTAGTCAGCAAGTTAAGACCTAAGACCTGTTCTATAAAGTTCTTACTATAAGAAAACTAAGAAGATATTTTTTTTGTCTCACAATCTACATTTAATTTCTTTAATCAACTATTCTGCCATTTGATAAAGTGCTAAAAGCAATGACAACTCCATATTATTGCTTTGTTTGACATATATCATCTTTCTGCCTTATTCACTTTTAAATACTTCTAAACATCAGCAATCTTTCATGCCACCATTATGATTATCATTGTCAAACTACCAAAATTATTTCCTATATATACTCACTGAGTTAGATGGTGAGAGTTTTTTACGGGCAGCAGAGCTATTCTGACCAGAATTCACAACCTGGCGTGTAAATGCTGACTCTGTCTGTCCATGCAAACTCCCACGACGCCGTACAGTCACAGGAATCTGTACGAAGAAAATGGTTCTCTTTACAGAAGGGAAACAAGGCCACAATTGTTGGCAGGCGTTTATGTGTATGTGTGTTTGGTTGGTGTCCAGCATCATGCATTAATGAGAAAGTGAAACTTATATGAACAAAAAGGTACAGCACAGAAATATAAACAATGCCAAACGCTTTTAAATAATGAAATATACATAAAACATTTCCTGACAGAAGCTCATTCATCATGAAACAAATCACACAAAGTGATCTAAATTTACTGTTTTCTCAGTTATCATTTAAACCCCCAAAAAAATAAAATATGACAAGAACCTGTTTTATAAGCAGCACTGAGTCTAGAGCCTTTGCCTAAAATCTACTATAAATAAAGATCTCAGCTCAGCTCCTTATTTTCTCATCCGGACAGATGATGCTGATGCTGTAAAAGCAATACCGAACATATATCTTTCTCCACTGCGGTTTGTTTTAGACTAATAGTTAGGCACAACCAGTGTTCCTACCATATTCTGTAATGAGGATTTAAAACATTATTTCATTATTATTTGAACATTATTTGAATCACAGCTGTTACATACTGAAAAACATTTCCATTTCTTAACTCAATTGGAAAAAAAAAAAACCATACCTGTGATGTTTGGCCTCCTGTTACATTTGGTGATTGTTTGTACATCTGAGGAGAAGGTCAAAATCTACCGGAGTTAACCTTTGTCTTCAAGGTATACACAGGACAAAAATATGAATGAAAAATCCCATCCTTGTATAAAGAAGGGCTTTTTCTCAACAACAACAAAAAGATTATAAAAGTCTGAAAATGAATCAGTATGCTTCTGATGTTTACTCAAGTTTCAGGCCTGATAATTTGCATGTTGTCTGTACAATAACAAATCTTTGTCCACTTATTTAAACAAAGCTGCTCCTTGCTTTTTACAGAAAAAAAAAAATTTCTTTAGACCAAATTGGATTGTACAAAAAGTGTATCACAATGAGTCCCCACCAAGCAAAACGCCAAGATGACAATTCTAGGCCCCATCATTCTACTTATCATAGGTCTTTGCACATTTTTCACCAGCTTTGTCCCACTTATTTCTTACTACCTACTCAAAAAGGTTTCTCATTTTCCTAAATCACACTTATTACGGAATTCATTTACAATTCAGTCTCTTGAATCTTAGTTCAGGCTCAATATTTCTACACCCTGCTTGAAGAAGTTGGTACCAATATATTATATTGGTTGCAGCTGTGTGGATAACATAAGACAAATCATTTCAATAATTATCTAAGAATATCAAATGAGTATTTTTGCTTACTCTTCTATAGTTAGACTTTTCGAGGAATTCCTTCTTCCATGGAGGAATAGCAGTTGAGTCAGTTTCCCTTTGAAGTGCTGGACCATCTCTGGACTCTTGCACTGAAGTGGTGTTCACTTTAGGAGAACTTTCATCTCCAAAACTGCAAACACATCCATGGGTACTTTCAATTAAATTAATAAGGACAGAAATGTCCAACTGATGCAAATCATTTGTATAGTGCATGCAACTGTTCAATCTACTCATCTTCTTGGAGCTTGAAAAGAGTTAATTGCTCAATCTTATCACCCTCGTCCTGCGGGAGGCCACTATATTGGCCTCCTTGTGCAACATGCGATGCCAATATTGTGGCCTACATATTGCAAACCGGGTCCTGCGGAAGGCCAATATATTGTATAGCAATGATCCTCTCAAAGATGCCATTGCTTCACTGACAAATTTTGGAGATTCGTTGACGGCTGCCCATACAACAGTGTTAAATTAGTATTTTAACTGTCCAAAATTATGTCACTCACATGTTATTGTTATTCAGAGAAGCTCAAGTTACCAACAAGGCCTTTTCCAATATGATGCCATGCACATAGCTGCCAACTTTCAAAAACTCAAAAAACAGACTCCTAATATCAGATCAGACCCCCCCCCCCCCCCCCCATTGAAAAATCATAACTGCCTCATTTTGTCACATAATGCTCTTTATATTGGCCCAATATAGGTCTAATATAAATACAGTGTATAAGATTTTAAGAAGCAGAAAGCAAACATTCTGCTTATAATGCTAATAGTAATACATGTATTGTTTTCACCAGTTTCTGTTTCTAAAGAGGAACTGACTGATTATGATATGTCCTCAGAACTGATATGAGATGTCCCCAGTACTGTATAACTCTTTCATATTAACTTGCTCTGGCAGTACTGCACAACGTCAGACTTGCCTCCATGTTACTGTGAAACTGGTGAAATTGGAAGTCACGACAACGTGACTCATGACTCACGATGCATTTATTGGACAAGTTTGATGATAATGCAAAAGGAAATTCCTCTGAATATTTTGCACTAAATGTCTACTCACGGTTTAATGACTTATGAGTTGGATAGAAAAGACTTCTGATTAAAAATAAAATAAATTTATCCATTATCGCAAATCTGTTAGGTATAAAAGATGACAGATTAACTGAAGCCAGTTCACAAGCCATGTCCATAATTTTTTTTTTTAAATATTATTTTTACAGATCTAGTTCTAGAATTTTTTCTGTTGTTTTACCAGCTCACGGGCTCTAGATTTCCATTTTTAACATCGCTGAAACGTGTAGGCCTTAGCCCTGATCGCCAATTATGTTAAAAGATTCTAAAAGACGGCCGACCTAGGCTAGATCTACCGGGAGTTATCACCGCCAAAGATGATTGTAAGCTAGGTAAAACGGGAAAAAAAAAGGTGCGAAGTGAAACCCCATCACAAAATGTGTCCATTGTTTTTGCTCACTGACCGCCATCATTTACGATATATCGTATATAATAGTAATACGTGTGACCTACAGGTGCTTGAGGTACTCAGGCTCGTATGAAAGACTGAAGTGCGCGGACCCAGGTGAAGGAGTATGCAGTGACAACGTATTATGCAACATTACTAATGCTTGGTTGAGTGGGGCCGTGGCGGGGAAACAAAAGCTATCGCGAGTTCGGGCATACCCTGTACGGCAGAACACGGTATGGTAGAGCTGTGTTTACATTGTGCCCATTGGTTGGCTAGTAGTGGATCCAGCGCTATTAGCTGTAGGCCTAGACTAGATACAAAAGTTACGTTTTTGTTTTCTCTACTGTGTTTTTGTCGTATAAATGGGGAAATTCTACAAATACATAGGGCGATAGGCCTACTTTTCACCACAAAACGTATTTGCTTGCTGGAACCCGAAAAATGTACTAAATACGTAATTTACTAATTTACGTAGGCCTACTGGTTGGCAGCTATGAATGCATTATATGAATGTGTGAAAAAAAATCTACATGTATATTCTAGATCTAGATCTAGCAATTCTATCTAGAATCTAGAGCTAGACAAGATCTAGAATCTAGATCTAGATCTAGATCTAGGCCTAATGCCAGCCATGGAAAAAATTTTATAGACCTCTGGAACTAGTTCTGGGTGTAGATCTAGATATCTTTACTATATCTAGACTGCTTATAAACATGACTGACCATTCTCATCAGTCCTTTATCTAGATCTAGACCTAGACTAGATCTAGAATCTAGATCTAGACTCTACTGCTAGGTCTAGATTCTAGATCTAGATCTAGAGTCTAGATTTAGCCTAGAATCTAGATGATTTTTCATTCACTGACAAACAACAGAATAAAAAGTGGCACAATTCCTATCTGCATGACTTGTTACCTTGCTTCATGGTTCAGATTTTCGGATTCTGTGTCGAAATATTGGTGGTTATGTGTAGAAGACTCATCAGACTCTTCCTGATTTTTCTTGATGCGTTTCGATGGAACATGACGAAGGCGCTGTCTCCATTTGTGTGGGCCTTGAAAGTTTTCTTCCTTAGTACAGTCGTAGCACGTCTCTAAATTTACTATTGCCTCTTGTTCAACTGAACATTGCCTTTCAAGATATTCGCTCACTGCGGATGCAGCAGAAGCGGATGTGGGTGATAAATCTAGGGCAATTCCAGCAGAAGATGAGGAAGCCATCTTTGATGTGGAAGCTCAGTTCATGAAGGCCACGAAAACATCTCTTTGTTTAAGGCGCTTGAAGACCTCGAACACGACAGATCCTTTGTCACAATTTTGCGAGCGAAAGGGGGGATCAATAATATCTCAGGAGGTCCCCCCTTTCGATCTAATTCTACAAAATATTGATTTTTCTCGACGAAAGTGCCGCTTCCGGTCGGGGAAGCTCCTGTGTTTTGATGGAGAGTGTTTGCGGAGCCTCGTTTCGGATGTCGTCATGTGCTATTTTCAGGTGGCGGACTTGGACGGAGAAGAGATGGTGTTTTGTTTAATGCATTTTTCGACAAAACTAATATTGGAATTTCATAAATTTCGACTAGAATCTATCATCAAATCAATTTAAAGAAAATGCATCCAATATATAGCATTATATCACTGAAAGTTACTCACAACATGTCAGATGTCGGGGACTTCCTCATAAGGGAATTCTATGCAACTTCTTCTTCGCGCCAGCAGATTTGAATGAAAACGAGGCCGTTGTTGTTGACAACGTATAATTATTCTTCCCATGTCAAAGGTCATGAGGTGTGACACGGTCGTGACACCATGACTTACTGTTGAGAGTGGTGTCTAACTAAAGTTAGTTTGGAATCAGAGGAACATCAAAGAAAGTGATATGAGAGACTTGAAAGAGGAAGCAAGTGCTTTTAGGTGAGTGTATTTGACCAGTGGTTCCTGGCTTTCTTCGTAATGAATTTGGTTTTTGCTTGTGATGCAAAATAACTATGTTAAACTTTTATTTTCCGTGCTTGTGTGAAGTATGCAAAGATTCTAGTTCTGGCAGCCAATGTTCCATGGCACTATCAAAAATCTAGTATTCAGCATTTAAATGCATGGAAACGGATATGAAATCCTTGTACTGTCGCAATAAAATAATATAGTTAATTACATGTGCCGTACAGTACAAAGTTTAGTCGTCCTGATATGAGCTGTAAAAGAAAATCTTAGATTATTATTATTATATATAGCAATGTCAAACTGTTTTTTAGTGTTGCACGTCCTCCTGCATCCTCACGTGGGGGGAGGGGGGGGGAGAGGAGGAGAATAATGAAGTGGGCGAATTATTTTGATGTGGACAAAAGTTACAGACTTCTTATTTGCAAGCCGCGATAACATCTTATTGCAGAGAGGGTATTTACTATTTACAACACTTCCTGTGTATGTAGGTTTATTGAACACACTAGTCAGCGGAGGTGAATTCAGAAAAGGTCGCGAAAGCTCTATAAACAGGGGTAAATAATAACAACAAAATATCTTTCTTCCCCCCCCCCTCCCCATGTGTGTGTGTGTGTCTTTCACTCACAGACACTTGCACACAAACAGAGCGAGCGAGAGAGAGAGAGAGCTCCCTCTGACACATATATTGTGTGGATGATATCGGTAGTTTCAAATTCAAGAATGATTTCCAGAGTAATTTCCGGAGACATCCCACATAACATCATTTAGTGTACGTGTGATGGACAATACATACGTAATTACATGTATAGGGCCTTTGTATCTGTTATTCTGGGTTGGGGAGAAGAAAACAACAACAAACAAGCAAAAAAATGTTTTGCTGAAACTAATGGAATTAAGAACAAACATTTTGATTTGAAGCCATGAAAGAAAGTTCTGTTTTCCAACCTAGATCTATTTACAAAATACATGTACATAACATTGCACGTTTCAGTTTTAGCACAAATGCGCTACGCATTGTGACGAAAGTGCAATGACAAATTATGTTTGCATAGTAGCCTACTTATCCGCACTTTTTTTTTTTTTTTTTATGTAAACTTATGAGCTTGCGCCACACACTGTGAAAGATGGGGGGTTGGGGTTAACCCCCCGAACCCACGCTGAGATGGTATGATACATGACAAAGGACACCAGATAAATTTGTGTACGATATTGTTTTATCACGGCAATGTCGAGCATCTGGGAATATTGTTGCAAAAGTCGATACTAGGCTTACTTCATTTCGTACGTACTGATTGTTCTGAATTTTTCATAAGCACATCCCGGACCAACTAATCAACTCTCTGGTCACTTGGTATCTCGTTGTTTCTCCTGGTTTTCATTGTCCTATTCGTCGAAGGATATCCAAATTACAAAAGTGATGGTCTATCACTCGCTGCTGTCTCCATAACATCGTGAATTTTCTTTAAACTGAATTTAGCTGGAATAGTTTTTATCTTTAAAAACATTAACCCTTTTGTTAAACTGTTTTAAACTGTATTAAACCGTCGTTTCCCATGCACTATGCAACGTCCTGTGCGAATACCGTTTTATTACACACAAGGACAGATGGGCCAGAAGGCATTGATTTTTCCCATCTGTACCTGTCTTCCTTGCACTCGACGATGGTCAGGAAGTCTAGATGACTCTTTGACATCTTAGAGTACCACTTCAGTCTCGCTATCCTCTCTCTTCCCCTACTTCACCCTTAGTCAGTTGGGTCATACCATGAGCCGTAGGTACCCATAGATCATTGATTGATCAATTTGAGGTATGCCAGCCCTGTCCCGTTCCCCTCCACATTCAACGAAATGAACGGACTGTTGTGTAATTATAACCGGAGTATATTTGCTTCACTGTTTTTTCCTGCATTCAGTTATATGTGTATGTGTATGTGTGTGTGTGTGTGTGTGTGTGTGTTAACCACGCTTCTTTTTTTTCCCCCATTCTTTCTATGTCTCTGTATGTATATTAGTTTGGCCTCTACACAGTCACCGATTTCCTTCTTCCCCGTTTCTCTTCCACGTTTTCTTCGTCCCTTCTCTCCTACTTCCTTCGCCTCTCCTCCTTTTTCATACTTAACTAGGCAGTCTGGTATTTTAAAGAAAGGCAGAACTGAAACTCTAACCGGAGTTTCGAAAGTTCTGCTTGACTACTATGGGTACATTACACTGCGCCCACATTGTACAGACTAAGCCTCAGAACCGGCTAGGGGTTGAACTGCGATTGATAAAGCCAGTACGCCTTCACCTCGGCGCTTCTTATAGATGTGTCAATGCTTGTGTCAAGATATGAATTAGATAATGCGTAACTGATTGATCCTTCATGAAGGTACCTGAGCCCCCCACCAGGCTGGCAAGACCGTTATCTTTTGCCTCCTGTCCCGCCACATTCGCCTTTGCGGTTTTGTTTAGAGATCACACTCTTGTGCTGACTCTGAGTGCTGATAAACGAAAGGGAACATAGGCCTCAAAGGGCTTTGTGTTAAATTAGACATTTTGAGTGCTAGACTCAATTGACTGGATAGAAGTATTGGCTGTTTTGGGACACCGTAAAGTGACCTGAATTCCTATGCCTGCTCGCGACTCTGCAAGTTCAGTCTGACAACCGTTACCACACCCATAGATAGCCACGTGCCACTGGGATCCCGAGAAACTACCATCAGCCTTTCTTTTCTATTGTCAGTCCAGTGTATTTCGAAAACAATATAAATGGCTGTCGCACTTGCAGTCCAGCATAAACAGGGCCGTCTTAACATCTTATGGGCTCCTGGGCAAAACAAGAGGCTGCGGTCCGCCCCCTGTGCAACTACTATAAAAAAAATTGCATGCACTAGGCCCCCTAAACCCATATGTACACACAACTGTAGGGAGGTATGGAAGAAGACCAGATGCATGACGACTGTGAGTTTTGTCACGAATTTCCTGCAGGTGTTGGCCTGAGATTAACACTTTATTATACAATGGTATCGTTTATTCCCAGAAAGAAAACGGCTTTCCGTTGATCGCGTACGCACCGACCGAGTTAAATCATAACAGGCATGGTGTCAAGGTGTTTTTCTTCCATCTGCTGCTTGCCCGGGGGTGAATTATTGCTATATATTAGAACGACAGCGCTGAGTCCTGGTAAGACGCTAGCACTGTACGTGTTTTCCGCACTTTAATTTGCAGTTCCAGCCCTGCAGAAACCTGAGTCTCCCTCAAACAGTGGTTAGGGCCCTAAACCTGTCTCACGCTTCACTGGCCATGTGTGCTGTATAAAATGACAGACCGCTAGTCTTACCCCAGTGAACGGTAACACACCGACACGGCGAAACTTGTGAGATACCCAATACTGGTCGATAGATCACTGTGAGATTATGTTGTAAACTGCCGTTTTCTTCAAATATATTTGATCTTGACATAATCGCCTACAGCCTGACACTGACACTGACAGCCAAAGCTATGACAGTCATAGAACACCGACACCTCTTCTCTAATCTGAAATATTCGTCAAGATATCTCTCAATGTGTGTGTATTGGGGGGGGGGGGTCGAATTTATTTTAAATAGAAATAATCTTCTATCAACATTAGCCAGGTTTTGTATGTTTTGTTACCTTCTTGGTAATATTCATATTAATTTATTTGCCAAGAGACTTATCAGGCATGTCGACGTTCTTTTGAATATCTTATCATTATTCCACTTTAAAACCTGGGCATAATTTCAGTTTCATCACCACAGAGAACTGACCTGACCTTAGAATAGTAAATGAAAGAATCGTCTTACACATGTTTTAATACAGATCCAATTTGTCGTATCTGAAATGCGTGAAACCGAAAGTATCCCGAGCTCAGATACCGCCTGTCAAAGAATAATCGTGGTGCAGTTAAAAAAAAACAAAAAACCTTTGCTACGGTATGCTGTGGCCAGCTCAAGGAGAGCATTTATATCTGTCTGCATTTTCTTTCTTTTCTTTTTTTTTTTTGTTAGTTTCCGATCACTTCGCGCCACAAATTTTTCATTAGGTGCCAACTAGATATTGAGTGAAGAAACATATATGGCCTTTAGCGTCTTTACAGACGGTCTTAGCAGCTAGAATATTCACTTTCACTTTGACTGACAGCTTCTCTCGTGGCTTATTCTACCAATGTTTGACCCGAGAGTGCGATGGCAGTGATTGCAGGTCAGTCTTTTGGGTTCACTTTGGCGAGTGTTTTCATTCCGCCTCTGTCGTTTTGTCAGGTATGTTTCTTTTGCCTTGAAGTCTATTGCGAGCGTGCCACTGCGCAATTTTTGTCTCCATCTGCTTCGATCATTTGCAAGGTTCTCCCATTCATTGGGGTCGATGTTGAATGCTTTCATCGTGACCTTGCAAGTGTCTTTGAATCGCAGATGTGGCCTACCTCTGGGTCGGTTGCCAGTAGCAAGTTCCCCGTAGAGAATTTGTCTGGGGATGCGATCATTTTCCATACGGTGGAGATGTCCAAGCCACCGCAGTCTTTTTTTGCCTAGGAGAGCCTGAGTTGATGGAATGTTGGCTCGGCTCAGAACTTCGATATTTGAGATCCTGTCTTGCCACTTGATCTTGAGAATTTTGCGTAGGCAGCGCAGGTGGAAGGAGTTGAGGGATCTTTCATGTTTGGAGTAGGTGGTCCATGTCTCTGAGCCATACAGCAGGGTGCTTAGGACGCAAGTTTGGTACACGAGTACCTTTGTTTTGATGGTCAGCTTGCTATTGTTCCACACCCTTTTTGAGAGTTTGCCAAAAGCTGTGGCCGCCTTTCCTATTCTGGCATTTATTTCAGTTGTTATGTCTGTGCTACCACTGATGGTTGAGCCTAGGTAGCAGAATTTTCCCACTTGCTCCAGAGGAGAGCCATTCAGCATGATTGGTTATTATGTTATATCCCAAATAAAACGACTTGACTGAAAGTCGAAGACAGCGCTTATTCATTCTTACCCGTGGGTGCTCAAAAACAAATAAGCTTATTAATATCCATGCGAAGCTCGTTCTTAATATTCAGCAGTACCGAGTTTAACTCTACATAGGTTCCATGATGAGATGAAAACTATAAACAATATATTAAGGTTTATTATGTTGCCTTCTGATGGGCCAAGAATGACGATCTCGGACAAAGCTGGTCTCAACGCAGCGTAGTTCAGAATTCTTACTCATTTTTACTGTTCGCTTAAAGCACGGTTGATTGGTGTGCGCTTCTGGTGTGGTCACACAGTCACCGTCTGTCCTATCGATCTGCTATATTTCGTCTGTCATTTTGCTTTCTCCTAATGCAAAGTGGCCGTTAACGTGTCAATGTGCTATCTCCAAACTCAAATCAAACTCGAATACGCTTAAAGCAGGAAAACCTTTCAAACATAGTCCTGTCAATAGATGTTTTACTTAAGCGAGGTATAGGCTTCATAACGAGCATTTACTGATAACTTGACGCTCTCCTTCGCTCCCTCATAATGTCGTGTATAAATTCACAAGTACAGCAAGTCATCCTCGGGGAAGGGGACTGGGGATGAGAGCATGCCAGCGGACTAGATTTTGCTCTTATCCTTTTCTCTTTCTTTCTCTCCCTCTCTCTCTCTATGTTTGACTGTCTGTTTCTCTCTTTCTCCCTCTCTTTGTGTGTCTCTCTCTCTTTCCCTCTCTTTGAGCCAAGAATACTCCATGAGGCTGATATTGTTGCTATCACATGATGATTCTAGCCGGCATTGCTTGTGTTCATATCAAGAGATGCTGCCATTGTAAAGGTTAACCCTGACTCAGTTATTGAACATACATGAAGCAGCTGCAAAATACCGGAGGAGAATCTCTTCGGTACTGATCCCCATGGTCGTTGCGGGAAGTGGCGTCGGGAAAACACAGAAACTATAATCTTACTGATGAAAATCCAACCTCTTAAAACTGTCGACTGATTACAGTAGATCATTCATTAAAAATATTTACTTGACTATGATCTGCTCAAGATGTCATCAAGATACATATTACATTTTTCAACTGATTAAACTCCCCCAAATCTTCCGGCTATAATTTCAGTTCAGTGGAGACCATGAATGCTGCCGAAAACAAGACTCTCCTCCAGAGGTGTCTCAGACTAAGATTTTCAGCCTGTGTATTATGCGGCTATCCTTTTTAAATAACTGAAATCTGATTACTGGCACCTTTGGGTGCATGTTGAACATAGGTGTGGAGACAGATTTTGCTTCGTTTCACGAAGTCAGACATGTACTTATGTTGAGCACAGTGAATAATACTACACTATCTGCCAACTTATAAGTGGCAAACTCTGAAAAATCCCAGGTGGCGACAACTCGTAAGCTGAAAACTCATTATTTAAGTAAACGGGGGGATTCTCAGAGTGTGGTCTTAATTTTAATGTCCGCATATCTACTGTGTTTAGTTTTTATTATCATTTTTTTTTTTGCAAAGAAATTTGAAATCAAAATTGACAAATTCATTGGTATCATATCTTGTCATATTGAAACACACCAGGACACCCCCTTCCCCCTCAACTTTCCGTGCATCTAGATGTGGAATGAAACAAACGGCTACTACTGTCCAGTCGAAAGTTACGTATCCTAAGAGGTTTTGTAAACAATGTGGCAGTTTATTGGTATTAACAATTTTAGACATTAAGTATTAGATTTAGTTAAAATTTATTACCGGTATGCTTATTATAAGCTTATGAGATTTTACACCGGAATAATCAGAGTTCGTGAGTCGCAAGAGTATGAGAATCCTTGATGGAACTATTGGCTGTTGTTCACCCCTCAATAGCCACGTGTTGACGCTGGTGTGACCAGCGATTTCACGGCCAAATGGACATCAATACTTCTGTGTGTGGCCACCTTGCTGTGGCTGAACATGCGCTATTGGCTTTCCAACAGGACTAACCACGAACGATTATTTCCGGGGTGCCCGTAGGTTATTGCCTGAAGCCAAGAACCATACAGCCTCCATTGATTATTGCACGGTATATTTTTGATGTCAGTAACGGGCCATTAGACCGACATTGAAGAATTTCTCAAGTTTGTTGAATTTTTGTTCTCTCCTTCTTCATTAATGAAGTTGAAGTTTAGCTATCTGATTTGGAGTAAATAAGTGTTTTAATTTGATTTAAATGGATACTGGTGCCCTTATATGTAATTACATTTACAATAATTGTATTCAAATACTCTATTTTGTGAATTGTTGTACAAGTTCTAGGTAACCGTGTGTACGCATACGCTATAAGCAAACAAATGCAGTCCTAATAGTAAAAATAAAGAGGGATTGAAATGGGATCCGGGAAAAAAAAGTGTGTACGAAGTACCCGTGTCCGTATTAAGTGTACTCTATGTGTATGGTAAATTATTTTAGTAAGGTTAAACAATAACATTTTAGGACCCGACGAACTGAAATTCGTAGCTACTGTGATTTTTCTGACGTACCGTAATCTGGTGGACTTGGCTTCCATTCACAATTTTGCTATCATTGCTATCGTCGTTTCATTAAAGTAAATAATTTATTCAAGCATCCTCTTGAATATTTAGAAATAAGATCTGTAATTGTATCATTTTACCATTCGTGGAAATTCATGAGTAGATAATTTTACCATTAGTGAAAATTCGTGAGTAGATTTAGCAATGGATCCTTCCTCTGTTCTGCCTTTGGCCAAAGTATTAATTTCAAATTGAGAAAGAAATCAGCTAAGATTTATCCTTTCATACATTTTGCACTATAAACTACATACGTGGTCTCTTCTTTAGCTCGGAGAAGAACAATGAGCTTTCAAAAAAGATATATAAAACGCAGAATGTGTCGTGTCAGTGCATTTAAACTATTTTACATTTGGGACCCCCTTCTTTTTGCCAGGTACATTACTAGTGCAGTGAACGTGCTCCAAGTAAGTCAACAAGGAAAGAAAAAAAGATCGTGGACAGATTCATTGGTTAGAAGTAAAAATGTGGAAAAAAGCGCTTTGTGTTGCAAACCCTCGCGTAAGAAATGAGACAAAAGGATACAATAATACGTTTTCTGGCAAAAAAATTGAAACAGTATGAAAAGAAAATCAGATTGGGAAAGAAACCGTAAAATAAAAAAAAAATGCATTCTCTTATCCTCTGTGAATTCCAGTCTAGGAAAAAGCCTGTCCCTTTAGCCGTGTCCTTGCTGCCGCCCTACACATTTCCTCTGTGTGTGTGTGTTTTTTTAAAAATAATATTTTGTTGGTTGGAAGGTCGGCATTCAAAGTCCATTCCCAGGCAAGCAGCTGGCAGCCTGAAAGGCAGATTGTGTAGTTTAGTTTGTATATCGTAGTCCTATTTCTGTATATTATGAAAGTGTTTGTTCGACGTATCCACGAGTTGGATTTGTCAGGAAAAATCATCGCTTATCTGTCTCGTGACCTGAGGCTCTTGATAGTTTTCCATAGCAAGTGTCTCCAAGGTTTTTATTTTCGATCAATTATATTGATTGCTATCGACTGCCTTGAGAGACAGGCCAAATTCAGCCTACAAGGAACGAAGACCCAGCCTGGTAATCTTCTTACCTTTGACCAGCCAACTTTCTCAAGACGTCCACTTGATTTGTGAGAGATTTCAACTTTGACATGTCATTTTGTGTTTCATGTCACCTGCGCTTGCAGATTAAACAGATTGTTGACTGACACTGATAGTCTCCTGTATAGACGGACACAGTCCCTCTCTCTGTTTCTCCTTTCTTCTCTTTCTCTCTCTCTCTTTCTTCCTCCCTTTAGCGTTTTCTCTCCCACCCTCTCTCTCTCTCTCCTTCTCTTAATTTTTCTCTCTTTCCCTTTCCACCCCCACCCCTCTGTCTTTCTCTCCAGCTCCCTCTCTCTCGCCCTCTTTCCTTCTCTCTTTCTCCTCCCCCCCCCCTTCTTCTTTCATATACGCACACCCTCTCCTCTTTTCTCCCATGGCCCCCTTTCTTTCATTTCCTCAAAGTCCCACCATTCTCCACAATGGTGGCAGCGAAAATCATTCACTCAACACTCTTTCATGACAATGACTACTATTGACTATGAATACGTCCAAACTGATCCATTTTTCCTGAATTAAGATCCACATATATCTGAACTGAATCTGTCCGAGTAAAGGGTCCCTCATTATCTGAATCAATCTCTTAACAGTCCACACTGTTGGGTCTGGATTTTGTATGATCTCGGGCTGTCTAACGGGTATGGTCAGGGAAGTCTGGGTACCGGTAGCGAGAATGGAGTGGACGAGATTGAGAAAATGATAAGGTATGTGTATGGAATACTGTGCTGTTGAGTTCTACCATTATAATTTGCGTGCTGTAAGACTGGGGTCTGGGGGGGGGGGGTGTAGGCGTATCATCTGCATAATTCACATACAGTTACAATGCAATGAAACTCCAAAGTTGTATGTAGTAAAAAAAAAAATGTAGAAAGTGCCCCCCCCCCCTCTCTCTCTGTTTCCTTCTCTTTGTCTCTCTGTCTCTCTCGCTACTGGACTTGCTGATGAATTCTGTTTAATGTAAATATCAGTGAATGTTATCATATTGAAATGTGTTATGGAGAGCAAAGCTACAGGAACAATTTAAGATTTGGGATGAGGAGAAAGACAAATTTGAACAAACATGCATTTAATTTTGTCCTGTGGCGTTGCTTCAGCTGGGAAGCATTTTTTTTTTCTTGAAAAGATCAATTGGACCTGACGACCATTTAAATCCTTGAAAGTTATTTTAGCTAGGTTCACGAATCGAACATTATAGCATTTTTTTCTTTTTAGTTAATTCGCGTAAGGAAGTATCCAGTGCGAATCTTGAATTTAACTCCAGCGCTCCCTCTAAAAACGTGCGCAGAATGTCGGCTCCATTATCATCTTGACGGATATTTAATTATGTGTAGGAACTACAGGAAATCAGATTGGTCAGAGTTTTCATGGCACGGTCAGGATAATCACTGAATACGTTCTCAGGCATGTCCATGGTTTAAGAAAAGGTTCCTTCTGAAAAAAAAAAAAAGCATTGTTCCTCGTGATCTTGTAGTCGTCATGGTGGGTAATAGTATGAGATTAAAATATTCAACTATAAAGGTTGACAATGCTGTAGAGATTAGCTCGTGGAGTGGGCGTATGGGACTTGTTAAATTGTAACTGGGTCTTGAATATAAATGAGATGTTTTGACGGGTACCGGTTATTATTACACTGTGCTCTTTGGCTTAGCTATGGGTCTCTTTCAAAGCCCCACCCAGAACAAACAGCCTGGGTGTTGGGTCTACATTGCCAGGGAAAGGGTGAGAGAGGTGGGGTGAGGGTTGTCAGCATAATGCTTGCTGTGAAACTGCGCCTTAGACTGAGAATAAAATCTGTATGTTGTAATTGTTTCTGTTGTCATACTGACCTGGTGAGTCAGAATATTGTAATAATGACACTGTTATATATCACAATTGGTCAGGCGTATTAATTTCATCAGTGTTATGATGTGGTATAATGGCGAGCTATTCAACATGTTGTACCAGCTTCGTGACACCTTAGAACTATTCGATTTGAACAAGGTAACTAAATGATAGTTCGCAACTGTCGCATAACCACCAACATTTTAAATACCGGATATATTACGTGTACCTAATCAGTAACCCCATGGAAATCAGAAGTTTGGGACTGAGGTATAACTAAGAATGTCATCGTTCCTACGCAGACTCCTTGGTTGAGACATCGCACCGACGTAGGGTTTATTTATGGAAGCCGCCTTTACGATAATCCTACCTACCCTACGCAAATCCTAAACAAGTCGTCGTCGGATTGACGTGGGAATGCTGGCAGGGTGGCTTAATATCTTCAGACCCCCCAAAAAATGCAATCACGATTAGCCTTATCTCATAACATGTTACGGGGAGAGTGTGAGTATTTTATTTCGCATTCGGCTCATCCTTCGGCACATGATATTATACATGGCATTTAAGCAAAGACGGGAAGCCATAACAGTTCATTTGTGTGTCTTTTGAACCATGTCCGATTCTGATAGCGTGGCAGGAACAAATTTTATCACTCCCACGTCTTTGTTCTCTTTTTGGTAATTGCGCCTGTGCTTGGAAACATTTATCTGGCAAAAACTGAGTTCGGAATTACCAGCACGATAGTTTCAGAACTTTTAGTCCTTCTTATGAAAGAGTGGTCGTATAAACGAGCGAGTTGATGACGCAGGAATAGTAAAATATATTGGAATAACTTGACCACTGAACCCGATGTAGCTTGTCGCAATCGCTCGCATGGACTTTCGGGTTCAGTGGTTGAGTTCATTTGCGCGTCGTAAGCTCGTACGTTTATATGACCAGTGTGCCATAGTATGATTAATTTCATGAGAGTTCAGCATTGATTCAATATCTCTAATATCTGTAGAGAAGGTTTGAGCCGCATGTACTCTTTGTAAATGTTAATCTTCTTTATCATTGCAGTCACACGCCCCGACAGACCGTTACTCCTGCAGTGGCAGCTGGAACAAGTTGATAGAAGGCATTGGCACAAATCTGGAAGTATCAGATTGACTGTTACTGCAAGGCAGATCAAATCCGCCAAGACGTCATCTTGACCATAGAGCTACGATTGGATACTGCTACGGTTCACCTTTATCGTTTTACCCAGCATGCCATTGCCATGTACGAGTCCTTTATGGCCCTAAGCATGGACTTTGTGAAATAAAAAGTAAACATCTTACAGCTTGGAGAGTTGAAATACGTCGACGAGGTCACGATTCCATTGGCTTTGCTAAAAGACTGCAGCTACGCATCACCATGGCAACGAGATCTCTTATGGCTTTGGACTATGCAAACCATCAGACCAATGTCATCTTGAGGAAACAAGCCAAGGTAAGTAAAAACTCAAGGGTGCTCACCCAAGCCGTTACTTTTGTGTGTCTGAATTCATTTGGTAAATCACTAAACAGTCCTGGCAGTCAAATGTACCATCAGTCATTTTGCTACTTGTCGTAGGCATCAGTAACGTTACTGCCAGCGTTTCGATGGTTGGATATGAGCTCTTAATGTCATCTCATTTATAGGGGGATTGCATCCATTTTTTTTTCTTATGGTGTACGAGAAGGGTGAATGATTTTCTGAAACCAAGATCACAAAAGACAACTGATTCCTGCCTTTCCATCCTCTTAATTCGGCCTGTTTGTTTATTTATTTATTTGTTTTGTTTTGTTTTGTTTTTGCTGTGATTTTATATCAGCAAGTGGCCTTGCAGTAAACCCGCATGCATTTGAGGATCCCGAGAGCTACAGTGCCGCTGAACCTACATTTTCTATCTCTATGTAATAATCATAAGCTTGCTACTGAGTGTTTTATCGCTGCTTGTGCAACCAGCGTATTGTAAGTGAAAAAGAACAAAAAGTAGCTAAACAGTAAAGGATCGTTCTCCGTAGTTATCACAGAAAGTACATGTAGCCTATTACATACAAAAGTCACGTACGGCTTTTCAAACGGATTAAGATGTGCCTGTCACGTTGTAAATGTTCATGCAGGACATATCTGACCCAAAATGAAGATCGGGTTTAACTGGTCTCCTGTACCTGCCTATACAAAGAGTGAAATGACGTGGGAAAAAATGTCAAAACCGTCCGTAGTTTTGTTATGGATTATTCATTGGGAAATATGGCGTGGAAAATCCAAGTCTATTGACTGCCATACATAATTTATGCATTATTAGGTGTCTGAAGAGAAAGCGCGGTTCCTTTACGGTGCGCATTATTCATACTCTCAAGATATCGCCTTCCCCATAGTGGTAGGGTTAATTTAACCCTTTGTGTATCAATAGTTCTGAGATATCCCTGCTGTGTTTTGAGAAGGGGTTACCTTGTTGTCCTCGATTTAAGCAGGCAATTGACGTCCCAGGCGGAGAAAGACATGCTACACCGTTTGTGCAAAGCCAACTTCACGCTCAAGATACAAGCCGTCTTTAGACTTTTTAGTGAGAACCGGATTTGTATACAACCAGTTCAACCAGAGTTAGGTGTACATACACTGTGGTGGGCGCTTTATAATTATGTTCATTATCATTCGTTCGAGAGGGGAACAAGATCTGTCTTGAAAAAAAAAAAACAGTAAATAAGTAGATGTGATTTATTGATCTAGCATAAATCCATGAACTGCTGAGTTTCTGCAGCTGTTTTTGTCAGTTGCATTCTAATGCCTTTCATTGGAAAGACAACCAACAAGGGCTAGTAACGTAACTGGCATCGGTGATCCTGCACTGTTTATGTGTTTGAAACAACTAAGTCATGTCAGTATAGATGTGAAAAGTGAAAATAAAGTGTTCCCGTTTGAAAGTCACTGGGATTTTTTTGTAATAAGGATTATCCTTTGTATGACCTTAAAGAAACGGATGCGAGGAGTTGAACACTTAAATTAACGTATGTCTGAATTGCCGAGTTGAGGAAAGTGAAACCCAAGATGTAAGTATACCGGTACCTTATTTTCCGTCGAATCCAAAAAAAGCAATAACTATTGGTTTCACAAAATGACCTTTTGAGCTCTTGTATTTAGAATGTTATAGTATCTCAAGTTTACCAGGTAAAATGTGGAATGTGGTGATAAAAATAACTGTCGTAATTTTGTTTAGCGCCATTCACATTTTGGCAAATGTTTTATTCCAGGACTTGTTTAAAAGCAATTTCAAATGTCATCATCATCATCATTGCCTTTCTCACCCTGGATCAGGGTATAGGCCACCAACAAACACTTTCCATCCCTCTCTATCATGGGCCAGCCTCTTTACATTATTCCAAGTCTTTCCGGTTCGTTGCACATCATTTTCTCTGGCTCTTCTCCACGTTCCGCGCGGCCTTCCTCTTGATCTCTTGCCCTGGGGATTCCAATCCAATACCTTCTTCGCGATGCTGTTTCCTGGCCTCCTGAGAGTGTGGCCGATCCATCTCCATCGCCTCCTACCAATTTCCCCTCTGACTGGGCTCTGTCTTGTTCTTTTCAGCCAATCGAGGGAGCTTAACGAAAGGTCGAAAAAATATGCCACAAAAAGATTTTACTTTCAGGTCAAAGATTCTTTTATACACTGCACTAAAGCGTATATTATAACTGTACAGATCTTCAGATTTTAGTAGGCCATGATGATAATGATGATAATAGTATATTTTTTAAAAAAAAGGGGGGGGGGGATACCAGTATTCATCGAGTGAATTCAAAAGACCGACGTACAAACATAAAATGCGCCAATGATGACAGAATAGCCTACCTTCTCAGATACGCTCTCAAAAGGGATCTTACATTAAATTTTTATGACGAGAAAACGCGAACTTCAGTGTAGACATACACACATCCAATGATCCACAGAGCCCAGTCTTGCTGTCTTCCAGCGCCAAACTTTTTCACTGGGGTAGTATACTGTATTAACTCCGAAGTAGTAATGGAAAAAAAAACACACGATCTTTTCGTACAGTTACATTAGATCTATTTAGACGACCCCGTCCACACAAAGCCAGAAAGTGTATTTTATGATCATATTGCCCACAGCCTTTTTCCATACAATGGATGTCTTTTGAAATCAAATAAGATCGTGTTCGTGATTTTTGATTTTTTTTTTGTTTGGGGGGGGGGGGGGTGATTTTATTGTACGGGTCACTAAAAGCTTTTCGTTAAGCCACTGATATTTGCATTTCAGGTTATTTGTTCACTATTATTATAGTACGGTGTGTGGAGCCAAATGAATCCCTTTAATATAATAGGTTGCACCGAGGTGCAGCAGCTATTCTCAATGTCTTGAAACATGAATTTTATACCCTTGAATTCAGAGGCCGGTGATACTGTCCGCTGCATTATGTTTCAGTAGAAAACAACTGTAAAAAATGTTTAAAATGGCAGAACAAAAAGGTAACCTTTTTTTTTTTTTAGATAAGCAAAAAAAAAAAAAAAACGCATGGGACTGCCTCCTACGAATTCGGTGTCCTCGTGACATATTTAGCTTGGTAGGTAATACCAGATTTGACAGGGCCTGTTACAGTTCTCCATGCGATCGAGAAGTCGTGTGAACAACTGTCACGGACTTGGCATTTAAATTTCAATTCCAGAACATGTCTTGCTGTCGTGTTGAGAAAGTGTTTATTAGCATTTAAATACATGGTCGGACACTGCTCCCTCCTGGCACCAGCTCCACAAAGAGCTCGGCCCCGGTATCCGAAGTCACAAATCCACTCTCCTTTTTGTTATTATTTTTATTTCAGTATTTTGATTTCCAAACCTGGTGCTACCTTTACATTTTCATTGGCCATAATTATAATCATGCAGGAATGCACGTGTCCGGGGCATACTAAAACTGTCGTTTACTGTATGTACAACATTTCCCGCTTTTCACTCCCCAGCTCTTGTAAATTCAACAGTTTCAAAAGGCACATAGATGAGTCTGAAAAGTATGCAACCACTTGTAAGCGTAAGCTGTTTCATTCTATATAGAATTCAATAAGCCTTTTTATTACTGAAATCTTTACTCAAGTTCAGATTTACGGTAACGGTGTGATACATGAGTAGGCTATTTAGAATGTACAAGATAAACGGGCTGCTGTTACTTCGGTTCTATGGATTTACCCTACTCCTGCGGATTGGGACGTTTGGATAAGTGTCTTGTTTGCAGAACACATAGGTTGTGAAGGTTAGTACAACCGGCAAGACCAAAAGCATTGTTACTGAAGGCTAACTTTATTTTGTATGCATTATGTCAGTTTATCGATTTATCAATCGTGGAAATGCAGATGTTAATAGTGGCTGTTTGGTTTTTGTGTTACATGATAGGAAATGTTTTCCTCTGTACAATGCCGTAAATTCAATTAAATCGTACCTCTGATAACAGCTTTCGATGGACCAGTCAGAAATCCGGAATTGCACCACGCGAGTCTCTGGTTTGCCCCCCACCCCCTTTGTTTTTCATTTTGACTCAAGCATACATTATAGTATGTCCAGTGTTAAATGACGTCTATATCAGGAAGACTTGTCACAATGTTTTTCTGGTCTATTGCTTGGAACATTCTAGGAGGGGCAGGAGATCTAATGAATCGTGTCTTTTGACATACACGAGTAAAGCAAATAGTTCTGGGCTGACCAGGTGATATGGAAGCATTTTTTCCTCAACTTACATGTTTTCTGGTGTGATTCTCTTTTTAGGTTAGAAGCCCTATCAATATGTGGTGAGAAGCCCTATCAATATATGGTGAGAAGCCCTTCAGTATTGTCTATGGGAAACATTCGGACGTTCGTGCCGTATCCAACACAACCATACTTTTATTGAAAATACCTAACACATTTACACTCGCGGTGAATAGTGGTGACCCTAGGTGATACAAACTCTAAATCATACTGCTGTCCGCCAGAGGTATATTGCGACTAGTAGACAATTTCAGTGCCGTCACTAATATAGCTTTGGCAAACAATATTGAGAAATATTAACTCGGGGAATCGCTATCCTTTCCGATACATGATGTCGAACCGGGAGATTTGAAGGTGGGATGTAGGACTCCAGCATATTGGATTTATTAACCGGAGGTTCGAACTGTGTGACGCGTGCTCAAACAAACTGTAAACTATCGGTGGCCAAGCACTGACCAGTAAGTGTACGCGTGGAACAACTCATTGTTAACCATTGTGTTAGTTCACAGAGGTACAAACCGCATATTCAGTGGGCCGGACTGTTTGATAAGACTTTCTGGAACTTAAACTTGCCCATAATCATGCCAGGCTAAGATTTTATATTGTTAGCTGATACTGAGCCACGGCCAAAGTTTCGCTTTGCACGACAACCCTGCTTTAGTGGGACACGGAAATTTGTTTCCTCAGGCAAGAGCAAGCGCCTTAAAGGAATATGGCTAAATAAACACTGTAGGGTTTCGTTTTGACATATTGGCACTTACGGTTGATTCTGTTTTCGTTGTTAATCGTTTCTATCAACCCTTTATTGAAAGGAGAGCTGTGCATTTGATAACGTGTAATTGGTCGTCGTGATCCTAGGAATTCAAACTTATCAGTACTTGGATTGGAAAATCATTACGTTTATTAGATTTTCAGGTTAGATTTCAGCATGTTGGCTCAACAGCTTTGGCTTGTTTACACAGATCATTAAACCAAAAGGAAGAACTCTGAGTCTGTGAGAGATACCCTGTGCACCTATGTAATTTCGCCTTGCTTTCAACGTTCTCGTGGAAGCAGTTCAAACTTGTTGCTTAATATTTCTGCAGACTGACAGCGACGTCACGTATTTGGGTTCAAATTTGACTGTCAATCAATAAAAGCCAGCCTTTGAGATTATCGCACGGTGTTGTTTTATCCTCCAGTGAAAGAATAGATAGCCTGCGAAAACTTGTGTTTTTATGTTCGTGCTACAGATTAACAGAATAGTCACTTCTGTGTTGAAAGCAGCCTTTCCTAGCTTTTGATTTACGGTAATGGCGATTAATTCTTTGGCATCTGGCAATGAAAAATGGAAATTTCATTGCATTGTTGCGCCATTTTGTATTTCATTCAAACAGTACTCTTGAGAATCTCTAGGCGTTAAAACTTGTGTAGGTGTAAGTTCTAGGAGCCTCACTTTTGCTTGGCAGTGACCTTTTGAGTAAGAACAACGCGCTGTTTAAGTTTTGATTGCACTCTTGCGATTGGAGAGTAGCAAGCCAAAATTTATTGCATGGTCTTGAGAGGTTTCAATATTGCGAGAGCACCTTGTTTTACTAGTTGAGTGGTGGTGGTATGTTTGAATGAAGCTTTGCTTGTTTCATGGCCACCATAAAAGTTTACTGGGATAGAAAATTGCAAGTCTGTGATTTACGTACCCGGTAAAGTTTGAGAAACAACCTGTGAAATTTTGGGGCCAGCAACTGACGATGGAATTTGGGTCCTTTTAGTTCTATGGGGACTGCTGTATTAAAATAAATAACAGTGGAAATTATTTTCTCTAAATGAAACTAGGGAATTTGAGTGTCAGTGGTGTCTAAATAAAAAGTGAATATTTGGACTGTTGGCCTGAAAATGCCATTCCTTGAGCAGTAGGTAAGTAAATGTATCCAATGGTGAGTGGACATAATGCACGCCCTATGGAGTCGTTTGATCATCTGCCGGTGGTATGCAGGCCTCTGATACCCTGCGTTTGGGGTTCACTAAGCCTGTAAAACTGTAAATACAACATGAGTTGAAAATGGTGCTTGTTACACTTCAGGTGATACTAGCAGTGGCCAACGCAGGCTTTGTACAGATAACAAATAAAATTCCTATCGTGACGTAGGAGTTGTTGTCAATGAAAAAAGGTATGGATGAATTTCCCTTCTCTTTCCACTCCCAGTGTACTGAATAGTTTTGAAGTTGAATCAAGACCAACTTTCAAGTTTATATTCGTATGACAGACCCCCTTCCCCCGGCCTCCTTGCACTACGATAAAATATATGTCATATACCTCAAAATGCACAGAGAATAGTTTAAAGTCTTCAAAGAAAATGTGGCGATTTCTATGATACATGTACTTGGAATTCTGACAAATGCTGTTGTCTTCACCCCAAATGTAATATAAGGGATTCTTCTGAGAGGCTACATTTTATAAATCTGTGTTTCAAGGCTGTGGTGTCTTCACAACCTATTAAAATTGAATCTGAAATGTTTTGCTACACCTGTATATTAATGTTTTAATACTGGAAGAGAAGAAGAGGAACTACACAATTTCCATATCAGTCCCTGCTCTTCATCTCCACGTCTTTGTAATATTATTGTTGTTTTTGCTTGTAAGCTATCTCTTCAAGGCTTCTGCGCTTGGGCAATAGGCCCCTAGGGCCCTGAACCAGAATGTATCACAAGAACTATGATAGAATAAACGTAGTTTCTGTACTTGCCCTAGTACGCTGCCAAACTGCCAAACAATAACAACAACAAAAGCAGCGGCAACTGACAATCACTTTCAATTTCGCCCAGTGTTCCCGTAATGAGAGACATATGTTCTATCCAAATCGCCTTTTGTACGGTGCAAGGTTTGTGGATGCCTGGTAGGCTCTGTTTTGCCCTTACTAATTGATTTCTTAGTTCACGTCATGACGAATCGTTGACCGAGGCCAAGTTATTAGTCTGGTGTCCGCGCCATTAGTCCGATTTCTGTTGAACCCTTCGATCACATTGATTTTCCCCTTTCCGTAAAGTCTGGCACACATGACAGTATTTCGGCAAACTAACGAGACTCGTTTGCCATAAATTTGTGAAAGCGCACTACATTCTAATTTTGATTTGATTTGTTTAGCTATTTCAAATGAAACCATATAAGCTGCAGTTTTTCTTACTTACAACAGTACCTTATGGACTTATAAGTGAGGAATAGAACTTAAAACTAGAGCAATTGATGATGCATATTTTACTCTTTAAATGTATTTAATAAATGTGTTTTGCTGGACTGGGTGTGGCTGCTGTGATCGTTTGTAGTCGGTTGGGGTTACAGTTATTGGTAGTGATAGTAGTAGAACATGGCAGATTTTGGATGGGTGCGAATTACATGTGGATCTACAGTATTTTTAATATTGTAAACACTTTTTGCCCAATCTTTACGTATAGGTAAGGATTATGTTTTTGTGCTGAATCGTTGTTTTCAATAATAGACCCCCTCCCCCTCCATAAAAAAAGGTGCCGGTTGCAGTTTTATTGTGATTCGTGTCTGACCAGTATGTGTGTTTGGAAGAATAAGAAAACTATCGAGAACTTGAACTGAAGAAATTGCATGTATCGAAATGCCCATCGAAATTACTACCTACAATTTATCTGGAGCGAAATTTGAATATCACTAGTACATCTTCTGCATCATTATTTTATATAGGCCTGTCACAATTGAACAACCTCATTCCTGCAGAATTCGTCATTTCGAATTTCGCGTTCGTGACAATTTCGAACTGTCGAACTGCTATAAATGTCTGCCTGCAGTAAAGACTTCCTTTACTATTATGCCACAGGACTCACTATTTAGCAGGGTTTTTATTATGTGCTCATCCGCATTAAATGTGTTCTCCAGATTTTAGAGAGTAAATTATTAGCCGAGGTCTCGGCGTTGCTTGGTATTTAGTTTACACCTTGGCTTCGGTGTACTTCTGGGTGCAGATATGTGCCTGAACTTTGAACATTCTAATTTTTTTGTTTGTATGTGTGGAAGGGACAGTTATCTGCCACATATTTCAGGGTTATTTATTGGGAGTTATTTTTTTTTCTTTGTACATACTTATGAAGAACGAGTTTGCGCTGTGCAGGTAGGAAAGCGTGAATACTAATATTTAATTAGGCATTCATAGTCGCAGAGAGACGGATGGACTGAGCCAACATAATAAATGCACGGAATGAAGACTTTTCTTCTCTAAGAATAGAATGATATTTTTGGCCTCACCTGTTCTGCAGATGGTTAGCGTCAAGTTAAGTCATTAGTGAAATTAATTTGCTACTTTATTTATGCTGAAAACTGCGCCTTATGTATTTCATTTGCAGCAAACAGGTAAAACTACATTGCTGCTTTGTGTCTTCATGAACAAACGTGCAGGTTTTAATTAGTATCAAGGTGGCATCATGGGTTCGCTGGTGCTATTGCTCTGTTTGCTGATACTGCTGGGTTTTGCTCAAGGAGTAGGTTTTGTACAATATTGTACGATAAGTAAATTTTACTGTCCCTTGCGCTGTCTGTACCCGGTACCAGCTGTGCTTTTCTAGTTCGTTCCATCCACCAATAAAAACAGGATTTTCCTATATACAATGGTCGCTAAACTTTATAATAAATATCAGGTGTTTTGAAAAAGAATGATGCTTTCTCTCTCGATATTAGAATATTGAATGCTTCCCCTTTCTAATATCCAGGTCCTTGGTCACCGAGTCGCCAGTCTTGTCTGGAAAAGGGTTGTGTCCACAGGACATCAATAAACTGTCATATTCTGAAATATAGATATATTTACACGAGTTCTTTCCGTCGTAGCGACTCCGCTGTTGAAAAATAAAGAGCACATACACCACTTTAATAATAAGGCAACGTTTAAGGTGTATAGTCAGTTATAATGTTGAATAACAGAATTATATTTGTGTCATATATTCATTTCAGTCAACTGAGCCGTTTTATTTCTATTTTGATTGATTAATTAATTATTTTTTGCTGTTGGTTGTAGAGGAAACTTAGTGAATGCCAGAGTGTGCACGAAAGCAAAGACGCCAGACACGACTAAGAGGAAGAATTCCAGTCCTATAAACGATCAACAAAGCCTTACAGAAACACATTCTAGGAAATGTCACATTGTTAATCGTTATCCCCGAACTGGAACGTGGGTGTCATACTAAAGGGCATTTACCTCGCGACTTTTTTTTGCCTGACAATGACATTAAGCACGAGATAAGACGATTGAAGACAAGGCGGCGCTGACGGCGGAACCACGTAGCCTACGATGTTATGCCGTTGGATTCTTGAAGACAACAGTGACTTGTACGTACAAGAATTCTAACAAAGGAAAAAGAAATCAAATTCAACATCTCGACCATCGATAGCCACCAGGAACTTCTACTAACGTTTACTAATTTTTTGAATTTGCAAGTTTTGTATTTAAAGTATTCGTCAGTTGAATGCTGTAGTCTCGCAAATGCAACGTCAATTCAAGGCATAATGCGCCGGAGAGATATAATTATGAAATTGGTGGCATTCCTGACATAATGATAAGGTGCTGTGAAATGTTAAGCAGTGCTGGTGTAATTTTTCAACAGCGTTTGGCAGATATCAATAATTTTGTATTTAGACAGGGTTCGGCGTTTCATTTGTGCAAATACTTGAAAACAATAACTGAAGCTGAAAGAAAGAAATGTATAACAAGTCTGTAAGTCCGAATGACAATGACTGTGTTGTGCTGAGGTCTGAAGCATCATTTTCTGTGAGGAAAAGACTGTAAAATAATAAATTGCCGTATAATGCTAAGGTCCATGACTTCATTTTCTGTGAAAAAAAAACACCCCAGCAAAATTATAATTGCAAATACTTATGTGTTCATGTAGCCAAAGTTACTAGGTACAATTGTTTATAGTATCTTTAATGTAACCTCCCCCCACCCACCCCCAACCGCCAGCACCAAGTAATATTAACCCGTCTTCTTTTTATAGATTGTGTCGCTGCTGGTCGTTGTACACTTTCTGGAACTATCCTGTCACATGCCAGTATGGACGATTGAGAAAACCCATAAGCTCTTTTGGCCCAGATTAGCACAGTTGCCGTTTCTTACCAACAATAATGTACTGACAATACCGTATCCCCCCCCCCCCTAGGGGGGATGGGAGGGGGTAGGGGGTCAGGACAGAATTGTTTCGCTTTCGTTGTAAACCACTGGATAACGGTACAGTGGCAGCCAGTAAAACACATGTAGATCCTCGCCACAGAAGGATTGTCGTAAATTTATGTAAAACGGCGGGCTCAGTTGTAACACCGTTGTTTTGTGGCCGCCGCTTACGCGAGCTTCGTTGAACTCATTTAAAGCTTGAGACTGACTGATAACTCTCAGTTTATTGCCGGAGTATTGCTGAACTTTTATAGTAGACTCGGGTACAACTGAAAGAAGTTTAGGACTTGGGTTACATGTCCTGTATGATTCATGTAGGGGAAGAATTTTGCCACTTGAAATTATTGGTAATAATACTATTTTTAATTAGTATCAATTATTATTAATACGGCCATTATTGTTAGTAGTAACGAACTAATAATGGATTTAAAATCTTTCATTTCACACTGAAGTGAATGTGGCGCTCACTTTTGCTTCAGAATGATTTGGAGATCAGCTAAAGGCCGAATCGGTGATTTGTTTGAGTGCCTAAGATTTTGGGTGCCCAGAATCAAAGCTCGTTAGGGCAAAACACGCACTTGCTCCTGAATTTTAATGTTTACATTGATTGATACGTGTGGTACCGTAGGTGATTTCAATATTTAGGCCCTATATCTCAGTCTGATCCCCGTTAATCTTCTTATCTTAACCGAGTTGATGGCAGATTGTTAGTGGTATACTATATGCTGTAACATTCAGTCTATGTTACATGTACTCTCTTTTTTTGTCCTTAATTTGAACGTTTCTAGTGAAGCTGCGAACTGAATCATGAAGTGTTCTGCTGCGTTGTCCCCGTCAGAGCCTCCCAATTGGAATTAACTCAGTGGAGACAATTGCTTGTTTTGAAATGAGCCTATGGCATTTGCCACCGTATGCTACTAGATACTGCTCTCGTGGTTCCTGTATTATCTTGCAAGTAGACCTATTAACTTACCAGCATCTGGCATCTAGGCCTCAGTGATACCGCGTCTCCCTATTGATCTCCCTTGAATATTGAATCGCGTCTTGAATTGACATCAAAACACAAACTACTGAACAGTTCGATTTTCTCAAGTTCCCTTCCACTTCCTCAGAACATTTCGACGATGAAAGGGTTCTAATATATAACTTTGTTGTAATACAGGCAGCAGTTTTTGAAAACTTATTCATACCATACTTGACGGTACCAATCTGGCCCCCTCCCCCTAAAAAATATATATATAATAATTTATTTTTTTTAAAATATTTCTTACGGAATAACGGCAATCACAGGGAAATTGCCCGAGTCGAGATGAAGGGGTCGGAAAGTGCAAGACTTTACCGAGTCGAATCTTCCTCTCCATCTCTAAGTTTGAGTCTGTGGGCACTGCAGGGGGCATAAAGACATTTTTATGTCTTGGTGTAGGCGTCCAAAGTACTGCAGAGCAGGCCTGTATTTGGATAAACGCACGTCTGTGGTGGCATCTGGTCTAAACGTATTCATAGTGTTCCCCATCCTCCCCCATCTCCTTTTCCTCCATTTCAGTACATGTATTTCTTTTTGTAAACTAAGAAGTAGTAGGATAACTATGCATCCCTTTAAAGACTGTTGTCTTGAAAAATTGTGGATTCTTCCGTAAATTAATCCCAGTGCCATTCCAGCTGGTTAAACATCATTTTGCGTCATACCCGCATAATTATGACTATTAACCTCTTCTTCATTCAACGCGTACAACAGTTCTTTAAATTACCATTGTGACAAGACATATATGCTTAAAGCTGCATGTGCACGGGATGTGTGCTACTGATGCTGACATGCACCCGGTCAAGTTCATACCCATCAAAGTTCAGTGCAACATGCATCTCTGTCCCTACGTTCATATAATTTATAAACTTTATGTTTCCCACTTGCAGAACCGACCCCTGGGTGAGATCGAACACAAACATAACTACGTTCCTGCTCAGCCAGTCCTGTCCTGTAGAACAGTGAACATTGATCTTCCAGGGACTCGAACCTATAGACCCAAGTCTACTTTGGACATCTTGGAGGAGCAACAGAGGCTTATCAGGAATATTTACAACAAACAAAGGTCAGTTCCATACACAGGAAACTCCTGTAGTTTGGATGATGTCATTGGAAGGCTAATCTCGTAATAAACAAAATAACGACAGAGTCTCAGATTTCCTTCATAGCACGCATCTAATTTGTTTTTACTGTGCTTACAACTCTGTATTTCGCCTGTCCCATTTCCTGCTTAGTTGTGCATTCCTTTGAGATTTCTGGTTCTGTGAGTTGTAGTTATAAAAGTGTGTGCCTCTTGTTGTATGTCCCCAGAGTGTCCGCCTCAGCACCACCAAGACAGAGAGTGGAGCCAAAGAGTCGATCTTCATCAGAACATAGTATTAGAAGGGTTAACAGTGAGTATAAATAGGTCAAGAGGAAAGAGGATACCGTGAATACCGCTGAAATTTAACCCTTACCATTAATATTGTTTCGGCTACCAAGTGTAGTGGTGCTGAACAATTTCGTTTTCTTGCCTTGCACTCCGGCACTGTACCGTTGTAGGTCTGCATTGTGCTCTCTGGCCTAGGCTGACGCCTGCCGCCGTCAACGACTGGCAAAGTGCTACGCTTTGTCATACTTACGTCTGTTGTAATATAGTAATAATCCCCCCCCCCCCCCCCAATACATTCTAGCATAATAGGTTACACTCAGACAGATCTAAATCTGGCTCGGGAAGCTAAAAATTTCACACAGAATCATAAACCAAAATTCGTGGTGCTTGCAAACATCATCCTAATATTTAAAGGATAATTATGTACACAGAATGGTTACAAACTTATATACATGTATTGATATTGAATACTTACGAAACTTTATTAAACTTACGACAATGCATAAACTGGTCTTCTTTCATTTTGCTAAATATTCACTGTATACCCCCAAAGGCCTGTCATTGTCATGCATAGGCTATATTGAAAGTAAAATGTGATATTGGTCACCATTTTTTTTTTATTGTCACTGAAAGAATGGCATCATATTTATTTCACACACTTATTTGCCTTTTTCCACAGTTGAAGTAAAAGGTCGACCTTTAACCTCACTGCCCCATAGTTCTCATGTTAATGAGGAACAGGTGTCGGTCGTGACCCATAGGAGACCAAAAACTACAGGTAATTTCAGGCAGAATTTACCTTCATTCACAGATGCACGTAGTTGTTTCATTTTAATTTGTACTGGAAATAGAATGGTTATTAGAGAATGCCAAATTCTGGATAAAGCAAAGCACAGACATGAGTTTTGTTGGGTCAAATTCAGAGGGGTTTTAGTTATACCAGTATTACAAGTAATGGAATTTCAAGGACAGTACATTGGAATATTCTGGGAGCATTTATGTGTGTGTGTCTGTAAAGGGGCTTAATGTTTCTCATGCATTTATGGATGCTCATGTTTATTTTAAAACATTAATCTTAGATCACATGTTTTAGAATCCATGCTTCTGTAGGATTTTAGAAAAAAAAAATAATTGTAGCAGTTCACCCAACAAATAATTTCTAGAACCTTCTACTTTAGTTTTATTTCAGCTTTAGCTACCCATCCATGTTTGGCAGTGTTATACAATTTGTTTGCATTTAAAGAAATAATGAGAATGAAATTTCCCACTCCTATTGCAAACATTATTATTATTAATTCATTATGATGCATTCTCACATATTTTCACACTCCCAGGGCGTCTGAAAAATGTTCAACCGGCTACAGATTCTTTCATGGTCATCAAAGTGGACAAAGATTTCCTAGCAACCAGCAAAAGCAACAAGGAACTGACCAACAAACTACATGCCTACTGGAGATCTGAGAATAACAATCTTGCACAGGGAAAGTTTGTAAGGGGTCAGAAGCGTCCGGATGACGTGCCTCCAACTTTAGATGCCTGGCTGACCTTTGGTGGTGCCGCTGGGGACAGTAGTGATGGAGTTATAGATGCATTTGCTAGTGAGTATTCTTGTGGTTTTCCAGGCAACTGAATCCATTAAAGGAACAAAAGTAACCTGATGATAAGCTCAGGTAGAATCTTTTTGTTTTAACTCACTCAGGAAAGCAAGCTATTGTCGGCGTCTTAAATAAATGATTGACCAGATAGTGCCATCAGATATGACTCTGCCACATTGTGATCTTTTGAGTCATGGAACTCCAATCCAAATGTATTTAACATTTTTTAATGCGTTTCAATTTTACGTTATTTGGCAATCAGGAGATATCTTTGTCTTAATATGACGAAGTAAAGGAATAGTTTTGCTCTTAAACTAAAGCATAGTAGAGCCCAGTTGTTTTAGTTCAGATTACTGTGCTAGTCATTTTGTAAGTTCTACTTTCCTTTGGACATGTGTCTTGTCAATTTAAATGATGTTGGATAACTGGTCACCACCACCTGGTGTCTTAGAGCTTGAGTACATTGAAAGGTGTTATCATGTACAACATTTATCTGATGATTTACTGAATCATTAACCTATTTTCTTCATAATTTAGTGTTTAATATTTTACGTCTTCTCTTTGGAGTTTCAAACAGGATTCTAAATTGCTGAACATGAATCAAAATATTGGTTGTCATTTTTGCGTTATCAGTTCCCCCATTTCACAACAAAATTGAAATTTATTTGTTTCACAGATTGGCTAACAAGCCAAATTTTAATACATTTGATGTAATTGTGTTTGATTAAACTAGTTTTGTTTGCTCCGAATACCTAATTTTCTATCTCATAGACTTTAAAAACTCTGAAGAATATTACAACATAGAAGGATCAGTGGGGAGTCGTGTTGCCGAACAACTGCAGAAAGGCGACAAAATCAGGATAGGAATAAATGGTATTTTACAGTCTCAGGATCTTAAAGTGAGTGTGAAAAACTTTTATTGACCTGCCATAAAATTACATGAATGTTAATACACTGTGCGGCCAATAATGTTGTTCTCAATTTGAAATTTGTGAATTTTTGATTTGACATCACAACACTACCAAAATTTCTGTACTTGTGTTTTTGTGGTTCATCACAGTGTTCAATATAAATGTTGAAGCCATAATAATTTTCCAGATAAATTGTCTTGATTTGATTGTCTCATCAGCTACTGCATTACACACTATAATTCTTTTGAGGTGAGTGCCATTGAGAGGATGCATACGGATATTCAGTGTTTATCCTAAAAACTAAGTGTAGTTTTTATTTACTTCTTATGCTTTCAAAGAAGATCTACATAAGTATTCAGCCTTTATCACAAGTACTTATAGTGTAGTTTTTACTTAATTCTGGAGTTTGCTTTGTTTCAAGCCTATAATTATTTAATATGTGCATATGCTGTAAATATGCTGTTCAAATAATAATGCAGATAAAAAAGTGGAACAAGGAGAACGCACCTGAGACCAGTGTGAACCAGGAACTCAAGGAGATGAAAAGAAATGTGGAGAAGGATGTGAAAAAGAGACAAGAAACTTTAGTTTTGGATACCCAGACAGAAAATGAAATTGCAGTGAAAGAAGAACCAGATGACACTGATGCCCTTAAAGCTTCATCTCTCCATGGTGAAGAAGACGATGACTTTAAGGAACTTGTGTGAGTTGTCGCGTGATATAAATTCTAAAATTTTAGATTTCTGAAAGTCCAGTTTTTCTTACAGGACAGGCCATTCAGTCTGCTAAATGTTTTTCCAATGGGGATAGACAGGTCTTGAACACAATGTTTAGACAAGGATTATGGGATGTTTGTTAATTTCACAGTATTACGTCAGTCAGGTGAAGCTACGCCATGTTGAGCTGAGTTATTATATTTTTGCCAGACATTGTTAGTTGTACACGATATGATGATATAAATTAGCATGACCTTGGAATTACATAACATGTCACAGCCATTCTGTTTTCTTACATTTTGCAAAAATTTATTTAGAATTTAATATGGTAATTACTAATGATGATAAAGACAGTATAAGAAACAAAATCAAAATTTAACAATTCGCTTGTGAATTTCAGCATTGATGCTTTCGACGATTTGTTAGAAGACCCAATGGATGTGGAAAGAGAGTCACCCAAAGTTCAGCAGCTAAAGCCCCGCAGCCCTGCTCCAGTGAAACAACGCCCTGAATCAGCTGAATCTGAAGTGGATTCACCACCAGCACTTACTATCCCTCTCAGCTGGGATGACCAGTGCACCAAACCTAATGTCAAGGTCATCCATTCCACGATGTCGCCAAGAGAAAAAATAAGGCCTGTAAGTTATTGATTATGTTTAACCACCATTGTAGACTAGTCTGCAAAGATAAAATGACATTTTATTTCCTCCATTATCCTGGCTGTTATTTAATTAATCATTGTTACAGATCTATTGCTATTTAGAAATTTTTATTGTGTGGAGTGTTTATGCTTCACTGCCATACACATAGAATGAGCACATTTAAAATCCATTCAAACTAAAATGGAAAAGAAAAATTGTTCCTTATAATTCTTTTTCTCAGTTTTGTCCATTGATACAAAATGATCAGATTAGCAGGGTAACTTACGCGAAAAAAAAACAACAACAAAACTCCCTGTCGGAGCTATTCACAAATTATGGATCATTATAAATGTGAGACTTTTCAAATGTTTTTCAGGTAATGTCAGAAACATTTCCAGTGAAGTTTGAGAAACTGATTAACCGAGAGTCCCGACCAAAACTGGCCCAGCCAAGAAAAGACGGCTATAGAATAAAACAGAGATCAGCAAGTGTAAGAACATGATTATTGCCAGTCCTGATTTTCATAAAACTTTGTGACAGTGAATGCACTTGAATGCTGTCTTTTTTATCAATACATGAGAAGGCTTGAAAAAAAAAAAGATTGCGAGCTCAGCGCCTTTTGATCTGAATTTTTATCAAAATTAACGAATGTTTGTGAGGCCCAAACCAAGCGTGACCATCATTCCCATACAAAAAAAAATATGCAAACACAAATCAGTTAAAACAAAAAAAATAAACATTTTGCACCGTTGCATTTGGGTTGTTGTGGCAGTTGAAAGCTAGTCTTCATTACATCATAAAAGTCCTCACCTGTGATGACTGTTATCATGAACAGTTTGACTTTTCCACCTCAGCCATGCTACAGGGAGCCATATTTATTTCTGTGAATGTTTTTACCAATGGCAGTCAACACTTCACTTTTTAAATAGAAAATGAGAGCCTGGATAGGTAAAACCTCAATTTCAACATGGACAAATTCATACAAATTTTCAAAGTAAAATTTGAACACATGGTTTCCTCCAAACTATATAAATCTGAGAATTTTAATCTGGTTTGCTTTTCATGGAATGTCTATGAATCATAAACAGACTTTGGTGTCTGACTAAGCTTTGTGTTACAATGAAATAGTTTTGTTATTGCTTATCAGTCCTGTGTTAGAATGTCTGAAGTATATCATTGTGTAATTAACAGCCACTGTGCTTTTTCAAGAATGTGTGCTACCCAATGCTGTAGGAAGTCATTTTGAAATAACAAGAGACCAGTCCTTAGGGTGTTTTTCATAGCCTACAGTGTTTCCATTCAGGTAGCAGATATGTGTGAGTGATTTGAACATTATGGTAATATAATGATTGTATATTGTGCCTAATGTGACTATTTTTTAAAATACTTTTCAGAGGCCTGCTGATGGTCATAGCAGTGTTTCCAAAGTCAGAGTTGTTTACATTGACCCTTTAACACAGGAGGAAGAGGTAAAAGTGAGAGGGATGTCTGTAGAGGAAATTATTAATGGCAAAATGGAAGGTCGCAGTAGAGAAAACACAGGTGTCTCATTGCACAACAGCTTGAAAGAGAATGGTCACAACATCATAGCCATCAATGAGGATTGTCACATTCCATTTCGTCCTCACAGAGCCAGCTCAAGAAACAGTGGATCCAGAAATAGTCGTCCAACCTCAAACTACAGTTTGCATAGTGATCATCACAATGGCATTCCTAGCCCCAAACTGAAAACATTCCCTGTCCATTCATCAGCCAGTCATTTCACGGAGGGAGGCGATCTTACAATATTGAGCACGGCAGCCCGACATTCCTCATCAGCTGGTGAAGCTCATCGCGCTTCAAAAACTCCAGGAAGAATCACCCCATCCAAACCACTTCATCGAGCTGGAGCTGGTCAGGGCAGCAGTATTAAGGCAGGACCACTCCAAGGTGAAACAGAGTATATAAAAATCACCTCTCAGTTGAAGATTCCCCCAGCTGCTGCCTCATCTGTGGCACCTCCACAGTCTCCTGTGGTGTTCAGTCCATACCATTTTTCTCCTGGTAGCAATACACCCAAAGGTGCGGATTGCAATGAAACACTAACACTTTACACCAAGACAGGGAAGGAGACACCTGAAAATGAAATTCCAGATACTGACCCTGAATCATACAAAGACAAATTTCTGCTACTGGATCCTCTTCCTACTCCTGATGATGATAAAAACAATGCAGATGTGAATGAAAATGATGTTGATGAATTAAATGACACCAAGGGTTCTGTCATCTCCAGTGACTCCCAGGCTCCCACAACGGTGGCAATAAGTATACCAACAGCTGATGAGTTGTCAGACAAGGAATCTCCCACATCATCTCCCACGCGTTATGCATCAGATGACAGAAAGAAAGCTATGCAGAAACGGGAAAGGAATCTGCGAGATGAACAGATTGATCAAATAACAGATTTATTGGGGAGTGCCATTGTGGATTCCTGAAGTGTAATTTTCTGCCCCACTTTAGTTACTATACTTACTGCCAACTTTGATTTTAGTTGGGAGTATTTTACCTCCAGAGTAAGGACTGTTGAGTTACTAATCATGGGATTTTGTCTCAGGTCATGAAAAAAGAGTTCAGATTGTCATGGTGGCCTGACACATGTAATGTTTTCCTGAGTTATTAATTTTTGAAGCGATAAGTGCTGTGGGATACATGTATATTCATGAGCAAATTGCTTGTTCCTACAGGAATTTCAAATTCAGTAATGTTTTGTTTAGCCATATTCAGTTGACTGCATTCACAAATAACTGATGGTGACAGAGCGAGAAATTGTCAAAATATTTGTGTCTTTCAAATAAAAGAGAAAATAACGTTTTATATTTCTAGATTTCTAGCGGACTACTGTAGCAAAATCATTCAGCACAAATCTGAATTAGCTTTGCTGTATTCCGCTTTTTAGAATTTGTGAATAATACTTTTCATGGACATTCCTTCATGCACGCAAGCATGTCCTTGCTTGCGAGAGAATAATATTCAAACTTTTTAAAAGCCAACTTGGCACCAGGTGTGAATTGAGCCAAAGACACTAAAACCAGTATGGTATCTTTGCCTCAGCTACCTATGATGTAGCCAGTTAGTTAAATCAGTGGATGAAGTTTGGTCAAATTAATTGATTTACTTTGAACTTATATGATTAATGAATGTCTCAGATCAGTTTCAGTCAGCCTCTTTACTGCTGGTTATTACAACATGCTCAAAAGAATATTTGTTGTTCACCGAGACCCATGATTTAAACAGAATTTTGCACATTTGAGTACATTTCCTTGTGCCAAATTAGTTTTCAAACTCGTGTTTGGAATTTGATGTGTTTAAACTGTTTTCCTGGGTCTTATAATTTGTTTATGGATTTTTGTGATAAATTTTACCATTATATTCATACAGTTTTTTTTTTACAGCCTTGGGCAGTGAAATGTATTGCATATATATATATGAAATTCATTGTACTTTTATATTTATGTCACTATGGTTCCCATGTAAATAAAGGAAATCCAGATTTTCAAGATAATTTTACCCCCTAGTAAAATCCGTGTATCCATCTTTGGCATGGCCTCCTAAACCATTTTATCTTCAGTAAAAAAATTATTTTGTCATTTAACTCATTCAACGTCAGGACGGAGCACTTCATGAGTTTTTCACCATACTGTACTGTACTATTTGTAAACAAAGATCGCCTTCCTACACAACAATTGTCCAAACTATACACTTGCGCTTGTGGGATCACTGAACACATTAGGTCAAAGGAAACTTTACCATGTCAAGGATTACCTTTACAATGTCACATCACAGGCTGCGTTGTACAGTCTGCCACTAGGGAAGCATGCGACGCAGTGTGCATTGTAACATAGGGAAAGAGTTAAGTTGCAAGAATATGCAAGGCAATATCCTAGGAATTTTATTCTTGCTCCTAGTGTACACGTAACTACCCTGTTACCAATTCTAATATAAGGTTATGAAACAATCCCCCCTGGCAGATTCTTGCAATTTAAATGAAAAAATATTTTCAAGTTAGGACAAAATGGCTTTAAAAACCATGCTAAATTTGAAAACACAGATTTACCAAGGGGCAAGATTATTTTGAAAAATGTGGTTCATTTATTTCCTTGGGGACTATATTTACATCCTTTAGTTATAATATATATGAAAAAAAAAGTAATGATGTCATTGTCAGTATGATTTGTGTGATGTGAAAGTCTGAGAGTGCAAGCTTAAGTGTAATGGAATCAAACCAAGGGATGGAAGGAAAGAAAAATATATCAGTATTATCAGACACAGAAAGATGACAGAGGAAGAAGATTGTGGTGGACACACAACAAGCCTCACTCATGGATTGAAATTACTTAGGGCAATATCCGACAACAAATCTCTATTGTATTAATTATTTTAAAAATGTTTTGTGCTTACATTACTGTATGAATTAGGCTCTATTGTGAATTTCCTGTTTTTATGAGAAACTCAGGACCCCCAGTGCCTAATCTTACACTTTAGAATTGGATTGAAAGAAAGGACATTTAAAAATGTGCCGTTTTTTCAAAGTAAAAGACGAAGAATATTTGAATGTACTTATTGTATTCAGTTTAGCTGATTATTGCTCACTGATGATTAATATTTCTTTTCACTCACAGTATTATGTTGAAAAAAACAACAGAGATATATCATGACTTCTTGAAATTTGTCTGGTTGATGTTGTTGTTGCATGTAAAATTGGTTCTATGAAAATTTTCTGGATGGGTCAGTCTCTTTGGTGATCTCTCATTTTGTACTTCTTCAAGCCTCATCTCTCGGAAGTCATTGCCTTGGAGTTGAAATATAAGGACAGACTGTGCCTCCTGTTTTACATAAGTATTATTAACCTGTGGTATTCATTTGAGCTGTGAAGTATGATACTGGTGTCAAAACAGGATCTTACTCAAACCACTGTTCCTGTGTGGTAATTAACTTGTGTTTTGAGAAATTCAAAATTCATAACTGTAAAGTTGAATTTTCATCCTGTGATATCTTTCACAAAAGGATCATGCTCTATCCAATGAAAGTAATTGAATTATTGTTAATTGAATCCTCTATTCAATGAAAGTAATGCAATATATATTGAGATAACATCTAAACCTCAGCTTAGAGTGCCAGATAAGAATGCATGTTTCCGCCGGGTGATCTGTCCTATCTGTAAGATTTTCCAATAAATATGTTATATTGCAACCAATAAAGTTTGCAAAGATTAGACATCTGAACTACATGTAATATTAGGGACTTTTTCAAGTTGAAAACACCATATCATATCTCTAAGAATATTTCAGAAATTCAGAATTACAATATTAACAATTTGAATGATGAAATTTGCACATTTTACAATGAAACTTTGTAACATTTGGCAATTTTGCGTGACATCTTCAGATTAGAAATGTATGGCACAGAACTATTATTTGTGTTTGGCATTCTGCCTCTTATATCCCATGGATGCAAAAACGCAGAGGAATGACCGATTGGTAATTGACGTTATGACATCCAGACCTTTTTCTCAGTGACTGCATGTATTTAATGAAGATAATCACAGTTGAGTTTAAGGGTTCCTGAAATTTTATTTGGTATTCATTTACTGTGCAGAGTTTGGGGGCATCTGAAACTGTCTTTGGTAATCAGTTCATTAGTATTTTAATGTGCACAGATCAAGGGCTCCTGAAATTTTGGTATTAATTTCATGCATAAGTTTGAGGGGCTTTTAAAACTTTGTTGATATGCACTTCAGATGTACTTCAAAATATCTGCTCAGATTAGTCATTGCTCAAATAATGTTTTCCAAAATTTGATGAAACTGAAGATATACGGATGTAGGGTGTTCATATCTTGTAACAAGTATTAACACAGTTTATTTCAGGACTAAATGAAAGCAGATCTGCATTAGCTTTTTGCTTCATAATTGTCATGTGTACTGCATTCAGGATGCTTCATCTCACTAGCATGAACACCCATGTATTTCCTGCAAGACAAACTTCCCAGAACTGTCTCCGGGCTGTGTCTCCACATTCCAAATGGGAATTTATGTTGAGTATGTAATGTTACAATATTGATAAAATAAACAAAGATTTGGATGTACCCAGTCCTTTTTCTTTTCTTTTTTGGCATGTTTAAAATTGGATATGATCAAATTGCATTTTTAAAAATAAGAACACTGACAGTGACACTACACATGGCATTCATATACTAGTAAAGAATCAGCTGCATGGATATTTGACAATAAAACACCTCCATGAGTGAACAAATTTTAGGATGTTTTTCCTTATGATACCATCCAAAACATGCTACAAAATAAAAAGACGCAGTGTTTTTTGTAGCCAAATTTTAACAAGATGTATTTGGAAGCACAAGCTTTGTGGAGCCTGAGCACTAGTAAATAAATTCATAACCAGGGAGAGACTTTTTGAAGTGTATGCCTAGGCTACACTTGAAAAACACCCCACCCTTATCCTGTTTTTGGTTAGTCTCAGTACCTGTGATTTCTTGTTGGTGGATACTCTAAAGATCACCCTAAATTAATATCCACGTTAAGAATAAAAAATTATTGCTCAGCGTACTGACACTCAATAATGACCAAAAACAAAATGGATAAAACAATATGAAGTAAACAACATCTTTATCCTGAGCACAAAAACACAGACAGGTAACAAAACATTCAGTTGCTGGTCTCCTGATCATGTTCCTCCATCATCATCATTTCCTGGAAGATCGTCTTGTTTGTGTTTTTCCAGTTTCGACATCAAATCTGAAATTCAGCGGATGAAACAATACAAATATTAAAATCTCTTGAACATAATAGTTTAGATCAGTATTAACTAGGGGGAAATTCCCATAATTGGAAAGTTTGGGGGGGGGGGGGGGGTGTAAGTATTGAGTCACATTTTTTTTTTTTTTTCACACCAATCCACATTGTGCATAATTAATTCTATCGATGTTCATTTCATTCGATCTCCCTGTTTAATTTCTTTGATCCCCTATGCCTCATTGGTCTATGAATTTGGTGCAGGAAGAAACAGGTTTTAACTTTCATCCTGCAGGAGCGGAGGCCACTATACTGGCCTCCCTGCGCAACATGCAAGACACGCGAGGCCAATATTGTGGCCTACATATTGCAAACTGGGTCCTCCGGGAGGCCAATATATTGTATATATCGACGCAGCTCCTCGTGTTTTGTTTATTTTCGGTTGCCGCCGACTAACATTTTACACTTTTTTTTTTTCCACATTATTTTTGCTTGTTTATCTATCCTGTCACCCCTATTATGTCTAACAAAATGGTATCGTCCAATTAGTAATAGTACTGATGGTCTGAAGTTTGAATTGGGGAAAATCTTGGGGAAACTTTTATTTGATGCTGGTTGCCACTGTCACGAGCGAGTGAGCGAGGATCAGTAGTTACGAGAAGAGGGTTAGAATAAAGTTAACCCACGGGCCACGGGGTAAGGGAAAGCGTGCATGTTGTGAGTGGGGGGGTCTGAATGAGGCGAGAGCGCTGTATTACTATCACTGCACACTAAGACGTCCAAGAAAGCGGACGCAGGAGAAAGCCCTAGAGGGCGAACATAAGGAGAGCAGTCGGAAGACTTGGGAGTAGTGTTTTTTCCAGTGATGACTGGTAGGTGAAACGATGATTGATAATAGTTATGATTGATGTATTATATTCGTCTATGACCATGATGTAAATAAGTATATGTGAGGAATGTGGAAGTCCTTGATACTGTATATAGCAATGTGCGCCATGAGCGATAGATGAAAGTTGAGTTCATGGATTTGTAGCGAGAGTGAGTATTGTGTACTACGGTGGAGGTGTGTTACCGTAAGATGTTTGGTGAGTGAAATGTGAACTATTGTGTGTACGCTTCATGAGTTGTAAGGAGGGGTGAAGTGAATAGAAGTGGTATGGTATTATACCAATGTAATGTTATTCTTGTAGGTGCCGGGGTCGGGCCGAAGCGCCGCCTACGGTGAGCACAGGGGATAGGCCAGCATAGGGCCGAAGGCCACACATAGGCCAGGAGTGACGCTGTCGTGTAGGACAGTCGCAGCACATGAGTCATGGCAGTCTGGCCACCGACAGGGACGTATATATGATCGTGAATGTGCTATTGAAATGCTAATGTGCTATTGCCATGTGAATGTGCTATTGAAATGATAATGTGCCATTGCCATGCTGATGTGCTATTGAAATGCTAATGTGCTATTGCCATGTTGAGGTGCTATTGGAATGCTAATGTGTTATGGCAACAGGAAGGTGCTATTGAGAGACTGCGGTGCCAGTGAAATATTAATGTGCTATTAAGACCCTGAGAGGAGAGGCTGAGGCCGAAGTGTCTTTAGAAAGTAACTACCGGGCTGTGGACCCGAGGAAGAGTGCATGTGGGAATAAGGCCGTTGGACGGTAGTAAATTCAATAATATAGTGTATGTAATTGCACTTTTATCTGTATCTTTATGTATAATAAATGTGTGAGTCTGATGGGTTGTTCTGTTAAGTGTTATACTTGTTCGTTCGTGATTGTTGTCTTGTTATAATTATTACATCTCCCAGTCTGGGATTTGTGACAGCCACCTACACGTGAAATGAGAAGAAAAGGGCCATCTGCATATTTGAGAAACTGTTCTGTCTGTAATGATGAATTCCGATGTAATACTAGGGCATGCTGCATAAGGGCGTCTGTTGGTTGGTTTTTCATCAGGGGAAACTGGGAAAAAAAAGTCTGAGTTTTTTGTTGATCATTGTCTGTATTTGATGTGGAATTAGAGAGATATTGTGTTGCTTTGATTAAACCGCTTTTCAGTACATGTGTACTCTATGAGCTGGAAATCAAATGTCTTGCTAAAGATGCGCTAAGAAAACTAACATCACAGTATGTGGAACCTTTACATCGTTCAGGGGAGGAGATGGCAATGTCAAGATACAAGTGATTAGTAAATTAAGTGCCTAGCTTAAAAATAATTTGTTCACCTGAATGGCATGACTTGGGGACAAAACAAGCACGCAGCTCTTGGGAGAAGGATAAAACATGTGTTAAATGGCATGCAAATGCAGAAAGTTCTTGATTATGGGCCTTCTATTTAACAATAGAACTTAACTGCATCTCATCACCAATACTTTATCCAAATATCATAGGGGTCCCTTACGATTTATCCATCCCTACTGTTATTGTGTCCTAAAGTAAACACCTTACACGTGTTCAAATGGACCTGATTGACCCGACTGCCAAGGTTATCGGCAACACATGAACGATTGGCTGACTGGCCGCTGGCTATCCCCGCACAGGGCTGAGGGCATTATGTGGACGAATTCACTCAATGTGGGACGAGGGTTAAAAGATTAAGAACCACCAGTTCAGAATAAAGTAGATATAACTGCGACAGAATTTAAAATGGTATTTTCCCTTTCATGAGTTTTCAGCAAGTAGTTTTATCCAGCTGCAGCTTACTTTTAAAGGAAACAAATCCCATTTCAGACATGCTGTTACTTTATTCCCAGGAATTTTAGCAGCTGATTTACTCATTTGTTTCTTTAATTTCATGCAAAAGACCATTTTAAAATTTATAAAACAATCTCATATTATAACTCATGAAACAAAAGGAAACTTCACAATGATTGTAATGCAGCATTATTGGTTAAGTGGCTACGGTCGAGAGAAAATTCTAAAATTCTTCTTACAAAGCAACAAATCTGGTAGGTTTGAATAAGTTAGTTTCATATATTGATATGGAAAACTTCATGAAGTATAATTATACATTCTTTTGTATTCATTCCAGTCTAAATTTTGCTTTGGGGACAGGGGAATTTTGTCATTCAATGCTGAACGTAAATGGCTCAAAGTACTGATATTTTCCAGAATAACACTGTCACGAGTGGAGTGAGTGCAATTAAGGGGATTGCTACAGAGCGGGTGTAGAGTAAGAAAGGCTCACAGTAGACAGCAAGTTAAGCGTGCTGTTGTGAGTAGTGGGGGCGGGGTCTGAAGGAGGCGAAAGCGCGGTATTACTATCACTGCAAGTTAGAAGGTCCTAGGGATCGGACCTGTGAATAAAAGCCCATCGGGCGGACATAAAGGGGAAGCAGTCGAGAAGACTAGTGAGAGTCTTTCCAGTTATGACTGGTATGTAGAACGTTGATTGATTATTATGATTGATGTATTATATTATATTCGTCTATTACCATGATGTAAATAAGTATATGTGAGGAATGTGGAAGTCCTTGATATTGGATATAGCAATGTGCGCCACGAGCGATAGATGAAAGTGAGTTCATGGATTTGTAGCGCGAGTGAGTAGTGTGTATTCCGATGGAAGTGTGTTACCGTAAGATGTGTGGTGAGTGAAAGGTGAACTAGTGTGTGTACGCTTCATGGGTTGTAAGGAGAGGTGGAGTGAATAGAAATGGTAGGGTATTATACCAATGTAATGTTATTCTTGTAGGTGTCGGGGACGGGCCGCAGAGCCACCTCGATGAGCACAGGGGATAGGCCAGCATAGGGCCGGAGGCCACACATAGGCCAGAAGTGAGGCTGTCCGTGTAGGGCAGTGGAGGCACATAAAGTCGTGGCAGTCAGGCCACGGACAGGGACGTAGATATGAGAGTGAATGAGATACTATATTGTTGCCACGTTGATAGGCTAGTGAACTGATACTATGTTGTTGCCATGTTGATAGGCTAGTGAACTGATACTATGTTGTTGCCATGTTGATGGCTATGGAAATAATAATGTGTTATTGCCCTGCTGAGGTGCTAGGGGAGTGCTACGGTGTATGACAATAGGAAGGGGATATTGAGAGACTGCGGTGCCAGTAAATTATTAATGTACTATTAAGACCCTGAGGGGAGAGGCCGAGGCCGAAGTGCCTTTAGGAGTAACTACCGGATTGTGGATCCGAGGGAGAGTGTGTGTGAGAATAAGGCCGTTGTACGGCAGTCATTTCAATAATATAATGTATGTCATTGCGCTATTATCTGTATAATTATGGTTAATAAATGTGTGAGTCTGATGGATTGTTCTGTTAAGTGTTAACTTGTTTGTTCGTGATTGTTGTCCTGTCATAACTTATTACATCTCCCAGTCTGGGATTTGTGACACTGGGGGCTCGTCCGTTGTGACACTGGGGGCTCGTCCTGTTTACCTGTGGTCATTTTGACATTGTGTATTCGTTATATCTAGTTGTTTTTCTGTTGTGCTAGGAATTCATGCTGTGGTCTTTGTTCGTCGGATGAATGGAAATTTCATGATATGATTTATGTATGTTTATGAATAATAATATGTATTGATGCATGTATTGCTATGAATAGGTATTAATGTGTATTTAAACTTTCCAGAGTGTGTGCGTGTAGCCTGAGGAGACGAGCAGCCAGAGCTCCGATTAAAGGGAGGAGTTTTACTCAAAATTTCAAAAATTGAAAGTTAAGTGAAGCTGAAATTTTGTGCCCTGGATTGTGGGCTGTTCCTTTAATCTGTCTTTTTCCCTGTTTTTGCTGTTTTTGTTGTCGTTATAGGTTATACGGGCGGTGGCGCGGGTTTGCTGTGGTGAGCGTAGTTTGTCCTCTTCGGGAGGTGGGCTAATCTAGGAACTTCGTTCATCACAGTGAACAGTTCTGTAGGGACCTGTATTTTTGTTTAGAGTGTAGCGTTCTATCTTCCTCGTTGTTTTAGGAAGACGTTTCTCTTGTCCTTCTCCTCCCTATCTGTAGATACGTTCTTTTTTTTCAGACTCTGTTCTTGTTCGTACCGTGTTGTGTAATCGGCGTAGTAGGTTGAATTTTTTTTTTTTCTTCCATTATAGTTTTTTTTGTAGAAGCTTTGTCCTAGTCTGGTTCGTTGTCCTTGACGTACTTGTGGTCCTTCTACTATATTTCTTCATTCTTGTCGTTTCTATTTTCTTTTATAATTAATAGTGCATACATTTTATAGATATAGAATTAGTTGTGCTGTAAAGGTAAATTTCTGAATTGTATTTGAGACAACTGGGTGTTGTTATATCTGGTGTGATCTCAGGTCTCTGGTCGTGTCGTTACTGATCATACCGACAGGTTGGTCGTCTTATAATAGATACCATAACCATAAATCTGTGAAATGGCGGAACTCCAACAACTAATGAAGTTGGGTAAGGAACTTGGCCTGGAGGGAGAAGAGCTACGCGGCTGGATTAAAGAACAGCAGGCAGAAATGCGCGATGAGCGTGCTAAGGATAGAGAGCGAGAAAAAGAGGCTCAGGAGCAGGAGAGGGAGATAAAGTTAAAGGAGATAGAGGCGCAAGTAAAGATTGCGGAGTTAGAGCTCAAGAGGAATACGCCAGCGGAAACGGCTGAGCGGCAGGTACACAATAAAGGTGGCGTTAGGATTAAGCTCCCTACGTTCGACGACCGGAAGGACGACATAGACGCCTTCCTTTACAGGTTCGAGCTGAACGCACAATTGCAATGGGGGGAAAATAAGGAATTATGGGCCACGTACCTGGCATCGCTATTGCAGGGGCGAGCGTTAACATACTTTAAAGAGCTACAGCGCGAAGACGTGCAAGACTACGATAAGCTGAAGGCTTTGCTGCTTCGCCGATTTGCGCGTACCGAGGAATATTTCCGGGAGCAGTTTAGGCGAGCACGTGCAGACACCAGGGAGGACTTTGCTGCCTTCGTCGCGAGACTAACGGAGTATTTCGCGAACTGGGTAGACTTGGCGCATGTGGGCGCGGATTTTGCTAAACTGAAAGACTTAATGATCCGTGACCAGCTGTACGCGTCGTGCCACAAAGATCTGGTGGCTTTCCTGAAAGAGAACGAACCCGCAACGGTGCAGGAGGCGTCTAAGTTGGCGGAGGCATACCGTACGGCGCATCCGTCCAAACCAGTCGCCAGGGCGTACGTCCAAGATGCTGGGTACGTCGCCGCTGTCGAAGGGTCGCCGGCAGGACTTGGGGACAGGTCGCGTCAGCGTGGTGCCTATAGCGGGCAAGCCCAGGGGCAGCGTAGGGGCTATCACCAATCACCGGCATATGGATCCGGTAAGGTTGACCGAGCAGGAGGGCTAGGTCGCGGTAATGGCCGGGGGCGATTTGTGACCTTTGCCGATGACCGGCGGCATAGGGACTCTAGTTCCGGTCGCGAGGGGTCACGGGGACCCAGGCCTAGAGCAGCACAGGGAGCGGAGTGTTGGACTTGCGGACGCGTGGGTCACTTTTCGCGCGAGTGTAGGGCCGCGAAGTGTTGGAACTGCGGAAGAGCAGATCACATCAGCGTGAACTGCCCTGCAGGTAGGATAGCGGCGAACGTGGACAGTAGCTCCAGTCCATGTTCCCCAAATAAATTTCATCATGCGGCTGCGTGTGTTACATCGGACAACGGAGGCGGACAGTATTCTAAGTGTCCCAGTTGTGAGAAGTTATTATCTTCCGGTGTTTTACCTTGTGGGAGAAAGATCCCCGTTATAAATTCATGTCATACAGGAGGTGGTCTTAGGGTTTATCCGGGGTTTGTTGGGGACGAACCGGTCTCGGTTTTACGAGATACGGGATCTACCGTTGTGGGAGTGCATAGAGACTGCATTCGGGATTCACAGCTTACAGGTGAGACTGTCCCGTGCATCCAATTTTCGGGGGCCATTGAGAAATTACCCATGGCAAAAATAATGATAGATACACCTTTCCTTAACGGGGAAGTCGAAGCAGTCGTTGGCTGTTTTCCAGGCGCCCAGCTCATCATTGGGAATGTATCACGGGTAGTTTCCCCTTCCGATGAGAACGTGCAAGCATGGTCGCAATCAAAAGGTATTGACTTTTGCGCCGCGGTCGAAACACGTCGAGGGGTAGCTGATAAAGATAAGATTAGACCTTTGGCGACGCCAGCGGTCAACCTGGATATCACGCCAGAGCGCTTGGCGAGATTACAAAGGGAGGATCCATCGTTAAACCCATGTTTTGGGGAAGCGCGAACCGAGAAAACGAGGAAATATAGGAACGGGTCATCTTCTTTTTTTGTCCAGGGGGGCATTCTGTTCCGTATGTACGTCACAGTGGCTTCTGTTCAAAAGCAGGTCGTCGTGCCACAGTCGTTGATTGCTACAGTATTGCGTCTGGCCCATGATGTCCCATTAGCGCATCATATGGGAAGCACTAGAACCAAGGAGAGAGTTCTCAAAGATTTTTATTGGCCGTCAGTATACAGAGATGTACGGTTATATTGTAAGACGTGCAGTGCGTGCCAAAGGACGACGCATAAGGGTCGTACACCCCAGGCTCCTCTTCAAAAGATCCCCACGGTTTCGGAGCCGTTTAAAAAGGTTTCGATAGACCTTGTTGATTTAAGAGAAAGATTATCTTCAGCGCGCACTAGGGCAGAAGAAGCGTCTGGTATCGCTTCGAAAAGAGCAAAAGACTATAAAGATAGAGGTTCCAAACTGAGAATTTTTAAGCCAGGAGACAAGGTTCTGTTGTTGTTACCTACGGACCATAATAAGTTATTGATGACATGGAAAGGCCCTTATGTTATTGAGCGAGTTGTTTCGAGGGTAGATTACGCTATCCACATTGATGGATCAGTAAAGGTTTTCCACGTTGATATGCTGCAGAGGTTTCATGAGAGACCAGAGTATCTGTATTCTCATACTAGTGTTGAAGGACATACCTAATGTCGTGTCATTCTTTGACGATATAGCATGCCATACGTCGACATGGTCTGATCATATTCAGACACTAACAGTAATTTTTCAACGATTACGTCATTTTGGGTTAACTGCTAAACCCGCAAAGATGGATTTGGCATGTCCAGAGATAGTATTCTTAGGACATATTGTGGGTAGAGGGGTTCAGAGACCTGAAGTAACAAAAATTGACAAGTTAGTAGGGTTGCAAATCCCTAAAACAAAGAAACAAGTCAGAAGCTTAGTGGGAATTTTAAATTATTACAGAAAGTTCATTCCAAATTTTTCCTCCTTGTCATCTTCTCTTACTGACCTTACTAAGAAGGGACAACCCGATAAGGTCCAGTGGACGTCTGAATGTCAGACATCATTTGATAATTTGGTGACAGCATTATCATCGTCACCCATTCTGATATTACCCGATTTTCGATCTAATTTTATCCTCAGAACGGATGCGTCGGACTCTGGTGTCGGCGCTTGTCTTCTACAGGAGAAGAACGAATGTCTCCATCCTGTATGTTATGTCAGTAGGAAGTTATTGCAGAGAGAAAGAAAGTATTCTGTGATAGAGCGTGAGTGTCTTGCCATTGTCTGGTCAGTCCAGAAACTAGGACGTTATCTCATGGGACGAGAATTTTGTATCCAGACAGACCACAAGCCACTGACATTTTTGTCGAAGAATCGTTCGTCCAGCCCACGCTTGTCTAGATGGGCATTGGCTTTGCAGCCGTATACCTTCGTTATTCAACCAATCCCAGGAACCAGCAATCATATCGCCGACTACCTTAGTCGAGCCTAGGGGAAGTGTTCAGGAGCTTATACATCGGAGGACAGGAACATTGACAGGATCTGTGTGAATAAGTCGACTTTAAAATATTGACATTATAAATATGATATGAAGAATGGTTGATAGGTTGAATGGCTTTTGATTCTGTATTAAGTATGGTGTTTAGTTAGCTATTGATGATGTGACACATATATGCATATTGCAGACCATATTGATCCCCATGTTTTCCCCCGATTCCGGTACTTTATATACTAGGGGAACTGCTAGGTCATTTTTTTTTAGTGTACGTATTGCTCACGCTCACTCGTTGACAGTCATCTTGATGCGATTTGAAATTAATTGCATTAATTTTTTTGGGGTGGGGGATGATGTCACGAGTGGAGTGAGTGCAATTAAGGGGATTGCTACAGAGCGGGTGTAGAGTAAGAAAGGCTCACAGTAGACAGCAAGTTAAGCGTGCTGTTGTGAGTAGTGGGGGCGGGGTCTGAAGGAGGCGAAAGCGCGGTATTACTATCACTGCAAGTTAGAAGGTCCTAGGGATCGGACCTGTGAATAAAAGCCCATCGGGCGGACATAAAGGGGAAGCAGTCGAGAAGACTAGTGAGAGTCTTTCCAGTTATGACTGGTATGTAGAACGTTGATTGATTATTATGATTGATGTATTATATTATATTCGTCTATTACCATGATGTAAATAAGTATATGTGAGGAATGTGGAAGTCCTTGATATTGGATATAGCAATGTGCGCCACGAGCGATAGATGAAAGTGAGTTCATGGATTTGTAGCGCGAGTGAGTAGTGTGTATTCCGATGGAAGTGTGTTACCGTAAGATGTGTGGTGAGTGAAAGGTGAACTAGTGTGTGTACGCTTCATGGGTTGTAAGGAGAGGTGGAGTGAATAGAAATGGTAGGGTATTATACCAATGTAATGTTATTCTTGTAGGTGTCGGGGACGGGCCGCAGAGCCACCTCGATGAGCACAGGGGATAGGCCAGCATAGGGCCGGAGGCCACACATAGGCCAGAAGTGAGGCTGTCCGTGTAGGGCAGTGGAGGCACATAAAGTCGTGGCAGTCAGGCCACGGACAGGGACGTAGATATGAGAGTGAATGAGATACTATATTGTTGCCACGTTGATAGGCTAGTGAACTGATACTATGTTGTTGCCATGTTGATAGGCTAGTGAACTGATACTATGTTGTTGCCATGTTGATGGCTATGGAAATAATAATGTGTTATTGCCCTGCTGAGGTGCTAGGGGAGTGCTACGGTGTATGACAATAGGAAGGGGATATTGAGAGACTGCGGTGCCAGTAAATTATTAATGTACTATTAAGACCCTGAGGGGAGAGGCCGAGGCCGAAGTGCCTTTAGGAGTAACTACCGGATTGTGGATCCGAGGGAGAGTGTGTGTGAGAATAAGGCCGTTGTACGGCAGTCATTTCAATAATATAATGTATGTCATTGCGCTATTATCTGTATAATTATGGTTAATAAATGTGTGAGTCTGATGGATTGTTCTGTTAAGTGTTAACTTGTTTGTTCGTGATTGTTGTCCTGTCATAACTTATTACATCTCCCAGTCTGGGATTTGTGACAAACACGAATTCAATTTTCTGCGATGGAATGTAGAAACTGATTCTGTATTGTTGTCATGGCAAACTTTACAGAGTGAGTTACTTTTAGACTCACAAATAACATGTTGGATTATGGGAGAGTCTTTCTCTTTGTAAATACATGTATAATTTGACAAATGTATGGGTCATGAATTATCTCTGACCAAATTGCTTACCTTTTGCTGGGTTGAAAATGCCACCTGTGGGCTCTCCACACACAAAACACCTCTTGGACTTTCTATGGTGGTTTAAGGCACACTTTTCACAGAAATAATGCTTGCACTTTGTGATCACTGGATCTTTGAAGGAGTTTCTACAAACAAAGCACTTGAAAGGAAGGTCCTCTTCATCACTGCTGATCTCATAGTTTTCTTCATCTGAAAGAATCATACATACCTAAAAATTCAGGATGGTAAGACACCCTTTTTCTTCTACATACCATGGTATCACATGTAGAGATCAACTGTGATTCAAATAACTGTTTGATCATAATTGCTGCGTACCTTGACTTTACTTCAAAATGACATTTTCAGACATAAGTTGTTTCTTACACTTGTGGATGAATCTGACTCGCAATGTTATTTTGACAATGCCCAACCTGTAATGAGTATATAAATTCTCCAGTCTCTTTACACTCAGGTTCACCTTAGAATCATTTAATCCACATGCAAGCTTGACATTCTACTTCCTTTGAACTTTATTATTCAAGAAGATGTTACCCTGCTGCCATCAGAGACCGGTGAATGTCGTATACCAAATAAAATACCAACAACTGCCCAGAAATTAGTAAACAAAAATCAGTCAAAGAATAAATCATTTCGACACACATTTTAGGAGAAGAAGGTCATGGAATGTCAAATTCAGAAATCACAAATACAAAAATTTAATCATTTACAATCAAATATAAACATAAATTACATAATAAAATATTATGCTGTTAGCTTTAAATTATTGGCAAAATTTATCACAGAGGATATTTATAAGGTTGGGATGATTTTCCTAGGAATTGATATACTCTTGAGTACTATTTAGCATATGTACATATTCTATATTTCTTTCCCATGATGTCTTAAGCAAAATGTCATATATCAAGAGCTACTGTTTCATATAAATGAAATTCAATATTCAGAGAAAAATACCCCTATCTATAAAATTTGTATCACTGTCGCAATTCTCTTTTTGCGGCCATGCTGATAAAGTTATCTTTACCTTTTTCACCATATGTCCCCTGTTCCATTTCTCTTTCCAGCTGCCACCCATGTTTGTAATCTGAGCGATCATGAAGAAATTTACAAGAGTCTGAGGAGGAAAAGAAAATGTTGATAGTAACGAAAAAGAATAAATCTCATGATTCTATATGGATAAAAATGTCAGGAGTATTACATATCTGACTGACCAGAATGTGCCTGGTTCAAACTCAAAATAACAACAACAAGGTCCCTGTAAAATAAGATAGTGATAAATCTGTGCTGATAACTAAATCCTACTTACCTTGCGCCCCCCCCCCCCCCCCCCCCCATGAAGGAATTTAGCACTATTCATCAAATAAACAAAAAGAAAATCAAATTTCCCATCAAGTCAGCAGAAACAGTCCTCCTTGGACATGCACTTGAGTTTTCCTTCACCCACATATGAAGTTTTCATTCCTGAAGATAATCCTATCAACAAAAGAAATTACATGGCCATATATCTCCTGCTGAAATTAACAAGTCTGTGAGGTTGATCCAAATTCATTAAAATAAAAATATTCACTTGCTAGACATTTCTGCAATCTAACTATCAATGTGAAAATTCCTCTTTAAACATACTTGTTTTGGGTGTACCATGGGTGAAAGTTCGCTGGAAATTTCCGGCAGTGCCGGAAAAATTGGGGCTGTCGGGCCTCATGCCGGAAATCGTCCGGGAAAGCTTCTTGTTATGTGTTTTACACTTCTTGTGTTTGTGGCATTGATCCGCGGGATTTTGTGTGGCAGAAAAAATGTTGCAGGAAATTTTGAGTTGGCTAACTTTCACCCATGGGGTGTACATGAGACAAGTGTTTTGATTTTGTATATGAGGCAAGGTGACAAACACTTTGTGTATATCCCACAGCCATAAACTGGCAATTATTTTGATTAAATTCATCATGCTGATAAATTTAAAAACTTACCACCAAAACCACAAAAGCCTGTTTCCTTATAATCTTTACAAATATCTGGCTGATAGTCCCATCTGACTGTAGATCTAAGATGTGCTGGAGCTCGCATAGGACCAAACCTGCATCAAATGCAAAATACAGCATGATCAAACACAGGCATGAGATTTTTGGTTTTTATGCAAAAAGTGATCAAACTTCACCATTGGCATTTCTTGGAGGCACAAACTTTGCGCTAACAGTCAATAAAATTTTATGCAGGCTAACTGCCCATAACTATTGAACTAATCCCTGGAAGGAAAATATGTGAACATGAATTTTTTAAAACTTTTTGTGACAATGTGTGAACCTATGATAATCTTTAAATCACCAGTTCCAACAGCCAAAACACATTTCTCTCCAGTTTCACACCTACTATTCATTCACTCTCCTGAGCACCTCTACTTTTTTAAACTTTGTTATTCAGTGTATGTAAAAAAAAAAAATTCTACAATTAGCCTACCTGTTTTTGCCACTTTCTGCATTCCCCTGAACTGTGTCTTTTTTCTCATAGTATTGATGGTAATTGTTGATTCCTCTGTAAATCTTGTCTTCAGCTTTCTCTTTCAATTCCTGATGGGTGATCCAAAATACAGTGCACTCTCCCGATAACGACATGGCTCGGGACAGAGGTGCATGTCGTTATCGGGAACATGTCGTTATTCGGAGATTTTCAAGATGGCGGAAAAAGGGGTGTGGTTAGACCCTTAGAATGTAACGTACCAACCATAGTGGGTGATCAGTGATCGGACTTTCCAAACATGTAAAATACACGAAGTGTGTGTGTGTGTTGTGTGTGTTGTTTTGTTGGCATCTATTGTCAGTATCTTTCTTTTTTTAACAGCAGCTGTCGACATCTTGGGGTGCGTTATTGTTCTCGGGTGAATACAATCGATTCAGCGGTCAGCGATGTGATGACTGACTCATTTAATGCGCGTCACCCTTTTTGTTCCGACGACAATAGACACAGGTGTGTTTTCATTGGCCGATAACAAAGCGATCTCATTGGCCGATAACAAAGCGATCTCATTGGCCGATAACAAAGCGATCTCATTGGCTATGAGGTGCCTCTGGTAGGACATTTCATTGGTCGGAAAAGAAGTGTTTTTATTGGCTCAGAGAATGAAATGAAACTGACCGGAAACAATATTTTAGCTATTTTTATTTTTGTATCTAGCAAAGTCACAGCCGATTATTGCTAACTCAATGTCGTTATCCGGAGAGTGGTCTAAAAAGTATGTCGCTATTTAGAGAGTTTTATTACTAATAACATATAGTAAAAAAATCGGGACCGGGGGTCAATGTCATTATTCGGAGATGTCGTAATCGGGAGAGTGCACTGTACACAATTACAATATAATAAACTAAATTACTGATCTGCTGTAAAATACCAGACAGCAAAATACATTATGGAAAAGGGGATGATAAAAACACAGGTGTCTTATGCTCAGTGTATCGGTTTTATTTGTTTTTTTTTTTAAGTAGTACACCTACAAATAACTGATGACAAAAGAATGTCATTCATTCACTTCAAATTTTATTATCCAATTCATGCCTCTGTAATAGGAAAGTCCCATGTTTATTAATGTCAAAAACATACAGCAAGATAAATATCACTAATGACAATTTGCCTTGACAGTTCCCAAAGGATAATGAAATTTTACCTTCTGTATTTGCAGGCTACGTTCATGAACTGCTTGGGCGTCCCTGTCTTCCTGAGTGTCAAATTCTGCCACAGCAGTAGCTCCCATGTCATCTGGTCCCTCAGGTTTCTTAAAGGGGAAAAATGCATTGTCATTATGATAAAATAAACAACAGATAAATCACCAAAGGTTACAGTCATACGTATGTCCACTTTATACTGAAAATATCAGGTAAATGCTGATAAGAAAGACACTGATTAAGACATTATGGGTGCACCAAATTTACCTGGACAAGTTAACACAGAAATAATACACATTAGGCATATAACTGCAAACTAAAATTACTTATTTATCAGCAGCATGTGATGGCATGTCCTTAAAATTTAAGTATGCCAAGCCGCACCTAACTGAATGTTAACTATTTAGCAGAGTTGCTATGATATATTCATTCTGGTGACTGTGTGTCTAGCTCATTTTTGCCACGATGACATTTGCATAAATGGCACTTTTTTTGGTCATTTAACCCGTACCCCGCGCGCTACCCATAAAGCCCGCTGCACGGTCAGTGACCTTACTCACGGAGAATCTTATCTGGGGTCACTGACCCGTGCCGCTATGCGATGACCACAAACGCTGTCCACGTGGTTCGGTTTTTATTGATCGGTTTGAAAACATTCGCTGCTATGCCTTATCACGCTTGATAATGAATTAACCAGCAAAATCTTTGTCTGTCAGTCTCTAACCAATGATCTGACTTATGATTCCAAACTGACAGCTGTAGTTTTCGTGAGAACAAAGCATGATAACTAGCCACGCCCTCCCAAGCCCTACACAAATGGTTTCATCCTGATTGACACATACTAATAAACCAATGTGGGCATTTGGGGCAAAGATTATTTCAGAGCTTGATTCTTAGATACAGACAACTCCAGATGGTGGTCAGCTTGTGAGAAAATGAGATAATATTGCAAATTTGTTGAGCAACAGTTCGCATGTCGATGTTACATCTTTTGAAAGTGTGGGGAGAGCCTTTGAAAGCTTAGTCTTTGTGATTCCGACCAGTGGCTCACTGGTTAACATGTCCATGTCACAATGCGTTTGATTTAGAAGAGATACAGTGAACAATAACACGGTGATTACGTCTCAAAAAGGTCAGTGACCTGATGTGTGAAAATACGGCTTGCACGTGGCACGGTCAGCTTGACCTTCCCGACTTTTGCCGCCCATGCGGCGTGAGCGCTTGCGAGTAAATACTGACAATTGCCGCCCCTCGCAGGGTGAGAGTTAAGAATACTCAAACAAACAAAACAAAATTCCTCTTCCAGGACGCAAACAATTCATACTATAATATTTCTTAACTGTCATGGGAATGAAACAAATTTGTTTACATTGTGTGATTTTGGTTGCAATTTATTTTCATGTCATCTGTGTAAAAAAAAAAAAAACGTATTTCTGTGAATAACTGTCACCTCTTCAGCGGGAATAAACTGTCTTTAAATGTCAGCTATGATGCGTCATTTTTTACATTGAATTTCATATTAAATCAAAACAAGACCATATTCTAGGAATAATGCTGGGGGGGACAAAATAATAACACAAACTTCATGTACCAAAAAAAAAAAACAAAAAAAAACAAACAACAGACAATAAATAAATAAAATAAAATGATAATGATATGACCAGCCACAAATCTGAAACAAAAGTTTGTGTATGTTTGTATGCACATGAGGTAAAATATTTAATTTAAAGGTATTGTAAATCTTGCCCCTCATAACAATCAGTCTACAAAAAGCCATTATACCATACCCCAGTTCTTGAAGATTTGTATGAAACTGTAAGACTACTGCCATCTTTGTCACTGTCATCATCACTTGATGAACTGTGGTCCGCTCCACTTACACCAAGTTTAATCCTTTTAGTCTGAAAAGGAAAATAAACACATATTATTAGTAAATGTATTCATCTTTATAATCAATCAGTATTCACTCTGACTGGCATAATCAAATTGCATTATGGTGGTGTGTCACTTATTTGATCATTATAAGCCTAATTTATTCTTTCTTGATTAATCAATTTTAGTTTCTGTCTCTTGCACCCCCCCCCCCCCCCAATAAATTAAACAGCCAAATTAAGTTACAAATGCACATAAAACTAACCAAGCAAGACACATACATCAACAACTGTTTAATTCTCTATAAATAACATTTCTACCTTAATATCGCTAACCTTGATAACAGAGAGAAAAACACACGAAAGGAACAACTCACCGACTGAATCATGGGATTGTTACGCCTTTTTGATGCTGTTTGTCGCACAGCTACATTGCCTTCATCATTGTCACTTTTGTCAGAGTCATCTGAAATTTGGCAAGAGATATTCCGTACAGTCATAAATATTCATATTGTCAAACGTGTGCAATATGCCCTTGTTAATAATATTTGGAATATTTTGTTGAGTAATACATGTGCATGAAAATACAGCTCATGCAGTATTATGAAAATCAAATTAAATAACTATCATCTTTCTGAAACCTAACACAGTACAACTGCTGAACTTCTATGTAAAGTTTGGACCATATGCAGGAAGATATTACAGCATTTTGTACATTTCCTTGAGTTCTGCCACGAAAGCAGATTTGAGAAAATGATCTAACAATACTAACAGTGTTAAATTTCTCTCGTGAATTACCATTCCGGTAACTTTTGGGCTGCTAGTGCTAGATATTCAAAGCACTTCTGATTCAAGCATACAGAAAAATGTTCAAAATGGATGAAATTGAGTAAGCTAGCTCATTTTCTTAGAGTTTAAAAGAAATGAAACATCTCATATATGTCTTCCGCATTAAATTTTATTCATGAATCTGGAATATATATTATCATGATATGGTTATATAATTGCAAACTCTTCAGTCATAGTGCAAGAATCACACATATAAATGATTAAAAGATTTGGCCTATATTGAGCATCAGTGATCGAAGGTGGTCACACTATCCTTGATAAATATATGAAACAAAATAACTGTAAGGATTCTCAAAACAAACATTACTGCTTTTAAAAATAATAAACACCATTGAGATCAAGATCTAGATTTACTTTTAGATCCTGATGATAGAATTTGGTACCAATGTGTGAGCCCTGTTGCCCTTGAATACACTTTCTTGAAATTGAGACGGGAGGTCCTCCACCCATTTGCGCTCGTCAAGAAAACACACTAAAGAGGGGACTTTTGAGCGGGCTTACCAAAAGGTTGGGTTTAGTATATGTATGGGACAAAGAAAGAACGAAAGCGCAGGTTAGGGGAGGTCTTCATCATTTTATGTTTGTTAAGGCAGGTTTCACAAAATAGAGTCCCTACATTTCCCTTTTTATCTCAAATCAAAGCTTAAGACCTGAGGATAATATTTTTTTTGATTAGAAAGATAGTGAAGGTCTTATTTTAGAGAAATTGTTGTTTAAAAATTACATCATTTTAATCAAGGGATGTAACTCTAAAAATATTTTTGATGTTGTTGCTGTGGTGTTTTGATTTTGCATGTTGATTGTTAGAAATTTACTGTCACAACAGATTAAAGAATTAATGCAATGATGACATGAACACACTTAGAAGAACAGTTAAAGACAAAATACAAAAATACACTCTGCTTATCCTGAAAAAAGAAGACGAAATACTCAATCTGAGTATTCTGCGGCAATTACTTCCCTTGGATTATCAAGGGAGACAATTTATTCGACACGGCCTTCGTTAGATCTAGGTGCAGTGTTACATTCCCGTGCATGTCTGACCGATACACAATTATTCCTACAGAAATAAAATCCTACCATAGAAATAGACTTATTTTCAGTTCGAAATCCAAACCTTGGTCCTCACGAATGTTTACAGCTACTCCGATGTGCGCCCGGTCACAATGACGGCGCGTGAGACAATGAAGTTTCGCGGTCTCTCGCCATAACAGTCGGCAGCCCGATCTCGCGAACCAGAGATTTGTTTTTGGTCTTTTTTTAACAAATCGTTTTTTTACAGCTGCAATGACGCCCGAATGAGAAAAATATCATCGACGCTTCGTTCTGTATAAAAAATATCGAATTTTTTCGCATAGTCTCGTCTCCATTAGTCAATTTGCGTGATCCGACTTTCAGACAGACGCCGTTGCGTAACAAAGCGTTCTTTGTTATCGACCCACGTGGATCACTTCTATCGAAAATGCGTGTTTTTCATTTTAATGCTGACATTTAGGTCTTACTAGTTACTTGTGTACAGAAACTGAACTTGTAGGCTTCATGTGTCACTTGTTTTGGCGAATTTTCACATGCCTCTCAAAGTCTTAATTTTAAGTTTTTTATTTCTTTATCTCAAAACAAATATTGTGATAAAATCAAACACAGCATGCAAAGACCATTTGAGGAGTTCATAATTGAGAGAGAAGTCTTAAGTTATCTCGGAGGGTCATTTTTGTGAAACCTGCCTTAACTTTTTGGTAAGTGGCGTGGACTGGGAGAAGACCTTCCAGTTCCACTGAGATGTCCTGTATACAATTACGCCATTGACCACAGTTTCCTCCAAATGGGTTCCTAACAAAAGAATCCTTTAAAAATCATATCATGTTTCTGCTCCATTCTCTAGATCTATTGATAAAAAAAAATAAAAAAATAGGCCTATTGGAAGGAACTAGAATCTGCTAGCTCTAGATAGAATCTAGATCTAGAATTGATCTGGTCTATTGGTATTACGCCTGGGCCGAAAGATCTACCCAGATCTACGGACCAAATCAAGGAAAGCCAGTTTTCCAATGGACAAAACAATCGTATGTCACTTATTACCATTACTACTGTCACTCTGCTGCTTCCTAACAGCCTGCCTACGGTTCACTTTCTTAAATGAAAACGTTGGTTTCTTCGTTTCCTCATCAATGTCCGCCATCTTGTTGCACCGGAAGTAAATTTATGACGTCTGTGATCGGTGTACCGAGAGATAGCCACCTAAGAATGTTACGGTCATCATGCAAGATTTTAACTCAGTTTTGTTTTTCTCCTTTCTGGTTTCGCATTCTTTGTGGTCCATTTTCCCCGACAATATTTTTTAATAAAAAGTAAGGCTGGAGGGTGTCTTTTCATCCTTTCACAAGGCTATGTACATTCTTCTCCATGAACGTGATCTGTCTTGGCACTTTTGTCCTCGTGTGCAAGAAATACGACAACTCAGATCGTTGTTACTGCAACCCCTTCGGGCTGAGAGCTGTTTCTTTTGGATCATATTTTCTTGTACCAAATTTCAAACGGTCAGTCTACTTTCATTTTTTCCCCATTTACTTCCTTCCTTTTCCTTTACTATCCATTGAGACACGGGACATCTTTGTAAGTGGTGCCAGTAAATCTAGGCTAATCAGCGTCATTAGAAACAAGGAACAAAAGTAAAACTGCTGAACACAGCGGGCCATTGACGCACCTTAATTTTTAATATATTTTAGAGGTTCTGATTGTTGGTGTTTGCAGATTTTAGAATTAGATCTAGATCTATGTTGTTCGCCTTGTACTATTACAACTGTAAGAAAGCGGCCCAGTCTTGTAGACTGGATACAGTCAGTCCTGCAGTGCTGTGACGCAGTGTGTATAAGAGTATTACCATTGTATTGTATGGCAAAACAAGAAAAGCTCAGCATTAGAAATTTGTCTGTCGCCACAATAGGGGGTGTCACAGAGGGTCGTTCCACCCTGGCATGTTAAGAGTCCTCTAGGTGGGTGTTTTGTAGTGAATGCATGGCTCTGGTGATTAACATGTAGGCCTATAGCACAGAACATGAAATTTGCGTCCCACTAAACATGTGTAACTCATATTGTACTCCTCCCTTGGGATTTGGGACCAGCTTGTCAGTTTTTAAGAAAAAAATTGTGTAGAAGCTAGGCAACAACTGAGGCCTACATTTTGCCCCTGCCAGTGAAAAGGTCATTGCCTTTGAGCCAAAGGTATTTCTAACCTCAACTTTTGCATTTGGCAATTCATCCAAAAATTCACTGTGCAAGTAAAACCCAGTTTGGCCACTTCGCTGAAGTCCATCCATTTTTTATTTACTACTAGATCTAGATCAAGATCTAGTAGGCTACTAATACTAGGCCTATTTATTTTGATCAATATATTCTTTTTTCAGAAGGATAGCCGTTTCACGATGTCTGATGCGGAAGGGTAAGTAACAGTAATGTCAGTTGCGTTAGTAAAACTTAACTTTTTATTGTTTTGGTTAGGAAGTTAATGGGGACAGTTTTGCTGTGCCATTTTGTGTTGTTGCAAACACCATTGAGATTATAAATCTACGGGCCTAAGAATAACGTGGGAGAATCATAGAATGTCAGTAGGCCTAATTTGTGTATGTGGGGTTTGCTTTGAAGTCTTGATCATGGTGGATATCAGCATACATGCGAAACGAAATATTATACATGACGAGCTTTACTTCCAAGAAGCAATTTGGCCACCTCAAATTCTTTAGGTAAGTTGAAATATGAAAATTCGTATCTTGTGATTTTTATTTAATATTTAAGAAGCAAAGCAAGTAATCTCAAACTCAAAGTGTATCATTAAAAGTATAGGCCTGAATACCATATCATCCCATTTTAATGTAGGCCTATCTGCAATGTATGTCAAGACAATATGAAGAAGATGATTCTCATAGAGTATGTTGGGTTTTTTTTTCAATAGAGATGATGTCCCAGCTGTGGGGGCAACATCCGTTGACTCTATGGACATTTACGAGGCTTTGCAAGAGGTCCTGAAAACAGCCCTGATTCATGACGGACTGTGCAGAGGTGTGAAAGAAGTCACAAAAGCGCTTGACAAGTATGAAAAATCATGTTTCCGTGATAGTCGCCCATATACTTTTCTGTGGTAATAAAAAATATCATAAACCATGCTTCTGCTCGCTGTGGCATTGAGCAATGGCAAATTCATTTAATGTGTATGTTTGTTGTCCCAGTGGCTTGTTATTTTATGCCAGTTGGAAAGGTGTAGTACGGGACAATGTTTATGTAACAAACAGCCTCTGGCAAGCCATTGTTTGTCCTCTATTCAAGCTGGTCAACTATTGACAGGCATGCATTCTCGGATTAGTGGAATAGATGGAGAAACTTGTGGGAGAATTGGAGTCTCTACAGAAATATTTTAGTGGCAAAGGAAGGGATTCTTTTGATTTCCGATGTTCCTTGCAAAACATAGTTTTTATTGTCATTAATTGAAGCTGATGTTTACAAAGTTGGCAGTTTTACAGTCAGTTTCTTTTCTTAAAAAAAAAAAATAAGGGCTTAACTGGGCATTTAGGTCACTTGATCTTATTTGTGATGTTGTCTCGCTTCTTGTGTTAACTGAATTGAAGTTGTGATCAAGACCAGCTCAAAGCCATAATCCAAACCAGGGAGATTTTTGCAAACTTAACCCTCGTCCTGCGGTAGGCCACTATAGTATTGCCCAGGCCACTATAATATTGGCCTTCCTGTGCGGCACGCGAGGCCAATATTGTGGCCTGCATATTGTAAACTGGGTCGTTTGGGAAGCCAATATTATATTGTATAGCAACGCTGCTCCTCGTGTTTGGTTTATTCGGTTGCCACAGCATTGATTTCAAAAAAAATTTTTTTACACTATTTTCACTTGTTTATCTATCCCGTCACCATTATTATGTCTCACAAAATGGTATTGTCTGATTACGTTTATTACAATGCAACTATTTGTAACTATCTGCCATGCTCATGTAATAGTACTGACCGTCTGAAGTCCGAACTGAGGAAAATGCTGGTTGTTGTCTACATGTAAAGCCACTGAAAGGAGAAGAAAGGGGCCATATGCGTCTTTGAGAAAGAGTTCTATGTCTGTAATGATGAATTCCGACGTAATACTAGGGCATGCTGCATAAGGGCGCCTGTCGGTAGGTTTTTCATTGGGGGGAAACTGGGAGAAAATGACGGTTGGTCATTGTCGTATATAATGTGGTAATTTGAGAGATATTGTGTTGCTTTGATTAAACCGCTTTTCAGTAGTGAGTACGTGTATGTACTCCATGAGCTGGAAATCAAATCTCTTGCTAAGGGTCTGCTAAGAAAACTAACATCATAGTGTGTGGCACCTTTACATAGTTCAGGGAGGAGAAGGCAATTTCACGGTACATGTGGTTAGTAAATTAACTTAAGTGCCTGGCTTAAAAAATAATTTGTTCACCTGAATGGCCTGACTCATGCCAGACGAAACAAGCGCCCAGCTCTTGGGAAAAGGTTAAAACATGTGTTAGACAGTATGTAAATGCAGAAACTTCTTGATTATGAGCCTACTTCTATTTAACAACAGAACTTACTGCATCTCATCACAAGTACTTTATCCAAATATCATAGGGGTCACACCACTATTGTTGTTATTACATCTTAAAGTAAACCCCATACACGTCTTCAAAAGGACCCGATTGATCCGACCGCCGAGGTTATCGGCAACATGCGAACGATCGGCTGACTGGCCACTGGCTATCCCCGTACAGGGCGTTATGTGGACGAGTTCACTCAACGTGGGACGAGGTTTGAGAATTGTTACTGTGTAATATTAAAAGATTAGAAGACACCTTTTTTTGTCTGCTGGCAACATCCTTTTTTTTAATGTTCATTGAAATTTGAATGGTCATAAAATGATGAGTAAAGCATTATTTTCTTCTGGGATTGAAAACAGTGTTAACTAATTATTTTCTACTCTTGATTTTGATTCTGCAGACGACAAGCCCACTTATGTGTTTTAGCAAACAGTGTGGATGAACCTCTTTATGTGAAGCTGATTGAAGCTCTGTGTGCTGAACATGGAATTAATCTCCTGAAGGTGAGTATTCAGCTGCTCATGTGACGCTTATTGGATTGGAAAGATTTCTGAATGGCTCTCATATCAGATTGCACCTTTTGATGCACTCAGCAGTTAATTGCCGATCCAAGCATAAACTGTTATGGGGTAACTCCACACTCCTAGAATCGCATCCTTCTGGGGATTTTTATACATCCCCTCAGTTTGGAATATTTCAGTACTGCAAGAAAATCTGGCCATGAGATGTGTTCGATGGTCCCCACCCTCTGATTTCTTTCTTCAGAAACCCCTTAGGATCATTCTGTGAAAAGTATGCTGTTAAAATTGCTGGTCCACTTTTTGAATGAATGCTATAAAAAGCATTTTATACATTACTAGCTGAGTTCCCGGCCCTGCCCGGGATAAATCGATTTATTAGTTTCAAATCTGGATGATTATTATGGACATGCTTCATTTTGCCTGTTCCTTTAGCTTTATTTTAATTTTTATTTTTGTTTGTTTTTAGATACGTTTTACTGCACTCCCTTTGCGTGTTGATGTCCTGCGCGTTCCACCAGCATCCGTCAAATGGCTATGATTTGCGCACGGGTTAGTTTGTTTGCACATCGCAGGAAGTGATAACGTCATGTGTTAGTGGAAAAGAAATATAATACTTTCCTAGGCATATTGAAAACACAAACCTGGATTTTTGGCCTTGCAGCGTCAATCTCCCAATTCCAAACCCTTTCTTTTTCCTAGTCTAGGCACATTGAGAACATAGAAAGTTTCATACTTGATAGTCTAACTCAGTTTCATCATTCAAACCAGTCCTAACCGGAAGTTATTTTGTGAGTGTGATACAGATACCGGAACCAATCTCAGTTACATTAATTTGCCGAAAAAATAGATCGAACGCCAATGTGTCACAACCTAGAAACTAATACAAACGTTCTGCGAGTTATTATTTTTTTATTTTCTGTGCCGGCGACACGTCGACAGTCTATACTAAGCGCTGTGTAAAATCTGAGGGCCACCGAATCAGCATTAACAGAGGAGTAGCGAAAGGCGCGCTGCAGTTGTCGTAAAGTTTCACTTTTATTAATATAGATTCTATGAGTACTTACAAAAAATTACATCCAGGATTAAGAACCGTTGAAATTTAGAAATCAGAAGTGCCAGACAACATATGTGGAGCTTCACCTCAATAGGTACTACAAGTCGGCAAGCTCTATTTCGTGTAATCTGCTTGTAAAGGCGAAAATGGGTCACAAGGTCAAAATTCTGTTTTCGTGCTCCCAGTCTTCTTTAGCATGTTTTCTATCAGGAAAATAAAGATTTTATCCCAAACTTTGTATCTAAATATTTCTTTTACAATATTTTTCAAAGTAAGGTAAATTAGGTCAAAGTCAAAGCAGCGTACATGAATGATGCTTATTTATCAAATATTTTCGATCAGCTTCATTTTCTCCTGCCCTCATTATGCACCATGTGACTCGTGCAGGGTCAAACTAAATTGTACCCATTAAAAACCAGCGTTCATTGGCTGTTCTATATATACAATATCCAATGACAACTACTCCACAAGGCCAAACATAGTAAACACAATTAATGTTAATCATCTCCAAGGCCGGACTTCATTCATGCGATTGGTTATCTGACGTCACGTGACCCGTAAGGGATGTAAATCTCACTGACTAGTCGGATTGTTGACAAAATACTGCATGCTTCCGTGTTTACATTTTTGTTGTGTTATTAGCGAATTTTCACAACCTGTACGTCAAATTTGATCATGTCTGCTTTCGAGAAACGTACTGGAGCTCTGAATGTTGCAAGAGACTGCAATTTTCAGTTAAATGACGAAATAAAGGCCATGCTGGCTGACTACTTTGGCGATGATAGAATCGACGGTGATGAATCAGGTGGCGATGACTTATATTTTTCTCTGTAAACCATAGAGATTTTGTATGATCATTGACAGAACTTAGAAGTGTGTGTGTGCCAAATTTTTTTTTTTGCATGACCTGCTGTAAGAGTGCCATGAATACTTTTTTTTCCCCTCTTTAAATTTTCATCACAATTAAAGTGTATAGTGAACAATATTTTGTGTGTAACTTTTTTATTTTTCTTTGTAAATCAAACATATTTTGTGTGATGTTTGGCAAAGTATTGAAGTATGTGTGTGCCAAATTTTATTGACCTAGCTTAATTTTGAAGGGGTCGTTGTTAGGGAGATGTAACGCAGAACTTTGAAAGCGTTTTTCTCAAGTTTAGCATTCCCTTATATTCGACATTTTTAAAAATTCGTGAAAAATACAGTTCTTATCCGATTCATTTCATTTTTGTGTTGAATTGAAGGTCTGAATCTAGTAATTTTTACTGTACCTTTAACTCATTTTGTCAAATTTTGCACTTGTGGGACCTTTTGAGGTGGAGGGTCACATATTATTGGGGAAAATCTTCAGTCAAGCATTGTGGGGTTTTATTTAACAGCTGGTCCACAGAAAAGAGTGATAACCAAGGCCGGTGGGCCCAAGTATTCATTATTGGCATGCTGGACAAACCCAACTATAACTTAAATGCTTTCAAAACAATTTTTAAAAATCACCAGCAAACGAAACATGATCTAGCCGATTGGCCAAAATAATTACCCCATGATTTAATTCCCTGTGAATTCCCTTCTCATCTCTGAAAGGTTCTGTGAAACACATTTTCAACTGTAATTAGACCCTGTGTGAGTTGATGTGGAGCACTGAGGGAGAATATAAACATGAAAAAACCAAGGAATTTAGAAAAAAGAAAATAATGACCGATAGTTGATTGTGGTATCTTTTTATTTAAAAGAATAGCGGCGGGAGTAATTCATTATCGTGCAGTTTTGGCCCCTTTTTTTGCTCAAAGCTTTAGCGATCGCCGCAATTTTCCGAAATTGGTACACTTGGACCGCCATGGCGGTCGCGAGTGGGGTATGTCAGGCTAGGAAGTAGAAACATGTGAATGCGATCAAGGACGAAGGTTTATTATAACTTGAAGTTTCTAGAGTAGTTTCCCTTGATTTTTAAGCAAACTGCTGGTGTTTACAATGAATCTAAGCTGTGGAATGTTGAAATTAGTGTCAGTTGGCAGTGTCGGTGACAGAATGGCTGACATCGAAGTCATTTCAAGAAGATTCATCAAGTGATAGTGAGGTAGACGTTGTTGTAGAAGATAGAAGTGATGATTTTTATGTGAGAGAGAATGGATAGCAACACATTGCAACAAAAATCAGGAGGAAACAACAGAAAACATGTGTTACAAGAAAGAAAAGAAAAAAATCAGTAATAATTTCAAATTTTCATGCAAAAAATTACATTTTTCATCAAAAATTTTTCAAAATAAAGATTTCATATAAAAGTTTATTTTCCTCCAAGAAAATGTATGGGTTTTTAGGGTTTTCAGAAAAAATTAATTTTTACTGATTTTTTTTTTTTTTTTGCCACCTAAATTTCTGGTGAATTTTTCAGGGGGCAGGTTACCTAAATGATATATATAGCCTAGGGCGGTGACAAGGAAAGGGTTAACATCTTCAAAACTTATTAAACTAATTTTCCTAAGTGCCAACTAATCCAACCCAGTCACTTTTGTACCAATCGATAAAAAGTAAACGTAAAATATAATGATCTGTGTTTTGGCTCCCTGTAATAAGCCTATCGGACCGGAAACGATATTAACCCACACCCTGCGCGCGGCGGCTTAATGCCCGCTGTCCGGTCAGTTACTTTACTCCCAGAGAATCTTATCTGGGCTGCACTAACACACTTGCCAATGGGTGACGACCACTCTGCCGCTGTCCATGTGGTTCGGTTTGTAATTGATCGGTATGAAAACATTTGCTGCTATGCCTTATCACGCTTGATAATGAATTAACCAGCAAAACCTTTGTCTGTCAGTCTCTAACCAATGATCTGACTTATGATACTATTTTATAAGGGCGTACAAAAAGGACAGTGACCCGACACGTTTAAAATACGGCTTGGGCAGTCAGCTTGACCTTGCCGTATTTGTGTGCTCGTACAGAGTGGATGCATGGAAAGTTGATGCCGTATTTGTACGCCCTTCGCAGAGTGAGGGTTAATACATGTTCAGCTCCATGCATACAATTTCCGTACCAGAAATGAGTGCGTAGTGCTTTGGGGCGCATGAAATCTGTAGTAAGACTAGAATATGAGAAGCTTTCTAGACCAGAGAGAGAGAGAGAGATTGAATGGTGGTTTCACAGGTATATCCTGGATAATCCCAGGTACGTCATCTAGTTTAGTCATGGAACCAAGCAAATGGGTGTGTTAACAGTGATGACAAGACTGCAGAGAGAGATGTTAAATGCATGGAATCAAACCTGGGTCAAACCAGTCTCATATTTGAGGCTTCCTTCATAAACAGGCCAACACATGCAGTTTAGGGGAAAAGTCATATATGATAGTTACAATTAAGAGTATCAATAGAGATTTGTAAAGTTTTGTTTCATTTTTTCACAGGTTGATGATGCCAAGAAACTGGGTGAGTGGGCTGGTCTCTGCAAATTAGACAAAGAGGGCAAAGCAAGGAAGGTCAATGCTTGTGGAGCTGTAGTTGTAAAAGTGAGTCAGTCAGCAATTCTTGCTTCACCTGTGAAGTGTAATTTCATTTCAGTGCCTCCGTCCATAGATTTCCAGTGTGTGATTTTTGTGAATGTAAATTGCCTCAAGATGGAAGATGCTTTCAGGTTTTATGTCAGTCATTTAAAAGTTGTAGCAGATGTCCAGTTTATTGGAAGAATTCTTTTGCATGTTTAGAACTAGAAGTTGAGATTTAATGCAAGAGAGTATATTGAAGGAAATTAATGTACCTTTCAGTGAATTTCAGGCAAGTTTCATAGCTTCATTTCATTTTCTTGAATATGTGGTCAAACAACTACACTACAATTACAATTGATAATTCCAAAAGTCAGATCGTCAACTGAAATCAATTAAGTTTGCTGAAATCCATTTGGTATGAGATTCTGTCATTCAGAGGTTGTTTCCAAAGTACATGTTTAGCTTATCTCATGTGAACTGAGCAAACATCAAAGAAACCTGATGTACACATGATGTATGATTTGCTTGTCTTATCGCTCTGTTTATTTTCAGTAAGGCGTTATTAATGATTTCATGTTTTAATTGGACTGACCTTTTTTTTGTTGCAATTGTTTTTCCACAGGATTATGGCAAGGAATCACAAGCACTTGACATTCTGCAGGATTATTTCAAGTCAAGTAAATGAAACCATCAGTTGGGATATTTAAACAAATTAAAGAATGGCCTCTTGCAAGGTCTTTTAAATGAAGAAATGTGTTTTCCTGTTGACTTTTGTATGTATGTCAATTGTTGTTTCTGTGTTCATCTTTTCCTTGTATTTCTTTCTTTTGAGTTATTTACCAGAATGTGAATCGTACTGATCTAAAACTGCACATTCAATGACAATGACATACATTTAATTTTGAAGGTAGTAACACCCAGTGAGGAAATGCAATGTTCACAAATAATAATTCATATCATGTACATAAATATGTATTGCATTAAAAAATGTGTAAATCATGTTCCTTTGGATACCTCTATAAAGATTTTTAAAAAAAAGATTTATTTAACACACCTAACTTTTTCTTACTCCATGCCTTGGGCAGTTTTTTTATTCAGATTGTCGGAACACCTCCAAGAAGAACCAATACTTTTTAAATCTATCTTTTAAAAATAAACAAGCTGACCACAGAAATGCATAAATTACGGAAAATATTTACAAACGATTTTAGTGAGGGTTCATGTGTGGTCCTATTATAAATTGCTTGGCCTTGTCAAATTGTGTTTACTTTCAGTACATGTATGGGATAAATTTCTGAGCATGTGCTTTTGAGAATGAGAATTGTCTACTTCAGAATATATGCTTAAAATGACAAACCATCATCTCAATTAACTTTATTTCATTAGTATTAGTAGTTAAATTGATTTATTGTGACTGAAGAAAATCACTGGCACTGTTACAAAGTAGGTTTTATTTTGTTCCAAACCTAAAGCAAACCTGCTACAGTGCTAAATGTAGTACATGTACCACCATCTATAAATCATCATGCCAAATCAAACGCTTTCAACTCAAAATGTCTTTCAAAATCACTGCTTTCTCGTCCCATCTTTTGCTTTCTTCATTTTTTTTTTCCTCAGTCATACTGTGTGCATATTGACTATCTTCACAACCAGGGTTGTTTAGGGGTGGGGGGATCAGTCATTAAGTCAACTTTTCCAGGCACAGATCTGACTGCATTGCGCAAGAAAGATCTATGACATTTTTTACATGAAAGTGCATGGTGAAATGCCACTGGGATTTATATATAATGTGTATAACATGTGCATGTATTTCACTACTTATCAAGGATTATACATAGTACCTTAACCAAAACAGGATTTTTTTTTTCCTTTGGTGGAAAGAACAGATTACAATATACATCATTACATGTACATCATGTTTGAGTTTTGAGTCATATCGTAACATGAAAGCAACAGCTGCGCATTTTTTAAATTACATGTGATTATTGAGCATATAAAAAAATTAAAATACATGTACATGTACGTAATTGTGTGTCTCGACGAATACTAGATAATCATTCTGGGTTCAATTTCAAGATTTTTTTTTTTTTTTCAAACATTAGATAATATGCCCGGCATTTCTCAGGCTAAGCCTGTGCTCCCAACCTTCTTTCTCTCACTTTCTCTCTCTGATCTAGATAAGAATGTTTCCCATAATAATTTACAGATATGTCGTGTGCGTCAGGGCACTCGCTTCTGGTCTAGGCAGGGAAATTGCGCCAAACTGAGCACGTCAAATGGCATGCAGCTTCCACTAGTGCAGTGGGCTTGTCAAAGGGTGCACAAAAAAAAAATATTTTACTGCACTTACATTTTTAAAGAGTGCCTGAAACTTGAAAAACACAATAAGTTGATGCAAGAGAGACTTTGTTAAATTAGTTGTCACTGAACAAATTAATTCTACAATTTTTGAAGCTATTGGTACTACAGTATACAGTGTATTAAGTCCTATGTTAGTTGGGCTTCATTGTTGGACGAAAAAAAAAAGCGAAAATTGCGCCACAAACAAATTAATGCTTCCAGTAGCCTACCACTATTTTTTTCTTTTACGCTTTAAATACACATATTTTACAAAACATGTACTGTACATACACCAATACAGGGTGTCCCAGAAGTCGCGCACCATCCTAGTCTTGAAAAGTCGCCTTTATTTTATGATTTCATAAACACCTTTATTGATAATAATCATAACAAATGCTCAAATTGAGTCAAATTGAGCACCCTCTGCAATAAAACACGCATCAATTCTCTTCATCATTTCACACTCCTGAGGGTTTCAGGGGTGATCTATTGGCACAACCAGGATGGTGCGCGACTTCTGGGACACCCCGTATAATTCATTAATTGCTAGATGTGGTACCCGATAATATCATAATTCTGGGATAAACCTGCCCCCCATCCCTAATCTCTCTCGCTCTCTGTTTCTGTGTGTGTGATTTAGAAAGTTTCATGTAATACATGTACATGTAGTAATACTAATGATCTGTTCTTGCTTGAGATCTCATATTGTGCGCCAGGGCACTACGCACTCGTTTCTACTTCTAGGAAGGAAAATCGCATCAAACTGAATGTGTGTCAGATACAATATCCCATGCTCGATGATTATTAAAGGGAGCAAAAAATGAAGATACATATGTAGTTACAAAATAGTTACAATACATGTAATTGTTTTACTGCCATAGCAAACATATTAAAACATTGCCAGAATGTTTAAATAAACAGTAGTTCTATACAAAGGAGACAGTTAGATTTATATTCAGGCTCTCTCCCCCCCCCCCCCCCCTAAAGAAAGGTGTAAGATCTTTTTGCTTAATTGTCTTTTTCCTTACGGTAAAACAGGAAAACAGCATTGAATGGTTAGGTCTAGTACATGTACTAACAGTTCTGGCCAGCAAACTCTGTTGCTTGTCTTTGGCTTCGTCACGTGTGTTGTGTAAGCAGGATATAATTAATATGTGCTATGTTGTAGGTCTACCGGTGACGTCATTAATCGATAAAGCCGTTTTCTCATGTATGATGTTCAAATGCAAGATTGTAGGGTATAGGCCTAATGTCTAAGATCGGGAATCGAAGTCGGTGAGATGACTCAAGCTAATAATTCGATAGGAGACTAGATCAGTAGATGTTGAAAATTAAATACATGGCTGAAGATCTCAGCATGAGTAAACAAATAGGCTATTACTAGACGTGGATAATTCTACATCTGTATAAAAGTGTGATTATAAAAAAAAAGATTTTTCACGGTGCTGCACTTTACTCGTGGAATAAAAATAATACATTATTTCAGTCCTGCCCTGCCGCCCCCTCCCCCCCCCCCCGCTTTTTTTTTGTTTTTGTTCTTTGCCGATCACTTTGGGGGGCGAGGGAGAAACTACATATAAAAACATGGTTAGCCTATACATGTAGTTTGGATGCCAGTTCTAATTTACAATAGGCCTACATGTAATAGGGGGGGGGGGGGCGAGAAGCTACTCTCGAGAACAACGCAGGTGAAACGAAAGAAACAAAATGATATAATAATATGCTATCAGTCTAGTGAATTTTTTATTTACCTGACAGTAATCAAAAGTGACACTTCAACCTGATATTATGGAGAGTGGAAACAAAAAGCGCGACGCAGATGATAGAGGGCATCCGGTGATTTACATGGGGTATAAAGTCTGCGTAAATTTTGCGGATGCAGAGACCGTTCACATATTATGTCATAAAAAATTGACTAATTTTGACCCCTCCCCCCCCCCCCCCTTATCATCACATGTCATCAAATGGCTATCCCCCCCCCCCCTCGTTTGATGACGTAATCAAAACTTGACAAATAACGACTAAAAATACCTGTATAGTGCTGTTTGCTATTTATTTTAATTCAAACGAACAGATCATAAATAAAATAAAATCAATAAGAGCTTTTATATAGCGCTCAAGGACTACTATATCATATAGTAGTCCTTGATAGCGCTTAATATCCACCAATGCTCTAAGCGCTTTACAAGGTGTCCCTGACAGGCTGATTCAAACATTTAATACCATCTCAACTCACAAAGAGCATACAGATCGAGAGGCTGCCTGTTAGCAAACTGACAAGATCTTTCCACTACCTATATGTCAGGTACTGGTTTTACAGACGGGTGGACTGAGGAAGTTAAAGGTAAATTGTTTTCCCATAGCAACTACAGTGGACAGGTTCGAACTCGCAACCACCGGATTACAAATCCGACGCGTTAACCACTGCGCTACGCTGCCCCCCAAATTATAAGATAACATTGATCTGACTCTCTGAATTTATGCAAAAATAGGGCTAAAATCTAGGATAAAGGTAACTGAAGATATAAGGCTGAATAAACAGGAAGATAAACATTGAAACAGAAGTGAAAAATATAGAACCAAATCAGACATGATGCAGTGTTGACTCTGTGGTAGGTTTAGCAGTTTAACAAATATTGAGTAGTAACAGTAGTCATTCAAGGTATTGGTTGATTAATTAATTAGTTATTTTATTGGCAGGTATTATAATAAAAAAATTTGATCTGATTTGTTCTTCATTTTCAATTTTACCAAACCACATTGATGACATCATCTTTGGACTCAACATCCCCCTCCCCCATGTCATCATTCAAAAGACCCCCCCCCCTTATGCGATGACATATAATTTATTATGTGAATGGTCCCTAAGCTGGCGTAATCAGAGCACGTACGTCACTGGTGCAAACAATGTAGGGCGCCGATAAGATGCTGGCTATTCGCAGCCGACTGCGGATAGCCGATTTGGCCATGTTCTCATTAAAAATTTACGGAACTTCATAAAACTTCACGGCTGAGGCCGTTCGCTTCATCCAGGTGCTAAATGTAAATTAGATCTAATTATGCAAAGGGCAGCACGGTTGCGAACCCCATGAAAAAAAAAAGACCTCAAACGATCAACCCTATTTCCGCATGTGACAGCATTGAACTAGGCCTAGTCCACAGTCACTTGTGCATGTATACACTGTCGAGATTATCTGTTGTGTGTTTAAAGGTTTGTAAAATCAGAACCAGGCCGACAGGTTGGCTAACACTGTACATGACCCAATAGTAGGCCGCACTGTAACAACTTTGCAGGCTAATTGCAGTAGTTGGGACACAGTATGGGAGAATAGCGGGATTTTGCAACATACAACTTTTTCTTTTTGCCCGTTTTTGACATGGGAGAATAGCACAAACTGTTGATCCAGATCTAGTCTCGAGTCTAGATATAATTTTATCTTCTACTTGTCAAATTCAGAAAACCCAAATAAATGTGTTCTTAATTTGTAAGTCATTATAATTTGTACATTAATGTAGAATGGTGATGTTAGTATTCCATTACATAATTACCTTCGGCTTTTGGTCATGGTTTAAAACTGAAGAAATTGTCTGTGGAGCAAACAAAAAGTCAAACTTTTAAAGAAATTATTGTTTCACTTGAAATGGAGCGAGAATATTTGTACAAACGCTGCAAATTTTCAAATCAATCACCCAGTCATTCCTTTTTGTTTTCTTGTAAGTGAATGCTGACAATCACCTCTTGATCCATATATTTTGTTGAGTACCTAAGGTCATATCATGATTTATGTGCATGAATTTTTTTTTTTTCTGAAGGGAGTACAAATAAACAGGGCTATTGCCAGGCCTGTCCGGTGAATCGAGGGAGAAAAATTTTTACAGGGATTATATATTATGAAATGTATTTTGTCCTCAAATTTATGTCTCTTGTTTACCATATATTTACATTTTGCAGCAAGTTAATATTTTGATAAAGATGTCAACTTCTCAAGCAAAACGTCCTGAAGGTGTGCAATACTGGAAGGAAAGTTGGGATGCAGGACACCTGGGCTTTCACATCACAGATGTTCACTAGTAAGATTGTATTTTTATCAGTTAACTGTGATTTTTCAGGCTCAGGGTAGGTGTACAGAAGTGTAATTAGAAAGCCCAGTGCTCAGGCCATTCACATTCCTTCCCAATCGCCCTCAAAAGAACAAGCGCTGTCTCATCTATGTTTGTTTTGTTCATTGTTGGAACCTATCAGTATTTCACAATGCTCCATTTCATTTTATTGCATGCAAAAGAAGTGTATGCATACGCATCCACGATGCTGGTTAAATTGAAAATGATACACGAAGGAATTTCAAGGTAGGCATTTGCTTTGTTTTTTTAGCCATTAAAAATACCCATGTACCTTGATTCTTACTTGTAAGCGAGAAAGATAATGCGAACTTTTGAAAAGATGTGACAAATTTCCTATAAAACTAAGCCTTCACTGTGACGTCCATATTCTCACACACCTTTTTATTTTTCAGGAGGCCAAGAAGTGTTGGTTAGAAAAATAAAATACACTGTTTCTTTCTGTAAAGTGTGCATCAAACATCTCAGATCGTCATACCAACCAGATTTACCATTTTAAAAGACGCATTCAGTATCTTGGAGAGCAAGAATCTGCGCATTTAATGCATTCTAGAAGAGATCAGATTTCATCACTGGCATTTTAATAGTTTTTTGTTATATCTAAAGATCTTAAGGCTTATTTTCTTTCAGTATCAAGGTAGGTTGTGGAATGTTTTGTCCTTTCTACATAAAATATTAAGGTCGAGTATGTCCTGGTAAGAGATGCAGAACATGGCCTAATTTGATGGCTTGTCAAAAGTGATGAAAGAATAAATTCCTCCACAGACAGACTCAGAGCATGGGTCATTCTGCATTACACTGATACACTGTGAGCTTTTTTTGAATCACCATTATCATCCTTTGTTTAGAGTTTTGTGTGTTTTGTGTGTCACTCCTTTTGCAGTTAATGTAACACTGAAAGACAACTGTGTATTATTTAATCTTCCAAAGTAGAACTGTAATATATGAGTAATTTTTCATTTTTTGCATATTCTTGTTTCTTTAGTATGCTGGAGCGACATCTGGACAAAATAACATCAGATGGAAAAACCAACAAAATCTTTTTTCCATTATGTGGAAAGGCTGTTGATATGAAATGGTAGGCAAGCCCTGATCAACATGACATATTTATTTAATTATATTATTAAAATACTTCTTTCATGTTTATGTGACACATGTTAAATTGAATGAATAAGATATATACATAACCAAAATGTGACAGTTGTTCACGAATGGGCTTATAACTTTCAGCTTCATTTGTAATTCAGCAGTCTGAGTGTTATCATGGCAGAAATATAAAAACCTAATTCTGCGTTTCATGGATAACACAGCAGTACTTAATGCTGTGGGAATGCAAAGTGGTAATCATTAATTATGGAGCAGTTCATTTAAGTTTCCACTAAAATTTATTTCTAGAGAACATTTTAAGATTGTGACTGGCTTGATAGCTTTGTGACAATTATTTCACAATTTTTGAGTGAAAGATATTTTTGAAGCTTTGTGACAATTATTTCACAATTTTTGAGTGAAAGATATTTTTGAAGCTTTGTGACAATTATTTCACAATTTTTGAGTGAAAGATATTTTTGAAGCTTTGTGACAATTATTTCGCAATTTTTGAGTGAAAAATATTTTCTAAAGCGAAATATTTCAGGGACCATGATTGAAATGAGCAAAACGATTAATTAATATTCAGTTTACTGTTTAATAAAATTAATTTAAAGCATGTTTGAATTATTTAAACCGACCATTTATTATGTTAATTGTTATTAACCAACCAAAGCTGGCTGCCGAGGCAAAATTAAAAAAAACTAATCCCTACCACAAAAAGAAGAAATAAAAAGAAAAATGAAAAAAAAAACAACAACAAGGAAAAGAGAGGTGCAAATGTCAAGGCAAGAAATCCTACAAAAACAAAGTCCTTAACATTGTTATTAGCCAATTACCTAGACAAGTTGCCAAACTTGCAAAGGAATGAATGAAGCAAACAATCAACAATCAAACAACTGTTATCCATTGGTGTGCAGAAATATAATTAATTTTATTATGTGATAATTTTCAGGCTGGCTGACAAAGGTTTTACTGTAGTAGGTGTGGACGGAGTACAGATAGCATTGGAACAATTCTTCTCTGAGCAGGGACTGGAATGTACAAAAGATGCTAGTAAACCTACTTTGTTCAAGGTTTGTGTACATGAAAAATACCATTCAAGTTATACTTTGTTGTTTGTCATGAAATCAGTAAAAGGCAAATGCGCGGAGAAGGCAGGCAAAAGAGACAGTGATGAAAAAGTTATCTTGATCCAAAATATAAAATTACTCATTTAAACTCCTTCCCTTCTGTAACTTTTGTGTGTGTGAACGGGAACTGTCAGCTCTATACAGTTTGAAATTTAGATGTAGTTCAAAGATGTTTTTTTTTTCACTCAGTGTAGACACAAGACATAATACATTAGACATCAAAGTAAAGGAAAATCTGTGAACCAGGACGGGATTCAATATTTCAAGAAGTTGGCTTAGATATTAGTGTTGGAAAATTAGTGTCTACTCGAGGCGAATATTCGTAGCAAAGCATAACCCGCAAGCCAAATATTCGGCTTACCGTAGCAAATGAGTTAATGGATTGCAACTGAAACCTGTCAGTTATTAGTTTAGTTTATTATGTTTGTCCTCAAAGTCAAAATTGTGTGCAGTGCAGCATGCTATTTATCAATTGATGTATTTGTTGTGTTATTTTTGATGTAATTCAGGGACATCTGATTAAGTCGGTAACAATGCTCAGTGCTTTTTTTCTCTTATTGTACACAACTGATGTGATTGAATGTGCCTAAGAGACACTTTTCCTTGTAATACTTGTGAATGTTAAATGGCGTAGTGTCACGTCACACTTCAGTTATTAATGGGTCTGGTGGGGTTCCAGTGCACCAGTAAAAAGGAAGCGTATTAGTGTCACAGGGACTGACTTATTGAAAAATTCAGCTCATGAATGAATATTTTAGGTTTAGAAATTTATTACTGAGGTTTCAAATTAACTCTTTCCATGCCAATCCCCAATATATTGTCGATATGGCCGACCGCATTTGAACCAACCCCCGATCCATCGTCGATATCAATTCCGGGGTTTGTTTTGTTTTGCACGGCTTTGCTCTTCCTTTTGCCTGTACTTCACATTCCTATCCATCATACACTTCTTTATGTGTTTTTCAGCTTCTTCATTCTTTTTCCTTCAATTTGATACATGTTTATAACATGTTTAGGTTTCAATGATTTGAGGTAGTAAAATTCTCAATTTTCTGATTCACCCTTGCTTTGATTTTTCGCGAGCAAATAACCCTTGGCACAAACGTGGAAATGGCCTTGGCATGGAAAGAGTTAAGAACTCTTCCTTTTGCAAAAAGGAAATTGTAAGATTATACCCATTTTAATGGATATATTATATCAATATACATTATAATTCAGTGCTGTGTGAATATGGTTTAGGATGTCAGTGTCAGACAGTGATTATTTGGCGGCTACGGAATCCAAGAACAAGGCAGACTAACTGTATAAATGAGGATAAATGCTGCCCTGATCAAATAAATTAACTAAACCAAAACAGACATGTGTGTATACTGCTAGAGCATATGAATCATGCAACAAGTTGAGAGATGAGGGCAAATGTTTCTGGCATATATGTAACTGGTGCTAAGGTGGATGAAGAAAGACATATGGATGGAAGACTACCATGGAACCCCTTAGGCTGCAGCTTGAAACAGGGAATGTAATGCAAAAGGGCTGCAGTGGCCAAAGACTGTTTATCAGTCCATGAGCTGAGCTTATTTTCTATCTGGCTTGAGACCAGTCTAAAGTATCTTATTTTTTATTAACTGTATCACTAGATCTGTTATACATACTTTGTTGTAAGTTTAAGAAAATGTATAATAAATTAATACCACAAATCTATGTACTCTTCATTTTCAGAGCAAAGATGACAAGATTAGGCTTTACTGTAATGACATCATAGAGTTCTCTCCGTAAGTGGACTATACTTGTCATGTGAAATAACCCGATATCAATGTGTCAGTTTGATGAGAAATAGCTAGATCTCAGCCAGGTTTTAAAGGGTGAAAAAATAGTAGTCCAGAATATTGAAGGAGATTTATAATACTCGCAGCCGCATGGCGGTGCATACAATTTTATTTCTTGTACTGTTGTGTTAACTTTTCAGTGGGCCTTTCCATTTTCCTTCTGGTTACCAGTATGTTTCAACTCAGTTATCAGAATCAAGTAAAAGTGAATTTTTCTTTTTTCCTATGCAACATGCAGATGGCATTTATTAGACAGCATGGACTGTATGATATGTGATGACGTAGTGGGGAGTTCCTTGTATTTGTCGTGATTTTTGTGATAATCTTTACTTGTCATTAGGCTTACATTTATGTAGTCTGTTATTGTGCCAAATGATGAGGAAAAATACATGTCTCTTAAAGTTATATGTGTAATAAAGCTGATGGCCTTGAGTGTACACATCTGGGATCACTTTGTCATGCAGTTCTCTCTCTCAGTGTCCATGTCTTAGTAAAGTAGGTTACTTGCATTCCTTTCAGACAATATGAGTGATGCCATTGCCTAGTCATATGTATTGTGTGTTATGACATTGATTTTCTTCCATTATCACATTAACTAATAACTTCATAATAATTAATATTCAAATGTTTCTGTTTACTGCAGTGACATGGAAGGGACCTTTGATTCCATATGGGATAGAGGGTCCCTGGTTGCCTTGGATAGAAACATTGTGCCAAGGTTAGCAGTAGTTTAATATACATTTACAACATATATGTAACTTTTCGTTATTATTATTAAATGTATTATTTTTTTGTGTACATTGCATAAATCCTACTTTCTTCATAGCTTCTAAAAGCAGCAAAGCATTAGATCCATATGTTTTCATACACATTTTCATACCCCAAACTGATTTTAGAAAGTGGCTACATCAATAAGGTTTGTCTTCCAATGGATAGATCTCAGTATTCTAAGAATTTTGATATCAAATTTGTCTCTGTATCTCCATATTTAAGAAAGCTGTGTCATTTTGAATTTTTAAAAATTTGTGGTAATTGTGTCATCAGCCGCGAAGCCAACTTTGACTTCCCATAAAATGATGGTTTATTGAGCCATGGCATTAAAAATTCTCAGTATCCAAGTCAAGAGGGTGTACACTACGCTTAATTTTTTTCAAGGGGTACAAACAAAATACAAGCATCTGATTTTATATTTTTTAGTCAGCAAACGTCATCCGACATAATTTTTTTGTGAATTCTTACAGGGGAGACAAAAATTATGTTGTTGTTTTTTTTTTAATTGAAAAGGAGGTCAACCGTGTCATCATTGTCTTAGCACTGAGTGTCAGATAAAGGTGACGAAATCAAACATTGGGTGGGTCTCTAAACACAGTCGGCGCTTCGATCCGAAACATGCCCCATATAATATCTCATTTTGGCATCCCCTTATAATACAAAGGCTGAGGTTTATTTGCGTATTATTTTGCTCCTGATCAATAAAAGTTTCCGCTAATTTCTTGGTCTAGAAACTTTTCAACAATTGATTTTCAGAAGAATTTCAACTTAAAACACGAGGAAAAATACATTGAATTAAACCTCTTTTATCCGGCTTTCTGTGTGAGTTATTTTCAAACATGTGCGCTACATCAGATTGACCCGCCGCGACCCTTTGTTATGAGGGGGTCAATTCAGTACGCGCAGCTCAGAGCAAAAACGGCAAGATTATATCCTGTTCAAGCTATAAAACACACAGTTAAACACATTAAACAATGCAAAAGGAAGTATATTTTGTCAGAGGAAGGTTTGAACTTTATTTTAATGTAGGATACATGGCGTTTCACATAAATACACAGCTGTAATAGCCTTGTAATATTGGCCTAAAATTATGCCAAAATGAGATTTCGCCCCTTTAGCGGTCCAGTTTGGGGTACCTATTTGAAGGTCAGAAATATTACCATTTGTTTTTCTCAGAGTGATATGAGGGGGTGGGTGGTTTTATTTTATCTTTCATACATTTATCTGTTGGGTTTCAGGTATGTGCATATCTTGAAGAGTTTGCTACGCCCAGGAGGAAGAATTTTGATGGAAAGTTTAGAATATGATGTGGCAATAATGAACGGTGAGCGAAGAGCTGAGATTCTGGTAGCATTTGGTCTGCACTTTGGCATTAAATAGTATTGATAACCAGAGATTCATTATTGATGGAAATGAATATGAAAAGGATCATTTGAATGTAAGATGGAGGAAGAAAATGTGCCTGTATAGAAAGGGAAAGCAAAAGAACAGCTGACATTGCTTACCATGATGTCTGGGGGACATCATAACATCACACAGTCCATCAAATCATGTTAAGCATAGGTAAACTACAATTTTTTTTTAAAGGAGAGAGGGGATTTTTTGTGTATAGGGCTACGTGAATTAGGGTGTGTGAAGGGTTACTGTTATTCATTCAAAGCGATGGTATATGAAACATTTTAAAAGAGAATGCTCTAGTTTCATTATAACCAATAGGGGCAATAATACATTTACTAGATCCATGTGGATGAAAAGTGAAAGTCAACATAAAGACATCAAACCCAAAGAGACACTATACTGATACATGTAGTGCTGGATCCAGACCTCCCATCTACATGAGGGTAAAAATGCTACTCTGGTGTATAATGCGACCCATGATTTTGTAAGACCTGGGTAGGTGTATGTAAAACAGTTTCAACAGAGCTGAAGAAAACCTAAAGATGATTTTCACGTTAATTCTTAAGCAGTCTGGTCAGCCCAATCTGGCATTTCAATGTCATCATCAGAAAGTTGCGTTCATGGACGCGTGACACCTATTATAAACAAATCTCCCTCCCTTCTTCACCCTCTCACTGGTCACACTCACATCATGTAGCACTGAGCCTGAAGTAACACAATCGCCCATCTGCGATGTCTGAGTGAGCATGATATTTGACACCTTCGTGGACTTGCTGGCGCCGACTGTCTTTACTCCATGTCCCATGAAAACGATTGAATCCCTATTGCATATTTTAAAAACGAAAAATGTGGCCATGCGTGTTACAGTACCTCCATGTGGGTAACCCGTTTGCACTTTCTCCCTATCGTAGCCTCTGCTCTCAATGCCCGACCCGAGTAAGATCAGTGGGCCTGTGCGTTTTACAACATCTGATGCATCATTTACTACATGTATTATACCACATTGTCTATCCACCTGATGAATAACACATGGCAAAATATTTGAGCTCGCATGAGTGCTAGGAATTGGTGATGTCAGCAGAATAAAATTTGTAAAATCCTACACTCATGGACAAAGCAACCACATTCAGTCGTATGCATGGCACCACGGGTGCACGCTGGGTAGGTGACATAACAGGTGTAAGTATGGCGAGGCAGATAGAACAATGGCTAGTATGAGCTGTAGCGAAACAGCGATTACCAAAGGTGACGGCGTGCATTTGCTCATGGCACAGATTAGGAAAATCATGCTTAGCATTTTTTTTCCTCTGTCGGTCTTGAAAATGAGATTGCACAAAGAGTAATGTCGGATTCCAAGATGTCATTCTATGCGTTTTTTCCCTTGGAAATGAAGCATTTGGAAAGGGATAAGAGAAAAACATCGTAAAAAAAAAAAAAATCACGGAAAGCGTCTTCATGTAATGTGGAGTCGACTGTAGAACTATAATAAATATAAATATTGAAGCCAAGGTGGCATGACAAGTTTGATGATTTTCTTGGACTGACTTCCGTGAAAGTGACTTAAAAATGTTCCGTTTTTTTAGCCCTTCACTGAAAAAAGGGAAAAGTAGGTGAAGTTAGATTTTCCAGACTGATTTGAGATAATCTTGATAGTCTGTCAGAAAAATGGAAGCATCTGGAGATCTAAGTTTTATTGGGGATGTTGGCTTTATGTTATTTGTGAAGTTATTTTTATGAAAACTGTGGGACATAAACAAATCATCTATGGTCTTAAGTGTTTTATTTATTCTTCACAGATGTTGGAGATGGCCTGGCAAAATCACCTCCACCATTTCCAATGTATGAAAGTGAAATCAGGAGCCTCTACAGTAAGAACTCATTTTTGCTATCATAGTTGGGCATAGGAGAAAATGTTTTGAATATACATGATCTCTATTAAACTTTTGAGTTCTTTTTGTTTTTTGTGGCACATTCATCCCCAGTAAGTGGCAGGCACAAAGGAATCACAACATTTCACAATCAATGACAAGTGAAAGAGAGTGCAGAAAATGTCTGGTTGCCATGGACAGGAACTGGATGAGTTGAGGTGTTTCATTAAATTGTAATTCCACCTTTCCTACTTTCTCCAAAAGAAAGATACTACTAACATATGAGCTTCTTGAAGCGAGTGGGAATGAGTGAATCTTTTGTTTTATTGATTGCATTTGTTTCCTTTCTGTAGAGCCCAGTTAACTTTCCTATGCATTGTCTTGTTTCATCAATAACTTGTTATAAATAGATCGTTTGTTGTCATGAATTAGTTTAAGACATTCCAGTCTTACCAATGCTGCAAATAAAAAGACATGTATTGGTACTGAAATCATATCCTCAGACTTGCAATTTTCGGAGAAAAGTTGTGGCTAGCTTCTTTATTTCTTTATTAACAGGCCCAGAGTACACAGTTGAAATTGTGGATCGTGACAAGCGGCTGTTACATGGAAAGGAAATCGAAATTGCTATGTACTTAATTACCAAGAATTAGACTGACCACTTTAACAGTAAAGCATTTTCATGGACCAGTACATGCATGATTTGTAAGAGTGTTGAGAATTTTTCGCAGAATCTTTTGTCATAATAATTTAAACAATCTTTAATAACAATTTTGTTAATACTAATAACTTTCGTGAACAAGGGTTTCAGATGTCTTACTTTAATGATTTCATATACAGCTAGTGGAGCCATCATAATTTGAAGTCCTCAGGAATTGGATTACAGTTCGATTTACCAAAGTTCAATTTACCTCTGAGCAGAGAAATAACCACTATCGTGCTGTTTGCCCCATACTATACATGTAATTACATCCCCTTGCAGAACCCCACTACCCCAACATACACACGCAAGAAAATACTGCATAGGAACCTGTATGAGTCATGACATCTTTGGATTATTTTTTTCTTTAGAAGTGACTGTACTATAGCAGTAAAATAAAAAATCAGCACTGAATGACTTAGGCCTTGTTGAACTGTTCTGGTCAGTGAACTCTGTTCCCTGTCTTTATCTTGACCGCAAGATTGTGTGTGACATCATCAATCAATAAAGACATTCTCCCGTGCATGTTGTTCAAAATGCAAGGCCATAGGCCTACTTTATTGCCCCACCTTGCTATCAATGGCATGGAATTACCATTATGCAGTGTAACAATACCGTACTCGTCCCCTCTCCCTACTGAGGGTAGTGTGGTGAATGTGTTTACAACACTCCAGCGGTGGCGTATTTGCAGCACTGAAATGCCAAGAACCACATGTAAGTGAGGTCTTTGTTCCTTTAGCACCTTATCATAATTTTTACGTTTAATACAGACGTGATGATGTATAGTTTAGCGCGCATTACGTAAGTCTGTAGCAGAATGGCTCTATATGAGGATGATGGACACACTGTGAGGCTAGCTGTTTTACTGTGTGTAACTTACGTTCTACGGAATACTGTGTCTTGGCTGTACCTGTTATAGTTACATCAGCAATCAATAAATTGACTGGTCATATTTACTTTGCTTGAGTTGAACTAAGTCACGTGCTTTTAATTTTTAATTGATGAATTTAACTAAAAGAACGCATATTATTCTCTTTTTTTAAAACGTCTTTCATGCACTTGTTCATAATTGTGTTGTGAAATTGTATGTTTTGGGATGTAATATTATTGATAATATGTGATTTTTACACATTTCAATTTATGTAATCAGGGAATGATTTTTCTCCCCTGTGGATACATTATTTGCAGAGTTATGAATGTGGTAGGCCATATCAGATCTTTTCTTGGTAACCGGAGTGAAGCACAGTTTAATGGATTTTATATGATTAGGTGAAATGATAAAATTTCCAATAAAATTCTATACAGCAACAAGTATACTCAGAAACTGGATTTTGTCTGCTTTCAAATCATTTCTTCAGATTGAACTCATCGTGACAACTGTCAAGGTTAATGTTATAATTGTCGTGCTGGGTCACGACTTGCAAAGACTTGATTTTTTCACGGTCTCGTTGATTATAACCAGCGTAAATTGTCCTTGAACTGTTCTCGTGAACAGTTTGTTTTTGAAACACTTTTTCTTAGAGATGGAAAGAAAGTGGGGCGAGATAGAATAAATGGATAAGTAGGAGTGACAGTGCAATTCTCGACCCCGTGATTTTGATGAACACTTACAAGGGAAGAGAAGGGGTGAATAAGGATAGATAGTTTAAGACGCTTAGTCGCGTTCAGAAATTCGTACATAAAATGTAGAAAGCACGGGGGTTTAAAGATTTCAGTAATGGTTTTGACATTTTAATTTGACCTTGTCTGTTTTTAGTACAAGGCCGTGACCAACTCCCACGTAGAATCTATTAATACTGCGAGCTGAGCTCGCATGGATGCACCAATCAAATCTAGGCATTTGGACGGTAATTTGCAGGTGGCTGCACAGTATAAAAGCGTAGCCATACCTATGTTCATTACTCCATACAGAAAATTCCAATCTGTGCAGGCGTCGGCACGATTCTGCCTGAAGAATCATAAGACTGTTGATTCATGTCTAGTCCATTATAGGCATTGAGATGAAGCCATATGCTTGAATGAGATATGCCCACTGCTGTTGTCTACTGTTCCCTGGTTTTCCTTACCAGGGACCAAGTGTAAGTGTTTGTCCTTTGATTATTCAACAATGAACGAGGAGCTGAACATAATTTATCCAGTAGGACAGGATTGCCGCATATGCTAGGAGTGCTACCCAAGAATGCAAGACAAAGAATTATATTGACTTGCAACTAGTATGAATGTTTGACATACACATCTGTGAATTGAGATTGATTTGTCTGGATGAGGCTGGGGATTGCCAGCCCATCCTAGAGTAGATCCAATAGACTTAACTACGTCAGTCTATATTGACGAGCTTGATCCATTATAAGCGGTAGGCACAAATAGCTGAGATGAAATTGTCGCCAGAGACATTAGTATATTGCTTGATAGATAGTAGGCAGACTATATCTGAGAGATAGATAATTAATACTTAAATTGTTAGTGAGTCAGAATGATCTTAATCTTATAGGAATCTAGAGGAGACTTCTAGTGACATATTATTGAATTTTCATTTGATGCTGCTGATGTTGTCTTTTAGTATGTAAGAGATCTAGACAAAATTGTTAGGAAATTTAATGTAATTAAATTTGTGGCCCTGCAGGTCTGTTTATGAAACTTATTCAGATTGTTCTTAGTGTGTGGCATGGTACGAAAGAGTAAATAATAAATACCTCTCGATTTAAAATGCAGTCATAATACCCACCCCGTAACAACAATCAATCATGCCATCAAGGTTCTTAGGATTAAATTTTATTTCTTGAATTCTTTGAAAGATGGAAGCAGTTATGAATACATGTGCACAATGTGTTAGAAAGCCGATGTCGTTTTCAGAATCTTGTTGGGTCTTAACACTGAAATCTTGTTCGATCTCAGCATTAAAACAAATACAAGCTGTACACTTTCCACACTTTATTGCTAAAGTACTGGTTATGTAAATAATGACGACTTGCATTTCATTTATCACCAGTTTTTATTTCCTCTGCCAAAAAAAAAAAAGTATTTTTAAAAATAAAATCACACTTTAAAAGGAACACCCACCCATTTTATACACAAAGCAAGATTTGTAATACTGATAAGAAAATGGACTTTGTAAAGCCTGTACAAAAGACACTGAACTTATTCAGCAAAATGGGAGAAAAAAAATTAAATTCCATACATACACGTATTTATATGTTTCAATATACTGCACATAAGAAGGGAAAAGTGAGCTCATTTAACTGAAAGAGAACATCAGAGAATGGTCATTCATAAATGCAGTCTATGGATATTGAAAGTGAAATGCTGACAGTGAACTTTACACTGAATACAATCTTGGTTGTACAAGAAGGGCTATCTTTATTACAGATTACTAAACATGTAATGTATGTGTAGCAATTCCAACTCTAGACAAGTCCATGTGCATAAATTGCTACTGGCTGAATTCTTCTTTCATTGCCAAAAAGCCCTTCCAAAATACAAGTAACAATAATAACAGGAAGCAATGAGAACTATCATGCAAACACTTCATGGAGTTCATTAATTTATTTAATTTATTTATTTTCAAAATCTTGTACTGGGTTAATCTGAAATGATTTGTAACTGCAGTATAAATACATGTATAAAAGGGAAAAAACCCAGATTGTTTACGAACTTTCATCTGATGTTATTTTTTTCATCTCCACCCTTTTAAAATCTGATACAAGAAAACTATCTATCATCTGTGCTGGATTGTGCCAGAAAAACAAATGCTATAGAGTAGAGAAATGCGGGTTAAAAAGAGATTTTTCAGTTTTAATGACAATTGGCACATCATTACACTGGATTTGATATCTCTTGAGGTGAAGAAACTTAGCCTATCAGTATCACACTAAGTGGCTTACGATGAGAAATACATACATGTAATTAAAAACAACAGAAAAACCAATAGCAAAAGATGATGTATTAAGCTAGAATGACTGATTTCATTCTCTCAATGCCTGTTAGGTTTTGGTTATTTTCCACCAGTGTCTTGGGTGCAGGGTTTAGTTTCTAATGCACATTCTTGCATTGGTTATCCAAATGCAGGGAGTGGGTCTTCAGTGTAATATCGTCATTTAGGTGATGCAAGTTTTTCTGTAGGCAATCCAGGGCATGTGTGAAAAAAAAGGTACATATAATTGTGAAAATATTACACTATGCCATTAAAGAAAAAAGTCCAAAAGGTTGCTATAAGCTGCATCATACAATAACAAGGCCCACCTCAGCCACAGACGCTATTAAATGGGCTATTAAAGAAAGTGTTTTGTCGGTTTTGTACTGAATTTGAAATATTTAAACGTTTGAAGTCTGTTTTTTGGGGGGATCACTGCCCTTAGCATTTGCACCTGTTTTAAACTTTTTTTTTTTTTCAGAACCCTGTTAGGTCACAATCTTAGAATTTTAAGTCTGAAAATAGCTTTTTAAATTCTGCTGCATCTAGTTTGTTGATTGTGAAATGACTATATGATTGCCATGCTCAATGCTTCTAGAGATCACAGTTATTTCTAGAATGAAAAATAAGGTATATTCACCCTATCATCGCATTTAGTGGTAATATGTAAATTATGAAAATGTTGGCTTAATGTTTGAAGGCCACAGCCTGAAGATCTGCCTAGCAAAAAAAATTGAAAATTGTGCAGCTCTTACACATACAAACTAAAGAATGACTCATGGTAAAGCACAGTACTGTGTCTTGAAAGAGATTGAACCGTAGAGCATGGCATTTTTATTAGATTATTAATTCAGTTTATTATGTTGCTAACTTGGCTTGTCTCAGCTCTTCTTCCAGTGCATTTTCAGAGGCATAGAGTTATTTAACTTCATTCACTAGACCATACTGAGGTGCATCCCAGCAAAGCTCCACATTGGGGCAGTCAGTTCTCCAGTCTATCTTCTGCCTTCTTGATGGGTCAGATTTTGTTCCCGATGGCTTCCTCAATGCCACGGATGTCATTCTCCAAGCAATCTCATCCTCAGTCTGTTCTCAAAATTAATTCTCAAATAATGCAATAAACATTTAAACTTACAAGGAAAATAGGTCAGTCAGTGAAACCCTAGGATCTCCCACCAGTACAGTGGGCAACGGTTAAACCAAAAGTGACTAAAAGCCATAGATTTATTACAGAGAGTAGTAAATCTATGCCAAAAACGAAAATAGCGGTAAAGTGAAAGGAAACGGGAATCCCCGAATGTCCCCCTCTTTATCTTTAATAAACTACCGGCAGAACAAACCCTGTTGTTAAACCGAGAAGAAAATTGCTGGATTCAGTCGCTAATCGACTGTGATTTACATTCCTCCACACCCACCCGGACCCCGAGCAGAGATTGCTTCGTTCACAGTGGAACTTGTTTATAATGAGAGGTCATGTTCCATCAAAAATATCTCGTTAAATCTGAGGTCTCGCTATTCCAGGAAAGAGTACAAAAACTTTGAAAAAGCAAGGGAAGGGACTAAAATACCCCACTATTTTTTATGGTTACCTCCCTAGTTAGCATTATCTTGTTGATGTTAGCCTCTTTCAGAAAGGGCAGGATGAATCGCTGATCCATGTCAGAAAATAATTCTTTCATGGATCCGCAGGCAGAGTGTCTTCACGATGCACGAAGTGTACACATTCAGTTAAAATGCAATCATTTGTGAGTGTGCCTGAGAAAACCCACATATAATCGGCAGAGCTTATTTTGAGAAAAACGGCTTTGAAGTGAAAATATGGGTCCGACACAAAACTTCCAACTTGGCTGTTGTTTAGGGGACCGTGGCATGTTACAGGATAAACTGTAGACGAGCAGTGAACACTACTCACTGTGATCTCTATAACACCTTTGTAATTAGACTACGGTCTCCTAACAAGATCCAAAAACTTCCGACTTGGCTGTTGCTAGGGGACCGTGGCATGTTACAGGAAAAACTGGACAAGCAGTGAACACTACTCACTATGATCTCTATAACGGCTTAGTTATTAGACTACGGTCTCCTAACAGCAATCACTCCAGTATTACTTGGTCAATTAGCTATTGCCACTTATAGAATTAAATGCCGTTTTCTCAAAATCTTGTTTTAGGGGGGTCACTGACTTCAATTTATCAGAAATGTCTTGTCTTTTATTATCTGTACAGAACTCAAAATCTCATGTTGCCGACTTTTTGTTGGTTTTCTCAGGCACACACACATTTTATTGGTAGATGGCAATTGCATGCTACACATTCGGTGGGATCTTCCCCCCTAAGTAAAAAACGGTGTAGTGACAAAGAACAATACATTAGTTACTGGTTATCGATTGCTGTTATTCGAGTACATGTATTTTATTATATGATAGCTCATATGGCAGAAAAAAACGAGGATTTAAAATGTTCACGCTGTAGGTAAGGTCTCGTTGTTATCAGTATCATTAAACATGACAATTTGCTCTGAGATAGAGAGAGGTAGAGGAGTGAGCGTGACAGGGAGAGAGAAAGAAGCAGTGTAGTGTGTTAAGCGCTTCGCCAGCGCTCCATTCTGCTCTGTTCTTGACATGTTGCTTCTGTAAAGCGCATAGAGCATTTTAAAAATATGGATATGCGCTATATAAATGCCATCCATTATTACTATATGATGGTCCACTGTAATACTTAATACATGACCCCCTTTTTTTGTTCTTTGCCGATCGCGTTAGGAGGCACTATAAAAACATGGTTATAGGCCTACATGTATTTTTTTATAGTTTGGAAGCGAGTCCTGTTCTTTTTTTACAATACATGTAGTAGAAAAAATACATTTTTTTTTTTTTGGCATGGGGCGACAACAAACTACATGTATTACATGTAATGTGCATGTAGTTTGGTTGACATTTTTTTGTTTATTCTGCTTCGTCGAAGGGGTGGGGGGGGGGGGGCGGCGGCAAGAAGCTACTCTCGGAAATAAGACAGGTACGTGCATTTTAAATGCAATATAACAGAAAAAACATGATGCGATCACAATCTAATAAATTTGTTTACCTGGCAGTAATAAAAAATGACATTTCAGCCTGATATTGTGGAGAGGAGGAAACAAGAAGCGCAACGCAGATGACAGAGTCACAGTCAGTCACTGAGAGCATCCGGTGATTTATAGAGGGTTAAGGACTGCATAAATTTTGCTGATGGGGTAAGCTGGCGTGATCAGAGCACGTACGTTATTGGTGCGGATTACAGTGCTGATAGGATGGTGGCTATTCGCAGCTGACTGCGGATCGCCAATCCCGGGTTACCAGATTGGCTCATTTTTACCTCAAATTCCAGAAATTTGGTCTTTTTGCATATGGTTGGTGTCAGAATTTGGTTTTTTTTCTTGACATTGTAAAATTATGTGCACGAAACTACATACTTTGCTTTTTCTCAAACACTTCCTATCGAGGAAATATGTTTTGGCCAATTTCATGTAGGCCAAGATTACTGCCTACTGTCAAGAAAGCGCCAGCTAACAAAATCAGTGTCCAGTTCACCATGGATTCTATTTTTTACATTTTAAAAACTGCTACCGTTTTTTTTTTTTTAGACTATCACGCAATGTAGAACTCCCCACCCACACTGTGGGTCTGGATTGATGAAGCATTTAAAGAGTTGGTCACCTTTGTCCAATAACCCGAGTCAGCGATGCTATAGTTGAGAGAATATTTTCTCATGTATCTTCCGTTAAAACTCAGACTAGAAGACAGAATGTAGCAGAATCACCTTGATGCTATAGGGAGAATCAGGGCAAACTATTGTTTAAAAAAAAATGTTGCAAAGGCTTCAAAAATGCTTTGGAAAAGAAAAAATTCACAGTTGACAAGGTTTAAGCCAAATGTTCCACTCGCTTTAGTGGGGCGGACGATAGTAACCTGATTTTGGACCTTTCGTGAGATGTTTGTATGAAAATGATAGTATACTGAAATATATATGTTTGGCATTTGTCTAGATTTTTTTCTAGCATTGTTTGGCTTAAAGTTAAAAGTTCAATCTGGCAACCCTGAGCTATGTAGGCTACTCATTACAAAACTATAAACTTCGCGGCCTAGCCGATAACAGTGTACGCCACTGTTCAATTAACCCAGTTGTGAGGTGTAAATGCCAAGGGCAGCGAATGGTTATGAACCCCCTGAAACAAAGACCTCAAACCACCAACCCTATTTCCCCGCAAGTGACAGTATTGAACTAATCCACAGTCACTTGTGCATGTATACGCTGTCGAGACTATCTGTTGCGTGTATAAAGGTTTGTAAACAGAGAACCAGGCCGACAGGTTGGCTGACATAACAACACTTGCCCAACAGTAGACTAGGAGCACTTTATCAGCTTGCAGACTAGTTGCAGTAGCTGGGGCACGGTATGGGAGAAAGCAGTTTTTAGCACAAAATGATCTAATTTTATTGTCTACCTCTCAGATTCAGAAAGGCCCAGATGATGTGATCTCAAGTCATTAATTTGTAGATTAGGCCTAATTGTAGAATGGTGATGATGTTAGTTTTAGTACAAGAAGTTATTTTACTTTGTAAATCATCATTCAGAAGTGTCACAGGCTACTGAGACGAACCATTCACTCAAACTGTGTAAGTTAAGTTGCAGTGCCAAGTAGGCCTGGAATCCAGTATTTATTTTATCCTTTGTTATTATGGAAGGATGACGTTCATACTGATGGACAGTTGACATGCACTCATTGGGACTGGCAGAATTTGGCAAATTGATTCACCTTCTTATTCTGTTATCAATTGCACAATTTAGGCATACTGTACTGTGTACATTATTGTAGATGCTACAATGAAATAAGACAAGGAGAAATGTTTTCAAAGGATTTTTCAATTTATTATTTGTCACAGGATATAGGCCCACACATAGGGAGGTGTAAACTAAGAGCAGTGATCCTTTAACAAACATGTCAAACCTTACAGGCCCACCTTGTGAAACCATTCTCCAGAAATTTGATTGATAAATGAATTTATAATACATTTTTTATTCACAACCCCGCCAAGATAGGTGTACATGTATTATGGATTAAAAATAGATTCATTAATTACATGATGGCTCTGCTTCATCATCAGTCATACAAGAAAGAATCATTCATTCTGTGCTTCAATTTGATAGTATTCCATTGCACTGTTGCCCTTGGCTTTTGATCATGGCTTAAAACTGAAGAAATTCTCCATGGAACAAACAAAAAGTCAGATTTTTAAAGAAATTATTGTTTGACATGAAATGGAGTGAGAGTATGAAAAACATTGCAAATTTTCAAGTCAATCACCCAATCATTCGTGTTTGTTTTCCTGTAACTGAATGCTGACAAGCGTCTCTTTATCCATAATTTGAGGACCCAAGGTCATATGATTTACATGCTTGAATTTTTTTTTTCCTATGTAGAATGTGCATGATGTCATAGAAGAGTAATTGGCGGTGGATCAGCTGATTAGTGTAACTGCAAGATATGTGTAATCGGTTAAAATGCCTGCTGGTTGCATTGTAGTTGATTGTTATGACAGGGGTTTAAAGGATGGGTCCAAGCTGGTCAGATTCCCTACCATCCATGTAAACCTGAGAAAAGTGAAAGAATTGACTGAACGTCTTCCATTGAACATGTACATACGTGCCATTATTTACACTAGCGAACTACTTTTAGCTTGCCGCTTGTTGGTTCGCGACACCTATCGTGCTCGCAGTGCAAATCAGCTTACGAATCAAAATCAATGCCATAATCGCCATTGTGATGCGTGGGTCCTTACACTAAAGATGGTGGATTTGCCTATATAGCGAGTACAGATAAACACAGGGCTATTCACAAATTCAGTGAATCGAGGGAGAAAATTTTTTACATAGATTATATATTACAATATTGTCCTCAGATTTATGTCTCTTGTTTACCATATTTACATTTTTCAGCAAGTTAATATTTTGATAAAGATGTCAACTTCTCAAGCCAAACGTCCTGAAAGTGTGCAATATTGGAAGGAAGGCTGGGATGCAGGACGAGTGGGCTTTCACAAAACAGATGTTCACCAGTAAGATTGTATTTTTATCAGCTAACTGTGATTTTTCAGGCTCAGGTAGTTGTACAAAAGTGTTTATAGAATGACCAGGGCTCAGGCCATTCACATTCCTTCCCAATGGCTCTCAAAAGGACACGCGCCGCCTCACCCATGCTAGTTTTGTTCATTGTTGGAACCTATCAGTATTTCACAATGCTTAACTTCACTTTATTGCATGGGAAAGAAGTGCATGCACACGCATTCACGATGATGCTTAAATTGAAAATGATACATGAAGGAATTTCCAGGCAGGCATATGTTTTGTTTTTTAGCCATTAAAATGTACCATGATTCTATCTTGTAAGCCAGAAAGATAATGCGAGCTTGTGAAAAGATGCAACAAATTTCCGGTGAAACTAAGCCTTCACTGTGACGTCCGTATTCTCACACACCTTTTTTACTTCCAGGAGGCCAAGAAGTATTGGTTGGAAAAAAAAGTACAGCATTTCCTTCTGTATCGCGGGCATCAAACATCTCAGATCGTCAAATCTACCGGATTTACCATTTTAAATGATGCATTCCACTTCTAGAAGAGATCAGATTTTATCACTCGCATTTTAGTAATTTTATATTATATCTAAAGATCTTAAGGCTTATTTTCTTTCAATATCATGGCAGGTTGTGGAACGTTTTGTCCTTTCTACATAAAATATTAAGGTCGAGTATGTGCTGGGAAGAGATGCAGAACATGGCATAATTTGATGGCTTGTCAAAACTGATGAAAGAATAAATTCCTCCACAGACAGACTCAGAGCATGGGTCATTCTGCATTACACTGATACACTGTGAGCTTTTTTTGAATCACCATTATCATCCTTTGTTTAGAGTTTTGGTAGTCACTCCCTTTTCAGTTAATGTAACACTGAAAGACAACTGTGTATTATTTAATCTTCCAAAGTAGAACTGTAATATATGAGTAATTTTTCATTTTTTGCATATTCTTGTTTCTTTAGTATGCTGGAGCGACATCTGGACAAAATAACACCAGATGGAAAACCCAACAAAATCTTTTTTCCATTATGTGGAAAGGCTGTTGATATGAAATGGTAGGTATTCTTGTCATTCAAGCCCTGGTCAACATGACATATTTATTTAATTATATTGTTGAAATGCTGCTTTCATGTTTATGTGACACATGTTAAATTGAATGAATAAGATAAACATATAACAAAAATGTAACAGTTGTTCGAGAACGAGCTTATAAATTTCAGCTTCATTGGTAATTCAGCAGTCTGATTGTTATCATGACATAAACATAAAAACCTAATTCTGCCTTTAATGGATAACACAGCAGTACTTAAGTCTTAATGCTGTGGGAATGCAGATTGGTAATCATTAATTATGGAGCAGTTCATTTAAGTTTCCACTAAAATTTATTTCTAGAGAACAATTTAAGATTGTGACTGACTTGATAGCTTTGTGACAATTATTTCACAATTTTTGAGTGAAAGATATTTTTGAAGCTTTGTGACAATTATTTCACAATTTTTGAGTGAAAGATATTTTTGAAGCTTTGTGACAATTATTTCACAATTTTTGAGTGAAAGATATTTTCTGAAGCAAAATATTTCAGGGACCATGATTGAAATGAGCAAAACAATTATTTAATATTCAATTTACTGTTTAATAAAATTTAAATCATGTTTGAATTATTTAAACTGACCATTTATTATGTTATTAACAACCAAGACTGGTTGCCTGTGCAAAATTAAAAAAAACTAATCCCTATCACAAAAACACACAAAAAGAAGAAATAAAAAGAAAAATGAAAAAAACAACAAGGAAAAGAGAGGTGCAAATGTCAAGGCAAGAAATCCTACAAAAACAAAGTCCTTAACACTGTTATTAGCCAATTACCTAGACAAGTTGCCAAACTTGCAAAGGAATGAATGAAGCAAACAATCAACAATCAAACAACTGTTATCCATTGGTGTGCAGAAAAATAATTAATTTTATTACATGTATATAATGATAATTTTCAGGTTGGCTGACAAAGGTTTTACTGTAGTAGGTGTGGATGGAGTACACTTAGCATTGGAACAATTCTTCTCTGAGCAGGGACTGGAATTTACAAAAGATGCTAGTAAACCTACTTTGTTCAAGGTTTGTGTACATGAAAAATACCAGTTATTTTGTCATTTGTGTACATGAAATCAGTAAACAGCAAACACATGGAGAAGGCAGGCTAAAGAGATAGTGATGAAAAAGTTATGATCCAGAATATAAAAAAACTCACTTAAACTCATTCCTTACTGTAATTTTTTGTGTGTGTGGACGGGAACTGTCAGCTCTATACAGTTTGAAATTTAGATGTAGTTCAAAGATGGTTTGTCTTTTTAACTCAGCATAGATGCAAGACGTAATACATTAGACACCAAAGTAAAAGGAAATTTGTGAACCAGGACTGGATTCAATATTTCAAGAAGTTGGCTTAGGTCATGTTGGAAAATTGGTGTCTACTTGAGCCAAATATTCGTAGCAAAGCAAAACCTATGAGTCAAATATTCGGCTTACCGTAGCAAATGAGTTAATAGATCGGAACTGAAACCTGTCAGTTATGATTTTAGTTTATTATGTTTGTCCTGAAAGTCAAAATTGTGCGCAGTGCAGCATGCTATTTATCAATTGATGTATTTGTTATATCATTTTTTATGTAATTGAGAAACATTTGATCAAGTCAGTAACAATACTGAGTGCTTTTTTTCTCTTATTGTACACAACTGATGTGAATGAATGTTCTTAAATATATCTCTTTTCCTTGTAATACTTGTGAGTGCTAAATTGCGTAGTGTCACGTCACACTTCAGTTATTAATGGGTCTGGTGGGGTTCCAGTGCACCAGTTAAAAGGAAGAGTATTAGTGTTATAGGGACTGACTTATTGAAAAATTCAGCTCTTGAATGAATATTTTAGGTTTAGAAATTTATTACTGAGATTTCAAATCAAGAACTCTTCCTTTTGCAAAAAGGAAATTATAAGATTGTACCCATTTTAATGAATATATTATACATTATATTTCAGTGTTGTGTGAATATGGTTTAGGGTGTCAGAGTTAGAGAGTGATTATTTGGCAGCTACGGAATCCAAGAACAAGGCAGACTAACTGCATGAATTGATTAAATTGATTAAATAAATTAACTATTTAACCGAAACACACATGTGTATACTACTAGAGCATACGAATCATGCAACAAGCTTAGAGATGAGGGCAAATGTTACTGGCATTTGTAACTAGTGCTATGGTGATGGAGGAAAGGCATATGGATGAAAGACAGTACTTACCATGGAACTCCTTAGGCTGCAGCATGAAACAGGGAATGTAATGCGAAAGGGCTGCAGAGGCCAAAGACTTTGACAAAGTCAAAGCTCCATGAGCTGAGCTTATTTCCTATCTGGCATGACACCAGTTTAAAGTATCTTATTTTTATTAACTGGATCACTAGATCTGTTGTACATACTTAGTTGTAAGTTTAAAAAAAAGTATAATAAATTAATACCACAAATCTATGTACTCTTCATTTTCAGAGCAAAGATGACAAGATTCGGCTTTACTGTAATAACATTGTAGAGTTCTCTCCGTAAGTAGACTAAACTTGTCCTGTAAAATAACCTAACATCAATGAGTTAGTTTGATGAGATATAGTTTGATCTGAGCCAGGTTTTAAAGGGTGAATAAATAGTAGTCCAGAATATCGAAGGAGATTTATAATACACACAGCCATATGGCAGTACATACAATTTTATTTCTTGCACTGTTGTGTATGACAACATTTCATTGAGATGTGGCTAGTGTCAAAGGATTATACACTTAAATAAATGACTCATTGCAAAATAAGAACAGCCCAAATCTACCTGCCAAAGTACAGTTTTTAAACTGCATATAGCTATTTAAATGTGCAAAGCTGAATACTACTCAATGAAGGAAAGTTGTTCGTTGTCGCGATGTGGGTTAGATGGGGAGAATTCGACTGACACTCTTTCGAGGTCCGCTCCCACAATCGACGAACACACAAAAAAAAATACTTGCACTCTAAAAACTAAATAAATCAATTGCTTTGATTTTTAGCAGAACTGTAGGGTAGTTTAATTACAGGAATTAATGTAACAAATATAATTATAAATATAAATATCAATTCAAAGGCAACTGAATCTAACTAATGAAACTACAGCTTTCTATAAAGACTAACTTATTCACTCTAACTACTTGCAGGTCATATGAGTTAGATGCCAAATAGAATCCGTGCATGTGGCGACGGATATAACAGTTTAAATTCTATTAATTCAATGAGACATGTTATGATATGGACATTTCCTCTAGACACGCCATGGAGAATGCTTGTACAACCATGCGTTGTCTGGCGGTAGCTCTGAAACTGTCTTCAAAAGTAAGTAGAACGGTTCACTTTCATCATTACAAATTAGTATGGACTCTCACCATGCGGCCCTCACTGGGAGTGAGAGCGCTGGATGTAAAAGCTGTGGGTTCATATCAAACCAAGTAGCTTAGGCTCTGGAGCTTTAAAACATCACGCTCCTCACAATATGGACTGCTCAACTGCGTCTCTATGTCTCTCATCTGGGTGAGGACTATCGCCGTCCACCTCGTAAATGGATTGTCTACATGTGGCCACTATCTAAGCTCTGCACGGGTTTAAATACTAAAGCTATGTCTCGACCTTCCGTCCAGATTCATACATTTGATTGGTGCAGCCGCTGGGAGCTCAGCCTGCAATACTAATTTATGCTTGTCATGGCCTTGCGCCAAAATCAAGGTCAATTTTACGGTTTAGACAAAATTTAAAATGCGAAACATTAACTACTAAAATCTTCAAACCCCGTGCTTTCTACTCTTATGCACGAATTTCCGAACGCCAACTAAGCGTCTAAATAAACTACCTTTACTCGCCCCTTATCTATGTTAATCAAAATCACGGGGTCGAGAACTGCTCTGTCATTCCTAGCTATACATTTATTCTGTCTCGCCCCTCCTTCTCTCCGTCCATCAGAAAAAAGGTGTTTCAAAACAAACTGTTCACGAGAACAGCTCAAGGACAAATTACGCTGGTTATAATCAACAAGATCGTAAAAATTAACTCACTGACGTCGTGACCTAGCACGGCATTTATGATCCTAATGTGATCATGACATTCGTCACATCGAAGTTGTGTGATATGTCATGTGTACACATTTCTTTCTTTTGTTTCAGTTTATTAGAATTAGTGCCCTTGATTTAACAATGGCCATTGTTTTTGTCAGTGTGCACACGAAAAGTCGGACGCAAACTCATTAATATCGACCATAATGCGCCTTAGCCCACGCCAATACCGATTTTCAGCCTAATTTCTTTATTATTGTGAAGATGCGACTGTTGGAACAGCCACATGCACTTTTACAGCATGTAATGATCTAAATAGATCCATGAAATAACAGTGTGCACACACGGACAACAAAAACCCTCGAAAAGAAAATAAACTGATTTAAAGTGAAAAAAAAACGATCTTCGCATTTTTATTGCCCAAAATCGAATTGTAAATTCTTTATCTTTAAATGAAATGATGTGTTTTACACCTCTAAGATACCATTATTGGTCACAATTTGACAGTTCGTAACAGGGTACAAACACAGGTAGATTTGGGCTGTTCTTATTTTGCACTGACTCAAATGTGAACCACAAATGTCATAGACAAAGAATAATGACCAAATGTTCATACCGGCATACATAATGATATTAAATAGCCTGACTATTCAAAGATTAACTTTTCACCTGGCCTTTTCTTTTCCTTCTGGTTACCAGTATATTTCAACTCACTTATCAGAATCATGTAAAAATGAATTTTTCTTTTTTCCTATGCAACATGTAATGGTATTGTCTGTATCATATATGTAATTACCCAATAAGGAGTTACAATTGTCATGATTTTTGTGATAATCTTTACTTGTCATTAGGCTTACATTTTCTTAAGTAGCCTGTTATTGTGCCAAATGATGAGGAAAAATACATGTCTCTTAAATTTGTGTAATAAAGCCGATGGCCTTGAGTGCTGTCACGAAACAGGTTCGTGAACTTCTCTTAATTTACTTTCCTTTCAAAACCCAACTACCAAGCCAAGCAAGCAGACCAGCGACCAACGGACACATGGAGTGAATTTTTAAATCAAACACGATATTTATTACATAATGAGTGACATGTGGCTTCTGCCAAATCATTCAGCTCAAAAAAGGCAAAATATACAATCAAAGAAAAACAAAGATATGCAAAAATCCCTATCGTGGACTTGGCGATTAATTTCTAACCCCTCTTAGGCCAACTAATACCTAACCTCTTTGTCTATAACTTAATTACTGATACTTAAAAAGTCTCTGTCAACATCTGATGTCCTGGTCACACACTTTCACCGTCTCCAGGGTTCAAACGATAATGGCGATTCACTCACGCCGTCGTAGATGAACTCTCTTGAAGGGTTCCAAAGCCTTCTTGAAGATCTCCAAGCTTCAATCGATAATCTTCAGGGTTCAAACGATAATGAGGCGATTCACTCACGCCCTCATAGATAAACGGTCTTAAAGAGTTCCCATGCCTTCTTCAAGATCTCCCAGCTTCAATCGATAATCTTCAGGGTTCAAACGATAATGAGGCAATTCACTCACGCCCTCGTAGATAAACGGTCTTGAAGGGTTCCCATGCCTTCTTCAAGATCAAACTTCAATCGATAAAGAAAACAGACGGTTCACACCTGCCATCGTAGATAAACTGCTAACATAATGGATCCCCACACACCTTCAAACACCCGTGGTCACCATGGCACGACCTTCAGATGTTGCCTGGACCGTCCAATGCTGCAGCTATCATCTGGGAACACGAAACTAACATAATGGATCCCCACACTCTTTCAAACACCCGTGGTCCCCATGGCACGACCTCCACATGTCGCCCGGACCGTCAATTGGTGCTATCTTCTGGGGGAACCCGTGTGGTGAGCTTTTCCCCCTATTTATACTCCGGAGGGTTTTGCACACGGTACCATCTTCAAGCGAGTCGTGTGTATCTTTTCACGCTCGTCAACAGCTTTAAAATCACGCTTCCCCTGCCAAGTTTACCCCCTAAACTCGTGGCGTACAAGGCCACCAACCTCACTCGTGACAGTGCCCACATCTGGGATCAATTTGTCATGCAGTTCTCTCTATCAGTGTCCATGTCTTAGTAAACTATGCTACTTGCATTCCTTTCAGACAATACGAGTGATGCCAGTGCCTCGTCATATGTATTGTGTGTTATGACATTGATTTTTTTCCATTATCACATTAATTAATGACTTCATAATAATTAATATTCAAATGTTTCTGTTTACTGCAGTGACGTGGAAGGGACCTTTGATTCCATATGGGACAGAGGGTCCATGGTTGCCTTGGATAGAAATGTTGTGCCAAGGTTAGCAGTAGTTTAATTAATATACATTTACAACATATGTAACTTTTCGTTATTATGATTATGTGTTATTTTTTTGTGTACATTGCATAAATCCTACTTTCTTCATAGCTTCTAATTTAAGCAGCAAAGCATTAGATCCATATGTTTTCATACACATTCAGGATCTGCAGAATTTTTCATATAAAGCCTGTAAATGATTCATAAAGCACACCAAGTAATTCTGTTTCAAAGAGGATCAGGAACTTCTGGTAATTTTTAAAGATCAGAAATATTGTCATTTGTTTTTCTCAGAGTGGTTCGAGGGGGTGGGTGGTTTTATTTTATCTATCATATGTTCATCTGTTGGGTTCCAGGTATGTGCAGGTCTTGAAGAGTTTGCTACGCCCAGGAGGAAGAATTTTGATGGAGGTTTTTGAGTATGATGTGGCAATAATGAATGGTGGGTGAAGATCTGAGATTCTGGTATCATTTGGTCTGCACTTAGGCATTAAATAGTATTAATAACCAGAGATTCATTACTTTTGGAAATGAATATAAAAAAGATCATTTGAATGCATGCTGAAGGAGAAAGCAAATTTGTATAATAGAGAGGAAAAACGAAAGTAGAACTACGATAAATATAAATATTGAAGCCAAGCTGGCATGACGAGTTTGATGATTTTCTTGGACTGACTTCTGTGAGGGTGACATAAAAATGTTGACAGTTTCTTAGACCTTCACTGAAAAAAAGGGAAAAGTAAGTGAAGTTAGATTTTTCAGACTGATTTGAGATAATCTCGATAGTCTGTCAGAATACTGGAAGCATCTGGAGGCTTAAGTTTTATTGGGGATGTAGGCTTTATGTTATTCATGAGGTTATTTTTATGAAAACTGAGGGACGTCAGCAAATCATCTTTGGTCTTAAATGTTTTATTTATCTTCACAGATCTTGACGATGACCTACGAAAACCACCTCCACCATTTCCAGTGTACGAAGATGAAATCAGGAGCCTCTACAGTAAGAGTTCGTCTTGTTTATCATGGCTGGCATAGGAGTAAACTTTTTGATTTACATGATCTTTATTAAACTTTTGAGTTTTTTGTTTTTGTTTTTGTGACACATTCATCACCTCTAAGTGGTAGCCACAAAGGAGTAGACATTGCACAATCAATGGCAAGTGAAAGATGTGCAGAAAATGTCTGGTTGCCATGGGCAATAGCTGGATGAGGTGGGGTATTTCATTAACCCTCACCCTGCGAGGGGCGGCAGTTGTCGGTATTTACTCGCAAGCGCTCACGCCGCACGGGCGGCAAAAGTCGGGAAGCAGTATTTTCACGCATCAGATCACTGACCTTTTTGAGACGTAACCACCGTGTTATTGTTCACTGTATCTCTTCTAAATCAAACGCATTGTGACATGGACATGTTAACCAGTGAACCACTGGTCGGAATCACAAAGACTAAGTTTTCAAAGGCTCTCCCCACACTTTCAAAAGATGTAACATCGACATGCAAACTGTTGCTCAACAAATTTGCAATATTATCTCATTTTCTCACAAGCTGACCACCATCTGGAGTTGTCTGTATCTAAGAACCAATCAGAAACAAGCTCTGAAATAATCTTTACCTCCAAATGCCCACATTGGTTTATTAGTATGTGTCAATCAGGATGAAACCATTTGTGTAGGGCTTGGGAGGGCGTGGCTAGTTATCATGCTTCGTTCTCAAGAAAACTACAGCTGTCAGTTTGGAATCATAAGTCAGATCATTGGTTAGAGACTGACAGACTAAGGTTTTGCTGGTTAATTCATTATCAAGCATGATAAGGCATAGCAGCGAATGTTTTCATACCGATCAATAAAAACCGAACCAAGTGGACAGCGTTTGTGGTCATCGTATAGCGGCACGGGTCAGTGACCTCAGATAAGATTCTCTGGGTATGGGTTAAATTGTGATTTCACCTTTCCTACACTGTCTTATAAAACAGCACGTCATCTCCAAAAGGTAGAGTGAATGGGAATGAGTGAATCTTTTTTGTTAATGACTGCATTTCTTTCTTTCTGTAATCGCAGTTATTTTTCCAATGCATTGTCTTGGTTCATCAATAACTTGATATAAATAGAATTTTTGTTTTCATGTATCAGTTTAAATTATCACAGTCTTACCAATGTTGCAAATAACAATACTGGTACAGAAATCATATCTTCCTTCAGACATCTGTGTTTTCAGACAGTAGTTGTGGTTAATTTCTTTATTTCTTCATTAACAGGCCCTGAGTACTCAGTTGAAATTGTGGATCGTGACAAGCGGCTGCTGTGTGAAAAGGAAATTGAACTTGTTATATACTTAATTACCAAGAATTAGACTGGCTGTTTTAAGACGAAGGCATTATGGGGACCAGTGCAGGCATGAATAGGAGAACTGTTGAGAATTTTATAGTAGAATCTTTTGTCATAAAATAATATATCCAGAACTGATGGTTCAAACTTCCATTCTAGTAATACACAGTTCCACTTGTACATCAAAATGAAATAGTGCAAGATTATGAACTATATGAAGCTGAGCTTGCTTTCGAGTTGAAGATCTCATAATTTCATCATCTGATTTCAAGGTTTGGTGAGGTTAATAATCAGGGAAAGTTTGCAAAGATACGGATAATTTTACAGTCAGCGTGTTCTAAAACTGAGTCTGAAAAAAAAAAAGTTAAAGAAACTAATTGTAATGGGGACAAATCTTGCAACTTTGATTACATTCAGTGATGAACAATCGAAAGTACTGAAGAGGTTGGAGAAATGGAAATGCTGTAGCACTGTGTACACCATTTTAAGGCAAAGGCATTGTGAATAAGGATTTTTATGTGTTACTGTAATGATTTCATGTGTACTTCAGTGACAAATGTAACTTATCTTTATCCAACCTATTTGTTCCTGTAGTGACTGGAACAAAATCACAGCATTATCTTTCAACGTTTTTGATACCATCTATTGGCTTTGCTTGAGTTGAACTAAGTCACGTGCTTTTAATTGAAACATAATCAGTGATAAATTTAACCAAAAGAACGCATATTACCGTATTCTCTTTTTTTTTTTAAACGTCTGTCATGCACTTGTTAATAATTGTGTTGTGAATTTGTATGTTTTGGGATATAATGTTATTGATAATATGTGGTTTTTACACATTTCAATTTATGTAATCGGGGAATGATTTTTCCCCCCTGTGGATACATTATTTGCAGAGATATGAATGTGGTAGGCCATATCAAATCTTGTTTTGGTAACCGGAATGAAGCACAGTTTAATGGATATCAAGTGTTTATGTGAAATAATCAAATTTCCCAATAAAATTCTATACAGCAAGTATACTCAGGAACTGGATTTTGTCTGCTTTCAAATTATTTCCTCAAACTGAATTCATCATGATAACCAAAATTAAGATCATGCCAGCAAGATTCTTAGGATTAAATTTTATTTCTTGAAATTTTTTAATGATAGAAGCAATTATGAGTACATGTACATGTGCACAATGTGTTAGAAAGCTGATGTTGTTTTCAGTATCTTGTTCGGTCTTAATACAGAAGGAGATAGAAGTTGAAATCTTGTTGGATCTCAGCATTAATAATACAGATACAAGCTGTACAATTTCCGCACTTTATTGCTTAAGTACTGGTTTTGTAAATAATGATGACTTGCATTTCATTTATCACCAGTTTTTGTTTCTTCTGCCGAAAAAAAAAAAAAAAGTATTTTTAAAAATAAAATCACACTTTAAAAGGAACACCCACCCATTTTATACACAAAGCAAGATTTGTAATACTGATAAGAAAATGGACTTTGTAAAGCCTGTACAAAAGACACTGAACTTATTCAGCAAAATGGGAGAAAAAAAATTAAACTCCATACATACACGTATTTATATGTTTCAATATACTGCACATAAGAAGGGAAAAGTGAGCTCATTTAACTGAAAGAGAACATCAGAGAATGGTCATTCATAAATGCAGTCTATGGATATTGAAAGTGAAATGCTGACAGTGAACTTTACACTGAATACAATCTTGGTTGTACAAGAAGGGCTATCCTTAGTACAGATTACGAAACATATGAACATGTGTAGCAATTCCAACTCTAGACACATCCTTGTGCATTAATTGTTGCTGGCTTAATTCTTTTATCACCCAAAAACCCTTCCAAAATACATGAAACAATAATAATAGAAAGCAATGAGAACTATCATGCCAACATTTCATGGAGTTCATTAATTTATTTATTTGTTTTCGAAATCTTGTAGTGGGTTGATCTGAAATGGTTTGTAACTGCAATACAAATATTGTATAAAAGGGAAAAGAAACCAAAACTTGAACAAGAGACCTCAGGATGGCATCTCAAAAATGTTTATGAACTTTCATCTGATGTTATTTTGATATTTCCACCTTTCAAAATCTGATAAAAGAAAACCATCTATCATCTGTGCTGGATTGTGCCAGAAAAGAAAATGCTATAGAGAAATGCGGGTTAAAAGAGATTTTTCAGTTTTAATGGCAATTGGCACATCACTACACTGGATTTGACATCTCTTGAGGTGAAGAAAATTAGCCTATCAGTATCACACTAGGTGGTTTATGATAAGAAATAATGAAGTTAAAACAACAACAACAAAAACATCAATAGCAAAAGATGATGCATTAAACTAGAATGACTGATTTTATTCTCTCAGTGCCTGTTAGGTTTAGGTTATTTTCCACCAGTGTCTTGGGTGCAAGGTTTAGTTTCTGACGCACATTCATGCACTGGTTATCCAAATACGGTTAGTGGGGTTTCAGTGTAATATCATCATTTAGGTGATTCAAGTTCTCCTGCGGGCCATCCAGGGCATGTGTGAAAAAAAGATGCATGATATTGTGAAAATATTACACTATGCCATTGAAGAAAAAAGTCCATAAGTTTGCTGTAAGCTGCATCATACAGTAAGATTACTAAGAAGGCTCATGTCAATCACAGACGCTATTAAATGGGGTATTATCAAAAGTGTTTTGTCGGTTATTCATTAAATAGAAAAGGTCAATTTTGTATTGAATTCGAAATATTTAAGCCTTTGAAGTCTTTGTTTTATGGGGGTTAACTGCCCTTAGCATCTGCACCTCTTTTAAACTTTTTTTTTTTTTTTCAAAATTCTGTTATGTCACAATCTTAGGATTTTAAGTCTGAAGAAAGGTTTTTAAATTCTGCTGCATCTAGTTTGTTGATTGTGAAATGATATGTGATTGCCCTGCTCAATGCTTGTTTCTAGAGATCACAGTTATTTCTTGAATGAAAAATAAGTTGCATTCACTCTATCACTGCATGCACTGGTAAATTATATGAAGATTTTGGCATGTACATGTAATGTTTAAAGGCCACAACCTAGCAAGAAACATTTGAAAATTGTGGTAAGACACAGTACTGTGTCTTGAGTGAGATAGAACCGTGGAGCATGGCATTTTTATTAGATTGGGAATTCATTTTATTATGTTGCTAACTGGGCTTGTCTCGGCTCTTCCTCCAGTGCATTTTCAGAGGCATAGAGTTATTTAACTTCATTCACTAGACCATACCGAGGTGCATCTCAGCAAAGCTCCACATTGGGGCAGTCAGTTCTCCAGCCTAACTTCTGTCTTCTTGATGGGTCGGATTTTGTTCCCGATGGCTTCCTCAGTGCCACGGATGTCATTCTCCAAGCAATCTCATCCTCAGTCTGTGGTCAAATGAATTCCCAAATAATGCAATAAACATTTAAACTTACAAGGAAAAATGTCAGTCTGTGAAACCTTAGGATCTCTCATCAGTACAGTGCGCAACGGTTAAACCGAAAATGGCTAAACCGAATATAGCGGTAAACCGAAGGCAAATAGGAATCCCCCATTTTGCCCCTCTTTATCTTTTAACAAACTATCGGTGTACCGAAGTAATCCTCTTATTACATCGAGAAGAAAATTGCTGGATTCGGTCGCCAATCCACTGTGATTTACTATAAGCTGAGACAAATTACTGTAACGTTCCCCGCCCCTCTCCCCCGAGCAGAGATTGCTTTGTTCCGCCTGCTGGTAAAGGCCTACATAGCAGCAGCAACACTCCTGGAATAGAGGGCGAGACAAAGGGGCTGGCCTATAACCTCGTTGGTCCAAATGGCAGTAGACAAGACGTTAGGTGCATCGCGGGTGACCTTTCGTGTAAAAATAGAAAAATATATGACAACAGAAAGACAATAATAGTTACCGCGGACAGCATAATTTTGGCATCGTGACATCTAATGTACAATAACGAGATCAGCTACAGAGCGAATCTGTACTGTCCGTCCACATTTATGTCTTTTAGCTCTGAGGATTCTAATTCGAATTCGTCCAGATTCTCCCACGTAATCGCGTATCCATGCTGCATGTGCCCAAGGCCTGAGCAATCGCCCATCCTCATTTTCAGTCAAAACAGAGCGAGCGGAGACATGTGTAAAAAAGAGTCTTTTTTGCAGCTGTCCTTACATTTCGTGGTGGTCATTCCACAATTGCTTAAGTCATTTTTTCGGTGTTTTGAGATGAAATGCTCATCTTAATCAGACAGCCACATTGCACCGCTCAACAGTTGCATTGTTTTGTTTCGTTGAATCAGGGGTTTTTAAATGAAAACCCACTTTCACCCAAATCACCATTTTAGTCTGTTGTTAGTGGAGTGTAGTCTAATTACATGTACAAAGCCAAATAGAGAAAATACTGAGTTATGATCACTGTTCAGCTATTGCTGTCTATGTAAAATACTACATTCCCCTAACAACACCTACCACCAAATTCGAAGTACATGTAAATGGATTTCTTTGATTTAAAAAAAAAAAAACACCAGAACATGACATAGGCAATTGTGGAATATGACCGTGACGATTTGTCTTCCTTGATTGTGATTTGCGGAACGTCCCTGAAAGTAAAGTGAAAGTGGCATGTTTTAAACCTCTACTCGCTAAATCGAAACTCTTCCTAATCAGAAAACAAACCCATGGTCCCGCCGATTTCGGGCTAACTGCTGTTTACTGTATATATGCCAAGTAAGCATACACTGCACATCTTTTTTGGTACATCTTGAAAACACTTATTCTTCCTATTTGAGATAACAAAGTGTATGGATCGGTACTACATGTAATGGGCAATTTATGGAAATACACATTGAACACTGTTTTATGCTTTTACGGAGACAAAATCAGATCGGCGGGCTACTGTCCTACAAGAAAAATACACGTGCACGTTAATTAAATTACATTCTCAAGATATTGCAATAGCTCTCCAAATAAGAGTAATTATCTTGTACAAGAAGTGTTATGTTTGATCCTGATTGCTTGCCATTTTTCCAACCTCATTTGTTCTATTCTTCCTCATTTAAAACATTTTTATGGGAAAGAAATATACCGAAACTTATTCTTCTTCTGCCACTCAAACTCATCCTTGGCACTTTCGAATTCATGAATCCTCTTCGCTGAAAGCATACTCAGTGACCTGTTTCTGTGCATCAAAACCATTCTTGGTCTGATGGAGGATGTGATAGCTCTGTTCTCTCAGTCTGTTAGAAGATTTCATCTCAGCTTCCGTCCTTTCTTTGTTGCAATGGCTGACATCTTCCCACGGTTGTGGAGTGGTGCTCCTGTTCACATACAGCAGATGCCAGCAAAAAATGTTTTTAAAAAGTGCTATCTCATTGAAAGTTTTGAGAGGTGTACTGGACCCTCTAGTTGAGTGTACGTTGTTCTATCACAGGTTTTGCATTGATATTGTGGAGACTATTACTTGGGCCCTTAACCAGCTGCATGCCATGAACAAACAGTACATTACATGAAATGACTATACTACGCAACTCTCTCAACCCCTGGCAATAAAGTATTTGAAAGGAACAACAACAACAACAACAATAAAAACATGAGTTTTTTTGTTTTCCATTGGTGGCATCGGTCATAATCCAGTGGAAACATCTGAGAACAGAAATTACAGCAATTTTAATCGAAAGTCTCAAATAAAATGATTCATCATTCAGTTTTTGTCAAGTACAACTGCACTTTCTTAAAGATGCGTGGAAAATATTCATTTTGAATGCATTTAAGACAGGGGTGCTCAACCAGTCGGTCCCGATCTACCGGTCGATCTTCAAGTGCTTGGCAGTCGATCGCGGGATGAATGTAGGACACACCCGCGACATATATATATATATATATTTTTTTTTTGTTTGTTTGTGTAACACTGGTTACGGGTAAACCGAGCGGGTCTCTCTCTATCTATAGCTATTCTAATCTGACACCAAATAATGTAACACAGGACGAGACGAGCGGGGCTCTCTACACAGTCAAACATACAAACAAAACTATCAGGTTTTGAGAGGACAACAATTTTATTAAAAGGAAAAGAAAATAACAAATCAAATAATAAACACAATACAATAAACACATGACAATACAATAAACCACAATAAACCAGACATTACAATAAACAAGACATTACGATAAACCCGAGACAATAAACCCAAGACAATAAACAATACAAGACATTAAACCCAACCGATAGGCGCGGTGAACTAACCAAATGAATTCACACTTGAACTACATCATCAGAGCTGGCACTTCACAAATCTTGAAATATAAATTATACAACTTCTTTTACTTTTATGTTAGTCTGGACACAATGACACGTCCTGCTGTCTTGAAGACTTGGGTGGAACTGACTGACCCACGCTTTCATCTAAGCGTCACCCAAACACGCGCAACCCATTCACTCCTTACAGTTCACTAAGTGCAAATTCTAATAAAACATTAAAACAAATAAAAACATTTTTAAAGACCACCATCTTGCTCATGTATGTTCCAAATACACTATCTTAAGGAAATATTACTTAACAAGATAAAAACTAAACAAAACTTACAATGTAGTGATACATAACAAGGTTCTACTTCTGGCACCAGGGATGGTCACTTAAATTGACCAATCCTGGACAATACAGACCACGCTAAGACTATGATTTAAAATTGGCGCAGTGAGTACATCAGTTGGCAATGTTACTCAACACTTGCATGACTCATCTCAGTGCGTGATAAACAATAAGGGGAGGTTATCTATGGTTTCTGTGTGGTTACTTTCCCTTGACCACGTCTAGTGGTCCAGCTGATCAAAATAACGGGTTTATCTCCCTTTCACTACAATGAGCTATGTTCTCAGCCCTGTAATGGTTCACCCATTACATTTGTTTTATTTGTCTTTGTATTTTGACGGGTCGTTTTTCTTGGATGTGGCGGGTTTGTGTTAGTTGTATGTTAAAGTGAATAATGCCGATAGGCACACCAGTATAGGTTCGGTTTCTTTTATTTTTTGTTTCAGAGCTTCGCCAGACTGGTAGGCCTAGATCTCCAAGGCTGGGAAATGTAAAAGTAGATCATATGTCAATAAAGGTTGAGCACCCTTGATTTAAGTGGTTCGAATTCGCAGAATACTTTTTTTCAGGTGGGGGGGGGGTACCCTTTGTGCCTGATTGCATTCCCACATAATTCGAAGTCTCTATAGCATTCTGATAACCGAACAAAACATTTTAAGTTTAAAGGCGGTATAAGGACTGCGTAAATTTTGCAGATAGGCTAGGCTTGTGGAATTATAGCACGTACGTCACAGGTGCAAACAGATTACGGTACTGACAGGATGGTGTGGCTATTCGCGGCCGACTGCGGATAACCAATTTAGCCATGTCCTCATTACAAAACTTCATAAACTGCGCGACCTGGGCATGACGAGCATGACGCCTAGGCATAAGTACATGACGCCGTTCACTTTTCAACCCACTTAACCCATTTCCTGCACGTGACAACATTGAACGAATCCACAGTCACTTGTGTATATTATATTATATTCACTGTTGAGATTATTTATTGTGCACGTTAAAGGTTTGTAGACAGAAAGACAGGCCAGCTCTGCGGTTGGCGAAGTGCAGTTCGTGGCAGTATAGTCTACAACGTAGCACTGTAGTAACTTGTAAACCAGAAATCTAGACTCTAGTTGGCACACGGTATGGGAGAATAGCACAAAATGTTCATCTGGATCTAATTAAAATTTTATTTTCTGCTGTCCTGTCAGTATCCCAAATAAATTTGTTCTTTAGATCATATAGATTCTAGATCTAATAAATGATTTTGTAGATTATTTAATGTCACTGATAAATAATGTAGGATGGTGATGTTAGTGCAGCAAGTTATTTTACTTTGTAAATCATCATTCAACAGTGTCCTCTGAGGCACAAGATACTGAGATGAACCATTCCCACGTACTGTGCATGTATAATTTGTTAAGTTGCAGTGCCAACAAGGCCTAGAATCTACTATTTACATTGTAGTATGAAACCCCTGATGAGGTGCACATTGATACTATCATACATTAGTTAGTTGACATCAAACATGCAGTGAGACAAGCAGAATTTGGCAAATTGATTCATTAATGATGTCATCAATTGCACAATGTAACTGTATAGTATTATAGCCTACATGTTACAATTAAATAAGTCGAGAAAAAACATTTTCACAAGATTCTGCAATTAATCACCAGTTGCCATTGAGTATTAACAAAATAACAGGCCCACCTTATCGAACCATTCTCCAGACATTTTATTGATGGGTTAACTACACATTATATATTCACCACATTACTGCAAAGAAAAGTACATAATACCTATTATGAACTAAAAATAGATTTATTGATTACTTGATAACTTCACTTCATCAGTCAAACAATGAACAATCAGTCCTTAATTCTGTTTGTGTTCCAACAAATAGAATTCCAATGCACGATTGGCTTTGGCTTTTGGTCATGGTTTAAAACTGAAGAAATTCTCTGCAGAACAAACAAAAAGTCAAATTTGTAAAGAAGTTATTATTTGGCTTGAAAGGGAGTGAGAGTATACAACAAACAATGCAAATTTTGAAGTCAGTGTCCCAGTCATTACTTTTGGTTTTCTTGTAAGTGAATGTTGATCAGGGCCTCTTGATCCATATTAGTTTCATTGTTGAGTTTTCTAAGGTAAATTATTACTGTAATATCATGATTTATGTGCATGAATTTTTTTTTTTTCTGTAGAGAGTACAAAAAAACACTGGGCTGTTGTCAGGCCTGGTCAGCGAATTGTCGGAGAAGAGAATTTTACAGAGATTAATATTATATGTATTTTGTCTTCAAATTTATGTCACTTGTTTACAATATTTGCATTTTTCAGTGAGTTAATATTGTGATAAAGATGTCAACTTCTCAAGCAAAACGTCCGGAAGGTGTGCAATACTGGAAGGAACGTTGGGATGGAGGACACCTGAACTTTCACAAAACAGATGTTCACTAGTAAGATTTATTTTTATACGTTTACTGTGATAACTTATCGCTAGAATCATACTCCACTGCTATCAAAAATAATCCTGCAAAATAGACCTATGATGATTACCATTCAAATTTTGTATTGTACTCCATCACATTGAGTATTGAGGATTTTGAAAAGCATCCAGCTTAGAGGCCATTTACGTATAAAGTATGTACACTTGATTTTGGCAATTTTTTAAATCCCCTTTCCCCTGTATATGTGCTTTTCATATACTTTTAAACTCCCATCCACCCCCACCTTGTAGGAGCATAAATGGCAATTTGAATGGTGAATTTCCATGTCCACGCATTGATGTTTTGAAGCTTTTCGAGCGACATTTTGCATGGTCTATTCGACTGTTTTTTATGTAATTGATTTTTATATAATTGTGAAAGATGTAAATAAGACCAAACTTTTTATTTCATTATTGAAAAGCTTGTGCATGCAATCCAACCCCCTCCGCCTTCCAAGGGCAAGTAATATTAAGGATAGCCCCTTCCAATTAATTTTTGTGGTGATAGCAGTTACATGCATCAAAACTGAAAGATGTGTGAGAGAGTGAAAGCAATAAGGAAGAAATTGCCTGCTAAAACGGAAAGAGATCAGGAGCATAAGGCACTATTGAGTTTCCTATCTTTCTAGTTATGAGACAAGTACAGAAATCATTTCCTTGGTGAAGATCACTTTCGGATGTTACAAAAGTATATCAGTTGGTTTTTTTTAATAATGCAAATTAAAAAAAAATAAAAATTTATGAGTGTAGAAATGCATAGATGCTCAAATGAAAAAGTGTCAAATCATTCTGCAGGTTGCTTCAGTGAACGTTACAAAAAAAAATCTCACTTTTTTTACTTTTTTGAAATTTTGACAGCTGTAGTATACTGTGTAGATCATTAGACTACACATTTGAGTAAAGATGTGAAATAGATAAAACACTTAAATTTGATTGAATTCAGAGCAGCTGACACCACCAACTTTGCTTGGTTGTGAGAACAGCTGTGGGAAGGATTATATGTACATGTATATCGTGTGTCTTATCATGCAAAAAAAAAACAAACAAACAAACAAAACGGATCCCACCCCCTGCCCACAATAATAAGTAAACCACTATAACTATTGGTTTCCATGGAAATGCCTATTTTTATGAAAAGTTTTTTTTTTACTATTAGTGGGCACAAAAATCTGACCCGCCACTTCCTTTCTTATCAGCTTTAAGAAATCCTTGTCAATCCAATTTTTTGGTCTTTTTCTGATCAAAGGGGAGTTTGGAGATTTTGTGCAAAAATGAAATATTTAGAGCATGTGAGCTTGCATATGAACTGAAATGCAGGAGTATTTATCATTATTGTGTGTAAACAGAATTGTTGAGCTTCAAGGAAACTACTTAAAAACTTTGGGAGAGTGACAGAGAGATTATTAACACTATACATGTACATGTATAAAGCCTTTTATTTCACAATAGGTGGATTCTAAACTTTGCGTCATTAATCCTTATCTCTGAAATTCTTAATTCATTTTTACGACATACTTAGATGTCATGCCCATTTACGCTGTTTTTAAATTAGCCTTACACATTGAAACCTCACCCACTGGGTCTGTATAAACATTTGTGAGAGTTGCAACTGTTACAGTTGTGACAACGATCTACAGTAATAATTTCTTGCTGCAAGTGATATTGATAATAAATCTTGTTGTCAGCGTGACCATGACGCGAGAGAGCCGTTTATGGTCTGCTAAGAGAATACTTGCAGAGAGTGTCTCAGACTACATGTATTCCTAATTTATTTTGGGATGTACGGCGTGCTTGTTTATTGCGTGTCTTTGGCCAAGGCCTGAGCGCAACGTCCTTCTGATTTGTGCGGATAAAATAATTATATCTGAAAATTTGAACGTTCAAAAAAGAAAAAAAAAAGAACAGCAAATAAAGGCAACCGGATTTATTTACTCGGATTGTTACAGGATGGTACACACACATACAGACAAACTAATGAGAGAAGAGTGGAAAGCTGCCGGGGGGGGGGGGCAAACATAACCGTACTTGGGGGAAGAAAAACAAAGTAGAACTTATATAATTACATGCAAGCATAGATTTAGAGAGATAGTTCCTGTGAAAGGAAATCGTACACAATAGTCGTTGACGCGCCCAAGACACGTACGTGAAGTATCATGTAATTAAATTACACGCAGGTCCTCGTTAATGCGACATTCAATTTTACGCCACTTCATGAGGTTCCCGGACACGAATTACCTTCCATGTGTGGAAAAACGCGCGGTTACGGCAGCTGAGAGCCTTCGGAATTTGGAAATGCCAGGGCCGTACGCCGCTTTCCACTATTTTCAGCTACGGGCTTAATTATTAAATCAACGACACTGAACAAACTTTTCACCGACAGACAGATAGCTAAACTGATGTTTGACAAAACCCTGGTCTGGACTCTATACATGATATAGAGGGAAACACCAAACTGGTTGAGAAAACACCCGTCCATGTTGAAGAAAAAAAAAAAAAAGAAATTCTCCCATTGCAGATCTGCTCGCAACTCCACTAGACATAATGAGACAAGCGGTTACCGGATTTAAACAAAACAATGTGGGAAAATTAATGGTGAAAATGAAGATTTATACTACACATAGGCTTTCGGGAGTTTCAGGCTCAGGCGATCCACATTCCTTCCCAATCGCGCTCAAAAGAACGAGTGCCAACTTTTTGGGGGGGGGGGGTGGTTGCGTTATTTTATTGCATGGGAAAGAAGTGTAGGCACACGCATCCATGAAGCTGGTTAAATCCATTAAATGACGCGTGAAAGAATCTCCGCATAGACCTTCTCGTTTTTAGCGTCTTTGCTTCTAAGCCAGAAAGATAATGCGAGCTTGTGAAAAGATGGGATGAATTTCCATCCTCCAGTGTGACGTCTGCATTCACGCATGGTGTTTTTTTTTTTCTGTTTTTTTGTCTTTTAGCAGGCCAAGAGGATGAGGTAAATTCTATACTTCGCAGGTGTCGGTTATGAAAATAATTATTAAGTACAGCGCACCATTTCCTTCTGTTCATCGTGCATCAAATTCTCAGACCTCACCTACCGGATCAACCGTTTTATCGACCGGATCAACCATTTTAAAAGGACGCGCCCAATATCTTGGAAAGCAAAAAAAAAAATCTAACTTGTTTAATGTATGCTGGACGAGATCTAATTTTATCACTGGCATTCTAATAGTGCCCCATCCCTAGATAACAACACAATTCAGCGGGGAGACGATTAATCATTGTGACCCAGGCTGAGAACTGCGCGATTTTGATGGAGAGCGTTTTTCCGGTGGACGCAAGATTGAGTTTTCTTCTCACGATGCAAAACATCCTGAAATAAGTGGATAAGAAGTATTACGTACAACATCATGGCACGTTTGAAAGCCGCACCCCGCACATTTGAGGATTATTACATGACGTGTAATATATGTTTTTGTTTTTTTAAAAATTAGTATGCTTGCGTTAGAAAGTGCGTTATTGCAATGGTGCACAGGCGCTTTTTGTTTCAACCTGAAGTCCTGGAAGGCCACCATGTTCATGCAATATCTGTTGCGTATATTTTGTTCACTCTTACTGTCTATCCCGTACCAAAGATCTTCTCGAAGGCCTTATAAGTTTAGTTGTTCGTCTACTATTCTTGATTTGTTTGCTTCTTGTTGCATGCTGTTTCTGCTTGCGGATAATTGTCAGTTTTGCCCACTATGGCGGGTAAAGATGGAGTTGAGACGAGGAAGAGAAAGAGGAGAGAGATTTTGTTCATTGAAAAAAAATAACACACAAAAAAACAACAACTCATAATAATATTACTCTCTCTGTCCCTTATGCCATCTTTCCATTTTTTCTCCCAAACACGTACCCACCCTTTCTTTCACATTTGTCTCTCTTCTGTACCAGGGAAAGAAATATTTATTGTATTATTCTTTATACACACATTTTCCACTTCTGCCTGCCCAACTTCCCTGGCCAGTGTTGTTATATCCTAATAGAAAAAAGATTTGTGAATGAAGGGCTGATTTAGGGCTGGAACTTAATAATAATTTTAAACCAGTATAATGTATTGAATCTTTTTTTTTTTGCATTACATGCGTAGTTCCTTGTCCATGTGTCAATCTAATTGTTCTGTATCAAATCTCAAGTCTGCCTTGGATTTATTGTCTTTGTATATCAATCATAGGGCCCCAAAGTTCATAAGGATCATAACGATTTACCTAAACTTTAAATATTTTGGAAATATTAGTGCATGTGTGCTCCCCAACCTGAGTGACAGTGATCTGGCCCCCCCCTTCCCCCCTTTTTAAACATTGAATTGTTTTTTTTTCGGGGGGGGGGGGGGCACTATCAAAATGATTCAAAATGCCAGTGATGAAATTAGATCTTGCCTAGCATGCATTAAATACACTATACAGGTACTGGAACAAAAACACTGTAACTAAATTAAAGATGTTAAGGCTTATTTAATATTTTCTTTCTATATCAAGTGTTAAGGCAGGTCGCAGAATGTTTTACCCATTCTGCATGAAATGTTAAGGTATGAGTTGGGAATGGCCTAATTTGACTGGCCTTGTCAAAGCAATTCAGCAGGTGAAGAAATGAGAATAAATTCCTCCACAGACAGACTCACAGCATGCGTCATTCTGCATTAAACTGACACATTGTGTGCTGTTTGGAATCACCATTACCATCCTTTATTTACAGTTATGGGCATTTTGTGTGTCACTCCTTTTTGAGTTAACGTAATACTGAAAGATAGCATATTATTTAATCTTCCATAGTAGAACTGTAATAATAATATGTCAGTAGTTTTTCATTTTTTTCACTTTCTTGTTTCTCCTGCCTTTAGTATGCTGGAGCGACATCTGGACAAACTGATGCCTGATGGAAAACGCAATAAAATCTTTTTTCCATTATGTGGAAAGGCTGTTGATATGAAATGGTAGATATTCTTCTTAGTCAAACCCTGGTCAACATGTCATAACGTATTCATTTAATTGCATTGTTAAGATACTTCTTTCATGTTTATGTGACATATGTCGAATTGAAGTTAAAACTGTAACAGTTGTTGGAAAATAGGCCTATAACTTGCAGCGTTACCGGTAATTGAGCAGTCTGATTGTTATCATGACACAAACCTAAAAACTTAATTGTGTCTTTCGTGAACACCACAACAAAACTTAATGCTGTGGGAATGCAAAGTGGTAATCATTAATGGTGTAACAGGCCTTTAAGTTTGAAGTAAAATTTATTTCCCGAGAACATTTTAAGATTGTGACTGACTCACTGACTTTGTGACATTTATTTCATTTTCAAGTTTTGAATGAAAGATATTTTCCAAAGAGAAATATTTCGAGAATCATGACTGAAATGAGCAAAACAATAAAATCTTCAAAGTACTGTTTAATAACATTTATAACATGTTTGAATTATTTAAACCGACCATTTACTATGTTATTAACTAACTATGCAGTCAAACATGCAAAGAAATGAATCAAGCAAACAATCACCAACTAAACAACTATTATCCTTTGGTAGACAGTGCAACAAATCATTTTATTGTGTGGTAATTTTCAGGCTGGCTGACAAAGGTTTTACTGTAGTAGGTGTGGATGGAGTACAGTTAGCATTAGAACAATTCTTCACTGAGCAGGAACTGGAATGTACAAAAGATGCTAGTAAATCTACTTTGTTCAAGGTTTGTGTACATGAAATACCAGTAAAGTTATACTTTGTTGGTTGTATACTTGAAATACTCGTACCAGTAAAGTTATACTTTGTTGCTTGTGTTCATGATAATTATACTAGTAAAGTTAGGCTTTGTCATTTGTGTACATGAAATAATGATAAAGATATCTCTGTCCAGAATGTAAAAAAAACACCATTTTAAAAGATGACAATTGAAAATTGTCAGTTATGATTTTAATTTATTGTGTTTTTGTCCTGTTATTTAAAATTGTGCACAATGCAGCACGCTTTTTGTTGATTAATGTATTTGTTCTGGCTTTTGTTGGTGTAACTCGGGAACATTTGATCAAGTTGGTAACAATGCCCAGTGCTTTTCTTTTTCTTTCACTACACACAACCTGTATGAATGGATGTGCTTAAATATCTCATTTCCTCATACTTTTGAGTGGTAAATAGAATCGTGTCATATTTCAATTATGGGATCTAGTGGGAGTCCCAGTGCACCGGTGAAAAGGGAGAAAACCAATGGTTAATGGTAATGACATAGTGAAATTTACAAATCAGCTCATGTGTGAATATTCTAGGTTCAGAAATTTATTTCTGAGGTTTCAAATGAAGAATTCTTCCTTTTGCCAAGAGGAAATTGTAAGATTGTACCCATTGGAGTAGAGATATATCTTCCTCTATAAATCAGCGTTGTGTGAACATGATTTTAGGTAACCAGTGATAGCACGTGATTACTTGGTGGCTACTGAATCCAAAAACAAGGTGGACTAACTGCATAAGTGAGGATAAATGCTGCCCGGATCAAACATATTTACTAAACTAAAGCAGACTAAAACAAGAGCATGTGAGGCATACAATAAATTGTGAGATGAGGGCAAATGTTACTAGCATATGTAACCGGTGCTAAGGTAGAGTAGAAAAAACATATGGACTGTACCATGGAATCCCTTAGGCTACAACTACAGCATGAAACGAAACAGTGAATGAGACTGCATAAGTGATGCTTTGCTTGCAGGAGTCTATCATTTCAAAAGTGTATTTTCTATCTAGCTTGGGACCAGTATCAAGTCCACTTATAACAGCATTATTAAATGCTATTGTAACTGGTATTTTGAATTAATAATAAAAGTGTATATATACCTTATATTTATGTGCTGCATATTTCAGAGCAAGGATGACAAGATTCGGCTGTACCATAGTGACATTGTAGAATTCTCTCCGTAAGTGGATTAAACTTGTCATATTAAATTACCTAATAGTAATGAGTTAGTTAGATGAGATATAGTTAGACCTCAGACAGGTTTTAAAGAGTGAATAAATAGTAGTCAGAATATCAAAACCCATTTAAATTACTAACACCAATTTGGCAGTGCATAAAATTTTATTTCTCGCTTCATTATGTATGACAACAACTCTTTAAGGTGTACTTGGGGTGAAAGGATTCAACTTAGATAAAGGTGCAGCAAAAGTATCACTGGCAAAGAATAATGACCAAATGTTCACATCAGCTCACATTATAACTTGTCTATCTAGAGGTTAATTTTTCATGTGACCTTTCTTTTCCCTCTGGTTACCAATAGATTTCAACTCATTTACCAAACACATGTAGAAGTGAATTTTTCTTTTTTCCTCTGCAACATGTTGATGGCATTTATTTGACTGCACAGACTATATGTTTTTTTTATTTACATGACGACTTAGTGAGGAATTTCTCAAATTTATCTGGTTTTTGTGATAATCGTCACTTGTCAGTATACTTAGTTTTAGGAAACCTATTGCTGTGCCAAATGACAAGGAAAATCCATGTCTCTCAATGTTTTTTGTGTAAATAAAGCTGATGCCCCTGAATTTGTCATCCAGTTCTCAGCGTCCATGTGTTAGTAAACTTTAGAGGTTACTTGCTTTCCTTTCAGGAAACAGTATGAGTGGTGTCAGTAGTTTGTCATATGTGTTGTGTATTATGATATTGGTATTTTGCTCAATATCACATTAACAATGATTTCATGATAATTAACATTCAAATGTTTCTGCTTGCTGCAGTGACATGGAAGGGAACTTTGATGCCATATGGGACAGAGGATCCCTGGTTGCCTTGGATAGAAATATTGTGCAAAGGTAAGCAAATGTGTAACTTATTATTAACTCTCACCCCGCGCGCTACCCATAAAGCCTGCTGTCCGGTCAGTGACCTTACTCATGGAGAATCTTATCCGGGGTCACTGACCCTTGCTGCTATGCGATGACCACATGCGCTGTCCATGTGGTTCGGTTTTTATTGATCGGTATGAAAACATTCGCTGCTATGCCTTATCACGCTTGATAATGAATTAACAAGCAAAACCTTAGTCTGTCAGTCTCTAACCAATGATCTGTCTTATGATTCCAAACTGACAGCTGTAGTTTTCGTGAGAACGAAGCATGATAACTAGCCACGCCCTCCCAAGCCCTACACAAATGGTTTCATCCTGATTGACACATGCTAATAAAGCAATGTGGGCATTTGGGGCAAAGATTATTTCAGAGCATGTTTCTGATTGGTTCTTAGATACAGACAACTCCAAATGGTGGTCAGCTTGGGAGAAAAATGAGATAATATTGCAAATTTGTTGAACAACAGTTTGCATGTCGATGTTACATCTTTTGAAAGTGTGGGGAGAGCCTTTGAAAGCTTAGTCTTTGTGATTCCGACCAGTGGTTCACTGGTTAACATGTCCATGTCACAATGCTTTTGATTTAGAAGAGATACAGTGAACAATAACATGGTGGTTACGTCTCAAACAGGTCAGTGATCCTCGTGAAAATCCGGCTTGCGCATGGCGTGGTTAGCTTGACCTTGCCGACTTTTGCCGCCCATGTGGCATGAGCGCTTGCGAAACATGGGCGGCATTGGTGGGGGTTAAAGTAACAAAACATTAGATTCATGTTGTTATACAAATTCAGGTTCTGGAGAGTTTTAGTAATGAAGCCTGTAACTGGCTCATAAAGCACAGCAATGAATTTGTATTTCAAAGAGTGTCAAGATCTTCTGGTAATTTTTAAAAGTTACAGGAATTTTGTCATTCATTTTTCTCAAAGTGATTTGACATTACAATATAGATTTAGGATGTGGATGGTTTTGTTTTATCTTTCATGTGTTTGTCTGTTGGGTTTCAGATATGTGCAAGTCTTGAAGAATTTGCTACGCCCGGGAGGAAGAATTTTGATGGAAGGTTTCGAGTATGATGTGGCAATAATGAATGGTAGGTGAAGAGCTGAGATTCTGGTAGCATTTGGTGTGCACTTAGGCATTAAATAGTATTCAAAATCGGAGATTCAATACTGATGGAAATGAATATAAAAAAGATGGTTTGAATGCATGATGAATGAGAAAGTAAATGTGTATGTAGAGAGGAAAAACGAAAGTAGAACTATTATAAATATAAATATTGAAGCCAAGCTGGCATGACGAGTTTGATGATTTTCTTGGACTGACTTCTGTGAGGGTGACTTAAAAATGTTGACAGTTTCTTAGACCTTCACTGAAAAAAAGGAAAAGTAAGTGAAGTTAGATTTTTCAGACTGATTTGAGATAATTTTGATAGTCTGTCAGAATACTGGAAGCATCTGGAGGCCAAAGTTTTATTGTGGATATAGGTTTTGTGTTATTTGTGAGGTTATGTTTATAAAAACTGTAGGGCATTACGAAATCATCTTTGGTCTTTAATGTTTTATTTATGCTTCACCACAGATGTTGAGGATGGTCCAACAAAACCACCTCCACCATTTCCGATGTATGAAGATGAAATTAGGAGCCTCTATGGTAAGGGTTCTTATTTATCAAGACTGGGCATAGGAGTAAAGTTTTTGAATATGCATGACCTCTATTAAACTTTTGAGATTTTTTGTTTATTCTGTGGCACATTCATCACCACTATGTGGCAGCCACAAAGAAATTGCGACATTTCACAATCAATGACAAGTGAAAGAGAGTGCAGAAAATGCCTGGTTGCCATTGACAGGAGCTGGATGAGATGAGGTATTCCATTATAAACTGTAATTCTACCTTCTTTACACTTATGAAACAGCAAATGAAAGGTATTAGTAAAGTATAAGGTTCTTGAAGTGAGTGGGAATGAGTGAAGCTTTTGTGTAATTGATTGCATTTGTTCCATTCAGTAAATCCCAATGAACTTTCCTATGCATTGCCTTGATTCATCATTAACTAGATATAGATAGATCTTTTGTGGTCATGAATTACATGTATTCCAGTCTTACCAGTGCTGCAAATATAGAAATAATCTCTTCAGACTTGTATATTTTCAGAGAATAGTTGAGGTTAACTTCTTTGTTTCTTCATTAACAGAGCCAGAATGTACAGTTGAAATTGTGGATCGTGACACACGGCTTGTGCATGGAAAGGAAATCAAAGTTGTTATGTACCTAATTACCAAGAAGTAGACTGACTTATTTAACACTAAAGCATTTCATGGATCTATACATGCATGATTAGCAATACTGTTGAGAATTTTTACTGCAGAATCTTTTGTCTGTAAAAAATGTATCCTTTATAATTGATGCATGTTTCCAAAGTACATAAATTTATGACTGTTTATTATGAATGGAGTTGCAAGTTTTGTAGGATTGAAAAATGATTTTTCTTTCAAGTAAAGCATAGTGGCATGACCAGTGAATCTGATCTCACTAGCAGGTCAAAAGTTGTTTTAATAAATTGTTTTGTTATGGCATCTGTCACTGTGGATAAATTTATCTGAGGGTAATTTTTAAACTTAAAAAAAAAAGTAAATACATGTATAGAGTATCACTGTAGAGAATATGTGATATTATTTTCAGGATAGAAAAGTTGTGGAAGTAAATGTGTCAGTGTCTGTTATTTATTGTAAACCGTGATAAGTTATTTATAATTATGATATATTGGACTCAAGGTAGTCATTAATAAGTTGACTGTGAAATTCAAACTCAGGTTACTGAAAACATTTTTTTCATTAAATGTATAAAGTAATTCTTGTTTATTCATGAATATCCAGGCAATCTGCCACCATTCTTCAACAGTTAGATAACACTATCCAGCACTGAAAGTTTGCAAAGTTCCATTCTGATAATGCACAGTTCCACTTATACTTGAAAATGCAATAGTGTAAGAAATAGCAAGATTATTGATATGAAGTAGAGCTTACATTCGAATTAAATCAAGATTTGGCAAGAGCAATCGAGACATTTAATAACTTGACTGGAATTGAATCAGGGAAAGATGGCAAAGATGTCGACAAATTAACAGCTAAAAACTGAGCCTAAAACAAAAAAGAGGTAGAAAAAACTAATTGTAATGGGGACTATGTGTCATCAGTGTCACAACTTTGCTTACATTTAGTGATGGACAATCTTAAGTGTTGAAAAGGTTGGAGAGAAAGAAATGCCGCAGCACCATGTACCTCATTTTGAGGCAAAAGCGTCATGCTTAAGGATTTTCACATGTTATTTCAATGATTTTATGTGCTTGGGTGATAAATGTAACTAATCTTTAAGTGACATAATTATTTGTTCCTGTGTTGACTGAACAAAATCACATCATTATCTTTCAGCATTGTTGGCACCAGCTGTTGGCTATTCTTGAACTAGGTCACATGCTTTAAACAAAAGATAATCAATGATAAATTTAACCAAAGAATGCATATTAATTCTTTATTTTTTTTAATCACTGTCTTTCATGCAAGTGTTGACATTAATTTATTGTGTTCTGAATTTGTATTTTTGGGAATATAATATTGTTGATAATATTGATGGTTTTTACATGTTAATTTTGGTAAAAAGGGAGTGATTTTTCCTCCCTTTTGATAAGTATTGCAGAGTTCTGAAAAAAAATGGTAGGTCATATCATGTGATGTATCTTATCTTTTCTTGTTAACCAGAATGAGTCACAATTAATTGGATTTGTATATGTTTGTGTGAAATAGCCAAATTTCCCAATAAACTTCTGCACAGCAACAAGTGCCCTCAAACTGGATTCTGTGTGTTTTCAAATCTTTTCCTCAAACTGAACTCAACATAACAACTAAGATGAAGATCATACCATCAAGATTCCTAAGGTCAAATTTTATTTCTTGAATTCTTTGAGAGATGTAATCAATGAGGAATCACATAATGTGTCGGAAGGCTGATATTTTCAGAATCTTGTTGGGTCTTAACATTCAAACATATGATCTGAAATCTTGTTGGGTCTCAGCATTAAAACAGATACAAGATGTACAATTTCCCCGCTTTACCGTTGAGGTACTGGTTATGTAAATAAATACAATATTGACTTGCATTTCATTTATCACCAGCTTTTGTTTCTTGTGCCCCGCCCCCAAAAAAAGTATTTAAATAAAATCACATATACAGAAAAAAAGAACACTAACAGAATATTATTTGCCCAACATTTTCCTTTGACCTATTTACATGTAACATGCTACATGTATTTAAAACACAGGAATTGTTACACTATCGGCAAAGTTCAAAGTTCTACAATGACTCGGGGTCAACGGTGCACCATTTACAGGTTAAATGGTACACAGCTGTCCTGGAAAGTTATATGATCATTCAAATAACAAACAAAAAAAAAAAAGCAAAATATTAGGCATATGTAACAAAGCCCCCCCTTTTTTCCCCTTGGCAGGTGCAAGCACTTTATCACGAAATTTGATCACAGCCACACATAGTCAAAAGATGTACACAGGAACACCCACGCGTTTTATACACACAAACATAGCAAGATTTGTAATACTGTTAAGAAAATGGACTTTGTAAAGCTTTACAAAAGATGCTGAACTTATTCAGCAAAATGGGAGAAAGAAAATAAAACTCCATACATATATATAAATATACTGCACAGAAGAAGTTATGAATAGTGAGCTCATTTAACTGAAAGAGAACACCATAGAGTGATCATTCATACACACAGAGTCCTACGGATATTGAAAATAAAATGCCTACACCAAACATTATACTGAAAACTATGTTGATTGTACGAAAAAGGCTGTCCATATCACAGATTACTGAACATGTGAACATGTGTACCAATTCCAGCCCTAGACATGTCCATGTGCATAAATTGCTACTAGCTGTTTGATTGCATCACTGAGTAAAAATTCTTTTATTGCCGAAAAACCCTACCAAAACAAGAAAAAACAACAACCATCCAATGAGAGCTATCATGCAAACACTTCATGAAATTCATTAATTTATTTAGTTTCAAAATCTTGGACTGGTTTGATATGAAATGGTTTGTAATTAAAACACAAATATAAAAGGAAAAAAAACTTGAAACAAGAGTCCTCAGCATGCCACTGCAGAATGTGTATGAACTTTCATCTGATGTTACTTTAATATCTCCACTCTTTTAAATCTGATAAAAGTTTGCACTGAAAAGAAAATTATCTGTCATCTGAATCAGCTTCTGTCAGAAAAAAATGCTATTGGGAAATGCGGGATAAAACAGATATTTTAGTGTTTCATAACAATTGGCATATTTGTACCATGGTGGATTCAGTATCTTGAGGTAAAAATTTTCCCATCACATTAGGTGGTTCACTATATGAAAATAGACCCAAAAAAAAAAAAAATTGCAAAAGGTGATGCATTACATTAAGCTAGAATGGCTGATTTCATTCTCTCAATGCCTGTTAGGTTTAGGTTATTTTCCACCTGTGTCTTGGGTGCAGGGTTTAGTTTCTGACGAACATCCATGCACTGGTTATCCAAACGCAGGGAATAGGTCTTCAGTGCAATATCATCATTCAGGCGATGCAAGTTCTTCTGCAGGCCATCCAGGGCATGTCTGAAAAGAGATAAATTGTGAAAATTTTGGAGTATAGCTTGAAAGAAGAAAATTTTGCTACATGTTGTACACAACAGGAACACTTTATTCAGCCAGTGACTCTATCATTTGTGTTTCATCAGTTACTCATTAAATAGAAAAGATAATTTTGTATCGAGTTTAAAATATTTATGGATCTTTCGAATCCTAGCTTACATTCAACATATTAGCATTCTTTTCTAAAGATTTTATGATGTTACGTACTGGGCTTGTCTCAGCTTCTCTTCCAGTGCATTTTTAGAGGCATAGAGTTGTTTAACCTCATCCACCAGTCCATACTGGGGTGCATCTCGGCAGAGTTCCACATTAGGGCGGTAAGTTCGGTTCTCCAGCCTAGTTTCTGCCTTCTTGGTGGGTCGGATTTTGTTCCTGATGGCTTCCTCAATGCCACGGATGTCATTCTCCAGCTCGGCAATCTCATCCTCAGTCTGTGGCAAAATGATTTCCAAACAATGCATTAAACATTAAACTTACAAATTTACTTACAGTAACAGCAATTTGCTACAGTTTACACAAAGTGAGAAAACTACATCTTTTGGTACATCTTGTAAACTCTTAATCTTGTCTATACATGATAATTGACCAATGCTAATGGGCATGTATGGAAAAAAAAAAAAAGATGGAGCACTGTTTGCTTTTACAGAGATGAAAAGCTGGTTAATCAAGGGATGCTGACCTACAAGAAAATTTTATTCGAGATTTTCTTACAATATTGCACAGCTCAGTCTGTAAGAGCAATCATTTTGTAAAGGACAGGTTACGTATTTCATTCCCAGTTGCTTCCCATCTTTTTGCCAATCTTTTCTTCCATATTTTAAATTTTCAAAAAATATTTCTAAAAAATGTCCACTCATTATTAATTATAGGCAGAGATATATCAAAACTTACATTCTTCTTCTGCCACTCGAGCTCATCCTTGGCACGTTCAAACTCATGAATCCTCTTCCTGAAAGCATACTCAGTGGCCTGTTTCTGTGCATCAAAGTCATTCTTGGTCTGATGCAGGGTGTGATGGATCTGTTCTCTCAGTCTGTTGGAAGATTTCATCTCAGCCTCCGCCCTTTCTTTGTTGTAACGGCTGAAATCTTCCCACTGTTGTGGGGTGGTGCTCCTGTTTGCATACAAATGAGAGCAAAAAACTTTAAAAATATTGCTTTGTTGACAGTTAGGTCAGAAATCTCCAAATGAAATTTTTTGGGTATCTCCCTAGGTGCTGATTTTCACTGTAGCATAATCATCAATTTCCAACATTGAGTTTTGTTGAGATTTTCAGAGTGACAAAAAAAATTACTACTTGTAATTGTATAATACATTTTATACAAAATTACATTCATGAAAACATTTTATGACAGTGTGTACACATTAATTGTTAGTTGCTTGCATTTATCAGTTAATTACAACACAGGTATAAACTAACTCAATATAACTGCACATACTTCAGTAACATTACTGTCACTGAATCCACCACAACGAATTGTTTTTGGTGACTTCAAGCCAAACTAAGTTTTTCTTGTCTTACCCTTTTGGCACACGCAGGGCATCAGGCTTGTAGCTTATGTTTGGAGATCTGTCTGACAAATTGTATTGATCAATATCAATTCCCAAAGCAATGTTCTTATCCTGCAAGTCAGCTTGGACTTGCTGTCTTGCTTCCTGAAGTAAACAAAGTTGCTCAAAGGAGTCTGAGATTCGCTGCTGAAGAGCTTTCTTGATACCATCAATGACCTCAACTTCCTGCAATCAAAATAATAATAATTAGACGTGATATTGTTGAATTTGTGTTTGTTCAGAAAATACATGAACAGGCTCATCACTGTGTCAATATTCAAAACATGCATATTAAAAGAGTCGCATGATTGATTTAGCTGCTATGTATAATGAGATATGTGTGCATAAACTGAAAATAACACCAAGCTGATACATGAGAATTGACCCAAATACAGAGCAGTTTGAATCTGTTTATGAATCTGGCCGGAAAGTTTCAACTGTTTATGTAACTGCTTCTATGTGCAGATAAATATAAATTTCAATGACAAACTTCTGGTTTATTATTCTTGATATGAGGTGTCCTAACAAAATTTGAAATTATGGAAGGTTGTATGTGATATCTCATATAAAATTAGAAAATTATAAATTTAATGACAGCACGATGATTCTGCACATACTATCCTTAAGAATTTATGTAACTTCCAATTCTGACCTTGTGAAGCTGATTTTCTGGTTCATCTTGCACCACATCAATGTTTCTGCGTCCTTCTCGCAGAGTCAAGCATTCGATAGCAACATCTGTTGGAAGATTCATTGCCTCTAGAGCATGTTCAGTTGTTTCCTTGGCCTCTGAAAGGTCTGCAATCTCCTGATCTAACTGTCCTAGAGTCCTCTCCAGAATCTCCTTCCATTTTCTAATGTGATCGACACGATCAGCCAGTCTCACATCATTGGAGTACTGATCCCATTTAGTTTGACTGTCTGTCTCATTACGTAGGAATCTAGATTCCTGACGGACCTGGATAAGAATACAAACGCCACTCATATAGATAAAGCTGCTTAGAAGATTAAAAACAAATAATCTCAGAGCACCATAAATCTAAGCCTTCTGCAGCCCAGTGCATTTACAAATTTGAAACTGTAAGTTATCCACTTTAAAGCCTATAACTTTTCGCCTTATTATAGACTTAAACTTACACTCTTACAAGAAGGTACACTGAAACTACATATAGAATATTCATTTGTTGATTTGTCTTAATCAAATCGCAAGTTGTCTTTTGCACACACACACACACAAAACTCCAGCAATATTGCACAGCCATCAAATCAGATGTTATATCACTTAGGAAATGACATCTTGATATGATGTGCCCGCAATCTGGCATGCATTTTTCTTGAAGAATGTGGAAAGCAACACATTTGTCATACCCTTACAGTCTGTTTGTCCTATATCCATTCACTATTAGTATTATTAACATCTACACAACATGTATTTATTTACCTGATTTGAAGCAGACCTCTGCCTTTCTGCATTGGTTGATTGCGTGTAGAGTTCAGTGAACCAGTCGGGTGGCTGGTGCCTGACAATCTGTCTAACCTCTGTTGCCATATTGCTGAAGAAAGGGTGACGAAAGAAAAAAATGAAGTACATTCATTTGTGCTTTTAAAAAGACTTAAATCACCATTCTCTTATCACATTTATGACAAAAATGTGTAGCCAACACGTTTCAACGCAACATTCACTATTACTCAACAATTACTTACCTTAGAGAACACTAACGGAATACTGCTTGGTACCTTTAACACACTTTGGTATCAATATAAAACAAAAGCGACAGCATCAGGACTGACGGTTAGTTTCTCAAACAACAAACAACATCCAAACATTTAGAGTTTATTGTTGAAATTAGGACCGAGACATGGTTTAAGTGCAACAGACATGTGGCTTTCGAAATGAATAACAGTGGTAAATTGCATTTATTTACTAACCTGTCCTTGCTCAGGTATCAAATTCTGTGACCAGCAAGAAGCGACGCCTCCACACGAATAGCTGTAATCGCGTTGCTACCTAAACAGCCAACGACTGCTTGCTTCTGTCAAACTAAATATCATTGGACAAAATAATAAGCGTAGCCAATCAAAATGCCGTTATCTTAGGACTTCTCCATGTGTCGTCATGGAGCCAGTTAGCAATTTCCGGTCACATCGGCAATGTGTGAATTGGCACACCTAAACGTAAATTAACGAAAACTTGTAAAGCCCACCTCACTTTATCAAGTATTTTTTACACGCTCACTTTTTTTTTACTGTTTTATCATGTGATGAGTAAGATCTTGTGGTAGGAAATACACAAGACTGAAGGAGGCCGACTTTTGTTTTTTACGTGAGACCCGAAAGCCTGACTACCGATACGGTTTTTTTTTTTTTTACTGATATATCAGGTTTTTCATAAGCCTAATACTTCATGGTGGTAGGGGAGAAAAGGGGGTGGGGGGGGGGCGCAGGGGGTCCGACAAGAAGAAGAACAAATTTAGCACCCCTCTACTGTACACGATTAGAACACACACACATATATATATCTAATACATACACAGACAGCGCACACACACACATGATGATCATATAATTATATACATAATATATACATGAAAAACACTTGTGAAGTAAAGAAATAAAAAAAAAAATATTGTTAGAACAAAATTAAGGAAAGTGAAAGTATGAGCCCCGCCATGTAAAAGCAGTTATAGCAGGGGGTGGAAGTGGGGATGGCTGCGGAAAGGGCTTTCTGACACCATAGACTACGAGCAGACACTCATTTAAAAGCAAAGCATCGACTACGACCGTGTACCTTTTGTTTGAAATGTAGAAACAATTTAAAGCACATAGAAGAGAAAGACCAGAGGAATGTACCTTTTATACTAGTATATAATATTCAAGTCAAAAAGAATAACATCAGGAATGAAGAAAATGTGAGAGTCAGTCTAGACAGAAAATACAGAGAGGTGGATTTCGAGAAAGAGAGAGAGAGGAGAGAGAGAGGGGAGAGAGAGAAAGAGGAGAGAGAGAGAGAAAGAGAGAGAGAGAGAATGAGTGAGAGAGAGAAAGAGAATGAGAGAAAGAGAGAAAGTGAGAGAGAAATAGCGGAAGAAGGAGCTAGAGGAGGAGAAGAAGAAGCAGAAAGGAGCGGTGCAAAACTAAAAATCGTTATTAAGAAAAGTACTGAGATAAAACTGAAAAAAAAAAAATGAATTGGGAGAATGAGAAAAGTGAGAGAAAGAAAAAAAGCAAGACAGGCGGAAAGAGAGAACAAAAGAAAGAAAGCAAGAACGAAAGAAAGAACTAAAGAAAGAAAGAAAGAAAGAAAGATAGCAACAGACAAACATATTAACTAATTAACGTCCCTGCATCAACAGCGTAAAAAACGTCAGTCGGTGACAGAAATCTTTGCAATAAAACAAAAATCTTGGATTTTTAAATTTTTTATTCCATAGTGTACTCAGTGAAATCTGTGATGGTCCAGAGAATACAGAATGTTCTCACCCGAAGCATAATAATTATACTAACAAAAAACAAAAATAATGGCCACAATTCTGCAAAAAGAAAAAAAAAAATCAAGACAAGTATGCGTACCACTATGAAAGATCTGACATGAAATGTGACGATTGATCGATTGCGTGACTGTTATGTAACGACGGGCACTGACTGTTGATAATTTAACTGGTAGGCCTACTGATTATTTCTCTTCTTTGAGAGAATTCTTTCCCCTCTTTTGTGGGAATTCTTTCCCTTTGTAACTGTAACAGGGCGACAGACAGGCAAGGTATAGCTAGCGTGGGAAGATAGCTAACGGCGGGGAGACAGAGTTATTGTAGGCCAGAGGGGGAAAGTAGCCGATGCAACTGAAGCGCTTTGACACCCGAAAAGGGTAGTGTTTACTTGACCGCCGTACTTGCCGATCAGATCACCTGGGAATTGCTTGGGGGGGTAGAGCTGTTTCAATAGTATTTGACGTGGAGTCGACGGGGGTGGCTATTAGGATAACTAATGTACACTCGGTGAGCGTCTTGGGACGCTACCTGACTGGGTATAAATCCCCGAACGCTCCTTCCAACTTCAGACCGCTGAGAGCACTCACCAGCTTCGTGCCGAAGAGGAGACCACAACCGCAACTGTAACTTTGTACTAGTCTTGTGAGTGGGGAAGGTCAGGGAACCCGCAAACATCCTTTGTCAGAGCGTGGTATCTTTGGTATCTTGTCGGCATTTGGGCTGTTGCTGAGTGGTAAGTTAATTGTACGATGTATGTGTATTTTACTTAATGTTCATGATTGTAGAACCTAAATCTAGTGGGTTTACTTTGGTATAACTACTGCCTCTGAGAGAGTCACGGAAACGCCGTTATATATATGTTACGAAACCTTATAGGATGGGGTCCGTTAGAGAGAGCGTTATTCTTCGTGGGGAACGTGTAAATATCATTAAAACCGTGTTGATCGTTTATTCTATTGCCTATATGGGAGTCTATGGAGTATGGGAGCTGCAGCCTGACTTATAACAGTGTCAGCGGTTAAAAGTATTAATGTTGAATATCCGTCATGGAGTAAGTATGGAAGTCATGCCTTCCAACAGTAGATTAGGAAGTTACGATTGTTTTTCTACAGAGGAGGAAGAACAACACCTTCTTGGCTTCTCAACTCCTTGTACTTTGATTAACGACATCGTGGCTTCTTGGCTTCCCGACCTATTGGTACCTGCCGATACCTGTTGATCTAACTGCGCAGTCAAGCCAGGGTAGAGAGGAAGAACCAGTGCCCAGATAGCGCCATACACCCCTAAAGGAGAGGTTTCCTTATGCTGAATGTTCCCATGTGTTTTATAAAATGTGCTAGAAATTGAATATTACGAAGCCATTTAATTAGCATGTACTGATTTGCATCAACTTCATTCCATCGAAATTCACATGAAATTGTATGACCTATGTTCCTATTATTATTGAATGAATTAATAATTATTGTATATATGTAAGCAATACAGATATCGTTTGTTATAACTTATAGAAGAGAGATAGTCGATTATTTAGTGTGTTTGTGCCGTGCCCATCACGGCTGGTGTCAGAAGAAAGTTAGTGAGAGAAAGTGGAAACATCACAATGGTGTCAGAAGTGGGATCCTGCTAGTAAATAACATTTAATTTTGATCTGGGTCGTGTCAAGGGGCTATTGTGTGATTGTGTGGACAGGTCATCTGCCCTGAGGCGAGTGAGAGAGATTGACATTTAGTGCCTGCGACATGCTGTGATTTTACCTGTGCATTGACTGTTCAATTTTATCTTTTGTCACAGAGAAAATTGTTGTTTGCTATTGCAGGAATATTGTTGTTAACTTCACAGTTACGATCCACGCTTTATTGTTAGCTTTGTTTACAGGTCAATTGCTGATGGACTATCTGGGCGCACTGAAGCTTGCCAGACAAGAAGGCATTAGTGATGAGGAATTCAAAATTAGGTGGGACGAAGAGAAAGCCCAAAACCGAGAACAAAGGGCTATCGAACGAGAAGAAAAGGAGCGCGAACGAGAAGAAAAGGAGCGCGAACGAGAAGAAAAGGAGAAGGAAAGACAATTTGAAAGGGAGAGAATGGAATGCGAACGGGAACTAGCCAAAAACGGGTGTCACAATGGTATAGGGAATGGAAAATCTGCTGCCCCGAAGGTACCTAAAATTGCCATTTTTGATGACTCGCGCGAGGATCTCGACTCGTATTTGAAAAGATTTGAAAGGCTCGCGCAGGCAAATGATTGGGAAGAAGACACCTGGGCAGACATGTTAGGGGCATTGTTAACTGGCAGGGCGTTAGATGTTTATTCCGGTCTCAGCGATGAAGACAGTAGGGATTACGAGAAGGTAAAGAAGGTGTTGTTCAAGAAGTATCACCTCACGGCAGAGGGTTATAGGCGTAAGTTTAGGGAGAGTCGTCTAGATAAGGACGAAACTTATACGCAGCTGTCCGTGAGATTGCAGAGATATTTTGAGAGGTGGGTAGACCTCTCAGAGGCAGAGAGAACTATGGAAGGGATTACGGATCTGTTAGTCAGGGAGCAGATGTTGAAGATTGTCGACTGTAATCTTTCCATATATTTGAAAGAGAGGGACCCCAAGTCCGTGCATGAGTTAGTTGAGATGGCGGACTTGTATAGTGAGGCTCATCAGTCGAAGCGAGGGCTGGAGCAACAGCAGACGTCAGGTAAGAGGGTTGAGGAGAGCAGAAGTAAGGGTTTAGGAGTGAGTAAACCGGTATGCTTCAACTGTGGCTCTCCCAATCACCTGAGTAGGCAGTGTGACCAGGGCAGGACGAAGAAGGGTGCTGCTGCCACTGTCGAGGACAACCGAGGTAAGTCCCAGCGTGAGAGTGGGCGTGGTTGTTTTGTGTGTGGGTCACTTCTCCATATTGCGAGATTCTGTAGGAAGAGACAGAAAGAGACGACCGCAGTCGTACTAACCAGCGATGAGGAAGCCGATGACAGTCAGTGGGAGTCATCGGGCAGGGCGAATACTCAACCAGGGGCTGAGCAGAGTGTTGGGCCACATACCTTCATTTCTTGGGAGACGGAAGGTAAGAGTATTGAGTTAGAAGGTTCGACAGAACATGAGCCCGGAGACGATGTTCCGGAGAATGATTTATCCGCTCCATTTTTGGAGAAGGGGAGGATAGGGGATAAAGAGATTACTATCCTTCGTGACACGGGATGCACGTGTGCGATTATAAAAAGGGACAAACTGCCTCCTAACAGCTTAACTGGGAAGAACAGGAGTTATGTCCTGATGGACGGGACGAGAAGGTCTGCTCCTGTCGCGGAAATGTGGGTAGAAACCCCATTTTATACTGGGCTTCTCAAAGCGCTAGTAGTGGAAGACCCAGTGGCCGATTTGATTATAGGAAACATAAAGGGGGCGTCTCTTGAGAAGATAAGTGTGGTACTCACGCGATCTCGCAAGGTGGAGATTGACAAGGAAGAGCATGAGTGTGAGAATGCGAGTGCGAAAGTGAGTCAGACCACAGATAATGAGGAGGCCAAGGGCAACTCAACGGAGGAGGTAAGGGTAGGGGCCAAGATAGGGGAACTCACACCAGGTGAGATAGCCCGGGCCCAGAGAGAGGACGAAACTTTGAGAGTTTTAAGGGAGAGAGCCACGTTGGAGCAATCGGCTGAGGTAGGTACTCACATAAAGGAGAGTAAGGGAATTTACTATCGGGTAAAGAAGGCCGGGGCTGGACGTGCTGATGTGGAGCAGTTGTTGGTACCTAAGCAGTACCGAAGTGAGCTGATGAAGATAGCTCACGAAGGAGTGTTCGGGGGACACTTAGGAATTTCGCGCACACAGGACAGAATAATGCAGTCGTTCTTTTGGCCTGGGATAGGTGCGGACGTAGGTCGTTTCTGTCGATCGTGTGACGCGTGTCAAAGGACATCCAATAAAGGTAGGGTGACAAAGGTACCCCTAGTGCCGACACCCCTGATCGACACGCCCTTTTCGCGCGTCGCCATAGATTTGGTTGGTCCACTTCCGCGTACGGAACATGGGAGATCGCGTTATATTTTGACGCTAGTAGATTATGCCACGCGTTTCCCGGATGCCGTAGCCTTAAGGGGGATATCAGCTGAGCAGGTCAGTGAAGCGTTAATGGAAATATTTTCTCGGTTAGGCATACCAAAGGAAATAGTTTCAGATAGGGGATCACAGTTTACCGGTGAGCTGATGAGAGAGGTCAGTGCACTTCTCAAAACGAAACGGATATTCTGCTCGCCCTACCACGCGATGGCCAATGGTCTGGGTGAAAGATTTAACGGAGTGCTGAAGAATATGCTTCGCCGAGTAGCTCATGACAGACCCAAGGACTGGGACAGAATGTTGTGTCCACTGCTGTTCGCGTATCGCGAAACCCCACAGGCCAGTACAGGTTTTTCGCCGTTTGAACTAGTGTTCGGTCACCCTGTGAGAGGACCACTTGCAATACTGAAGAATCTGTGGACTGGGGAAGCGGAGTCAGAAACGAGGTCATCGTACGAATACGTGGTAGATATGAGGGAACGATTGGAGGATGCCATGAAAGTCGTAGCCGAGAACAGCAGCGTCGAAAAACACAGGCAGAAGAAATACTACGATAGGGGGGCCAAACAGAGGAAATTCCAAGTGGGCGATTCCGTCCTCATACTTCTCCCAAGTGACGGATCGAAACTACAGATGACTTGGAAAGGGCCTTACAAAGTAGAAGAGCAGAGAGGGTCAGTGAACTACATGGTGAACGTCAAGGGGAAGAGACGACTGTATCACGCGAATATGCTGAAGAAGTATATTGAGAGGGAAGACGAACAGGAAAACACAGAGGCAATGGCTGCAGCTATAATTGACGAGACCGATGAAGGAGAGGAAGCGACTTCGATGCCTCTGGAGACAGTCATGCCTAAGCTAGAACAGACCGAAACCTACAGGGATGTACAGTTAGGGGACACGCTAGATCAGGATCAGAGAGAACAGATGCAAGAGCTCATGGAAGAATACAAAGATATATTTACCGATGTACCGGGGCTCACTGACCTGATCAAGCACAAAATCCCATTGCTAGATCAAAACCCTGTGAAGGTAAGACCCTACCAACTACCGTACTCAACTAGAGAAGCTGTCAATGCTGAGGTAGGCAAGATGCTTGCGGCCAGAATCATCGAACCGTCCGAGTCCCCGTACAATAGTCCAATTGTATTAGTTAAGAAGCCCGATGGTCAACATCGTTTCTGCAACGACTACAGGCGGCTAAATGTTGTGACTGCCGATGACGCCGAACCGATGCCTGAGGTAGAAGCCATTATTTCCAATCTAGCGGAGGCAAAATATTTCACCAAGCTGGACTTGACAAAGGGCTTTTATCAAGTTCCGATGGCCGAGGAAGATAAACACCTGACGGCGTTCGCCACACCGTTTGGGCTATACCAGTACAGGGTCATGCCGTTCGGGTTGAAGGGATCCCCCGCCACATTTAACAGGCTCATGAGGAAAGTATTAAAAGATGCTGGCGAAGGGGTAGATGCATTTGTAGACGACTGTCTTATACACAGTGCAAATTGGCCTGACCACTTGGAACGTTGTCGGAATGTCTTCGAGCGACTGAGACGGGCAAATTTAAAAGCTAGACCTACCAAGACGCTAATAGGGATGACAGAAGTCGAGTACTTAGGCCATAAGCTGGGACAGGGGACTGTAAGACCGCAGGAGAGTAAGGTGCGAGCCATTGTCGACTGTGACCGACCGACGACCAAGACACAAGTGAGGAGTTTCCTGGGGCTAACGGGGTACTATCGGAAGTTTGTACCAAATTACAGTGCAATCTCGGCGCCGTTGTCAGACCTCACAAAGAAGTCCCAGGGCACAAAGTTCGCGTGGGGACACGCGCAGGAGAACGCGTTCAATGCCCTAAAAAAAAATTTGTTTGAGTTCCGAGCCGATACTACGGATGCCAGACTGGAACAAGGAACTGATTCTCCAGACAGACGCATCTAACCTTGGAGTGAGTGGCTGCCTACTTCAAGAAGACGAGGGTACGAAGTATCCAGTTGTATATGTTAGCAGAAAGTTGAAACCTGCGGAAAAGAACTACTCAACAATTGAAAAGGAATGCCTGGCCATAGTTTTCGCCGTTAGTAAGTTGCAGGCGTATCTGTATGGGAGAAACTTCGTGTTAGAGACGGACCACCGACCTCTAACTTGGATGCGAACTAAAGACCAGAAGAACGCGAGGGTAACTAGATGGAACCTGGCGCTGCAACCATATAACTTTCGAGTCAGCAACATCAGGGGGCGAGACACTCTATGGGCCGACACTCTATCTAGATTACCAGTAGATTAATAATTTTATTAGCCGATTTTGCCAGGGAAAATCGACTTAAGTGGGGGCGATTGTAACAGGGCGACAGACAGGCAAGGTATAGCTAGCGTGGGAAGATAGCTAACGGCGGGGAGACAGAGTTATTGTAGGCCAGAGGGGGAAAGTAGCCGATGCAACTGAAGCGCTTTGACACCCGAAAAGGGTAGTGTTTACTTGACCGCCGTACTTGCCGATCAGATCACCTGGGAATTGCTTGGGGGGTAGAGCTGTTTCAATAGTATTTGACGTGGAGTCGACGGGGGTGGCTATTAGGATAACTAATGTACACTCGGTGAGCGTCTTGGGACGCTACCTGACTGGGTATAAATCCCCGAACGCTCCTTCCAACTTCAGACCGCTGAGAGCACTCACCAGCTTCGTGCCGAAGAGGAGACCACAACCGCAACTGTAACTTTGTACTAGTCTTGTGAGTGGGGAAGGTCAGGGAACCCGCAAACATCCTTTGTCAGAGCGTGGTATCTTTGGTATCTTGTCGGCATTTGGGCTGTTGCTGAGTGGTAAGTTAATTGTACGATGTATGTGTATTTTACTTAATGTTCATGATTGTAGAACCTAAATCTAGTGGGTTTACTTTGGTATAACTACTGCCTCTGAGAGAGTCACGGAAACGCCGTTATATATATGTTACGAAACCTTATAGGATGGGGTCCGTTAGAGAGAGCGTTATTCTTCGTGGGGAACGTGTAAATATCATTAAAACCGTGTTGATCGTTTATTCTATTGCCTATATGGGAGTCTATGGAGTATGGGAGCTGCAGCCTGACTTATAACAGTGTCAGCGGTTAAAAGTATTAATGTTGAATATCCGTCATGGAGTAAGTATGGAAGTCATGCCTTCCAACAGTAGATTAGGAAGTTACGATTGTTTTTCTACAGAGGAGGAAGAACAACACCTTCTTGGCTTCTCAACTCCTTGTACTTTGATTAACGACATCGTGGCTTCTTGGCTTCCCGACCTATTGGTACCTGCCGATACCTGTTGATCTAACTGCGCAGTCAAGCCAGGGTAGAGAGGAAGAACCAGTGCCCAGATAGCGCCATACACCCCTAAAGGAGAGGTTTCCTTATGCTGAATGTTCCCATGTGTTTTATAAAATGTGCTAGAAATTGAATATTACGAAGCCATTTAATTAGCATGTACTGATTTGCATCAACTTCATTCCATCGAAATTCACATGAAATTGTATGACCTATGTTCCTATTATTATTGAATGAATTAATAATTATTGTATATATGTAAGCAATACAGATATCGTTTGTTATAACTTATAGAAGAGAGATAGTCGATTATTTAGTGTGTTTGTGCCGTGCCCATCACGGCTGGTGTCAGAAGAAAGTTAGTGAGAGAAAGTGGAAACATCACAGTAACAAATTCCAGACTGGAAAATGTACTGATTAAGACGGGACAACAATCACAAACGAACAAGTATAACAAGTAACAAAACAATCAAACAGGCTCACACATTTATTATATATTAAAAATACGTTCAATTACATACAATACAATGGTCAATTCAAATACCATACAATGGCCATTCTTCCCACAGTCACCCTATCTCCGGGTCCACAACCGTACAGTCAATGCTTTACACTCTGACTTTCCAGGCCCCTACTCGACCTAACATCAACACTCTATACAAGTCATAATACAGACTATCAAGTACATAACTTAGACCTATGGTCAGCCCAATTCCCCGAACCAGACTGCCACGGCTGCTTGGCTGCCTGTCGGCCTTACGCCCTTGTCTACACGGCTCCACAGCCTGTCCCCGGCCTGTGTCCGTCCACCTCGGGTGGCCTCACTGCCCGACCCCGGCACCTATAAGAATAACATTACATCTCTATAACATCATACACTTACTATCCACTTCACCACTCATTACGAACCATCACGCGTACATACACATTCCACAGTTCACTCACCACACAACTGCGCCTCTCTTCTGTAACACACCTCCACCGTATTACACAGTACTCAGGCTAGGCTAGGAATCCACACTCCTAACGTACAGATCTCGCTCTAAGTTCACATCTATTAATACAGTAGCATATGACTTGCACACTCCTCGCATATAACTTATTTACATCATGGTCATCAGAAGAACAGTACATCAATTATCAATCATAGTTCAACCTACCAGTCATCACTGGAAAAACACTAACACGAGTCTTCCGACTGCTCCCTTATGTTCGCCCTCTGGGCTCTCTCTTGCGTCCGTTCCCTTAGGACTCTCTGTGTGCAGTGACTTGTAAGTACACCGATCTCGCCTCGTCCAATCCCCAACTCACAACATTCCACGCTTTCCCTTAATTGTCTGCCGTGAGTTAATCTTACTATACCCCCTTCTCCCCGTAATTATTGATCCTCGCTCACTCGCTCGCGACACCCTTTATGTGGCAGTTTCCTTACAATCAATCCGAATGAGTGAGCACTGTGGCAGTGTGGGGTTCTAGCTCTGCGTCACGACCCAAATTTCGTCAGGCGTGTTTCGGGGTTCATAATACGACTGAGAATAGGGTTAGAGATGTATTTTGGGTCTGCAAATACAGGGGAAGTTGGTAATTAGAAATCATGGATACTTATGATGTTTGGATTTAGGCCACGACTGTTGGCCTATAAAATAAGAACGCAGTCTGTATAGTCTACGGACGCGACCCGAAACCCCATGCCAGCTCATACTTTTAGACTCACCCTGGCCTATGGGATGGACAAAGCTGTGACAACGAGTTGAGCACTGCAAAATTTCTATGGAGCAATTTTAGAGACTTTGAAACTTATTTCAAACTAGTTAATATCTTTCAAGGTCGAGTCTTACTAACTCTATCATGACTTTTCATCCTTTTCTTCTATATACTCCTCCACGGTCTATGGTATTGTTTCTTTATTTGTCTTACAAATACACATAGACACATTTTGGAGAGGTCTAAAGTGAATATAACCATCAGCTTGTTCTGAAGTTTGATCATGTGGTTTTGCAGTTGTCTCATCTTTCGCATAATCAAATCTTTCTCAGATTGAAAGTTCTTTGAAGTTAGAATTGACCCGTAATACTAATGACTTCAGAAATGTCATTTACAAATTCTGATTAACAAATGTGTCTGATTGGGCGTCTTATTAATCTCTCTCGTCTGATCTAGATTGAAAAAAAAAATCACCATGATTATTAAATTTTATCTTTCAACAAAGACACTGTCTCATAAGTTTAAACTCTCCAGCCCCCACAATCTTGCTCCCCCCCCCCCTTCCAAGATTTCTGAGATGTATAACTTTTAAACCGTAGTTGGGAAGAGACAGACTTTGGCGAAATATTATCTGAGTTCACAATGGGAAAAAGTCAATACATTGTAGATTATGCCATTCTATGCACACCGCCACCGAGTTCTTCTGTCAGTGGGATGTACTGTCGGCCTGGATGGAAGGAGGGGTGTGCACCAAATATATCTCCGACCTCGTTCTGTGTTTGTTGTATGTCAGGTAAATATTCCACACGAATGTGGCTACGTTGACGTAAAACACACGAAATCGATCAGGGATTAGTAAGAAATTGACCAGTTGTGCTCCCGGCCAGAAAACGCAGTCCACCTGAGATGAAAGATATAAGAAAACAATAGAAAGAATGAAGGCAGAAAAACAACCCAACCAGCATCCCTACATTAATCCGACGTAGACGTGTATAGGATTTCTGAAGGGTTGTTTGATTACTGTAAAGGGGGGTTCCCTATATAATCCCTATATCAAACCTACGTCAGCGCAGTATCGTAACCAGTGGAGCTACGCAGGAACGATATAATTGCTATGTGAAAACTTGGCGCCAATCTATGTATTGGATTTCCTTAGAGACTGGGAATGCACCCCTCCCCCCCCCCCTTTTTTTTTCCAGTTCCTGTACTGACGCTCACACAACTAGCAGATTATGGAGACAATCTGTCTTACTTTCAAAACAGTAAATTTAAATAAATAAGTAGATATGATAATTATAATAAATAAAAGTGTAATAAATAAATAAATAAATCTTTCCGCTGCCGAAAGGCTATTGGCCCAGGAAAATTTAGTCTTGCATAAACAGCTCAACTCCCGAAAACAAATCCATGTACAAACCGACTCTAGGCCATGGGAAGCCATCTTTTCTTGCTACATTATTCACAAATGCCCCGACGTAATCAACCTCAAAGTTACCAACACGCTCTAAAATAAATTACTGCTTCGTTTGAGAAAACTTCCAAACAAGGGAAAGAACCCAAAACATTTCAATAACAGTGCATTTATTATGACCGTTATCCCCCTTCCAGAGCAGTACAAAATTCAAACGTTGTTAACCCTCGTCCCACACTGTGTGAACTCGTCCACGTAACGACCAGCGTGTGGATAACCTCAGCGGTCAGGTTAATCAGGTCACTTTGAACACGTGCATCGTGTTCACTTTAGTACACTATAAAAACATAATCTGGATAAGCCGTGAGTGACCCCTATAATTATTTGGATAAAGTACTTGTGATGAGATGTATTCAGTTTTATTGTTGCATAGAAGAGAAGGCTCATGATAAAGAATTTTCTACATTTACATGTCTTTGAAAACCTTTTTGTCCCAAGAGGTCTGCCCTGTCTTGACCCTAAGTTAAGCCATAAATAGAGCAGGTGGATAAATTATTTATTAAGCCAGGTACTTAACTTGTATTAACTGCCTGGTGTCATCATGACATTTCCTTCTCCCTCCTCCAACGTTTTAAAGCTCAATCAGCATTATGTTTATTTACTTAGCACAACCTTCTCAATGACTTTGGCAAGAGATTTGATTTCCAGCTCCAGTACATACGTGTATCTCAGCGCAACAGAATATCTCTCTAGTTAACACATCAAATAAGACAACCAACCAACAACAAAGTCAATCGGATGACAAAGATACCAACAGATACCCTTGCGCAGCATTAATCATTATGCATAGAGCAACTGGCATTTAAAGTCTAAAGTTTCCCTTTGATTTTCCCTAGTTCTAAGTTCTCACCTGCCAGAACTATTACATGAGTATGACAAATGGTTATCACATTTCATCGGACGTGACCACTTTGTTTGATGTATGTACTATGGGTGACAGGATAAATAAAATTAACACCCGGAATGGGCGTAAGAAAACGATCAGTGGGAGGAACCAAGTAAAGAAATAGAAGACGTGGAGTTGCCGTGCCACAAAAGTGGCCTGGCGCAGGACGAGGGTTACAATATGAGGCGCAATAATGTGGCCCTGTGCGCTTCCAATGCTTCCCGGTTTGAGGGCGCTAGGCCGCCATAGTGGCCTTGCGCAGGACTAGGGTTTTATCACCGTGAATCACAGACTGTTACCTGTACGGTACTTTAATAACTAACCGCCGAGATAACTCGACGACGAAAGTAGACATACTTTGTAAATTTCCACAAATTTGAATTTCCATTCTTCATAGACGAATTCCAGGTCGGAACCCTCTAGGAGGCCAATGGCTGCAAAATAAAGAAGAACATTAATTTACTTACAACTAGCACGGGCTGTTATGTCTATAAATGAAAAAAAGGAGTGGGCAGGGGGCTACGATCCGACAAGATAGGCCAACATGTACTTTAAAGATAGACTGAGTTTGAGTTTGAGTTTGGAGAGAGCACGTCGACAAGATAACGGCCATTTTGTGATTGGAAGAAGCAAGACGATGGGCAGAATATAACAGAATGATAGGACAAAAAGAGACTCTAGCACAAGCGATCACCAACCATCCGCTTTAGGCTGTAAAAGTGCAACAGATTGTAGGCCCAGTAAAGAAAAATAGGGGAAAAGTTCACTGCTGCGGTGTGATATAAAGAGCTGTTGGAAACTAGGGCTGGGCACGGGGGCTGGACGGCACCAAAGAATGTAGAAGTCTACAATCTTTGATGGTACCAGCATTTTAGTATTGAGGTTCCCCGTGCCAACTTCTTGTTAGAGTCATCAACGATACCGAGTCTCGTGTGACGGATAGGGAAACGATAAAAGCTAGTTGGCGGTCACTCGTCTTGACCCGTCTTGGTACTGGATATCGGTACTGCAGTGTCGGTCAATGAAGGCAAGCAGAGCCTACGGTTATCAGATTTGTGCACTATTTTATGTTCGGAAGGCAAGACTAAACGGTGGGGGTGTCGCAAATCCGTAACATTTAGGATAGCAACATCGTAACACTGGAGGGGACACTTAAAACGTTGTTCGCTAAAGTTGACCCCACAGCGCCGGATACCTCAAAGTTTCTCATTAGGGATGACTTATTATATCGTAATTTTAGAAACAAGCGAGAGACCATTATGCAACTTGTGGTACCCAGATCTTTTCGCCGCGATATTCTTCGTCTCGCACATGACACTTCCTTGGCGGGTCACCAAGGTAAGGCGAGGACTAAATCTCGTATATTATCGCAATTTTTCTGGCCCAGCATTTACGCGGACGTTAACCGCTTCGTATCAACATGTGACGTATGTCAGAAACGTACTGCTAAAGGGAGGGCATCGCGAGCCCCTCTGCAGGAAATGTCAGCTGTCTCTAGACCATTTGAGCGCGTCGCCGTGGATATAGTTGGCCCTCTGCAGAAATCAGACAGAGGCCATCGGTTCATACTTTCTGTCATTGACTACGCGACCCGTTGGCCAGAGGCCATTCCACTAAAAGACATTTCAGCCGATCATGTGGCCGAAGCCCTTATTACGGTTTTCTCACGCGTTGGATTTCCGGTTGAAATTTTATCGGACAGAGGTCCACAATTTACCTCTGAACTTTTTAAGAAAGTCTTAGAATTAGTGGTCATTAAACAAAGATTGACATCTCCGTACCATCCACAGTCTAATGGATGCTGTGAAAGATGGAATGCTAGTATGAAAGCTATGCTTGCGCGGGTGTCTGCCGATAAACCCACTGACTGGGATCGTCAGCTCCCCGCTATTCTCTTTGCTTACCGAGAACTACCAAATGCATCGACGGGTTTTTCCCCGTTCGAATTACTCTATGGCCGTAAGCCTCGTGGCCCAATGGCCATACTCCATGATTTATTCGCCGGGTCAGATACCGACGAAAACGATACGCGATCCGCGTATCAATACGTTGTAGACTTGCAACAACGAATTCTTAATGCATGTCAACTTGCACAAAAATCTTCGAGTGCGCACGCGAGTATTTATAAAGCATATCGTGATCAGGGTAGCCGATTGCGAACCTTGTCCGACGGAGACCAAACTCTTGTTCTCCTACCGGAGACGAAAAATAAACTCCTTCTTACGTGGAAGGGACCTTTTAAAGTCCTAAAGAGACTTTCCAGGGTTAATTATCTAATAAAGATTCGAGGACAGGACAAAGTGTTCCAAATCAATATGCTTAAAGAATATTATTTTATCCGACGATAATAATCGTCAGAGTAATCGGGGTCATGCAGTTGCCCAGGCCAATGCGGCCCTGGTGTCAATTGATGATGATGACCCTATAAAGATAGATAAATCATTTCCTGTATTGCAAGCGTCAGAAAATGTCTCTGATGTACATGTAAATCCAGATCTGTCTACGTCGCAAAGACAGGATATAACAGATTTACTGCATGAATTTTCTATGGTCTTTACGGATTTACCAGGTTGTACCTCATTGGTACAGCATGTCATACGATTACAGACGGATATACCCGTCTTTGTTAAGCCGTACCCGCGTCCTCTCCACGCACAGGATACTATAATAACCGAGGTACGTAACATGCTTCACCTGAGAGTGATAGAGCGATCGACGAGCCCATATTGCTCACCCATCGTCTTAGTCAAAAAGAAGGATGACACACTGCGCTTTTGTATTGACTATCGTAAACTTAATGACATTACTATTTATGATGCGGAACCGATTCCCAATCAGGAGGATCTTTTTGCACAGTTAGCAAGAGCAACCATTTTTTTCAAAAATTGACCTCTCCAAAGGCGACTGGCAAATTCCTCTTGAGGAACGTAGCAAACAATATACCGCTTTTCAGACCCCGTTGGGTCTCATGCAGTGGCGCTGTATGCCTTTTTGGTTAGTAACAGCCCCTGCGACTTTCGCGCGTATGATGTCTATATTGCTCCAAAATGTAAACTCCGTTTTGTCGTACTTCGACGACATTTGTATTTATCAAGCCGATTGGTCGGGCCACCTGGCGGCCCTACGTGAAGTTTTTACCGCTCTTCGTCGAGCTGGCCTTACGGCTAAGCCCAGTAAGGTATTTTTAGGATACAATCAAATTAATTTTCTGGGCCATACGGTTGCCCATGGCGTTCAGACCCCGGACGACAATAAGATCACTACCATTTTAAAGCTTCAAGCCCCTCGGACAAAGAAGCAAGTTCGTAACTTGTTGGGCTTCCTTAATTATTATAGAAAGTTTATTCCAAATTTTTCTTCGCTTACGGCTCCGTTGTCGAACCTCACAAGAAAGAATTTTCCTAATAAAGTATCATGGACAGCCGAATGTGCGGATGCCCTTCGTACTGTTCAAAGATTGTTTTCCACTTCCCCTATTCTCATACTGCCAGGTATATACCAAACATTTATTGTCCGCACTGATGCGTCGGACAAGGGAATAGGAGCTGTTTTACTGCAGGAACGGGACTCTTCCTTGCGACCATGCTTATACGCCAGCCGCAAATTACTCGAGAGAGAATGCCGATATGCAATTATCGAGCGAGAATGCCTCGCTATCATTTATGCTGTAAATGCATTTTCTCGGTATTTACTTATGTCTGAGTTTATAATTGAAACGGACCATCGTCCGTTGTTGTTCCTGAAAACAAACAGGGCTAAAAATGCTCGATTAACGAGATGGAGTCTTGCACTCCAAGAGCATCGATTTGTTATCCGGGCTATCCCTGGCGGTGACAATTCCCAGGCTGATGTTTTGTCCCGTCTAATTTAGTTTACCTATTAAAGAGTCTGTCTTGTATTGGGGTTGGATAGTGCTTTTCCCCCTCAATTCTGGACGGTGGATGGATTCACATTATCTTGTTCACTACTTTATGAACAATTTTTACATTTTTTCTTGTGAATATCCTCTTTCCACCAGCGTCATTCCGGACTGTGGCCTGAACTTCTGACAAACCTGACGCCCTTGTCAGCGGGTCAATGAGATGGAGACATGGCAAACCAAGCTACCAGAGCTACTGCTGCCATTGGATACCACAATATTTTACTTCATAATTACTGTTTGTAAGTGTGCATTCATATATCGATGTATGTTGACTAAATAAGTCTGAGCATTTTTCTTCAATTAGGAGTGACTGTGTGAATATAGTATTCTTTAAGTCAGGAGTATACACTGAGATAAATATCATTATTATAAATGTTCATGAGAAATATGTTTGGATCAAGTGACAATATATTTTGATAGATTAGATTCTACAGAACGTTGCATTAATAATTGTGTAGTTTGTGTCCATCCAGTATGCACGTTCTTAGACAAATTTCTTTTTTATCTACTTTAGGGCTAGTTTTTCTACGCTAGTACTTAAGCCCCACCACAATAACTTTGGAGTTCTTAGATCTTATCGTGTAAATTTTTCTTAAAATTTCCACTGGGGTGGGGGATGTGTCAAGAACACAATGTCTTCTAAATGCCGTGCTAGGTCACGAGTTCAGTGAGTAAATTTTCACGACTTGTTAATTCTAACCAGCGTAATTTGTCCTTGAGCTGTTCTCGTGAACAGTTTGTTTGAAACACTTTTGTTTTAGAGATGGAAAGAAAGTGGGGCGAGATAGAATAAATGTATAGCTAGGAGTGACAGAGCCGTTCTCGACCCCGTGATTTTGATGAACACTTAGAAGGGAAGAGAAGGGGCGAATAAGGATAGATAGTTTAAGACGCTTGGTCGCGTTCAGAAATTCGTGCATAAAATGTAGAAAGCACGAGGGTTTAAAGATTTCAGTAGTTGTTTTGACATTTTAAATTGACCTTGTCTGTATTAGTGCAAGGCCGTAACCGACTTATACAATAGAATAAATTATACTGCGAGCTCAGCTCGGAGCTGACCGCACCAATGAAATCTAGGGATTTGGACGGTAGTTGCAGGTGGCTAGACAGTATAAAAGTCAGCCCAGACATATATCCTGCACTCCATACAGAAAACTCCAATCTGTGCAGGCGTCGGCACGATTCTGCCTGAAGAATCATAAAAGCGTTGTACGGCTCATGTCTAGTCCACTATAGACATTTGAGATGAATCCATATGCCTGAATGAGATATGCCCACCGCTATTGTCCATCGTTCCCTGGTCTCTAACACCAGGGATTAATCGTAAGTGTTTGTCTATTGATGACTCAACCATGAACGAGGAGCTGAACATAAGTTATCCAGTAGGACAGGATTGCCGCATATACTAGGAGTGCTACCCAAGAATGCAAGATAAAGATATATATAGACTTGCAACTAGTATGAATGTATGGCATACACATCTGTGAAGTGTGAGTGATTTGTCTGGATGAGGCTGGGCATTGCCAGCCCATCCTAGAGTAGACCTCTAGACTTAACTACGTCAGTTTGTATTGACGGGCTCGATTATTATAAGCGTTAGGCACAAATGGCTGAGATGACATTGTCGCCAGAGACCACATTAGTGTATTGATTGATATATAGTAGGCAGACCAGATCTGAGATATATATAATTAGTACTTAGAGTGTTAGTGAGTCAGAAGTATAATAATATTATAGGAATCTAGAGTAGAATTCTAGGGAAGTATTATTGAATTTGGATTTGATCTATATAATAGATCTAGACAAAATTGTTAGGGTAATTAATGTAATTAAATTTGTGGCCCTGCAGGTCTGTTTATGAAACTTATTCAGATTGTTCTTAGTGTGTGGCATGGTACGAAAGTTTAGATATTAAATACCTCTCGATTTAAATGCAGTCGAAACCTTAAGTAGACGGATTCCCCCCAAATCCGTAACATTTAGGATAGCAACATCGTAACAGAGACCAACAATTTTAAAACTCTGAATGGTTGGCCTGGTGGGGACATAGATATAGTACACTAGATCGCCGTCTCTTATTTGTCGGTGGAAAGGAAACCGACGCTTCACAGGAAGTCCGGCCGCCATTGTTTAAGCCTGATAAACAGCAGACGGCGTATTCTTCCTGTGCAGTTTCACTTTCGTTTTTTTTTGACATCGTTATTGTTTCAAGATCGACTGCAAACTCCAGCTGACAATTTGAAAGGTAAGGAATCACAAGATATTTATTTGATTGGTTTTATTATCTTGTTTACCAAGAGTTTTAGTCTGTTTGTTGCAAAGTTAGTGAGGAACAGGCTCTCGTTCTGCCAGCAGTAGCAGCGCGTCATTGACCGCTATGATCTAATCTAGATCTAGTCTAGATTTATGTGGGTGCAATTAACCGAATACAATGGGCCTGGCAAGATTTTTTATATAGACTAGATCTATATTATATGAGAATGGCTTTCTGATGTTGTTTGTCAAAAGTTTGTGTTAGTTTATTGCAAATTTAATGAGGAACAGGCTCGCGTACCGCTAGCAGTCAATAGCGTGGCGTCATTGACCCAAGTACAGCAGTCAGCATCACTGTCTGCTAATGCTATATAACGGTATTGATAACAGAACAGCTAGTGTGGTTTGGCTAATCAGATTTCGTTTCTTGAACTGCTTTCGTAACTTCTGTTTTGGCTGTGCAACTTATTATTCTCAGCCCGGACATCTGGCACAGTACATTAATGTCTGATGTCAATTGATGCTCAGTGATGAATATGAGTAGGCTACTGAGGGAAAAAAAAGTTAAGAGAGGTGTGCTTACAATTACATTTGCTTTGGGTAGCTATGTAAGCAATTAAAAAGGCCCATTATGAAGAGCTAGCACAGTAGGTGATAGAGGCAAGGATGAAATTCATATGTGAAATAGACTTAATACTGATAGTGTAGCTGTTCCTCAGTCAGTCAGTGTTAACTATGAAGATATATAGGCCTATTATATTAAAAAAAAATAGATCTAGAGTTTGTAAAACAGGACAAAAGACTAAGTCTGTTGATCTGATAGTCTGCTGAGACAGAGATAATCAGAAACAAAGTAGCATTTACAAGATCTTGCAAATAATGCTGACCAGAGGAAACTGATAATAATTTAATTAACCAACATAATTGCAAAATTCTGGGAAAATTCCAAGCACTATTTACAAGAAGAGATCTGTCTTTTTAGTGTGATCCTGATTATAGATAAATTATAATTGTGCTCTAGTGTTTGCAGTCCTCTGAAAGGTAAGGATTCGTGTTTTCGAAACATACCAAAGCAGCATAAAATGTCCATAATCCTTTTTATACCTCTGATGCTATGGTGGGTAGGACTGAACTCCAGGTTCTTTTTGGGATAGCAAAATTCAGAAGTCATGCACGCTCATTGTGGATATTAAGGCTGCCACATGTATTCTTTGCCATCTGGAAATTGAAAAGAGAATGCTGTTTGGACCATTGCTCAGGCAAATGTATCTATTCCACTCTATAGTAATCACTTGCAGAAAGTTTTTTTGAAGATTTTATTGTTTAGAGAAAAATTTACCTGTATTTTATCGAATGGAAATTATTAATTTATTCATTTATTTCAGATTCGTCAAAGAAATGGGTGGAATAACAACCCAACTGCACAACAGTTTCGGGCTTCAGTTCGCACACTCATGATTCAGAATGATGTGAAAGCATCCGAGTATGCTAATTGCCTTCAACTGGATGGCACAGAGGAGTTGCAGTTGGACTGTTTTCTTTTGAAGGCACCGGCAAAACCCCAAAACCTGCCTGATTTCTCACAGGATGACATGTTTGCTGCTGCGGTTGACAGGCTTGAGTCCACCTTTACACTCCCGGATAATGAGTGGAGATACTCATGCTTGACCTACACAGCAGGATTTGTGTGCGCACGTCTGATTCCAAAAATAAAATGTTCAGATTGCAGGGCTGCCTTGACATGTGCGGAAACTCCGGAAGATATTCGTTTCTCCTTTCTGAGGAGAAGAGATCAAGGCGGTCTTGTATGCCCTTCCGACGGTGTTGTGCAGCTTTTGTTGGCAACAGAAAAAGCATTCAGGGTTGTGATGCCTAGCCCAGATGTCATGCAGACCTTGCCACACAAGAAATTCATTGATGTCCAGTTTCAAAACCTCGTCCTCACATAATTTATGTAAAGGAGAAATATTTTGATCTATTCCCATCTCTGCGGAATCATTTCTATGACCACGAGATGATTGTAGAGGAGGACCACATCACTAGCCTCATCAAAAGTGTGGCATCTTACTACTTGCGGATGAGATTCTTTAAGGCTGGCAAATTGCACCAACAGAGAATGATCCTTGGAGGCAAAGCAGCCAAGAGGATGAAACTGAACAAGTTGGTACTGTTTAGTGGACAGTAGTTTTTTTTTTGTGCTGCTCCTCATCCCCGTCTTGGAATACATGAACACCGGTGGTGAGTACAATTTTATGTATTTATTGTTTCTTGGTTCCTTGTTAAACCTGAATAGAAAATTACTCTATATGTGGACTTGCAATTTCTCTTGCGACCCGAGTTATTAGTGTTACAAAAGTGAATGTTTCATTTAACGTCCTCAAGAGATGTAGACTATTCTTACTGTGAAACATACGACAGCGTGTGGAGTTTGCTTTTTTAACAGGATGTATATGTGTTACCTCTCCTCCTTCCATCAAACTGTTTACTGATTTCCATCTTTCCTTCTGTACCTCTTCTTCTTTCTTTCAAGAAATACTGTGTCCCGTGGGTGTGTCGTCCCCATACATTCTTCACGTTTGACTGATATTCAGTTGAATTAACTGATAATAAGGCTCTCTGTCTCATTCCTTTCTCCATTATTGAAATGTTGCTTTTTTTGAATGGGTGACTGTGGACATCAAAATCATGAGTCGCTAGCTGGTCAAACCATTGTTTTTTAAACATCACTGTGCGTCGTTTTGTTTTGTTTTTTGGTGGGGCGAGGTGGGTTGTATAGCCCATTGAATGCATATGCGTATGTATTTTAATTGAATTCCGCCAAGATTAACATTGTAGATGTAGATAATTTTTTCAACATTTATTTATTTATTTTTTTTTGTTTGAAGGTCGATATACACAGCACTATGAAAGTATAAAGCTGTCTCATAATGAGTTGTTTCAATGCTCAAAAACTTCTGAAGAGCATTTAGAACAGTGATTTGTATATTATTGTCTCGCAAACTCACACATGGTAAACCCCCTCCCCCCCCCCCCTCTCCCGAAAACAAAAAACAACGCACGCCCGCAACATTACTGCTATACTCCTTGGCTGGCACGACTGTACAGCATCGGCTTCAGGCTTAGCGTAATGGCGGCCTCGTTTTCAATTCGTTGCGTGGGCCGCTGGCTGGCTCAGCGATCTAGTGTACTATATCTATGGGTGGGGATGGCGGTTTGACACAGGGAAGAAATAAAATAAGAGGGAGAGAGAGAGAGAGAGAGAGAGAGAGAGAGGGAAGTAAGAGAAAAGGAGATAAAAAAGAATGAAAGAGAGAGAAAGACACACTGATAGATAGATAGATAGATAGATAGATAGATAGACAGACAGACAGACAGACAGGCAGGCAGGCAGGCAGGCAGGCAGACAGGCAGACAGACAGACAGACAGACAGACAGATAGAGAGCTAGATAGATAGATAGAGACAGACAGAGAGAGAGAGAGAGAGAGAGAGAGAGAGAGGGGGGGGGGGTGGGGGGGGAGAATGCTTAGGAAAGAAAATATAAAGAATATTATAAAAAAACAACAGATGGAGATACCATTCCAACAATGTACTGTGATGTAGCAATCAGTGTTTGAAGAATCGTTTTTGGTGTATGGGATGAGTATGAGGAGAAGAAGAGATATCGCCGTCACAGGTTAACACAAATCAAACCATCGTATCCCGAACTCCCCGTGTATGTACTCCACACAGTTAAAAATCGAAATCGTACACCCCCAATACTGCTTAACCAGCCAGGTAAACTAACACTTGATCACTCGTCACTTGGAGGAGATCGATCATTTCTCACGTTTGTATGAATTGTAAGGGCCGAACACATGGTAGTCACACTTGAAAAAAAAAGACGACGAGAGAATAATAAATGACAGAGAGACTTTAGGATAAGAATTATGGCTGATTCATTGATTAATTAACTCACCAAAAATGTAAATGGTCAAGTGGATTGGCCCTGCAATGATCTGGTCAAGTGATACCTTGATGAGGGCGTGGTCCAGCTCAGCCCGAGGAAAGGCCTGGTCAATGTAGATGTACCAGTGGTGAGACAGTCCACCCAGGAATAGTCCCACCACAAATATACGTGCTTTTGTGTGTGGGGGGGGGGGTGGGAGTGGGGGGGGGGGGTCAGACAAAAGACAATTTATGTTTGAGTGCTTGTGCAAGCGAGTGACTGAATGAGAAGAAAGAGAGAGACAAGGAAAAAAGGAGATGGATAGCTACAGAGAAACAAGCACGGTGGCAGACAGACATGTAGGTCGGCATGCCGAAAGACAGAGACCTGCAGCTGCAGACAGAAGATCAGGCGGCAGACAGCTGGGCGCGCAAGCAGCCAGACAGACAGACAAACGGGCAGACAGACGGACAGACAAACGGGCAGACAGACAGACAGACAGATAGATAGATAGATAGATAGATAGACAGATAGATAGGTAGATAGATAGATAGATAGATAGATAGAGCGAAGTAAGATTGCAATACAGATCCACGGAGCCTGGGCTATAGGTCCCATATCTCTTCTCTCATCCCCCATCACCCAATCCCAAAAGAACAAAACCAGCAAATCCCATATTTCACTTTGTCATCGGTACACACAGTAATACTGTCACAACTGTGGCTTCTAGATCCACGAAAAACTGGAGGCCATTAATTTGTTGCAGACAATATAAAGCTGGAGAATCACTGAGTTGGGCTATCAAATACGCGACAGAACCATATACATTGTAAAATACTATCAAAGCGTAACGGAATTTCCTTATAATTTATGGCCAGTCTGTATAGACGGCACTGTTATTTTTATGTCAAGGCCACTACACCCACCTACACCCACTGAAGAACGGTGTGGCGTGTGAAGACAGGGGATTAGGGTAAAATAGCAGAGGTTAAGGAAAGTTCATTCATAGAGGTAACTGATCAAATTCACAGTACCATGTATTAGGAGTAATTGAGAGAGAGAGAGAGAGAGAGAGAGAGAGAGAGAGAGAGAGAGAGAGAGAGAGAGAGAGCAACCACACTTTGTTACAGTATTGTACACCCGTCAAAACACGTAGGCCTACCCCGTTATAACATTATCGAAAGTTCCCCTCAAGAGGACAGCTATTTTTGCTGCTGACATGGGTTCATGTACAAATTATTCGCAATATAACCGCCCCTGTGGTGCGTTCGTCCATTTCTCTAATCCGATTCAATATCAGAATTTGAACCTTATTTGAATATGCTCAGTTTTCAATTATAATTATGTGAACCACGTCACCCGATGTACTTTGGCCTGTATTTGGGACACTTTATAACTGATGATGATTACTTTTTCGAGATTAATATCTGTATTTTTGGATTCATTTGATTGATTCATTCAAATTTGCAAGAACAGATTAATTTGTTGTTGTTGTTGTTGAAAAGACGTGTTTTATGTCTTGGCATTAGAGCATAAAATTGGTTTTTCATGATGACGCGGCAAACCAGCGAGTACTGCAGTTCTATGAAACTAATTTGTAGTACTGGCAGGGTGATCAAGATGTCTTGGTACGACATCCAGCATGACCAACGCCAGCATAGCTATCAACAACAACAGTCATACCGAACAACATAAACATAGATCATTTGGCTATTGGTTGTTACAAAGACATAGGAAAGGACGTCCAACGATCAAAACTCCTGATGGTGACAATTCCAACTAATGTATAGTGTTCTAGCACGGGGCCACCCACAAAGTACGTGCGTTCGAATTTGGTCACTTGTAAACACCCCCACCCCCCAACTTCATCCTTCACTCTCCCATGTGTACTCTTTTCGTACCGTACCCTGGAGGTCACCCACTCCCCCGCGAACTTATGTACTTTATGTTTGGCCTGCAAGATTAAACCCCTCCCACCCCTACTCCGAGCTTATGTACGTTCTGGTTGGCCTCCAGGATAAATGCCGCCGAATGCCCCATATTCTTTGTTGCAATTCCTTGTACCCCCTCCCCATGTACGCTGTTCGTGCTCTGGGAGTCAGCGCCCCTCCCGCCACCATCATCAGCCTATGTACGTTATGTATGACCCTTCAGGATAAACGCCTCTGAATGACCCATATTTTTTGTTGGCATTCCTTTCCCTTTTTTTTGGCGAGGGACGTAAATAATCAATGAATGACCCAAATTCGCCCCCTATAATCCTTGTAGGAGAGGATCCTGCCTGTTTTATTTACTAATATTCTCTTTATTATAAAACGAAATCGATTTACTATATTATGCATTCATCACCCAACTCATTTAAGAAAAGTGAAGTTTATTGTAAACTATAAAATGCAGCGTGACGTAAAGGTAGGGCTCGCAATTTCGAAAATTATCATAGCAAAGCACAACACGAATATTTTTATGTACGCACAACTTCATTCGTCCAGCACAAACTACATTGTTAAAAATGTATTTTGGCGGAACTCACATTTTTTCTAGATTTTGTTGTCGTCCTGAATTCTCAGCGTGAGCTGTGAGACACACTTTTATTTGCACGTAGACTTTAATGCAGACGAGGACAGCTATTGTATTTCACCTCTGGTGTCACTGCTATAACTGTAAATAACTACTTCGTTGTATTTCATCTGAGGTTCCAATTTCATAACCACACACATATTATGCGTAGGTAATTTTAATGGTTGGACATTCTGTCATCTTTGTATTCCATACCCTTCCACATTTCTAGTTTGAACCGCACAGTGCAGCACTGTAGCCGCCATCAAGCTGATGTGCTGTAAATTCAAAACGCAAACGCAAATTCAAACTCACCCACCTACCAGATCTTGCTTTATTATACAAGAAATTTTCACCATCGTGTAGTCTGTCATGGAACATTTGCACCAAAATGTCCGCCAGCAGCATGTAAAGGGCAGCCGTCGCCATGTCACTGAGCAGACGATGGTTCGTGAAGGCATCGTCCACAAAATTAAGCAGAGATTCCATAACGAACAGGTCTTTAAACATTGTCAATTATTTTTGTCTCTGAACGCAATTGTGGGTTTTGAAAAGCTGAAACCTTGTACTTCGGAAAGTGATTAGTTCAAGAACTAACGAAATGTTTAGTGTAAAATTTAAGCATGATTAGGTTTGTATAATTATAATGTAATGGCTAGTGAAAGTTTTCACAAGACTGATATCTAAATGTTACTATAATCTCCACGGATGATCGTTTCAAAACGATAATTTACTTTTGAACAATTCAATAGGCTCATAGAGAAAAATATGATCGTGTGACTGTGACTGAAATCTTGAAGGGGCCACACTTTGAATAATATATGAAAAATCTCGCACTTCCGGTTTAAATTCTTTCCGACAAAACACAGACTTTGGGATAGAACGATGTGGACTCAAGACCATATTCTAGCAAAGTATTATTAATAAAAAATAATATTTTTTATCCTCATATATTGAAAAATCGATTCTCTGATGTAAAACACGATAAAGACAAATTTTTAATGGTGAAATGCTTATTATTATTACTTTAAAAAATGAAACGCGTTTCAGGGAACCGGAAAGCGAGTTCAAAGCTTCCGGACATACGGTGCTTGGATAATGAGTGAGGTCATAAAAAATTTCTCTAACACAGACATTAATTTTGTTATTGCGATCTATCATTGTTATCATTATTATTGCATATTCTTAGTTCAAATTTGCATCTTCTCTTTATTATTTCGATACGCCTTTATGAAAACATGGACCCTCCTGATTCCATACTGTAATTAAAGTTTTTATCGAATGATGAAATCTATCTCCAATTGTGACATATTTTATAATACAGTGACACAAATAACCCAATCTTGAAAACCTCTTCTGTTATCTAAAAGCAAAGGAACAACAACAAGAACAAAACCAAACGGTGTCGATATTCTTAATACACTCATAAACTCAAATGCTGGCATGGATCTGGAAATGATAAAAAAAAACAACAAAAACAAACGGTGTCGATATTCTTAATACACTCATAAACTCAAATGCTGGCATGGATCTGGAAATGATAAAAAAAACAACAAAAACAAACGGTGTCGATATTCTTAATACACTCATAAACTCAAATGCTGGCATGGATCTGGAAATGATAAAAAAAACAACAAAACCAAACGGTGTCGATATTCTTAATACACTCATAAACTCAAATGCTGGCATGGATCTGGAAATGATAAAAAAAAACAACAAAACCAAACGGTGTCGATATTCTTAATACACTCATAAACTCAAATGCTGGCATGGATCTGGAAATGATAAAAAAAAAAAACAAAAACAAACGGTGTCGATATTCTTAATACACTCATAAACTCAAATGCTGGCATGGATCTGGAAATGATAAAAAAAACAACAAAACCAAACGGTGTCGATATTCTTAATACACTCATAAACTCAAATGCTGGCATGGATCTGGAAATGATAAAAAAAACAACAAAAACAAACGAACGAAAATGGGGTGCTCCCCCATCCAGATTGCCGACCCCTATCATATATTTTATATTCTGTTTAGTTTTTTCTTCTCTTCATGTAATAGGAAGCCGTGGAAGCCCTGGTGTTTCAACTTTTTATTCCACACAAACCACTTCCAATAAACAACAACCCCAGCTGACCTTCATTTCTGATGGGTTTCATCCGCTCAACGCGCTCTGCCATTTCGAGAGGTTAAACGTTACAAGTAGAGCTCAAGACAGATGACAACGCTCAAAGGTCACTTCGTACTTCGTATCTGAAATTTTAGGGTGATAAAGGACGAAGGCTGAACATGAACTACAAGTCCTTTGGAACAATCTATCAAGAGTATGCAAGAGAGTTTGATGAGTTCATATTGATATCAAGTATTACGCCTTCATTATTGGCATGATAGGAATAATATTACATAACTACATATATAACCAGGCATACAAACAGCACATACGTACGTATACATTACACACAATGACACAGCAGAATAATGATCGATGTTGACAATCGTTTACATACGCACACACATAAGCCCAAAAACACGACTGGGTCGTTCACGCCGCTTGCACTATGAGCTCAAATATTTGAAGCAATGGCCATTAAAAAAAAAACAAACAACGACTGACAACAATGCCTTTCAGGGGCACAACAATCTTCCCGTCAACTAGACGTCCCGTTTCGGGTTTAGGACGTATTTACATGGTAGACCACAGGCCAGGCAATAACTGATGGTATTCTGGGGGTCGGGGAGGAGAGCCGGTGATATATCTATTATATATTTCAGTAACTTGCAACCTTTTGGCATGACTAACTGACCAAACTATACATTCTTCAGGCCTTAAATTTGGCAGGAAGGTGGCAATTGAAATAAGGAAGATGATGGCAATAATTAAAAGTTGTTTACTTCAAGCATGTATTTTCAAAAAATAACAATGTTTATTGCTATGTAACATCTGTATATTTGCATGTTTGTTTCGTAATGTAGAGTACCGTGCATGTCATAAAAAGTAACCGCATCAAGCGTTCAGTTTGGTGCGTAGTGTTCTGGTGCGCATGAGAGGGGGGGGGGGGAGTGTCACGAGTGGAGTGAGCGAGATTCAAGGATTACGGGGGCATGGAAGTGTAGGATGGACTCACGGGATAGTGAGGCTGCTCACCTGTATTGACTTCTGTTAGTTAACGTTGAAGCGTGCATGTTGTGAGTGAAGTTGAGGCGTAGTAGAGGCAAAATCTGAATAGTCAGATCACTGCAAGTTAAGAAGCCCAAGGGGACAGACGTGAGATCAGAGGCAGTCGGGAGATTGTGTGTTTTCCAGTGATGACTGGTAGGTTGAACTGTGATTGATAATTATGATGATTGATGTACTATGTTCTCCTATGACCATGATGTAAATAAGTTATATGTGAGGACTGTGAAAGTCATTGATTACTGTGTATAGAGATGTGCGCAATGAGCGATAGATGTAAGTTAGGATCATGGATTCGTACGGTGTAACACGGTGGAGGTGTGTTACCGTAAGATGTGTGGTGAGTGAAATGTGGACTATTGTGAGTACGCTTGATGGTTCGTAATGAGTGGTGAAGTGGATAGTAATTGTGTGGTGTATTACATATGTAATGTTATTCTTATAGGTGCCGGGGTCGGGCAGAGAAGCCACCCGCGGTGAGCGGACTTGTGCCGGGGTTGGGCAGAAGGCTACCCACAGGCCGCCGGAGTGAAGCTGTCGTGCAGAACAGCAGGAGCACATGAGTCGTGGCAGTCTGGCCACAGACAGGGACGTTGTTATTGTCCTTATTGCTATTCAACTGTTAATGTGCTATTACGATGTTAATGTGCCATTGAGAATATAATGTGCTATTGAAATAGTAATGTGCTGTTAAGACCTCGAGGGGAGATTGAGATACGGAGATTAGGTTGAGCAGGCGCCAATAAGAGAGGCCAGCAAGTAATATACATGTATATATAGATGTGAGGCTGAGGCCAGAGCATATTTTAGAAAGTATTATCGGGGTGTGGACCCGTAGAGGAATGAATGTCGGGAGTGCTGACCATTGTATGGTATTTGAATTGAATAATGTAATGCAAGTATCTCTTTATTTTTATGTATAATAAATGTGTGAGTCTGTTTGGTTGTTCTGTTAAGTGTTATACTTGTTCGTTCGTGATTGTTGTCCTGTCATAATTATTACATTTCCCAGTCTGGGATTTGTGACAGGGAGCACATGATTGTTTATTCCGGGCAATGCCCGGTAGGTCATATAGTTTCTACTGTCTTGCAATCAGTTCATTGCACCTGACGTCATAAAAATTGTGCTCCCCACATTTCTGAGTTTTTACATCAAAGATCGACGCGTGACAATGTGGAACCATGAGCTATACAAAGCTTTCTATCGTCTCCAGCTACCAGATATGTTTTATAAAATCATAGTAAATAATATTACATTACAAGTATCACGTCTTTGTCTAGCTTCTGAATACCGGTTCATTTTTCAAAATACGCCTGTGTGATATTTCCACTTTCTCTCACTCTTCCTCTCACTAACTTTCTTCTGACACCAGCCGTGATAGGCACGGCACAAACACACTATCTCTCTTCTATAAGTTATAACAAACGATATCTGTATTGCTTATCTATACAATAATTATTAATTCATTCAATAATAATAGGAACATAGGTCATACAATTTCACGTGAATTTCGATGGAATGAAATCAATGCAAATCAGTACATGATAATTAAAAGGGCTTCGTAATATTCAATTTCTAGCACATTTTATAAAACACATGGGAACATTCAGCATAAGGAAACCTTTCCTTTAGGGGTGTATGGCGCTATCTGGGCACTGGTTCTTCCTCTCTACTCTGGCTTGACTGCGCAGTTAGATCAACAGGTATCGGCAGGTGCCAATAGGTCGGGAAGCCAAGACGCCACGATGTCGTAAATCAAAGGACAAGAAGTTGAGAAGCCAAGAAGGTGTTGTTCTTCCTCCTCTGTAGAAAAACAATCGCAACTTCCTAAGCTACTGCTGGAAGGCATGACTTCCATACTTACTCCATGACGGATATTCATCATTAATACTTTTAACCGCTGACACTGTTATAAGTCAGGCTGCAGCTCCCATACTCCATAGGCTCCCATATAGGCAATAGAATAAACGATCAATACAGTTTTAATGATATTTACACGTTCCCCACGAAGAATAACGCTCTCTCTAACAGACCCCATCCTATAAGGTTTCGTAACATATATATAACGGCGTTTCCGTGACTCTCTCAGAGGCAGTAGTTATACCAAAGTAAACCCACTAGATTTAGGTTCTACAATTATGAACATTAAGTAAAATACACATACATCGTACAATTAACTTACCACTCAGCAACAGCTCAAATGCCGACAAGATACCAAAGATACCACGCTCTGATAAAGGATGTTTGCGGGTTCCCTGACCTTCCCCACTCACAAGACTAGTACAAAGTTACAGTTGCAGTTGTGGTCTCCTCTTCGGCACGAAGCTGGTGAGTGCTCTCAGCGGTCTGAAGTTGGAAGGAGCGTTCGGGGATTTATACCCAGTCAGGTAGCGTCCCAAGACGCTCACCGAGTGTACATTAGTTATCCTAACAGCCACCCCCGTCGACTCCACGTCAAATACTATTGAAGCATCTCTACCCCCCAAGCAATTCCCAGGTGATCTGATCGTCAAGTAGGGCGGTCAAGTAAACACTACCCTTTTCGGGTGTCAACGCTTTCCGTTGCATCCCTTACTTTCCCTCTCTGGCCTACAATAACTCTGTCTCCCCGCCGTCAACTATCTTCCCACGCTAGTTATACCTTGCCAATCTGTCACCCTGTTACAGCCTGCTTATCCTTTCTGAAAGAGGCTAAGAACTACAACGTGATTTAAAAGCATTTACATTATACAGTCACAGAACTCCTTTCAGGCCTACACAATGCAACTTGTAAGAATTTTACCAGTGTCACGGCTAATTCTACTTGTGAAATTTAAATTGATGAAACTGTCAATACCAAACCTAAATAAAGTGCCCAAATAGACCGTGGAAGGCACAGAGTGACCGTTATCGTCCCTACGAGTCCTAGAAAGCAAAGCCAAACGCAAGACTCAAAATCAAAACAGCGGCCGAGTATTGAGTGACACCGGTGACACGATATTTCTGTTTTGGAGACGGAAACTGTGAAACATGCCAGCAGGCTAATAATATTGTAACCCGGTCAACCCACGAATAAGCAACAGGTTTATTATGCATTCACATACCTCCCATGGTGCTCAGCATTATGACACTATTCATTATATATTCTTCTGAAATTCTGTTCAGCATTATCATAAAAACGCATCTTAATACTTATAAGTATCAATGTTCACTTTGATGTACATGTAATTATGTACCACCTGTTACCTCAGTGTGTTGCATTGATAAGCTACTCAGGGGTCTTTCAATTTTTTGTTAAAAGAGACAACTAACTCTCCGGTTTTGCTCTTGTTTGTCAGTGTTCTCTATAGTCAAAAGATGGATGTGTGTGTGTGTGTGGGGGGGGGGGGGGATTTAAACGGTAAAAAACCCCAAATAATATAAAGGCACTGCTGTAATTGAGAAGTGTATTAATTTACGCCCCTTTAACTTAAGATATATATTTATTTCAGGTGATCAAATATAAACATCCACGATCTCTGCCATTTTCACAAGTACAGAGACACATCTGCACGTACAGTTGTGTTGTTGGTCGTAAATTTTATACGTACATTTTTAATAATTATTATAATTATCATCATCATCACGCAATTTTTTGTGCGTTTGTTTTCAAGTGGAGGTTCATCAGAAACTGACAGTTGAAATCTAGGTGTTGCAAATCTCCTGTCAGCAAGTCGCACTCCTGATCGCTGAAACTGGGATTATGTAAAATTAAAAACGTTTGGAATTGTGATTAAATTTTCTTGACCTTTCAGGTCACGAAAAAGAAACTTCAACCCAAAACAACAACCTTGTCTTGGAGAACAACACAAAACATAATGTAAAGAAGAACCCGCCCCCCCCCCTCCCCCCGCCCCCTCACATCCTGAAAGTGAAGGGAATAAGTTAAGTTTGAGACGTATGGATATTAAAACAGGAAGGCAATACTGGCTGACACCAATCCTTTATAATTTAATATTGGAAGATTTACAATATGGAGGCCGAGGCTGAGGCAGCATTTTAAAAAAATAGTCAATCGTGTGTGTGTTTGGGGAAGGAGGGGGTTACAATGCAGACGCCAGCCTCTATAGTGAAAAGAGGGTGGTGGTTGGGTGTGGTGGGGGTGGTTGGGTGGATTACAATCTAGAGGTTGACCTTCTGAAGGTGGTGGTAGTGTGTGGTGAGTGGATGGATTACAATCTAGAGGTTGACCTTCTGAGGGTGGTGGTAGTGTGTGGTGAGTGGATGGATTACAATCTAGAGGTTGACCTTCTGAGGGTGGTGGTAGTGTGGGGAATGGATGGATTACAATCTAGAGGCTGACCTTCTGAAGGTAATGGTAGTGTGGTGAGTGGATGGATTACAATCTAGAGGCTGACCTTCTGAGGGTGGTGGTAGTGTGGTGAGTGGATGGGTTACAATCTAGAGGCTGACCTTCTGAAGGTGGTGGTTGTGTGATGAGTGGATGGATTACAATCTAGAGGTTGACCTTCTGAGGGTGGTGGTAGTGTGGGGAATGGATGGATTACAATCTAAAGGCTGACCTTCTGAAGGTGGTGGTAGTGTGGTGAGTGGATGGATTACAGTCTAGAGGTTGACCTTCTGAGGGTGGTGGTAGTGTGGCGAATGCCTGGACTACAATCTAGAGGTGGTGGTAGTGTGGTGAGTGGATGGATTACAATCTGGAGTTTGACCCTCAGAAGGTGGTGGTAGTGTGGTGAGTGCACGGACTACAATCTAGAGGTTGACCTTCTGAGGGTGGTGGTAGTGTGTGGTGAGTGGATGGATTACAATCTAGAGACTGACCTGAGACAGCCCATATAATCATCTCCTAACTAGGGGTTATTTATAAAGTACGTATGCTTGGAGGAGTAGGGGGGTTGCCGCCAGTATATGAAAAAATGTACATGGGGGGGGGGGGGGATTTCCTGGGGTATGCTTTTAAGCTGTGGTAATAAAACGCATACTGTTATTCATATTTTTTTTTCTGCATAGAAATATAACTAAAAGCATGGCTCTAATGAAACAGTCAAATATCCATGCAAAAATGTTACTAAAAGTTTTAAAACATTAAAACCGTATGAAAGGTATTCATCATTCTTATGGCCATTACGGGTGTACAGGGGGAGTCGGGAAAGGCGTTGCTGCCGAGCGTAAGAAAAGTGTCCATGGGGGAAGGAGGAGGAGAAGGAGGTAAAAATCGGCAGAATCTGCCTACACACTACATTGGTGGCCCCATATCATGATTTGTATTTATCACTGAACTTCTTCCCCTTAACATTCATCTTTTTGATTCAGAAAAGGCCTTTAACTTAATTTGATACTGGCTGCTGCAAGGGGACTGATACTTCACATCGTAAGCTATAGCTGAATAGTGAACTAAACTCAGTACATGTATTTTCAGGAGACAAAATTCCGTATTTTCTCTGTTCGGCTTTGCAATTACAATACGGTCCCTTAACAACAACCGTCCGTGCCATACCGGTTAGAGGTGGTAGCTTACCAGATTAATCTGTTGCCGCATCTAAACCGCGCCACTTATAACCAGGAAAATTCAGGGTAAATAAACTGTAATGTATCTGGCTTTGTCGAGTGCAATGAGAGCGCGACCTCAATCCGGGAGCCAATACAAAAGCTTACCACAGTGCCGTGCTGTGGAAAAGGACGGTATTTGCCAAGAACAAAATTTCACTAGAAACACAAAACATTTCGCGCTGACATGCAGTCTCGTCATGCTTTGTTCAGTTTCCATTTGTGATGTCTAGATGAAACTGTTAGGGAGGTATCACACATATGTATTAAGCCAGGAAAGGCACATTCAGCTGCTGGCAGACAAGAAGTGCACACCATAATTTTCTATATTTTCTTAGTAAATCCAAGAAGACCCTATCATACTAAGGAAGGTATTCTGGGCCAGCTTAGACACAGTCAGATTCTGGCAGACAAGAAATGCACACCATAATTTCCTATATTTTCTTAGTAAATCCAAGAAGACCCTATCATGCTGGAAGGTATTCTGGGCCAGCTTAGACACAGTCAGATTCTGGCAGACAAGAAATGCACACCAAAATTTCCTATATTTTCTTAGTAAATCCAAGAAGACCCTATTATACTAAGGAAGGTATTCTGGGCCAGCTTAGACACAGTCAGATTCTGGCAGACAAGAAGTGCACACCACAATTTCCCATGTTTTCTTTGTAAATCCGAGAAAATCCTGTGGACAATACTGAGCCCCATCAGACACAGTCAGCTTCTGACACTATTTCTTGGGTGTACATTTTGCTGGCAGCATCTGGCTGTGCCTGACCATAGATTACCGGGCTTAGTATTATACATCCCTCTGTTGTACTAACTTATATCCCACATGGAAAGATAAACCTCAGTGCATTCAATAAGACGAATCTTCATAAATAGTGAAATTTGACCTGGTAATACTGGTATGCCATAATTCGGTCGTTCCCCACAGCACGGTAGAGAACTTCATTGTCATTAATTTTGAAGGATGGAAAGCCGGCGACGGGAGGGGAGAGTGGTGGTAGGGAACCATGCTTTTATCACACGGGAATAAGAGGAGTCATTGTCACCTCCCGTTCACACGAAGATGTCACAGGGAAAACCAGTTCAGCGATGCTGTATGAGGCCTTTTTCACAAGCGACATGTGTTCGCAGTGTGAACCATAATTTATTACTTTCGTGCTATGTCAAGCTTGCTATGTCGCGCACTTGCTACAATAATACTGAATCTGCCGTTTTAATATTCATTCAATCGTACCCGTTTATATAAGATCTCAGACTGGACCTTTCATGGTTTGATGGATCAGTAGCACTTTTTGCACTTGGTGTTAACTTCAACTAACTGTACGGACGTCTTCGAAACTTTTTACGTAATATTTATGAAAGCAAGATAAGATGTCCCAAAAGAAGCTGTTGCATTTATTCGACACACTGACCGATAGACTGAATAGAATGACAACGTCTCATGTGAGTTGGGTATTCCAGATTTCATTTTGTATTATTTCTTCTGATACAATTAATAGTTACTGAGTCCCGAGATAATCGTCGCCCGCAGGCCAAAACTGACCAATCCTTTCAGTCTGGATTGGCTTTGACCACACTTCATAACCACCCCCCTCCCCCCTACTTTCTTTCTTTCTTTTTTTATGAGCCAATACGATGCGCGAGTCAAGCTACACGGCCAAATTCTTTTGCAAAATAGGTTGCTGTTACATACGTGATAGAAAAATGATAGATGAAGGTTGTCCAACTATCACAACAGGTTCGAAATTTGATATTAATTTTTGACTACAATATCAGATACCCGGAGAAGAATGGAGGGATTGTTTTTCTGGATTGGAGACTGCCCAGACATGCAGCGTCTCAGGAATCAGGGTGAAACAATTGCAAGTACTACCTGAATGTGAAAACTATGAGTTGAGAGATACGATCTGTGTCATGTTGGAGAACATTTATCGTCCTTGATAGATAAAAAAGGATATAGACAGCTTTAAAGTAGGATCACTTAACTGATTTTGTTTAAACCTGAACTTAAAAAGTGGAGCAAAGAAAAGATATACAATAAACAAACCACAGACTTACTCTGTATTAGTCTGCATTATCAATAAATCAATCCGGATGCGCCGTCGCTCGCCTGATCAGGAAAAAGTTATCTGGGTCCCAAGTTCGACTTAACCCTTTCAACACTGAAACAACATTGCTGCTAACTCTTTACTGCTGCATCGATTACAGGTTTTGTTCCTCCATTAATAACTTTTAAATATAGATCAATAGCCTGATGAAGATTCAAATTTACCATTGAAAATAAATGAAATACGTGAATCTTAATATAAACTGGGCTTGCGAAAATCTAACTTTCACGGCGACAGTATTCAAAGGGTTAAACACTGTGGGATAGGGAGAAGATGACAGCCCGGAAAAAAACAACAACATAAAACAACAACGGATATTTGCAGAGCCCATTCGAAGTTTTCGCATTTAAGAAAATTGAAGGTAAAATCAAGGGAGGGCTATGACAGACTAGGAACCCACCACGACTTGACGTCTTTGAGATTGGTTTGTTTATAGGCTGTTTTGTGACTCGTCCAAGAATGCTATAGGCCCTACAGTGTGCTCAGGGGCACAGAGAAGAAAGAAGCGGCAAGCAATACGGTCTGTGAGGTCAATCTGTTCGACCTAGTTCGAAAGTTCGACGTATTTCGCTATGTAAATACCAGATAGGTCATTCGTGCGGGATCTCGACCCAGAGCAACTAAAAACTTACTAAAATAGGCCGTGTGATGTTTATAAAAAAGTCAGCAAGGGTTTACATTGCCGTTTTGAATGGGATTACATTCAACATATTATAGGCCTACTTAGAATACTAGGTACATAGTAGGCCTACATGTACTTAATTCAAGATTTGTATGGCTGTACTTAAAAGACCATTTAGCTGTCGGCAAAGTTCCAAGTCACCGACTTGGTAGGAAGTAACAAAAAACAAAATTACATCAAACTCTGTCTTGTCATCTGTGTAAAGAGAGAGAGAAAGAGAGAGAGATAGAGAGAGATAGCGAGAGAGAAAGAGAGAGAGAGAGAGAGAGAGAGAGAGAGAGAGAGGGGGGGGGGTCGAGAGATGTCCAACGGTATAACTTCGTATAAGAGAAATAGGAAAGAATTTGAGTGGCTGGAAAGTCTTCAGTTTTGACTTTATTACAAATTGCACCCCAGCCCATGAAGCTGGGAACCCTCTTCAATGTCTCTGTCACAAATCCCAGACTGGGAGATGTAATAGTTTATGACAGGACGACAATCACGAACAAACAAGTTTAACACTTAACAAAACAATCCATCAGACTCACACATTTATTAAACCTAATTATACATATAATAGCGCAATTACATACATTATATCATTGAAATGAACTGCCGTACAACGGCCTTATTCTCACACACACTCTCCCTCGGATCCACAATCCGGTAGTTACTCCTAAAGGCACTTCGGCCTCAGCCTCTCCCCTCAGGGTCTTAATAGTACATTAATGATTCACTGGCACCGCAGTCTCTCAACATCACCTTCCGATTGTCATACACCGTAGCACTCCCCTAGCACCTCAGCAGGGCAATAACACATTATTATTTCCATAGCCATCAACATGGCAACAACATAATATCAGTTCACTAGCCTATCAACATGGCAACAATATAGTATCTCATTCACTCTCATATCTACGTCCCTGTCCGTGGCCTGACTGCCACGACTTTATGTGCCTCTACTGTCCTGCACTGACAGCCTCACTTCTGGCCTATGTGTGGCCTCCGGCCCTATGCTGGCCTATCCCCTGTGCTCATCGAGGTGGCTCTGCGGCCCGTCCCCGACACCTACAAGAATAACATTACATTGGTATAATACCCTACCATTTCTATTCACTCCACCTCTCCTTACAACCCATGAAACGTACACACACTAGTTCACCTTTCACTCACCACACATCTTACGGTAACACACTTCCATCGGAGTACACACTACTCACTCGCGCTACAAATCCATGAACTCACTTTCATCTATCGCTCGTGGCGCACATTGCTATATCCAATATCACGGACTTCCACATTCCTCACATATACTTATTTACATCATGGTAATAGACGAATATAATATAATACATCAATCATAATAATCAATCAACGTTCTACATACCAGTCATTACTGGAACAACACTCATCCGTCTCCCGACTGCTTTCACTTATGTCCGCCCGCTGGGCTCTTATTCACAGGTCCGATCCGTAGGACCTTCTAACTTGCAGTGATAGTTATACAGCGCTTTCGCCTCATTCAGACTTCCACACCACTCATACACGCACGCTTTTCCCACTTGTCTGCATGAGTTATTTTTACTCTTCCCCTTTCACGTCTTTTCCTATCCGTCTGTCGTGAGCTCTTCTTATTCTACACCCGCTCTGTAGCAATCCCCTTAATTGCACTCACTCCACTCGTGACATCATCCCCCACCCCAAAAAAATTAATGCAATTAATTTCAAATCGCATCAAGATGACTGTCAACGAGTGAGCGTGAGCACTACCTACACTAAAAAAACTGACCTAGCAGTTCCCCTAGTATATAAAATACCGAAATCAGGGGAAAATATGGGGATCAATATGGCCTGCAATATGCATATATGTGTCACATCATGAATAGCTAACTAATCACAATACTTAATACAGAATCAAAAACCATTCAACCTATCAACCATTCTTCATATCATATTTATAATGTCAATATTTTAAAGTCGACTTATTCACACAGATCCTGTCAATGTTCCTGTCCTCCGATGTATAAGCTCCTGAAATCTTCCCCTAGGCTCGACTAAGGTAGTCGGCGATATGATTGCTGGTTCCTGGAATTGGTTGAATAACGAAGGTATACGGCTGCAAAGCCAATGCCCATCTAGACAAGCGTGGGCTGGACGAACGATTCTTCGACAAAAATGTCAGTGGCTTGTGGTCTGTCTGGATACAAAATTCTCGTCCCATGAGATAACGTCCTAGTTTCTGGACGGACCAGACAATGGCAAGACACTCACGCTCTATCACAGAATACTTTCTTTCTCTCTGCAATAACTTCCTACTGACATAACATACAGGATGGAGACATTCGTTCTTCTCCTGTAGAAGACAAGCGCCGACACCAGAGTCCGACGCATCCGTTCTGAGGATAAAATTAGATCGAAAATCGGGTAATATCAAAATGGGTGACGATGATAATGCTGTCACCAAATTATCAAATGATGTCTGACATTCAGACGTCCACTGGACCTTATCGGGTTGTCCCTTCTTAGTAAGGTCAGTAAGAGAAGATGACAAGGAGGAAAAATTTGGAATGAACTTTCTGTAATAATTTAAAATTCCTACTAAGCTTCTGACTTGTTTCTTTGTTTTAGGGATTTGCAACCCTACTAACTTGTCAATTTTTGTTTCTTCAGGTCTCTGAACACCTCTACCCACAATATGTCCTAAGAATATTATCTCTGGACATGCCAAATCCATCTTTGCGGGTTTAGCAGTTAACCCAAAATGACGTAATCGTTGAAAAATTACTGTTAGTGTCTGAATATGATCAGACCATGTCGACGTATGGCATGCTATATCGTCAAAGAATGACACGACATTAGGTATGTCCTTTAATACCCGTATGAGAATACAGATACTCTGGTCTCTCATGAAACCTCTGCAGCATGTCAACGTGGAAAAGCTTTACTGATCCATCAATGTGGATAGCGTAATCTACCTTCGAAACAATTCGCTCAATAACATAAGGACCTTTCCATGTCATCAATAACTTATTATGGTCCGTAGGTAACAACAATAGGACCTTGTCTCCTGGCTTAAAAATTCTCAGTTTGGAACCTCTATCTTTATAGTCCTTTGCTCTTTTCGAAGCGATACCAGAAGCTTCTTCCGCAATATTCTGAAGAGGAGTCTGGGGTGTACGACCCTTATGCGTCGTCTTTTGGCACGCACTGCACGTCTTACAATATAAACGTACATCTCTGTATACTGACGGCCAATAAAAATCTTTCAGAACTCTCTGCTTGGTTCTAGCACTTCCCATATGACCCGCCAATGGAACATCATGGGCCAGACGCAATACTGTAGTAATTAACGACCGTGGCACGACGACCTGCTTTTGAACGGAAGCCACTGTGACGTACATACGGAACAGAATGCCCCCCTGGACAAAAAAAGAAGATGACCCGTTCTTGTATTTCCTCGTTTTCTCGGTTCGCGCTTCCCCAAAACATGGGTTTAATGATGGGTCCTCCCTTTGTAATCTCGCCAAGCGCTCTGGCGTGATATCTAGGTTGACCGCTGGCGTCGCCAAAGGTCTAATCTTATCTTTATCCGCTACTCGTCGACGTGTTTCGACCGCGGCGCAAAAGTCAATACCTTTTGATTGCGACCATGCTTGCACGTTCTCATCGGAAGGGGAAACTACCCGTGATACATTCCCAATGATGAGCTGGGCGCCTGGAAAACAACCAACGACTGCTTCGACTTCCCCGCTAAGGAAAGATGTATCTATCATTATTTTTGCCATGGGTAATTTCTCAATGGCCCCCGAAAATTGGATGCACGGGACAGTCTCACCTGTAAGCTGTGAATCCCGAATGCAGTCCCTATGCACTCCCACAACGGTAGATCCTGTATCTCGTAAAACCGAGACCGGTTCGTCCCCAACAAACCCCGGATAAACCCTAAGACCACCTCCTGTATGACATGAATTTATAACGGGGATCTTTCTCCCACAAGGTAAAACACCGGAAGATAATAACTTCTCACAACTGGGACACTTAGAATACTGTCCGCCTCCGTTGTCCGATGTAACGCACGCAGCCGCATGATGAAATTTATTTGGGGAACATGGACTGGAGCTACTGTCCGCGTTCGCCGCTATCCTACCTGCAGGGCAGTTCACGCTGATGTGATCTGCTCTTCCGCAGTTCCAACACTTCGCGGCCCTACACTCGCGGGAAAAGTGACCCACGCGTCCGCAAGTCCAACACTCCGCTCCCTGTGCTGCCCTAGGCCCGGGTCCCCGTGACCCCTCGCGACCGGAACTAGAGTCCCTATGCCGTCGGTCATCGGCAAAGGTCACAATTCGCCCCCGGCCATTACCGCGACCTAGCCCTCCTGCTCGGTCAAACTTACCGGATCCATATGCCGGTGATTGGTGATAGCCCCTACGCTGCCCCTGGGCTTGCCCGCTATAGGCACCACGCTGACGCGACCTGTCCCTAAGTCCTGCCGGCGACCCCTCGACAACGGCGACGTAGCCAGCATCTTGGACGTACGCCCTGGCGACTGGTTTGGACGGATGCGCCGTACGGTATGCCTCCGCCAACTTAGACGCCTCCTGCACCGTCGCGGGTTCGTTCTCTTTCAGGAAAGCCACCAGATCCTTGTGGCACGACGCGTACAGCTGGTCACGGATCATTAGGTCTTTCAGTTTAGCGAAATCCGTGCCCACATGCGCCAAGTCTACCCAGTTCGCGAAATACTCCGTTAGTCTCGCGACGAAGGCAGCAAAGTCCTCCCTGGTATCTGCGCGTGCTCGCCTAAACTGCTCCCGGAAATATTCCTCGGTACGCGCAAATCGGCGAAGCAGCAAAGCCTTCAGCTTATCGTAATCTTGCACGTCTTCGCGCTGTAGCTCTTTAAAGTAAGTTAACGCTCGCCCCTGCAATAGCGATGCCAGGTAGGTGGCCCATAATTCCTTATTTTCCCCCCATTGCAATTGTGCGTTCAGTTCGAACCTGTAAAGGAAGGCGTCTATGTCGTCCTTCCGGTCGTCGAACGTAGGGAGCTTAATCCTAACGCCACCTTTATTGTGTACCTGCCGCTCAACTGTTTCTGTTGGCGCATTCTTTTTGATTTCCAACTCGGCGATCTTTACTTGCGCCTCTATCGCCTTTAACTTTAATTCCCTTTCCTGTTGCTGAGCCTCTAACTCCTTCAACTTAAACTCTCTTTCCTCTTCCTTATCCTTAGCCTCTCTCTCCTGCTCCTGAGCCTTAGCCTCTTTTTCTCGCTCTCTATCCTTAGCCCGCTCATCGCGCAAATCCGCCTGCTGTTCTTTGATCCAGCCGCGTAGCTCCTCTCCCTCCAGGCCAAGTTCCTTACCCAACTTCATTAGTTGTTGGAGTTCCGCCATTTCACAGATTTATGGTTATGGTATGTATACTATGCGAACGACCACCCTGTCGGTATGATCACTAACGATACGACCAGAGACCTGAGATCACACCAGATATAACAATACCCAGTTCAGAATACAATTCAGAAATTTACCTTTACAGCACAACTACTTCTATATCTACAAAATGTATAGCACTATTAATTATAAAAAGAATAGAAAAGACAAGAATAAGGAAATTTAGTAGAAAGACCACAAGGACGTCAAGGACAACGAACCAGACTAGGACAAAGCTTCTACAAAAAAAAAACTATAATGGAAAAAAGAATGCAACCTAACTACGCCGATTACACTACACGGTACAACAAGAACAGAGTCTGAAAAAAAGAACGTATCTACAGATAGGTAGAAGAGGGACAAGAGAAACGTCTTCCTAAAACAACGAGGAAGATAGAACGCTACAATCTAAACAAAAATACAGGTCCCTACAGAACTGTTCACTGTGATGAACGAAGTTCCTAGATTAGCCCACCTCCCGAAGAGGACAAACTACGCTCACCACAGCAAACCCGCGCCACCGCCCGTATAACCTATAACGACAACAACAGCAAAAACCGGGAAACAGACAGATGAAGAGACAGCCCTTAATCCAGGGCACAAAAATTTTGACTTTTACTTAACTTTGGCCCTAGATTTCAATTTCTCCCCTTCCTCGGAGCTCTGGCTGCTCGTCTCCTCAGGCTGCACGCACACACTCTGGAAAGTTTAAATACACATTAATACCTATTCATAGCAATACCTGCATCAATACATTCATTAATATACATAAATCATCTCATGAAATGTCCATTCATCCAACGAACAAGACAGCACAATTACCTACTAACTAACTACAACTAAATATTACGAAAATGGACGAGTCACAATGGACGAGCCCCCAATGTCACAAATCCCAGACTGGGAGATGTAATAGTTTATGACAGGACGACAATCACGAACAAACAAGTTTAACACTTAACAAAACAATCCATCAGACTCACACATTTATTAAACCTAATTATACATATAATAGCGCAATTACATACATTATATCATTGAAATGAACTGCCGTACAACGGCCTTATTCTCACACACACTCTCCCTCGGATCCACAATCCGGTAGTTACTCCTAAAGGCACTTCGGCCTCAGCCTCTCCCCTCAGGGTCTTAATAGTACATTAATGATTCACTGGCACCGCAGTCTCTCAACATCACCTTCCGATTGTCATACACCGTAGCACTCCCCTAGCACCTCAGCAGGGCAATAACACATTATTATTTCCATAGCCATCAACATGGCAACAACATAATATCAGTTCACTAGCCTATCAACATGGCAACAATATAGTATCTCATTCACTCTCATATCTACGTCCCTGTCCGTGGCCTGACTGCCACGACTTTATGTGCCTCTACTGTCCTGCACTGACAGCCTCACTTCTGGCCTATGTGTGGCCTCCGGCCCTATGCTGGCCTATCCCCTGTGCTCATCGAGGTGGCTCTGCGGCCCGTCCCCGACACCTACAAGAATAACATTACATTGGTATAATACCCTACCATTTCTATTCACTCCACCTCTCCTTACAACCCATGAAACGTACACACACTAGTTCACCTTTCACTCACCACACATCTTACGGTAACACACTTCCATCGGAGTACACACTACTCACTCGCGCTACAAATCCATGAACTCACTTTCATCTATCGCTCGTGGCGCACATTGCTATATCCAATATCACGGACTTCCACATTCCTCACATATACTTATTTACATCATGGTAATAGACGAATATAATATAATACATCAATCATAATAATCAATCAACGTTCTACATACCAGTCATTACTGGAACAACACTCATCCGTCTCCCGACTGCTTTCACTTATGTCCGCCCGCTGGGCTCTTATTCACAGGTCCGATCCGTAGGACCTTCTAACTTGCAGTGATAGTTATACAGCGCTTTCGCCTCATTCAGACTTCCACACCACTCATACACGCACGCTTTTCCCACTTGTCTGCATGAGTTATTTTTACTCTTCCCCTTTCACGTCTTTTCCTATCCGTCTGTCGTGAGCTCTTCTTATTCTACATCCGCTCTGTAGCAATCCCCTTAATTGCACTCACTCCACTCGTGACAGTCTCTTTGGGCAAAAGAAGTATTTGGGCGAGATATAGCGGCACTGGAATGTTCAGTATTCACATACTACCATGTAATTTCTCTTGTAGAGTCGACTGCCAGAGGTTTATTTTTGCATCCATCCCTTAGTTCAACGGCTCTATCTTTTTATTGTTGTTAAATCAGCGATGGATATATAACATGAATTATTAAATCTTTAATTCAACACATACTGCCCATTTCATTTGTTCGCTCAGTCAATGTTGCACGAAATTATCGCTGTGATAAACAAACAGAGAAAAAAACTACAAATCAGCCAGACTACATTCCAATTTTTTTTTTTTTGCTAGCAGGACGCCAGTTAACGTGGCTCGTATGTCGTTCATATTCATTGCGCCCCAGCTGTTTGATAACAATTAAACGTAGGGTAGCATTTAAGAACAACAACAACAACAACAAAGCTCTGAACTTAATGAACAGCAGAGGGTCTCAATCATCTGGGGCTCCGCCCTACTACAGTACGTTTTTCTCAACTTCTCCACCGTGTTTCCCTCAACCCTGCCATGGTATATTTCTCTCAACCTCACCACGGTATGTTTCTCTCAACCTCACCACAGTATGTTTCTCTCAACCTCACCACGGTATGTTTCTCCCAACCTCACCACAGTATGTTTCTCTCAACATCACCACGGTCGGTATGTTTCTCCCAACCTCACCACAGTATGTTTCTCTCAACATCACCACGGTATGTTTCTCTCAACCTCGCCACGATATGTTTCTCCCTACCTCACCACGGTATGTTTCTCTCAACATCACCACGGTATGTTTCTCTCAACCTCACCACGATAATGTTTCTCAATAACGGAAATATGGTCAGCGAGATTGGCGGCCTTTTATGGTGTTCTCGTGCAGTTGGTCTGATGATGATTCGCAGTTTCTCTGTTCGAAATTTGATCGATATTAATATAACCATCCTAACGAGCCAACGAGTCATCTCTCTCTTTCACTCACTCACTCTCTCTCCCGCACAAATGATATTTGTGTTAAAAATGATTTTACTTTGAAAATTGTTCATTTATTTATATGTATGGATGTTTTTGTACCTCTCAGTCTTATCTTCATTATGTTTGTGGTTAAAGTAAAAACAAAAACAACAACAACAACAAAAAACCGCAACTCTTCCTAAGACTCCTGTGTCTTAAGGCAGTTCAATACTTCCTTACTTCGTGGCAATCGTGGCCAATGAGTCAAAGAGTTTACGTATGGGTCTAACAAAAAAGTTTGGAGAAAGTCACGCGTGTCAATTTTTACTTTAGAAAAGAATATTTTTCTTCCAGCATTATGGACAGAGAATTCAGAAAACAACAACAACAACATAAAAAAAAATGTAGAAAACACGCAAATGAGAAAACTGATTTAATTGTTTGAGACAATTATGACATAAAATTCACATATTTGATCAGGTGATCACATAATACATAGGTACATGTACTTCCGACCTTGTGGACGGAGAGGGTGCGAACTGAAAAGTTATGAGAGAATACACGAATAAAGCGTCGATTAAACTATTTAGTGTAAGAAATCTGGCAAGTTCAACCAGACATGTTGATGCCTGAAAATTGTCCCGAAACTCGCACTGTCTCCAGGTCGTCAAATTTGATAACTGTCGGTCTAGCTAGAGAATCGGAGAGCTACCCACAACAAAGTTCAAAGTTGGAGACAGAGAAATATGCCCATGTGGTATGGCATCAGTAAATGCAGAGAACGTCCTCCAGCATTGCCCTATGAATGAGCAAGAAAGGAAGAACTCCTGGCTTGGAGACAGGGCGCTATTGTCGAAGTTGAGTGGGACTGCAAGGGCATCTTTCATACATGATACTGGCCACCTGACCCAGTGAAGCTTAACACGGAGATCGCAGAAGAAGAAAGAAAAATCCAGCGGTTGTTGGTGATTGTAACCTACGTCGTATTATGTCAAACTAGCACCGATGAAGTCACAATAACATTTTGGAGACATGTCCAGTTTTTATTTTTCTGGCAAGTTCCATTTCGTGAAAGAGTTGCATGGTTATTTAAAATAAAATCTAATTAGGACTACTCGTTCGCAGGAGGAAAATAATTGCTATTGTCTGTGGTAATGTTCAGGTTGGAGTTGATGCTGTTGGCGCCACTTGTCATCACAGTGCTAGATCTTGTCACACTGGAGGTATCAACAGGCCGTTTGATACATCTTGAGAACAACTGATGAAATGTCACCCTGTATTTTGAACTCATTTTGTAATACAAGAATATATTAACACTGGAACCGATGGCCTCTGACAGAAATGCCACCTGATAGGTCGCATGAAACAAATTGGCGTATATTTATCTATCAGATCAAATTCTGGTTAAAAAAAATGCAACGATGGAAAGTATGTTAGTAGATGCAAAACAAATGATAAGAACTGCTGACATCAGAACAACCGTGTTCATTGTTTTTCTGTCCCGGTTAGAGAGAGTCTCATGCTGCTCACGATTGGAAGTAGACATTGCACTTGCACGCCACTTTGTATGCTGTCTCAGCTTAATCACTAGGGTTAAGAAACAAGTGAAAAGAATGACCATGAAAAATTAGAGGAATCCACTGGTTGCATAAAATATAAATACAAATCCTTCAAGATCTTGTCTGTGTTTTGTAGTCAGTAAACCGATAAGCGCTTTGTTTTTCTCATGGTTGAAATTTTCACCACTGTTAATGTAATCTTATTTCCGGGAGACTGATTTTTTTTTTAACGCTGTTTCGTCACTTTTTATATTTAATATTTCATCCAGAGAGAGAAGGGAGAGGAGAGAGAGAGAGAGAGAGAGAGAGAGAGAGAGAGAGAGAGAGAGAGAGAGAGAGAGAGAGAGAGAGAGAGAGAGAGTGTGAGAGAAAGAGAGAGAAAGAGAGAGAGAGAGTACAGTTATAATTCGTGTCATACTAATGTTGTTATTACACGTGTTTCCATACACGAACCAGTTGCTGGACAGTTCAGCACAGTAAGACGTTTGTTTTACTCAAACATGTACTAGTTAAATCTTATTCCACGCTTCCCCATTCTCCATGCACCGTATATTCTCCTTTTTGTTTTGCTAATCTGCGATCGAAGTTCAGTGTAATTTTTGTATTGCATTTTGTGTACTTCTTTAATCCGATTTTGGGAAATTTGCCTCAGTAAATTCCAGCACAGTTACACCCGGAGCAGACACGGCGCCGCCAGGGTTTGAGTGGTAGGGATAGATTTTATTTAATTTTGCCCAGGCAGCGGCCCGTTCGGCCGACTCTTCTCAATTTCCAACTGCCAAGATTTTCGGCCTTATCCGGGTAGACAAGGTGCTTGACCCTACCGACCAAAGGATCAGGGACAGGCAAATGTAACGTAAATCCCCCAATTCCAACATGCCTGCGTCGACCGGGATTCAAACCCCTTCGGCATGCAAGGCGAGCACCTTGCCTCGAGACCACTGTGCCCCCTTAAGTTCAGTTGAATCACTGTATTCTCCAGACAACACAACAACCACTTGAAACGCGGGTTATGTAGGCCTATCCTGCGTAATTTTGTAGGCCTACAGCGTATCGTGTACATACATGTATTGCCTCCTTTAGTTAATGTAAATACTTAATGAATTAACTTAACAAATGCAGTAATTTAACAACCCTCAAATACCGCACTTAAAGGAAAAATGCAGCTGATAAGATTTCACGTTGGCCCTAATGATAATTTTTAGATACATGTATTTGTCGTAGCCATGACAGTGTTGTAGAGACGGGTTAATCTGGATTACAGGGTACTTCGTGTACTCTGTTCAGACTTGTCACTAATGTCAGCCTGGATGCTCTTGTTGAAATCTTCAGTGACAGAAGTGGCACTTACTGATATGTGCGATCTAATTTACGAAAAGAACAAGTTCACCCCATTCACCCGGAAGAACGCCCTAGAGAGAAACAAAATAATTTAAACAGATCATAAAAATCCCAGAAAAGCTCTGAACCCAAATTACGGGCGTACTTTGCACAAAGCGTGAATTATCTGTGAAAGAAATAAAAAATACCGTGAAAATGCGTTACCGTACCGTGAAATCACTATCGCGGTTTTCGTATCTCTATCAAGAGTTACTATGATTGCCACCATCATTGTTATCATGTAGGATTTAATTCCATATTTCTGCTGAAACATGCCACCAATACAGATAGGTCACAGGACATCCTCCCCCTCCCCTCCTACAAACACACATACAATACAACAGATACATGTACATTTATATCACCGGTATGTCTTCACTTTCCCTTTGCATTGCATTGTATCATTCCTGTATTATGTCTTATGCGAGTTTTGCTACATACAAGTACAACTATTTCTTTTTTTGCCATACATGTATTTTGGTTATGTGTACATGACGTAATGTGTATCACATTATGACCTCGCTATGCCAACATTTTGCAGCCTCCAGTCTCAAATCTGTCCAGGCCATGCAAATAAGGCCTTCTAGTATGCCATTCCACCAATCCCCAGGACCGCCAGCATTTCCTCCTTTGATGTTACGTCCGAAGCGACCGTCTCTAGCTGATGAAGTTCTAAGATTGTTCTCTTATCAAGGGAAATGCAAAAAAAACAAACAAACAACTCTTCTTAGCGCACTGGTCTATACTCCTTGTCAGCCATTCCTTTTCATCAGTTCAATGGTCTGTACATGTATGATGATTTCAAAACTTAAGCCACAGAATCTGGAATGTCTGTTCGAGACATCGTGTTGTTATAAGCACTTTGTGTATTTTTTTAAATTTTCGTTTTATCTGTAATTTTACACAGCACTTGTTTGTCCGATCTTTTCACTACAATCTACATACAGCTTCATGTTTAATAAATCATTGCTGACTTTTCAGACATTCTAAATTGCGATAGATTTAACTGAGCTCGGATTTACCATTTTTGTTCACCCCCACCCCCCCCCCCCTTCCCCCAAATGGTTTTGGGTTCACGATACCCTGCCAGCCAGTCTGTGACCTCGACAATCTGCTGAAGCCTTTGAAATCAGAAGATGGTCTTATCACAGGCTGAAGCCCGGGGTGCAATAACAACACATGGATTTCAGGCCCGAGGTCAGCAGGTTGGCCACTCCACACGTAGCTTCAACTGAACAAGTTTCTTTAGAAAGAAAAATACATGAGTCATGTTTGCGCACAGCCTCCCTGGAGACGTGTAAAGCATGCCTGTCATTTTAATTCCAGAAAGCGGCTTCAGCACGTTGTAAGCTGTGACTAGTTCTCTCTCTAGTGCGTGTAGGATATTACAGTGTGATCATCTGAGCTTCATTGAAGAACTCAATGACAAAATACGTAAAGACTTTGATGTTTGCAGAGCTTAGACATTCGAGAACACCATTATTGTGTTAGAAAATATCTCACCCACTCCAACATTTTATACATTGACAGACGTACACGTATATTTATGAAGTATTGGTGAATTATATCTTGGGCTGGACATAATTCTTTAGATACATACCCGAACTTGGGTACAGTTACGCCTCTGAAAGCGTATACTATGATCAGTCCACTATAGTACATGTAACATCGTGTACATGGGTACGTCATGTATCATGATTTTGTGGTGAACTGCATCACTGCTTGTGCAGTCATGTGTGAGAGTCGGTTTCCTTGAAGCGGACAATCTGTGGGATTATTGCACGCATAATAATAACATTAACAAGAGCAGTTGTAAAATACATGTAATTGTAAAGTTAAGCCGACATGCTGTGGCTGACACTGAATACATACATGTACACACCTCGAACTTCTCATTCTTCTTTTTCTTATCCCATCCTTTCATGAGAAGCAAGAAAATTTTAATAATAAAGGAGAATGAAAAAAAGACAGACTGAATGGACCATGAAATATCAAAATAACGTTGGTAAAATTGTTTTGATGATCTATGAATCAAAGCCATTGCATGTAATTAAACTGGTAGTGAAGTTGGTGCAATGTAATACAGGATTAGAAAAGTACATTTCTACTGTGTAATGTAAGCAAGATTAGGCAGGTAAAACTACCTCGTGTAAGCAATTTTTTTTTCTCCGAAAGATAGAGGGCCAAGAGGTGCTTGTAACATGATGATGACTGGTAGAGCACGCTGACATACCTGCGCAATGTACATTGATAACCATTTCACACACATGATGGAGTAGTGCTAAGCTGTGCATAGCCCCTCTACTGTCAAACATAACAATGAAACATGTAACGAGCGCATACATGCATTACTTGAGCTTTCACAACAGCTGTGAAAGAATGCTTTTCATTCCCCCCCCCCCCCCCCCCCCCATAGTGCACCGGGCGAGCGACATACTGCACATTCTGGACTAAACTACACTCGTACATGTATAATTTTACAGAATTTGCACCAATCGCCCACAAACAATCCGCCGTAACACTGCTGTATTTCATTACCAACGCCTGCATCAGTCTATCATGACAATACAACCTGCTGTAATTTGGAAATCGCCCAGACAGCCTATGAGCGTGGCCTACGAAGGCCACGCTATGAGTGCCCAGGTCTGGTCTGTCAGTCATGCTCATTTTTCATGTACTACATCTGCCTTTATATGTGACACATTAATGTATCACCACACGCTGCCTTATAATTACAAGTACATGTATTACAAGTACAAGATGCATTTCAGTTCGAATTTGAATCTGGGTTTTGTGGCTAGTCAGCCCTAAAACGGCTATATTGCGTCCTTCATGGTTCATGCGTATTTGAGTTTGTCACCTGACCAGAATCAGTATAATGTGTATGTACTATAACAATACGTGGACTCTGGTGACGGATGGCATGTCTACTTCCCGGTTTCGTAGTTCGGCCTCTCCCCCAACCTGCCAGTAAGCAAAATTAATACATCTATCCCCGTCCCTCAGATCAGCGCTTTCAATGTTTGCAAATTATGCATTAACTTGTAGCTTGTTATTCAGTAGGGAAAGATAGGTGAGGGTCTAGTCAGTTTGTATCATCGAGGCCGTAGGCCGTAGGCCGATGTTCGTCTGGGCAGTAGTCAGATTGATATATCAGGGAAAGCCGCCGGGGTAGCTATGTGTTGTTTTCACTCGGACTGGAACGCATTCGGAAGTCCTTCCGTTAACTAAGGAGGATCAGTTGGGGGCAAGATAGGGACCGCACTTTTCCGGTAGTGCCTAGATGTTTGTATCCCATACCGAATTGTCAAGTTTGAGAAAATTTCGGACATACCTGAGTTATGAACAACAGGGCAGTGTTTTCTCATTAATCTTGTATCACAGTCACCCTGCTTACTACAACTCAAACGTTACAGTGTCAGTCTGATGTGAACTTCACTTCACTTTGCCTCAAAACTTGAGATGTTGATAGATTCATCCAGAAAGAGAACTGGGATATGATTAATATTATTAATAAAGGAAGGAGGAAAAAACAAACAACAGATGCACATTTAACCACAGAATCTATTAATGAATAAGCAAAGACCATTTCGTACTTTGATAAATGAGCTGTTTAATTTCTGCTGTAGGCTTCCAAGATTAACCACTCCAGCCAACAATCAGTACATACATGTATAATATATTCAACAAACTCATATTTCCATTGATGTTATATACATGAACTGATGAACTTTCCATTTATATAAGCACAGATTCCCAGAGAGGGGATCACTAATCTCTCCATAGAAGTAAAATTATGTAAATGCTGGGATACTATTCTACATGTCATAAATCTATCTTCTGAGAAAATTAATTTTGCATTTTAAAGTGTATCACCCACACGCTGTGTGATGGACTTATCGGTCTGTTGCTCTCACAACTTCTGATAGGTACATGATCTTGTCAGCCTTGAGATCATTAACACAATAACAATCATGAATTTCACAGGATCTGATCTGTAGGAACACAACTTTGCACACCTAAGTTCTTGGTCTGATGGAGGACATTTTGTCATTACATCAATCATGAAAAGCTACTTGTTTTAAAAAGAATGGTGGCTCCACTTTTCATTAATTTCACTGATCTGCCACATCATGACTTTGGTCAGATATCCATGTGCTGTGAATTGCAAATAAAGGTATTAAAAAAATATTTTACAGAGCACTGTAAATTCACAAGAATTCAATAGGTATTTCAATCTCATTAAAATTTGTACATAGTTAAATTTACTTCATCCTGTCTTCCTTAAAATATGTGCTGTGATTTTCTAGCAGCAATACTCAGGATGAATAATGCCAATAATGGTAAACAAATGTTTGTGTTCAGCTCTAAATCCTCAAACTTCATGGTAAGCAGTACTAACAGCCTGAGTTAACTAACTACATACCATATTTAATTCAATCTGGTACAAATATGCCTTGGATGAAGCAATCACACATAAAAAAGGTGAACTGTACAAAACTAAATGGCATATATCATATGGTCATCTCTAGGGTCAAAATCAAATAATACAACTAAAGACTTCAGTAACTGAACTAAACTCATTAGTTCCAAACAGATCGCTCAGAGTCAGAACATCATCTGAGCTGATACACTTTCATACTAACCACCTGTGACACAAAATTCAAACAAAATCTTACAACCACCAAAATACAGTAATATGTACAATGTCTTGCCCTCCTGGCACGGAAAGTATTTACAAAACTGACTAAACCTCTCTTTGTGTCCACTACAACTATCGGCAAATGTGACCACCAGTAGTACATTGTACCATTTTATAACACAATAAAAGTAAAACCGGACAAATTCCAATGGGGGAACAGGCAGGAAACAATGCATTTTGTAAACTATAATTATCAAGAACAGGCCTATGGTGAACTGCCTGCCCACATAAAGTGAAAATAATTGGCCTACAGCTTTCGTGCCATCTCCAATGATCACTGTCATGGGACAAAATTCCCACAGCCACACAGGAAACAAAAGGCTGACCCATAGTTCAAAGAAAAAAATGCTTACACATTAAAAATAAAAAAACAAACAAAAACTTTCCAAAAGCATGTGTTTGGTGCATCTTTCAGCCAGACCAATCGGTCATATTACCCCATGAAAAAAGTCTTGTGCAGAGATCCATTTACTACAAGCCCTTATAAACTACCTAGTCCACAATCACCATTCCCTGTTGAAATTAGACACAACGTTTAATCACATCATATCCATCCAGCTTGATCAGCTGTCATAGGATAAGAAACCTTCTAATAAAGGGATAAAATGAGTCTGTATTATGTTGGCAATGTGAAAAAACGTCTCTCCAAACTAAAAATGCTGGATCCAAAAATAGTCTTAAAATAACATAGAAACAACAGTAAGTAGGAATTATCAACATTCTTGCAGTGATACATAACATCGTAATCTATCAGCATCTTTCTGCTTGGCTGTTTATATTTTATATATTTTTTTAAAATGAATATAGATACCCTTGCTGGTGGTATTTAATAGAGCAGAAACATAAGGTGGTGCAGATCTTACAGTCAGATTGGAAGACATAATACAGGTAGTTATGAGAAATGATGAGAAGCATACCATCACTGTAGATCACTATTATAGTATTAACCAGTTGTGGGAATACTGAATGCATATTTTGCTACTGAGAGGCCCATTCATATCATTGTTATCATACAGAGCTCTCATCAAACATGGTGATTAAAAATTCCTTAACACTAGCAACTCCACACATTAACCAGCTGTGACCGTCACAAGAGCATTATCAGACCAGAGGGTGGCACAAAGGAGGACATCCAAAGTAGGCTGGGAAATGCAAGGGCTGTCTTTCAAAGTATGAGCAACATCTGGAAATCGACACAATACGGCATCAACACCAAGATCAGACTGTACCAAAGCTGTGTCCTATCCACACTCCTGTATGGATCAGAGTGTTGGCGAATGACAGAAGGTGACCTCGCCAAGTTGTCTTCCTTCCACACCACATGTCTTCGTAGGATTCTCCGCATCTTTTGGCCAAACAAGATTCTAATCAGGAACTACTAAGGCGATGCAAGCAAGAAGAAATAGCCAACATCATCACGAAGAGACGATGGAGATGGCTTGGACACGTGCTGCGAAAGGAAGCAAATTCTATAACCAAAACAGCACTTCAGTGGACACCGGAGGGACGGCGCAAGCGAGGCAGACCCAAGGCAACCTGGCGGAGAACAATCGAGGCAGAGATGAAATTCTTCAATCACTCATGGGGAACTCTCGCAAAGATGGCCCAGGACAGACAGGGCTGGAGATCCTTTGTTGCTGCCCTAAGCACCAGTGGGTGCAACAGGAAATAGTAGTAGTAGTAGACCGTCACAAGTAACATACCAAAATTGGTGAAAACCTACAGCAGGAGCCATCAGGACAGTATGCTTAAACATGAAGTAACTCTCTTTACCCCATAATATGTCCATGTATTAAACATTTTTCTGAATGAATTAAAAAAAAAATACAATACAATGCTGGACGAAATGAAATTTGAACTTTGCCCACCCAAATGCTGTGTTCAGATTAATGCCTCTGACAAAATTAAATCCATATGAATATTGGAAGAAAACATTTGCCAGACCACCAGTATGATGGTTTTAAGGTGGTTTGGAAATGTATTAATTTCAGATGACACGTGAAAATGCATGACAACTGGATATCAAGGTCACCATTAATTTGAAGGCTTTCATACTCGAAATTGGGAGAAACAGGGCTTCTGAACTGCAAAGTGGAGAAATTCCACAAAATATCTGCAACCATGAAGTTTAACGTGCAATATTATGCGTTAAATCTGTCTTAAAATCCAAAAATGACAGATATTTGATATTTTCTCTTTTTACTTGAGAGGCAAAGAAGTTTGAAACTCTGTAGAGGCTTTGTCATTACTATTTAAATTTGCGTAATCTCTTTGCTTGAAAAAAGTTTGAAAAAGTAAATTTTATGCTGATGTCTTCACTAGCCTGGCGATTGAAATTGGTGTATCTTCCATTTGAGTAACCAGCCTGTCTTCATTCATTGAGGAGCAATATATGACAAAAGTACAATAATGTGACTGCATTTAAGCTTTCCTTGTAGACATTTCCAACTCTCTGATAAACATCTTTTCAAAAGAACAAAAAAAAAACTCTATCACTTGTTCCCTACTCTGTCACAAAATGATATCCCTGCTTCCTGTCACACCATATGCCTTGAATGAGTATTAAGTATTAACTAAGCATCTAATTGCTTTGTTTTCTATTGAGTCTTTCTGAAATAGGCAGCAAACATATTTTAATGTGTAGTTTACCAATTAACATGACACAAAGAAATAATCTAGATAAGATGGGATGGAAAAACTTCACACAGGAAATAAAAACAACATCAACAAAAAGCTCAGAAATAAATAAGCAATTCAGATCAGAGAACAAAACAGGAGCAACAAATAGGCAGAAATCTTGTCATGATACGGGCTTGCATGCCCCAAGGGAGCCAAAGAGGTGGCTATGTCTGAAGAAAAGTAAATTCAGTACAGTCTAACTAATGAATGAAGTTGAAACAAGGTGAAAAGTAAAGAAGAAAAAAAAATGTATCTGCAAATTTACAACCTCAGTAATATCAAATATAAGAAAAATGAACAATAAATTTTAAGGGAAAATAAAAAGCTAACATGGAGTCACTACAAGGGCTCTCAGATTCTTTGTGCTTTTACTGGACAGTAGATCATTTGAAGCATAACACCAAAAAAGTATAAATAATGTTTACAAATCACCAAATGCAACTATTGCTATTTTCATCACCAGTGCTACTGAAAAAAACATTTTAAAAATCCCTGATTACTTTACTACATGCTTCATTAAGGCAGGAGGAGAAATCAAAAACAAAATGAATTATATTACATGACAGAGGGAGAACATAAAAATGGAACCCATAAATCTGTTACTGTTAAATACAAAATGGAAAGTCATGGTAGAGAGAACCCACATTGCATTCAAACTTTCTTTTGATTTGCATCTTTTACCTCTGCAGAAATTGTATTTTGTGAGGAAATTCATTGGCATATAAATCATGAGAAATAAGTGCAATCACTTAACACACAGATCTGTATTATAATTTTTAAGTCCAACTGCTTTTGGATCATTAATCATAACAGTAATAATCTCAGCTTCCACTACTGAGAATTCCTTTTTACACATTTCAGTTTAATAAATCTATTAATATTACAAAAAAGTTTGATTAGCACAGGCTAAAAGTTTTGCACAAACACTTTCTTTCACCCAACTTTCATATATATATATGCAAATTCAAAGTTTTTGAAGTTCAATGTTCAATTTTCAAAGTGACAAAACGCCACCACAATGTCAACGGAATAGATTATAAAGGTTTTGCTTGTTTTTCCTTTCAAGGATGCTTCACTGTTTACAAGACCTTGAAAAAACTATCTTGCTCTTCAAACTCTGCTATGAACCCTTTCTTGCAGTCAGGTCCTGCACAAAGCAAACCAGTCTGGATGGCCAGCCTAGACTATCAATGAAATATTTGTTAGTCTTATGAAGCAAATCTATAAACTAAGTAAACAAGCAAAGCAAACTGAAATAAGAACAAACAAGAACAGAAATAACTGAAACAGAAGCGCAGCAATCACCAACTGAACAATGCTTGGTCTAACTATATTATATATATAATATACAATATATAAGTCATAGTGCTTCAACTTCAAGGTTGAAAAAGCACAAATTTACAGCCACAGTACTGCCAGTTTGCAATGGCATTTTAGGAATAATAGCATAGAATTTTGACATAGGATTGCTGCCTCTAACATAAGGCCATGTGTAAAGAGATTAAAAGAACACTGATATTACTGATAACATGTTCAGATGGAACTCTCTTTCCAAACTCTAATCCCACTGCCAACACAACAAAAGAGGCTTACAGACAAACCTTCTTTAAAAAACTCAGGCCATTTCCAGTGACACCAGGTTCACATGAAAGCCAATACAAAATGTCCGCTGCAAAGTAAACAAAAAAAAAAGGTTACCTCATTCCACACAGGCAGTTGTTTTCTTTTGGAACAGATCAACTAACAAAATGTTGGGATGCTGAAGAAGAAAAAGGGATTCATTCATGGCAGCCAGTTTGCAATATTTTCAGCAGACATTCAGCGTGAAATTCTCACACTTACTGGGTAAGCATAAATGTACCTACCGTGACTGGTCGATGTCCCCCAAGATTATGGGAACTACCGATACCCAGCGATCTTAACAAGTAACATCCTTTCTACACTGTGGCCGGATGTGAAGAAAGTGTTCTTGTCTTTTCAATTTCATTGAGAAGGCCTCCTCAGCATGCCCAAATAAGTTCTATGGCTTTGTGACCTCAAGAATAGAAACTTCTAGAGAAAAAAATGAGGGGGATCTGGACACATCTCAAAAGATGATTCAAATGCAAGATAGTGAAGGCATGGTCATTCCATCCTATAATGTCATTGTGAGTACTACTTCAGGAGACTTATCATTCAATGCCCTGTACTTAGCAAAAACTACTTGATGTTGACAGCATCATGAAATTCGAACTCCTTCAAGTGTCTCTTTCCTACCCCAATTTAATGATAAGGTAATTAGTAATTGTTTTTCATGATTTGTAGAACTTTGATAAAAGATGAATACATTTGTAATCTCTGACGGTTGAAGTGACTGTGACAAGCATTGACCAGTACACTACTGGTATGTTTAAAAAACAGTTGAGTGAGGATGTAAATTTAATGATCATTAGAAACTGCAACTTGAAAAAGTGTCAATTATATAGAGATTCCAAAATGAGAAATAAGACAGATGGACCAATAAATTTTGTATGTCGGAAAGCACCACTAAGTCATAATAAGGCTTTCATTCATGCCATCAAACCACAATGTTGTGGTAATGAAAAATGAAAATCCTGACATAACATGCTTCCCACAGAAAAAAATTTGGTGGAATTTTATGTTACATCTGTGATGAATTCATTTAGGAAAATTAAATTTAATAAGAAATGGTAAGGATGCAAAAGGGCACCTCTTTCCACCTTTAATCTGAAAATGGAAACTCCACAAATCCAGACTATGCAAAAATAGATCTCAAACTGTAAGAGTATCCAAAACATGAATTGTGAAAGGTTATGTTCCAGCATGAAGATTATGATCATTTATCTGATGAAATATAAATGAAAAGGGATGGATTATTTCAATCTGTGTGCTATGAGAATAAATCATCCATCTGCTGAAATAACAATCCTGACACATGGCATTAGCATGATTTAGAATGGATCATGTAAAATCTTAAAAATTTTAATGCAATCCTTTCATTGCTGGTTATGATTCCAAATGCATTTCTGACAGATTTTCTTACTCCTGTTTTGTAGGAATTCTTTGTTTTACAGAATGTGTTTTTAACTGCCCAGCCATTCCATTTAATCTCCCGTCTCTCACAACTGCAGTTTCATTTTCTTTTTTACACACAGAGCACTTAGAAATGTTGAATACCACAAAAACTTGCTTTTTACCCCAGATGGTGGGGGGTTTTGAGCTGCAAACACAGCAGGCAAGGAACGAGATCAGTTAAAATCATGTCTTTGAATCTTCTGATATCACGGCCTTGCAAAAACATTTGCATGAAATGTGCATGATTTTTGTTTCACTTTACATCAAAACCAAACTAAAATCCAATCGGTCATATTACCTGTTAATAGATTTTAAAAAGTTAGACTTTAGGACCGTGCACTTCACTTTATCACGACTTCTGCTTTTGGGGTCAGAAATACAAAAATGCATGCAATATGAACAACTTGATTAAATTCTTATATGTGTCTCACTGGCACTGGCAGTACAATATAACACATATATATATCAAAGTACTAAAACCGGCAGCATTTTTTATTTTTTCACTAATAATAGAACAAACATGCAGACTGGGTCATTTAGATCTTATCTGGCAGCATCTTATACTTTCTACAGCCCCCTCCAATACTCAACACCTGAACCTAACTTGTTCCACATAACTGATAACGTTTACAAATATAATGAGCTAGAACCTCTGTCAAACAGGTGATAACTTTCACCCATGAGCTTAGCAAACATTTTACAGCCTTCACTCATGTGTAAGTGCTTCAAAATTATAACTTTGTGATGATAAAGAGATAAAAAGACTGACAGTTCTGTTTACCAAAATGTAAATTTATGGAATTAATAAAGGAAATAAAAAAACAAGAGACCAAATATAAATTATAATCAATACACTTCTCATTTTTGGACATAACCTCCATCCACAAAAATGACACTTGCATTATAATCATGAATATAATGAACATATGGCTATATTGTGATGAAATGCAATCATTAGGTCAGCACCACAAACATAATTTCCACACTGTTATTATTAACATTTTCAATGATAATGAGAGAAGCCTTGACGATGTGATGTATCAGTGACAACAAATAAATCATAAAATTTCGAAGCTTAATTTTACATGGCACCAAAATAAATAATATGTATTATATTTAACGAGAAAAGTAAACAACGCTATCCAAAACGTATGTCATTCACAGTATTACTATTACTTGAGGTGATTCTAGCTCAATTTTATATTTCCACTCCAGAGGGACAAAATTATTTTCCCGACACAATACATTTTGTTAGCCATCTGTTCTGGAGGTATTTTCATCCCCCTTTGACTGAAGTATACCAAAGTACGTGTAATAAAAAAAAAAGCATCATTTCCTAGTTTAAAAAATTACACACACATACAAAAAAAGGTGATTTTTTTTCCTGTTTTCTCATGTGGTCGAGTGTGATAAAAAAATAAATAAATTCAAAGATCAATGCCACAACAACAATAAAAACAATAAACTATTCTGCTACCAGTGAAAATGGGCCAAGAAACAAATTAAACTGTAAACTTAAAACTTCTCTCAGTGACAAGGACAGACACAGAATGCCAAAATTTACAAGGTTCTCTTTCACCACATCACCTACCCTTTATGTCTTGGGCTTGAAAGTTTTCCACAACTACTTGACCAAGGCACCACAATAAATGTAGGCCAAAGTAGTGTTGACACTGAATGCAAACTGAGTACCAATGCAGTAGTACTAGTAGTAGTAGGCTTAAGCCTGAGGCAGCGAAACTATGAGTATTGATGATTTTATGAAAATTGAGTATAGGTTTGAATGCAAGGCATCTCAACCCACTGACATAGCCTGGGTAATCATAATTTTACAAGTTATAAATGCCTGCGGTTGTAAAATGTTCACCACATGTACCTCAATTAAAAGACTAACCTGACAAACAGAAAAATGTGTCACATTTGAAGGTCCCATATCTATGATCTCTAGATGCATTTTTGGATCATAAATCTGTACTTCATGAATACTGTTAATTTTACAAAATGGGGTCATATACATTGTAAAAAATGGCTGTATCCTTGCAAACAACAGCATATAATATACTGGACATTTAAAAAAAATAAAATTAAAATTTTTTATTCTCAATTTACTGCCCTGGCAATCTCAGGGACAAATTATTGATTTGTCCCATCATTTCATCATTTTGCCTGGGCAAAATCACAACTTTTCAAATCCACTTGCATTAATTGTACAGTCATTTTGGTCTCAAGAACATAAGCATGGTAACTAAGTTCTGTCATTGAACACTGTTTCCTGAGCAGAGAATTGTAGATGATCAGGAAAGGCCGTAATTATGTCATTCCTGTAAATTTAAGTTCCATCGAAAAAAAAAAATAAAAAATAAAAATAATTTCAATACTGAACAGGGCATGAATTACACATAATTAACAGTTTGATAGTGAGACAGCCCCAGTTTGTAATCGCCCAATGTGTCACAAATGGGTCTGCTTCCCAGCCATGTCATTATAACAAAAAAAAAAATCACTCTTACAAAAATGTATGTGAAATGGAAAGAGGTTATAAGTACTAAAGCACTAACAATAATTATACTCTGAATTGACGTCCTTGTAATTTAAGCCAAAATAATCCCATGTTTGTGAAGAATGATGGAAGAACCATAGTAAATAGAAGAATCTCTGTGGTAATCTTGGGTGTGAATCAGCGACGATGACCAAAAAATTTACAGAATATCTTGTCACAAGTTTGTTAGATGTGCTTCTAGAAAATGAGATTCTGTATTGCTGGAAACCAGAGAGAAGGAAGGTAAAGCATTACTTCTATTATTAGTTCTAATTACAAAATGTTGGTAGAAAAGACCCCCCCCCCCCCCCCCCTTTGCAGGATGATAGATTTAAAGGAAAACGGCATATTTGTTCCATCATAAATATGGGCTTGTACTAGACAATAACATAAAAAGTATTTTCCCCCTTCTTTTACTTCTTACTTGACCTGACAATACTTTAGCCCCTCATACACTCAACATGAAAAAAAAGAAACAAACCCTTCCGTTTCAACTTCTTAAAATGTGGGTAGTAAGAAAAATTAAATATCCTGCAGTTAACAGTAACACCTAAAACTGTCAGGACAGTTAGCAAACATGCGATTGGGTCTCTTGAAAGAAAAAAGAAGGAAAATTTTGCTTAATGAATTAATGTTGATTACTTACTGATAATCCATGAATAGACATGAAAGGCTTAGTTCCAGGTTGTTATGGCTGGGTGACTGCACCCTTGTGGAGCATCCAGTGCTTTCTGCATTAACTCTGACTGCTTCTCTGCCATTACAGCATGGGCTATAAACACATACTGAAAATTGCACAAACTAAGACCAGCAGAGGTCAAAACAAATCTGTTGCTGCTCAGAGGCCTAACCCTTAGGTGAGACAATACTATTCCAACATAAGCATCTTCATTTGCTATTGGAGTCACATACACACTCTCAGATACCAGCTGTTTGGCTACATCTGTAGAAAGCACATATCCAATACCACTGGCATAGGGTGGGTAATAATCTTCTGCATACTCTTCCTCTCTGACTGACCATTTCTTTTCATTTCCTCGTATTACTCTTAATTTTGACTTGTCCTGAACAATGCTGCCTGCATAGAGATCACTAGTCTTGTCATTGTTAAGAAGCAAAAAATTGTGCAGCAATTTTGCATTCACAAAGCAGTCATCATCTGTCTTTACAACATATGAGCTAGGGCAATGATTTGTGCTCCAGTTGAAGCCATGCATAACCTTCAGAGTTAAGTTGCGATAGGAATCTAGATAATTTCCTATCAACATATCACCATGTATTGCTTCTTCCTCCTTGAGCTGAGCATTATCTGAAACATTATTTGATTCTCCAACTAAAAAAATGCAGTGCCAAGCATGGTCTGGCATAGCAGGGAAATTGCCTGCTTTACACCATGTTTTGCGAATTTCCTCCCTTCGTTGCTTGTGTCCCGGTGATGACGTCACTAGAATGCGAAACAATGCCCGCCATTTACACTGAGGTAAAGCTGCTTCTTTTTGATAATGAAGACTTGAATTCCATACAACCTTCCTATGTGATGCTTCTGCTAAATCCCATTCAAAATGGTTTTTCTCATAAGGCAATTCAAAAGATTTATCCTTCTCATCGATGCGGAATCTGCCTTGTAGTTTGACTTTACGATATATTCCTGGAGCATCTATCAAGGCAGGATGAAGCTGCTTGTCAACATAAGCCAGGAGAATGGTGTAGATGATCAGAAACAGCAGAACAAGGACAAGGCATGTCCAAATACTTATTCTGATGATTACCTTTGTGGACTGTCTTGTCAGTCCAGAGTGTCGCATTGCATCAATTACACTGACACTGACGAACACTCGGGAAGGTGGAGTTGTGGATCGGAGTCCCAAAAGGTGGAACAACTGTTTCAGGCTGATCTTCATGGTACAACAATTTTATGCAGCCCCAACTAGCAAGAACATCTTTTTCTGAAAAAAAAAAACAACAAAAAAACTTTCTTTTAAAGACCTGCTTCATATCATAAATTATAGAATGTACAGTGGAACCTGCTTTAAAAACCGAAATTCAGGGGACCAACAATTGTTTTTCGTATTAAAAGTATTTTGCACATAAAGAGTAATTGTTTTTAAATCACAATTTTCAGTCCCTTAAAAGTAATCAAAACTTGAGATAGTGTGGTAATTTTACTTTGTTATCTTCCTTGTAAGTCTCTAATTCTAACTAATGATCTGACTTATGATACCAAACTGACAGCTATAATTTTCGTGGCAACGAAGCATGATAACTAGCCACCCTAGCCTGTTTCAACCAGATTGACACTATACTAATGTGGGCATTTGGGGCAAAGCTCATTTCAGAGTTTGTTTCTGATTGGTTCTTAGATACAGTCAACTCTAGATGACGGCCAGCTTGTGAGAAAATGACACAATAATATTGCACATTTGTTGAAACAGTTGGCATGATGTTGCACTTTTTGATAGTGTGGGGAGAGCCTTTGAAAGCTCTAATTTTTGTGAGTCTGACCAGTGGTTCACTGGTTAACAATAACATGTCCTTGTCACAGTGCCTTTCATTTAGAAGATATACAGTGAGCAATAAGACGGTAGGTATGTCTCAAAGAGGACAATGACCTGAGGCGTAAAAATACGGCTTGCGTACGGCGTGGCCTGCTTAACCTTGCCATATTGATACGGCCATACAGAGTGAATGCCTGGAAAGTTGGTGCCGTATTTTGTCACTTCGCAGCATGTGGGTTTGACAATGGAAGTCCACGTTTTTCCTGTTCGATTTGGACAAGTTGTCCGACCTAGAAATGAGCAACGAATTTTTAAAAAAATGAAAAAAAAAGTACTGGCACATTTCGGAAACAACCACTTGTGGGAGGAGGACAAAAGGTGGAATAAGCGTTTATGTACGGTAGTTTATGAGAGCCGTCAAAACTGTGGGTGGTAATCGATAAGTGCTCGACAAGTACTGTCAGCGGATGTATTGTAGTCGATGTATGACCTTTTCGCAACAGCCCACGAAAGGGTGTAACGATGAGTGAATGACAGGTGGTTAGCTTCTCGCCGCTCTCTTGTATTTGAACTATGCGGAGCACTATATCGTATTCCCTCCTCCTCCCCGCAATCCCACTAAACAGGCCCGCATTGTCCACCTGAAATGAACAAGGAATTTTCTGTTTCACATCAAAGGCAATACAATTTCAAGACCTTTTTGTTTTTGCACCCTTGCTCGACCTGTAAAGAGGTGCAAATGTACAAAGAAGCAAAGAAGGATTGCGCCTGGGCCAAGGAACTCTTTCGGTTAAAAAGGATTTTCTTTTTATCCGCTTTCTGTTTAAGCGGGTTCCACTGTATTTTTAACTTCAAAGCGAATGTCCAAACACCTGGTCCTCTTTTAACATAAATTAATGCAGTTTGTCAATCAATCCAACATAGGCTAATTTGGTCACACTAAAATATTCCATGTATTAATGTCATAAAATTGTGTCACAGTGCGATCAATTCCAAAATAATGCGTGCAAGTTAACTCGTTAGCTCTGGTTAAATGTAATGACGGTGAGGCTGTCATCAAAATGCAGTATTACAGGAACAGTCAAGACCATAGGCTAGACATCAAGTCACAGCTCCCAATGCAATAATTAGGCCTAAAAATAATCAGTATTTTCCTTTTCCTCGCAAGGTTTTGGTCTTAGATATATAATAATAACTAGGTTCCAACAGCCGACCAACAATATCCTGGTCATGTGTTAACTGTGCTTGCAAATTGCAATCACGAGACCAGTGTTTACAGTGCACAGGTGTATGCAAAATATGTTTACAGACAACCAAACCTCAGTTGCACGACAGGTATGGGAAAAACTATCTGATAGTTTGTGTACGTGGTAATTGGTATAGAGGCCCATGACAGTTTCATACAGGCTTGTAGATCTAATAACTGATATAGATCTAGATCTAAATCTAGACCTAGAATCTAGATATATCTAGACTAGATCTGTATAATATCCTTTTTTTTCAGAAAGTACAAAGAGAGATGTGACTAACACAATGGCTTCCAATGTAAAAAATCTAAAAATAGACAGTCGGTTGACAGGGCAAAAAAAGTAGCCCACCAATTAGGCCTACTGTGATGTGATCACGTTTTTACATTAGTTTCATGATCATAGACTGATGGAGGTCTTGGTTTCTAATTCTAGACTGTCTAGTCTAGCACTCCTCTCCGTAAGTTAACTCTATAAACTACCGTACTATACTATAGTGCAGTTGGGGAATCGTCTTATAGACGAACCAACTATAAAAGAAGAAGAAGAAGAAGAAGAAGAACTCCTTACCTTAGACCAGGGGTCATCAAACTACGGCCTGTGGGCCGGATCCGGCCCGCGACGTCAGTTCATCCGGCCTGTCATGGCACTTGATTTTGTTTGATAAAACCAGGGATATTTAGAGCTACGGGATGGACAATTGCTGGATGCGGCCAGCGCTTGTGTAAGTCTGCCAATTATCCGGCTCTCTCAGTCTCTGTGAAAAAAGTTTGGTGACCCCTGACTTAGACAAACAGAATAATAATCTGACTCCTTTGCTAGATCTAGACTAGGGGAGGAGTAGCCTACCTTACTCGAGCGCCACTTTTTGATAAAAAACCCTAGATCTAGATCTATATATTTTTTCGGTACTTATTAATTTTGTTAGTTTATCCAATTGTCATTGGAAAAAAAAGCAATGATTGATATGTAACGACGTGAGGGTCTAGTCAGTTTGTATCATCGAGGCCGTAGGCCGATGTTCGTCTGGGCAGTCGTCAGATTGACATATCAGGGAAAGCCGCCGGGGTAGCTATATACTGGCGCTCGAGTACGGAACTCCTTCCTAGACTAGATCTAGATCTAGAATCTAGAAATCTAGATTCTAGATCTAGTCACAATAAATTAGATAATTATTGCAGGAGGAATTCCATTTCAGTCACGTTATAGTGATAGGCTACTAGATCTAGATCTAGATCTACAAGGCCGCGACTTTACTATAAAAACTAAAAAAGCACTCACCCGTGTCCTATGCATTGGGCTATGTAGACACTGGAGGCCACTGTGGGTCCGACGAAATTGTTGACTTCAGATTGGAAAAAGTGTCAGCCATCCAGTTTCTTTATGACAACTTCACAACTGGCAAACAACAATAATACAAATCCTACAGATCTACCACTACACGGCCACTTCGAACATTCAGGCGTATATTCCGTATGGTGGTCGCCATCGTGGCACGACGTAGTCTTATTCACAAATCAAACTTCTTCCACTCTTCTCCGCTCTCCACCGCACTCGCAGCCACTTATCTGCTTGCTAGGCTAACCGAGCCAGCCACTAGCCAGGGTCAAAATGTGTGTGTGTGAGACTGTGGTTGGCCAGATAACTTGACACACTTTAGTCTCAAATATCTTGGCCTAATTTCAGAATTATCGTCTGTTGAGTATCAAATCCTTTTTGCAAAATAAATGAAAATTTTTAAAAAAATCATCATTTTAGCAAACGAACACAGAAGTCATAATGCTGCCATTATATTAAAGTTGCGAATCCAGTACAAAATAGCAGTTCGTGTTACAAGTGCATAAACAAAACTGCACCACCTTACCTTTCCACTCTGGTAGAGCCCTACTCACCAGTCACCACCTCGTTCTTTAAGATCAGGCGATCAGGGCCTTCTTAAGATTTTTAACTGCAAGTCAAAGAAACTAGGAGGCAGAGCATTTACACACTGTGCCCCGCACATCTGGAACTCACTGCCAAAATCATTGCGGGAAGCATCTACCGAGTCAAAATTCAAAACTGGTCTAAAAACCCACCTTTTTAAAAAACATTTTCAGTTGTGAAGTCTCATTCCCAATCCATTTATTTTCTCATTTCACTTTAATTTTGCTGTTTTATCGTTTAATTTCTGTCTTATAGTATGTTATGTGTGTGTATCTATGTATACAATGTATGTATAGCAGAGAGAGAGGGTGAGAGAGAGAGTGAGAGAGAGAGAGAGTGAGTTGCAGATGTAGAGAACACGACTTTCTGTAAAGCGCCTAGAGCAAACCGTCGTGACAATCTGGCAATAAACAAATCAGGCTGGGTGTGAACGATATCCAGTTCATACACGTCAATGTAACTGTTCTCAATTATAATATCGTATCCATTTGCCCCATACTATGCCTGATTATGAATTCATTCTGAACTGTAACTGAGACATACCTGGCAAGGTAAACATGAAAGTCTCTGTTCCCCAACCTTGAAAATATAGTGCTCTCTTTTAGCTAACCATGACGAGAATGTGTCATAGTCTACTTTAACTGCGAAGATGTCATGCCCTCTGTTTGCGAACCCGAAATAGTAATAAAATTATCATCACTCCGTTCATCTTGAAACCTAAGCGCTTTTTTCGTTCATTCACCAGCCTTTCACTCGGACAAAGGACTAAAACTACTAACAGTAAAGTATTAAGTGGAGAGAGTAGATATTTGGTCTTGTCCTGGTCAGTCTGTTATTGTCCTCCATTGCAGCAACTTGGCAAGTACATAAGGGAAGAAGCCGTATTCTTTGAAATGAAAAAAAAAAAAATTAGGTGAGTATCGTTGTGCCAAATTAACATGATAAAAATCCCAAGTAGCGTTATGTTGACATTAATGTATCGAAACTGCCCACATTTCATGAGAAACTGTTTCTTCCACGAGTCAAAAACATTTTGCTCTGCTCTGACTGCCTACATCGACTGTTCAGTTCTAACCTCATCTTCGCCTTTAGTAGAGGTACAGAGATCGGTGAACGAAAGAAGAAGATGAAGGAGAGGTGTTGAACAAGCCGTATAATATAACTGTCACGGTTTAGAGTAAAACTGCTGCTATAAAATTGAGGTTTACATTATAACAATATCAAATCCATTTCGACCAAGTTCAACTGTGAGATTTTAATGGGGACATCTACACTGGTAGAAGTTAGAAAAAATAATTTATTCAAATAGACTACAGGCGCAGGCACTGAACTCATTTGATGAGCAACAGTGACTGGGTTTCATTATTTGGTCCGCCAGAATTTTAAGTCGTGTATGGGAGAACGTCTTCTCTGGGCTTGTCAAAAACGGTCACGGTTTTGGGAGGAAGGATTAACAGAGACTCAGAGATCTTGTAAATGTAGAGATAGCCTAATTAATGGGTACATATAGATCTAGAACTTTTGGAAGGAGTAACACACAACTTTATTTGGGTACATTTTTTATGTTCTAAGTGTTAATCGTTGAGCTGCGTATTTACTGCAAAAACATCTGGGGGACTAACTCACCTACAGCCATGAATGACACTATAGAGACTCAACCTTGTAAAATCCTAATTCCTATACTGTGTGACCCAAAAGAAATTCCTCCCAAATTTTTCTAAATTCAGATGGCAACTTTTGTCATATATATAATAATAAAGTGTGGGATCAAATGTTACAACGGATCGAATTTCTTTTGCAAAGCTTGCAGCTGATGTTCAGACATTTTTAGTTAATTCTGACAATGTATAAAAAGCTACATACATGTATGTAACACTGTCATTACATTTAACCAGAGCTAACGAGTTAATTTGCACTCATTATTTTGGAATTGATCGCACTGTGACACAATTTTATGACATGTACCAAATTAGAGTTGTTCTAAAAGTAAAGGATGAATATATTATAAGATGAACTTATACTACAATGACAGATTTTTCTGTCAGTGGGTTCTGTTGTGAAACTTTTTTTTTGTTTGTCTGCAGGTGAGCTAAATGGCAGCAAAAGCAGGCGGCCGACTTACACTGGGTGCATTGAAACGATTTGTTGCAGATCGTGTGAAGAGTCAAAGTTTTGAAAATCTTTTTGAGCAGGTATTATTGCTAATATTTCAGTGAAAATAAATGATATAGAATATCATATTAAAGTATACATTCAAGAGTCATCATCAAGTTAAATTAAATATAGTATATATTTCCAGGCTGTACTTTTGATGTATTTAATTTTTGGAAATCTTGTGATATAATGTGGAGGTGACTGAGTGAGAGACTGAAGTGAAGGCAACAAAACTGAATGATTTTGATAATGTCACTGTTTCACTTTTTTTTTCTAGCAAAGTATTCAAAGCAGCTTATATTTCATTTGTACTTCCAGTATTTGTTGCAATTGTTTACTTTAAGCAGGCCATTATGTTTGGCTCTGTTCAGGAAATATTTAGAGAAACTAAAGGTGAATATGAGTGGGGTATAACTTATGTGAGTGCTAGAACTCTAATCTAAAATTAACCTTTTGGAGTACCACAGCCGTAATCTCGTGACTCAGTGTCAAAATGTACATGGGGGCACATGGTAATATTAATTTCAATATCCAGGCCTTGCATTACCAGAACTATTGTGAAATATTACATGAAGCTATACCTGGCATACATTAATGAATATATATTTAATAATACATGTAGTAAGTAACAAGTAGAGACAGTAAGAGAGATACTTTGACATGGCATGTTTTTCATCATGTGTCACACAATACACATACATTTTTCATGTACATTTCAATGCTAATCAATTTTCACGCGCTGCTTGTGTGAAAAATCATATTGTCCATGCTTTGAGCGCTAAGACTAAGAGACGCTGAAACTTTGAGTGGCCAGACCATATCATGCTTATATTAAAATGGCATAAAAAATCATAATTTTTTGTTTTTCATCCAAGTAGAGAACTTTGTCTTTGTATTGTCTCTGTAGATGAAAGTTGTGTCAGGGGGAGATGGTTTGTGTACTTGTGAGTTGAAGGTCAGTCCCAAAATGGTGAATGTTCGAGGCAATCTCCACGGGGGTGTTGCAGCATCTCTGGTTGATGCAGTGTCCACTTATGCCTTGACCACTGCTGGTGCTGGACGACCTGGCAGTAGTATTGACCTCAACATTAGGTACATTGTCTTTGACAATAAACTATAAAACAAGTAATTTGACTTCATGTTTACTAGTATGGTGTGTTTAGATGGACATGAAATTTTGCCTCATCGTGTATTAGTAAAAATGCCTTTCAGCTTTTGAAGACATTGTATTCAAAATAGCCATGGAGTGGGGGAATGGACATTCTTGAAGGGAAGTAAAGATCCTTTCTTAAACATCATAATTATAATAAAAAGTATCAACATTTTGTTAACAAAGATAACAATACATGTATCTGTTTTTTTTATGCGGGTGCCACTAATCTCTTTTTGCTACATTCAAAGCTAATTTTTAATGTTCTAAAAATGAAAAACAACACTGTTATTCATCTCATTTATTATTTTTTCCTTTGAACTGGAGGATGCCATATTTCATCTCTATTTTCAAGAAATGACATTGGACACTTTTCAACAAGTAATGAGATATTATTTTTCAATTTCTTGAAAGCAAGTAAATTAAAATTTATCTCCTGTCAGCATGTTAATGTCCCATCTCACTTTCATGAAAACAATGAAATTGGTCATGTTTCAGCATTAGCCAGTCACCATCAAATTCCCATTTCAGTTTCATGAGACCGGTCAAACTGGATGACACTGTGGTTGTCTCAGCCAGGACACTGAGCTGTGGGAAGACAATTGCAGTTAGTTGTGTTGACATCACTTCCAAAGAAACAGGCAAACTCATAGCCCAAGGCAGACATTCCAAATTTGTTGGTGAAATTTAAATACAATGTGATTGTATCTCCACATAGATAATGTGAACTGGAACATCTGCCTTTGATTTGATCGACTTTTGGAAGATAGTTATAACACTGAGCCAGAGGCATGCAAGGAAGGCGGATAAACTTTGATGGATTACACGTGACATGAGTGAGCTCATAAAGCTGTGGCCATTTCAAAATAAGAAATGTTTGCTCACTGATTGACTCACTGTAGAGAGAATGTGCAATTTATGAAAATAAAGATGCAATATTGTTGCCGTATTTGACTGATAGACACTGATAAAATGGAAGAACTGATTAAATAGAAAATGGAAAGTAAAAGGAGAAGGACACTGGCAAGTTATCATGTACATGTAGTTTAAATTAGTTGATGCAACAAGTGAAAGATTTAAAAAACTGAGGCACATTATGCACTAACTTCACACAGTTTGTAGCTCCCAAGAAACATTGTATGTTACCAGTTGTGGAGTGGGTGATGAGCTGTTTGCTTTGCTCTTAACATGGATCATAGAATTGAGTTTGGTTTATGACCTTCAGTAACTTAAAATGATGTTTGCATTCTTCTTTGACGTTGTTGGAGTTTGCTGGAATAATCTGAATAATTCTGTGATCAGATGTTTAAGTGATTTGATGAATGTATGGTTGAGTGGTGAGGTTTTGCCATATTTGTTCAGAGCCAGTGCTGTTTCAGTGCTGCTTCGTGAAAATTTACATCCTGAGTCCATGTTTACCCTGGAGTCTGAACGAGGAATTAAAGTAGTGTATTGTTTATTTATTATGAAACTCAAGTGTAGTTGTGCCGAAGTTCTTTTTGTACACATTATGTCTTAATATTTTTTCAATGTTCAAGCGTGCAGACTCATATCTGATGAGATTGGTGCAGTTCTAAAATTCTAAGTAATGAATGTGAGAACTTAGCCTTTTTGGCAGGGTTTGAGAGCAGGAGGTGTCATGTTTTGACATGTGTCAGGCTTGTTTACATCAGTGATATGAAATGTTGACATTTTCTCTGAACAGTTTTTTTTTCTACTGCATTGCGTGAAATCTTTTTGTTGTGGTGAACTTTTCTTTATTACGTCCTTGACATATAGAGAGAAAAGAGAGGTGTGTGGATCATGGCATGGAAGCTGGGGAGAGAGAAAATGCCATGCGACACAAAAAAATGTTTTTTTTAAAATGAGGTGGTCCTTTTTTTTTTTCATTTAATCTGACAGATAAACTGTCCATGTTGTAAAAGTGAAAAAAAAAAAAAAGTCAGGAATTATTACTGTTTCTGATTGTGTGGCACAGTTGTTAATACATGTAAATAAAAATCATTAAATGTACAGTATGTAAATTACTTTTTTATTTAAGAGAAAAATTGTTGAGAAATAAAGTGCTTGAACATTGGAATTTATTAATTATTCACTGTGTGTGCTTATGTTGAATGTATTCTGAGTGATTTTCCACAAGATGCTGCTCTTATTTTATTTATTTATTTTAAAAAAATTATCTAAGCCCTCCAGCCAGTTTGTTGAAGGTACCTCAAGCACTGAACTTACACAATGCATCCAAGATATATTATAATATACCCAGAACAAGTCTATAGATATCTGTGTGAATGATAACCATTATTGTACATGTATTTTCATTGACAGCTTGTAGACTTCCTCTCTCACACTTCAACATTTTGATTAAATCTGTAGACAGACATATTTCCTTTTCTAATAAGAGTACTAACAGCAATAATTAATGGTAGTAGACATTAAATACATATTATATAAAACTATGAGCAACTGCAACACTAAAACCATTTAACTGTTTCAGTGTTTGTTTCTTTGATGATCTCAAAATCTTCACTTCAGACCATGTGAGCTTTGTGACACAGGCTTTATTGCCAGCATCCTCGTAGTGACCAAATTTAAAAAAAAAAAGGAGGATCAATATCGTTTGTTGACAATTGGTGAATTTAATTTTTCGGATACACGGCGTAGATGATCATAATCTCGGTTGCAAGATTGCACCAAATTTCGTCTAAATGTTCTTCCACGGACAGTGGAGCTTTATGAGGAAAAAAACAACAACACGTGATCAGTCTAAAGACCCTACAATAATAATGTTATGTTCTTGAGCGTTTGGGACCAGGGTCAGGGGAAATCTGACCTGGGCCACCTTCCAATGTCATGGCATAGTTCTGCTAGTGGCTTCAGCCAATTATGTTTACATGGGTAGTACTATTCTGACAGACGGTCATTGCAAGGGAGCGATCTGGCGAGTCGCCAAATCTGAGGTGAATGTAAATCCAAACAACAGGAACTTGATATTATATAGGCCTACTGCGTTTTGGCTGGGACTGAAACCCGCCACCCATTATGAAAGATCTAAATGTATGTAGGCTCATGTGAAAGAGTCGTGTGTAGTTCGCAGCGATGTTGGAAGGCATACACAATCAGTTTTAGCCTGTTTTAAGCAAACGGCGATTAAATGTAACTGGTCCTCCCCTGATAAATTCATCTTTGGATAGAATTATTATAGTGTGCCCGGTGCATAGGGTTCATGCCTCACTGACAATTCGTCCTGCTTAGCAAGACCCAGGTCAATATGAGGTCAAAGGTGAAGACACACCTCCCATAATCCAACGAACCCGAATGTTTACAAACGCCCAACATTGACCCCAATCCGAGAGAAATCGACGCTGGTAGCCTGGCAGACGGGTTTCCTCTCAGTTTGTTTGTGAAATTAATCGCTCTATCCACTTTCAAATTCATCGAATCTTGGAGAAGTGAGGTAGGCCTATTTCAATTTGAACTGAATGCGCGATTGCAGCGGAAATTTTCCTGTCCGTAAATTGGGCTAGACTAGATCCTAGTTAGATTTCTAACTAAAAAAAAATTAAATTAGAATACAAAAATGTTCAGCTGTTCCTCGTTGCCGAGCCCTTTGATTACCGATGGATACCTATGGATTAATGGGTCTGGATAGCTAATGCTAGTAAGTGACCCATCTCGATGTTTCCAATATCTGTCAAGCCTGTTTTTAAATGAGTTGATACTATCGGCTTGGACGATGTATTCTGGGAGTGAATTCCAAGTGCTTATCACTCTTTGGCTGAAAAAGTATTGCCTTGGGAGGCGAGCACGCCTTCTTTTAGCCAGTTTTAGGTTGCGACCTCTAGTAGGCTTGTGGACTTGATAAAGAACTGCTGCCAGTCGACATTTTCAAAACCTTTTAATAATTTGAAGGTTTCAATGAGGTCGCCTCGGAGTCTGCGCTGTTCAAGCGGTTGTATGTCTAGAATGCTGAGGCGCTCTAAGTATGGCAGGTTTCGTATCTCCTTGATAAGCTTCGTAGCTCTGCGTTGGACCCCTTCAATTTGTTCGATGTCCTTTCTCAAGTACGGATTCCAAGCTTGTGCACAATATTCAAGGTGTGGCCTCACAAAGGTTTTGTACATAATCTTGAAAGTTGTCTTGTCGAGGAAGTTAAAAGACCTTCTCATAGCCCTCAATATGGAATTTACTTTTTTCACAGTTTCAGTACAGTGTTGTGAAGGCTTGAGACTGTCTGAAATTTGGACACCTAGATCTAGATCCTTTTCTTCTTCGATGATTTCCAAATCTCTACGATCACAACCATCTTGTAATGAGTATGTGTACGGGATCTTTTTTACTTTATTGCTTGCAATCTGCATACATTTGCATTTGCCAGTGTGAAGTTTCAGCAGCCATTTCTCTGACCATTTATTTATAGTGTCCAAGCTGTTTTGCAAATTGTCACAATCTTGCCTGTCTCTAACCACCTCCTAGATTTTAGTATCGTCTGCAAAGATCTTTACACTACTATTCAGGTTGTCAGGGATGTCGTTTACGTACAAGAGGAAAAGAAGTGGCCCCAACACTGATCCTTGTGGCACCCCGCTAGTGACTGGAGACCACTCAGAGTAACATCCCCTCACACATACTCTCATCTTCCTGCCCGTTAGAAAGGCCTGTATCCAGTTGCAAATTTTAATGTTTAGGCCATAGCTGTGCAGCTTAGAGAGGAGGCGATTGAAGGGGACAGTATCGAAAGCTTTTTGGAAGTCAAGGAAGATGCAATCTACTTGATCTCCATTGTCCAGAGCTTCTGTCCACGATTCCAGAGTTTCCAGCAGGTTTGTGAGGCAGCTCCTTCCCTTTTGAAAACCATGTTGGTGTCTTGATAGTAATTTGTTTCTATTCAGGTGTTTGGTGATGTGATCTCTGATAATAGTTTCCAACAGCTTACAAACAATACTTGTCAGTGCCACTGGTCTGTAGTTGCCAGGCTGTGAGCGATTTCCTTTCTTGAAAATTGGGCATATGTGGGCTTGTTTCCATTCTTTTGGTAACTCTCCTATATCTAGAGATTGTTTGAAGATCATAGATAAGGGCCTGGCAAGAGATAAGCATTCACTCAGTAGTTTTGGGTGGATCCTGTCAGGACCTGGACTCTTGTCGGGCTTCAATTTACTCATACATTTCACCACTTCGTCTTCCGAGAAGTGAAGGTCTTTCATGAAAACTTCCTCTTCAAGTCTGGCTTGTATGGTTGGGACTCCATCGTTGGGTTCTTGAACATACACCGATTGGAAAAAGGAGTTGAGAGTGTCAGCTGCTTCTTTGTCTGATTTAGTGGAAGACCCATCTGACTTTGTAAGTTCCGGAATACCAACTTTGGTTCCCTGTTGATTGTGTACATAACTATAGAAGTTCTTGGGATTTTCTTTAAAGGTCATCACTAAATTCCTCTCATAATCTGTTTTAGCAGCTCTACACACTGATGTGGCTTCATTTCTGGCTTTTCTGTAGTCGACAAGGTCTCTAGGTCGTCCTAGTTTTTTGTACTTTTCAAACTGTGCATGTTTCTTTTTTATCACCTTAAAAGTCTTTTTTGTTATCCACTGAGGGCGACCTTTTCTTGGAGGTCTGCGGAGTGGGACAAATTTTTGAGTCAGTGATTCTACAGTTTGTATAAAGGAAGTCCAGTTTTCGTTAATGTTATCACTGCTGAGCTCATGGTCCCAGTCTATTTCCTTCACAGCATCATTGAAGCTTGTGTAATCCCCTTTCCAGTAGTTGAGATTATCTCTGTGTGCTGTTTGCGCTTGGGGTGCCGCCTCTATTTCCATTTCCCAGATTAAGCTAAGATGATCACTAGATCCTAAGGGCATTGATGGCTTTATGTTTACTATGCTGTGCTCATCTTGGGTGAAGATAAGGTCATTAACTGAGCTAGAGTTTACCATTGTAGGGAAGGTGACATGTTGGGTGAGATCCAAATCCATGACTTTTTCAAGAAATTCTGTTGGAAAACCACCCGGTGCATGGTAGTTACTGAAATCTGTTTGCGGGAAGTTATAATCTCCAATAAGCAGGGTCTCAAGAGGGTTCAATCTGTCAATGTTATGTAACACTTTCAGTATATCTCTATTTTCGTCATCAGGGGCTCTATAACATATTCCAATGATAACTAGATTACCCTGGGCATTTTTGATTTTACAGAATACTGCCTCAGTGTCTAGGCCATCAGTAATGTTTAATGCTGGCATGGGCTTTAATTTATTCTTAACAAACAGTAACACACCACCTCCTCTTCTTCTCTTCCTATCATACCTGAACATGCTGTAACCTTCCGTTTCAAGACATCCATCAAGGAGACTGTCGTTACACCAAGTTTCTGTCACCCCAATGATATCCGGATCCTCCAAAAGAATAAGGGCTTTGAATTCTTCCAATTTGTTAACTAAACTTCTGGCATTAGTATAATAACATTTAATAAAAACTCTGCTATAGATTTGTATGAACATATTTACAACTAAAATCATTTTGTGCTTTTCTATCTAAGCCTGGGGAGGCACAAGCCCTTCCGAGTCCTCGTTTCTCTGTGGGGGCGGCCGCTTCTTTTGTATCCTTCCCCTTCTTATATCTAGGTCTATTTCGCCGCTTTCTGTTCTCCTCTTCAATTTCTCGTATAGGTTTCTTCTCTCTGCCCTGTCCTTTGGGGTTCTGTCGGGTTTTACTTGGTAATTCCTTAATTCTCCTCTCATGTTTTCTTGCAATATTTTTGACTCCCTCAGTAGGAGATTCTGTTGGGCTTTGTCCGGGAGTACAACTTTCAAGGGACGTGGTCCGTTTTTTGAATTTGCCTCTCTGTTCCCTAATCTGTGGCAGCTCTGTCTTCCTATATCTTTGCAGCCAATCTCCACACACATCGCTGCAACCTTGTCTTTGTCGTGTGCTATTCGGTCACCTGTTTCCTTGCTGTCACATTCAGGGATACCAAAAATTATCACATTTGACTTTCTTCGGTCTCTATCGATCAGTTCCCGTTGAGCCTCGGATAGTTTGTCATCTATCACTGCCTCAAACGTATTGTCTATCTGGCACACTCTATCTTCAAGTTGAACTATATGCTTGCTATTTCCAGCTACTTGTTCTTCCAGCATTGACACTTTCTGTTCAGTTTTCGTCTGTCTGGCTTCGAGTTTGGCTACTGATGAAGTAATTTTAACTACACATCTATTGCAGCGCTCACAGTACCAGTGAAAACCATTGAGAAAGTCTGGGTCGAGTTTCAATATTGTGTCATAGGTTTCCTGCTCTATCTTTTTACATGAGATGTGGTACCAATATTCACATAAGTCGCATTTCAAAGCTTTGTCATCATCATAAACCGATTTATCACAATCCCCACACAGCACTTCATCTGACTTTGGCTCAGCAACTCCCGATTTTGGAAATAAACATAAATCTACATCCCATAATTTTATAAACTTTGCCTGTGGGATGAATTTTTAATCGAACTTCATACCACGAAATCTTGTTAGTTTCACAGAATGACGTGGACTTTTGGAGTCCAACATTGATGTATAGCCGATTGTGACATGCTACTGCCAGGATTATGATGGGAGGAGGGAGGAGTTTCATTTGAGTCACACTGTAAGGATATTGGAAGGACCAATTGTTATTGTTAGGATCATCTGTGAGCAGGGGGAGGCGAGTTAATACCTTAGATGGATGTTCTCCTCTTCAATTTCTCGTATAGGTTTCTTCTCTCTGCCCTCTGCTTTGGGGTTCTGTCGGGTTTTACTTGGTAAAACCAGGCAGTAAAACCAATTTTCTGAGTGAACTTGAAGTTCTCCTACCACGCTTAACCTGCGAGAAAGGATACCCTGTTCTTTTGGGTGATCTTAATTTTCATTTTGATTCTGAAACATCATCTGAAGTAAAACGACTTAAAGAACTTATCGACCAATGCAACATGTCTCAGATAATCAAATGTCCAACTCATCGAGCTGGTCACATCTTAGATTTAGTGACCATCAAACAAACCTTGAGCACCTTCACCAACACCGCCGTCCTAGAAAAACTCATTTCGGATCATAAAACCATCGTACTCGATATTGATTTCGCAAAGCCAAATATCATTAAAAAAGTTGTGTCGTCCAGAGACATAAAAGGTATCGACATCAATGCCTTCAAGACGGAAATGGCCAATGCTCTCGAGAACTTTGAAGGCGACATCACATCTTATAATAACATACAGCAAGATCTACTTCAGCAACATGCACCTATCAAGACCAGGTCAATCTCCAACAGACCGTTCGCTCCATGGTACACCCTAGATGTCAAAGCAGCCAAAGCAGAATGTCGCAAAGCAGAAAGGAAATGGTTAAAGACAGGTCTTACAGTCCACAAGGACATTTTCAAACACCAGAAGAACAAATGGAAATGTGTTATTAAACTTGCAAAAAAAGACTTCTATGTCACTAAACTTCAAAATTCTACATCTTGTAAGGAACTTTTTAGTATTTGTGATGAACTCACAGGGAAAAGAAAGGAAACACCTCTACCCACAATTTACGAGAACAATTTGTTGCCCAATGTTTTTGCTGATTATTTTGATAAAAAAGTTACAACTATCCGAGAAAATCTTGACAGTTTTGATGCCATTGATCATTTTGATGAGTTTCAGGGAAATCCTATAGACACTTTTGGTGTTGTGTCGAATGAATCTGTAAAATCTATCATCATGGCATCGCCATCAAAATGTTGTGACCTCGATCCTATTCCTACATTTTTGGTTAGATCTTGTATTGATGAACTGGTTCCAACTATTACAAATAATAAACAACTCTATTTTAAGTGGGTCTGTCCCTGGTTATTTTAAAACAGCCTGGGTAACACCACTTTTGAAAAAAACGACTCTTGATCAAAACATGTTGCAAAATTATAGACCCGTCTCAAACCTTCCTTTTCTTTCAAAAATCCTTGAAAAGGTGATATTACAACAACTAATGTGTCATTTGAGAAATAATGACCTGTTGGAACCATTTCAATCTGCTTACAGAAGTAACCACAGTACTGAAACTGCACTATTAAGAATCATGAATGACATATTAGTAAAGGCAGATTCTGGAAATATTACTCTGCTAAATTTGTTGGATCTATCAGCAGCGTTCGACACCATCGACCACGAAATCCTGCTCAGAAGGCTAGAAACATCGTTTGGAATCAGAGGGGTCGCCCTTAAATGGGTCGAATCTTATCTGTCAAATCGCCACCAATTTGTTGTAACCAACAAAATAAGATCTTTTTCCTATGCGCTTCAGTATGGCGTACCACAAGGCTCAGTGCTTGGTCCTATTTTGTTTACCATCTATACTATTCCACTTGTACATGAAATAAAGAAATTTAATTTACAATATCATTTCTATGCTGATGATACCCAGCTCTACAGTTCTGCCTTGCCATGCGATGTTGACAGCCTTCTGCAGCAGGCTGGAAACTGTATAACAGAAATTAAAAGCTGGATGAACCAAAACAAACTGGCTCTAAATGAGGATAAAACTGAGGTTATTTTATTAGGCCGTGAGCGGGTTCTGCAAGAAGTGGACAGAACTGAGATGATAATTGGCACTAATTCAATAGAAGTAAAAAACCTAGGGGTTTACATTGATTCAAATCTTTCTATGTCATCTCAGGTTAGTCACCTCATTCGCATTCTATACATGGAAATCTGGAAAATCGGTAAAATCAGACATCTTATTTCAACTGAAACTGCGGCTGTTTTAGTAAATTCTTTTGTACTTTCAAAGCTTGACTATTGCAACTCCCTAGTGGCTGGAATTTCACAAAAAAATATTAGAAAACTCCAAATTGCTCAAAACAATGCAGCGAGACTTGTTTTGAAGAAAAAGAAAAGAGATTCAGCACTGCCACTTCTGCAGAGTTTGCACTGGCTGCCAGTTGAGAAAAGAATAATGTACAAATTGTCATCCATTTGTCACAAATGTGTCAATAATACTGCTCCATCGTACCTAGTTGATTTAACTGATTACTATGTTCCATCTCGTCAACTAAGATCATCATCTGACACTGCAAAATTGAAAGTACCTAAAATGAATCTGTCCACTATAGGAGAAAGGTCCTTTTCATTTCTTGGCCCTACCATCTGGAACACTCTTCCAAAGACAACCAGGGAAATTAATGACATTGGTTCTTTCAAATGCCATCTGAAGACCCATTTCTTTCAGACAAACTAGGCTAGGTGTTTTTCGGCAGCAACAATAGTAAATATTTTTGAATTTCTTTTGTGTATGCGTGTGTGTGTGTGTGTGTAAGAGTTTGTTAAAGCGCCCAGAGCTTGTCATCGACGGGGTTGGGCGCTATATAAATGCAATATATTATTATTATTATTATTATGTGTTTGTAGTAAATATGCAGCACCGCGATAACACTTAGATGAAATATGTGCCAGACTAAACTTGCATAACTCATATTACTCCTTCCAGGGTGATTTACGAATTGAAAGACTGGAAAAACCAGTGAACCTCATTCACAATGAAAAGAATTGCCAAGCAAAGTAGGAAGGTGTGGCAAACCCATCTTCTCGCACAAACGAACACACGTACACACAACATAACTGCAGAATTAACTTATAACCAAAGCATGAATGGTCTGATGAATAGCCATTAACACACACACATTATTTTTACTGCACTGGCTACCGGTACCAGTGAAGTTGTGAATTCACTACAAAATAGCAGTTCTGTGATGAAAGTGCATAAACAATATTGCACCACCTTACCTTTCCACGTTGATTGAGCCCTATTCACCACCTCGATCATTAAAATCAAGCGTTTAAGGTCTTCTTAAAATTTTTAATTGCATGTTAACCCTCAAGCACCCAATGTATCATATTTGAGTTAGGTCACCTGGAGCCAAAATGGTCTATCTTTCATACACTTGCTCTTCTTATTATATAGAGAAATAATTTTTGCCATCTATTATAAAAAAAAATAGTGGCGGGAGTAATGCATTGTGGTACAGTTTTAGCCCTTTTTTTGCTCAAAGCTACAACCTAACTAAAAGTTTTAAAAATTATGAAGTTAATTTTCTTAAGTGTCAACTTATCCAGTCCAATCGCTTTTGTATCTACCGATTGTGTTGATTCAAGTTTTAGATATTTTTAAATAAAAAGTTGTAAACCTGTAAAACACAATGATCTTGGTTTTGGCTCCCTGTCGCAAGCCCACCTCACCGGAAACGATAATGCGTTCACTTCCGTGCGTACAATTTCTCTATCACAAATGAGTGAGTAGTGCTCAAGAGCGCATGGAATCTGTAGTAAGGCTGTAAAGTACGGGAAGATTTGTAGACCAAAGAGAGAGAGCGAGAGATAGATAGAGAGAGAGAGGGAGGGAACAGTAGGTTCACAGGCTTATCCCGGATAATGCCGGGAACTTTATCTAGTCTATCTATTATAAAAAAAAATAGTGGCGGGAGTAATGCATTGTGGTACAATTTTAGCCCTTTTTTTGCTCAAAGCTGCAGCCTAAATGAAAGTTTCAAAAATTATGAAGTTAATTTTCGCAAGTGGCTTATAATCCAGTGCAATCGCTTTGGTATTGATCCATTGAGTTTATTCAAGTTTCAGACAGTCTTTTTAAAAATATGTAAAAATGTGAAATACAAGGAGCCTCTTTTTGGCTCCCTTTGATAAACCCAGATTTATTCGCTGACCAGTCATATTTGCAACCAAGTAAAAAAAAAAAAATTCAAAACCCCTAATATTTGCATCGAAGAAATAGACAAACAAAAACTATTCGATCAAAATTTCCTGTATAAATATCCCCGTTACAAAAATAAATAAGTAATCAAGAATCGCAACCCACAACAACAAGAACAAAAAAAAAACAAAACCAAAATCATCGTAGCACACTGCCAAATGTGGACAATCCCAATTTCTTGCAAACTTCCTGTCGATAAACGAGGCGGCCAGTCCAAACCGTGCTACGAGTGTAGAGTGCCAAAATGCCCACCAGAGCAGAGCAAACGCGAAAAAGACGCCGACTACGTTATTCTGTCAATAATTTACATTTAGATCCACCTCAAGACCCAGATGTTGCTCTAAATCAAGGTGAGCCTGTAGAGCCGCATCATGGAACCACGTGTTTTAGATCCAGACAAAGACCCCGATGGCGATGCAGATCATGAGCACGTAGAACTTAATCATCTCGGAGCAATGACAAGGCCATGTCAGTTGTGGAAGGATGAAAGTAGTTCAATGTGCTGTGCTAATGGCCAGGTTATGCTTCCCCCTCTCCAGCCTCTCCCTGAGGAACTTATGAAGCTCTTTTACTTTACAGGAGACAGTGAAGAATCCAAAAATTTTCGACAGCGTATTCGTTCTTACAATTCTTCATTTGCATTTGCATCTCTAGGCGTCAATGAAGATGTGTTGCCAGCTGGAGTGTACTCATTTCGTATAAACGGTGCGGTATGCCACAGAATCGGACAGATACAACCAAGCCATCATCACCCTAAATTTTCACAACTTTACATTCATGACACCCAAAATGAAATTGAAAACAGACTCCACTGGTTCAGTCACCTACAACAGAACATTGTCACCAAAATATCCACAATTCTTCATGACATCAATCCGTTCGTGAGAGTATATATACCCTGCCACACGGATAATGTGGTGTGTGTATCATGCAGCACTGATCCAGTAGAAATGTTTGGTGAGTTCAGTATTCAAGATAATATGTTGTGCTTTTACTCTCTTTCTTCCTGCCTTACCATTTTAACTGAGTCTTTTTGCCCGCGAAATCGCGGGCACTCTACTAGTATATTTATATTTTTGCATTAATCTGACTTTTTAAAATTATTTGGGCATGTTATTTCAGAAGCTTTGGGATTGGCAGTTTTCATTTGGACACTAGAAGGTTAAAGAAAGTAGGAGGCAGAGCATTTACACACTGTCCCATATCTGGAATTCGCTGCCAAAATCATTGCAAGAGGCATCTTAGGAAATAAGATTCAAGATTCAAAACTGGTCTAAAGACCCATCTTTTCCAGAAACACTACGTTCGGAAGTCTCGTTCCCAATCCATTTATTTCCTCAATTCTTTTTATTTTTGCTGTTTTATAGTTTAATTTCTGCCTTATTTATCTTAATGTGCCTAAGTTATGGGTGCATGTGGGTGTGTCCAGCATAGGGCGGTATGCAATAGATTGTGCGTGAGAGAGAAAGAGAGAGCTCTAGAGAGAGAGTGTGAGTTGTAGATTTAGAGGATAAGACTTTCTGTAAAGTGCCAAGAGCAATTTTTTGGATTGGGCACTACATGTATATAATATATTATATGCATGATCTTATTATTATTACTAACACACAAGATGACTGCAGAAATAACTAAAGTGTGAATGGCCTGATGAATACCCATCAATTGATAGCAAAAAGCCTGAGACAATTGACAGTGTTACGGGGTCAGCTTCAGAGGGCTTATTCGGATATCAGCTGAGAAAATGGTAAAACTGAGAGACCTTAAACCCAAATGAAAAAGGTCGAGAGTTCATCAACATGTATGAAAAAACAATCCTGGTTGGAGTGTAAACTAAACTAAAGATGCCCAACAAATCTCACATGCACAAAATTATCCAGACAGAAGCTTTAAAGGGGCATCCATCTCAAATCTCAGTGTTGTCGAAAGAAAATTACACAGGTTTACAGTTTCAGGCAAGCTTTAATGGTCATACATTAAATATCTGGGCTGTTTTCTTACATGTATTTTGTAAAGTCTCTGAGGGAAAGAAATTACACTTCATTTTCTGTCATTTACTGAGATTAGATTTATTAAAATTTAACAAAATTACCCATCATGGTGGTATTATTCATGCATTGTATTAATACGTGAACTTGTTGCCAAATTTGTTGTCTTTTTAAAGATTGTCATTGTTGGTTTATCATTTTATCTCAAGAAACGGACATTTAAAGCACAGACATGGACATCAACATCAAGTTAAATGTGGCAATGCTGATTGCTATTGTGGCAGTTGAGGCCATTTCTATGATCTGGTATGCGCATGGCTCCCCTTGGGGTCGACGTGTTGGTGATCGCTACTTCATAACTGCCATTGCATGCGACATTGGCCTGGTGGTCATTCTTAAATTTATTATTGAGTAAGTACTGCATGTGCAAGGTAGTTTTTTTTTTTTTTTTTACCTTTTGAACTTTTTGGCCTGATAATGGACTCTGATATCAGTAATTGGATTTCTGAATGCTCACAAGAAATGCGGACAGACAATTTATTTGACATATTATTTTTAAACTTTTGTCATGTTAGCCACAATGGCTGCAAATCTGCATTGATGAAGTTACCAATAATTGAAATTTTATGTTGAAGTAAAAAAAGAGATGGCATTGTACTGTGGTGATTTCTAAAGCATTTAAAATCAACATAGTGAAAAAAAGAAAGAAAATCAAATGTTCTCAACAAGCTCATAAAAATGTGCAGATATGTGCGTGTACATGAGAAAACCCACAATATGTCGACAGATCTGATTTTGAGAAAAACAGCTGTGAAGTGAAAATATGGGTCCGACACTAACTTCCAACTTGGCTGTTGTTTAGGGGGCCGTGGCATGTTACAGGGTAAACTGTAGACGAACAGTGAACACTACTCACTATGATCTCTATAAAGGCTTTGTAATTAGACTACGGTCTCCTAACAAGATAAAAAAACTTCCGACTTGGCTGTTGTTTAGGGGACCGTGGCATGTTACAGGGTAAACTGTAGATGAGCAGTGAACACTACTCAGTATGATCTCTATAACGGCTTAGTTATTAGACTACCGTCTCCTAACAGCAATCATTCCAATACTAGATGAGCTACCAGGCATTGCCCAGAATAAACAATCATGTGATTCCCCCCTTCCACCCTCTGCCCCCCCTGTCTCTCTAGTATAATAAAAGTAATCAACTACAGTCTTGCTTCAGAACTCATGCGCACCAGAGCACTACGCACCAAATTGAACGCTTGATACGGTTACTTTTTATGACATGCACGGTACTATATATTACGAAACAAACATGCAAAAATACAGATGGTACATAGCAATAAACATTGTTATTTTTTAAAAATACATGCTTGAAGTAAACAATTTTTAATTATAGCCATCATCTTCCTTATCTCAATTGCCACCTTCCTGCCAAATTTAAGGCCTGAAGAGTTTGGTCAGTTAGTGATGCCAAATGTTGCAAGTTACTGAAATATATAATAGATTAATGGGTCAATTAGTCATTGCCACTTTTAGGATTAAATGCCGTTTTCTCAAAATCTTGTTTTAGGGGGGTCACTGACTTCAATTTATCAGAAATGTTTTGTCTTTTATTATATGTACAGAACTCAAAATGTCATGTTTGCGACTTATTGTGGGTTTTCTCATGCACACTCACATTTTTTTATGGAGGCCAACAAAGACCAGCTAGCATATCATCCAATATCATAATTCAGGAACAGTAAAATGTGACAAAGCAGTGGCAACCTGAGGGTTTTTGTTTTCTGCTTTTGTTAAATTTTCAAAATCAGTGGGTCATAAATAGATTGCATTAACATTACAGGTGTTGTTTAATATGAAAATCAATAACTTGGCCTCACTCCATTAGGAGGATTAGAAGGTAAAAAAAATTGGAAAATCAAAAGCTTAAAATTTTTGGCTGTGATTTTTTTCCCTGCCTCTAACATAAAGTAAAATGTCAAGTTTATTATCTCTGACTGACATGACAAACTGATTTCTGGATGGAGAAAAAAAAATCGGTTTTTATGAATATTACTGCTTGTTCCTAACTACATTCCACATTTGACATGTTCGCTGCTGTTAGTTTTCTTTACTTGTGAAACTACTGATTTGCTGATTTGTAAACTGTGAGGAATAAACAGCATCTTTTGCCTGAGACCAGTGAGATATACCTGTACTTTGATGGCTGACAATATATTTTTTTGAGAGATTGTCTTGCTAAGGTAGGCTACTTTCTTGTGATTTCATGTTTTTAAAAAAAATTTTTATTTGACATCCTTGATCATGTTTATCTTCTGTTCCAGCAACTACTGGAGCATCAGCAAGTGGGATGATGCCATGTTTCTGTCCATGTGGTTGACTTTGCTCTTCATCTGTCTACAAGCGCCACATGTTGTCCACAATTCTGACAGCTTCTACTACTGCTTTGTCCACGCTTTACACAAATTCAGCATCCTGTTTGCTGCAACATTTTGTCTTGTGCATTTTAAACATATGTAACTGACATTCAGAAAGGTGAAAGTGAACACCTGTATTAACAGAACTGTTAAAGTAACAATTGTTGGTACACACTGGTAACAAGTTCTTGTTGAAATGATATATATACGAGATAAAAGTAATAAAAAGATCACATTCATTCTGTGACTCTGTGGCACAATGGCAAAACCTTCTCAGACAAGGACTGACTCTAACAAAAGCTTAACAATCTGATTCATATTGTTGATATGATATTTTCACTACCTCACACAGTCATCCCTCTCACACAAAAATTGTTTGTGAATAAAGGCATATTTATTGCAGTTGATTTCCAACATTATTTCTGGAAAGTAAGACGATCTCTCCTTACACTTCTTTTCACATTTAGTGATTTACAAGGCATGTTTGTGCAATGCTCAGTTCTTCAGAGGTATTGCAATCATTTTCTTTTAAATGCCCATTATCCTTTTACATTTGTGTGTAGAAATCCATAATTGATATATTTAACCGTTTCTTTTCATTGTTGTTTTCCTACAGTATCATTATAATTCACATATCTTTCATGTAATACATTGTTACCATCCTGTAGTTTGATAAATAGTAATGTAAAAGGAAAGGGCGTATTTATTTTCATTCATGAGTTCAAAATTGCAATTATTTTGTCCTCGCTAAATGTTTCTTTTGCAGAATTAAAATGTGTGGACTGCTGAAAATTTTACAAGTAAATCCCATTTGATCCTGCCAAATAGTATGTATGATAACAAATGTTGCAATATAGCCTTCTCACTAGGAAATGGGAAACTGTGATGAAATGTTTAGGGATGTCAGAAAAGATAATTAATTTTCTGTATTGTGTCAGAAAACCAAAGATAAAATTGCCATATTTGTTGTTGCTTTGTTTGGATTGTCATCCAGATTGGGTTTTACATGAACAGTGCTACAAATATTTTTTTTTTGTGCTACAAATATATGTACTTTTATAACCACTTGTATTCCCCTCTGAAATAACCCTCACATATTTCAAATGTCAATGATGAAGAATGATTTAAAAATAGATAGCAGGTATAAACCCACAGGTCAGATTATGTTAAAAAAACATACACACAGAAAAAGTTTGAGGTTGCAGTAGGGCTGACGCAAAGTAGTTTATTTTACACTCATTCTTTTAGAATTGATCACATTGTTTTCATGTTGTTTATTCTCAGGGGCTTTGCCAGACGCAACATTTTCTCTTTTTTTTTTTGCCACAGGTCAAAATACGCTGTCAATTGTTCCTGACAATTCTTAACATAAATATTGAAACCTGCTCACCGGCTGGTGAAGATTGTAAAACTTTGGAGCAGTCCTGAACATCCGTCTAAATAGCTCTTTCATTCATGCTGAAATTTGTAGTGAAAACTGGAAATTTGTTTTTGACCTTTGCTTCCTACACACCATGGTGATACGTTATTATTTTGGAACTTAAAGCATGTCCAAAGATTTTCCCCTCTGATGCTGATTAAACGCTCTTTTCCATTGACAGTTCCTTGGGCATTATTTTCATGTGAATCCTGTAAAAGGCAGCACAAAGTAAAACATACATAATATCGTTAATTTTTTAATGTGGCCATTGCAACAGAGGGGCATGAACCATTTGCCATTTCATACTTTGAAGTCATGGTCAGAGCTTCAATTTATAAAATGACTGGCTCAACTGAAAGTAGATAACAAAGTGACAAAGGAAGTTTTTGAACATGACTCAAAGTACCCCATTATCCATCATTTGTAGGAATACATGTAGTTAAATTCTGATGAAAGTACAAAGTAAGATGATCTTTTATACTTGGTGATTCTCCCTATTATAAAACGCATAATAAACTACCAGTATCGATTTATTATTTGTTTACATTACTTAATAAAATATACGCAATTTATATTAGCCTTTACACATCTCATCAAATACTATACAACCATTTTATGAAATAAAAATTTACAAATTTTTTGTGTAGTCTTTTATTGTGTTATTTCATGGGCATTTATTATCTTACAAAATGTATGTATTTAAATTTGTAATACATATGGCTTTATTTACATTTTGTGCAAAATAAATACATGTAGTTCGGATTTTTTTCTTCAGCAGGAAATTTGAAAACAGTTTTAAATTCCCTTCAGTGCAACTTGACAACCTTTATTATTTTATCATTTTCTGCTCAGCATTTAAGGTTCATTAAAGACATCGTGATTAAATACTAATGTAGCTGAATTGTTGTTTGATCAGGAAATTCACAGTGCTTCTTCAAGACATGGTATCTGGTTTGTTTGTGACACAGAAGCAAAACAAATGCTTTGCAAATTTATGTCATGCAGGAAGATTTTTCATTGAGCCCGGCCTTTAAGTTTCATGGTAAACTGCTTGACATAATGGTTCCCTGACAATCAATAAGAGTATCCAAGTTACTTACAATGATATTGTTGTATATGTATTTGTGTGGTGATGGATAATATTGTATGGTATTTTTAATGTCAAGTATCCGTTTTTTTAAATGTTCAGTATACTAGTATAGTAACAATAAAGTTTATATGTACAATAATCATTTGCAAGACTTCATAAGTTCATAGGCTTTTTGGCTCTTAATCCGCTTTAGTGTTGCTGTGATTTCAGTGCTGCAAGGTTTCAATGCACTTTTACTTCTTGAATGTTATGTGACATCATGTGAGTGAAGTCAGCAGTTTAACGAATCTGAATTCTCTCACTGATGGTTTGTGACATCATGTGAGTGAAGTCAGCAGTTTAACAAATCTGAATTTTGTCAGATTGTTTGTGACATCATGTGAGTGAAGTCAGCAGTTTAAAGAATCTGAATTCTCTCACTGATGGTTTGTAAATTCATAGAGTGTTCTGAATGGCACACACTGTCCATTTGTAAGAACTATAGCGAGTGTTAGATATACCAGTACATGAGTTTAAGTTTGAGTTTGGGTTTTATGGCGCTTTGGCATGTTAACGGCTACTTTGTGCCTTTCATGGTCTATTTGCTACTCTATCCATGTTTGGTATGCAGAGCTTCCAGATAACACAAACAGAATTGAATAGTTCCATACTAATTTTATTACATTGGTAAAATTCTCAAAAGTTGTTTTGTAATCATGTATATCTGAAAAGAGTTTTGTAAATGTGCATAAAGTTTTTAAATTGAGTTACAGATCTCAGTCTCTTTCAGAAAGGGCAAGATAAGCTGTGGGTCCACGTTAGAAGATAATTCTTTATGGATCTGCAGGAATACCGGTAGTGCCTTCTCCGGATATATGAGCCATACATTTTGGGGGATTTATCCCTTGAGTAAAAGCTAGTGTGTGAGGTGGGTTTGAACCAGGCGGGATCCACTAAAGACAGTTTCATCCCTATGATTTCATTGAGAAGCATGGGTCTACTGTCCAAGTTGATCTTAGATGTAGTGTAGTTTATTTGTTTTGTTCGTCCTATCTTTCCGGCCATCTCGATTTCATGAAGTTATTAATAGTGGGTTTACAGTCGATGTGTGGTATTTTCACATAAACTTTCATCTTAATTATAACCTTGTACTGATGTAGATATGTAGCACTTACAGAAGAGATATATCTTTATCATGACATAAAGCTGATCATTATCAAGTTATAAGTAATCTCTATCAATGGTATACATAGGAATAGCCTGTAACTAGTGTAAGTTGTTGATGAGTTTGACGTCTGGGATTAATAGCTCCTTTTCAGAATTCTTCAGTGCTGTTCCAGCCAGTTCCTGCGTGAATTTTCTGAGAAGAAACTGGTTCTCACAGAAGAATCAACATCTTATAGTACACACCTCAGGCTGGTCATAATTCTGTAAAGAGACTTTGGATTTTCTGAAAGCTTGTGAACGTATAAACTTAAATGATGATGTGCATTTCTGACATTAAGCGCTATTCATGATCAAACCAATCAATATCAGCAACTGAACTTAGGTCTGCTTTGCCATTCTCATCTGCATCATGTAGCATGTCAGCCATCACAGTGACTTTAACGGATGAATTGTCTCACCATAAAAACGCAACAAATAAGAAAAACTAAGAAACACACATATATATATAGACTCTATATATATATGTATGTGTTTCTCTGACTGAAATTTTCACATTTATTGTAACACCACAATTTTTCTTTCCTTGGTTGTTTCTTTTTTTTTTTTCTCTACCTCAAAACAGACAATTCAATAAGTTAAAGACAGAAAGAAACATATATACACTTCATGTCTTAAGAATTTCATTTAATACACACACACAATCATATTTTCTCACTATATATCCATTGAATTTTGGCCCATCTGACATTGAATGCATGAAGACTTACCAGTGTTTCAATACTACTGAGAGAGAATGGTGTCAGAAGGGGAATGGTAAAAAAACAACAACAGACCCTTCCAGTTCCAGTTAAAGTTACCTTCCTACTGGTCAAAATGATATTAAATGTTTAAAGGGGGCTTGGAACTTGTCGACTCCACACAAAAAAGTGAAATGAGGTTGTAGAAAATAGGAGATTCTTCATTACTCTATTTAAATTAAATACTGCATATTCAGTACATATAGTGATTTTTTTCCAGAGTTTTGGTGGTAGATCCATTGTTCATGTGAGTGGCAGAATACAAAAAAACTACTTTGTGAACCCAGGCCAGTGGAAGTCTTATCCCATTTTTGTTTTTTTGACTGCAATTTAGTGTCAGACCCATAAGAATTTTGATTGTTTATTCTACACTATACACAAAATATAGAAGAGAAAACAATAAAAAAAAAAACAAAACGCCCCATTTTGGCATAATTTTAGGCCAGCATTACAAGGATACTACTGCTGTGAGTTTATGTAAAACAGCGTGTATCCTACATCAAAGTAAAGTTCAAGTCTTCCTCTGTCAAAGTATATTATCTTTTGTATTGTGTAGACATGTGTGTAGCCATGTGTGTAGCCATGTGTGTAGTCATGTGTGTAGTCATGTGTTATTATTGCTTGAACAAGACACAGTCTTCCCCTTTTTGCCCTGACCTACACACATCGATTTGACCCCTCATAACAAAGGACCGCGGCGCGTCGCCCCGATGTAGCGCACACGTTTGAAAATAGCTCACACAGAAGGCCAGATAAATGAGGTTTAATTCAATGTATTTTTCGTCCTGTTTTAAGTTGAAATTCCTTTAAAAATCGTTTGTTGAAAAGTTTGTTGATCGAGAAACTGGCGGAAACTTTAATAGAACAGGATCAAAATTATATGCAAATGAACTTCAGCCTTGGTATTTTCAGGGTGTGCCAAAATTAGACTTAGGGCATGTTTCAGCACGAAGCGCCAACTGTTTTTATAGACCCACCCAATACTTAATTTCGTCACCTTTTTCTGACACTCAGTGCTAAGTCAACGGCGACGCGGTTGACCTAATTTTCAATTAAAAAAAAATAAAAACATTATTTTTGTCTCCCTTGTAAGAGTACACACAAAATTGACATCGGATGATGTTCGATGATTAAAAAAAGTAAAATGAGATGCTTGTACTATATTTGTACCTCTTGAATAAAAATTGAGTGTAATGTACACCCCGTTGTCTTGGAAACTGATAATTTTTAATGCTGTGACTCAATAAACAGTCATTTTGTGGGCGGTCAAAGTTGGACTATTGTGCAATCTGCAAAAGGTAGCAAATTCGAGGTGTTTTTTCACTTTTGAAAATTCCATAACTTTCAAACCTTTTAACTCTTTCCGTACTTTTCACCGATACATCGGTTCCTCCGACTGACGCATTTGGACTAATTTCTGCTGAAGTGCAGTAATAGTGGCATCGGTTGTACCACAAACAACAAAAACACTGGGAAGCTAGATGGACACAGTATCGTTGAAATGCCCAGGGGTAACAAGGAGAGTGCTTTTTGCCGATGTATCGGTCCCCCCGACTGACGCATCTGGACTAATTTGGGCTGAATTGCAGTATGGAAAGAGTTAAGCCAGGATGACAAATTTGGTATCAAAATTCTTAGACAAGCAAGCTCCATCAGATTAGACAATAACTGGTGAGTTGTGATAAAAAGTAAAAATCAGTTTGGACTACCTAGTAGCAATGTGATCCACATATATGGCAGAAAACTCTCGACAAAGCTAAGTGATTCTCTATTTGGATTCTGTCTACTTTTGCAAAGGAAGCTCAGGAACTCTCCATGTAATCCACGTAGCAGTTGTAAAGGTGACAATCAAATACATGAATAAAACATCACAACTTCTTCATAAATTTCACAGTGAGGCCAATCTGAATGCCCCATTGCAAGTAACCATGGAATTATCCAAATATGCCACTATGATGAAGTTTTAATTCATCTATGTCCATTGACTTTCACTATGGACCAAACACTGAATAATGGAAACTGCAGACCACATAGGCCAGGTAGGACAACTGCCCTTCTGCCTCATTCTAGAAAAGTGGAAAATAATAAATTAGAAAATTTTCACAATGACCAACAGCTAATTTTCAAATGGCGTAATATTGATGATAACAGAGAACATAACAATAGTGAAAAGCAACATTTTCTACAAAATTGAGGACCCAGTCAGTCCCCAACGAAACAACAGCTTTCTGAAGACGCATAAGATAATCACAAAACCATTATAAAATATGCACATGCACAGAAGACAGCCTTGAGCATGTCTGCCATATCTGTGGTGACATGCACTCATGTCTTCTGCATTAAAACATAGCTTTTCCTGAATCACATTTGCCACCTCTTTATAAAATATAAATTCAATCTTTTTGTTTGATTGTTTCTATTTGGATACTGATCAAAACTATTATCAAATAAATATTATTGTTAAAACATTATGCTTGATGTGGGATACAAATTTCGTTTGCATTAATTCTGCAAGTTCAAAAGAGAACAAATTATTTAAATGGATCACGGACATGATGTTCATTATGACAGGCTGTCCAGTATACCACATTATCATTACGCATTTGATATGAGGCATGAACATGGAATGTTAATTTCCACCTTCCTCTGACAAATTGAGATAAAGTAACATGTAAGCATCATCACTGACACCTGCTTGTTATAATTACTGGCCTGTTTGCTTTGGTGTCACCATTGGGATTACAAAGATGATAATCGGTGACAATTCTGGTTATTGTTTCAAGAGATTATCATCATTCCTGTGTAACACTGAGTCAAATTCTTCAAGTTACTGTTTATCACACTTCTTCATTGACGGTACCAGTATAAAAAAATGAAAAATAAACCCACACCAGACGATATAATGTATTTGTGATGTGGAAATGTCTGGTCTGAATCCAGCAAAAAATGGGGTACATGCATGAGATGTGACATATTGCTGCTACTTTTAAATGTTATGCCATAGTTATTAATGCACACCCTGTACATAAGTACAATCAGCATTTTTGTTTCATATACAGTGCACTCTCCCGATAACGACATGGCTCGGGACCAGAGGTGCATGTCGTTATCGGGGACATGTCGTTATTCGGAGATTTTCAAGATGGCGGAAAAAGGGGTGTGGTTAGACCCTTAGAATGTAACGTACCAACCATAGTGGGTGATCAGTGATCGGACTTTCCAAACATGTAAAATACACGAAGTGTGTGTGTGTGTTGTGTGTGTTGTTTTGTTAATGTCTTTGTGTCCACATCAGCCAGAATTTGCAGCTTGGCATCTATTGTCAGTATCTTTCTTTTTTTAACAGCAGCTGTCGACATCTTGGGGTGCGTTATTGTTCTCGAGTGAATACAATCGATTCAGCGGTCAGCGATGTGATGACTGACTCATTTAATGCGCGTCACCCTTTTTGTTCCGACGACAATAGACACAGGTGTGTTTTCATTGGCCGATAACAAAGCGATCTCATTGGCTATGAGGTGCCTCTGGTAGGACATTTCATTGGTCGGAAAAGAAGTGTTTTTATTGGCTCAGAGAATGAAATGAAACTGACCGGAAACAATATTTTAGCTATTTTTATTTTTGTATCTAGCAAAGTCACAGCCGATTATTGCTAACTCAATGTCGTTATCCGGAGAGTGGTCTAAAAAGTATGTCGCTATTTAGAGAGTTTTATTACTAATAACATATAGTAAAAAAATCGGGACCGGGGGTCAATGTCGTTATCGGGAGAATGTCGTTATTCGGAGATGTCGTAATCGGGAGAGTGCACTGTAATATAAAATTTTGGAGTTGCTCACTGCCCTCACAAAGAGGAGGTAAAATTACAATAAAACAATGTCTTTGACCTTTGGCTCAAAAAATATACACAGATAATGTCAGTAGGCCCACAAAACAATAGTGACAAAAAAATACCCAGCTTTCAATTTAAAATCATGTTCACGTTGAAAAAAAAATCGTATTGTTAAATCAGTTTGAAAAATTATCCATGTATCTCTTAAATTAATAATGTAACATACAACACACTCAGCAGAGGAGGCATCAGACATACAAGGGAAGATACCCATGGAATGTTTAGTAAAAAGGTATGTGCATCCGGGTATTATTTCCCCGAGGTGACAATCACCTAAAAATGAATGGTCAATTATTCAGTATTAGTCACACGCGTTTTTCCTCCATATGTTTCAACAGCCATTATGATAAAAAAGATCACAGCACTGATTGGACATGGACTAGTTTTTCTTCTTGTTGGCAGCAACAAAAAAAAGTAAAAGTGCTTCATTATAAAATAATAAATTATCAACAACAACAAAAATCACATTCGCTTATGTGAGCCTCCTAGCAAATAACCATGAATACATGTACCATTCCCACAAAGACAATACATTTCTGATCTATGTTAAAACCATCAGTCCAACTTTGTATTCAATGTTTCCTATGACTCACCCTATGTAACAAAATTAAAAATAGCCAACTTGGACTGGAGGGAAGTCCAACTACTTTTCATCTAAAAAAAATTCATATCATCCAATAAAGTTACCTGTGTTCCCCATATAACCTTCTCCATCCTTCTCCTGTAAAACAATCTAAAGTTGATATCTGCAGAGTCTTAATCACAGGATACTGAAAGATGTACTACAGATTCTCATCTGGTCACGTTGCAAACTATACTTTTAGGATATATACATTTATTTAAAAAAAAAACAAAAAAAAAATAAAACTATTATGTAAATGATAGTGAAAAAATGAATGAAAATGTTATCCAATATAATAATATAGAATATGGCATAAAACACAGTTTCAATCACTGGTGACAGATTTTGTTTCCTGGTCCAAAAACGTGTTTGGTTAGAAGGTTCCACTTGTATACAATAACTTCATTGTGAAAACGAAACCCAGTTTGCCCACATGATCCAAAGTCACTCCAATTAAATTTAGGAACATGACATTTGATATACATGTATGTAAGTTGTAACCTCAGTTAAAAGGTAAGCCAGATGGATGTCCTGAATGATGCATCATTTTGGACAACACTTCATTATTTCGATTTTGTCAACATCATCGTCTGCCCCCCCCCCCCCCCCCCCCTCCCCAAACATTCATTCAAAACCCCACATCATGCCCACAATATCTTGAACAGAATTACTTATTCTGTTTTTTAATTCATTTTGGATTGCTGCTGCCCATATTTCATGATGGGATTGGAAATGATACTGACAGTAGAAACCTGGTGTCCCTGTCTTGTTATTAAGATATCTTAGAATGGATATCAATCGTTTCTTGCAATTTCAGTGTCACAGACCCCGTGTTCTTTCCATTCTTGACACTCAGAATAATTATTGTCACCTTCTTTAGTGTGGCGGAAGCATCTCTATGAAAATGATTGACTGCACCAGTATTGTTAAAAAATAAGCCATTCACATTCGTAAAGAATCCTGGGTTATCAATGATGGATGATTGTAATCCTTACAGTTGATTCCAAATCCACCCCAACCCCGACTCCTCTACTCCTATTCCTTTCAAACAACATTCATGGCTGTGGACAATCTCTCTGATTTGCTTGAGAGAAAAACTGCTCGAGTTTTGTGGCTGAACAACATTTTCATTGACACATTTTCCTTCTGCTCCTTCTTGAAAACAAATTACATTCTATTCTTATTTGCAAACGATCTCTGCTGGCCGTGTATGCAGGATGATGGACTCCTTGTTGCAACTTTTACAAGCACAGATCAATTATATCCCTACCATGTGCTAACCAACACCAAGTAATTATACCTACACCGCACTGCCTTACTGAAGTCCCAACACCAGCCAGAGTTCTTTGTCTTGGAACAGTGGGGGAAAGGTAGATAGAAGAGGACAAATACTGAATACAATATTATGCACTCATCACTGTATTATTTTGTTATCCAGCGGTGTGAGCAAAGGGGACAGGGAAGGACGGAAACCTAAGAAAATGAAAATTAACTAGTAGCCAGGTAAAATTTATGTCCACTTAGATGCCAGAAGAAGGAGATGAAGAAGTTCGTCTCATTATGTACATACAGACAATGTGCAATTATTTTTTACACTGAAACTTCAGATATGCTTCACAACCATGGGTACTGTGTATCGCACAATGAATAGATGAAATAAATAATTTGTGACTTCTGAATGATAAACAGCAAAATACGAGTCACATCTCAATACATTCATAACTGAGTTTGTCAAGAAGCTGAAACCAACACACAGATGCCACAATTGTCCAAGATGGCAGGAGTATTGTAGTGATCCTATCACACCCAGAGACAACCGTGTTAATAATATCTTTGGAAGTATGTAATGCTAATGATGTACATGTTTACACACTGATCTGAATGATGCACTTCTTGGCACATGCACATATTTCAAACATTTTCACTTAACCTCCAGTCTTGTTACACAACAAGCACTCTGGTCCAATTGCATTTCAATTCAACATTATATTTCAACAAACATGACAGCAATGAGTAGGCCTGTTTTTCTCCAAGAAGCTTTGACTTTTCTCTGACTGACGGGAGAAAAATTAAAGTGCAGTCAACTAACCCTTTGCAGATTCTCCTCCATGCAAATAAGCGACTTAATTAAGTAAATTCGTTTGATGCATTCATCTTCTAGTGTAACAATCAATGAAAATGATGAAATAATTTTTATCTTAATGATCCTTGCACATGTAACACTGTGCCAACAGGTCTATTACAGAAAAAGACATGGGCACTTTATGTGGGAAATTTTGTCACTGATGCTATATTGGAACATGAAAATGTATAGGTATATAAATTGCTTGTTTATTATTAACCATCATTAATAAATTCTACTATCACCACTTATTTTCCATACTACTAAATTTAACCACTTTTTTTTTATTTGTAAATCACATTTACTGAAAGATGTGGCTACTTTCATTTATATCCTAAAACAATGGATGACTATGCCACAAAATAAAACAATGATAAATACTGTACAGCCCACACCGGCATCCTCTATTATCAACTTAAATTGGGCTTTGCCTAACATTCAAGATCACATTTACTTGTTTCCAGTTTGTCTGCATAAATTCCTTGACACAGTACCACAATTCTCGAGCTATATAGCAATTCTTAACCCTTTCTTACTGGAGCTGTAAAGTAAACAATACAACATTTAGTGTTCTCAGTCATACAACTTAATCAATATCCATTGTTGTGGTTCATATCATAAAAAAAAAAAAAGTACTGTTTCTTAGGAATAATTCTTGCCAATGTACTGATTATTTTAGAACGTTGCATATGGCCATTGAACAATTTGTGTTAATTACGTAAGTTTCTCCAATGTTATCTGTTGGGTTTTGAACCTTTTTTTAAATCCTAGTTCTATGCAGTACCATTAAACTTTCTGCACATATTTGAAAGTTTCACAGAAAGGTGGAGTCATGAAAATTTTGTTGGATACTCTCAAAACAAAACTCTGCCCCATACTGTTCAACACTTGTGTATTTTTGCTCATTAAAAAAATTGCATATAAATAAATTCCCAAAAAATCACCTCCATCCAAATGTGTTGAGTACTCCTGTGCACTACAAAACAACTACATTTGCAGTGTATATTATAAATCTCCTAAACTTTCAAATAGAGAAATGGGGGCTTTAATAATAATAATAATAATTACATTTGTATGGCGCATTTCCAGTAACAATGCTCAATGTGCCTTATATGACTCTCTCTTCCTCTCTCGCTCTCTCCCCCTTCCTCTCTCTCTCTCTCTTTCTCTCTCTCTCACTCTCTCCCCGTCTCTGTCATTCATGACGAACTCTCTCTTTTTCTACCACCTATTGGAAACACTGTGAGAATAGATAATGTTTTAGTTTATGTTTAAAAATCTCCAAATTTAGAAACCTAATGTGTAGCGAGTAAATGAGCAACTTAAGACTTAACGGGAAATACTAAAATTCAAGATTTTATTAAGATTCTATGTCAAGAAATGAATAAACTATTCCCAAATGATTCTGTTTTTTTTTTAATGAAATGCACTACCATAATAATGACATAGATACAATGAGTTAATTACCCAGTTTTTCTTGAATACATGGTTTTTTTTATGATCATGGACTTAAAAGCCTGATTCAGATACCATAGATCATGCTCAACCTTCCTCTTGGTATCATCCTCATTTTGTGGTTTCAATGATTCAATCACTTGCAAATAAAATGAAAGAAAAAACTGGAAAAAAATATTTCTTCTAACCAACCTTTGTTTCATAAGTCCTTGGCTGATGCATTGTTGCAAAATCGAAGAATTATTTACCCCAGATTTAACCCAGTTTATAAGTTGCAATGTAAACTATTATGAATTGATTTTGATAAAATTTTGATCTTATCTTTATACAGTTCTTGCTGCTTGTCAGTTTTATAAAATTTACCAATAAGACAAAAAGTTGTGAATACCTTTGTCATAATCAACTCATGACTCCCACCCCACCCCACTAGGTATAGATGCTGTCAACATCATCACCATCATCACCATCATCACCAATGTTCATCATGGGGGTATTAGCTTTATCATAACCAAGAAGCATTTTGTACTTCCAAAACACCTTCAAAATCTTTAACAGCCCGAGGATGGTCTGAAAAGACCCAGACATATTTCATTTTTTTTTTAAAGGATAGGTTTTAAACACTTACACAACATAATCAACTTATTACCAGCACAAACTGAAGTTTTAATTGCAGCCTGAGTTGGCTTGCATGTAATATGAACATATATCAGTTACATCAAATAGGTTGCTTGACTCCATATCAAGCTGCGCGGGCCGAATTGGTTCTCCAACATCTTTGACTTGACAACAGATAGTACACCATGTAGTCTATCTTACAACCGTCTATTCTCGCGTTGGACTCGTACTGCTGAGGGCATTTCTGAGAATGAGTTCGGGGAAGACATGGAATAGTCTGAAGACTTGCGGTTGAGACGCTCATCTCGTCGCTCTATCCTGGAAAAGGAAAAACAGAGGCATCTAATATTAAGTACATGTAAAAAACGTCCCGTGGCACCGTCTGAACTCAACTTGATGTATTATATTTACAGATGGTTTCCAAACTGATGAAAAGGAAAGCATTCATCGTATTATTTTGTTTTACCAAGTCCGAAAAAAAAAAAAGCCCACAATGCACACATTTCATGTGCTTTGAAATCTAAGCAAAATTACTGACGGTACGAAGACTATTCTTCTGCATGAAATTTGATGCAGTTATACGAAATTAAATGCATGTACAATTGCACGACACATATTATCTAATTATACTATAAGCTTCAACGACGTAGGCCTGCCACCCAAGGGAATATAGATCCAGGGTGAGATGCAAAGGCCCTCGTTCTACTAATATATAACTGCTATTTCAGAGCATGTAATTACGTGTATACATTCCAGTGTGCAGGCAGAATTATCAAGTATTATTTTATAAGCGCAAATGTGATAGACAATTTTTATAGTAAAAGTGGGTTAGCCGAATATATACCCCAATGCAGAGATGTGGCTTCCTACTATACTGCACGGCAATGCTGCACGGTTTTGCAATATCATCAGATGTTTAATTCGTTCACCACCATTCATTCATTATCGCGTAGTGCAAACAAAATGAAATGCAGTCTTATTTTATGTTACTGCTAGTATCCAGGGATTCGGTATTATTGTACCGGGGACACAGGACACCCAGTTTGGACGGTGGTATAGAGAGATGCCCAGGAGCTGCCGGGCCTAAGTTAGCCAATAAACATGAAAAACCACGAGGATTTTGCTATGGGAACGTTGTCTAACTGCAAAGCCAGAGAAAATACCGAGTTGTATTCACTGTTCAACACACTACGGTCCCCCAACAACAGCTAACAAAATGCCGACATTCGTGATTAAAAAACAAACAAACAAACCAAAACGACAAAAACTCAAGATGTCAACGACAACAGGGTAGGCTTCTATATCAGTGTTGTACAGTCATTAATGTTGTCTTTTGAACAAACAGTGACAATGAAAATGCATTACCTATTATTGTAGAGTGTATCTCCTTGTGATCTTGCCAGTGGTTCCGAGACAGCTCTCTCTGAGGCGGTACCTCGCTCCCTCTGACGGACCGGCGGGCCAGAAGGCTTGGGGACAATGCTACTGCTGGGCTTGGCACTAATGAAGCCTGTCAGTTTGTAGTAGTCCAGGAAAGTCCGGGCAAGATTTCGGCCAAGTTTCATGTCTGAGGGCTCAGATTCAAGGATATCTTGTAACAGTTTGACTTTTAAAATACTAATGTACTCATCTAGCTGGACCAGCAAGACAATACTTCACAATATCTGTCTCTACGTGTCCGGGCTGGACTAACCATTAAGCAAAATAAGCAGGTGCTTACGGCGTCAAGGGAAAGCGAGGAAAGGGGAGGGGGGGGGGGCATCAAAGAAATTTTCCATTGCCGGATTTATCATGGACTATATGGTGCCAAACTGCAAAATGGTGGAGCTGAACCAGGGTCCATAAAAAAAAATGGATCCCCACATTAAATGAAAAGAAGTAAAGTATTTGCTGGCCCATAAGACTCGCGTTTTTATTTTCAATGGTTCATTTTGTTTTTATGCTTTGAATTACACGTATAGAGGCACAAACATCTTTTAAGTGCTTTGGGTCTCTAAACGTCTTAATCCGGCCTTGCTACGTATAAACAGTTTCGTAACATACTAGAGCATCTGTATCAAAGAGAGCAATGAATGCAGTGCCTGACAGTTTTTATTTCTCTCTTTGTAGAACGAGGCAAAGACAGAAGAAGAAAACCTAATTCAGAATCACCATCGGATCCAAAGGAAATGAAAAGACTCGAGAAAAGGGGGAAATGTTGCGGCCAGTGACCGAATCTAAAAAGTTTTATCATTAATTATAATTAAAACGCAAACCAAATGATGACGAAGGCCTTCAACCTAGGCGCGTGTGTTCTCATATTGGGCACCTATAGCCACAGACTAATAAATTAACCAGACTGGATGATCCCATTGTGTGACGTCACAAAACAGCGAAAGGTCATGAACCATCCGCCATATTAGGCTTAAGGTAGCGACCGACGCTTCAGCATAGCTACAATTTTGAATGACACCATTTTGACGCGCCTACTGAACGTGGAAGTTTGGTTTCGCACCAAGAAATTAATACATGTACAACCAATCTTGACAAATGAAAGAAATTTCTACTGCAGATAGAACTAGAATCGGAATTTCCCGAGCGGCGGCCATGTTGGTTATACAGTCGTCGCTCGGGAAATTCCGTAAAAAACGACACAGCCCGAAGCTCGTGTTTCCAGTCTGGTTAATTTATTAGTCTGTGCCTATATCACGCCAGTTAATGGAGTTGTTCATGGAAATCTTGGGTAAAAGGAGTAAGATTTATACATCGTCAAGAGCAAATGGTGGTGTCCTGAAACGAATATTATCAGCCCGGGGGACAAACTGAAAGAATGAGAGACATGGAACAGGCGTTTCATATGCTGTAAATCTGACTAGGTGGTTTGTTAAAGGATACATGCCTCTTCTGTGTAAGGCATTGACTGACCAGTCGTGTTGAGCTGGTAGCTGAAAAACGACACTTCCAGGGTGTAGCAGTGAGATTCATCCAGACAGCTGCCTAAAGTTCTGTGAAAGATATAAAAGCAATGTCTCAGTCAGTGGCCGTTTCTGAAGTTTCCACAGTTATTGCCCTTAGACCGCACATTTCCAAATGCTCAGCTTCCCAACGTCCTGAACATTGGCGAACTAAGTAGAAGAGGTAAAACACATGCATGTGTGACAGACATCAAACTCATGTGATATGAAGGCAACAAAAGCAACCCCATTAATTTACAATGGAAACTAGGAAGACAAAAGCAATTCCATGAAGCATCCCTTGTGTGTTAGTCACTTTGAAAATCGACTAACTGGTTACAGCCGCAACTTTTACAAAACGCGTGCGTGTATAATAAGAAAGAAAGAGACCGAAAGCGAGAGAGAGAGAGAGAGAGAGAGAGAGAGAGAGAGAGAAAGAGAGAGAAAGTGAGAGAGACAAAGAGGGAGAAGAGAGAGAGAGGGCGAGAGGAGAGAGAGACAGAAAGTGAGAGAGAAGAGAGAGAGAGAGGGAGAGAGAGAGAGAGAGAGAGAGAGAGGGGGAGAGAGAGAGAGAGAGAGAGAGAGAGAACTTTCTGAAGTGACCTATAAGTGAGAGGAAATTGGTGCTAAAAACAAACACCTACATGGGACTGAGAGGAGTCCAGGAATATATTAACTCATATAAACGCTGTTCCCATTATCTGTACTCTTTTCAACTCAATATTACACTGATCGCACAGACCCAGTGGAGCCTGTGCCATTCTAGATATCCATAGATACTCGGCAGTTCACTGCATTATCAAATCCCAAATCATGGCCACGGTCGACAGATAGAAGAGCTAATAGGCGTTATTATGCTCTCTCCAACTCCCATGTCTCTCTTTTGGCAAACAAATAAATATCCACATTAATGCTCACGCAAACACACACACTCTTCTATCATGGACAGCCTCCCCCTTTTTTTACTTAAAAGAAAAAGTCAAGTTCTCTCTCTCCTATCCGCAGCCTCTGAAATAAGGCATGGAGTACAGTTTCTATGGGCAGCTGTAATCACGCCGAGATACGATCAATCACGCGAGACACAAGATCGATAACTCAACTTTCGGTTAAGTAACGCAGTTTGTGCGGCTCTCCCTTACGTCATATCCGGTGAACGCAAGACACGACACAACTCTTCAATCGGCGCCGTTTGCCAGTGTTACTTTACCGAAATAACGACAGACAAAGATAAATTATTGGTGATATTTCTCCGTGTGCGCACGGACACACTCGTGCCTTGTACAATATGCGCCGTTATTTTCCTGGATCTGGTTAATCATTTTATCGTGTAAACGGACACGAGTCCCAGATTACTAAACTGTGTACAATCACAATGATGGAAGAAATATCAAACGGCGCAATCAGTCTATGAGTAGGCGCTTGAGGGGAAAGCGGGACAGGGACAGAAAATTACACAAAATGTCTTAAGGATTTTTTTTTTCCATGGGAAAGCGACAATTGCAAATGTAATTTTCTTGTTTCCAGTAAAGAATTCTGAATCTTTCCACCAAATGTGAAACATGTTTCTTGATGTTACTAAACCGAAGCGAAGTCTGTTGTCGCACATAATCCAATCTATAACTTCCAGAAAACAAAACAGTCCAAAACAAAAAGCATGTCATGGCTTTGTTAAGGATAATCTAAGTTGGCCACACTCAGATATGAACTTTCACATGTAAATCAGCCTGAACTTACAATGATTGAGTCACGTACAAGAACCTAATTTCCTTCCACTAAAAAGAGCATATATAATCCATTTCTGACAAGAAGAAACGCTTGCCCTCTCGTCATCTCCTTTCTACATATTCAGATGCTAATTTGCCAAGCAAAGCTGCCAAGAATTCCAAATCACAGCCGGGTCACACTGAACATTTTTGATGGGTGTTTACAACGCCCTGGCCAGACATAAAAAAAAATGGCCAGGAAAATGAACTCGATTAAGATGCACAGAGAATCATAAATGTCCACAAAGAAACATAAGGACAGCCATAGAAACCTGGATATTTTCTGTTGTGAATGCGACAATTAGGCAAGAAGAGAAATGAGAAGTGGCCTCTGGATCGGAATATCTTACGTTTTATGTGTCCCACGAAAAGGGAAAAATATGGAAATGCAAGAGAACGAAAGCAGTTCACTCTGAGACAATGCACTTGATTCTGAAATCAACTTTCAAGGGGGAATTACAAAAAGACCACAAATTCCTATGGCCATTACAGTCGCAAGTCTTTAAAAAATTGCCAGTGTCACTAAAGAAAGCAGTTCATTTTGTGATCGTTCACGTGATTCTGAAATCAACTTTCTTGAGGAAATTACACAAACACCCTAAATTTCTAGGGCCATTATAGTCGTTCAGTCCTGAAAAGAACATTGTTGAGTATTACTGATATTAACTTCATTTAACTAACTAACGCACCAACAGACCGGCCCTTCTGCAGTGCCACCACTCAACCATCCAAGCTGGGAAGTGCAATTAAAACAAACAATGACAGGGTACCGGATCGGGTTAGATGTGGCTCTAATCATACCTGACAGCGACTTTATGCCACGAACACGAAAACCAAGGAGAAAATGACGCCAGGAAATTAATCCTGGCCATGAAGAATTTGACAGATGGACTACACACTGTCCTAATGCGAGGATCTAATGTCATCTCTGTGACAGTTACTAATTCCTGAGGTCAGATCCTCCGTCACCATTCGGTGGAAACGGATGTCGACTGGACGAAGCCTTGACTTTTGCACCAACAGCAATGTCTATCATGAAGGCTAAGTAACAGTAAAGGGTAATACATGGGGGTTTGACTAATACATTCACGGTAAAAGACTCCTTTCCAGAAGAAGAACATCATTATTATTTTTAAAAAAGGAGAATCAAATTAAAACAAAACAACAACAACAACAACAATAACAAAACAACAACAAAACATACAACGAATTCATTGTCGAACAAGAATTTCATGAAATGACGAGTTCGAATAATTTCAAACATCACGCCATGAACTTCATCAAAATTTCAGTCTCATGAAATTCTGCTAATGTGATACATTTACGCTTCATGACTCTGCTTTGATCAGAACGCATGATTCATACAAATATATATCTCTATATATACATAGGAGGATTGACAAGCAGAGACCAAAAAATCTTCTGCAGAGCGCTGAAAATCCCCGAACTCGTCTCTAGTCTGTGTCTGACACCGGAGCTTGAACAAATTCCCTCTCCTTTGTGGTATGGCTTGGTGGATTGCAAAGATGGAGTGAGTCTGGCTCAGAATGTGAAGTAAAAACAAAAAACCATTCGCCATCGATAACCCGGTGGATATGATTTCGAAACTTTGCGTCTCTCGCATGAAAACGGAACCGCGTTAATGTAAATCTCTGGCGACCACCGACAGCAGTTCTACTACGTTTTCAGTGCGATTATTGCAAGAAAGAAAAGATTCTTTTTGAATGAGTCCTTCTATCCTGGGATCAATTCACAGTCCTGTGTCAGACATTTCTAACCCTGTCTTCACATCTTACAATGTTATACTATATAGGTGGACATACCTGTATTCTGCTTCATGGTGAGTTTAATTGCATCCTCCCTTTTGTGTGCAGTCTAAATTACACCAGACAACGCATGTCTAACTTGTCTGTCTCATTTCCAAGTCGAAAAAAAATCATAACAACAACAACTGCAACAACAACAACAACAACTTAAAGGAAAACAATCCCAACTAGATTTATTAGACATATTACGATAACATCATAAGGACAAAATCTCCAAAGTAAACTGTCTTTGATGCGTTTTGCTGGTTTTGACGACAAGGATGTGCCCTCACAGAATGACACGTACAGAGTCTCTGCAACATCCTCATCTCCATTAAAAAAGCCTAATGCTCATCACCCATAAAAATATACTTTTTTCTCTACTGTACTCTCCCCTGACCCCCCAAGACCCACTGCAGGGATCCCAGCGATCCTGTTTCTCTACGTGTAATCGTTCTGAACCCGTCCAGCTAATATTATAATCCATTTAAAACAGCACCCCACAGAGTACATGCACTACTGGTGTTTGTGCAAGGGAATGCATGGACTGGCTGGGGCATTCTGAGTGGATCTGTTGTTCAAACTACATGTGAGCATCCACGGACTGTCCTGCAATGTCCTACGATTAACCGGATGTAGAAAAGTGACTCCAGACCACGTTGATGCCCCGCCTACCTAATGTCGGATGACAGTTCCCGGCACAAAAGGGAGCCCTGCCTAGCTAATATCAAATATGGCTTCCATCAAGCTCGGGAAAACTATAACTCAATTTGACATGTCGGACAAGAAACGGAATAATTCGCGGTTTGAGCTCTCGCTTAAACTAACCTACGTAACACAATGTAATTCGATTTCTCACAAAGGCCCCCATTTTGTGTTATGTTTTCGGCGGACATGTTACCGGTTTTCTTTGTTTTATCCCGAATAGCCGCAAAAGGAGGGGAAACAGCCAGTCTTTACAACAAGCCAATGTTGCAATTGTAGTTGATTCAGGCTGATCTACAAGCTAATAGGAAGACTTAGCAACTAACTAAACCCAACCAAACAACCACAGAAACAGATCGAGGGCTGGCAACTAGAATGATTTATGTCCACTTTTAGTTTTATTCATTGCCCTTAAATGCTAGTAGATATCCAACACACAAAGTGTGTGACTTTATTTCATAACCCAATAAAACTATTCATGTGACCGTGTTCCAAGTATTGCAATAATTTGGATTTTCCTTAAGATTACAAATTTTCCACTCATTTTCCTCAATGTGACTATTTAGGACATAAAATATTCGGGTTCCCAATCCTCGAGACAAAAACAACGAATCAAACTCCCCGTCTTCTCGCCAATGCTGCCATTTACAGCAATACTTGCCCCAGGTCAGCTTGTCATATCGTACACAAACCAGTGACAACCTCGGCCAAATACGGTGCGCAACTGCCCATTACCGAGAACAATTCTGGACCAAATCTGCTCCATGAAACGACTGGCCAGTATTACCAACACCATCGCCACAATAATTTCTCCCAACCAAAATTACCCAAATTTACAAATTCATACAGCAAAAATCAACAAAAAAAAAAAAAGGCTACATTTCTTGTTCCCGTTGTTGTGGGTATTCCAGTAGGTATTGTTCTGCGTAACTGTGCCTCGAACGTTCCCCCCCCCCCTCCCCACTATGCGATTATGAAAACATAATATGTTTATTATCAATAGTATCATTACTATAATTTACCACAATTTACTTCGATAAAAGAGAGCTACCTTCACGGGCAGTAAATCTTGCAAATACCCGAATCTCGATTAAACGGTACTCTGTAGCAAAGCTAGTCAGTCCCTTGGCATGGCTTCGTTAGTGCCATAGTCAATGGCGTGTATGACTGGGTAATTTATCTTAATTTGTTATTTCGACAGCTGACTTAGTCCAACAAAGCTCTATTTAAATCCTCCCCCTTCCCCCAGTAATGGACTTGAGGCGTAGTAATAACGCATTATCAAATTAATGTCCCAATGAGATCCCTTTGTCACCATAAAAATTATGCACAAATTAAGTTGTTGTGTAAAGCGTAAAACGAAACAATGTTGGGTACAGCCAAGAATACTCCACACTGGGAACTGGCTAAATGAATGCGCCCAGGCAGTGGTATTTATGATGTAAGCTTACATGCAAACGCCATCAGTTTGGCTAAATTATCTATGCTGAAAACGGCTTGTCGTTACTCAACTGAACGTAATGCATTACACAAAGTGTACGGCAAAATCAATTCTGCAAATTTCCTATGTATGGCTTTAGAAAGACGTAAAGCATAATTACCACTGCCAGAAGGTCATGATAAAGTTGGCAACACGCGACCCTCGATCTTGTTTGTCCCAACTCCACTTTCTGCACAACTGAGAAATTCGAATTTAGACGTTTGCAGTTTTAGTATTATAATAAGGAGTTAAAAATAAATCGGAATTTTGAAACAGCTTGATAAGTGCCACAACGCATGTTAAACAAGTGTCAGGGTGTGCATTTGTAATACTTTTTCTACACACTAAAAGATCTTCAGTCTTCCAGAAAATGGATACAGAACAGGTCGCCAACAAGCAAATGTTTCTTTTCCCCTGGTTGTGCGATGACAAAAAAACAACCAGACTGGCAGGCCATCACTATTACTAAAGGAGATCACAGGAGCAGAAAAACGCGGAAAATATTAGAATTCAACAAGAACTTTTGCATGGGCAAAGTGTGAACATTTGAAAAAAACAAACCGCACCAGATATTTGCCTGGTCTTACTTCAAACATTACAAAAATTAATCACAGATTATTTCATTGTATTACTTTCAATTATTTAATTTATGATGATATCCAAAGATAGAATTATAGCATCTGACAGGTCTGTCACGGATCATTCTCGACACATGTCAGATCTATGACTCCCCCAAATAATTTCGTTTACTGACCAATGATACATACATACACATACGCAAAAATCAGTATGAAAACTGAAGACACAGTCTGAGTTGTGTATATTAATGTCATACTGTTGAATGACATGTTGATTTTAAAGGAAAATGATTATGTGGTGGGCCGCAGGTCTACAATTTTCATTAGCCCGCACTTTTCTTTAGTTTCTGTGGTGAACTGTGGCGCTAGACTGGCGCCGCCAGCACATTAGACAACTTCATAGGCTACTAATGGTAAAAAACTTCACCTCTGGCCTTTGTCCACTAGCAATATCCAAAACAAGGTCCACTTCACATCTTATGACATAAATTAAGACCTTCTCCCCAGCCCACATTCCTATTTCTCCGCATTCCATTCGCGTCTGAAGAAAGAACATTCAATACATGAAACTGAAATTGACTTTTTTTCTACTCTCCTGACTGGATAACTTCAACTTCAGATCTTCTGACAAAAGTTAAGACCGTCTCCCCAACCCACGTTCCTACTCCCCCTTACCCTATTCCCATTTGAAGTAAGGGAATGTAATACATGAAATTGAAATTACTCTCCTGACTTTGATAATGTCAACTCCTGACGTAAGACTGTCTTCCCTATCCCCGTTACTACATCCTTTTCCAACGCCTACCCCCCTTTTGAACTGGAAAAAAGCAAAATATGAAATTGACTTCCTTCATTTGATAATAAGGAAGAAACGGAAACAGTAGCTGTGTATGTGAGTAATGATACAACCCAATCTGTCATCTCACAAATATTACGCAGCCAAAAATCTGTACACCGGAAGAGCTGGTTGCTAGGCAACAGCAATGTGGCTACCCCGCCTCGTCTAGACAATTTATCGCTTAGATATACAATGTAGATCCCCTGGATAGATGGGTAGATCTCAAAAGTGCAGGAGACAAAAAACTCACGACACTAAAACATATGAAGAAATGATGACGTCTGGGACAGGTCTGGTCGGGGTTCTTGGAGAATACACATGCAAGAAAACCGATTCTTTTCTTCTCCCCCGGAGCTAATCTACCGAGTCCTGACGTATCCAAACTTCACTGTTACAGTCAAACCACATCATCGTGATGTTAGGTTCTTAAACTTTACATTGTACGTATGGACCTGATAGAGTGGATCTCAGTGTTACAGTAATCCTGTTTGTGTATGGTGTTTTACATCTTGAAGTTGTCTCTTCAGATGAAACGACTTCACTCTGAGCGGTCATTACATTTCATAAATGATTGTGATGACTTTGTGAAATTAGACAGTATGTTACGGCTCTAGAAAATGGGTCATTCACACGTTGTCATTCTCACTCCGAGGAGCCCACGAATTCCAGACACTATTGTTTACGTAAGGTTGTTTTCCTGGGAATAAATTCCATCTTTGGGGAGTCTGATGGTGCTTTTTAAGCGAAAACCTACCTTGATTTTATTATTTTTGGGAGGGGGAAGGGGGAAGAGGTTACGTGTTTTTAGTTTCCATATGCTAAGGAGGCAACAGGATATATGTAATGATGTCTTCATATAATAGTAATAATAGTTCGTCCATCAGGTATGATGATGACCTTAACAACACCAGAGGAATAAAGAACAGAAATTGTTGATAATTTCAACACATGGACAATAAAGAGAACTAAAGGACACAGAAGACAGAATGGAAAGACTGTTCTTTCATGACTTATGGCTTCTCATGTGACTGATAAGTCCTATTTTTGCCCTGCAGACCCTTCCGCATAAATGACAAGAGTGCTCCGTTGGTTCAGTACCACTGGGCCTTTTCTTGCGCCGTTCTCTTTTTTTGTCAGCTTCCCATGCTTTGCTGCCTCTGGTAAGGGCCGCCCTCCAATTTGCACGATCAAGCGAGAGCTTTTCCCACTCACTCACATCAATGGCAAAGGCCTTCAGTGATTGCTTGAGAGTGTCTTTGTAACGTCTCTTTGGGGCCCCAACATTCCTCGTTCCATTGGAGAGCTCAGAGAAGAAGATTTGCTTAGGGAGTCTGGAGTCGGGCATTCTGACAACATGTCCTGCCCAACGTAGCTGAATTTTTTTCAGGTGGCAGAAGATGCTCAATTCCTAGGCACGATTGAGGACCTCAGTGTCTGGAATTTTATCCTGCCATTTGATCCTTAGGATCTTTCTAAGGCAGGCCAGATGAAAGTGATTTAGCTTTCTGGCATGCGATTGGTACACTGTCCAGGTTTCAGCCCCATAGAGTAGGGTGGGAAGGACCACAGCATTGTACACTTTCAGCTTAGTGTCTGTGCGAATGCCGGCGACATCCCATACTCTCTTTCGAAGCCTGCCAAATGCAGAGCTGGCTTTGCTGATTCTTGAGAGAATTTCAGTATCAACACGAGCCGCGGAAGACAGTGTACTGCCAAGATAGGTGAAGTTCTCCGACACCTTCAGAAGACTGTCATGGACTTTGATATTTGGGGTCACAGGATACTTGTCGTCTGGAGTAGGCTGATGGAGCACTTCCGTCTTCTTTGTGCTTATTGTGAGGCCAAAGTTGTCACAGGCACTAGAGAACTTATCAACACAGTTTTGCATGCTATCCTCATCGTGTGCCAGAAGTGCACAATCATCAGCAAATAGTAGGTCACAGACTTGAGTACTTTTGGTTTTGGTTTTTGCCTGAAGTCTCCTGAGGTTGAATAGACTGCCATCAGTTCGGTACTTGATGCTTACCCCTTGAGGAGGAGAGCTAAAGGCTTCTTGTAGCATTGCAGAGAACATGATGCTGAACAGAGTTGGGGCTAAGAAACAACCCTGTTTTACCCCATTTGTGACAGCAAAGGGCTCTGAAACACTGCCGTTGCTTTTGACTGCAGCTTGCATGCCATCATGAAACTGGCGCACTATTGTGATGAATTCGGGTGGACACCCAAACTTCGCCAAGATTTTCCAGAGGCCTTCACGACACACTGTGTCAAATGCTTTTGTGAGGTCAACAAATGTGATATAGAGCGCTTTATTTTGTTCCATGCATTTTTCCTGAATCTGTCTGGCAGCAAAAATCATATCCGCCGTTCCCCTCTCTTTACGAAAGCCACATTGGCTCTCGGGAAGCAAGTCATTTGACGAGAGGTGATCAAGAAGGCGATTCAGAAGCATTCTTGCCAATATTTTGCCAGCAATTGAAAGTAGAGAGATTCCCCGATGGTTGTCACAGACTTGGCTGTCCCCTTTGTTTTTGTACAGATGGATGATTGAAGCATCTTCTAAGTCCTGTGGCAGCTTCCCTGCTTTCAACATATGATTGAACAACTCGGTCAACCTTTCAATAAGCTTTTCTCCACCGAAGGCATACACCTCAGCAGGAATTAAATCCACGCCTGGTGATTTGTTAAAGGACATCTGATTTGTGGCAGTTCGGGTCTCGTTTGCTGTGAATGGCTTGGCAAGAGCTGCATTAATAGGAGTCTGAGGGAGGCGGTCAATGGACTCAGTATTTATATTTGATGGCCGATTTAGCACACCTCCGAAATGTTCTGCCCAACGCTGAATTATGGCATTCAATTCAACAATGCGTGTTGAACCATCTGACGCAAGAAGTGGCGTAGTGCCAGAGCGGGATGGTCCAAACACAGCTCGGAGGCTCTCAAAGAACTTTCTAGTGTTGTTTGTGTCGGCATATTTCTGAGTTTCTCTTACTCGCTCTTCAAGCCAGTCATTTTTCATTTTCCTCAGCTTCTTCTGGAGTACACCCCTACATGCACGCAGTGCATCAGCTTTTGCTGTGGAAGAGGGGTCACTGCAGTGAGCTTGGATGAGACTATTTTTTTCTTTGATGAGCACTTTGATTTCATTATCATTATCATTGAACCAGTCCTGGTGCTTGCGGACAGGAAAACCAACTGTGCTGCTGGCGCAAGAGTGTACAGTCGTATTTAGGTCAGTCCAGCTCTGTTCAATGTTCTCAGGGTCAAAAGTCACGCAATCCAATTTTGAGGAGAGTTCTGATGAGAGCTCGCTCTGTTTCTCAGCTGAGCAGAGTTTTGAAACATTTAGGCGTTTAGGTGGCGCTTTCCCTTGAGGGCGTCTATTGCGCCTCAATGTTAGTCTGAGCTTGCAAACAATGAGTCTGTGGTCAGTTCCACACTCGGCACCACACATCGCCTTTGTTACAAGGACATCCTTTCTGTCAGTCTTCCTCACAATGACATAGTCTATGAGATGCCAGTGCTTTGAGCGGGGATGCATCCATGACGTTCTGTTTCTCACGGGGAGACTAAAATTTGTGTTGGTAATGAACAGGCCAAATTCAGCGCACAAAGTAAGTAAGCGCAACCCATTGTTATTGCATGAACCAACTCCATGAGGGCCCAAAACATTTGGCCACGCTGAGATTTCGAAGCCAACCCTAGCATTGAACTCCCCCAAGAGAATCAGCTTATCAGCTGCCGGGACAGAGCATATGACAGATTCTAGATCAGAATAGAACTTGTCTTTGGCTTCATCTGGGTTTGTCATGGTGGGCGCATAATTATGCGCTAATGAGGGTGGCTGACTGGCTTTTCCCAACTGGGATCCTGAGTGTCATTAGCCTGTCATTTATTTCAATTGGCATGGACTGCAAGTTTCTGACAAGGTCATTTTTAATTGCAAACCCAACACCATGCTGTCTCGGTTCGACTGCACCCTTGCCTTTCCAGAAGAAGGTGTATCCACCACTGAGCTCTTTGAGTTGGCCACTATCAGGGAGTCTGGTCTCACTGAGTGCCACTATGTCCAGGTTGTACCTGCTGAGCTCAATGGCAATAAGTGCAGTGCGTCTTTCCGGGTTGTTTGAGTTGTCCTGTAGTGTGCGTATATTCCAGGCTCCTAGCCTGAGTAAGCTGAATTTCTTTTTGTTTCGACCGCAAAAAGGGATCCCCACTGGTCGCGGTATACCAGTCAGGGTGATGTGAAGTGGGCTTTCTTTAGGGCACCTTTTCTAGCCCCTTCCTCAGTTGAGGTGAGCAGTGCTATCCTTAAATAAGGCTGCTCAGCTACTGTGGGTGCTGCCTCCCCACGCCTCCACTTCAATCGACGATGAAGCGACCATAGCCCACAGCCACCAACGTGTAGGTCTGTGCTAACAGCTTCCAGTCTATCCAAACCTGCTGCCACCGCACTCGCCCATCGCCGTTGGAATTTTGAGAGGAAAGAAGACGAGACAAAGATGAAAGAAGACGAGGTGAGTGTTAAGACTGGCGCAAAGAATTTGTTTTTAGTGAGAAAGAGCTGCGCAAACATCAGACTCACTCTCTCGCCTGGACACAACTTATCCAAGTGGCAAGACAGGGTCAAGACGACTGGAAATGTATCCAGGTGCAGGAGGATGCCAGAGGGACAGTCATATTGCCTGACCGGCTGCCTGTAGGCTACTCCACAGCATCGCAGTCCCAACTGACTAGGGTGAAAGACCCAAACCAAAGAACACCAATACTGGTGGATGCTCTGTGTCACTATATCCAGGCCAGAGTGACGGTATATTGCCATCTGCCCTATTAATCAACCACTGGCCTGCTGCCGCCAGCTTCGAAGCTGCGTCCGGGAAGTTTGCTCAATTCTTCGTCTGTGATTTAGGCAAACAAGCCTATGACCACACCGCTACCGGGGGCCAATATGAAGGACTCAAGTACTGAGGGTCACATTGTGCCTTAGCATGTGGCCGTTGGGTTAGATGAAACCTCCTCCGCCCTGGCCGTTTGCACCGACAGGTGCACGCCCACTGATACCATGCTAGCGTACCAGTTCATGAAACAGGTTGTACTGGATTACATGTTACCAGTAGCAGATTTTTCTGACCTGTCTTCATATAGACACTGTCATAATATGTGTAACAGAAGAGAACAAAAATATTGAGGCACAAGCACACCGACTGTGATTAAGTGCTTGGAAATGAATACGATAAGAGATTGCTGCCAAAAAATGATGTCGGCAGAAGAATAGAGGAAAAAAAAAACAGCAACAAGAAAAAACAAACAAACAAACAAAAAAAGGCCAATCACGATTTAGATTAAAAGAAGAAAAAAGTAGTCTCATTACTGAGATAAAAAAACCAACACAATAACAATAAGAAATCCATACGCCCACTTCAGTTTCATTTTTCCCTTACTGAAAGGTTCAGGCTTCCAAAATCTCACAACATTCTAAACGTACACATACAGCGTTGTGACACTGGGACATGCAGGGCAAAAGAGCAACAACAAACTTATATACAAACAACATTGATGACCAGCACTGAGACAAAAATTTCACTGCCACATTTACCAGAATGGCGCAGTCTAGACTGAGGCTGCAGAAACCTCCAACCATATTGATTTAATAAACGATCAGGTTAGGCAGAGATCACCACGGATGATCAAACAAATAAACATAAATAATCATCATTGCCAGCTTTACGTTTCTACTCCATCACCAAATGTTGTATGCTACAAATGAGAGCAGGATGTTTCAGTGGGGTCTCTCACTGTAGCGCAAACTTTTGGCAGGCCTAAAGACTTCAGTGTAGCACAGCCATGGAAAAGCCCAGGAATCCGTTATGTATTCAGCAAACGTTCCACCCAGGGGTTAATTTCGTCGGGCATCCAACCCATGGAAATATGTAAGAGAGAAATTAAACTTCAGGTTTCTTTCAGTTTAACAAATCGGGTACCTTCTGCATCAAAGCATACTTATCACCATTCCCTGATACTCTCGTAGATTCTTCTTTGGCATATTAAAGCAAATTAACATAAAACTCTACCTCTTCACCTTGTCTAAAGTACTCGCTTTTAAACTTAAATTCTGTGGTCTAAAATACACCTGCAGTTCCATTAGAGTTTTTGTATGATCTAGCGAGAATAATGGAGGTATCATAGTCACACCAAGCCAGGTCAGACACTGTCAGATGATGGCAGACAAGAAGTGCGCACCTTAATTTCCTGTATTTTCTTAGTAAATCCGGGATGACCCTATCATACTAAGCCCGTTCAGACACAGTCAGCTCTGCCACTATTTCTTTCGTGTAGATTCTGCTGGCAGCAACTGACTGTGTCTGCCGGGCTTAGTACGATACCTCCCGCATTAAGGTTAGGAACCACAGAGTTCTGAACATCTCTGCTGAACACATAGTGTGCTTGTTCTTTCTGCCACTCTCACTTCCAAACCAATGCTTTTAACTTAAACGAAAGAGCACTTTCCTCATATACCCTGCAACGAAGAAGACGTCCCATGGCACCATTCCACTTCCAGCCTCAACCTGTATTTAAGTCGATAGCATGTTCCATATTCATGCCATTTTCTGGGCACCAAGAACGCTCATATTATTTTCAACAGATTCATCTGATCACTGTACAGCGGCATGCAGAGGTTTGGTGATGCTCGGAGCCAACTCCTTGACTGTATGCCCTAAGACCCATGATAGGCCTAGTACTGACAGATGTAATCAGCATTACACACAGTATTTACATATGACAGGTTCTCTACTCTGGCCTCGCTGATTAAAACACAGCAGCTAGTGGGCTGTAGGGCAGCATGTACAACGAGGTTAACAGTGATAATTCCAGATTAAAAAAAAAACTTAATTTCAATTTTCCTCTTTGATAAGATGCCCCCCCTTCCCCCCCCCCCCCAATGGATGCTTGGGGCCGTCGCCCCCTCTGCATGCCACTGTCACTGTTGTACACATCGAAATAGCGAATTACACTCTCAGAATCTCACCCTAATGCCTTCCCAGGCCGTTTTAAACATTTTATTATGGAAATGTATAAAGCATATTATTCTGGACAGTTACTGTACAGCACCGATCACAGAATAGAATCTGACATCGTGAAAGACGAAATGGCCCAAGACCACTCTATGCATGCACGCACGCACGCATGCACACACATACAAACGCACAATAAGGAAGAAAAAAAAAACCAACAACAAAATTCGTCAACTCTCCAATACTCCAGAGACCATCTTTGCACAAAGGGCCAATTGCAGATTCACGTTCTCCCCACATAAAGTGAACACGCAAGTTTCAAGTACTAATAGTTGACCATTGTTCTGATGCCAACAACCGCTCTGCGTCATGCACATGGAAAATACGATTGAAAATGTTTCCGCGATGCAATTTCTGGACACCACCCCCACCCCCATCCCCGCGCCCTTTATTCTCTTCTCAGCTCTTTTATTCAGTAGTTTGGCCCCTTTCCCATTTAATTACTTCGGCAACCAACAATGATAGTCTCTCAGGATTCCTTCATCGGTTTGGATGGTATGGCGGTATTCATCATGCTGGCACGAGAGACCACGATGTGAGAGTCATTGGCTTTGAAATACTGTTACGTCGGTGTGATTCTGTCATGCTTATGACATGAACAAATGGATTCAAATGTTAGGCGTTGTTTGCCTAACATTTAAAATATGCAAAAGATCACCTGACAACGGAAATGTGTAACAGACTATTTCGTACACATTTGGAGCTTAAGTATATTATTGATGTGGAAAATAGAGACAGAGTGATTTGCGCAGATTCAACAAGAACTTTATGCTTCTCATATTCTGAGCTGTGATTAGCACATAACGCTTCTTTCTGCTCGTTTGTACTTAGCAGCATTAGCTGTGACAACTCCGGAAACACCTCTAACCTTCCAGCAACCAGACACACTGCTTTATACACAACTTCTGAGAAAAAAAAACCAACCCAATCTGATTTTGAATAGTTTAATTGAGGCAAAAATATACATATTTATCACAAATCAACAACCATTACGAAAAGGATCAATATCATTTAACTAAATAGAAATCAACTGAGTTGGTTCAAAGAATAAGAAGTCAATAACTATCATAATGAAATGAAATGAAATAAAAAAAAAACAGCACACATATTTAGGAATCATACTCGAAAGGGCTTGGACGGACTCTGAAAAGCAGCAAGAAAAACCTCGAACACTACAAGAGAAAAGGACATGTAACATGCGGAGAAGCACTTGTAACTTTGGCATTCGACTTCATTAAAAATAAATGTGATTGGCATAATTTCTCTTTGAACAAAGAAGAATCGAAAGATCAAACGGTATGAAATATGTCGGTTGAAATGACGACTTTTTACAGTAAGTCACCTCAACTATTTCAATGCCATTTCTGACTCTCAAATAATGATGTAGAAATTTTGACATCCAGGGAATTGTGAGTATCCCAAAACGGGCGCTTGAGTTGGCTCGTTCTCTCGGGACAAATGTCAACTGGCAATCGACGTAAAGAATTTGCCCAAATTCTATTGGCAAGTGTAACGAGGGGGAATAACCCACAGCTCTTTTCAAGAGAGGGGAAATAATCCACAACTCTTTTGAACGAAGAGAAATTACCCATGAGTTTTTTCTTGGCCAGATTAACAAGGGGAATAACAGCGTTACTCAATGCATAATCAGAGTGATTGATGTCAAGAGAAAGGAGTTGAAAGGGCGTGATTAAAGTTTTGCATTCCTGCCCACTGAGGTTTACGTATGAGGGCAAAGAGGAGAGGGTGAGATGAAGGAATGGGGAGGGGGGGGGGAGGAGGATAGGATTTAGGAGGAGAGAAACAAAAAAACAACGCCGGGCACTGAGATTGATCTGAAAAGGGGGGAAAATGATGTGGATAACCACAGTGATATAAAACAAGATAAACAGGACTAAAGAGAAGGGGAGGAAAAGAAATAAAGACATATTGGATGAAAACCATCAAGGGGTGGGAGGCACTATGAACAACAGAGTAAAAGGCAGATACCAAAGACGTTAGCGTCGGGTAACTGACGAAAAAAAAAAAAAGCAGGCATTGGATAATTAAATAATGTGATCGCAATCAGAGGGCATTGTCATTTCAGTCACACTCCAGCAAATCACCGGCAAGAAATTCAGCTATCTTTTCCGTGTTAGTTTTTGACGCACTGTTATTTTATTCCGAACACTGGTTTTAGAGTAAATATGTTTGTTTCCACTTTCTCGGAGATCGATACATTCTGAATTCTGTCGAATAAAGCCCTCAATACAGGGCCGCCTTAACATCATTATAGGCCTCTGGGCAAAGCAATAGGCTGTGGCCCCCCGTTTCAAAAACGAATGTAAATTTGCATGCACGGGGCCCCCTAAACCCTTGGGACCCCCGGGCAATGCCCCGTGTGCCCATGCGTTAAGACGGCCCCGCCTCGATAGTTACAAATCTTATTTTCAAGAAAACTTACTAGCCACAACCATTCGATATCTGAATCCCTTTGCATGTGTCTCCAGCATGTATGTGGGTAGGGACAGACATAAAGGATGGGGGAAGGGAAAAGAGTGGCAAAGACAGTCATAAATCAGGGTAAACTTGTCACAAACACGCGAAATGGAAGCCATTCTATGGCCATGTTTCTTGCAAAATTGCCCCACGGAAAGAGCACAAACGGCAACCCCCTGAACTGGATCGGGAATGATGACATTATTTTGTTCTTACCAAATGGGCGAGAAGATTAAGGTACAGACACATTATGGAGAGGGCAGCAGGAAGGGTGGGGTGGGATAGGGGTGGAGGACTAGGATGAACATTCATATTAATGACGGAGTTAGACTGAGAGAAGGATGTGGGGGGGGGGGGGAACAGTGGGAGAGAGTGAGAGAGAGAGAGAGGGAGAGAGAGAGAGAGAGACAAAGAGAGAGAGAGAGAGAGAGAAAGAGAGAGACAGACACAGAGAGAGATACAGAAAGAAGACACACACACGCACACACACACACACACAGGGGAGTGAAATGGACAGAAAGACAGACAGAGAAAGAGAGTGAGCCAGACAGACAAACAGACAGAGGCAGGCGGCAAGACACACGATGTAAAGAGCTGAAAATAAGAAAATGTTCAAAAGATGAAGTGTGTGTGTGTGTGTGTGTGTGAGAGAGAGAGAGAGAAAGAGAGAGAGAGAGAGAAAGAGAGAGAGAGAGAGAGAGAAAGAGAGAGAGAGAGAGAGAGAGAAAGCCCAGCTAATTTTTGTAATAAAATGCAAAGAAAGGCAAGTTTACAGCAATAGAATGATTAGATAATAAGGAAATAAAAAAACGAGGATAGCTGACGCGGGCGATGCAGCTATGAAAAGGACAGAGCTCAAACGGGCAGAACGGGAGATAACACAAATATAGAAAGGGCAGGAACTGAGCCGATGAGAAGTAAACAACACTGAAAAGAAGAAAAAAATCCATGTTGTGGGCCGCGGGAAACATGAATAAAATGCATAATCACTGAGGCCAAACATTCCGATAGAATGGATAAAAAAAACATGTAAAGAAAACAGGAGATGTATTACAGAAGCGGTCAGAATGACAGATACCGCAAATGTGACAGAGAAACACAAGTAGGGGTAAAAACTCACGGGCCACAGCAGGAGCTGCAGGGGAGAATCATTGAACATGCGCAGACATGCCAGAAAACTTGCATGTAATACAAATGAACCAAAGAATATCAGCTGAGATAGAACTACAGATGTGGCGCTTAGGAAATGTGGAGATCAATTCTGCTGCAGCGACCATGCGGGATAAAACACAAATAGTGTTGCATCTGTAACGTCGCTCACAAATAAAACAAACCTGTTAATCCTTGAGAGCCCAAGGCATCATGTATGGAACAGTATATTCAGTAGACACGTGAATCATAATATAATCCAAGATACTAGAACTGACAAGATAAGACAGCTAGTACTTTTAGCGTGCACGGATTTCACACCGCCACCTAGCGGCAAACGCGCGGAAGTCATGGAAAGTGCTGAATTTTGCAAAGCCAAATAGGAAATATATTGAATTTTGTTCATTGTTCATTGCTATAGGCCTTGATTAACGTCACTTGTTGTGGAATTATTACCTCAATCGCTGTGGGAAAATTCTGGCTATTTTTCCTTTTTTTTTGTCGCAATAGCACTGTCACAATTTTGCATCATAAATTTACAATTATATCAAGCATTCTTTTAGTAATATGCGCCATGGGCCCAGGCCCCGATCAGCGCGCAAATTGTGAGCAGGGTTTTTTTCAGTGGTGCGAAGACGACAGTGTCTCATCTTATCGTTTCTAGTATAATGCAGATAAAGAGTGAACATGTAAGCACCTAAAATTTCGAGAGTACCGGACCAAAAATTGTGAAACTTTTTGTGTTCTGCATCAATTTGTGACGATACATTACGTGAACATTTCCATTTTGAACAAAATTCAGTCTTTGAAATAACTTATTTACGATTTTTGGAACCACAAATTATGAGACGCATTTCTGTCGGGTAGAATCGAAAAGTATGATCGGAAATTTTGTTTTTCGGGACCAGCTAGTATGTGTAAATGTACTATAGCGCAGTACACGGGGAGATTGTACATTAAAAAAAAGATTACCATGGGGAAATTTGCTACCCTTGTGTGAGAACACCAAAGAATGACATGACACTGAAATGGCTGTTAAAATGTATTTGAGATAACGTCTTGAAAAATCCACTTACGCAATATTTGAAGTATGATGAAATTTGATTTTTATGATAATAAGACAGACAAGAAGGCAATGCCAAATCTAAAATGTGGATTTTATCCGCAGAAATGAAAGACTGTAAGATGTCAGGATATTGAATACTGTCACTATGGGACGTAATGAGACAATGGATGACCAAGCAGTGTCTTGAAGTTCATACTATGTACATCTTTCTCACCCCTCCCCCACTCCAAACAACAACAACAACAACAACAACAACAACAACAACGACAAGAAGGCATAGCAGCCACGTTTTTTTTTGTTTTTTCTTCTGATTTCTTTCCTGTTTTCTATCCAGCCCCCTTCCTCTCCCGCCTCTCTATTTGCCTTCCTCCTCTATCCCTTTTCTTCCACTTCTGCAAGTTTCACTACCATCCATACGATTTTTTTTTTTTTTATCTCTCTACCTCTTTTTCCCCAGCCCTCTCACTTTCCCTGAACGTCGCATTACAGCCATCCTTTTTCTTGGGCAGACCAACATCTTGTTAATTAGGGCAAGGACTGAGTTCCACAGTTGAACTGTCTTCCAACCCCGGATGTGGCCAACTAAATACACGTTTGCGTTTCTCAGCACTAAATCATGATGTTATTATTTCTATTAATTAATTAATGATAATCTAAAAGCAGTGTTTATGTTTATCATGAGGGAGCGTAGGATTTCAGAATGGGGCGTAATGGTTTTTCATAAGTGTAAAATAAGTTAACTATACAGACAAGCTGCTGTTGTTTGTTTATGTCGCGTTTGCGTTTTCCTTATTTAGCTCGGATTAAAACATCGAACTTAACTGGATGTATAAATGTTTAGAATCTTTTCGTTTATACTGTATACTAACTTTGCCCATTAAGGTGGGATGGAAGTTTTTTTTTAAAACTGACTTGGGGCGTGGGACAAAAACTGATCTAAAGCCTCCAACCCACGCAATTCTTCCGCCTGTTTGAAGATGCAGTTATTACTCCCGATACAAACTTCAGTGAGGCTTGTGCCCTTAACTGCACGTGGCAGCATAGTTTTACAGCGCAGAAAACACTGTCGTTTTCACTCGATGAATCTGAGGGCCGAAATGGCAAAACATTCAAGTGGTTCAACGTTTAGCCATAAACTTCCGGGAGGAATAGCAAAAAATAGGGAACGAAAAAAAAAAATGTGGGCATAGAAAGGAGACAATCATTAACCCACAATTACAGTTACAACAAACTTCACTCGGACGGACTGTCTGATCTGGGGAGATCAAAACCCAGCGAGTTGGGGAACATTTTTGCGGCCAGAAGACAAAATACGAATCAAATCAGGGGCGACAATCTGATCACAGAGATTAACATGGGAAATAACTCCGCTTCGGTTGTGGGGGGGGGGGGGGGGAGCAAGGGACGGGAACCAACTGCGAGGCTGAGGCTGAAATGGAGGATTCCAAATGCTGTAAAATGTTGGAACTTCGACTGCATTTGAGGACTGAGAGAAAACGAGGATGTAGCGAGGGACAATGGGCATAACGAGGGGTAAGACATAATTTTCCAGACTGCAGCTCGAACGGGTGTCTGGGGGAATTCAGCGTATTCCTCATAAATGTCTTCCACGCTCTCATACTGAACAGTTACAAGTCTTTACAGACAGATCGATGGAAGGGGATATACGTTAGACAAACAAGTTTTGAGAACGTTCCAACGATGGAGGTGGACGTACATGCTGGAAAGGTACTGAGATAGGGATAAATAAAAACAAATCCTTTGGTAGTTTATCTGCCTTTCTTAGCTGCCTCCTAACGGGGAAAACCCAACTGATAAACAAACAATGCACAGATGACTATATTATTAAATTAACAAATCTGCCAAGTAAATAAATAAATAGATAGATAGATAGATAGATAGATAGATAGATAGATAGATAGATAGCTAGATAGATAGACAGATATACAGACAGACAGACAGACAGATAGACTGATAGATAGATAGATAGATAGATAGATATACAGACAGACAGACAGACAGACAGATAGATAGATTGACAGACAGACAGATTGAGAGATAGACAGACAGATAGATAGATAGATAGATAGATAGACAGACAAACAGACAGACAGACAGATAGATATACAGACAGACAGACAGAAAGAGAGATACATAGATAGATAGATAGATAGATAGATAGATAGATAGATAGATAGATAGATAGATAGATAGATATACAGACAGACAGACAGAAAGAGAGATAGATAGATTGACAGACAGACAGATTGAGAGATAGACAGACAGACAGATAGATAGATTGACAGACAGACAGACAGACAGATAGACTGATAGATAGATAGATAGATAGATAGATAGATAGATAGATAGATAGATAATGGTTTTAACAGCATGCAATATCTGCAAATAATTCAACCAGATGATACTTTTATCTTCACCCCCCCCCCCCCCCCGCCCAGACAACTGATATCCACCCACACAGACATACACAGGCAAACTGTGTCGGCTGGCCTGGGTAGACAAACAATCGTAAACTTTCTGGACGCTGACGTCAATCAGCAAACGCCAGAGACCTCAAGGTCAAGTCGATCGAACTGATTGGATGATTGGATTAGCCACGTGACCTCTTGCTGTAGAGCCAAAGATACAGGCAAGGCATAGCCACCCGGAGGAGTCACTGACTCATCGGCTCATCTTTTGTGCCGTGACTCATTGTTTGACTTGTCATAAAAGCGATGAAATTGACTTACCATATCGGTCAGAACTAGAACTTCAAAAAGGTTCCATATAACAATTTAATGAAGCATAGAATATTAAACTTTAAGTCATCATCAATATCAATCGGTGCAAACCAGAGAGAGAAAGAGAGAGAGAGAGAGAGAGAGAGAGAGAGAGAGAGAGAGAAACACAGACAGACAGAGAGAGATAGATAGAGAGAGAGAGAGAGAGAGAGAGAGAGAGAGAGAGAGAGAGAGAGAGAGAGAGAGAGAGAGAGAGAGAGAGACAGAGAGAGAGAGAGAGAGAGAGAGAGAGAGAGAGAGAGAGAGAGAGAGAGAGAGAGAGAGTATTTCACTTTAAATCAATGTATTTTAATGTCCCGATCTTGCCTGGAGACATTATGAAAACTGCGATCTCAGTTTGTTGTCAGCAAAGTTGTCCAACTAAAAATCAAAAAGAAAACAACGAAATATATCTTACTTCGAAAGTGCTTTTTCTTTTTTGTTCTTAATTTCTCCCATCCTTTCTTTCCTTCTGTGACTTTAATTTTGAAATTCTCACTTTGCACCACGACGAATCTGTCACATTTGACGGACAGTGCAATTATAGGCCTATACACTACAAAATAACTAGCTCGTCTCAAATTGTATTCCGAATAGTGTCAGGTGACCGTAATGCTTGGGGTGTGGAACAACAGTCTTTTCATCAAAGAAAAGACAAAACAAAACAAAAAACCTCTCCAAGAGCTATGCGCTTTGTGCGAAGACGCCCGTGTCTGATGCAATTCTACAGCAAATGTCCAAGTACTGAGCTGGTTCTCTCCCGCGTTGAATAAAAAAAAAATATTATACAACCAGAATACACGACCGGGGTGTGGAGAATGGGGTTGAGAAGAAGAAAACGAGGAAGGAATTGAAATAAAGATGAAGATGAAAAATCGGACCATAAAAAAGAAGGGGGAAAATTGTGAATGAAGAAAGCCAGGAAAACAAATACAGGGGTGAATAAACTCCTAGAGTAAGACAGGAGAAGACAAAATACTATTCTGACGAGAGTAATGAAAATAAGAAGGGAAATTTCCGACAGACAAAATACAGCAAATACACCGCCTGAAACAATAGCGGAAAGCCCCGCCATTGTGGGAGACAACCTACTGTTTTACCGTCAGCTCCCAAAAGAACAAATGTAATTATTGCCCCTTGGGGAAAGCTGAAAAAGTAGATTACAAAAATATACATCAAAATGAATTATATAAACAACTAACGCTGTCCGTCCTTTCAGGAAATGGGTCATAATGAAGAGGTCGAAAACAGAGAAACCGGAGATACTCTGAGTCAGAATAAAAATTCTAGAGCCAGTTTTACAAGTTCTTAAAGGAAATATGAAAAATATGGCACCGAACAGGAAAACTGACAACCCTGAGCTTTGAGAAATTACATTTCCCCCTCTGAGAGATTTTTTTGCATCCATGGATGTCAAAAAATAATTACAAATGAAAGGGAAAAGGAAAGGGAGAAAAAAGGGGGAAAGGGTGATGAAAAGGGGATAAAAATGCATGGGTTGGGGAGGGGGGGGGGGATATCAAGAATTGGAACCATTTCTGCACCGGTCATAAAACACGGAATGTGATTATGGTGATGAGTATGACGATGATTTTGATGAATGGCTTCATGCTAAATTGCCGTCGGCGCTTGCAAAATGCCAGTCGTAAAATGGCCCTTTGCAGTTTGAAAAGCCCCCGTGCTTCAGCTGCACGTGAAGGGATGGACGATTGACTGCAGATTTTGTATTACACTCAGAAACGACATGGACCTCCCGGTGTGGCACGACCTCTTTTTATCAAAGGCTAAATGTCCGGTGCCCATATCGCTGCAGATGATTGCGTCAGCCAATTTTCATTCCAAATTCCAAAATTTTTCACAGCACCTCCGTCTCTTAAGCAAGCACGTAGCCCATGGGTAGTAAACCTGTGGCACGAATGCCCAAAGTGGAACGCCAAATTAAAAAGAACAAAAATGCACACTGCACACAATGCAGCCAATTCCTTTTTTTTTAAAAAGCAAATCACGAGACGTAAAAAAAACAAAAAAAAACTGTTCACAGCCTATTTTCTAAATTAGACCACTGCAGAAGCCGCCAAAATTGATGAAATATGTGGGCATAAAACTAACATTTGAAAAACTAAAGTTGAAATTATTGCAATGAATTAATTTTGATGATTTTGGCAAGTCATAGACTGATAATTGTACTGTGTTGATCGGTTTGAAGACAAACTTTTGTCTGAATTGGACAACAATTCTACAGATTACTTAGCAACTAATTCGACAATTACAGAAAATGTCGCACAAAAGCTCCAGAATTCCATTTCTGAGAATTCTGAATGTGTGAAAATGTCGACAGTGCCTTCATATGGACGCACTCATCTAATTCAATGTTCTTTATTATGATGAACGTTGTCCAATTTAATTATGCGTAGATTTACACAATGAAATTACTGTTGCATACATAGCTCTGAGCACAACCTAACACACGCCCGATGAATAACATCACTGGGGCTATAGCAAAAGTAAATAATTTTGCTTATTTCACTTCCCCTGATTAAAAGAAAAATCTCCGATCTGTTTTCCCTATCCCCATCGCTGTCAGGTTGGTTTTCATTCTACCGTGGTCAAGCATGAATTAAATGCTTGAAATTTGTGTCAGACTGGTATTTGGGATTTTCAACATAAATATTACGCAATGAAATGACTTCATGTAGTTTTCTACTCCCAAATGATTTTGAACCACACGTTTTAAAAAAATTGGTAAAATACCCAAACATTATACTATACCCTCACAGTGCCTCGATCTTAACATATAAGTTTGATGAAAAAAATCCTCTGGCAGCTTATCTGTCTTTCTTTAGGTGAAAACACCAATTGGTAAACGAATAAATGAACACATGAACACAATATTATTAAAACAACTATAAATAGGTTAAGACTCAAAAACTTGTGCGGTGTAATTTTCCTGCATATTTTAAAATTGAAATTAATTTGTTGTAGATTTCATCAGGACAGTAGGCCTACTTGTTGATTATACTCAGTTATACAATGTTGGGATCTCAATGATTTTATAATGATTATTCCTCGACGACTAAGTGCAGACAGTAACGCCATTCCGTCTCGACACCGATGGAATCTGAATTCAGTCATCTCTCCTCCTTCAACATTATTAAACTCGTAAACGACATCATTAATGTCATGATCTGGACTTTGGTTGCAGCTCTTAACATAATATCAATCATTCTGCTGAGAAATGCCTGTATGTAAATGTGTGTCCAACACGTCTTTCTGCGTGTAAGAAGTACTTATGACAATGATTACGGCGAGGTCCAGCTCTCGTTAGTAGTTTGTGGTTCTGTATTCTTGCCGCACTGCAGGCACTGGACTGTGCCGTAGCCGGATTTCCAAATTCATGATTACTCTAAAACATCATCAACCACTATCATAGCTTTCAATGACACCGGAATGACAGCGGTTGCAACAGTCACATCAGCGACAAAAAGAAAATCAAACGACTTCACCGGTTACAATACCAGTCTCATAAGATTTTGTATCGGATTCTCTTCACTACTCCCCTACTGCTGAGTATCCTATCCAGTTCCTGAACTTTCCCAAACAGGCTAATTTTGCCAGTAAGTGACGCAATTAAACTTAAACTCTTCCGATTTTCGAGGAACGAAATATAGGTAAATTGTGTCTATGATTATGTTTTGTTTCAGAATATGTGACAGGAAAAAAAGAGGGGGGTAGCTTAGATTTAAATGGCACGTGTCTGTTAAAGAACTGAGGAGGAGTGGGATGGAGAGAGAGAGAGAGAGAGAGAGAGAGAGAGAGAGAGAGAGAGAGAGAGAGAGAGAGAGAGAGAGAGAGAGAGAGAGAGAGAGAGACAAAGAGCGAGAGAGAGAGAGAGAGAGAGAGAGAGAGAGAGAGAGAGAGAGAGAGAGAGAGAGAGAGAGAGAGAGAGAGCGAGAACGAATGTGCATGGCAATGATTAGAACAGACAACAAAAGGCCCTGGGGAGAAAGATTCACCAAGCCAGGTGTGCTAGGACCTCAACACCCTGTGCCTTGTCAACAGCAACAACAAAAAATGTCCAATAAAATTGTCATTTTGGTCCGCCCCGACTCTGAAAACCTTCCGTCCATAATTATCTCTCCCGAGCTATTTTTCACACTTTTTTCACCACCAAGAAGCCGAAAGTTTCCCAAGCGTCGCTTCACGCTTTTCTGCCCGTCTGCTACTGTCCTCTCCCATACAATCAATGCATTCACAATTAATTTTTGGCCCGTCAGTATGCCACAATGGTTAGGTTCCAATTCACTGCCGACGTTTCAGAGATCCCTTGATGACGAAGTCTGCGTGAAGACGAGTACGTGCGTGACTGAGCTCTTTATACACTTGGGGAGGGCACGGAGTGCAAACACAAGCAAAATTCGTTCAAGTGACCAATTTCTGATATTCTACGACAGGAATTATGTCACACAAGACCTTCTCTATTCACAATCATTATCACTTATGAAAAGTGGTCAACATCTTCCTAACAGTCTACTCTCCAGTATTATAAGTAACTATAATTTCAGCCGCACATATTAATTCTGCGCCCTAAAATCCTTATGTAGCACTTCAATCACCGTAGCTAACTTAGACAAATTATAGCGTCGTTTCCTCTCCATCCACACTGTCGCTGAAATAGAAATTTCAATAACTAAGCCCCCCCCCCCCCAGCAGTGTAACTGAAATGCCAGCTTCTATTTTTTTGCTCTAAAAATTGGAGGGAGCGGATGTGGGTAATGCGTGGCCACAGTGACCTCCATATTTCTCAGACTAACCTAAACCTAGAAACTTAATTCTAACTTCCATGGTGATAAAATTACAACAGCAAGGGCAATGGGGCTGACAAGAAGAAGAACGGCATTGATAGCAAACAAGTATTAAAATTGCAGTAGTAACGATAACCATGACAACCAACATTTGAGAATCAATAATACTATCGGCAATAATTATTGTGATATACCGGTAAGTAGATATAGTGGACCGTCCAGTCATTATTAATTTATTTTCTTCCCTTCAGCCCCTCATCTCCTCCCCCTCTCCCCGCTACTTGACCAGGCTGACCAGCGTGGCAACACGACCATTGTCACCACGGACACGTAGAAGGATGTAGGGTGACTCCGTCCTCATGATGCGTGGGTGAAAAGCTTGACATCCTACACAACTGCCCAGGTTGCTCACAGAAACCTCATCAAAGACTCCGCAGCAATGACTTGCTGGGTTTCCTTTCTACGTTTAGAATGGATACAAGGTCAATAACCACTTCAGGGCCGCGATGCCAACTTGCATTGACAAGCGTGTTTCTTGTGTTTCTGGGAGCCATACCAATTTATCTGGCAGTGAGGGAGGAAGATTTCTTGGTCTCGGTGTGAATTTGTATATAGATAGATAGATAGATAGATAGATAGATAGATAGATGGATGGATGGACGGACGGACGGACGGACGGACGGACGGACGGACGGACGGACAGACAGACAGACAGACAGACAGACAGACAGACAGATAGATAGATAGATAGATAGATAGATAGATAGATAGATAGATAGATAGATAGATGGATGGATAGATAGATAGATAGATCGATCGATTGATCGATAGACAGATAGAATTCCAGAATCAGAGAGACAGACAGAGAAAGAAAGAGAGTGAGACAAAGAGAGAAAGAGAGACAGAGAGCGAGAGAGAGAGAGAGAGAGAGAGAGAGAGAGAGAGCGCGAGAGCGAGAAAGAAAGAGAGAGATAGAGAGAGAGAAACAAAGAGAGAAAGAGACTCAAAATGAGATGGGTATACAAAGAGAGCACAGGTCTATTCAAGGGGAACACAGTCGATACTCGCCAACAAAGAGGCTGAAGAAAAGCGCTATTCCAATTGGTAAAAGAATGGCAGCAATTAGATACCATCTGAACTGAGTCGAATTCCCGAAACTTTGGTGCCCTCTGCGCACAATGGCACACACGCGCATACTTAAGGCCGTTCCTGTTAAAGAAATATAAGGCCACACGTGAGGGACTTATTTAAATTTGATGATGTCTTTTGTTTTGACAGCATGGCTGCACCGGTCACCTCCTCTTTAAGTGTGATGAGGTTGACAGCATCACGTGGCACACTGGCGTTCACGCACACAAAGTCAAAACGCATACAAAGGAATAACTATTAATGACATACTCCGCAGGGTTCACCACATAAAGGAGGGCGTCTTTCAAATGAGTGTTGATCGAATGCTTACACAATGTCCTTGTCTACTTCTACAGCCTGGAGCCTTTGAGAAGTGTGTATAAAAGCAACCCAACGGAAGTTAGTTATTAATGTACTGAGGTGCAAATGCCTAGAGAACAGTTCTCCAAAAGCAAAGCAAAGATCTTCGACCATCACTTAAAAACTATTTCCAAAAGCCGAGCTGCAATTCATCGTTCACAATCAGATTGAATGATGCGCTTTAAATTGTCAGTGATCCAAAGGCCGGTGTGTCATTTCATTCCAGCAATATCGCATTTTCATGTATTAATGCATTATTACGCCATGCAGCTGAAACATCAACGGATACGCCGTGAAAACTGATAACATCTCATTTCCTTCTGTACTTCACACGTTTATGGCGTTCTGAAATAGTACTGACAAACATCCAATGGCACTTATAGCAAAATACCAATGGACTACAGGGTTCTCCACAATGTGCCTGGTTCCTGAATTTGCTAATTAATAAAGGTTCTCCATTTCATGAGTACTTTCCCTATTCCACCCATTCTTCCGCTGAAGAAATTTCGAATTGGATCTTTCTGCCAGCCTAAAAAGAACAGAAGAACCAGGAGCAACAAGATTAACATTCATCCATCAGCCAACCAACCGAATGACAGTCCCACTGGTGATCGAGCTACACGGTCAGACACACAGCCTCCCAGTCAAATAGCCAAACAAGACGTCGACCAATCACATAAATAATGGCTATTTTGCTGTACATCTAGTTTGACTGTTCGCCTCAGCCCCTCCACAGTGTCACTGTCTGCATAGAGCAAATAATGTCCCATCATACACATCACAAACGAGTACAATACTTTCCCAACAAGTCGGTCGATCTTGAGATCCCACGTTTTCGTACTCACATGAGTCGTGATAGAAGTTAATGGACTGTCTCTCCAGCAAAATTAATGAACAAAAGACTTTCTGTAAATAAAGCAGCTGCCACTCGAATTTACCATCAACGTAATGCTCTGTAAAACTGGGCCAACATCATCAAATCTCAGTTTTCCCGAACTGTCCTGGAACGATTTCCTTGTGTTAAAAACAGTCACAAATATTGATTTTATGTGCTTGTTTCTAAATCAGGAAGTTGTGCACGGTCAATGACACATCCACTCCTGAACAAACAAAATGATTGCAAGTCCGTGAATGCCAGTGGAATTTTCGAGGGATTTTGTTCACATTCTATACGCGACAAACTTCAGCTGGTGAAGATTTCTTGTCTCCCTGCGATATCTGAGGGAATTAATGGACAATTCGTGTTTAGAGCAACATAACATTGCTACGTGCTCACGTTTTCAATGATATTATTTATGAAGGATGTTAATTTTTGTCTCCCACATTGCTCTTTTAAATCTAAAAAAAAGAAAAAAAGCTAACTGTTAGGTAATGAACTTAAAATGAAATCTAAAATTTCAAAATGCAGTCGTGAATAATTAAATATTAGTAATTGTACTAATAACAAAGACGTGCTCGCACACATACACACAAGCGCCCTGCTACACGTATGCACACAAACAATCCCGACAACACACTTACCAAAACAATAATAAAAAAAAGAAAAGAAAAACGAAACACAAATGACATCTTTCAAAGCATTTGGTCTATACAATTGTACAAATCTGCAAACTAAATGACCACACGTCAATACCATTGCTGAACTATTTTCCGGTAAAGATAACACATCTTACAGTACAAGCAAGAGTTTGCAAGGCTTGGTGCAACCACTAACATGGTCTCTCCAACAATTATCGCAACGACTTGCACTGAGAAAATGACCAGTAATTTTGCATGAACGATTGCTGCTTTCTCATAGTTTTTGTACAGGCTTCTTCCAACTCCTTGTCAGTTAGATCAATGACCCGTCTTCTCTTACCAGCCAGGATAGCCGCCTGTCTAGACAGGATAACCCCAGATTTCTGAACTAATTGCCATGTTCGATCTCACTGAATATGTTAAAAACAACAAAAAAATATGTTGCAAATAATACGGATGTCTTAGAACTGGCTGTTGTTACAATGATGTATGGCAGCCAGCCTCAAGCCCATGCAACGAATATGCTTTCCACGTGTGAAAACACTATAAGCTAGTTAAAAAAGAAATGACCGAAACGGACACAATCAAATCTGTCAATTCTCGTAAATTCTCGTTATCCTTTTCGTTCATTTTTACAACCGCGAACAAAATCTTCCGGATTTCAACCAGTTCAAAATAATGGACGTTCGTCGGAAAGTACTCCAGGGATATATTCAAAGAGCTGACAAAATGCTGGCCTTGAAAAATTAAACCCGATTTCTTTTTATTATTATGCTTCCTGGTAGTGGTTAAACACCACTGATTTCCCATCAAATTGTAAAACAAGATAGAAGAATGGCCTCTTCCCCATTGAGTTCTAATTCACAAGGAAGAAATAATATTTAAACAGTTTTTAGAAAGCCAGTATTGAATGACGTACGCAATGACGCTAGATTTATGTAAAAAACGCATGTCTCAACTGACAATTGAATTGTGAATAAGTATTACATGGACACAATCGTTGATAATTCGTTTCTGCATAGTATCCTTGCCAGCAAGTGCGGACCATTTTCTCCTTTGCTTGTTTATTGACTGAATCAATCGGGACTGTACAATTCCAGTGATTGGATAGTCCCCTAATAGCTGGACCATCAAACTAAATCTTGCTGATTATGAATAAATGAGTTTGGCTCTTGCCACCCCCATCCCCCACCCCACCCACCGGCGTGTAACATTTGATGAAGAACGATCCACAGGGTTACAGGTCAACTCTGGCACCAATTCTTCAATCTCATCAGACCTTTGTGACTCATCTAGGCCACTCCCCCCCCCCCCCGGCACCTTAGCCACAAGTACATTGATCACCGCCGATCGTGGTCCATTTTTTTTACCGGAAGTCTGATCAGATTGAAAGTAGGTCAGATATAATGAACGATTTCCCATAGCTCCTTCAGTCTTGATCCAGTTATCTATTCTGTTACAGTAATACAACATATTTTTGACGTTTTGAGTAACTTTAGGCGCCGGCTGCGTTTCATTTACACATTTATTATTATAATGCATTTGATTTTGGAAGTAAGCACAATTTATTCAGTAGGTGAAGTGATTTTGCCTTCATAATTTTGCTTGTCGCAGGTGTAGCAGTTTTGGAACTACATAGACACACAGCCCAGAGCTAAAGACAAAAGACATAGCAGTTTCGATATATATATGATGAAATAAGGTAATACATGTACTACCCAGTTATACTATATAACAAAATATAGTTCCCGATCACCATTCCCCCACCCTCCCTCCTTGTTTTTCCTCCATTACATTGATAACAAACTGTCCACACTTGCCAAATCCCATTATAGTGTACACTGTTTGCACAAATGCTGTAAATTTTTTCCACATTTGGTTTAATTACATGATGTCCGTTTGACCGAGACATCGCATATTTTTCTTTCATTTGGTGTAGTTACTCTATAGTTCCATTTTCTCTCTTCCTTGATCTGGCAACACTTCAATAAATCCATACTGTCTTGCCGAAGTGTTGGTATTTAACATTTGAGGCCTGGTGTTTTGATGCGTGATAAATCTTCCATGATTATCATAGACCCAATTAAAACCACAGGTCGGTGCGGCAAAGAAATTATACAGATAAATGTTTAGACAAATGGAGCTAAATAAGATGTGACAACACATACACACTGACGCATGCATATAAAATCATATGCATGTACATACATAACTAAATGAACAAAGTATATCAAGGATCTGAAAGTGGACACTTCAAGCCTCAAGATCGAACAAAATCATTCCTGTCAATACGGAGATATATTTTCGCATTCTGATTCAAGGTCATCTTGGTTCCAGTGGGAAAAATTTTTTAAATGGATAATAAAACGTTTTTGAGAACAGGATGGCTGCTCTTTCAATGAAGTTAATTGTCCCAGCATGGGCAAATTTGTCATAATCACGCCAGCATCTGGGACTTTGTGCCAACATTATGTGAATGAATAGGACAAATGATCTAAATCTGCTTGTATGTTGATAGGAAGGCTTAAAACCACTTCCTATCTAAAACAACAAGAAAAAGAAAAAGTGCAGCCAAGTATAATGTATCTTTATTTTGTTCATGCGGGGAACTTTAGTGGATAGCACAGGACTGTGTCGTTGCATGAAGCGGATTCTTTTCTCTTGTTCTGAAATGTGATAATAGCTGATGTTTGTAGGTCTTCACTTTTGTCTTTTAAAAAAAAACAACCAGGAAGTGGACTGTGTTTCTCTACAAACATAGATCAGTTCTACATACAGCACATCCAATTATCTTGGCGTCTCGGAGAGAGTCGCTCTTGTTTGCTCAAGCGCCGGGAATCGAATGCTAAGGGTTAACGCCTTTTATTTGATGGCCAATCCGCCCTAATGAATGGGTAGGACGAAAGGAACTCCATAGAACCAGCCATGAACATGGATTTGAAATGTCCCTGAAATTAATAATATCGATCCATAGTGAAATGCCTGCGGGACATGGTGTCAGATCACTGTACGAGCGATACTTTTTGTGTCATGATGGACAGGACCAGAGTTGAACTTGAAAACACTCGAGAGATGATCACAATGAGAGGTTGGGGGCCGGGGGGGGGGTGTGTAGATGAATGTAGAGAACTCCAAGCGTCATGCTGGAAAAAAAAAATATTATGACATTTGCCTATTGTGGCATGAGAAGGGATGTATCAAGTGTAAAATTTGCTCGGCCAACCCAGGGAATGCTAAATAGCAGTAGATTATGAGGAGAGAAAATACGAGATACGCCAGATAAGACGATTACAAAAATCCAATTTCAAGAGAACGATAATTTGATTGAGAGATGATGCCCACGGCTAAGTTTTGGCGGATTAGCGGGCAATTCAATTACACCGAGATAACCCCTTTCGTCGGAATTTCGTTGCAAGTGTGACGCAGTTGAACCTTTTATTTTGTTTGGATTCCATCATGTAACTACAAAATGCTCATGTCTCGGAGTGCAAGGAGTTATTTTTCGAATCCCGGAGTTCATACAATCATGCAAAACTTGCGTACTGGTTACAAAAACAACAACGTTTTCTAACGTGGTGTGGGTTTAGGATGTCGCATGTATCACTTCCAATTATCTTGTATCTTGCAATGAATTATCATTTAGGCAAAGACAATTTACACTTGAAACATCATTTACATGCCTGTTTTATATTTATTGTGCAGAAACAATGGCTTGAATCCATTGACCTCTGGAGTGTCCAAATACAGTCATTTACACCATATTTGGGAAAAGGATCCTATCTTTAAGACTGACATGATGAATACTGAAAAACTTCATAAGCAACTTCCAATCATTAGAAAATGAACCTTTTGCTCAACATGTGATTTTTTTTTTCTCCTAGCACCTCATGTCACAAAAATTTATTGTCTCAAATGACATCCGAGTCCCCTCCATTTCACGGGGGTAAAATGTCCAACATATTCCCTAAGTGGACAATTCAAAACAAAGCACAGGACAGAATACGCATGCGATAGTTGTTTTCTAACAAAATACGCGTCAATACCAACATAGATTAAACATTTTATGATAACACCCAAAAACGTGAGTTTTGAAGGATTTGTGACCGGCATGAATGTTGGCTGACCTGACAGTTGCTGGGATAAAAATTACTTTTTCATGGACTAGGCTTGCATACACTAGAAGCCAAGCAGATGAATTTGCAAAGTAGGAAACATTTTTTGAGTTGCTCTATATGCAATAATGTGGACCTTTTTCATGGCGTAAAAATAACGGGATTTCAGTTTTACTGATACTTCAAAGAGAAATGGAAGAGAAAGCAATAAAAGAAAAAAAAAGAAAACAAAATTTAAAAAATAGAGAATGGTGTGATGGGCAACTGCACAAGCGTCTCTAGGGAATAATCTGTGAAAATATCAGATGGAGGCACAGGACAAGACACAGATAGTTCCATGGAAAATGCGAGGAAAACAGACCAAAAAATGTCGGGAGAAGATGCAGCAATCGGAAAAGAGATATGAAACATGCAAAATCGTCTGACATGAATCGCTGGCTCATTAAGCATTCGTAATAACTTTGGATCAATTTGTGTTCCGTTGCGCCTTGACAGGCAACTCAAATGGGACAAATGTTACGCGTAGCAATTACAATAAAGTTTGCATGGGCGATGCCGCCTGGGGAGAAAAACGAGATGGTGGGCGGAGTCTTGGATCACGTGACATTATAAAGTTGTCATTCTGTATCATTTTATAAATGATGGACACTTTCTGGGGTGGGAACATGAAAAATTCACACGGACCACGAAAAATGAAAATAATAATAATAATAATCCTAAAAGATGGGATGAGGGAAGAGAAGCCGGGGAGATGCGCATGACCAAATCTGTGGGAGTGTTTGTGCTTCTGTAAATGCGTGTGTGTAAAGCCAGTGAACACGGAAAAAGTTTAATGTGATTCAAATGCCCGTGTAGGCGCATGCGCTAATTATACTGCCACGTGCAGCACGAGCCCAGAATCAACATTTCCCACATCCATTTCAATCCCATAACCAAGTGCGAAATCCTACTAATATCCCGTGGGAAGACGAGATGGGTGGATACCTGGTGAGATTTTGTTGCTATGAAATAATTCTGATGGAATAACGACACAACAATAACAACACAAAGCTCACCCCCCCCCCTCCCCGATTCTGCAACATTCTCCACGAGAACCGTTCACCTGAAACACGCATTCACATATAAAATGAAAATAAATATATTGTATAAAACATAAAATACATACAAAATGGAACCGCATATCCGTACATGTTGTATGGATATGGACAGTGCATATCCGCACAACGCACACAATTCGATGACGTAGAACACGCACCGGAATACTATATTACTGACCTTATTAATTTGGGCAGTTTTTAAAAATATGAATCGGCTTTGTAGCAAACAATCCGACTTCTGCTCGGAGATTGCGTGATCTCCGCTAATATACTTGAGTGTACGTCGATCACCAATGGCTACCCCAACCCCTTTTCGCCTGATTAGTCAATCTGACTACCGTCCATTGATACAAACTGACTAGACCCTCACGCCCCCAAGGTCCATCTGACTATTCCATGTGTTGTCACTTTAAATTCTTGAACACCATACCAAGTTTTGTTTCAGCAAACCTTCATCAGTCGCGCTTTTGGTAAACATGTAGTACGGATATGCACTGTCCATATCCATACAACATGTTGTTCGGATATACACATCCATACAATATTGAGATTTACGCAGTTGGGTTTCTTTATCCATGTACATAACGGCAAGACACAACTTTTGGTCTCTGGCACAATTGAACAACAGCATCATTAATGGACGTAATTCAGTTCTTGTTTCTTTTTTAGTGTGTTTTGTTTGGCTCTCTGACTGTCTACCCCTCTTTCTCTCTCTCCCCAATAAAAACTGTTTTGTATGTACGAAACACTGGATCAATGTTCGACCCTCCATATTAGATGTCGACTCTCTTACCCAAACTGCATCTACTTCCACTCCTTATTAAGGTTTTTTTCCCCCCAGGTCCCGCAAAAGAACACTTGTAGTTTGAAACCTAATTTCTATCTACCCTAGTCTCAATCAATTCTCCCTCTCTGTGGATCTCTAGCTTTCTTTGACATTCTTTGTCTATCTTACTTTCAGTTCACTTATTCTTTCTCCATCTATCTTCTTTATGTCCCATTTTTATCAATCCTGAGATATCACATTCATGAATCCAATTTAATTTCCCAACGAACCCGTACACAATTTATTGCATGCTCCACCCGAGCAAGCACAGACTAATATATGGTAAATAAATGGTAACCAATTTCATTCTTTATTTATAGACGATTGTACTTATAATTAGATTGTGGCGTTCACGGGCTGTATGAGAGGATTTATTGCCGGAGAACGAGAGAGTGCTGGATATAACTAATATAAAACATATAATTTATATAGTTTATGGCCATTAAGGCACAGAAAACATGAGTTAAACTCCTCATAGATCGGGTTAGCATCATTTAAGCAACTAGTTGAGACATTCGGAGGGGGCATAAAGGAAAATAGTGGGGATGAGTGAGAGATCCCGAGGCAGAGTAAGATAATGATAAACTGTGACATTTCAAACACGACGACGGCGACGTCTACCACCACCACCACCACAAACACCACCAACAATAACAAACAATTATATGACAGTAAGGTACAGGCAGACAGACAGACAGACAGACAGACAGGCGAACAGACAGGCAGGCAGACAGACAGTTAGGCAGACAGACAGACCCAAGCAGACAGACAGACAGACAGACAGACAGATAGACAGACAGACAGATAGACAGACAGACAGACAGACAGACAGACAGACAGACAGATAGATAGATAGATAGATAGATAGATAGACAGATAGATAGATATGAACCACCGCATCATGGCAGCAAGAAAGATCAAAGGGCCGGATAAAATGACGTGAGTCTGCAGGCCATAATATGTGATAAATTTGTACAACTTTTTTGTTTTCTTCAGCTATAACCCAGTTAGGGATATTCAAACCCCAGTCTGTTCTGTTTGCATCTTCTCCCTTATAATAACAAAAGCAAGCACAAAGATGAAATTTGCAGAGCAGTATGCGATACTTTTTCAAAAGTGTTTAAAAAATATTGCCTGGACATCTAGTTTGATCTCCTTCCACTGCTGCCTTGGTTACGCCGCTTTGCGCATGACGTGATTCGTGGTTTATGTGTGGCTTTCCCATAAAAGAAGGAACATTAAAATCTCGGGCACTGACTTCAGTGCAGTCGAATAGTGGTCGAACGGAAATAACAGTGGGTTTCGCTGTTTCATGAAATGTAATCATACTATTAAGTTCAATCCACTGAGGCCAGATCTGTTATTTCTTTCCCTCCAAATTACACCTTGAAAAGCGGGCCCACATAATCCTTTAAAAAGGCTCCACTTAGCTCGGCTCACAAACACAATCGATGTCGTTTTATACCAAAATGAGCAAAATCAATACAGTAAAAACAAAGGGTCAATATCTACTTCCGCCGTCCATATTGATCATGCGCAATGGCTAAAAGCTGTTCTTTGTCAAGGGAAATAATCTCGAGCAGTTGTGTTGGGGTGCCGCTTAAGTGCGGCGTTTATTGGAACAGGGAATCGGGACAAAAGGGGAATTGTGGTGTATTTGATGCACATAATAGCATCAGGGAGAATGGGAGTGTGCAATTGGCTGGGGTGGGATTGGGGAGGAGGGACAGCCAAAAAAGTGGGTTGGGGGTGGGTTGGTGGGGGGGGGGGGGGAGTACAGGACTGAAATGTATGAGAGTGGTTGCTGGAGTAGACATTGAATGATATCTTGTAAAAGTGTTAATGAATACATAATAGGATTAAGTTCTTAAACTTTGATGCAAGATTTATGTAGTTTACTTTTGAAGCTTGAAAAAATTTCTTTCGCAGTCTGCAGGTTACAGGGAACTTTGTATCGCTTACAATTCCTCGTGTCTTCAGTCTATCAATTGGGCGTTTGTAGCCACGAAATGAGTGAAACACACGGCAAAGTAAAACAAAACACCACCGACAAAAAAACCTACAAGCTCGAATCCAACAGCACTTCTACATTGACATTATCGAAACACTCTCAAGAGCGACCATTTTCACCACGTAGGCGCATTGGCCGTGTTTTAGCAACAGAAGCAACAATGCTTGTCTGTCCTGTAGAATAAGCTCTGATTTCATAGCCAATTTGTAGCCCTCATCATCACCCAGAAAGATCATCTCCTTATCGAATAGAGCAGGATATTAAAGATAAACAACAGTGAAGATAACAAGGATGGTGTAATTCTGTGTCTGATGTTCACTTCTGAATGGCAGGTGATTTTGTTCACAAGAAAGGTCTTATGTCAGAATGATATCATGGGAGAAAGAAACAGAGCTGGGTGATTCTCTCTGGTGCAGCAAAGAAGCAGAATGAATGAAACAACAGCCACAGCAACAACAGCATCCTCACCAAGAAAAGCAACAACAACAAAGTGGTGACCCTGCCAGAATCAATACTGTTTTGCACGGGAATGAACGTATGTTTTCTAGAGAGTAAGGGATGCAGAAAATGAGAAGCAAGGGGGAAAACAAAACTATACTTTTGTTTGTATTAGCTGTACGACAAATAACACTCAACAAACCGACACAACATCAACAAGACTTACAACAAAAACGTCACCACCAACACCACAGAAACGCTCATCTTCACCAACCACAACAACAACACACGACCATTGGCTCTTCAAAACTTCACCAGCCACTACCACAGCAAATTTCACCACAGCTGCCACCAGCGCCGTGCTCATCAATATCTTCAAGATTCAGACAGCCACCTACATCTATTATCATCGACAATTATTACACAAAACTCTGGACAATTCCACACCAAACAAGTCTGAACTAAATAATCCAAAAGTACCAATATAATGTAACGGTAAGATTGCGTACTATGTTCACATAAATAACACTCTCGTAAAGCCCTATGAAATTTTCGCTGATGTGACGTGCAGATGGTATTTGGATAGTTTGGCAAGGAGAAATAAATAAATATAAAATTCCTACGTTTAGTGTACCATCATGCGAAAGGTTCCCACAGTATGACCTCCATAAACTACGTAATTGCACCCAAACCCAAATGAGCTCCTGTTCTAATCCTATACGTCTTTATGAACACTGATAATTAAATACACCCTTATGATCACGTTTAGCTACAGTTCTGAAGACCCATAAGAATGTAAGTAATACTGACACCATAGTATCGCTTTCACTTGCATGGCTGGTTGAAGACTTTCAAACATCTTTAAATAGGTCAAACCGCCCCCCCCCCCCGCCCTCCATACATACACACGCAGACCAAAACCAAACCAAAAAAAACAACAACACAAAAACAACTGAACTTCATCATACTACACAGACAGACTTTAAGAACTTTATCTCAAAAATATCAATAATGTTGGCGCAATTTCACGACACATAAAAGTTTCCACCCAAAAGCAGTCTATCGACATCACTGATTTAACATCAATAAACATCAATATGGACATCATCCTATAATACGCAGAATGATATCAGCAAATATCTGCAGTCAACTACATTTAGCCCTGCTATCTACCCTGGATTTGTCGCATTATTTCAGTGACTGCTCAACATTTGTGAAAATCGTCCCATTTCCCATGGTAAAAAATTACCGGACTTGGACTCTCTATGCTGGATTATTATTCTGTGTACAAAAACAACATCTACTGTGTTTTCACTCATCCCAATATCAAATCTATGTCCCCCTCCCCTCCCACACCTCCTCCAATTCCCCGGTTTTATACTTCTGTTTCTCCAATCCATTTAACCTAATGAGACAGCCAAATCCCACAATGCCCGTGTCCTCTATGGATCCTATGGAGTGTCATAACGAACGCACGCATTCTGCGCGGCAACAATGGCTGGCGTCTCTCTCAGGGCCCGCCCATCAGAACTTGGCATTTCCCCGGGACGAGGCGATCTCACGCCCAAGTCTCAGGTCGCTCATTTCCCGCTGTATCTACCCGACATGCAAAAGCTCTTCGCTCACCCTGGAACAATGCTTAACCTAAAGTGGTTTTGCCGTTTTGAAATAGGCACCCCGTTTCCCACATTCTTCGAGCCAAAACGCAAATGGACCGAGGCTTTTTTTTGTTGTTTTGTTTGTCTAACGCCCATCATTCCTCTCATGCTTTCTGGTGTGTACTACGGATGCCTGACTCAATACGGTGGGCCTGCATTTCCACCCACGCCAATTGCAATTGGTGTTCAGGTATCTAGTCTAGAATGTGGATAATCAAATTCTTTTCAGTGCTTGGGATACCCATTTCAACACTTTCTACACCATAAACATATGAACTGCAAAAAAACGCTAATACTTCCTAACAGAGCTCTTCAAAATCAAAATTAAGGACTATTAGTTTTTAAAGACTTTCTAGGACAAAACGTTAGGGCTTTTTGAGGACCCTTCAGACCGAGGCCAGCCTATAAATATACATTTAAAAAATCTCCAAATTTGCCTCACAACAACCTGGTGAAAGAAGTTGTAACAATCTGGTATTTTAAGGACCTTTGGACATATTTTGAAAATTAAAAAGTTTTTAACGCCTTCACATCAATTTTGAAAATGAAAAATTTAGGACTTTAACTTTTAGGACCATTAGAAAACACGATGAAAGGTGACAACCCTTATAAAGAAAGCCATCCTCATATCAGCAGTTTTCAGTTCTCTGCACACAACAAAAACACCATGTTCAATTCACAGGTAAATAATATGCTACTAAACTGGTCTTTCCCTCATAATGAAGACTCAAATCTAGTAAGATCTACATAGGGTAGATTAAAGTCTTAAAACACGAAAACCCTTGCTTTTAAACAATTACACGGCAGCATTCCTTGGCTTCTGATTGGCCCGAACATCACGATATCCCCGAGCAATTACAGCGCTGGAGATGGCCGCTATGGGACATACAAGTCCTTTCACTCCGGTCCTCCGGGTGAATAGCTCAATGTTTAATGTATCCTGTCCCCCATCCACGTTCTATCGATACCTCTGACAAGGAATGTCAACTGGGGGATAAAATTCTTGTCAGATCATACTTAAACAGATAAACCGGTCCAGAGCTCTGAACGTGGCCATGAACCTAGCCATTAGGCCGGATATTCACTTTAGGGTAGACATGAAATAGAGTGGTACTGGAGCGCCATGATGTATGTTATTGTTTTTGTGCCCGATTTAATCCATATTTGGAAACTGTTACTTGGTCTTGTCTGGGCCATCGGATCACTATAAACAAAATAAGTTCGACATTTCGTTCTCAACGCCGACGGAAAGACATGCATACGCATACATTCCCATCTAGTGGCAGATTGCAAGAAAGGTGCGTCATGTCACAAACACCAAGACAAGGCTTAACACAACACTGTTTGGCGCACCCACGATTTCAACACAAATATTCTGTCAGAACCTGTTTGTCTTCATTTTTAGGTGCTGTGTCACATGCCTATCATCATGACAGAGCGCCTCTCTGAAATGAGGGACAAAACAAGGAGAGGTACTCACAAGGGACACGATCGCTGTGCCCGTCAAGTGGTCCGGGCCGTAAATTCTCCGGACACTCTTGGTTTTTATGTCGCTGGGTAGCATCAGCGGTCGTAGCTTATAAACGTCAGCATCCTTCAGCGAATGCCATACCAAAAGCAAAAAAAAAAAAAAAGTCCTACACCAGAAAATGGGTTCCGTATCTTACGCATGTCTTTAAAAAAAAATTGGTATTTTGTAGAACTTCATCTGAAGCAACAAACCCAAGTTTGCGAATTGAAATTTTCATACATGATATCTGAGTAAGTTTAGATGTACTTTTGGATAGACTGATAACGAAACAACAACAACAACTGTATATATTATGATTGCCTATATTGTATTGAAATCCGAAGGACTATGTCCCACTGTCGGAACAATCGCATGAGAAGCCGATGGTTTTCACCGGCCTATCTTCAACAAATGGTGCTGGCCCCCGAAATGGCACAAAACTGGTTCACGTATGGCATGATACATGGTACGTGATAAACTTAAAGCTATTGGTCTCCATCTTACATTATAAGTTCCAAGGAATACACACTGATTCACCAACTAACTGGAAATTCCTATTTTGGAAGCTTTCACACAACAGTGTATTATCTTGCAACATTTACATTAAGTTATTCTTCGAATATGTGTTAAACGAACTTCAAAAGAAGGGCCATGTTTCTAGGTATTCTGAAATCTATTTGCCTTCTTTATTATCGGGAAGTGTGGATAATTGGATATTTTTGTTTAGATAACTGTTAAAGTTCACAGAAATATTTCATTAACTGAAAAATTCCCATCGCCATCAGCTCTTTTCTTTCCGCTTCACTATTCTTTGACTGTCATTAAAGATTCCGGCCGCCCTGAAAATGGGCGGTATCTCGGGAGGTCTTTGGGTGCACAGTGGGTATGAATATAAAGGTTCTGTGATCGGTACCACGCTGTTTAGCATTATAATATCTACCCCCGGTCGTTGTCCCAATCGAGCTGAATAACACATGGCCCTGTGGAATAAATGAGCTCTTTTATGGTTCATTTGAAAGACACGCTATGTAAAACACCACTCTGCCCAATACTGCAAAGGCTGTTTTAAACTTTCTAATTTGAGAAACCCAAATATAAAGGAAGAGGAAATAGCCCAGCTTAGGGAACAGGGGATTGATTATACATGTGTCTTGGGTAGAATAAATGGGAATACCTTAAATGCTGAAAGCAGGCTGTCAATGAGCCGGAAGAGATAAAATGCATTTTTAATTTGTTTTGTTCCTCCTGCTTTAGATAGAATTTTCTTTCATCCATGTTATCCAAAGGAATCTGATCCGGCTACTGTCCACAATTACGCCCACTTCACAGCATGTCAGCACCGTTGCAAAATTTCGATCTTTACATATAAACCAGAGTGACACAGCCAATGATGGTAAATTTTGCATCCCTCATCAGCAAACAACACTAGGTGTAAAGTTTAAAGTCATTATGTAAACATATTATAACTGAAGTTTTAACCTGGTTCACCCAGATTATTGCATTTAAGAATTAGTAGACATCTTAATACCCCTGTAGGAACACAAAGTAGTTGAGATGAAGGGAAAAGAAGCTGGTTCGTGTCTGGGGAGGGGATGAGGAACAGAGTGAGAAATTTGATTCAATGAACACTGCAGACGCTGACCCTTCGCTTAAAATCTAATCTTCACCACGGCACCCAAAACAACCAAAATCCACACTGACTTTTATGTAACGGATTGAAAATATACGTACATATTTCCCGAAAACAAGTGCTGGGAATGTATCTGCACATCCAAGTAACAGCAGGTCATCTATAGTTTTGATACAGTAGAAATCAAGGAGGAATCGCTTGACAAAATAAGCGGGGAAGCGAGGCTTCCAATGCCCCACAAATGTATCGTGGCTCTTTTTCAAGTACAGTCGCTATTTTATACTACAGTCACATTTGCTACAAATCATAACATAATCATGAATTTGCTGTCAAGGACGTATGTAAATGTAAGACTTCCCTTGACCTGCGAACGGGCCACTGTTGACTAACATAAAAGACCAATGGCCATCATTCTGTGCCTTCGCTGGTCTATCAGACCACACCAGGGTATAAAATTCTCCTAAACTGTCGCGACCTCTGACCTCTCTTAGGTGGGCTTGTGGGGATGCCATAATTTGGGCTGGAAGTCAAGGACAAGGGTGTTTATAACATCTTGCTAAAATATGTTAAAACTATAGTTTTACGACAGAGGGACAGAAAAACGTCTTTTTTTCACGAAGAAAATATCGACCTATCGAGATGATGAAGTGTTTCAGTAGTCGACAGCACTGTCGCCCAAATCCCAAATGTAACTTTATTTTCAACAAAACAGAACTGATAACCCCGTCTCTCCGTCGACAAACTCTAAAATGAAAACACCGTAACGCACATTCACGCCCTGTCAACAATGCCTCTATAACTATAACTTCAGGACATTTCTTGAGACTCGATCGCGCCGTTTCTTCTTAGTTCCTCAAAAATCATTATTTGTAAAATCCTCTTTTCATCCGTTTTGATGCTGGTGGCAGACAGCACAGGCGACAACTCAAAACAATGTTTTTTTTGTTCCCGAAACCACCAGTCGTGAGTTGCATGACCCAGGCTTTCACTTCTGAAATCTCGGAGACGACTTCATCTCATTTGTGACAAGGGCATGTAGCTGCCAGATCGACAACAATACAATCCAAGACACTGTTATGAAAGAAGTGATCAACAGAAATTGCTCCAATTGGTGTTTAGTCCAGCGGAATGACACCAAGTTATTGCTGAATGTCAGGAAGAGCGTCTCCTCTCGCTTCCAAAGTGTCTCTATCCAATTCTTTGGTTGGGCATGTCGAATGAAATAGTATTATAATCTCTGCATTCTTACTGATCCTGATTTCTATGAATCAAATCCAACCAGTCATGTAGAAAATGTTCAGGGAACAAATAAAACACACAGTATAAATTAAAACAACAATAAAATATTGTTCTCTCTCGGCTCCGAGCCCTTCCTTGACAACAATAGGTGGAAAAGCGAGACCTCAACCGCGCAACAAATATACCGTGGCTCTCTTTAAAAAGGTGCACAATATCGTATGTTGCACTGACCTCGAGCCATTTTATTTAAGAACAATAATAACCCCCCCTCCCCCCCCCCCCCCACCATTCGGAATTGTTGACTGACCCACCACATAAACTGCCCGACCTATAAGGCGCAGTAGCTGTCGTCTAATCAGTTTTGTGTCACAAACCTAGAAGATTAAGTACACGAGTGTCTTCATTCGGGATATGTGCTGGGGTCTTCTGTCCACTTCTACATCCCAATTATATCCTGCCTTGTCCTTAATCTGCCATCGCATGGTCATCATTTTTTTAAATGTCGAATTGTCCTCAAAATTCTTTGGGGATGACATTTGGACAACCAAAGAGCTACATCAAATCTACTGCCAATAAATACCCATTACCATGCAAGTTATAAAACGTTTATAATACAAAACAATATTGGTCTCATAAGACACCACTTGGTCGGTTTGTTACCTCAATAAAATTTCCCAAATCGTCATCATTTGGATGTGAAACTAAGGACAGGGACCATGCCAGACTTTTTGCCTCTGTAAGGTTGGAGAAGGCATCCGTGTCAGACAACCGAACTGCAGGCGCACAAAGTAGAAACCTATAACAACAAAACAAAATGCAGTGACAACTCAAAACAGTTGCTAACAACACCACCAAACACATGGCTAACCAGAGCAACACAGATCTCTAAACAGCCCATTCTTCAAAGGCCAATGTCCTTCAATACACTTTGCTTCCTTCCCTGAGTCCTCTCGGGGGAAAGTACCTTCAGGCAATCACTGAACAGCTGTAGTAAATTCTAAATGAACAAAAACAATTTGAGGGATTGGGAAGTAAGAAGGGGGGGGGGTGGAGAGAGAACCACTTTTTATCTGTAGGATTGACCACATAGCGTCCGCATCGCCCACTCATCCTTGTCTTGCTTGAACAGCGACAGAGGCACGGGCAAGGGTTAATGGATTGCGTTTGTCGAGTTGTTCACACGTAATTTGTCTCTCCCGTTCCTCGCCAGTCAACAGGACGGTCCAATTTCATAATGGCATATCAGGCCATCTGTACACGGCTTGCTCTTCACGGTACTCTTATCTCAGCAGTGCCATCAATACATTACACGTATGGGCTCTTGTCTAATCGTGTGTGGATGTGTTTGTGTGTGCATATGATTGTGTGAGTACCCAGACAAAATCCACAGGCTTGTGTGTGTGTGTGTGTGTGTGTGAGAGAGAGAGAGAGAGAGAGAGAGTGTGTGTGTATGTTACTCATGACTTTCCTTTCTACTTCACAGTGATGCTGAGATGGATAATAGATAGATTCAATCTGGATAGAAGCAAAAATTGCATCAACATGAAATGTCAAAATTATGAACACACGAGCAAACCACATGGTATCCGGTTGGTGGGCGCCTCGCTGGTTATCGCCATGTCGTCTCACACAAATAAATTATAAAATTTCAACAGCACAATAAACACAGGACGGCCGTCTCCGCCAGCTCTATCCACCAAATATTCAATCATAATTACTGCCTACATAATTTTGCATAATTTTTCAACTTTCTTCGATTCCCACAAGCCATATGTCCTTACAAAAAGAGCCTTTACCGACCAAATACCACACGGTGCCACCATTCAAACTGGGGGGGGGGGGGGAATAAGAATGGGAGGGGAGAAATGAAGGCACCATTCTTTTTCTTGAGGGGTGTAGGTGGATGAGTTGGGGGTTGGGGGGTGGGGGTTATTCTTGTAATAAATTGTAATGAGATAACGCAATTTCGCTCTAAATGAGATGTTAAAAAAAGAGTCAGCTTTCACAGTAATACAATAACGATCCTTTGAAAGCTAGAACTTCCGCTCTCCCTAACTCACTCATGCAACCATTATCGTTGTTGTCCTAAAACAGTACGTTATCACCACCAGTCTCCACTAATTTTCCATCAGATGCTATTCCATGAAAGAGACAATGATATAATTTGCATCCATATATTATATTTACGTTTAGTCTGCTTATCAACCAATGACTCAGTCGATCCCCTTAAGGGAATTGGGACTATCTTAGTCACCGATACATTCTGATGTCTAGACATACAAGGACAACTCTGATGTCAAATTCTATTATGATTCAAGCTGATACGCGAATTACAACTTACATACACAAAGGAATTCTGACACGAAAACTCGATCATAGCGATTCGAGTGAATATGTAGGTTTTGTATGTCATTAGTATATGAAATGAATGTATTGTCGGCAGAACAAAGTGAAAAAGCTTGGGAGGCCGGCCCTGCACTGACACAGAAAGTCCTGTACGGACATGGGTGTGAAATATTTCTTACATAGACTAAAATCAAATGCTGATGTATCTACCCATACCCCGTAATTTTCTTTCTCCCAAACACCGGTGTTCATGGAACTGGCCAGACGTCATTGATGAATCTCATCTCAGAAAGAATGTCGGGAGGGAAGTGATGGCCTTTAGATAAATAATATTCCCATGTCAAATCTCGCCACCATTTATCTGAACAAGTATATGCCCACTTGCCCAACAAAGCATTGGGAAATGAAAAAGATGGCAAACAAAGGGTTTTCCAGTCTCAAAAATAACAGTGCATAAATTGCTATGCCACTTGATCTAATACTTTGAAAATCTGCCTGTCTGTAGTTTCAGAGGGGACCTGGCGGCACCATAAACTGCTCTCTCTAAGATCGTTGCGATTGTCGATAAGAGTCAAGCCAGCCATTACATTTCTATTGCTCCGTTGTAATATTTTAATTTGATATTGGCTTGTCAACGAACAGATGTTAATGTGGTATTTAGACTGAATTATTTTAATTGTTTTTGCTGCATTCATGGCATTATTGTACATTTACGTGTATAAATAATGCATTGTTTTGAAACAGGTGTTCACGTATCAAAATAAATACTCATTAAACAAGCAGCCATGAAGACTTCACGCCGCCACAAATTATGTCACGGTTTCTAAGGGTTCCGAAGTTGGATGATGTACAAAGGCCACCTGCCTGTTGGACATCTTGAGACACAGACGCCCACACACACACACACATTCACACACACGCATATTCATACACACACCAGAGTGGATGCTCCAGAAAACCTTCTGTGCACGAGAAAGGAAAACATCACGTGAGAAAACCTCCGCCTGACAGACACGCCCCAAACCCGCAGTCATGGGGAGGAAGCACGAAACCAATTTCCGATCGCTACCACCAATAGAATTCTTCTCTGATTGGTCAAGGGTGAAAAGGGAAAAGAGAATCAACGGAGAAAAGGAGGGTCAAGAAGCATTTATTATGTCTGGACATATCAAACTAACACCACATGAGGTAATTGAAGCAAACGAATGGAAGTGAGGGTCTACCGGAAATGTGAGATCAATATTTCCTTACATCTTTTGCCTCAACTTTTGTTGTCACTGCATTACAAATTACTGTATGATCTAACCAGACATTCATAACATTTTAGCACATGCATAAACAGTGTCAGAATGACCCTTGGAAATTTCCACAGAGGAAGTGTAACTCAAGCATATTATCTAAAGAGTCAGTTCACGCCATCGTGGGTGTCTGCTGTAACAAGGAATAAACAGTGATGGAAAATATTCCTGGTAACTATAATGATATCAGCCGAAGAGCCCACGGCTATAGTTTAGGTCCTTATCCACATTTGGGGTTGCTTACAATGGCTTCTCATGAAACTGGTAACTTGATGCCACCAAGTGCTTCGACTTCGGGGATAGAACTGTGTACTGTCACGTCCACATACGTGAAAGCGTGCCATATCAGAATTCTAATTTTATAGTATCAGGATGAAAATGATTTCAGGTAAGGCAAAAATTTCAGTATTTCCGAACGGCCATAAACATTATACATATCAATTGTGACCATGCTTCCCTACTTCTCAGTAAATTATGTAAACATATAATGCACCAATTCACATTGCCCGTGACAATGCCATTAAAAAAAAAAAAAAATGCCTCTCACATCTTGTAAGGCAATCTCTGCCTCTCACATCTTGTAAGGCAATCTCTGCCTCTCACATCTTGAGAGGTAAATCTCTCCCCCACCCTCTCCTATAATTATGAATTCGTATAATTATGTGGCCACTGGCATTCATCCTCCCGTAACTTTGTTTCTTTAAAGAAAAAACGGGAAAGAAGACAACATCAACAACTGCCTTTTGATTCCTGTGCCGAAGGGTTTTCAATCGTCCGGCATAATTTGATTCTACTCTAATATTTTTCTATTTACCCGTAGTTTGATCTCAAGCCGACTTCAAAATTCTAAAAAGTGAATTCCCCATTTCCATCGTCTAGACTACTGAGGTTGACTTTAATCAACCTTTCTCCCTTCCGGTCCGCCACCACATCTATCCACTCCAACCTTTATTTTATAATTAATATGGTCTTGTCTCTTCATTTTCAAATGTTACATTCTCTCGTATTTTCAATTCCCCTTGAAAAGCAAACTTCATTATAAAAACCTGTCTGCAACACAACGACTCCCGTACACACGCCATCATTGTGATCGCTGCAATTATGACGTTTTGCTTCCTTTTTCCTATGACGTTTGTAACAAGCACATCTATGTATGAGCATAGTACATACAGTACATGACAGGCCTTGATTATCACAGGTCATCTTCATGATAACACAATGTATTAAAGATTTACTTAGCAAACTACACCAAAATGGGGGCGATGCATTTCTTCAGAAATGAAATGAGCATAGGACCATTCTTTTACTAAATAGACCCAAATGCCTGTGCCAGTACTGCTTATGTTAAAAAAAACCTTAATTCTTAACCTTTACCGATACATAAGTGTGAGGACGTATTTACAAGTCTACTGACTGGTTCAGTTAAACACCTGAATTCTGAACATTTATCCTTACATAAATATAACGACATATTTCCTTAGGCTATTGTTTGCTTCAGCTAAAAAGCCTTAATTCTTAACCTTTACCGTGACATAAGTATGACGACCTATTCCCCAATTCTATTGACTGACGTTAAGTTACTTTCACTTTCGTCAAAAAGCAGGGACAGTACGTGATACCTCAAGATCTGGAATTGTTGTTTCACCCCTCACGTCAAACGTTCGGCAGTTTCCCCGTGACGTCATTTCCCTCAGCCACTGGCATTTCTAGCGACTCTTGACTTCCAAGCGAGCACGTCCATGCCCCTCCCCCTTTATCTCTCCAGTAGTAGTCAAATTCCCGACCTCCCGGATGGGTAGGAAAAAGTCAGAACAAAAAGGAAATGAAACATTCAAACCAAGCAATGCAATCAGTCCACTTGTGCATACGGCCCGTAACTCTAAAGATAATTAAAACACAACAGATACTCAAACACAAGTCGGCTTTGACTACTGGCGCAAAAACTGTAGTGGGAGGAACGGAGGAACGCTATTTAAGGTTTCAGGGAAGCTCTCCCTTAAAGAACTTACATCGAACATTTGAGCTGTATTTCAAGTGACAAAAGGGTTTTCCCTACCACAAGATGGGCTGTTTACACGCAGTCGATATGGTCACGTCAGAGTAGTGACGTCAATAAATGCCAAACGCTGATCAGTTCAACAATTTTGAGAAATGCGAAAGGGAAAAACAATTCGGAGGGTAAAAGTCTATCTAAATTTGCCTCCATTAAAAAAATGACAGACAGACAGACAGATGACGGACAGACAAACAGACAGGCAAGCAGGCAGGAGGACAGAAAGACAGATGAAAAAAAAAAGAAAGTATTTTGAACAATCCGGTGTAAAGGGGCAGGAAAAAAGACAAGATATAAGAGAAAATGGCAGGGAGATGGGGGGGGGGGGAACAATGTAAAAATACGAACGAGGACTGCCATGTGTAACAAATGAAACAAATGGAATACAAACGACAAAAACAACAACAAAAAAAACAACAAAGGACATAAAAACTGACATCGTGTCAGACAAACAGACAGCTGGATAATTTTGCTCCATTATTTTCTGATTTGGGGTGCCAAAGCTAGTAAATAATGCAAAAAAAGTGAGCTCAACCAAGCACAGCACGATTCCAGACTGCGTAATGAGTCGTAAAGTCAAGCGGTGAAGCAGGCCGGTTCAGTGAAGAGCGCCACGTAATCGTATGAGGATAAAGAAGTCACACAAAACACAGACATGAGCAAGGGGCCACTTACAGAGGGCTACAATTTCGGGAAATTACGTAAGCCTCGAGCATCATCTGAAAACAAACATGAGATGGGATGTGGAAGACAAATTCATGAGAGATGTTGGTAGACTTTGCATATAAGCCACCAGCTATACAGAATAATGTGCACTTTTAGTATACAAACGCCCCACACAACAAATCATACAGATGACATGCTGTTTTGCATGTGACGCAACAAAGTAAATCGCTATACCATGCGGAGAACATGATAGAACGGGTCCTTCTCATACAACTCACACATCCAAAGTGCAAGTCCACTGAAATCCGCTGCCCGTGTCTAACTAACAACTGTGGCCACATTATCTTTCCACATTGCCATCATGAATTTACTCTTCAAAACAGATTTTGACTGAATGTGTAGATTTTATGCATATCCGAGGAAGGCACAATGCACATGGACCTACGAAAGAATTATTTTCTGATGCGGATCGATAGCGCATCTTGTCTTTTCTGAAGAGACTACGATTTACAACTTGATTTAAAAACTTTTGTACTCATTTACAAAACTCTTTTTCAGATCCATACAAAACAACTTCTGAGAAATTTACCAATGTGATAAAATTAACACGTAAGTATTTAATTCCACTAGTGAAATTTAAATTGATGCTGCTCTGAATGCAAAACATAAATAAAATACCCAAAGTAGATCATGGAAGGCGCAAAGTGGCCGTTATCGTACCGACGGGCTGTAAAACCCAAACTCAAACTTAGAAACCCTCAAGCTCGTTGCCGTCCACTTCTCTTCTCTCTTCTTTCACTTATACATATAAAATTTAAACAAATTGTCAGTTTCATATTCCCTGCTGTTTTTCAAAACTTCCTAGAAACTTCAACCTAGTCAAAGGGAGACAGAAATAATGGCCAGCCATGCAATAATTTGTAAACTATTGGCATTATTTGAAAATTATTGAGTCACGGATAACTTAATAATGCACATTGTTCGTATTTATTTGATATTTTTTTTCTTTTCAAGGGCCTCAGATTTGGAGTTCTCTGCCCCAATCTTTGACAGACATTGAAAATTTTACGTTTTTTAAACATTAGGCTGAACTGCCAATCTTTTTACACTCTGAATATCCATGAATGTTTTTGTTCCTTTTTATTTTTAAATATATTTACCTGGGCACATATTAAGCGAATGCGTGTGTATGTGTATGTATGCGTCTGGAGCCTGGTCAACCAAGCACAGCACGATTCCAGACTGTGTAATGAGTCGTAAACTCAAGCAGGCCGGTTCAGACATGAGAGTCACACCATCGTATGAGGATATGGGATGGAGCGCTACATAATCAATGCTGTGTTCTATTATCATGAATTGGTGCATGGTGATCAACTGCAACCCAAGGGACAGCCCGCCCGCATGGCAAAACATCTTAAAACTCATCCCAAGAAACGAATGAGATAGTTAAAGCACCAGTATGATATCAGAGTACTTCCAGCAACATCCTATGTCAAGACAAACAACTGCGCAGTACGCTCAAAGGTCTTTTCTCACAGCCAGCGACGCCACTCCGGTTGCCAAAGTGCATGTCCCTAAGTGTACTGAAACTCCTACTTCTAAGTATGGGCAATAAAAAACCCCGACGTTCTTTCTCCCGCATCTTTGTCTCGATGTGTAAATATTAGCCGCATTGCATTCTGCCGGGGAGTACTTGCAATTGATTACCCCTGCATTCTGGCAAAAACAACAAAGATAAATAATGAAATGTTGAACGGGAAGATTCTAAACTACTTTGGTCAAATGAGACAGTGTGCGATGGTATGCTTTTAAAGGACTAGTGTAAGGACCCGTTCAAAGAACGGGTTGCAATAGATCTAGATCTAGTTACTCAGTCGGCACACAGATCAAGGTAGAAAAGAACACGCACAATCGGCACACAGATTATGTAGATCTAGGTAGAAAATAACTCACAGCTGGCACAGTAACACCCGCATGGCCCGTGCATAAGGCAGACGGCACAGAAACGCATGCCTTCAAACTTTGAAACTCAACCGGAAGTTTAAAGTCGAAACAAAAAACAAAGACAGGAGGGAGGCAACCATTGTTGAGGAGAAAACATTATTCGATATTTTTAGGCTCATTTTCATTTATTACAAAATTACGATACTTCGTTTTCATGTCAAAGGAATAAATATAGCAAAAAGAATCATCTTTCACGTGTAATTTTTTCAGGTCTGGGCATTTCTTCCTCGCAGCAGTGATTTTTTTTTCCTTTTTATATAGAAGCCTGGTGGGTATTGTGTGTATGTGAGAGAGAGAGAGAGAGAGAGAGAGAGAGAGAGAGAGAGAGAGAGAGAGAGAGAGAGAGAGAGAGAGAGAGAGAGAGAAAGAGAGAGAGAGAGAGAGAGAGACACACACACACACAGACAGACAGACACACACAGACAGACACAACACATGGACATGTACGCCCACCCCACCCGAAGAGACCTGAGAAGAAACATCCCCGAAGATAAAAATCATCAAATCTGCTTACTCTTGGACTCCCTAAAACTCTTCACGATCTATCCTTGAGCTACTCAAATCTCAGAGGACCTTAACGGATGCAGCGAGTGAATCCAACACCTTTCGAATCGACCTCAGTTCGTGTGAAACTGTTTGTAGATGTCGGTTCCCATACATTGAACAAGCTCTCTAAACGAACAAAGGAAATTGGACAAAGCAAAACGAGGTACAGGACATGTTTTAGCAACATCGCAATTCAGCATAACCGAATTTTCTATCTCAGTGATTAAAGGATGCAGATTCAGAAACAGCACAAACTGGCGCAGAAATGTCTAGACGGATGCCGATGGACAGAGAAATAAGCGTGAAAATAATATGTGCTATGGAACGAATCTTTTATCCTTCCATAAATATACATGTATTGTGGAATACTGAATGTATGTTCGATTTTAATTCAAAACACCGCCTCTGTATCTCCACAGTTTCCTTTCCAGTAAGACAATGTTTACTCAAAGAATGATTAAAAATGTAAAGTGATGAGCTACTTCTCCAGTGATGTTCTGACATCGGATGTCTGACATGTAAAATGTACACAACAGAATATTACGTTGTTGTTTGTTTTTTTTTTCGCGGTACAATGCGCTTTTGTTGCTCTTGGCGACTTTGTTTAAGCCCGCGCTCTGGAAAATCAGGAAATCCACCAAGCCGAGACTTTGTTTAAGCCCGCGCTCTGGAAAATCAGGAAATCCACTAAGTGTAGAACAAAAATGCTATTCCCATCTTTCATCAGAATGGCGTTTGATGGTATTCTAACTTGCTACACCAAACCAACACATTATAGAAATCAAGTGTTCACCTACAAAAGTACATAATATGCCTAATGGTGTAGAAATAGAATATTGTTTTGTTATATTGAGTAATTCAGTGTCAATTTTCTACTGAACTGGTGCTAACAATGGAGTTAGCTCGAGAGTTAATGGTAATCACAGCCGTCCGATGGTATAATTAGTTAGTTGCTAGGCATGATTGGCTGCTTGGCACGGGCCTGTCTAAACTTGTCTGATCGATATTGTGAAAGTGGGTACCGGGGGCCTGTTAATGGCCTTTCCTCTTTTGTTTTTCAGAAAAGATCTTTGACTGTGGAAGGAGAGAGAGAGAGAGAGAGAGAGAGAGAGAGAGAGAGAGAGAGAGAGAGAGAGAGAGAGAGAGAGAGAGAGAGAGAGAGAGAGACAGACACACACACACACACAGAGGGAGAGAGAGAGAGAGAGAGAGAGAGAGACAGACAGACACACACACACACACACACACACACACACAGAGGGAGAGAGAGAGAGAGAGAGAGAGAGAGAGAGAGAGAGAGAGAAAGTAGAAGAGAAATCTAGAAGCTTCATGGCACCGCTAGTAAAAGATAAGGTTGGGAATAGAAAAATGCGGATCCTGCACTTAATATTCATTTTGAAGCTTAAACTTTCATTTGGCAGTCTAGTGCTTTAAGGATAATTGTATCACAGCCAAATGATTCAGCCGGTGGGGAAAAAATTGCATGCTCACCCCCCCCCCTCCTTTAAAAGATGATTAAAATGAGCATTACACAAATTAACAAATGAAAGGAGACAACAGAATGACAGAGGGTAGACCAAAATGCACTATGTGACCCTGGACGTTTCAGTTTTGTGTCCCGTCACCTCCTTTATTGCTTATCCCTCAGAGACGACAGTTAGCGTTGCCGAGTTAACTTAGTAATAATGAAAGACAAAACCTGATCACAATATCGTATATACACGGCGTCCAGAGATCAAAATATGAGCAACAAATGTTAAAGTTATCGAAACTTGGCAAACAGCATGTCTGCGTGTGAAAGGGAAATGCGGCACAGATTGAGACAACAACAACATGTGAACTGTCAAAACAAAAAAAAACAACAAAAAACTAATAAAAATCATCAAGGCGCCTGATAAGGCAAGTTTTATTGAAGCGTCTTTAACTGCCTTGTATGACTGCTGATAACGAGCGCGGCCTGATGAACGCGTTGTCAAGTTCTGAGCAAACAAATTCGCAGACAGGAAGCCACGGCACAACTTTATTAATTGTCTCCCCCTCAACGGGGACATAACTCTAATTCTGTAACAACTCCAGACGAATCGTTCAATGATTCAGAGCAAACTAGGGGAAGTTCATCGATTGTTTAGTAAGAGAAACATTTTTTACACGGCCAAATTCCTGTTCTTGGGATGAGATCAGAATACCTCTTGGCCCGTAATTAACAACAACAACAACAAAAAGTTCGGCCGTGTACAGTTTGCCTGTGTATATATGGGTCAACTGAATGAAACAGAAAAAAAAAATAATTTTCAAATTTTACACCGGGAAGAAGTTGTAACGCTATCATCTAGATTTGACACTGAACTTCTGAACAGGGCAAGATGCTTACGGCTGCAAACGAAAACACAAAGGTGGCCGTAAATCCAAAGTTCAGTCGTCTTGTTTACAGGGGGGGGGGGGGGGGGCTCGGGGGGGGGGCCTCAAATTGAAATGCCATTTGGAATGTATTAATTCTGTGCAAGACTCAGGTATTACAGATAACTGAATAGATACATAATTCAAGGAACAAAATAAGTAATGGGATTTAAAGTGAATAAACCGATAAAAAAGAAAAATTGAAACACATGAAAGAACGTAGATAACCAAGTACATAAATAGGCAACACAGCTTTCTGTAAGGGCTATCCTGGGGATCGGACCCAAATGAAGTCAAAGCTGAGTAATATATCATCAGTTATGAATTATTAGTTTTCTGAACCACATAATAAATATTATGCCCTTCTGGTATTGGACTACTGTAAGACATATCTCAGTTTCAAGAATTAACGAGTGACTAGCTTTGTTCTCCTTTGGAATGACTCAACGAAGTCTCCGTACAAACCAATTACACAGAAGCTGACGGAATTAATAGTGTTTCAGATTGTTTAGTGCGCTCATGGCATTCGTAGCCATGAAACTGCACTCAAATAGCCCAGACAGAAATATGAGTAGGCCAGCTGCCGTCTCTTGCTAAATCTGTTCTTTCCTGGGTGGTATCGACGAGGAAAAATTAACTATTCTTCTGCCACGACAAATCTCGTGCACTCTCGAAAATGCACTCTGAATGATAGCGTAGCTGAATTCATTCTATAGACCAACAAAACTCATATTCGAATCCGCTTTTATGTTGTCGATAGTTCTGTACTGAGCAGTTCCGCACCCAAGTTTATCCTCAGTACCCCGGGTAGAACTGTGCTTTGCCTGCAAAGCAAATATCACCGTCTATTTATAGCAGAGAACTCAGTTATGATTGTTTTCATACACTAAAAACGCCAAGATCATTGACTTTGTTACTAATAACTTTTTTACATTAATAAAGGACAAAGTCTACAAAATTGCAGTTCGCCTACCCCCCCCCCCCCCCCCCCCGTCTAAGTCAACGGCAATTCATCCTCATTTTATACATTTCTTACTGATGTACTTCTTCATGACGTCATAGCAGAAAATTCAACTAAAAAGCAGAAATCGTGCTGGCTCCGTTTTAACTGGCAAACATTTCGTCACTTTTAGGCTGGGTCTTCATGTGTACGGAAACCGAAACGTCAAAAACTCTTGACGTAGTGATATACATGTAGAAGGAAACGCCGTTTCTGTGCTCATGGAAACACTCTTTCTTTTAACTACTTGATGGATTTTTGCTGTGTCCGTTTTCGTGGACATGAAAACCCTGATTAATAATTAAAATCTGTCTGATTTTCATTCAGACAATAAATTGGATAGGATCATATTTGTGAAAACAGGCCCAGGTTGAAACAAAATACACCGAAGAAAATTCAAGACCAAAGTCACACAGGTTGAAGTTCCACTCCTGGCGCCAATAATTGTGATTAATGACCTGAACAGAATTAATAATGGTTTACTTCCGCAGTTCAGCCCCACCAGTCTGCCAAATGCTGGAAGCTCATTTCAAACACTAGGCAAAGAAACAAACAGCTTGCAGTCTGGTGCATGGAACAACAATGAGACCAAATTTAGCTCTGGTCGCACCGGTTTTAGATGTCTGAAGGAGACTGTCAACACAGAGACAATGACCGCATACAAGTGACGCCACAGGAGATGTGTTTTTTTCTTTATCTGCTTTATGAACCCATGGCACTGTCAGTCGCTGACCATATGCAGATTATGAATATGGTATAAATTTCAAAGGCTCTTTTTGTTGTTGTTCTTTTCTTTTTTTTTTTTATTCATCTCTCCTTCTGAAAACAATACCGTAGTAAGATACATAATTATAGAGGGAGAGACAGGCAGAGAGAGAGAGAGAGAGAGAGAGAGAGAGAGAGAGAGAGAGAGAGGGGGGGGGGACTGAAAATGGCCATGACAATAATACAGTGTGGAGTTTAGGAGTGCTGACAACAATAATATAACATGGAATTAGAGGATGATGATGATGATGATGGAGACGGAGGACGACGAAGACCACGACCTTGAAGAAGGCGAGTACTCCCCTCCCCTTATAAAATTCTGCACGTAAGGAGGAGTCTCGCCCACACATTCTTTTGTGACACCGCCAGTCATCATAATGGCTGGTTTTCTTCAATTGTCGCAAAACAAAGGCGGACCGCCTGGCTAATTGGACGTCTTTAATTGAAAGCGGCGCTCGCGTGATGTTGGACAAACTGTTGAGTTGGAACCAGGGGGGTTCACAGGCGACATGGGTATTGCATGGGGCCTCACTGTATCTGCAGGTGACAATATGTGAGTGTGCATGAGAAAACCCGGTATAAGTCGGCAACATGACATTTTGAGTTCTGTACATATAATAAAAGACAAGACATTTCTGATAAATTGAAGACAATGACCCCCCTAAAACAAGATTTTGAGAAAACGGCATTTAATCGTATTAGTGGCCATAGCAAATTGACCAAGTAATATTGGAGTGATTGCTGTTAGGAGACCGTAGTCTAATAACTAAGCAGTTATAGAGATCATAGTGAGTAGTGTTCACTGCTCATCTACAGTTTACCCTGTAACATGCCACGGTCCCCTAGCAACAGCCGAGTCGGACGTTTTTGGATCTTGTTAGGAGGCCGTAGTCTAATTACAAAGCCGTTATAGAGATCATAGTGAGTAGTGTTCACTGCTCGTCTACAGTTTACCCTGTAACATTCCACGGTCCCCTAAACAACAGCCAAGTTGGAAGTTTGTGTCGGACCCATATTTTCACTTCAAAGCCGTTTTTCTCAAAATCAGCTCTGCCGACTTATACCGGGTTTTCTCATGCACACTCACATATGTCTGATTTGGTAAAGATAACAAAATACCACTTGTGGGCAACAACATAGAAAATGTATAAACGGGCGATAAGATGACACTTTGGTGCAGTCAGGTAAGATGAGATAGCAGATAAGGGGTACTCGGATAAGATGAGATGACATATTTGTATACATGTAGTAAGTTGGCATATGCCGACTTCAATCTGGACATTGTCCTTTTCGGACAGAACTATGTAAACGATGTGTTTTTTAAAAAAATCAGTTCGAAAGAAGAAACAAAAATCGACACTGCAACAAGGACAACGCCAACAGACGCGGGCGGTTGGTCGGCGCTTCTGGCAGGCTCTCCAGGACCTTCTGTCCTATCATTCTGCTATATTCTATGGCTTTGCCTCTTTCTAGCACAGCACAACCGTTATTGTGTCATCGTACTCTCTCCAAACTCAGAACACCATCAGGCAGTAGCAGATGTGGTAAACACTCAGTGAAAATGTGGTAAATCACACATTTCTACTCAAGGAAAATAACTATTGGCCACATTACTCTTGTATCCTACAAGAATGTGAGCCTTAAAACTAAACTCACGAAACAAAACAAAATCAATGAAATACTGGCTACTGAGTATAAATTTAGTTACGTCACAGACACCTGGGAGTAATCAGATCGGACAAAAAATTAACAACATGAAGTTACGAAACCACGTATTTTTATTCTCGAAAACCACAGGTTATTTTTATGTAAGCCAAGTGATACAACCTCTATTTACCACAGTCCCCCGTCATCACCGCCAACACGACGAGACTATCAGTAACAACCAACAACATCACATACACCAATCTAGACAACAGACACACTATCATCATAAGAGCAATAAGACAAAAACAAACAAAAAAAACCAGACAGCACATATGAAACAAAGAAACTCGAGACACAATAAAACAATAATGGTAATAAAAACCTTACAGCAGCAGCGCATAATAACGACAAATACAACCAATAAACAATGATTCACTTCCCAAGTTTAATGCCCTCCCAAATCCAGGGAGACTTTGTTCCAAGTCGCTTATGACCGCAGCCAATGTCTGGCTGTGACAACCATCTGGGTAGACTCAATGCAAAGTAGGTTATTTAAGCCGGCTAGCGTGACTGCTTTCATTTGTGCTGCACAAGTGCTGCTTCTCCTATTTCAGCCTACCGATCATGTTCAGTGGGTGGCGCTGGTTTGAGACGTCGAGGTCGATTAGTGCAGATACGGTGAGTTATCCAAACTACTTCCTGGGACTGCGTGCAAGCCAGACAAGCGTTCCCTACCCCCGTGCATGCACACAGACAACGGTAAGCACTCATAAAGGCAAACACGCAGGCGAACACACACACACACACACACACACAGGAACATGCACACAAGCGGGCTTGTTCATTCTACCCTTTTCAACGCGAGAAATACAAAGACCCGCTCCCTTTACTCATCTACGAGCGTATGTCGACTTCAGTTGGATATTGGATGTTGGTGGTGGCGCGGCGGGGGGTAGGGATACATGACTTTCCGACCACTCCCAGGTGGCGGCTGCAGGTCAGGGGGTTGCGGACATGCACAAAAAGAAAGCCAAACTCCACAAATAAAACAGGCTTGGCCTCGATATACTGCCACCAACTTGCAAACGATACTACTTTTCACTATCCCAAGAACACGCGTCTATGACGATACGAGTGGAAAAGAGCCCAAAACGCATGCAGATCAAAGAACAGGACATGGCCTGAACGTAAATGGTAACGGCAACATCAAAACAGTAGAGGAAGACAAAAAATAAAAATAAAACGATGGCAATAAAGAAAGAGAAAACAGGCCGGGGTTCAGAAAGACCTAGAAGGACGACGCATAGATGAAAATGACAAAGAAGCAACAAAAACACGCAGGAGAGACAGAAATAGATCTAAACGTCTTTAATGACCAACTTCAATTAAAATGGATACGGTAAAAATCAAACGAAAAAAAAAAAAGAGGAAACGTAAAAGACAATATCAACCGCATGCATAGAGTAAAAAGACATGACAGGAAGGCAAAAAGAATGGAGACAAGAAACGAAGGAACTAGGTGCTGTGAAGAATGACACGACAGAATGTCATAAAAAGAACTGTGTGGAAAGACATGCACGCAAAACACAATCGCCCGGCCACTTTAAGTGAGAAATGAACGGTGCGAGCCCTGTACGACTTCCGTCAAAGCCCCAGCAACTCGGTAAAGTGGCCGTTCACAAGCGGAAGTCAGTTTAGAATACATGTAAAAATCACGAACTCGATATCACCCCGTGATCTTCGCATCTCTACTCCTTCTAAAACTATTTTTCCAGACTTAAGAAAATGATTTGAAGTTACAACGGCGTCCAAGAAGGGTGGAAGTGGGGCTGGGGGAAGAAGTGGCTGATCGATAAAAGAATTCCTAACTACAGTACTTATTCCTGTCTGAGTCCCACTTTATCCAGTCATAGTTGTCTTCTAGCAAACAGAAAAGTATTTTCAATCCACCTCTGCGTTACGTTAACTTCGCTATGCTTAGTATGAATTAACAAAAGAAATGAAGACTGAGAAACTTATTTAGGTGTTCAAGCAGTCAAAGGTTTGCCTCCGAGGGTGGCAAGTGCTTACAAACGCTTATACTAACGGAAAAAACAAATTATTGCGTACTGCATGACACCAGTTTAGTGTTATCGAAAATGCTGTACACACAGTTAGTGAAGCCACTTCACACTAATCTTCACTGAAGTCATCCAAACAAGCCGAATCTCCCGTATTTACATCACTTCACCACTAAACAACAAAAAGCGGACAATGCAACACCCACATTACTCAAATTTTAGTTGGGAGAATATCACGTAGTAATCACACGTGGACTGTCAAACTGCAGCAGGAGTAACAAGCATGGATTTACACATTTCTCAGACAGACAGACATAGATAGATAGATAGATAGATAGATAGATGGATAGATAGACAGATAGATAAATAGATAGATAGATAGACAGACAGAAAAAACAGACGGACAGATAGATAGATAGACAGACAATCAGATAGAAAGACAGACAGACAGTCAGATAGATAGATAGATAGATAGATAGATAGATAGATAGATAGACCATAAAAACAATCCAGGCTGATCACAAACCACATGAAAAATCATCCGATCTTGATCTCAGTAAATGACGTCATTGAAGATTTGCAATTCTACAGATTTGTCATCCACCTCGCACCCCCGCCACTTCCTAAAAAAAAAAAAAAAATCTAAAAAGCCTCCACTGTCACGGGGGGAATGGGGGAAGGCGGGGGGCACATTCATCATAATAAACGATTTCTCTATGACAATGACTAAGCCTCGGATATCCACATGAATGGCACGTGGCCGCCTCGGCATGACTATTTGAATCATGGATATTCACCCAATTTCACTCCCTGGACACCCTCCTCGATCTTTACCCTGTTTCTCATTCTACCTCGTCAATCTTCAGAATATGGACTCATCTCCATTTTTTTTTTCCTTTCACAACGGAGAAGGCACAAGGAGACACATGCCAACGTTCCAGCACTACTGCTCTATGCTTGGTCCTCTTGTTCTGGCCACATGATCATAAAGTACTTTTCAGTAGTATAGCACACGCCAACCAATGCTCATTCGGAATAAGCAGGGTTCATTATTTGATAGTAGTACTCAGAAATGGGTGTCCCGGGTGTGGAAAAAAGTGTGTGTGTGTGTGGGGGGGGGGAGCAACTGAGAGGTAATTTCGGCTCTTGTCAGTAATTTCCTTTTCTCTAGAATCAGAGAAAGGGTTGAAAATTGTAACCGGAAGTATAATAATGGCAGGTATGATGGATCAGAAATGCATTATTATATAAACAATATCAGTCCATCCTTCTCCCAATCAATCTTTCGTCCATCGACTCCTCTGCACTTACATCTCTTTAACTGGCTAAGCAAAGGTGGAGTTATATAAAACCTGAACACGCACGACTCAGGAAACCATGAACGAAGCCCTCGACAAATTTGGTCATTAATTTGTTCTAAATTTTGCCGCAGGGTAAAATGCTTGAACATTCGTAGATTCAGAACACTGAAATAAAATGCTCAAAATGAACAAATTTATTAAGCCAATTCAATAAAGTGAAACTGTTGCGGCACTCCCCCCCCCCCCCCCCCCCCCAAAAAAAAACCTACAGACAAATCGTCGTCTCTCTGACCAACCGGCGTGTCACCAAAACCCTGACTTTCAGATACGGCAGTTGGACGAATGTGTCTTTACAAAACAACAACAACAACAACAAAGAACAACAACTCGAATTTGACCGATTCCTTTTCAGGACAATAAGTTAAGGGCTTGTAGATCTCAAATATGTAAAAACAACAACAACAACAGAAAATGCTATCGATACGGATTCGCCGCTTCGTCGAACTGATGACGAAACAATTCCGCCCCATCAATGTTATAAAACTGGACAGCCACAGCTGATAGCAGAATTAAACACAACACTATCATCTATTATTTCCTTCCTGGGAAGTTTACTTTGTATCTCAAATAGTCCATTTCCTCTCGTCGCATTTTTTTTTAACCACCGGCAAACTCTTTCATGTTTACGAGATCGAAAACCGTGAAAACTGCACTAGATTCATTGGCAGAGAACATCGATACAAGTGTCTGACTCACTGCACGTGCGTGAAATGCGATGACGTACTCAACTGGTCAGGACAATTGGTGGGAAAAGGCTTATAATTAAAAACCTCTGTTCAAAATCGTTTAAACGGGAGTTCCCGGTGGGTAAGCTGTTTCCAGCGATTTGTAACACTTATAAACTATTAACTGAGCGAAACCATATATTTTTGTCTGAACTCTTATTACAGAACTAAGACTATCATTAGCTCTGGCTCATTTCACTCAGTCGTTCGAGTTATTCATAAATTATCTTATAATAATAATAATAGTAATAATATTATGAAGGAAGTAAGGCCCCAATTGACAATAATCATGAAAGATTTTTTAACCGTTGAGCCTTTAATTCTACAAAATATCATATTACGTACAGAAGGACATAAAAGGGTATTTGAGCATATTTTAAAAGATCTTGAGGTTCGCAACTCTTTAAATACGTTCGTTGATTCTGAGCCACGACTGAGCTGAACAAAAGAAAGTGTTCCGACATTTTTGAGCCGAAAAATAAAAAAGACGCAATTTCTTCGAATGGAACTAAAAAGTATGACAGGAAATTTCGCTGTGCGTGCCTCAAGTTACACATTAAAAGCCACATCTGTGTATTCCTCGAGTCGGCGGGCCAACTAGTAATAATAATAATAGATGTAGTAATAATAATAGTAACAACCATGGAAGATTAAAAAAGAAAAAGAGAGAGGGAAAGAGAGAATGAAAGAAAAGAAAAGAGAGGAAGAAAGAAAGAAGAAATAGAAAGAAAGACCAAAACAGTTATTGAAAAGCAGAGTAAATGGGAAGGAATTAAATCGTGGAATTAATATTTTATTTTCTATGCGCAATGTGCAGCTCAATTTACGTCCACTGTTTTATAGCCAGTACGCCTAATTCCCACAGTTACTCCCCTTCTACCGAGTAGTTCCGCACAGTTATCTTGCAAGAGCTAAAGTGAAAATGGCACGAAGCGAACAGTGAAATGGGGAAAAAAAAAAAGACACACCTGTACTTAAAACCATACTTAATCATTAAAGCTAAGCACTTAAGAGGGAACTGAAGCCTGGGCTTCCACGTGAAATGGCTATGATTATGCAAATGAGATATATAAGGACAAAAGCAGGGGAAAAAAAGAAATGAAAAGAGGGTGGTTTAAAAGATTTGACTGTAGCCCTCTGAGAGTTGGAGTGTTAAATCCTGCACATTTTCTCGTGTGCAAGCTTTATTAAATCTAAAACAAAAAACAAAACATTCACTCCCCCCCCCCCCCCATCCCCTTTCCTGGGTGAGATCCACGTTTCTCAGGTTCGATCAATCCATTTATATTTCATTCTCTGCGCAGCTCTTATTTTAACTTTGTTTAGGTAATTTAGACAGGGGGAGGAGAGAAAGAAGAGACCTGTTGCAAGTCACACAGCTCACAATACAGCACTGTCGCCAAATCTTGCGTTTTCCTATACTACGCAGAGAAAGTCACAAGATAGAAAAGATAAAATTATAGAGTCTGTAAGAAGAGGGCTAAGTGAGAAAGATTAAAAATATCCCCGACCCCATTCACCATAAAAAGAAGTGTGTGTGTGTGTGTGGAGGGGGGGGGGTTGGAAGATTAAAAGTATCCCCGACCCCATTCACATAAAAAGAAGTGTGTGTGTGTGTGTGTGGAGGGGGGGAGGGGGGGGGTTGGAAGATTAAAAGTATCCCCGACCCCATTCACCATAAAAAGAAGTGTGTGTGTGTGTGTGGAGGGGGGAGGTTGGAAGATTAAAAGTATCCCCGACCCTATTCACCATAAAAAGAAGTGTGTGTGTGTGGAGGGGGGGAGGGGGGGGGTTGGAAGATTAAAAGTATCCCCGACCCCATTCACCATAAAAAGAAGTGTGTGTGTGTGTGTGGGGGGGGGAGGGGGGTTGGAAGATTAAAAGTATCCCCGACCCCATTCACCATAAAAAGAAGTGTGTGTGTGTGTGGGGGGGGGGGAGGGGGGGTTGGAAGATTAAAAGTATCCCCGACCCCATTCACCATAAAAAGAAGTGTGTGTGTGTGTGTGGGGGGGGGGGAGGGGGGGGTTGGAAGATTAAAAGTATCCCCGACCCCATTCACCATAAAAAGAAGTGTGTGTGTGTGTGTGGAGGGGGGGGGGTGGAGGGGGGGTTGGAAGATTAAAAGTATCCCCGACCCCATTCACCATAAAAAGAAGTGTGTGTGTGTGTGTGGAGGGGGGGAGGGGGGGTTGGAAGATTAAAAGTATCCCCGACCCCATTCACCATAAAAAGAAGTGTGTGTGTGTGTGGAGGGGGGGAGGGGGGGGGGTTGGAAGATTAAAAGTATCCCCGACCCCATTCACCATAAAAAGAAGTGTGTGTGTGTGTGGAGGGGGGGAGGGGGGGGGTTGGAAGATTAAAAGTATCCCCGACCCCATTCACCATAAAAAGAAGTGTGTGTGTGTGTGGAGGGGGGAGGGGGGGGGTTGGAAGATTAAAAGTATCCCCGACCCTATTCACCATAAAAAGAAGTGTGTGTGTGTGTGGAGGGGGGGAGGGGGGGTTGGAAGATTAAAAGTATCCCCGACCCCATTCACCATAAAAAGAAGTGTGTGTGTGTGTGGAGGGGGGGAGGGGGGGTTGGAAGATTAAAAGTATCCCCGACCCCATTCACCATAAAAGGAAGTGTGTGTGGAGGGGGGGAGGGGGGGGTTGGAAGATTAAAAGTATCCCCGACCCCATTCACCATAAAAAGAAGTGTGTGTGTGTGTCGAGGGGTGGGAGGGGGGGGTTGGAAGATTAAAAGTATCCCCGACCCCATTCACCATAAAAAGAAGTGTGTGTGTGTGTGGAGGGGGGGAGGGGGGGTTGGAAGATTAAAAGTATCCCCGACCCCATTCACCATAAAAAGAAGTGTGTGTGTGTGTGTGGAGGGGGGGGAGGGGGGTTGGAAGATTAAAAGTATCCCCGACCCCATTCACCATAAAAAGAAGTGTGTGTGTGTGTGTGGAGGGGGGAGGGGGGGTTGGAAGATTAAAAGTATCCCCGACCCCATTCACCATAAAAAGAAGTGTGTGTGTGTGTGTGGAGGGGGGGGGAGAGGGGTTGGAAGATTAAAAGTATCCCCGACCCCATTCACCATAAAAAGAAGTGTGTGTGTGTGTGTGGAGGGGGGGAGGGGGGGTTGGAAGATTAAAAGTATCCCCGACCCCATTCACCATAAAAAGAAGTGTGTGTGTGTGTGTGTGTGGAGGGGGGGTTGGAAGATTAAAAGTATCCCCGACCCCATTCACCATAAAAAGAAGTGTGTGTGTGTGTGGAGGGGGGGGGAGTTGATAGATTAAAAAATACCACCATATAGATTGACATAAATGGCCATGAAACTTGGAAATCGTGACGAAAGACAGCAGAATGAATGAAAAACAATAAACAACAACAGCAAATTGAACGGAAAATGCGAGATAAGACAGAAGAAAAAACAACAACAAAAAAAACACCTTGCTACCAAAAACAATGGCGTAGACTAAAATATTGATCAAAAGGTAACGGAGCAGTATGGACAGCAGAACTGAACCTAACCTTGAAAGAAGAAGACAAAAAGCAACACCAACGCTAAAATAACACAACACACACGCGAAAAACGAACACAAGTCGCGATAATTCACATTTAGTAACGTTGATCAATGGCATTTCCAAGATTCGTTAAAAAAAAGCAAGAAAAAAAAAACAACAGCAAATAATCAAAAAACACGCAGCAGCATCAACAAAAACAACCACACATCAACAACAACAACATTTCTCCGATATTCTGCGTAAAACGACGTTCTCCCGACCCCGACTGAACTATGAACAACCACAAAATGTAAACTAGCGGTAGAGTTGCTGGGTAGTGACGTCTGTGAACAGCGCCAGCTTTAAATGCACGTGCGCTGGAAATCACTGATGCGTAACTTGTCTCCAACCGCGCAAAATGGCTGCCCTTTCATGCAGACGGGAAGATATGAAGCAGAACAGGAACGCGGCTAAAACGACGGAGAGAGCAAATACGGGGGGAAAACAAAAGGCGGCAAAATCCAGGTTGTGACACAATCAAGGTCCAATCACATTCGAGAACATTACAATACTCATGGCACCCACCAGCTGGTCCGAGCAATGACGCTCTCATTGAATAATTGGCATCGGTTTCATTTGCATTGGGGCGTTTTAGTTTGTGCATAAAAGAACTAACTCATCAGCGAGGTTAATGTTAACTCGGTCGAGATGACAGCTGAAATGAAAAAGGAGCGAGAAATGAAAACAAGATGGCTGACACAACAAAGGGAAACAAAAATAAAAATGGCGCTATTCAATCATGGGTGTTCGCAGAGTTGTGTTTTCTTTCACAGCGCCAGAAAACAGCAGAGCCGGCTGAAACAAGGCGCCTTTATTCTCGCTAACAGTCGGTGGATGAAATAATTAGAGCAGCTTGTTTGAAACCATTAGCTGATATAATTAATACCCAGCGCGATGGAAAACGCATCGCCACTGCCCCTATGCTGGTGCCCATGGGGTGAATACAGAGAGTGTTTTCTTTGTAACATTAATTTAAAAAGTGGCCATGTTTATTCTGAATAATATCGAAGGCTGCCAGAATTTTCTGAGTAATAATACCGATTTCTGGCAGTTCGATACACATGTTGATTTGTCCTGCAACAACTTATAAAAGTTAATAGAAATACATTTCTGTCAACCGTCTTGTAGAAACAAATTTCAGCGTGTTGACCGCTTAACCACTGGATGTTACATAATCTAACACAAATCAAAAGCGTCATGAACTGAGAATGAAAGGCGCTGTGAGAAAACACACTAAAATACAGTCACGAGTACTTCATTCCCATTTTTTTTTCACCCGGCAAGAAGACAGTACAGGGTATAATTCCGCCCCAGGTGTATTGTTCTAATGTTTTTGACACACACAATCTTAAAAATCCATTGAGCAGAGTGATGTTGGTGATGAAAATAAGGATGGCGATGAAGGAAGAAAAACGAATCGACAAATTTTTTACTAGTGATGTCTATAAACACCGGCAGCAGGACTACAGATCATGCAATCTTGTCTTAACCACAGACCCCAGACGCATCAGATATAGTTACTAATCTGTTACACTTCCGACTAATTTCTGTAAGCTCTGATTTCATAAATTCAACTCCGTGGACCGTTTTCGTCTCACATTGCCTATGCAAGTGTTATAAACATGATGGCGGCAATGAAGATGATGATAACTGATCAAACGCTACTAGTTGCAGAACAGCTCATTTGGTTTGCCAGCTCGCCATTGTGAACAATTGTCGGGCCCGATTCGCGCTTGAATGCAGTGCTTTTAGACACTTTCATATTTTTATTTTTTTTTCCTTTCTAGTTTCTTTATCACGTCTCTGTTTAGAACTAGGGAACAGTTTTCTCTTCCTTGCAGAGGCTTGCAGGGGTAATGGTCAAGAAGAGATGGGGAAATTTTAAATGTAACTTCACCATCCCAAATGAACAGGAAAACACACACCCCCGCACACACTGATACAAACATCAAAACCCTCCCTCGCAATTATTTAACACGAAATTAATGTAAACAGAATGAAAGAAAGCAAGAGATTCGGGAAATGAACACCCCCCCCCCCCATTCAACGAGAAGTTCTGACATAAATTCATCGGAAATCTTTCCCTAAAAATACTTTAATAGCCTAAATACATGTACAAAATCTCACCCGAGACACAGAATACCGAGACTGACCATTCTTTCTTTCACAGTATGTCTACAACTTGCGCGCGTACAGACAAGGTGAGTACTACTCAAAGAGCTCTGTGGTGCTAGTCTTTTTCGTTCAGTTATGAAGGGGACGGTGTGGTGCAAACTGTTGTATGACATGGATGATATGCGCACAAGTCGACGGACGGAATTTGGCGAATTGCACCGTCTGGGAATCCTGTGTCTCGGATCTCATTGTACAGGAAATGCAATAGTTGTGTTTCTCTGAAAAGCTGTATTTTTTCCCCATTCTTACTTTTCAACTGGCTTCCCCTCTGATTCTCTGATAGCTCTCTGCATAAACAGGTGTTATTTATGCTCAGCAGAGGCATCCTTGTGCTCGATCACGAGACGGCATGTTATATTATTCTATCGCCAATGTTGACTGTAAAGGTCCTTACATTCCTGTCAATACCTGCCACGTCTAGATGACTCGTAGACACCGTTATTTTGATGGCTTGGGAAATGGAATTAGTCTCCTGATAGCCAATTGTAATATTATTTTATTGCACATAGGGGAGATGGGTGATTGGATTAGCATTATGGAATTTATGTAGGGATGGGGTGAGATGGGTGGGACGGACCAATGGCGTGACGGATGGAAGACTAAAGAAAGAGAGAGAGAGAGAGAGAAAAAGAGAGGAGAGAGAGAGAGAGAGAGAGAGAGAGAGAGAGAGAGAGAGAGAGAGAGAGAGAGAGAGAAGTGAAAGACCGGAAGAAAAGACAAAAAAACAACAACAAAACAACACGGATGTACAAGTGAATGAATGTTTACTGAAAACGCCAAATGAAATGATCACATGCCCAGAAAATTGCATAAACGTGTGAACATTTCTAGAACATTACCATCCACTTAATTATTACAACTATCATAACATTTGGACATTTTCATTAACATTTCTTGTGGGCTGGCACCGAACAAGGCTTACGTTATACGAAAATAACGCTGCCATTACCATTTAAGTGAAACCACAATCTCCGGGCCACTTAATGGTGCGCTGTACCACTGAAATTATCCGTGTGCTTTTACCACTAAATCATCACGGCAACAGGCAAATTAAATGTCACCATACAGAGAACGAAAACGGCTGCCTTCACCAATCTTTATTAGGTGTCACAGTTGTATAAGGTATAATTGTCTGCATATTAAGTGCCTGAAACCAGCACTGGCTTCGAGACCTAACAGAAACGCTCGCCGTCCTGCACTCTGCAATCTGGCCATCAGTATTAAGAAATACGTACTAACTGAACGAAAATTGGAGACAACGCATGCTGAGAAGCTGTAGCTTTTATCAGTGAAATGAAATGGATAAAATTATTATACAATATTGTGGTGGTGACTTTTGAACAGATCCGAGTTTTTAGTTTGGGTTTGACGGCGCGTGGGCACAATAACGGCCACTTTGCGCCTGACAGTTTTTTTGTTTATCTCGCGTTGGGCTAGTTTTCAGCCCTCAATTCCTGTAAATAAGGTTAATTAAATGTGAAGTTAAGAATTTAACGAGAAAAGGCCCGATGTATAGACTTCGTGTAAATGAATCTTGTAAATATGATAAAAAATTTGTTAAATCAGCTCGTAAATTTCGGCCTCCCCCCGAAGTGATAAGGTGGGCTACGGGTCTACGTCAGAAAATAATTCTTTCGTGGGCCCGCAGGCATAATGCTTTCTTCGATCAGAAGAAATTTAAGGTAATGGATATATATTGAAAATGTGACTTGCAGCAACGACCAGCACTGGTATTAATTATGTAGTACTGCAAACCATAAAATAATAATAATACTAATGACACGGCAAATGGATCACAAGGAAAAAATGATGATAAAGTGAAACCATTAACGGAGGGAGAGGGGGAGAGAGAAAGACACGAGTAATTAGAAGGATTAACAAGTTTCAAGCTTAGGTTTATTGCAGGCCTGATGGCCAATTCAAACTATAGACAAGAATCATTCAAAGAAGCTTCAAAAAGACATAGTAAAAAAAAAAAAAAAAGAACAAACCGCACTCGGTCATTCGTTCTCTTCGCCACTTGCTGCCCAGTTTATACATTTACTCACAATATACAATAAAATGTAACTTAATTGATAATTGCCAGCAACAGGCCCCATTCTTCAATACAAAAGACATAAGCAACAACTACAACAGCAACATAAGAGCGACAGCAGCATTATTTAAAAGAAAAGGTCGACAAAGAAGATGGAAGTAGAAGCAGAACAATACTGACGGAAAATGATTTAAAGGAGAAACTGAGGTTTAGTTGAAATATACTTTATAAACTAACTCAGATTCCCAGCGCTGATGGGGCTAAACCTGCACTGGGCTACGCTTTTACAAATTTAGTTCAGACCTACTGAATTCCGCTCGTTTCTACGGGGGCGTTTTAGTATTTATAAATGGCAGTAAAGCATTGTCACATTCACTCCAATCGAGTCTGTGCACTTGTGTAACTCCTACATACGGTGTGCACACTGGGCAGTTCGTGTAAGGACCGTGCAGATATGAACATGATATGCAGCAAATAGAAGGACAGGACAAGGTAAGGAATGTTAAAAAGAAACGAACATGAAAGAGGTAGGGCTCAGCTTTGAGAATAAATTATTGTCCTCGCTCAGAATAGTATAAATATATACCCATAACTTTAACCGTCCGTCGAAAACTGCATTATTTTTTAGGGAATTTAGATGAAATCTGCATTTTACGAGAAAAGACAGGCTTTGAGGTTTTCTCGGAGTTTTCGGCATACGTTTTTGCAACTCACTGTTATACATACTAAAAAAAGGGAGGCAGCTGGAATGCTTTTTTGAGGTTCTCTGATCAATGTCACAGTGACAAAGTGACTACACAATGGAAAAAAAACAACCCACAAAACAACCGTTAGGCTTTTTGAATGGAGAAACAACAGCTGTTACGATATGGGTAACACAGCTGATAACATCAGAATCGCTGAAAGCCCAGAGCAACAGCAATGCGCAAGCAACATTTGCACACGTGCAATATCCACAAGCAGTGTGAGCAACGACAACAGATTAAGCATTGAACATGAATATTCATGTTCTGTGAGTCAGCAGGAGATAAGGTTGACTGACTCACTAAATTATGTGTACGATCGTGTGCGTGTGTGTTTGTGTGTACGTGCGAGAGAGAGAACAAGCGAAAAAGAGACAGAGAGAGAGAGAGAGAGAGAGAGAGAGAGAGAGAGAGAGAGAGAGAGAGAGAGAGAAAAAGAAGAAGAAGAAGATGATGATGATGATGATGATGAACAAAACAGTATATGTTGAAGAAGAATGGCTGTATGACAATCTGGAGATGAAAACAGAAGATTAATGGACCGCAGGGTCACTAGATCTCACAAAGCTCATGTCTGCAGGTCAGCCACAGTTTTAGCCAGACAAAGCCCTACTTCTTGCAGAACTAAGACATAATCAACTTGGATTGGTCAAAACCATGACGTGGCAGCCTTACAATGGTCCTTCCCTACCACTTGAATTACATACAAACAAGCAGTAGCAGAAATAACAACAACAACAACAAATATAATTAACACTAAAGTCACGCTCTCAGGGGGACAGTTCAGTTTACCAGAACTGTTATAGGTATGGTTTTTTAGCCACCGTCCAGCCAATATTGACTTCATTATTTCACATACTCTCAAATAACGATCGTGGTCTATAATCACTTTGCCAACCACATGTCCGCTTGTGTCTGATTTTACAAGATTAGGATTTGTTTGCAATGGACTGAAGTATGACTCATCTAGCGCATTAACAACCATCATCCCGAATGACGCCAATTTCCCACAGCAAAATTAAGGTTCAGTGAGCCGAAATCTTTTTGATTCCAGAACAAATATGTGAATAATTTATACCATGGCCAATAGGATAAAAGTGGCCGGTCGGACGGCCTCCTAAGGCAGGGTCTCCAGTCGCGTCCTTGTTTTACATTATTCTGTTCTTTTCCTGGCTTTGAATGCCCACTCTCGTGTTCTTGTAAATCAAAAATCTCCGCAGCAGTCACACTCTGAGAAGAACGGGTTTCTTGACAATATGACCTGCTAACTGTTGCGTCAATAGACGTTCAGCTCTAGTCCACCCCACAACAAGCCAATGGCCAGGAGCCGCATTGATGTACAAGAGGCAATACAAACAAAGATCTGTGCAGGGTTCATTTTACATCTGTCCATCGTCCTAGCCGTTTCCTGGCATCTAATGAATGCCGCCGTCCTGTTCACTTGTCTCCTTGATGAACGCAAACTCGAATACAATCAAACAAACACGAAAAGAAGAAAATCAGTAGCAGGGAAAAGCTCTCTTTAAGTACATTCATATTTAACCCCCTCCAAAAAAAACAACAACCCCAAAACCAAAAAACAAACTGCACTGCAGCAGAATGTCAAGATCTGCTCCCCTCCCTCCATTCCTACTTACAAGCCTTCATCATCAGCAGCACACCACGCCCTTGACGAAAGCAATTCTGTGGTGCTCACAACATCAGCGACTCCACAAATAAGCGCAGCAACACGCAAATTCGCACAATAACATTTCGGTTTGGGTTAAGTGGCCACAATTAAGCCTGCAGTAATCACTGCGACAATTATTCACGTGTTAACTATTTTACCGAGTTTCTTGTTGAGAAGGTTTCGTTCCTTTCCTTGAAGCCTAGCAACATTTGTGGAAAACTAGACCTATCCCCTGAGACAGAAAAATAACCCTACAAATTTGTAGTCTTTGGTTTATAAGGCTCATTGATCTTAGTATGACACCTCGAAACTAACCCTATCAGCTGCAGGAAATTGTTTTATAGCCCAGGGTATAGAGCTACGATAACATTTAGAATGTGGTGACAAAGTAATAACAAGAACAACAACACCAGAATCATCATTATCAATATGAGTTGCAAAAATCACAATCAACAATTGCAACGATTCAATCTATACAGATCTGCTTTCCAAAATTGTTCCAGTCCGAGTAAATTATATAGCATAACAATGCATACAAAAATGCTGTCCTTCATCTCAAGCGTCAGTTTAATCCGTTCTGGCAGTTTCATCAGAGCTGATTTATTCCCCAGGCTTTGTTCAGACAAATTGGCGAGAACCTTGCAGACAAAACATATTTTTCAAACAATAAGAGCTTGTACACCAAACATCACCCAAGTCCCAACGTGGCACTTTTGATCAAACCTCCCTCTTCGTGAGGAATAGTACAATCATGGCACTGGGTTCAGTTTCATTTGCTATGATCAGGACACAATTCCTCGGCTGCTGGTCACTAAGCCTTTATAAGTCGTGAAAGGTGACGTCTTTGTTTGTGTGGTTTCTTCATGTTAGAGTAGGTATTTCTGTGTTGTATCGTTTTGTCTTGAAAACTGAAATCAGGCCCAACAGAGCTCTGAGACAGGTCTGTTTTGCCTCGGTTTGTGGTCCGTTGAGTTAAGCAGGACATCATGCATTATTATATACTTCTGCGTTGCTGGTTATACTCATGCTGTATTGTTTTTTTTTTTTATTTTTTTTTTTTTTATTTTTTTATTTTATTTTTTGTTTTTTTTTGAAAAGAATGAGCATATAACTAAGATAAAAAAACAACAACAATAATCCATACGGCAAATTAACCATGTCCCTTCCTCTTAAAAGTTTCCCTCTAAATGACTCATCGCTGAATTTCCAACTATCAAACAGTCTGTTTCTGCAGTCAAAGAACTCGTACATGACATCAACGGCCAGCACTATCATGATCAAGAAAAAAGAGAGGAAGGGACGACGGCGGAGAGAGAGAGAGAGAGAGAGAGAGAGAGAGAGAGAGAGAGAGAGAGAGAGAGAGAGAGAGAGAGAGAGAGAGAGAGAGAGAGAGAGAGAGAGATTAATATATGTGTTTCGTGCAAATGCATAATGAGCAAGGGGACAATTAATCAGGCATTGACCTTTGAAGGTCAGTAAGGATCATGGGAGTATAGGATCCGTCAAATGTCTATGTATTACACGGGTGTATTCATATTAACCACGAGGACTTTCCTTTTGTCTAGGCCTTTCAAAACTTACGTCAAGCTTATATTTCCACGATGCCATCAACACTAGAAACGTTTCATTAAAGTAGTTCTCTTCCAATTTTAAGTACTTGTTGTCTTTCCTTATAGCCAGCTGCCATTTTAAGCATCCCTCACGCTCTCATTCCGGGGGCATTAATTAGAGATATAATTAACGTTACAGAAAAGTCACAGGCAAATTGGGTGGAAAACTGCAATGCGTGTGTATGTGAATGTGACTGGGGGGCCGGAGGGGGGGGGGGGTTGCTGGCAAACAGAAAGCGAAAGAAATCCATACGCACAGAATAAAGGGTGGGCTGAATGTCAATTAGTCATCAAATATTTTCTGGGCACCGAGAAATCCGTTCACTAATACGATAATGGCTAAAATTCTACATAGCAACATGGTCTGCCTACTATCTTATAGGCAGATAACTAACCTCAAATGACCATTTATGTATCTTGCACAGCCCCAACTTTTAAATGAAAGTTAATATGCGGGACTTCCCTAACCCTACCCCCCCCCCCCCCCCAAAAAAAAAACCCAACCCAACACACACAACCAAAAAACTAGATCAAGTCCGATTCCAAGATAGATTAGATCTAAATGCAATGTGGTCTCACTGCAATAGCTCAGTTGTGAGGTAACGGTCTTTTAAAGCATACAGGAAAGGAGCAAACGCCTTCACAGTGAAGCTGATTCGCTGAAAATGCAATTGATTACATACAGAGAGAGAGAGAAAGAGAGAGAGACTAGGACTGATGAACCATGGTATCGTTAGTCACACACAGTATGAGTAGTGGAATTTTTGGAATGGCCGTGCAAACACTGAGTGAACTCCAGAGAGGAGCACCATTTTGGCAGTAAAGCCTGCACTCATACGCAATAGGTTACTGGATAAATGCAGAATGTTTTCTCTTGTTTAACATTGTTTCATCTACTTCTCCCCCCCCCCCCCCCCCCCAACATTCCCTCACGAAATCAACAAACTTGAGGGCCCAAAACAACGGTGACGCCGTGGCTGAAAATACTGGTCTTAAAATAGGATCCTGAATAGAAATTAAGAAAACAAATATTTACACGACAGTCGATGAAGAGTTCAATGTACCCAGGGTTCATTCTTTCCCTCTAACTGCTATATATTCTCGTTCATTCTCTCTCGTTGTTGTCCCTTATCCCTGACAGTTACTATCAAAGACGTTGGATGCATGGCCGAATACTGCGGCAACATTGCTTCGAATTTAGCTTCTCCCCCCCCCCCCCCCCTTTTTCGAAAGTATAACAACATGTAACTTGAAAAACTCCAATAATGTGCATGCCCACTGAATAAAAACAAAAAACAACAGCAACAAAATGACTGTCAAAAACCGGTATTTTATGAACACATTATAGAAGGAAAACTATTTTAGGTCACATTTTGAGCCCCTTTTCAAAGAATCCCCACCAACTCCTTTCTTGTTTCACTGTAGAATTTATTTCTTTGTAAAACTTTTTTTCGTATGTTTTTTTGTTTGTTTATTAAATCACTAATCCGAAGTCTCCATTGCATAAGAGGTCATAACATAATTACTACCATTCATCAGCGTTGCTTAACACTCAATTACTTAGCTCAAAGAAAGCTGCATGGAAGAAACAGCTTTGGTGTTAGGATTCTGAATTTAATGACCATCAAATTTCTCGTGGAGAAAATTCCGCTTGCTGAACACTTCTTGCCGTCCGAACTTCTCTCTCTCTCTTTCTTCATCCTTTTCTTTCCGTCGCTTCCTTTCTTTTTTTCTATCGCTCCCACTTTCCTCAATAATTTTCTTTCTATCGCTCCCATTCTTTTTCCATTCTTTCCTTTTTGTTGCTTTCTCCACTTTTCCATCATTTTCTTTCTATCACTCTCCACGTTTCTCACTCCCATTTTTCTCTCTCATTCATTTTCTTCTCTTCTCTGTCATCGCCTCTCCACTGACCTTTCTCCATGTCTGTGAACTTTGTTAGAAATTCTATACCTTTTCTTTTACTTTCATCTACCACTTCTGACAAACAATGTATATATATATTTAACGTGTTCCTCCTCTTGTACCCTAATTATCTGCCCTTTGTGTCGCGTTCAAACATACATTATGGAACGTGCTCAAAGAACTTTGCAATGCCATGCAGACTTCAAATGCTTGTACAAATATTTCACACCTTTTCAGGAAAAGCAACAACAACATTATTTGTTATCTTCAGAATACCATTTTAAACTCTTGATGTTGCCCCACGCTCTCTCTCTCTCTCAGACCTCCCACCCCCTCTCCCCCTTCGTTTCTCTCTCTCACACACACATAAATCCATTGTTCACCCCACCCACCTCCAACGGTTCGACAACCACATTCGCTGACCGACCAAACACTAATCGTTGTTTTCTCTACTTCGCTTCAGGTCCACTTCTGAAGATAAATATATTCATACACCTCAATTATGTCGACCAGAGTGTAATCCCATTTTCATCCACATTCAGGGGCCCCTCTCCCCCGCCCACAGGGTGCCATGAAACCCATCCGGCAAATCTATTGATTGGTCCAGAGCGCTATTTGCATCGTCCTTCCTGGTTGCTATGGCGACGCAGCCTTGGGACCACAACTAACCAAATATTCGGACATGAGACAAACATTTGGTGAGCCAGGGCTGAAATATTGATGGCAGAGAAATAACAACTCTATCAAACAAGCCACGGCTTTGAATCCACACACACACACACAAAAAAAAAGGTGAAGAGAAAAAGCGTTCATTGTATAATTTATTGTGCACTTGCTATTTGCGTTTTATTTCTTTCTCCGCCTTCTCCCCCAATCACGTCCCTCAACCGGCCACACTCGTATCTGCTCGATGCCAAGTGTCAAATGGCTTTAGAAACGACTCTTCCAACATACGGACGGTACAACTTTCCACGCTGGCCACTCGTTCTTCATAACTTAGTGCTTAAGTCATTAGCGTAGATGCTATGGCCACTAATGGTAATGGTGTCATTTCCATTGCATTTTGTGGTATAAAATAAACACGCCTGAAATCGATGCGCCGCACTGATCTCGGTAACTCATGGACGGTACATCAAGCATTACCTCGAGATGGAACACATTACTGCATGGGTTTATAGATATAATTTTCTTTTTCGGACGGGCGAACAGCGCAGAGACATCAGAAATGCTTCATTTGCCCCCCGCGTTCATCTGTGCATGAGGTCTGGGGATCCCCTCTCCCGCCCCCGGCAGTTCCGCCGCTCATGTACCTCCCCCCCCCCCTCACTCCCGCAAAGGCACAGGCTCATGCACTGAATAACGATCCCTTTATCCTATTTCAGCATTTAGTCATTGAAATCTTTTTTGTTTCCTTTCAATGTCTTCTATGTAATCATATTATTCCGAAAGTTATATGTTAGCGATAATTTAGTACCTCTGCCCTAAATCTGTACAAAGGATGGCCATAATTATAATGTGAATCAAATTTTCGCATCTACAAGCATCAGCCATCCACACTTTTGAGAAATTAAAAAAAAAAAAGGCTTACGGTGACCATTTATTATGAAAATATACGGACGAGCGTCCATTTTGTTTTACAACATCATGAAACAACCAGCTGGACAAACAAAACTTAAAAAAAAAAAAAAAAAACTCAGCCAGAGAAAGACATATTATTTGTTACATTAATTACCCACTTTTCTTTTTTAATATATCCCAGTGTTATTGATACTTGCAGGGGCGTCTACGTGACAAACCTAAATTTAACTCTTCACCTCCCCACGCCCTTTCGTTCCCAACAAAACTGAAATATTATTTATCTAAAATGACTGAAATTGCTTTAAAAACAAAATTTAAAAACTCACGGAATAATTGTAACATCGATGATCACCTATTTGATACAGTAAACAATTTGTACTTTGCGTTTTTCTTTTTTGTTCTCAAAGTCAAGTAAAGTGCTCACTATCCCTTCATATCGGTAAAGGGCAACACGACAGGAGATGCATCAATACGAAAGAGGATGTTACCAGCGGTGCTACCGAAGAAACGTGGACATTTTCAGACAGTTTATGACTTTCGACCATGCCAATAACAAGACCAATATCAGCAAGAATAAAAACATCTACAACAAAAACATTTCCGCTTCTGTTGTCCCAATTTTGTTCATTTATTACATTTTCCACCACTAGAAATAGCATGCCTCCTCTTCCTAATCAAAGGAATGCATGTTCATTTGCATAATTTTGGTCCCAACGTTTAACCATAAACTCAAAAACACAACAAAATATACTTGCCCGCACACACTTACCTAGAGACACACACACACATTATTATTTATATGCAGAATTTCGGTATCTTGCCAATTCTGCATGCAAAAGTTCTTGGATCTCATCTCATCTCATCCAATTTTCTCTCCTTGGCCAATCGCCCACCCTGCGTATCTCCTCTCTTCACTCTTTACCCTACGTTTTTTGTGTTTTTTGTTTTTTTTCTCTTTTCCCAGTTCCCTCATGGCGCGGCAAACAAGTTTGGTAATCAAACGGTCGTTAATTCTCCACTTCACACAAAATATCACACTATCAATTAAATTGTCATAACCATTCCAATTCATTAATGCCACCCCGTCTCCTCCACCCTCCTCATCCTGTTTTTTTAAAATTATTATTATTATTTCTTTTTACAATCATTATTTGTTCCAGGCCAGAAACATAATGAATTCTATTCCCTGTCCCGTCCCCATTTTTCCGGAAACAAAACAAAACAAAAAGAAAAACTTCTAATTTTTTCCGAGGTGGCTATTGTTTCATGCCTGATATTGTTTACTGTCATAAAGCGATATTTATTTTATCGCAGCACGGGTGCCCCTGGCCGTTCCAAAAGGCGGGTGAGCATAATTCATTGTCAGCCAGCACGTGCGTGGCCGGCACAGGACGTGTTGGGTTACGCTGTTGCAGACCTCAAATCCCCGAAAATGGCGGTCAGAGTTGTAATGCGAGAACGTGAAACAATCTCCTAAAGTAGCCGCTGACACCGCCAGTCCCAGGCCTGGTTCCATCTCGTCCACTCCCAAATGTTAAGAACACCGGCCAAACCACGGGCAATCTCCAAATTTATGACATGTTTCCATAGCTTGTAAAAAGATAAAAAGAAACTCAAGGAACATCCATCTACAAGACATGATGGCATTCTGGAACACAAACTCAAGATCAGAAACATGGTTTCCTTTCCAGACTGAAACATCAGACTTATGCAGGGTGAAACTAAAAGAAGTCCACACAGAAACCTTTTCTTGGCCTCAGAATGATGATTACTGACGAGACTGATGCATGAGACAAAAGTAGTCTGTTCAAGAAATCGATGAACTGGATCAAACAAATTGTAAAAATGAAATAGCATGTTACAAAAAAACAACAACTGAAAATACGCATGCTAATTTAAATCTCATGATATTTAACTATAATGCAATTGGTATGTAAGAAAACGGTGGACAATGCATCCCCCAGATCTAAAGAACCAATGAAAGTCGTTTCGTTGATGATCTTCCCTCTCCCCCTCTCAAAAGATGAACCAATAGACTGAACGCTATCTACTAAGGTTTAATGTACGTGTCTACACTGAACTCCGTTCGCTCTCACTTGACCGCTTATCTTGCAACTGAAGAATTGTATCTCAAAACTGGAATTCCTCTCCTGGAACCCAAAGGCCATGATCTTCCATTCGCATTTCTTAACCTGAGACAACTTGGTTATCACTGCTACTCAAGAACAACTCGACTCATTCAAATTCCCCTCTCAGCGAATGTGGTGGCAAAAAAATTATTATGAGGCTTATGAGTTCCACTTAAAATCATAACACCTGTGTACTTCATGGCTACGCTACCTACATCTATTAAATTTGTTCTTCCGACATTTTTTCTCCGCGATGTCTTCCGAGGGCAGCTTTTTTTTTTTTTGTTAATTTCATTTTAAATGAGGCTTTCGCCGCCAGTCTCATAATAAAATAAACAGACTTCCATCTTCAGCGAAACAAAGCCAAATGACAATCTGCGACAAGACTGCGTGCTGCAGGTGACCAAACGCAGTTTCCCTACAGGGTAAGTAGTTTGAGTGTACCACAATGCTATATATATAATCTGGTGTGTACTAAAGCGAAAAAACATGTGATCCTTGCCTTGGCCACAATGAAATTATAATTAATCAATGCTATATTTTGTCAATACTGGTAAAATAGTAATAAAGATGATGAATTACAAAAAACAAACACACAAACAAAACAGCAACAACAACAACAACAAAAAACACCGTCAGGCAACCGCTAGTGAATGCCATCTGGCCACTGTGTTTTACTATAAAGGAATAACAAATACAACAATATGATGACATCTCTTAAGATTCTTCCCTCCCCACACCAGATAAAAATTAAGAAAAAAAAAAGAAGGGGTGGTGGTGGCTGTTGCCTATGGAAAGATCATATAGCAATCATCGAAAGTGACCGGTGGCATTTCGGAAATGGTATTCAGCTGCTCGCCTCCAGCATCATATTCTGTAGAGGTTTTTACTGGGGTGTCACAGCGCTACGTCCGATCCAACTGATAACTGCCGCAACATTTACACTTAAACTATGACCTCTAGTTAAAGACAGACAATGGTCAAACATAAATATGACATGACTTCAGCCAATCAGACTAATGGAAGGGAGGATGGTCTTCTACCTTATATGCAAGCTTTCTCGGCAAGTAGTTCTTGAAAATGTTGTCCTTGCAAAAAAACTGTTGGTAATCTTATTTCCATAACCTGATTATGGTGCAAAATTTCCCTGCCCTCCATCTAAAAGTACACATGGCAAGATTTAAAAAAAGGGAGGGGGGAGGGGGGCGCCACAACAATGTCAGACGCGAATATTGTGAATGATTACCTTTGAGTATAGGTAAATAGCATTCATGTTATTAATTTCATTCCAACAATATTGTTTTAAAGTGAGAAAAACCTTATCATGACATTTTGCTGCACGTTGACGTTCACACGGCCAGAGGAAAAGGTTCGCGGATTCCGCAGGGACGGAAAAAAAAAAAAGTGAATTATATACGAAATATTTTCCCTTGTTCACACTCAAAATTACGCTAAAGCCTGGTAGACATTTCTTCTGTAGAAATCCGTCGATCTTTTCCTCCTTCACGCTGTACAACTGTTTGTACTGTTTCAGTCCAAAAACCAAAAAGCTATTCTCACCGCGCATTTGTTACTATTTCCAATGTTGGCTCATGATGAGGCAGGAAATCAAGACACAGACAAGATAAGACAGAAACACAAGATGATGAAAGGCAACAACGCCAGAATGGAGAGAAAACACACGGCGTGTCAAGGGAGGAGAAAATAACAGAGACAAAGTTTTTTTTGTTTTGTTTTTTTAAAAAAATAGAAGAAAAGAACCAAAGAAGAGAAGGATAACTGCAGCAATGGCAAAATCCCAAAAATGGACGAGAGTGACGATGAAGCAGAAAGAATAAGAGAAACGGATCACCGGGATAAATTGGAGGGGGGGGGGCAAAAGAGGGAAGGAGAAAGTACAAAATATAGGGGGGAAAAACAATGAAAAAAGAATGAATTAATTAGACAAAGAGGAAGACAGAAGAGTCGGACGCGAACAAACAGCATTTCGTGACATCCAGCCTGCGTGTGTCTAATGTACAGAGTTCAATGCACATGCCTATTGCTCTCCATCATAACGCGCATTAGAACATTACAGAGTGAGTGGAAAGAGAGCTATATAATCACAAGATTCATTAGCTCTACAGTTACTCCCATAACCCCAAACAGTTGATTGGCCAGCGTGCCAGACTCGGGGACTGCCTGGATTGGCATGATTGCCGGGATAATGAAACTGTTGACCAAACTTCAACTGTGATTTGTGTCCAGCTGCGTCCATCAACCATGTGGTAGATGTAATAGAGCCGTCATACTTAACCTTTTACAGCTCAGATCCACGCCCTCTTCCAAATCACAGCCCTTGTGATATAATTTTTATGAAAGTGATGAAAAAGCCTCCGAGGGCAAATGCATGCAGATCATGCAAATATTTCTTTCAAATTCCAGATCTTTAAAGCTCTGAAATGAAACCCTCTCCCCGTCTCATTTTCGTTTTCATCATTCAACGAATGCAGAATACAACAGCAACTGTTGTTGTTCCCTTGTCTGGTAATACAACGTAAATTTTCCTCTTTTTGTTATCGACACTCAACTGCAAAAGCTTCAGAAAATCCACTTGCAAACTGAGACATGATACATCCATTTCATACCGAAGACCAGATAACGTCATTAAAAAAAAAAAAATTCAAAAATTCTGACAGGTTTTGTGCCCATTCCCGCTGGACTGGTTGTCATATCACGGAAGTACATATTTCAACTTTTTCGACCTTAAAGTGTTCGAGTTATGATGCTGGTCACGTAAGAAAGTTATACAACAAGGAAGCATCTGGTTCTAGAATTCCAACAATATTGCACAATGAACAATGTATTTTGAGCTTTTTTCCTTGTTGGCAAAATCGCACTTATTATTATGTTGCGACTGGTCGGAAAAAGGACATTCATTCACGTCAATCCCAGGCTGATCCCTTACAATTATTGTAACACATCCAGGGCTTCACAGTATCCAGAGATAAATTAAAAGAATGGCGATGAAAGCAGAATATCTCCAGCAAAGAAACAAACAAATAACGAAACAGATATGCTTCCAGCAGTGATAATGATATATTAGTCCGCTTGATCTGTACTGGTGGTAAAAAGTGTCTTTTGATGTGGTGTCATGCAACAGCAAGGATGATGGTGATAAAGGCAATAACAAAACAAAACAAAAATATAATGATAACAATAGGAGAGAGATGACCCAGAGGAAAACAGCAACAACAGCCATGGTATCAATAATAAAAGCGCAATAATGAAGACAGCGATGAACAGCAATGAAGCAGACAACAACGGTGACGACAATGGTAACAACAAGAATGTACAAAGCTCGATGTCTGATGCAGATTCGTAACAACCAAAGCAAAAATGACAGTAATGTCCAAAACGACTACGACGAGAACAATAACAACAAAGCATATTTCAAAGGCACTAGTGAAAAACTATATTCAGTAAAGGGCGCAGCTAGACTCCCCTACGACCACCCCTGGCAACGGCGCGTGATTCCTTTTGTTTCTTGCATTTCAGCTCAAGTCTACATGAACCCGTGCCCAAACTGTCCTATTCAAAACACCTATAACCAATGATAATGTCTATATAGGCTGACGTTGATGGATGGCCTCATAAGTACCAAATCTCACAAAAACAATCATTGCCAAACTCCAGCCTCATTGTTCAAAGTGTCCCTCACGAAAACGGCCATCTGCACAACACCAGTCCTGATCACCTCATGGCAGCACAAACCTCAGGATGGACAATAATTTCCTATCCACAGAGTGAGGGTCCTACATGATTGCGGATTCACTTCTTCCACAAAACGGTAGCATCGAATACGATTCTTTTCTCACGTATTCCGTCTAGTATATCCTTGTTGTCATGTATGGATCAGATACAGAAGAAAGTTTATACACAAAATTCATTTCATTTTAGTTTTACCAGCAGTTTCGCCTGTACTTCTTGTCTAACTTTCAGGAACAAACCCGTTGATAGGACATACACGACATGATGACCTGTGTTATCTGGCTGCATACACTGCACCAATATCTTCAGATGTCAAGAACGGAGGAGACTTCATGCTTTGCTTTGCTTTACATGAATGAAAAGTATCGTTTCAAGCTAGAGGCGTGATTTGTGAGATCTGCACCAAAAGACATCAAACATAAAAAAAAAATAAATAAATGACACAGGGTAGCATTCTGAGGTTCTCTCTTCAAAAACACTGTAATGCAGACTTCTAGAAGCAACATACCGGCACTGGTCATAAAGCCCAAATTTTGGTTATGTTGTTCAGAATCGATGATTTTGACTTCTGGAACCGAATCCGTCCCAGAGAAACGCAAAACAACCTATCAATCTTTATGATGAATATTGCAGCTGGGTTTAACAAAACATTTGCATGTAAGAAGTCATTGGTCATATGAATTACTTGCATTCCCATTTCCATAAAAGCTTCCCAATTCCGATCCTTATGTTTAACTGTGGTTTACGTATGTAAATGAAATTCTGTCGTGAGGAGAAAACGATGGTAGCAAAGTTCCACATGATAGCTGGGAGATAACCCGGGTGTCTTGAAATTGACATTTACAAAGAGGGCTGCCTGGACGCTGGGCGGACAGTTTGAAGGAGAAAGAAAATGGACGGGATGCGGTAGTCTTGAGGGGTAGGAAAGTCGGAGGGGAGGAGGGGAGGGGTCAATGGCACGTCGTCTGCAAACGACAAGCCAAAGACGACCCGTGTTTCCCTCCTGCAAACAATTAAACGCGGGAAAAGTTAGAACTGGCGACGAATTATCGGAATTGACGTCGTGGTGATTGTTGATTGAGGACCAGTTGCTCTAAAGAAAAACAAACCTATTGTGGATCGATGGCGGTGAGCAGATTGTATTTCACAAAGAAATCGCTAGAAAAAGCCGTACACCAGCGGCTAAAATACATTGTTCCAGGCATAGAGAGAAACGGGGCAAGGGAATGTAGACCGATACACAACAACATATAATTTACCCCCCAAAAAAGTGATAGCAACAACACAAACAAAATCTAAACTGAAGTCTCTTTGCTCCAGGCAAAGGTCTGTTGAACTTCCTGCTACAAACCACGAATCTTGATATTTTGGTTTTCTTCTAATCGATGTCTAGGCCTTTCAGTGGAGTCTCCTGTTCAATGATAAGTACTGATTTTAGCACAACGCGCAACACAAAAATGAAACAAAACAAGATAAAAACAACTGCTATGGATGGCATTAATGTAAAGACATGATCACCCCCAGTGAAAGTTCTTGGTAAATATGACTGTCATTTTCATCACACTTCTTCAAGATTTAAAAATTCATTCAAATTAAAGATGCTGAATTTCATCTCAACTCATCACAGCTAAAGAACATTAATATAAAAAAAAAAAAAGAAAAAAAAATCATAACAGCCCATCTATATTAATACAGATATGTCAGTGCCAACCAAAGAATTCCCAATATAGCATTCTACTCAATACAGAACAGCTTCTTATATCTGAATCGTGAACCACCTTAATTTCTTGCACAAATGTAAATAAAATGCAACTGCAATGTTTCATGAGTGGAGCGACTTTTTATTTATAGCACTAATAATCATTTAAATCATTTGTCTTTGTTTAGTCTTCCCACCAAAGACCAGTTCTCCTTTAGGAACCGACCAAATATATATATATTTAACATTCAGACATTAAAATACATTAGCTACTATCACTAACACCAAAAACTTTTGCAAAGAAAGAAAAAAGAAGTCTGTCTCACTTACAAATTATTTCAAATTTCCAATGTAAATGTCTGTCTCAATCTTACGACCTATGTTACAAAACTTTGCCAAACAATGCACTTTCACTTGCGGAATATCAGTAAGCTCAGAAAATGTATTGACGAAGAGGCCGCAAAGATTCTGGTCCAGGCATTTATTGTCAGTCATCTAGATTATTGCAACTCCTTGCTCATTGGTATCCCTGAGGCAACTATTTATAGATTACAAAAGATCCAGAACAAGGCTGCTAGACTTGTTACTTTATCAAAAACATCAGAACACATTCAACCAGTTCTCCAAAACCTTCATTGGTTGCCTGTTAGAGAGCGTATTCAGGTTAAGATTTTATGCATTGTGTTTAAATGCCTCAATCAAAGTTCACCAGAATATCTTTCAGAGCTCATTGAAAAATACATTCCACCCAAAAAATTGAGATCAGCAGAAGCAAATTTATTAATAGTGCCCAGATCAAAAACAATCATGGGAGAAAGCTTTTTTCGGTGTGTGCACCTAAAATGTGGAATGATTTGACTGATCATGTGAAACATTCAAACAGCTTGATCCAATTCAAAAGAAAACTTAAAACAGCATTGTTTACAAAAGCGTATACGCAGGATATGTAACATTCTTGAGACAGTGATTTTGTATAGGTTGATGAAAATGTGTGTTGTGTGACTGAGAGAACTGTTAGGCGCTTTAGAGCACTCTTCTGTGGAATCAGGCGCTATAAAAATGACTTATTATTATTATTATTTATTACTAGTCAGTGCACCCGTTCTTTGAAGGGTGAGTGGCAAACTGAGCACATGTGTTGTTTACTTTCAAGCAGGCCACGCTCAAAGAAGATGGCATATTCGATACTGTGTATCGGTTCTGCTAGCGCCCAGCAAAGAGGTTGCGGAATCGCCATCCATAACAATCATATAAACATACATCACGGTATCCATGCAGCTCGACAGGATAAAAAACAGTAGGCCTAGGCCTAGATATACCAAAATTGTGAGTGTCTCGCTTTAAAGGCCATGTAATGCTTAGACGCAAAATGACAGTCTTCGATACTGAGTATCGATTGCTACACCCATACGCAATACTCTAACAATCATAAAAACTACACCAGGAATTTAGTCCGGGTTTAAACGCTAAGGTGTTTCACAGTTTTCAAAAAAAAAAAAAGACGTGGTCAAACGCAAAACCTAAGCCAGCCATGCAACTCGGCAGTATCAAAAACGGTAGTATGCAAACTTTCAAGTGTCTAGCTTGAATGGCCATGAAATGCATAAGCGTCACAGACAGTTTACCCCCTGCTCTCATTATTATAAGAAGAGGAAGATAAGATTATTAATTCAAGTTAAGCTCGACTGGACTTATTCAGATGCAAACGGATTTTAATATAACAAGCAGATTTCAATCCACTGCGTCATCTTGCGCTGTGGTTTTCTGCCATCGCTATCCCAAGACTGTAAAGACAGGTGCAGACCCTGCTAGAAAGTCATCGGAATGTTGACAAATTGTACCAACTCTGCGTTGACCCCCCCCCCCCCCCAAAAAAAAATAATCACACAAGTCCCCCCCCCCCTCCCCCGTTCCCCTCTGTTGAGGCAAAACAAAGAAAAGGCCGTTTGATCAGAAAAATTGTTCTACACAATGTCTGATAGTACAATCAAATACAGACACATACTATTTCCTAATGGCAGTCAGTCACAAAATATGCCGAAGAAAATGACAAGTCTTTACAACTCGCACTGTACGGTTGCCTGAAAGGGCCTTGCATTATGTTAATTTGTGCATACTCATCGTGATCTGTTTCGAAAGCCACCGCAGGGACACAATATCTGTGTTACCCTGATTAAGTAAGTTTGTCGCTTTCTTTTGAATCGTTGGAGTTCAATAAATATTGTTTTGGACGATCAAGGATCACAGAATGTCGAATTTTGTACCGCAAAATCGTTATTCATAATTTATGAATGAAGGCACTGCATTTTGGATCAGCAGGACAAGCATATCTAATTATTGGGAAAAGCTGAAATACCAGATTTGGTTACTGCTTTCGGCTTTCTTTGAGAGGGGAGTGGTTATTTTACCGGTTAAATGGAGTTGAATGGAGGTAGGCCGTGGCTGCAGAGAACAAGAAAAGAACGAAAGAAACTAAGCAAAGAAAAGAAAAAAAAAAGAATGTGTTTGCATTTGTGTTTAAGAGTCAGAGTGAACAGGGACATATTTCTTTCATGACTTTTCATTTCCCCTCTCCCCTAGTGACATCAAGTTGGGTATAGAACCACAAAATAATATAGTCTGAAATCACTATTTTCGGTCTTTCAAAAATAACTTGACAGATTTTAAAAGTGCCACATTGTACTGAAATTTTCACACATCGTTGAGGACACTATGACCATTTACAAATTTTACTCATTTCCACGTTAAGGTCGTCATGGGCTACCCGGGTCATGTGATTTTGAATTTTCCATTCTCTTGGCCTTAAAACTTGATAAATTAAAAAAAAAACGCAAGTGGAAAAGTTGATTCAACTCCTTCCATTCGCCGCGTTTAAATCGGCGCTTTTCATTACGATAAAACATGCCCGGACTAAAGCAAGAATGAAAGAAATCAAATTACTGGGATGCTTAGTGCCGACTGCCCTACTGCTGTTGTAGCTAGGAAATTTAACGTCAGTAGACAGACGGTAAATGATGCGAGAAACCGTCTGGCAGCAACTGGGACCGTAACAGACCGCCAAAGACCAGGCAGACCAAGAGTGACGGCCCGCTGACAGGATGCATTTATTCGCATTCGACGTTAAGAAGTCGCTTCAAAACAGCTCAAAAGACAACAGATGAGCTAAATGTAATGGCAAATGCTCGACCAATGTCAGTAAACACTGTTGCAATCACAAGACTGATCCAATCTATGGGTCGCCGATGCAGTCTGTCATCAATGCAAGAGGCGGACACACTCGTTACTACAGTTGTGACTTTTGATTATGACTCCCTGCTAACTGAGAGTACCAAAATAAATTAACGTGTGGCTAATCTTTTGATTCAGTGTGTTAATTCTTTTCTATATTCGATAATCCAGCATCTGTGAAATTTTCATATCGATCCGACCTATAATAAACGAGTTTTAAATTTAAAAAAAAAAAGTATAGTTATTTTTTGAAAGACGGTATACTTTGCCGTGCTTTGACCTTTGTATCACACCACACAAATCAAAGCCAGCCGATGTAAAACTAAAGTAACGGTTTCATTGCAACTATAATCAGTCTGTGACGTCCGTGGAGCCGCCACCTCTAATCAACGTTTTCGTGTCTGTGACACGAAATCATCTCTATGTCCAACATAACACAAATACTTAAAACAAAGACAATAGCATAGAGAGAATCCTTCCTGTAGTGACTGACTATAGCTGTGTCTCACGATAACCCTTGGTTCGCTACCGAGAAATGTGCAGATGGACCTCGCAACTCAATTCGTCATCACGCCAGATCCGCCTACAGGTCGCGATCCTTCGCCCTCAGGTCTGAGAGTTATTGATTTCTATAGACCTTTTGTCGCCGTTTGAGAAGGGCGGTCGACCGGTGTCAACTGTATTGCTGAGGTAACCGATGATGACATGTGTCACCCTAAATCCAACTAAACTTCGCTTTCCCTCCGTTCTGGCGATTCCAGAATCTTTCTAGACAATCTTCCCGATACTCCCTCCCCCCTTCTCCAGTCCCCACCCAGGTCTCACCCCCACATGACCCGGGGCGGCCAATTGTTTGCATCCAATCGATCAAAACGGTATTATTTCTTGACTGCCACCTTTTTTCCCCTTCTCCGCCGTTTGCACAAGATAAAGTTTATTAATTAAATTTTGTTTTGTCTTCAGTGCACTTTTTCAGTTCTAATGAACTGATATGGTCAGTTCTCTGTGTACCTCTTCTCCCCACGTCTTTCTCTCACTCCTTCCTCCCCGCCCACCAGCACCCAACCCACCACTATCTTCCTTCAAGTCTGCCAGATGTCTGTCTTAGATTGAACACATTCACATACCTGAAGAAGAAACTACAGATATATGACCATCTTAATTTTTTCCCCCGTAAAACAGCCTAAACTCTGAGATTCTGAATAATGTCAGGTTAACCGCCACATGCATGTGATTCAAACTCTACAAGAATAATGAACAACACAAACAGGATGAGCCACGTTATCTCCATGGGGGAAAATTTTGAACTAATCTTTTCCGTCTAAACTCCAGATCTGTTTTCCTTGATCTCATCCATGGTTTTTGATTTTCTTTATTCCCAGACCGTTCAACCAAGCACCAGAGGACGAAGTGTTATAAAATATCCTTATCTGCTGTTGCGTTAACATGTATGGGACGTAAAAAACAAGTCAAAAAGAAATTGTCAGTGCAGCGGCTTACATGAGAGAGAAAACATGTTCTCTAGGAAATATTCCTAAAATAATTTAAAAAGACAAACGCGTTTACACATTTTTCTGGGTCTATCTTCCGGATATATGAAATACAGTGACTCGGCCAAAAGTGTTATGGAGAGAGCACCTGGATGTACTGCACACATTCAGAAATAATCTCCACAAAAAATTGGTGTTGGGCAGTCATGGGTGTACCGTTAATGCCGGTCATCTTGCCATACAGAATCACCAACGTGGCCGTAATTTATTTTAGTGGAGGGTCAGATCCATGGAGCTTCTCTTAACATTGGTAACTTGCCAACACTGTTGACTACCCAAATGTTAACTACCCAACACTGTTAACTACCCAACATTGTTAATTATCCAACAGTTAAGTACCCACGGCCTTAGTGCTCTCTACCCTGTGAAAACACCTAAGAGTGAAGCATCACAGTCATCATCCCCGGCCATTTCCAAGAACGCGGATTCTGTTTTCTGGTGTCTAATGGTAATAAGACAGTGATTTTCCTGAAACCTAAGAAATAAAAAAACAACAACAAAAAAACCCAGACTGTTAAACCACAAACTTCTGCACCCCCCCCCCCCCCGAATAAATATCGTTTTTTTCATAGTTTTATCGCTAGAACCGGCTTTTGTAATCTTTATGGCTTCAATGTGAGATAAAATTGCCCACGCAGGATATCATGTTGAGCAGTTCAAACACCTCAGCGTTGATTTTTTTTTCTTTTATTTTCATGCACTGAAAATTATTCAAACGTTCAGCAGAACGATGTGAACGGAAAATTCTGTCTCATAAATCAGTGTTTTTGTCCATACGTCATCTGGTAAACGCCAGAGGCAACAAAAGGTCGTTGCCTTGTTCAGATTTTGAGGTTAAATAACATTCTTCCTCGTAAACAAAGGAAATCGGTTTGGCAAATTGAACACGCACTCTCTACACCAGCGGCAATAGGTCAACTTTCCATCGTTGAAATTTTCCTGCCGCGACTGAAGCAGCCGGGCTACCCCGGATTTTAAAATAATGATGGAAATGGATGAAACAAATCTCCCACAATTCTTTATCCAATCTCACAATCCTCCAGCAGATGGAAACAATACAGAACACGACCCAGCATCTTGCCCTCTTTTTTTTTCATTCCTCGAAATAAAACAGAATAAAAAACGGTCACTCACAAATCTACCCTGATCCATTTAAGTTTTCCTTGCAATCCTAAACGCCATTTTCTGTGGCGGGATAGAAGTTTACCTAATCTTATCGTAATGGGAATTGTCTGATCTTTTCAATCAAAAATTGCTTTCAGTGATCGCCAGACAATGCTGGCAAAATCTGAAACATTAACTACCCAGATCCCCCTCCCCCGGTTCTTTTGTGTATAGCCTACCCAGAGAATTGGTAGTACCATGCAGCAAACAAATACTTGGTCCTGTCTTTCTGTCTATCATTACTTGAACTATTGCAGCTCAGGCGATTTTCTCTTCGAAACTGTCATCGTTAATCAGGGCATCGGTATATACAAACAGTGGCATATAAATCGTCATTACAGAGCTGTCGCCCCAAAACTCTCATAACCTCGGACCACACTGTCGACCCAGCAAGCCCAAGGTCTCCAGCACCGGTTTGCCATGGGACCTGCACCGTCATTAACCTCACCTTGGGGACAGTAGATCATATATATTGCCGTATATCTCCGACAAATGCAACATTCTGATAAAGCAACTAACTGCTGGTGATATGGTGCAAGCACAGTGAAGGCAACAGAAATGCTGAAGATTGTAGCCGATAATGTATCACTCATTTCCGCTATGCTGAAATTGCATATCCAAAATACTCAAATGGAATGGCTAAACCATGATTGCCTTGACCAAAACGGCGTGATTCTGCCGAATGCCGATTATTAATATGTACCACCCATCGAAAGGATAAATATTTCACATCACTGAAAGGCATGCAGCGAAATGTTCTGATTTCTAGGAAGAACATGATTTCTCTATTTGCTTTCCGATTCCTCTAGTAACACTGCTCTCGACATAACTTCTCAATGGAGGATTACACATTATATCGTTCGCTCCCTTAGATATCTGATGTATTTGGTTCCAGGACTTTGGATTCTAAATCCTTCAATTCCTAGAATCACAGCTCCCCTAATGGTCCTATTCAAAGTGTTTGCTTGTACCCTCCACAAGCAGCAGTCGATGCATCCTTCAGCATTACAATCAATGCAATGCTCCATCACTGGAGATATTCTGGCGGCCGCCTCTGTTGTTGCTTTTGTTCAGAGATTTAAAGGATTATCTAATCGTTAACGATATCTGTACATAATTTGGCAAAGCTCTGTGCACAATACATCCGATTGCAGAGCTGGCGATAATTCTAATCCTCCGGGCTTTAGTCTGTAATAAATGAATACCTCGTCATACTGTTCTGAAGAGTCCTCAGTCTCAAACTTCGATTTTCTTCGATGAAGGATTACTGGAACTTCGGCTGCAGAGAAACCAATCATTTTCAACAGCTGCGTTCACATCTTCAACAAATGTGGTTGAAGCACAAGAGTATATTGAAAGTTATATTTAAAAAAAAAAAAGGAAGGAAAATATTGTAGGATACGTTGATCCGCTGTCTTCAGCCGTGATGTCAAGGTTCGTGGATAATTCAATCTATTTACATAGAGTACTAAGCATCTTCTTCCTGTAAGGGAATATTTCATTCGTGGTCCGATCAAGGGAGATGAACAATAATTCCCTTCGCGTCATGTTTCTGATGAATTACTGAGAAATAATACCAAGTTGACCGGTGTAAAAACCCCAGACTTCGATTTTCTCATGAATAGGATCACCCGATACTATTCAGCAGCGACAGTAATATATCTACAACGGCCTACACACCATCATATATAGTTCTATGTGTCTCTTCTCCTGGAGAACCAGATTTCTATTGCTATCGATTCTCTCCCCCTCATGGCGTCCATTCGACATTCGGTCTGACCCCTATTTATTTCTGTGACGTCCTAACTCCCCCGGTTCCTTCCTTTCATGATCCGCCTTTCACGCGTATTCGTCTCTTTCATTCCATACCCCCCTTCCCCCTTTTTATTATTTGGTTCTGTATGCATTTCTCCCAAATCTGGACGCTTTCCTTGCCCGCATGCATTACAATGAAGAGATCAGCATTCATCCCTCTGTCAGTTTCTCCTCATCTACCATGTTGTTCTTCTCATCCATCTCCAACAAGTATTCATCATGTCACTTTTTCTCCTCACCCTCAGCATCACCCTTGAACTCTGACGCCTCTTGTATCTCATCTTTTTTTTCTTAAAGATTCCTATCTCACTTTCCTCTTCCTCAGTACTTCATTTGGCCACAAACAGCACGCCCAGACACACCCTCTCACTCCAGCAGACAGGCACACTGATACATAAACAGACTTATGTTACAGAATCTTGAAAGAACTGAAATCAAACGGTATTTATTCCCCTTTCAATCTCAAAGCATTGACTTGCACGGGAAAAGAGAACTCATGCTGTTCTGAGTGCTGTTTGAATTTGTGTTAAAGTCTTCAATTCCCTTGTCGATCTAGAATAGCACATTTCAATAGTTTCATCTTTCATCCGTTATTGCATTAACTTTTTTTTTTTTTTTTTGATTTTGCAGCTTGGATTTAATCTCCTCCTACGGTTCACTTTTTCGTTTGTTGACTTACCATTTACACGTGCATGCCCAACCACTTTGCCCCCCAGTAATCTTTCACTTCACAATCATTATATATTATGATGGCTAAATACATGCGACCAGGTATCGATGCTGGCATAACTGCTTCGTGTATAAGTACAGTAAGTACGGTCAGTCATCATGAAATAGTCTATAAAAGAATTTGAAACTAACACACACAAACATAATTCTAACATTCTTCGCCCTGCCATGGCAAACAAACACTGTCATTAAAGCTTTTTGGTAAACAGCAAACAGTAACCGCACAACCACCAACAAACTACAAGACAGGATAACTGTAAGAACAATAACAGCAACAATAATAACAACAACAGCAAGACTGACTTTAACTCTGATCCAAACCCTAAATGTATTCAGGGCAAAAAGACATCAACATCAGTTAAAAAAAATAAGCAATATGAAATCTTCGCCAATCCTAAACGGTGAACTGGCCCGATCTGCGATTCAATAATAAAAAAAAATCGACTAAAGTGATAACTAATATTAAATAAATGTTCCCTTTCGTTCTGACTAACATTCAGGACAGTCACACAGTAGAGACCACCCATGACTTAAATATTTGCCATGTAATGTACTTCTGAAGTCCAAATTCTCGCAGGTTTGTCTTAGATTATAGTCTTGTCAGGTTAAACACGCCCCCCCCCCCCCCGGCATTGTATTGGAAGTTCAATATATTCCACATTGGTTTATCAATCACCAAACGCACAAGGCTGTTCTGGTGTTTATCTCGGATATATTTCAAAACAAAAATGGTAATCTTTTTGGACAACCAACCTTCTAATCTCATCTCTTTTGTTCCTACAGAGATCAGCTTTATGGGGGCTAGTGTTTCGTTCGACCACATTATTTCCGGTAGGCCTATGGGATCTGTAAACTCTGCGCGACGTGCTATGGATGAAATCTGAGCAAAATAAAAAACAAAAAATGCAATTTGGCAATCAAATATTTTCTAGATGGTATCGATATGATCCGCGTCCACGTGATCAAAGACTGGCGGCGATTACAAGATCTGTAATTCAGCCATTCAGCTAGCGAATTTGATTGCATCTCTCTCGTGCAATTTGTGCCAAACGTTTGTTTATGCTGAATCTCTTCTTTCATCTTCAAATCTCTTCCAATGTTACTGCTCCTGCTCCTGTTGTTTTAAATCATGCTGGCTGGATGGCCATACATGCGATGTAAATCTCCCATCCGTTACTTAACTTTTTTATCTCCAGTTGTCCTTTTCTTGAATTCCGGCTTCTTGCAGAGACATGCCTGCCCTGCAGATGTATCCGTCTCCACTTCTACGATTTGTGTCTAGGTATCAATTTATCCTCTGGCGTCTTTGCAGATCAAACCTTGTTTTTTCGTGCATACATTTTTCCGAAGGTCTGGGGTTCCAATTCAAATCTTCCTGCCGGGGAAATCTAGTCATGTCACTATTTTCTGTTGGTCTATTCTTCATTCACCCCGGCTCTTACAAAATCCGTCTCTCTCCATTTTCTAGCCACTGCTTCGCTCTACCACATCCACAAACACACTAAATAACTTAAATCAAAATGTGCAAGCAATTTTGAGCGGACGATACTATGGATGGCGCGGCAATGCATGCTACTTGTGTAAGCAGCGAAGTTTATACAGCGAGTGCACTGCAAATAGAAAACCAATAATGTTCCCCACTAACTGCAATGTTCATGTAAATGTATTTTTCTCATGGTATCTTTGAATAGTTTATGCAGGTATTTAAGCTGATTTAAACTAATCCCATTCTGATGACGACGTTGTCCACAATTTTCTGGCCTTTCTGTTGATGAGCATGACGGCTGAAACTGAACTTCCCGAGTCCTCACTCACTTCTTTCTCTATTTTTCTTTCTTTCGTTCATTCTCCCATCTCATCCCTCCTTCCGCCTTCATGTCAAAAAGGCTGGTCTGTGTCTTCTCTCCCATCCTCAATTTTTCTTTCTTTCGTTCATTCTCCCATCTCATCCCTCCTTCCGCCTTCATGTCAAAAAGGCTGGTCCGTGTCTTCTCTCCCATCCTCAATTTTTGTTTCTTTCGTTCATTCTCCCATCTCATCCCTCCTTCCGCCTTCATGTCAAAAAGGCTGGTCTGTGTCTTCTCTCCCATCCTCAATTTTTGTTTCTTTCGTTCATTCTCCCATCTCATCCCTCCTTCCGCCTTCATGTCAAAAAGGCTGGTCTGTGTCTTCTCTCCCATCCTCAATTTTTCTTTCTTGTTCTCTTTTTTCTTTCTTTTTTTTTTAACCTTTAGTTACTTCTCACTAATCTCAGTTTTCCCTACCCCGTTTCCCCCCTGTCCAGTCCATGACCGAACATGAAAACACCAGGCAACCCATTAATTTCCGGTGCCACCGAGGGCAAGACTGCGGACTCAGACACTCCAAACATGTGTCTGGGCCAGGCCCGTCCACAACACCCTCAACACAATATGGGGCACTGCCATAAGGAACCCGGAGGGGGGAAGAGCATGCGACAACAAGGGTAGAAGTAGTTAACAGGCGGTGGTACATTCGCTTGTGTTTTTCTCTGCCTCTTACAAATGAATAACATGGCTTGTGGTAAGTTCAAACATCATTCCTGGGACAGTTCTTAGACCAAAGATTTCCAGAAAACTTGAGAAGGGCCAGCGTTCAGTGCACTGGAAATTATATTTAAGTAAATATAAATATATTCTGCCTCGTTTGAAGTGTCTCTCGCGCTCCCAATCCAATTTCGCCCAACGCTGCCTTGCCCTCCTTCCTCCAGCCACCCACACATTCACTAAATCTCTCCTTAATTTTGCTATCACTGCCCTTTCCGCTTCTCCACGCAATCTGTCAGTCTATTCAGTCTCCAGTCAAGATACAGGTCAAGTGTTCGCCCGCACGTGTGGGTATTTTATATGTTACTTTATATGGCAACAGGCAATAACATACAGATCAGCTATGAATGGACAGAGGACAATGAGGAAAATGGGTAGAGCAGGCCAAGAGAGGGTGATGTAAACTCGTAGCCTCCTCGGCAAAAATAGGGGGGGAAAGCAATATAAATATGTTGTTATTACAATAAATACAATAAGATGGAAGGAAGTAACAGAAAGACAATAAATATTTTCAGCCATAATTCCATTCTATTCTCAAAGATAAATTGTCCCCTACTTCAGCGTTCCTAGCTCCTGTGCCACCTCCATGCACAGACAACACACCTCAAACTAGTATCCACAACGGTGTACAGAGTGTTATTGTTTCCAGAAGATTGTGACTCCACAATAACCACCGACGACTATCCTGTATAAATCATTTCCAAGTTTAATTTATTTCTAGATATGCAGCCGTGTGATGTGGTGATTATGAGATAATGAAAAGGGGAGAGAGAGAGAGAGAGAGAGAGAGAGAGAGAGAGAGAGAGAGAGAGAGAGAGAGAGAGAGAGAGAGAGAGAGAGAGAGAGAGAGAAGGGCTCGGAAGTGACATATAGATAGATAGATAGATAGATAGATAGATAGATAGATAGATAGATAGATAGATAGATAGATAGATAGATAGATGGATAGAGAGAGAGAGAGGAAAGAGAGAGATGTTTCAACACCCCAACCCCCAACACCCCACCTTTTCCCTCGGAAAAAGACATTTGGGTCAAATAAAACCACAAGACTCTGTAAGTCCTGAAAAACTTTACTAAATCTTTGCATACCTAAATCAAATTAATTGCCAGATGTCAATTATAAAGACATTAAAGTAACAACAAAACGCCAGGGCATCAGAACAGTCTCAAAACCAAGATAAAACAAAATGCTCACAGCACAAGGGAAGTGTTGAAGTTGCTGCCGTGCAGGTAGAAATCAGCGGCTATTGAATGAAACATTGAGACACTTCACACTTTGGTATACAGACAATCGTCAAGCGAAATTACAGCTTTCTCTGAACAAAAAAAAATAAAAAATGGTGGAATCAATGGATCTGATTTAAATGAAACACAGCTGTAGACTGGTATTTACCAGGGTTGGTCTAAGTGTTCGACTCTCATGCTGAAGGTATCGGAGTTCGATTCCCGGTCGGCGCAGGCATGTTGGAAAGATGGGGAAGCACCTAGTTTTCTTGGATCAGGACGAAAAACGCTGATGGCTCGTGTGCACGTTAAAGATACCTTGACAGTTGGAATCTAGAAGTGCGGGAGGCCTAAAAAAGCCAGCTGCTCGGGCAAAATTTAAAAAAAAAAAAACCCAACAACTAATCCCTTACCCACCCATCCCCCTCCACTCCCAACAGGATCAAACAAGTACACAAATACAAATACCAAAATACCACAACAACAAAGACAAGAACAAGAAAAAGAGAGGTGCAAATGCCAAGGTCAGAGATCCTCCAAAACACAGACCCCAACACTGGTGCTTGCCACATTTGCCGACATGCCAAGAAATTCACAGTATAAGAAGAGTTTTATAAACTGTGACAATGTGGGAAGATGTACATGATCAATCACTCTACGATTGTGTTTGAAACAGAAAATTTATTCGTGGCTATCTTGTTACACTATCTTGTAACACGAACAAGAAACACAGGTAGGACTTCATGTCATGTAAGAAGACAAAAATGATGTTTATGGTCTTTAAAAGAAAAGCATGCAAATGTCAGGTCAAAGATACTTTCACATCACTGTGAAGGTTCAACAACGCAGCATGAACGGCACAAATTCTATGTCAAAATGATAATGTTATGCCATTAAATTAAGTGGCACTATAATTTACACAGGGTTGCTAGCCTTTCCAATAAAGACATGGAAATTAGGCATTATGCACTTTAAAGCCAGACAATGAAACATTATATTCATGAACATTTTGATAATTATTCTATGAAGAAAGATGTGATTAAATAAACAGGGGGAATAATGCAGCTTTATTAAAACCCACAACAGCATTGTATTCATGAACTGAAGACAAGCGGATGAGAAAATAATTAATGCTCAAAAGAGCAGAGCAGAGCTTCCCCTTTGGCCAGGCTGAAACAGAAATATTCATTATTTGCTGTAGCCCTCTTCAAACTGGCATCATTGCCTGCTGATTGTGACATGTCAATGAATAATCAATATGGCATAGGCCACGAGGTCACTCTTCTTTAAACAATTTGAATTGCTGAAAAAGAATGATGAACGCAATGTCACCCTTCCCTCAGACTGTAAAACCTAAAAAATTCGAAGAATCAATTATTATATATGTTCAACTACATTCAAAGCCACATCCAAAGATCTTGATTCTAGACTCCTAAGCTGAAAGGAAAAACATCGAATAGCGAACTTTCAAAAAGTTATCATCGCTTCATCCCTTGTGCCAAAATAAACAGTTTTTCGCTTCTCCTGAAAAGTAGTCAAAACCAGTGACTACAGTTTTAGGGAACAATGGTGGTATATCCTGTCTCTGTTCCGGAGGAGCTCTGAATATCACCAATGTGGGTCATGAATTAAAATTTAAAATGTACATTGCCTAGGCCTTGGCAAGCGGCCAGGTTCTTGTTTATTACAAGTTGTTCATTTTCTAAGTAAATTAAAAATAACTAACACTAGATCAAAAATTGAAAAAAAACAAACAAAATGAACTCAATAATACGTTCCGCAACCTGGTACTGACCAAACCCATGATTGGGCCATGACAAGAAAACAACTATTTCAAAACAATAACAATACTGTCGCTGGGTGATCATTTAATCCCAGTTAATCGTTCTGGTCAAGTCCATGCACTGGAGACTCACATCATGCTTTTTTAAAACATGAAAATCAGACACATTAAGCAAGTTTCTAATGCTGTATTACAAAACACCCAATCCATCCCCAACCTTAAGCCTAACCCTGATAATATTTCTTAAAATACAGTAATGGCACTGGCAGGATCACCATTTTGGCAAAGAAATTATGATCACTGTACAAACTGCCAGAGATCTGACTAGTCCAAATTTTGTAGACGCAAATGTGATAATCACTTCCTGTATTTAGAATCTGGTCAAGAGATTGAAGACTGGAAACCACAGGCTCGAGCCTGCTTACAGCATGAGCATAGTTTCATTCCCATGATTATGACATTATGATCTCACTTTGATGAATTATTCTGACCACAAACAGAATCTGAATAATCTCAACTGCATTAATTAGCACAAAATTAGAATGGAGCTTTTGCAGTGCAGTGAACACCATGTGTAATCTTCTGAAATGATGAGCAAATATTTCTCATCACACCAAAGAAATAATTAATTTTAGCTTTAATATGACAAGAAAAGAAAACAAAAGCATAAGATAGCCCTCTCATTATTATCTTCAGTCATTTTCTCAAAATCTCTGGATTCTAGCGTGTTCATCGTAAGACAGATCTAGACAACATGACTGCATTCTGCTTTCCTTCGTATTTATATTCATTAAAATAAGAGGAAGACAAAAAGCAAATCTGCAAAATAAAAACAATAAACATTTCATGCGTAACCATGAAGCTAAAAAGTTTTACTCATTATCAAATGAAATCTCTCACTGACAACTGTAAACCAACAGCGGTTCATCAGATATGCTGTAAAGCCCAGCAGTAAAAATGGAACTGCTCATGATATAATGTCACTGCTGTACGAAAATGACATATTATGTCAGACACATGCCGAAAAGTAACTGATGGTTCACTGCATACCTGAGCATGAAGACTATCCGATAATATTACAGATAAAGAAATGAACCCATACGAAAACATAGTAATTCAACAGAATCATAATGGCATAAGTTACCAAATGACAGGAAAAGAAAGTTTTTGCTTGATATCTCAAAAGTGTCAAAATGACCAATGCTATTAGTGCAGGGCAGTGACGATAACATAAAGTATAAAATTCTGTTGTGCAATGACAAAACAATGGACAGTATGATATCAAACTAAACTAATGAGGTGCTTTGCCATTGCATGACAGACTTGTCAAACAGTGTTACTCACCTTCGTCCTGTTCCTGCCTTGACTGCATCCCGATTGAAGTTTGTGTTAGTGAGAGAAAAATCTTCTGCATTGGCACACAACAGCTTTGGAAACACTGACTGTTTTTCATAACGTTCAATATCATCGTAGATGTTGCCATACATGAACCCATTCATCAGTGTAGAGTGAGCATGCAAATCAATGTAGAAGTCCATGTCATGTTTCTGGAAGAAAACAAGAATGATATTTAATATTCCAGCCAAACATCTGTCAGGCAAAGGAACATCTATAAAGTATGTACATTTGATTTTGGCAATTTTTGACCCCCCCCCCCCTTCCCCTATGTATGCTTTTCATATTATTATGCTTGGGACCCCCCCCCCCCCTCCCCCCCCCCACAAATGACCACACAGCCAATAGAATGTTGAATGTTGGTGATAAAGCCTTGGTTTTTAATTTTCCAAATCTGAATTTTGAATGAACTATTTGATGATTTCCATGTAATCTAACCGTTTAATGTGCTGAAAAAAAGAAGTAAAAAAAACCAAATTCGTTAATTTGCTACCATAATTGAAAAATGTGCGCATGCTCCCCAGAAATCCTCGCCCCTTCCCCTATATATACTATTCATAGACAGGAGGCATATCACCTATGTGATAAATCTGTTCATCATAACAGCATTCTTTGTAAATACTCATGACAAAAATTTGTTCATCAAAACAGCATTTCTTGCAAAAATTCAAGATAAGACTGTTCATCATAAGAGCATAACTAGTCAAAAACACATGACAAAAATTTGTTCATCAAAACAGCATTTCTTACAAAAATTCAAGATAAGACTGTTCATCACAAGAGCATAACTAGTCAAAAACACATGATAAAAATGTGTCCATCAAAACTGCATTCCTTGCAAAAATTCAAGATAAGACTTTGTTCATCACAAGAGCATAACTAGCTCAAAACACATGATAAAAATTTGTTCAGTGTAACAGCATTTCTTGTAAAAAATATAACAGAAAACCCTGTCACTTGCAGCCTCTTCACCATTGAAGGAATTCTTAAGCAGGACTGCTTAGGTTAAATGAAGGATAATGTCTAGACAAAGAATCAATGCAGCAGTCCAGGTAGAAATTATGCAAGTCTTACTTGTTCTTTATAATAATGATTTTCATTTAAAAAATAAATAACCCCCACCAAATAAAAAAAACCCCAAAAACTGGCTCCATAATGCTGTCATGTACCTGGTTGTGGTCAAGTTCCATCAGTAAATTTTTTGTTGCATAAAGAGTTGGGTGAGCCCAGGGAGATGGTTCCTGCCAGTGACGATTCAGATCAAAACCCATCAGGGAACATCTGAAATGTCAGAATTATAATGTTATAAACAATGCATAAAGAAATATAAAGTCACTCTGACAAGTACTAAATTAAAGGACTGTAAGGATTCGGTATGTTGTGGGATTTTGACATCATGACTACACGGTCAAAGAGCTTTTCATGCCAGCACTTAGATTGGAAATGGGGATCTTGATAACAAAATATCTGTTTTCATTCTTGTAAGAATATTATTTCTATTATTCCAACTTCTGTTTGCTGAGAGTGCCACATGCTATATTTGAACTTCCATTTACTGAACAGAAGTGTTGGAGGTGCACAAAAAAGGTGCACATTGGCATAATGACATATGTTCAAGTGGCATGAAACTTGGAGAATAACCCCCAAATTTTGCAGATTATCATTTTAACACCTTCCACTCAAATGAAATATTATAAAAACCACAGAAAAACTGTGGGGTCGCAGCAAGGCTATAAGCAATGTCAAAATTGGGCAAAAAGAAAAAGTTGTATGTTCGATTTCCCTTTTTTTCTCTGTTGTTGTTTTTCCTTTTTTTTCCTTTGATGAAGGTGCTTGCTCAAATATCATCCATTTTCTGTCTTCTCTTTTAGTTTGCATTGTATCGTTTGGGTATTATTTCTTAAGAGAGGCTTTGCTACATCCAACTTTTTCTTTTTGCCCAATTTTGACATTGCTCAAATGAACTATCTAATACCAAAACAGAGTGATAACAACAATAAGATTTTGCTTGCTGACACGAGCCATTCACTCACCTATCCACCCCCAAAACTCTTGATGTATATATGGCACACCCATATCATTATTTTTTGTGATCTTTTGCTTTTTCACTTTTCTTGCTTCCATTACTCTTGTAGTAAGGAGAAAGTAATAAAATCAGCCACATGAATGCTACAAATAAAATCAAGCGGAAAAAAAAGCATATAAGCTTAGAATACCTTCTCGGATATCCTGAAATGGCTCTGGTGAATGCGTTATAATTAGTCGGGGGCAAACTATAATAATCATTCGAACATTGTTAAGACAATAAATAGTGAAATTAAGTTGTTGTTTATTTACCTGAATGAATGAATCAGAGGCAGTGAAATCGATACAAGAGCTGCATTAATGATGATCTGATGACCAACTGCTTTGCTTCAATATTTTGAAGGAACACTTCTTTGGTCTTGATTGCAAGGATTTGTTGCTTGAACATTGAAAGTGTATTTCCACTAAAGATCTGATAAATGTGACAATATTTGAGTAAAAGGAAAACATTTCTCATGAAATGATATATGGGACACTGCTGAATCCAAGAAGAAAGAATTGCCTCTTAAGCCCTGGAATAAATCTAATTAGATTAAGTATTGAGCAAGAACTTAAGAAGGCATGTATCACCTGTAGTTGCCCAAGTAGACTCCATCAGGGTTGAGCATAGGTACAATCTTAAAAACCAGGTGTTCCCTCAGTATTTTAGCTATAGGATGATTGCTGACCAGGAAATCTATGACACCTGTTGCACCAATTTGAAAGAGAATGAGAACATATTTTTTAATAACACTATTTCAATGCCTCTCTACCACCCCATGCAAATCAAAGATTAAAAATACATCAACATATAAATTATATAAAAATGCATTATACAAAATCCTGATTGCAATAATGTTTCCTAGGAGTCTCCACAGACTTATCAAGACCAGTATATCATTTTTTTTCAGGATTCGTCAATTCGATGACAGAAATAATTTCTTTGTCAAGTTATACTGGAAAACTTGCGGGCACAAACTAAATCTTTTATGGTTAAACCTGTTCATGACACAGTGCATTATCTCAATCTTGTTTTGACAGTTCACATTGGTAAATATCGGTACTTCCTTAGAAGAGAAGGACTCTTACTGAAACTACCCATGGCCACTAGCATAGCTTGCTCATATCAATCTTCAGCATGACCAATCTAATACCTACCAAATACCCATTGATCAATAACCTGAATATGTTAAGGCTTAATTGGTTACAATTCTGAACACATTTGTACATGGCAATTGAAAACTTTATTACTTGTTTCATGTCTTATTCATTTACAGGATTCTTTTTCAGCAATACATTATTTCTCATCTCTCTCCTTTTAGTTTTACATCCCTTCCTCTTACCCTCCACCCCTCCTCCCAGTTATCTTGGAGGTAAGAACCACTGTATGCTGGCTTCTTTGTCCCTCTTGTGTGCAAGAATTCATTAGCTTGATGATGGTCCTAATGGTCCACAAAGGTTTGCACATTTCCAATTAGAACATATACTATTTGCAAAGATTTTGTCCACGACCGCCTGTTTTCATCAGTTTATAATATAACTATGTATTTATCCCATTGCAACCAAACACTTCACTCTCAGAACCTCAAAAATACAAGCACCATGTCTGACCTTGACATACAAAAGAAGACGGCGTCTCCCCAGGATGGACTCGTGCTGTGATTAATACAGTTTTCAGCTTTTCATTGTCAGTGGCATATAAGTCTGGACCAGCAATGGTCAACAGGTCAAGCCTCCGCTGTTGCTGTGTGTGGACAAGTTTAACGAGTTACAATATTGTTACTGAAGTTTACAATTAGTGATTAAAATTCAAATCACTGAATGACAAAGCATGATGACAAAGGAAAGTTCTGTATATTATTATCCATTGTTAGTGCTTTCTCTATTCCCCATGTGCATTCAAAATTATTTTGATCTATTGGAATGTCAACATTTGCTTAAGCTCCTACATCCCTTGGCAATTCTGCAGCTAGACAAAACTTATGAAAACTAACCCCATTGCTGAATTAGCTCAAATTTCATGTTCCCTCTTCTTAAATTGCAAACTCTGTATTCTGAAAATATTTAAATGAACATCAAGGACTTCATAAAGAGGGAGGCATAGTCAATCTGTGTCGTACAACTTAAGAGTCCAAAGAAAATCTTAGAAACTTCCCACTGCAAATGTCTCACTGTACTAGTTCTGTTACACTATCAGTGAAGTTTGTTTTTTATTGTTTCAGTCATAAGTATACTGTGTTCTTGAATGAAGCACAGACTTTTACTATTTCCCCTCTTCAATTACACCCGTGAAAAAGATCACAAAATGCTCATCACAACACAGGAATAGTAATGGTAACTGTCGCAGTGGTTGGCATGTTGGAAAGACTAACATGGACTAAAATGCAAAACAGAAATATAAAGTGTCATAGACTGGTTTTTATGCAGTGCCATGCTTGAAATAAACAGCAAGTACATTATTCACAAGAGTTAACTTTCATTTCAAATAGACTTACCACTGTTAAACACAAAAGTTCTCGTGTGAAGAAGTCATAGTTCCTTTTCTCCAGATTGTCAAGGTAGTTCTGTAACTTAGTGTATGAGTATGGATAGCAATATGCAAACTGGTACACCTCATCCTCACGATCAAATATGAAAGCAAAAGACATGACATAATTCTTCCGATGGTCTGGGCAGCGGTAGTAGTAGACATATTTGGCTGGTATACGGACCCTGTAGGAAAACAGCATTACTTGTACTTACATCATAAAATCAAAACCATGTCTGTATTGAAGTTCAAAGGAAACTCTTCATCCCTGATGATGGAGGCCGAAAAATGTAAGCCATACAAGCATTTTCACTAATGTTGATTTATTTGTCAGTGGTTAGGTAGCAACTCTGGATGTCTGACATGTGTGCAGGACATCACAGTGGTCACATTCCACTGGGGTGGGCCCCAACCAATTTTTGTTTAAAAGACACTCATTCATCTGCAACCCAACACGGGTGAAAGCCTTATCTCTAGTGCAGCCTCATTATGCTGTCAAGGCAAAATATTCACGTCTACTTTCTATGTTTTGAGGTGCAGTTTCTTTATAGTTGAAAATGTTTCTGATTTACAATAATCTGCTGATATGCAATTGAAACTGTGAAAACAGATGTCACTTTTATTCAACATATGTCAAACTTCCATATATTACAATGGCAAGTTATTGATTGAGTTTCTCCCACCCAGCCCAACCTAAAAATCAATTTGTTACCTTTTCTTTCAATCTATAATAGGCTTTTGATACAGAAGATTGGAAAATCTTAAGAAGCAAAACAATTATTGTAACAAAAAAATTAGAATATTGAGGAATAAGCAACAGCTTGAAGGCAAGTCATGAAGTTATCTGGCAACCACATCTCAAATTCTTTTATGCTCTGCCACTCAAACGCATAAATATGCATTATAATAGTAAATACGACTTATGCAAATGGGGCAGGTTAAACTGACTGAAAACAGTTTAGACGTGCCTTTCCAAAATGTATATCAAAATCATGTGAACTGCAAGTTGGAAGTTTAATGTCTGAAGACTCCAGCATGCTGCTTGGGCAAGAAAAAGAAAGGAGTATTACTGAAGCACAATAAGGTAAATGGACATACATACCACTTTGATCTGCTTGTGGACTTAATCATGGGGGTCATCCCATCTCTATATAGAGATTTGGTCTTGCTGAAGTTCACAATGTTGAAGATTACTCTCTGGAAAAGACGTGTTTTGTGCTTTGCATGAAACAATTGCATCCTAGTTTATGGTAGGGGAAAAAAAAAGATTTCACAAGCCCCACGTTAGAAACAAAATATATGCAATAACTTTTAGAGAGTGAAAAGGTTGTTTAAATGTCTTTCCAGTTTGTCAACCTAATGAAAGTCCTTAGTGACTGGAAGACAGTTTATTTTCTTTCATTTTCATTGTTTCAGAAGTTATAACTGTTATTGTACAATTTTCTTATTGTTTTGTTTTTTTTAACGGACCTATACTTATTTTTTTATGTGCCACATATTAATTTCATTGTCATGACACCACAGCCTGTCTGCATTTTTTAAAAGTCAGGTTTACTCACCAGCATTTGTTTTTGACATCAGGTGAAAATTTTGAGTGACAAAATGTCTAATATAGATGTAAATTTTTCGTTACTGCTTTTACTGCTGGATGTATTTGTGAGTGTTTCCACAAGGATTATTCTCTGACAGAGCCCATTATACCAGTTCACATAACTTCATTTAATTTCAATCATGCCTGGTAAATAATTAAAAATATTTTTTAATCCTCAGCAGAGACCATATCAATGACCCTCTTACTAAAAAAATCTTGTCTGACAATCTTTCGACTCTATTCAGACACTGATCTGTTTTTCAATGCTGCTGAAACTGATGCCATGGTTTGGGAAAAGATGCAGCTAAATAGCTGTCAAGGAGTTTAAATGTGGAATGATAAAAATATTGTGAAAACAAGACAAAATGCAGTTTGATATGAAAGAAGCAAATGTTTGATTAAAAGGACTGGAATCTGTTACTGATCAGACATGAAAGACGATAGATATAATCTGAGATTTAATATGTGGAGTACACACATTTCCACATCTAACTGTTAATTTGTGGCTGTATTCCTGATCTCACCTGATCAGCTCTGACATTTTCCACTGTGAAGTTGAACCAAACTCGGAACCGAGGATTGCAGGTGTCTGGTCGGATGAATAAGTCATACTCTGTCTCTGTGATGTAATCCACCCGACCGAGGTTACCTGAACAGATTCATGATTTCAGAAAGAATTTTTCAATTGAAAAATAAGGTCACAAAATTGTTTCTGTGGCAACAGTAATCTGGTATGAAAATGTCCATCTAAGTAAGCTGATGTTGTCGGTTTAATTCCAAATATAAAGTAATTTTCAAGCCTTCCCATGTCACATAATATATAATATATTTATATACAGATAATATTGTTGATACCATTCTGAATGACAAGAATTTCTCTCAGGTGGGAGAGCAACCACTTCTCGTCATACTTTTTCCTTCTTCTTCTCTCTTTCAGTGTCCAAACTGACACTATAAAAAACAAGAGCCACTGTGTAAAAGCCTAGCTGAAGAAATTCAAATGTGAAAAGTATACATTTCTCTTGAATGTTCACTTACCACTTTCAAAGCAGGCATCAAAGATTAGGTGACCCCTCTTTGGTTTCCCAGTATAATTTGGAGGTACAACGGCAAATTTGTTGACATTACCGACAACGGGCTCCTCTGTGCTGTCGGAGTCACTCCCTAAATGTAAAAAATACCTCAGTTTCAATTATAGATGAATAAAAATCAGAGAAATTGATTGAACTGATACAGATTATCAGTATATCATACATATGATGACCAATGATCATGAAATTGTGTTGGTGTTGTGTGTACCGTAAAAGACAGGTTCTCATACGATAGTCCCTGTACAATACTCCCCTGAAACCTGTTTCATTTTCTGTCATCATTTTCTTCCAGTTTACCCCTGAGAGTGTGGATGGAAATACATGTGAAGAACCATAATACTGCTTGCTGATTTCAGGTATGTATTACATTAGTGTCCATTCTCTGAGTTATGTTATGACTAAGATCTGACTTCTTTCTTACACAGTTATTGTTATGAGAATGATGTCAACTCTTTATTTCATTCCTTGTGGTATTGTATACACTCTACTTTGCATCTGCTCAGCAAGCACCACTTAAAACTTAAAGCCAATATAGGCAAAAATTAATTTCATGTTTCTCTTGTTATTATCATAAACTGCACTGCAGAATTATTTGGATGACTTCTGTGGCAACTGTAGCTGCATTACATATGGTAAGCATTACAATGATGAGGTCATTGAAATGAGCAAAGCCTCAGATACTTTGGGTCTAGACTACTTAATAATGCAAACTTGAAAATTTCACAAAGCCATTCTTACAATTTGAAATATTTGAAGCTTTCAAATCAACTGGCTGCATAGCCACGTTTGAACATGTTGCCAGCTGAGTAGACTATAAAGTTTCACTTTCATTTTTCCAGTGTTACTACATTAATCTCCCTTCAATCTCCAGTTTCATCTTCTGCATAATTTTGAAGACTGCTTCACATCTCATTCATATTTACGCTGTACTCTCACCTTTTTCAATCTGATGCTTAAATGAATGGTGTGGCTTCTATGATCTAATACCAGAACTGATTTGTGAATTGTTGTATATTCATAAAATAACCCATGGCTATGGAATGAATAAATGCATTAATGTTCATTATGTGAAAAACAGTTCACTTCATTATTGCTACATTTGGCCCTGATAACTAGAAGGGACAATGATTAGTTTTGCTGTTAGTTCAATCAATAGATTTTTAATTTTAGTACAGCTAAATGATTGAAATATATAATGTTAGGATAATCTTTCCAAAACATATCATATACTATTATAAGATAGGCTACATTACTGACATATTTAACATGGCACACTGAAATAATAACCAGGCCAACAACCCTACGTCAGCTTTGCGTATATTTGAATAGCATTTCTGGAGGGTTGGCATGATTACCATAAAGCCCAGTTTCCTACATCAAACCAACTGCAGAACAATGTCATAACCAGCAGGTCTGCATAGGAATGGTATCATTCCTATCAGTAAACTTGAGGTCAGTCCTACATGTTGGATTTCTGTAGGGTTGCTGACTAAGGAATCACACTATGCTCACACAACTAAGGCAATTTCCACAAACCTCATCTCTATTAATATTGTTGACTGACTGAATATTGGTTTATTTCGTTCTAGTACTTCTAGTTCTACATGATTTTTAAAAGTGGCTAGCGATTCCCATTTATGTGAACCTGAAGGACAAACTTGTTTGCTGATCAAGTGTTCGTGTCAAGCAAACGTTTCTTGGTAAATGCCTAAGTGGAATCCACACTATTGTTGCATACATGGGTAATTCCGGAAAGATAGATCAGATCTACTCCTATTATAAAAGGCTGTGGCTATACTCTGGTTCCGGACTGACGAATAGCCAAACGAAGTGTTTATCCGTCGATACTGACGGATAAAATTTTCCCTAGGATTTTTTTATCCGTCAACATAATTTCTGTATTTGCGAGTCATTTGCCCTGATTTGAACCCTTTCTCCGTCTTCCTCCCTTGTTCCGTACGAGCGTACATCCCGAGGCGATCAACGTTCATATTGGGCGAGTGTTGAAAACTATATTGAAATAGGAGAGACTTGGAATTTTATTGATTTAATGGATACACGAAGGTTCAGGTCTAATCCGTTGATATGGGTTTCTTGGTTTGGTCATACTTATTTAGTAAGACTTTTCTCACAAGTAGTCAGTCAAATGGCGGTGGTTCATTCTCAGCACGGCGGCAGTTTTGTTTTTTTTTTTTTTTTTTGCCACGTCTTTTTATTAGGCATCAATTTTTTTTTTTTAATCCAAGAACAATGACGGAAGAAATTCAGTTGTTTTTTTTTTTTGTATCTAGGCCTACCTGCCAATCGGGGGTACGTGGTTCGATTCTCAGCTGGGTAGCTATATAAACAACTATAGTGGGACCGCAGCGCTTAACTATTCCCGATCTATCAATGGCATGAGAACTGTGACAACAAGATCTAGACTAGATCTATATCTAGATTCTAGATCTAGAATCTAGATCTAGATCTCTCTAGATCTAGATCTAGTTCAAAGGCATACGGCACTAAAGAGTTCTCTCGGGGAAAGAAAGGCTGTGGGATATTTGGTAGTATATGGCAAGTAAAAACCCTTTGAAGAAACACTAAGATCGTCCTGAATCAGAACATGCTCCTTTCCGCGCTAACTAGATTTCAAAACAAACCCGAGTCGCCCTGTTTGTCAGCCATCTTGATATGTCGACGCTTGCACTTCACTACGGAATAAAAAGCCCCGACGTACAAAATGATTGGCTGAAAGAGAAAGGACAGCCAATGAACATTCGAATTACCTAAACCTATTTGTGAACCAGTTTAAGTTGTTCGTCATTTATGTTATTCATTATTTTCCATCGGCAAAATATTGCGTTCACTTAATTTCATTCGCTTGAAATCACCGCATGAGGTCAACACTCCTCTGACATTGTTCCATGTCTTAAAAAAACAACAACCAACAACTCTACAAGACTCCATTTGATCACTCTGTTATTGGGTAGAGATCAGGCATCTGCACCAGACGTAGCCCAGTCAAAGCTGTAGCCTACTTCAGTTTTCATTTTTTTTTTAAAAATCAGGTTGGAATTAATTGACAAAATTAAATGTGTGACAGAACAAACTGTATTCAGAAGCTGTTGTGGTTAAGTTTCAGATAATTGGATATTCTAACTAAAAGCATCCCACGTGTGTATTTGGAGAAACTCGCAATGCCTCGTCTGTACTTTATCGCCAGCCCCGTTGTCTGCAGCTATAAGCCTGGGCCATTAAGATTTGACCTATGGACAAAAGAGAAATACCTCTCCAAATTTCATTGTGCAATTTCCCCCACTCTTTGTCAAGTTTTAAAACTTTAAGACGATCAGAACACTTCCTGATGGCGTACGTGACATGACCATAACAGTCTTTATATTATTTATCACCATGAGATTTACAGTAATAATTTCGACCTGGTACGGTGAAAAAAATGAACAGGCCTGAGGAGAATCACATGCCAGGGTCTTTTCATAACTCATTTCGCCATTGTGGCGAAGACATACCACACCCTGGCGAATTTCCTCCAACCGATGGCGAAACAGTACCTGGTCCGATGGCACCTGTCACTGCAGTCAGAGCTGAAGGCCTATGTTTTGTTTTCATTCACTTATAGTTATGATTAGCCTCTGTAGTCAAAGAAACTTTTACAGAGATCATTAATTTTCGACAAGTGGTAGTCGAAAACACAACGACGCGATTTGAGGCGGCAGTTTAGGCTACCACAATCCTGGACTAATCTGTGCAGAGACTCTTGCAAATATACCAGCTAGCCTATAATTATCATTAGGGGGATTCCCTGTGAGAATTTCCCATGAATGTAACCAGAGAGTATAGATGTATAGAGAGGTTTCACTATTGGTCGATTTGCACTGCGAGACACGGGAGGCTCCGCGAAACCATTGTTAGCATGGAGTGGAAAGTAGGTCGCTGCGGTAAACAATAGCAGTTTGCGCATTTCCACTGGGCGTAAGAACTTACAAACGGCTCTAAATAGTTTCAGTGAGCCAAAAAATATGAACAAACCACAGTAAACAGATATGAACACTATCTTTGGTGAAGGTGGCCTCTTTCAATTCTTCAGTTTCTTGTTTACCGCAGCGACCTAGTTTCGCGATTTGGCGGAAGTGAGATCTCTCTATACATCTATACTCTCTGATGTAACTTATAGTAAGATTGTAAGAAAGCTGGTAATAATTTCAACTCGAGATGTAACATTTTTTGCAAAGGCAGATGCATAAAATCGCCCTCCCGCTTCCCCCCATTTTGGTGGGCCTTTCTGACTCCCTCACAGTCAGGTCAAATACTGTCGTTCAGAGGGTCCTCCACGAAACATGACTTTTCAAAAAATTGCGGCAGGCCTAGGTCCCTACAGCCTGATTTATGCAGAGAATGGTGGGCTATTGTTTCAACGCTTCTCGTCTCTCCGTCAAAAAAGTAGATATCTATCATGTCAGATGCAAAGAGCGCATAGTATGCACTTTTAGCTCTTTGATCCCATGTTAAAGATTTTGAATTTGAATGTAAAAAATGTAACGAATTTTCCACGAACAATGTAGGCCCTAGGCTTCATTAAACTCATACCAGCGATTTTCGTGCCCCTACATATTTTGGGAAAAAGATGTTGCTTTTGGCGTTTTCAGTTAGCTTACAGTGGGCCTAGCCTACAAAAAGGCCGCTCAAACTTTAAGCTTAGATCTCGGCCTCTTACACAGTACAAGCTAATTTGCTCTAGGCCCAAAATATCACTCCGAACCCGTACTCCACTGCAGACGATAACCCTCCTGGCTGCAGCAGTTTTATAGGACTACCCTTACCCTAAAATAACAGTAAAAAAATACATGTATTAAAAATTACTGATATTCCAAGCCCATATTTAAAAAAAAATAAATCGAGGACAATATATACGGGCTTTTTGAGAACATCCGAGCGAAGTAATGAGTGGCGGACCGTGGTCGTCGATATTTGTTCACTTCCAGATCCGGCACTTGAAGAAGAAGAAGAAGATATTCCAAGCCAAGCCCACAAAAAACATCACGTGATGCCCACATTTGTTTGGTTTCGTATGGTCTAGACAGTAGGACGACTACGTTATTTACTGAGTACTCGATTTTCTTAAATATATGAATATTTATGCTGATACGCACCTCTAGGAGGGTGCGAGCTCACATGTATCAGAGATCTTCATGCAAATCCACAATTTCTGCTTTGTGTGAATTTTGACATGGGTTGCACTCATTATTTTGCGAGGAATCTGTAATTCGTTTTGTACATTTTTAAGGCCTATATTTTGAATCATTTTTACCATGAGTGTGTTTCTATTCATATGAGAGAGTATTGTCTATGTGTGGATGAGAGAGAGAGACAAGGGGAGGGGAGGGCGAGAGAGAGAGAGAGAGAGAGAGAGAGAGAGAGAGAGAGAGAGAGAGACAGACAGAGAGAGAAAGAGAGAGAGAGAAAGAGAGAAAGAGAGAGAGACAGAGAGAGAAAGAGAGAGAGAGAGAGAGAGAGAGGGGCACATGAATGCAGTTCTGGAAATTTCATTCCCAGAGCAATGTTTCTGGATGTTTAAGTGTTTTGCAATTTCTAGCCTGGCCATTCCTGATCTGGAATAACTGTTCCTTGTATCCTTATTTTTGGGGAACTAGTCTATAAGTATACTAATCCCCTGGACTGCTCATTGCCTCCAATCATCGACAGACTTATTTTCCGTTAGGTGTTGATGGGGAAATAAATTACAATTTTAAGGTAATCTTGATGTTTTCAGCGTATGCGTCCTCTCCCCTCGCTCTCTTCATGTAGTCTATGCAAGTATCACGAATATAGGCCATTAATATGTAGCAGTGAAGTACGATGAAGGGTATAAGCTGAACAAAAGTGTAGCTGTTAACAGGCCATGCCTTTCTTCATAGTAAAATACATTTCAAAAATTCACAATTGAGCAATAATTACGTTGTTAAACTCAGAAACTTGAAAGATATGCGTCATGGGATTTTATCACCATTCTCATGACTTGAAACGATGCAGCTCCAAATCTTGTTAGGTACACACATGGGAGCCCTGGTGGCCTTTTGTTTTGTAAGAAATCAAATCATGTCACAGTAATTGAATACGCGATTCTGTATTCGTATACTACCGTTTGTAAAGGAAGGGAGAAAAATCTGAAAAGTGTCTGCTGGATTTCGTTAAGTGCAGGTAAATATTAATTTTGAATATAAATGACACGGTAAAATTAGACAGAACGTGACTAAATTGACCTTGATTTAAATGGGAAACTATATGGAGCATATTGTGGTGAGTGAATGAAAGCAGAAAGTCGTCGCTTGAAATGAGCGAATACTTATCAATATTAGTATAGGGGTGGCCGCACGTGATGCGTCCAGACAGTGGGCGTCTATTGCAGACCCAAAGAGTGAGCTAGATCTAGTTTAAAACTATTCTAGATCTCTAGGTTTGGGTCCAATAAATATTTGAAAAGAATAAACATTTTCTTTAAATCAGTCAGTCGGTTTAGCCTTCAGCCCAAATGGTTTGGGCGAGGCAATAGACAATAGACACGCTAACGGTTAACGAGCCCAAGAGAAGATTATTGACCTCAATGTCAGATTCATCAAGGAAAGAATGACGTCTGTCTCATCATTTGACAGTTTGAGCGTTCGTGAATTGTATATTATTTCATTGGCGTGTGTAAAGTAAATGGGTTAGGCTTAGGTCTAACCCAAGTCTCATTAGCATTAGCTGATTAGTAGTTCTTTGATTTGGAAGCTTTGCTGCTAGACTAGACTCTAGATCTAGTCTAGACACTAGATCTTGACACTATTTGTTTCATTTGGCCGTGTCATAATTTCTTTATGTGAATTGCCTGGTAAACTCAGCAGGTAGAAAGACAAAATACTCGGGTAGTAAGACTGAATTTTTGTGAAAGTCTTGCCTATGATAATGTAAAGCCTGATAAGAGAAACAAACGGTTGGCTAGTAGATCCAGTAGACATATTTGCAGAAAAGCTTTGCTGTGATGAGTTAGGCCTAGAAGTAGATCTAGTCTATCATTCTCGGTAAACTTTTTTCATTAATGGCACAGTTCGTTTTTTTACAATTGGCTAAATCCATTTACCTGAACAAAATCACTAAGGCTTTTCAATTAAATCGCAGTTGCCTTTTGCTTGAAGCATACTGGGCGCAGGTGAAAGTAATTGTTTCAAGGTTATTATGACCCTGTCAACATAAATCCAAATTACATCTAAGCTGACCTTGCAACATTAATGATTTTATGTTACAGTTTACATGTTTATACGAATTCGAATAGAAATTCAAGTAGCTGGACTGACATGCTGTTAATTTTTAATTTAGATTAAATCCAGTGGTGGTGCCTCATTAGTGAAGCCATACACAGCAACAACGTCACTATTCTCGCACTTTAGTTAAGATTTAAAGAAATGCTTATTTTAGAGACACCAGCAAACAGGAATATGCTTAGAATGTTTAGAAATAACATTTTCATTGTCCCCCTCATATATCGTTATCCATTGAGGCATTTATATAGACCATGCATATTATCTATTATTAGGCCTATATGTCGTAACACTATATAATATTATTGTCATATAAATAACAAAACTGCTCACCTTGATAGCATGCACTTGCCATTTGTGCTCAGCATTCATTTGGATGCCATAACTCCTTCGCAAGACGTTTAACTCAATTGAAACAAGCCAGTCAGATGTGTGGGTTGGGAGGGGGATCGGATGGGAACGAGGGTTGAATATGTCTAGAAAAAGTGAAGAAAATAAAGGTGGGTTGCACTGTTTCATAACGTTATCCCTGGACATTTAATGCTGAAGATACTGTTTACAAGCTATACTGAGAAAGTTTGTGTCGGCATGATACTTTTTACTTTGATGGTGTCACTGTCAGCATTTGGATGAAAAAGAATGGTAACGGTTTTGTCTGTTTGTGTACAAATTAAATCTTGCATAAAATTGCAAATTGCATCGAGGAAATGTGCAATGAGCAGGCAAACTAATTTTCCCTTTTCCGTCCCATGACTGACCACTAGGCATAAGATAAATGTTGTTCATGTACGTCACCGCCAAACCAAGAGATTTTTTTTTTCTGTCAGTGAATCTGAAAAATAAGACCATTGTCTTCCATATTTTATGGGGGGGGGGGGGGGTGAGTAAGAGGAGCACCGATAGCCTACTAAAAGGAAACAAATTTTTTTTAAAAGTAAAACAAAACAGAATTATGTTAAATCACTGTGACCATTAATATGACTTGCTAAGCTGCTACTTTCTCAAATCATAGCCCATATTTCGTTACCTCGGGTAGATCGAAAGAAACTAAAGGAAGTTCCGTGGTTCAAATGCTAATCTCGACCTGAACAGAGCAGTGGCATCGCTGGCTAGATCAGTGCCAGCACTGAAAATACCAGTGAATGGGCAAAGGCTATGGGTTCTCAGGCTTTCTTTCCTCCGTCCCGTTCCCCACCCACTCATGTAATGGGAGAACATGCACACACGTTCACTTATACACGAAATGCTGTAATACTCTTTCTAATACATGTAAACTCAAAAATATAAGTATTGACGATACAGTGTCATTTAAAGATAGTGCACTTTCAAAACTTGTTGTCTTTCTGTGCAATTCTTGTTTCACACCATGACTTTTACAAGAGAAAAGAAATTCTTGATCTAGGGAGGCAGTGAGGGCAAATTTTTCTTTCAAGTCATTCGAGTAGACTAGCAGTATATTTGTGGGAGTGATGCTGTTGCAAAAAGGCAAGCAGTGAAGACGAAACTATGTTGCTATTGTAAACAGGCAACAGAGAATTCATTTTATGTAAACCTTTTGCAACTTAAAACATAAAAGTTAGGGTCAAATGAATATTGAACGCAAAATGAATCACGAAAAGTGAAGTAAAAAGAAAATAATGTTTAAAAAAAATGAGGCACAAAAAACTTTGAAATATAGTTAAAACGAACATAATTTTCACCCCACGTCTGGCATTTACGATGTGAGTTACCTAACGCATTGACATTGAAATCTTGAAGTTAACCACCTTGGCCAATTGTCAGATCATAAGTAACAATTCTGGTAGGAAATAAATGTAAGAGGCAGAGAGAAATAAAGGAATGGAGGAGGAAGTGAACAAAAAAAACAACAACGAAGAAAGTGATACACCTATGGATAGAACAATTTTCAATGAAGATACAAACACACAGACGCAGGGAGAACAACGACAACAACAACCCCTTCAAAAGATTCGACTTTTTTAATGGATTGATATAGAGTGATAGACATGATGACAACTTAGTAAAACCGTGCACGGTAATTTCCAACTTCTGATAGTTTCATTTCAACATCTACAGCTGAAACGACACAAACTAATTCAAGGCATTTATAAAACCTCTATGGGCAGAGCTGGCGGGTTAGTGAACGGGGAAAAGCAGAACCCTCTTTCCTATCTGTATAATTTGCGCCCCCCCCCCCCCTCAATGTAATGATTAATTACTTAATAGCGTATATTACTTGACATCACCGGCCTGGAGCGGTCAGGCGTTTACTATCGATACCATAAGACGGCATGTTGAACACTGCTTCACAAGTCTAATGTACGTGAAACGGTACTAATTGCCGCCATTTATTGGGACGGCTCTGACAAATTGAAAGTGCGCGTGCCCATGTTGCATCGCTTTGTGGTCATAACTGCAAATGACTGGCTGCTACACGGCAAAGGAACGATTGAAATTTGCCGGTTTTCGATGCATGACATGGGCAACGCCACTTGGCGACGCTAAACCAATTCATATTTTATGCAAAGCGGGAGCTTTTTTCGTATATATTTCGGAACAAGAGAAAAAAAAGAGGGTTGCCAAAAGAAAGAGCAGAAAAAAAAAAAGACGGGTGTATCACCCACCCCCCCCCGGCACGACGAGGGTTTGGATTGGCCCGCCGCTGGAGCCAGATGCTGACTCCACGGGCCGTTATTGACAGGCGTTCTGCTTGCCGAGATCTGATTGGCTGTTCAGACTGGAGGATTAATTTACGGCTGCTCTGGCCTAATGCTATTTATGCTGAGGTCATGCGGTAAGGCGATCCATTCAATGAGTGTGAGCAGCACACAGAACTACCGTGCGTTTTGTCTGCGTGTGCTGCCGACTGGATTTAACTTAGTGTCTCTGTAACAGAAAGAAGAAAAGTTGGAATTTTTACTTACTCCTTCGAGCCTTCGATTTTATTTTGTCTGTGTTTGTTGTTTGGATTTACTAGAGAAAATAAGAATTTTATCTAAATGCAGGTATGTACTAATATCTTGTGAGAAGATGGCTTAAATGTTTCATATAGTTCTATTTGTATCCCTCTTATGCTTCAGTGGTGATAACCGCTTCTACTTCTTCTAACTGTGGTAACTTGGTATTGAAACCGTGTGATTTAGTGGCAGTGCAGAACAAAGGACTACTACCATACTTCACACTTCCCACCAGCTGCAGTGGTATGGCCCAAAGCTGCAGTCAAAATAATTATCCGTTGTGTGCACCAGTCATGGTAAGTTTTCCCCCTCAACCTTCGGGACAAGCCACTCTCTACCCATCTAAAATTCTGAGTTTCCCTGCTGATTCTCTTGTCGATAAGCAAACGTTCTGCTCATCTTTTCTCTGGTACTGGGCCACTGAAGTTCCGTTCGTTTATTTTTTTTTCTTCCCCCTAACATTTGGGTTTACCTGGTTACCGCTGTTGAATCTGTTGGTTTTGTTCAATTTTAAATTTTATTATTGCCCGTGTAGTTTTATACACAGGTAGCCTTGTCATTTTGGTTGAATTATCTATTTCGTTGTTGTAGCATTCACAGATTTTTTTCTTTTTACTTGTGTTCTTCCAATTGAAATGCTTGATCTTTTAAAACCCTTTTTTTGCTAATCATGTTAATTGATTCTATTACTTTTTCTCTGCTTGAAGTTGTGTCATTTGTTTTCCTCCCTTCATTTTATCAACCCCTCCTGTAGTGCCTCAGTTCTTCTACTGTGCTGCTGTCTCTGCCTTGTGTTGACTTAAATTAATATTGTTATCGATTTCTCCATTTAAGTCAGCTAATGCTGTTTTCATAATATTTGTTTAACATGATTGAGACAAAGCAAAGTGTTTGTGGCCAATTATTTAATTTTCCAGTAGTTGACGTGGCTATAAACGCTTCCTCGGAGATCGAATCCGAGATTCGAGAAATGTCTATTACATGCTGAATGGAAGTATTATGACAGTTACAATGTTTCATTTATTAACAATGTCCCAGCATTTTGCTCAATCGCGAATATTTTAAGTAGCCATTCAGTAAGATTTTACATCAGACTGTGCAGTGTTAAAACGAAATAAAACAACAATGAAATCTTGTAATTTAAAAATGAGCAAAATCGTTTGGCCCTTAGCGCAGCTGGTGAACTGAGAAACTGAGCAAACCTCTTGATGTTTCATCATCATTTTACGTTTCCAGATTCAATGCCAGAGAAAAATAAATTGTCTTTTTGTACGTCGCAAGCTACTAGCTCCATATCATACTTGTAACAGATTGCTTGCAAACAGACTGTTGATTCTAGGATATTACCAGTTTATCTATAATGGGCAGAGTGAGCCACCGTCTTTGTTTAAGAGGAGAAAAAAATGTGGTGTCAACAGTGACAACTTCAAGGCAGATTTCTTTTTAAAAAAAAATCCTGCCTGTGATTCACTATCAGGCTCTTTCACTCCGATTCTGTCACGCCTCTCCTCACCCAACCTCCTGTTCCTCACACCTGCTTGAAAGCACTCACACGCATTCGTGCACACACTGAGAAATAGATAGAGCAGTTGCACAGTGCTGCATGCACGCAAAGCGTCTTGTCTTTATCGATGACAATGATAAATCAGCGACCTGGGGTAATTCTTCGGGCACTATTACAGTAATCTGATCGGGACGCTTTAGTCTGACAATATACATCATGAAGATTCTATGACACTTAGTGAAGAGACACCATTTGGTTGCAGTCTTTGCTCAATTTCTCCGCCGTCTATGCAGAACATACTGAAAGATGCCCGCATCTTTTAGCTCCGTCTGCAGACATTTTCGTCGTTTCATTCCAGTATGCCCCTTGTTTCTTTCCTCACCAGTATAAATAAGAGTATGGCATGGCCAAAATGTTGATAGCAGCTTGGTGGGATCACTACGCCTACAGCTTCTAATGTCAACGCAAAATTACTGTAGCAAACCGCTTCTCACCCTGACCCTCCATTCAGTTGTAATTATTTTCTAAGAAAGTACAGGGTTCAGGAAGAGGGGTGGGGTTAATGTCGTGCACGGTTTTACATTACGCACATCGGAAGAAAAGATATTTCTGTAGTCTGAAGGAAAAAGAAAATCGTATACTATTATTCGTGTTTTTCTTTCACCTAAAGCGGTGAGTTTCACTTACAAGTCAAGTATAAGTAAGCACATCAGCAGTGAAAATGATTTTCGTGTTAACGCGTTTACAATATCAAGCCCGAACACTGTCAAACTCCGTTCCAAATCTGAACAATAATTCAGTGCTTTATCTCAGACAAGTCATACTTGTTTAATTTGTGCCAGTTCCTGGGGCAATGTATTCAGCAGTCTTAATTCGTTGGCTTTGAAATAAGAATCTAGTTCGGGATATTTGAATGTAAGAATTTTTTTTTCTCATTTCGCAGAAAATTAAAGTCAGTGCTCGAATTAATTAATCAAGGTGGCACAAAATACATTCATAATTGAATTGCATCATGGTGCACTTCTTACACAGATTCTTGGAAAAATGAATATTGGGTCTCACCCGATGCCTTTAATGTCACGAAAAAAAAAAAAAGGAAAAGAGAGAAAGGCGAAGCCTTTGACTCACTGTTATGGTTCGCCTCGATACATAAAAGCTGTAACCGAAATTTCCGCTCTTTGTTTTAACCCGAGTCGTTTACAACCAAAGTGACATGCCGTGACATTTTCAAGCGCATCATAAAAACACATCTTGGTAGACTTTACTACTCCTAACCTATTAACTAATATTTTACAGGCTTTGAAATAAGTGACTGAAGAAATTTCTAAGTATTGTCGAACAAACAAGTAAGCGGATTTGTTACTTCACAGTGTGATGGGCATATTTTACATTAATTTGTGCATCTGTTCACAAGATCATAGAAGTATGAAAGACTCATTTTATTTACATACAAAATTCGTAGGGACTATTTTGTTTTCGTTGTTAATTAGACTGAAGATAATGGTAGTTTTAGGAAATAGACGACAACAACAGTATCTGAGACTTCTTAACCTACCGTACCGATCCCCATGTTCTGCAGTTTCAAATGTTAAAACCCGAGCCGAATGATGACATCTATTTTTATGGGTTGACATAAAATTCATTTCACTACTTATTCACTACATGTCACCATTCAGGTAATCTACTTGCTCACGAAACCATTTGGATAGTAAGTTTAGCCATCTCTTAGTGCACTTTTGAGCCTGTTTAATTGCCATTCCAAGTACATATATGTAGATATTTGAAAATGACATTGGTATCTGACCTGATGATGCTGTTCTTCAGATCACCCTGGGAGACCATGCTATTATGGAGCAGTCAGCTCAAGTTGGTATCACACAAAATGGGGGCACCACGTCCCCCTCCCACTCGGACGACGGCGTGAGCAAAACAAACCTGATCGTCAACTATTTGCCACAGACCATGTCCCAGGACGAGATTCGCTCACTTTTCTCCAGCATTGGTGAGCTGGAAAGCTGTAAGCTTATCCGAGACAAGCCCACGGGTAAGTCAAGAAAAATGACATATGTTTGATTGATTGAGTTCAGGTCGAGAAGATTTGTGAGTGTGCATTAGAAAACCCACAATAAGTCGGCAGAGCTGATTTTGAGAAAAACGGCTTTGAAGTGAAAATATGGATCCTACACAAACTTCCAACTTGGCTGTTGTTTAGGGGGCCGTTGTCACGAGCAGAGTTAGGGTCTTGGGGATGTTACGACTGCACGAGAGGCAGCTAACTCACACTCGGACACAACCACACAAGAAAAGTATTAAATAACTAGAGCGTATATATGTCAGGCCGGTCAGGCCATAGTTTACATAAATATTAATAACAAAACAAAAGACAATAGGGGTATATATTCAAACCAAAAAAACTAATTAATAACTTAACCAATGATATTCATGTAACTATGGAGGTACTGCAATCAATAGCAAATAGGTATATTATACGAAACTAGATATCAATTTAAAGTGACAGTTGAGTCGCCACTGGCCAGTCGCCAGGCAAACTCTCCATAAATCATATGGGCTTGAATGTTAGGAGAGCCCAGTACGTTCAAAGCCTACAGAAGCACTCTTCGGCTTGTAGGTAATTTAAGCAGTTGCCAAAAGACTATATTTTATGCACAATCACTATTCAATTCATCAACAATGTGCTATATTATTCCAATCATACTATGGCAATAGATCTATGATACAGGACACTCGTGGTCGAGTGCCAGCTGGGGTTTCCTTAGTCTTCCTATGAGGCTGTAGTTCTCTCTCTATCTCCGATCTCTATTATGCTTGAACAAATAAGATATATTACCATTGGTCACGCCTACTGGTAGGCGCGAACATCAATATAGCGCAGCGTGGGCTTTCAAAGGTCAGCCCACTCAGACCTTTCTTTCTAGAGCTCAGTCAGTCCGTTAGCAAGGGCTTCTAGTCTTCAAAGCACACAGTTCAGGTACTGGTCAACCGGAGATACTTCACGACACGATGCTTCTGCTCGTCTGTATTCACCAAATCTGAACGTTACACGATGTTTTATACTATCTAACTACCCAGCGTGCTAGTCCGCTGGCCCAATTAGTTCAGCTATCTCATAGGTCGAAACCTCCCACCATTTTAATTGTAGTAATACGTCTGCACTATTCTACCAGCCAGTTAACGTGCAAAAACTTGTCTAGTCATACTTAACAATGTCAACTATCCCCACCTTGTTTCACCCCTACTCCATTACTTATTAATCACGAACATTAAAACCGACAAGCGTGACTCTAAGTTTAACTTTACATTTATTTACTCACCAACTATAATTCGCGAGGGCCGTTCAAGGCCACCAGCCAATTTCTCATGGCCCTGGTAAAACAACAACAACTCACTCTCTGCGTGAGTTTTAACAACATCCGAATCATGACAGCCGTGGCATGTTACAGGGTAAACTGTAGACGAGCAGTGAATACTACTCACTATGATCTCTATAACGGCTATGTAATTAGACTACGATCTCCTAATAAGATCCAAAAACTTCCGACTTGGCTGTTGTTTAGGGGACCATGGCATGTTACAAGGTAAACTGTAGACGAGCAGTGAACACTACTCACTATGTTCTCTATAACGGCTTAGTTATTAGTCTACGGTCTCCTAACAGCAATCACTCCAATATTACTTGGTCAATTAGCTATTGCCACTTATAGGGTTAAATGCCGTTTTCTCAAAATCTTGTTTTAGGGGAGTGACTGACTTCAATTTATCAGAAATGTCTTGTCTTTTATTATATGTACAGAACTCAAAATGTCATGTTGCTGACTTATTGTGGGTTTTCTCATGCACACTCACATTTAACAGTTGGTTGTTTGAAAATTCTAGCCGCATTGATTTGAAATAGGCCACCTCAAGTACAGCACCCACAAGTCATAAAAGTGCCATTGTCCATGCGCGGATTCCACCTTTAGGTGCTGTTAGCATATTAGTTGTTTTTTTTTTTGTGCCTCTTTACATATGGTGAAACGAAACACATATTAATAAATTATGCCGTTATCATCCAATATTTGGTGACGATACACAATTCACCTGTAAAGAAGAACACCGGAGAAGCTGATGCCAGTGTCCGCGTGTTGCTCCAAAATCACTAAGGCGTGAACCTTCCGAATATCATTGGACTTGCAACTGAGAAAGTTTAAGTTTCTGTTCCATGAGAACTCCAGTCACAGATGAGCAGATTCATGGCCGGGGGGGGGGGGGGGGTTGGAGGGGGGGGGTGAGTGGATATTACAGTTTTATCCCAGCCACGGCGCTCAGTAGGATCATTATAAATTTACGTCAAGGGTAGTGAAGTCTTTCCGTTTTCACACTCCTCTTCCTCTTTGAAGTAGGGATATTAAATTTTGATTCTTTTGGGTAATGGTAATTTAGGTAAGTCCATTCATTCGTTCTATTTGACATAAAGTGAAGAAGTAAATGATCAGGAAAGGTTACTCTGCATTCTTAAAACCACCAGTGAGATGTTGTACTTGTATATTAACGGAGGATATTCGCATACCGCAAACTCATCTTGATCTTTCCACCGAATCTTGTCTATCTCGTTAATGCATTCTCAAGTGACCTAAATGATAACGTGGTGGGATGAGGGCAATGAGAGCATATCTCGCATTTTACTTAAGATTTTTAAATTAATTTTACCTGTTCCTATGAAAGAGATCCTGCTATTGAATAGAGAACGAGAAATAATTAGCATCAAGTGGTTTGCCATAGTGGACAGAAGTGCATTTCTTTTGCAACAACCTTTGTCATCACAATCCAATCGGGCTGCAGGCAGCAATAGAATAATTAATGAATACACAGTACCTGTTTACTACCCAGACCTGTAGTTTATACAGGTGAAACAAAGTGAACGACAACATTTATGACCATGATGCTCCCGCCTTTGTAACCCCCAGTATGAAGATGTTGACTGAGAATAATTAAGCAACCATGTCCAAAAAAGGGACGTTAATATAGTTAAAGGAATTTTGTTTCCTTTTTCAGATCTTTTTTCACTCACAAGTACTCCACATTTTGCTTTGGCGATTCTTACTACATGTATATTATTTTCGGTTTTACACAATTCTTGGGCTCGTTGATAGTTTTGTTTTTGAGGTGAAATTTTGAATATGATAAACATAAGAGTAAGGACAAAGTCCACATATTACACAAAAAATTGCTGCACAGTGAGGGGCAACAGTTTGCTAAGAAAATTAACACGTAGACCTTGGATCGCCAGATCGAATGGCGCTTTAGGCAGCATTAGTCATAGCACACGAGTGAACGCCATGGAGAGCCACAAACATACAGAAATGATAAATAGGAAAACGATGTGCCATATTATTGTGTGGGAGCAAGAAATAAAAATGGGGGGGAGGGGGGGGAGAGAAGGGGGCGGTGATCCCATGCCGGCATTTGCTATCCACTTCCCTGTTAGAACAGTATTAGCGGGTCAGGTTTTTAGGCTAAAGGTGGATGACTTGAACCATCGCCAGAGGCTCGATGATATGTGAGCAGCCAGCCTTTTCTCGATCATTTTGATAAAACAGACAGCGCACGCGCTGCCTCTGTCTGCAGTTTGACAATGAAACTTGGTATTTTGACAAGTTAGGTTTTTAATTAATGTTTGAATTCTCTTAGGGAATCTCTGGCAGGTGATCTCCTTCCCTTGCAATGACCCCAACTATTTACCGCTACCGAAATACCAATCGACCAACTTATCTGCCAGCCGTATCAATTGCTTACTTTACTCATCCGCCCTCACGTCTTGTTTTAGGAACGTCCGCCTGCCAGGGTATTCATCCCTTGATGGTGTATAATACCCTTTCAAGATTGGCTGTCTCGTTTTGAACTTGCGTAATAAAATTGTCAGTGAGGACAGCATTGTAAGTGCCTGTTTCTCAGTGCGGTATACATAACATCCGAAGGCGAAAGAGACGAGAAAGTCGATACAGCCGTTTATCTTTTTTAACACCACACATACACGCCCACGTATGCGCGCTTTTTTTTTTTTAAGTAAAAAATTGCCAGCACAATTGCAATACAGCTAGTGGACAAGTCATCAGGGTTTTCATTCCCCACTTGTTCGACAAAATATTGAAGAATTCACTTCTTAAAAAGAACCTGACATCTAAACTGATCCTTCGAGACATGAGGATGTTCAGGCTTCCAGGTTGACTCCTTAAAGAGCCTTCCTTATAAAAGATCGTAAGTAGTTTCGTTGACAACAAGATGATCATAGTATTCTTCGGAACATATTTTGTAACGGTTTCAACAAGTTGTTTTGAAGTCGACAGTTTAATTCAGAAGCAGTTTGCTGTCATCTTGTTTTGTCAAATATCGCATGTGGTAAGCAGTGAGCCTTGAAGTGCTAAAAAAAAAAATGGACGAAACAGTTATTATTAAAAATTTGTTAACAGTTTCTAAAAGTTTCAATGACAGGGACTTTCATTATTTGATCATTTATTCTCAAGAAACGTTTGCCTCATAGGCAGAAAATACTAGAAAGTACTACGTTCCTGATAGTTCCGCATAATAAGAAAGCTCACCGCTAATGCCATTAAAAAATAATAATAATTATGGCAGTGTCTGTTGACAAATACGTGATGTGTATTGGTATGATAATAATGTTATATGTTGTCGGGTGATAGGTGGCTTGCTGTCGTTCATCGGACCCGCCGCACTGCACACGAGGTGATGCTGGAGGGCGGAAGCCGCCATCTAATTTATCGTGTCTTATCGGCTCTTAAATGGCTGAAGCCGTGCGCTTTCATGTAACACAGTTACTCATTGCTCACTCGGCACGCCGAGTCTTTGGTTTGCTTGCCGCAGCGTGCCTAACAACCAGAGTTGAAAAATAAAAATGGAATATTCCCCACTTCAGTATTTTTGGCGAACAGGGCAACGAGCAAAACATGTTACACGTCACATTTCCGCTGCCAGTGCACGGGGCAATTTAAACATGTTTTGATATTTGAAACCAGCTGTTGTAATATTGATTTTGTTAAAGTCCTTTCTCCTGGTGTGGAAATAATTATCTTGACTGAGGGGGATTAAGTTTGAAAACTTTTGTGTGTGTATTTTGGTTCGTTCAATTTTCAAAAGGCACTCTTTAAAAGAAACTCAGCATGGTGTATGTGAACCGGCAATGGGACATACTTGTAAACACTTACTTGGAAACATACTTCTTCATTTAGAGCGAAATGTATGTACAGATCCGATACATGTTGAGAAAAGCATAGAAGAAAGAAAGAACTCCAAAAGACTGGGAAGAATGGCAAACGTGTTTGTTGACTCGAGGGCTTTAAGCCTCTGATGGAACCCGTCTATTATAGAAACCCGACGGCCTTAAGTCAGAGAGCTTCTCGGCACGAGTTTCCTTGTATTCATTAGTGCACAAAGGAACTGGGAGGAGCGAATGAATGGCTGTCGTTCTTTATCATTTGAAATCTCTCTCCCACTATGTAGTGCACAAGGTTTTTATAACGCGTTTAGTGGGCACATTAAAGTGGTAGTCTGACGAAACAATACAAATGGACGAGACTTTAATGGGTTTCAGTTTCATAATTATTAGCTGTTGAAGATCAATCATTATTATGGATAAATCGAACTTGTGAGGATCCACTCCTGGCGGCATTGTACATAATTTTGTTCAGTGTACTGTAATGATTGCCGCACACCTTCACACGAGGTCTTTATGAAGGTTCATACACATGTATTTCTGACAATAATTATTATAAAGAGTGACAGAAAAAAAAATTGCGCTAAAAAAAACAAATGCTGGCACGAGTTCGAATGTAGGAGGCAGTCACTTTCAAGCTTACACTTTGAGTTATCTCAGTCTCTTTCTTCTTGTTCTGGAAGCATTTTAACAATGCTGGGACATTAACTGTTATTACCACAGACCTACCGTGTCCAATTTTCATTTTCTCCATCTCGTAGTTTATGGCTGTTACTGTTATCACTATTCCCCATATTTTAAAATCTGTCTCCATAGTATTCCCATGTCTCCGTGATATCGTATTTTTTTCCTTCTTTTTCTTTCATGTTCTTTCTTCCATTATTCGACTCCCGATTCATCGGAGCATTGATATGAGGGATAGGAATAAATGAAAAGTTCTGCATGGTCTAATCATTACGTCGTAAAATGCACCGTGTTCTTCGTGTATGGCCGGCAGACGGAGTTTGGTATTGAGGCTTAAGAGCAGCGAGTGGAGAGGAGGACGGGTGTGGTATCTGCGGCTCGCGCCTGTTTAATGGCGTGTGCTATGGCGCGTGCAGCACATTATCCTCACCTGAATGGAGAAAACAGTTAGTATCGGGCCAGCTGACTCGAGCAGGGGGGGATTGCCAGGGGTTTAGACGACAGCTGGTCAAGCTGTTTAAACACAACCTCTCCATAGTCCCGCGCATGCTGTAGGAAGACATGGTAACCCGACCTCAAGCCTTCGCGCTAGTACATGACCATTGTTGTACATTCTTCATACATTCAGGTCACCTATTCAAGCTCTTGTCATATAGCAGTTGGAAAAAACGAGAGAGAGAGAGAGAGAGAGAGAGAGAGAGAGAGAGAGAGAGAGAGAGAGCATCACATGACTGTCCCGAGAACAGTAAATACGTGATTAGCTCGCTCTTTTGTCTGAGAATAATACTTTTGGCCTCCCCTATCCGATCAGGATGACCGTTTATATCATCTCTCAAGGCAACAACTGGGATCCTTTAAAAGAATTCAGGCAAATATTGTCTTGAAGGGTTTTGACTTTGTCTGTCTCATATTGAGAGCACGCGCGAAAGAAATGAGTGTTCGGAATAGATGAAAATGTGTAGAAAAAAATTCTCTCCTTAGCCTATCGCATAGTTAGCCCAATTTCCACCATCTGTTACAATATCCTAATATCGAGTATATTCTGTGTTAAGCTTGTTGTGGTGAAGTTCTGTTAGGAAAAAAAAAGGGGGGGGGGTGGGTGAAAAGAGAAACAGCAGTATAGAAATCAATGTGTCATACAAAGCATGGATAAGTAAGGAGTGAGTGAATGAAGGAGACAAGGCAAAAAGGGGGCGGAGAGAGAAGAGAAAGAAAAGAACACACGTGCGAGTGAGCAGTTCACGAAATGATGCTCAGGGAAGCAAATGTGTGGCGTAGAAATCCCTGCGGTTGGTTTTACCTGTGCACCTTTATACCCAACCTTTTCACCCCTCCCGTACACCAGCCATCACGTCGGGGCTTCACCCAAGATTTATTATCAGCACATGTAAATACAGTGATCAGATGATCTGTCCGATGGGGTAGTCATGTCAAGATTTTAAATACGACTTGAAAATGTAAGGACTCAGAGCTATTGGTAAAACTGAAGTATTTGTCCTCCGGACGACGTGTATTCAGTGAAAACCACACGACGATTGGGAGCGGAATGAGGTAAACTCTGGGGTATTTGGAAAAGACCCATATGTTCTTCTTGACAGCAAGCAAGAATCACTCAGGGCCATTCAAACTGGAGAACACTACATTAGTGAGATCTAGAGACAATGCTTAAAGAGGAAGGAATTCACGTGTTTTGTATCAGTGAGAAGTCGAATCATCATAAGAGTAATTACTTTTTGCTTTACTTTTATGCCCTGAGTCTTTCACAAGAAAGCGGCAAAGTCTGAGGTATTTTAAGCGGAGTTCAAAGCATCTGGATTGAAAGACCAATTTTTTAAAATGTTTTACGCACAACGTGAATCTGTTATGTACGTAACTATCACACATTTCTAGGGCAGTCCTATTTTCGCAGAAACCAACATCGGATGTTTTATTTATTTATTTTTTATTTTAGTATGCCTTGTGAACCTAACTCATTGAGTGTGAAACTGGTGTTTATGACAATGGATTTTCAGAATGTGTAATGGTAATGCGGAACGAATTAGGTGGTATTTGAGTAAATTAAACTTAATGGCCCAAGTCACCGAGAGCTAACGGAATAAAATTGACCTCTCGTACAAAGAGTGAGAGGTGTTCAGTTTCGTATGGTGTCTTCTTTATTGTTACTTTTTAATAATCATAATCTCGCAATATTTACCCACTCTAGCGAAATGTGATCCCGCTACACAACACTAATTATAATTATCTTCTACTATTTCTGTGTGGCCCCTTTTCCAGTGAACCCATAGAATCCCTAGGATAGTTTTTTAACCCGTTGACCAGATACATTCCTGTCCTCTGGACATAATTTCAAATTGCATTCACAAGTTATGAGTATGCGACCTTCTCAGTGTTGTGAATTTAATTTTGTGACGAGATAGTGGGATTGAAATTTTGTACGATGCAATTTGTGCCACAAATTGACATTATTACTCCATATATTTTGCGCGAAGAAAGTTGAAACAGCGACGAAATGAGGAATGAGCAGTTTGGACCTATATAGTAAAGGTAATGCGCACGCACGTGTGCATGTCTAAACTTTATTGAAGCTGGGACAGTGACCCCGTCTTATGAAACATCTTTTTGAATTGAAAGTGGGGTATGATTGCACTGTATTGAGAATGCCTTAAACTAACTGTGCTGGTCCCCCCCCCCCCCCCCAATTGCTCATTGTTGAATCATTAGGCCCAGATCATAATTGAAACAGTTTGAGTGAATTCATTGTAGCAAACGGTTGACACCGAGATGACAAGTGATAAGGGTGCAGATTTTCACTACCTACGCGAGAACGGTGACATAGAGTTTTTTTTCATCTTGAACAACACAGTTACATTGTTATTACACGATTCAGTTTATCCCACTGAACCAGGGCTAGCTCGTACCATACAGATCCGTCACTTAGGCATTCACTCATGGGATCTCATGTGTTCTTTGCGGGCCATAAGCCTGTCTCACAATATCTCTAGTACTTTGGAATTGTCATTCCAGTGGGTCGTAAGTTCAAATATTTATGTTAAAGCTGGCCCAGCGCCCGCAGCTTATGATGGGGTATAAGGTTCCAAGTTTGTTCAGGTGGGCCATTATTGATAATAATAGAACGGACAAAAATACGCTTAGCCTGGAGAGCAGTAAGCCTATTACCTCCACTACAGCACCGTAGTAAAGAAGATGAAGAATAATTCAGAGACTCGGAATGTCATGTGTGGCCAATCCCAGGCATTCTTTTCAATGAGGAAGGATGCCCCCTGAATATTTTTTTCTCCCTTACGCCAAGGGCGTTCTGTCGACGTCTAATCACCAGCGAAATTCACGTGGATTGTGCAATAACAATGATCAGCGCGAGCGCACCATCTGGCGTTTTTTGTTTTGTTTTATTGTTGGGATCTAGGCAGGGCCCAAGCTCAAGTTGAAAGCAACGATGGATTGATGGTTGTGTAGGATGGGAGGATCCAACCTTCGTGTTCTTTTTTTTTTTTACCCCCCCCCCCCACCCCTACCCCCACCCCATCATGGACTTAATTCGAGCATTGTAGCAAATGAACAAAATAACAATAATGATATAATAATGATAAAAACATCGCTGAGGTCTGCGAAGAGAAAGCTTAGTTTTAGCTTTTCTTTTTGCACTGACTCCTCTGCCGACTCCAACCAGATAGTGTTGTAGCCTGACAAAGGCGTTTATAAACTAAAAATTCAGTATTTAAGTGAGTATTTGGGGGGCTGACAGTCAGTTACATGTTTGATGGAATAAACTTACTGATACAGTTTGGGTGGGGAGGGTATGAAACTGTTTCTTCGGTGGAAACGCGCTTTTAACGGACCGAGAATATAATTTAATCATTCAAAGCCCCCGAGAGCTGTAGTATGTACTTCCCCCCGCCCCCCCCTCTCTGATTTGATAAGGTGTCTTAATGGACTACTCTGTTTTGAGAACGAGTTGGAGAGTTGAAAAATTCTCCACCCCCCCCCCCCCACGCTCTTTGTGTCTTGTTCCAGATATAGGTTTAAGCATTTATCTAGTGTATTCAGAATAATAATTGCCAGAATGTATGCTGATGAAACAATTGTAATGCATTTGACTTATGAACAGAAAAACGTAATTTTCTGGAAAAGTTCCATATTCAGTGGGTTATTCCCATATAATATAATCACTCGTTCAGCATCTAATTTTAGTTGCATTGTTATAAGATTCTGAAAGCTGTTTGTTGTGCAAAGATGAACTGTTGGTCTATTGATAAATAGTGACATTAAGCTACTGGGTAACTTCAAGAAGTTGTCAAACCACGATTAATGTAATTATTAATCCGAAATATTTGCAGATGCTCTTGTGCCAAAAGTGGCTAGCGAGTGACGATTTATTTGCCTTTTTCAAAGATGAATTTCACTGTCCCAACACCAGTTTTATTCAGCACTACCTGGCTCTTGCCCTTGAAAATGAATCACAGCCACGTGGCATATCTTCAATCTGAAATTTCTAAAAAGGTTGCTAAAGAAGGGATGGCAAAACGTTCAACTACTGAACAGTCGGCTATTAATGTTAGATCAGTTTTGCTCTCAGAGTGATGACAGTTGCCGGTTTCCTATGTTGCCCCAGGCTAAGCCTTTTTTTTTATCCCTTTAGTGACACGCGTCGGGATGGTAGAAGTGTAGTCATGTGTTCCTTGTTAACTAAAAGATAAAACACAGACCGCCAACCCTTTATTCCACAGAGAACTGGTGTCACCCTCAGATGTGCCATTTTTATTATTTATTTTGTGAAAGTTATTTTTTACTATATATACATAACATATGCATTGTCTTTTTTTGTCATGGAAACGTTATCTCCATGCATTGATTCCCATTTCTCAGCCACTAAGGCAGCTCCTTTCATGTATTAATCAACTGCATTGTCTATGCTCAGCTATGTCACTTGTTTTTGCACCATTTAACTAACATCCCAGCAATTTAGGTGGTCTGGTTTCATACTGAACTCATGAACAAGGAACCAATGAGAGTCGAAACATGCAGAGAATCAAAGGTGCTGATAGGGTTTCTTTAAATTAAGAGAACAAAACATGGATCAAAATGAAGTGGATGTTTGAAAAATTAAGCAGCTAGTTTTCCATGTAGTTTAATGTCATTGGTCAGCAGCAAGCTCGCGCCCGACTTTCATGGTTAGCAGGTTTCATTCTAAATTTGAGTGACAGATGGAGAAAAATATCTTGAAATTCTCCACAATGAAAGCAAAAAAAAAAAAACGAAAAACAAAATTACATTTGCTGAAACTTAAACCGTAACCAAAAGTGTGAATGTTTTTTGTATGACACGATGCGTTTAAAAAAAAAAAATTGTATGGGGAATTTAACGACCTAGAGAGGAGTTAGAAACAGCACGTCTCGATAAAGGTCGACCAAACCTGAAACAATACAAACCGAAACAAAAAACTTAAGCGGAGACTGAAAACAAAAAACAAAAATGACAAAACAAAAACAAGTGAAAACATTTGAAATTAAAAAAAAATGTCAAAGCATACTATGAACTCAGAGAGGCGTTTGCTTCATAGATATTCGATATTGTTATTTTTCCGCAAGCTACGCCTATAGCGTAAAGACGGCGTCTACCATATTAATTAAAAAGTTAAATATCCATGTTTTAAGAAAAAAATCATGTACCATATCAGACTTAATTCTATTTACCAGAGATTATATTGTTAAGAAACATACCTGACAAAACGACAGAGGCGGAATGAAAACACTCGCCAAAGTGAACCCAAAAGACTGACCTGCAATCACTGCCATCGCACTCTCGGGTCAAACATTGGTAGAATAAGCCACGAGAGAAGCTGTCAGTCAAAGTGAAAGTGAATATTCTAGCTGCTAAGACCGTCTGTAAAGACGCTAAAGGCCATATATATTGTTATTGAGCAGCAAATATTTGTCGAATTTTATTTCATGACGTGGCCCCACGTTCTAAAATCTGAAACACAGACACTCACCAAAGCAACAACAAAGAGACATTATTGATTCAAACGTGACATACAAAAAAAAAAAAAAATGCAATGATCTGAGAATTAAATTCGTGATATCCAAGTTCGACGTAAATCACGAACAGTATCAGGTTATAGTTTCCCTTTCTCTCAGACTGTAAAAACATCTCGGATCGTGAAACCATATTGATGTCAGAAGTACTCTACAAAATAATCTATATTATATTCCTGCCGTCCGTGGACTTGAGATGCATTCATTCGTCAACGGAAGATGGTAGAGAGCTTACTTTAGGTTAACGGGGTCAAGTTTTTAACAATATAAAAAGAACAACATGACGAGTAATCGGGAAACAGGATTGTTTCAGAAATTTTACCCTTATGCATTTCAGGGCAAGCTGGAACATGTTGTTCATGCAGTTATTTTTTTTTTTTCGTGAATATCGTGGCCACATATTCATTTTTTAAAACAAAAATTAGTCACAGTTGGGTGGATTTGTCGTTTTCTTTCAGCGTTTAGAATGTTCACTGAACTTTACTGCTGGTGCAAAATATTCCCTTTGTTATTGTGAACCCTATTTACTTGAATAGCCTTCGTATAAAATTCTCTGCGCCCGAAAAGGCATCCTTAGCAAACCACCGGAATGATGTAAGTCAGGGCGCTGTCGTCAACAATGCCTGGGCGGAACTTTACCTGTACAGTCCTACATTTTGTTTTTGATTTGTTTAGAAAGTGGTGGCAGAAGGTGAGAGGTTGGCGTAGAAATGCAAACATGCCTTGCAGCTCAAGCGAAAAACACCAGTTTATGGCTCTTCAGGAGGGTGAATGAAATAAGAAGGAAACAGACTTGTTTATGTATGTATGTGTGCGTTTCAAAAATTTGCAATAGGCAGAACATAATAACACGCGTAATCGTGAAAGGTAAAACTTTAATAGCACAGTGTTATGGTTACATAAAAGCTATTAACCCAAGTGTGCCATGTTCGGTCAAGATAAAAGAGTAAATCTGCCGATGATGTTGAGTCTGTGACTCAAAACGCATGATCTTCTTTGGCAACAATGGAAAATGTGTGCGCGAAAGATGATGAGAACATTGTCTTTTGGGTATTACACACAGTAAACGCGATGAGTTGTACACTGTGAAGCCGAGGCTGGGGATCTAGTTTAAATCGAACGCTGTAGATAGAAACTCCAAGAGTACATGTGGACACTCTTGTTTCCGTTGTTAATGTTGGAAGCGAGTTTTTGGTCTATTATGGTTAACTTTTGTGCAGGAATTTTAATTTTGTGGGTAGAATAAATTATATTCGGACATAATGCGTGAAAGGTGGTGAAAGAGCGTTCGTGACTGCACGCGAATAATAGACATTCGCATGTAGCATCAGACCCAGGTTACTCGGGTAACTTATGTGAACTAACTAATCCCACTCCTCTGTTTCTTCCTCAGGGCAAAGCCTAGGCTATGGCTTCGTTAATTATAAACGACCGGAGGACGCCGAGAAAGCGATAAACACACTCAATGGTCTCAGACTACAAAACAAAACAATTAAGGTAGGCCATCCTTGTTTCCATTCTTTATCATTGTGATTTTTCTAGACTGTATACAATAATAAAGAGAACGATGTTTGTCCTAGATTTTTAATCAAAATCATTTTTTGTTTCTTTTTTTTTTTTTCCATTAAAAACAATAATTCTGTACTTTCAATAAGCCTTGATATCCTATGTTTGTGGGGAATGGGTTAATTTTCTGCATTGTTTATACTGTTAGTTTATTTCTACAAATTATTATTATTATTATTGTTATTACAGTGAATAACATTTGATTTTAGTGTATAAATACGTTTCTATTAGTGCTAGCCATTGATTATTTTGTCACAACATTGTTTCTCAGACCCCCATTGTAGTGGGATGAAGGGGCGATACTTTGAAAATGCAGTACGTGTGTTATTGATTGAAGCTGAGAGAATCACTCTTCTCCTAGCTGTAAAGGGGAAGTGTTAAGAAAAAAAAACAAACCGAAAAGGCAACACGTCTCCAAGTCCAAATATGTGCTTTGATGAGGAAGTTGGAAAGAGTTGTGGAGGATTTTCAGATAGAGCAGCAGATTATTATTTTGTCTGGTCTAGATGTCTCTTTTCTTCTCTCGCTCTGGATTATTTTTGTTTATTATTTTTTTGTTTGTTTGGGTATTTGTTTTATATGATTTTTCTTGTGGAGAAAAAAAAAAAGAATGAACTTAATTAAATTGATTTAAATAATCTCCAACACTTTCTTTTTGAGCGTTCACTACAATCATTATTTTCATTTGGTTGCAATTTTTAACTGTTCTGTTTATTTACTTACAGTACATATTTTTTTCAGCGCCTCTGATTGGCGACAACACCGTGACAGTGGATTGTCCTTCCTCTTTATAATTTATTTTTATTTTTTCACATTTGTTTTCTCCTGTCTATGATATTCTTTCAGGAACGACACGTGGCACCCTCCCATCGCGAAAATTAGTAAATTGAGGAAGTCCTCCATCTATCAGCGCGAAACATTGGAACCCCGAAAGAGAACGGAGGCATAAACCAGCCATTAACCGACACGTGCGGAACAACATAATTGAAGAAGAAAAAAAAAGCGAAAAATTATACAGTCGATCATAGAACTGAATACTGACGGCTGAAGGGTTGACTTAGCTAGAAAATTGTGGCTAAAGCAACCTCTTGTCCCGAACTCTAACTCAGCTAGGTGCCATATGTTAACTCTTATCGGTCTTTATTTGCGTTTTGGTCCCTTGAGTTAGTTTTATTTTGCATTTTTAAAAGTCTCTGTTGATTTTCAGGTATCTCTTGCACGCCCCAGCTCTGAGAGTATTAAAGGAGCTAACTTATATATTAGTGGCTTGCCTAAATCTATGACACAGTTGGACTTGGAGGCACTGTTCTCTCAGATTGGGAATATCATTACTTCAAGAATACTTTATGACCAAACCACAGGTACTACCTCCATTTAGAAGCACACGTTCAACTATGCTGTGGTGCATCAGTGTTTGTTCCTCGGATGTTTGCAATGGAAACTTAATTTCTGACTTTTCAATGAGGCAAATGGTGTGGGCCTGAGAAGCAAGCTTGCGTGATATACTCCTCCTCCCCCTTCCAGTTCTCCCCATGTAGCCAAAATTATGGTCACTGTAACGCCCTCTAAAATGTATTGTAACCTAGATCTACAAGTAAACAGTGCATGCATGCAAAGTAATCTATTCTAGGCAACCGGAAGGTTTGATCAGCTGAAAACCTGTCTGGAAGTCTGTTTCATTTGTTGGTTTTATTAATTTCTACATTTATCTAAGTTTCTCCCCTAGTTTCATTTCATTTCTTTTATTGTTTTTTTTCCTTATGGACCCTTCTGTTCATGCAGGCTTACTAATAACCCTTTCATTTGGCTGATTGAAATGAATGTGAATCCATAATATCTGAGGGTATCATAACCGGCACTGGTGCATCATTTGTCCCTAGCGGAATCAACCACCCCAGCCCCACAGAGGGAATAAACATGAACTTTAACTAATTTTTCTAGGTATCATATGCAAGGCCCAGTAGTGAAAGTATAAAGGGTGCTAACTTGTATGTAAGTGGGCTGCCAAAGTCTATGGCCCAGCAGGATTTGGAGAAGTTGTTCTCTCACTGTGGGAAGATTATAACGTCGCGAATTCTTTATGATACAAATACAGGTCAGGTGTACTTCAGCGTCTATTTGTTTCCGTTCCATAGTCATCTTTGGTTTTAATATTTTTCTTTCCTGTTTCGTTTCTTTGGCCATTTTGTTTCTTGTGCATGATGGTCCATATTTCTAGTTCTTACTTTTTAAAGCTCTGTTTAGTTCCTTAACCTTAGTATTTCATTTCCGTGTTTTAATTTTTATCAACAGTTTTGGCTTATTTTCATTTTTCAATATATTATACTGTCCCACTTGTTTGTGTTTTGTTTCTTTCACGGAAAAAAAAACAACAATTAAGATGACTAGTAATGTTGAGACAGTTTCTCAGTATTGTATGTGTTCATTCATGGCGTCAGTTCCATTTTTTCACAGTGATTATTTCAGTTTTGCTTCATTTTTATTTGGTTCCTACAAGGCAGTTTATTTTGCTTTTTATGTTTTTCCTTTTCATACTTGGTGCAAACTCACTGCCAGTGTTGATCTAGCATGTTGCGAGTGTCCACGTTTTTCTAGCACTCTCTCCAGTGAATACTGTAGAGTTCAATGACCTTCAGAATCTAACGTGATAGGTCACCTTCCGCACTTCTAGTGAATCTTAGACGTTTTTTTCTGCCCTATGTCCGTTGTAGCCAGCTTTAGAAATTATAGCCCACACTCCCTGAAAAGAACAACAATAGCTTCAAAACCACCGGATTTCTCATGGAAGTTTTAGTGTCGACAGTTTCACCTAAAGCTCTTTCCAAAAACAGATTGGGTTTGGTGGAGAAAACGCTAGTCTATTTTGAATTGTTTGAAATAACGTTAAAAGAAAAAGAAGAGAAAACTATGGTGAGACTCAGATGGCTTTCACCTCGTTCACTAACAGTTAAGCATAATTAATTCTTGCAACTACAAATGTCATTTATTACTGGTTTGTAGTGGAATTCCATTCTAAAGAACTTTTCTACAGCTTATTTGATATGATGTGACTGAAAGTGGAATACGTGTAGTTTGATAAGGCGTAAAAGTTGCATGTCTACGGCACCAGCACGTCGTCAGTAAACAATTTAGGGTTTTCATTTTCAAGAATATTCTGTGGAGTGAAAGTAATCTGTTTTCTCCATTTTGTCAAACATCAGTGTAAAAGCCTACGTGGGAAAATGTTAATCACATGTAATATTGCAAAACCACTAAAACCTTCAGACGACATGACTCTCTCGTCACTCGAAATAATTCTCCCCGTTTCCAGTTGACCTCTCTGGATTTTAATGTAAACTCAATCTTCCCGTATTCAAATGTTGTTGAATGCGTGTCACATTTTGCCATTCATTAGAAATCTTCATTGATGTTCGTTTTTTTTTTTTTCCTGTTCTTGTTTTCCATCTCGACACCCCCTCCCCACGGGACATGTAAATCTTTACTCTCCCATTCTCTTTCCCATTGAGAATGCAGATAAATATCGTCCCAGGGATTAAACAACAACAACAACAACAAAAAAAAAAGAAAATGGTTTCTCTAACAAAGATGTGCATTGATGAAAAGATGCCACAAATAACTGAATACTGAGAAAGCGAGATAAATCTGTGTAGACAGATCAGTACCAGATAAAACACTTCGATAATAAGGCCGTGAAAACGGTCGGGGTTGAGGCAGCTGAGTTTGCTGCCTTGTATTCATTTGAGTCTTCAGATATGACGTTGTCAGTATTGTGTTGTGGACCACCCAGAGACCTCAGTTTGGTCTTGTTTATCCTTATGCCCATCTTCTATCCATTGCGCTAATTTCATTTGTGTTGATTTTTTCCATATTTGATTGGAAATTCTCAAAAAGAAACAATCGGTGGCATTTTCATTGTGTACAAATGGGAATACCTGATTGGGCCTTGTGATGATACCTGGACCTGACCTGTCATAGACATACACGTACATCTCTGGGTTGCTTTTTTTTTTTTTTTTTGTCACATGTAGCTACACGTAATTAGTTGTTCATGCTTTTACATATCCTTTTTTTTTTTTTTTTTATGAATTTGTAAATTTAGACCTTTCATTAACTTCATGCTTTTGTACATGATGGAAATGCATGAGACTTGAATATGCGCACACTTTTTTTACTAGTGTTTTGGCCCTGATATATACCTTTTTTTTTTTTCTAAATACTTTCTGCACCAAAAATGTGGACATTTCTTTTCTCGTTGTTTTCCTTTTTCTCCATACTTTTAAATGAATTAGTTTATCAGACTTTACTTAATGTTGTAATCCAATACTATAATCATTTTGTTTTCAAAGAATATGAATAATTCTGTTCATTATTTGCTGTTTGAAAATGCAGTTATCTATAAGCATTTGTAATTTGAAACGCAAGGAATTATATTATGAATCTTTCGACGAATATTGAGTGTGATCAATATGAAAGAGATATAGCGCCCAGTTAGCGTTAGACATTTGTGCTTCTCATGTGATGAGATTGTGAAAAAGATTTTGAAATCCAATCCCGTGACAGTTGACTTAACACTGCATGTCTCGCAACAGGCTTGTCCAAGGGAGTGGGTTTCATTCGGTTTGACCAGAGGTGTGAGGCTGAGCGTGCCATTCAGAAGCTGAACAACCACATTCCTGAGGGCTGCCTGGACCCCATCACAGTGAAATTTGCTAACTCTCCCAGCTCCAACAAAAATCTGGCGGGCATGGCACCCCTAGCCTTGGCCACATACTTATCACCCACTCATCGTCGTTTCTTTGGGCCAATACATCATGCCACGGCCTCCAGCCGATTTAGGTATTCCCTTTTCTGACCATAGTTTTTTTTTTATTTGTTTTTTTCAATCATTTGGACCATAATAAAAAGTTCTATTTTTATGTTGTGATGATACTTGAATCAGCACATAAAAAATTCCTATTACAACGACGCACCTAGTTGTCCGTATTAACTTTGCATATCATTACATCAGTTTCTTAAGCAGGTGATATTCAGCATGTAGGAAGGGGAACACTTTAGATGAAACTGAAAACTAACCATAAGTTTGTTTTGATTTGCTGGAAAACGTTGGTTGAGGACAGGAAATTTTGAAATGTGATCGGCTATGTTAGCAATTACGAGTATATGGCTCTTAGGGTAGTCTCAGTATTTTCAGTGGTGGGCTGTACTTTAGTATTTGTTCTTTGGGAGTTTGCCATGACTGAGGATTTAGATCAGTAAATCAGATTCTTTGACTGAATCCAGTTCAGTTTTAATTGCTGCAACACAAACACAGGTGTCACTTCATTATAATCTGTACCTGATCATTGTATGGAAGATGCATACTCTTGTAGGTGGTAATGACTGGGGCCAGTTTTTGTTCACATCATAAACCGTTGATGTATCTCTTTTGTTTCATTTGTTTCACATTTGAAAATATCAGATTGATGTCTAATCAATGTTTGTATCACTCATCCAGGTATTCACCTTTGGAATCAGGACTGCTGCCCAACACCATTCTCCCCACAACACTCACCACGGCAGCAACAGCAGCAGCAGCAGCAACAAACAGCAACTCCTCCACCACAGCCCTCAATGCTACAGGCTGGTGCATCTTCGTCTACAACTTGGCTCCTGACACAGAGGACAGTGTGTTGTGGCAGCTCTTTGGACCATTTGGGGCTGTTCAAAGTGTCAAAGTCATTCGGGATTTTACCACGCAGAAATGCAAGGGATTTGGTTTTGTCACAATGACCAACTATGAGGAAGCTCTGATTGCAATACAGAATCTCAATGGATTTACCTTGGGCAACCGTGTTCTACAAGTGTCATTTAAAGCTAATGGACGAAAGCCATGAACTGATCTAGACAACCCTCTTGCTGCTTGAATCATCACAGTCTTCAATCGACAATTCTGCTTCACAGCTAAAGTATGAAACCTTTTTGAACTTTATTAAAAGCATGAGCAAAATAAAACAGCAACAAAAGTGCCAGAAAAACTTACGCAAATAGAGAAACAGTCACACACCATCTCAACAGAAACCAGCTTCATGTATTGTGCAGTCCATAGGAGTGATAGAGCCGGTTTCAAAACCAGTAGCAGTTGTTGCTATGAACATTGTCCAGGTCAGGACAAAACTAGACACTTATCAGTGATATCTGAACTGTTTGTATACTGGCTAAAAAAATGTCTAAACTATTGATGTAATATTTCTTCCCGAAGCTACAGAAACAGATGCCAGTGAGTTTATATAAGCTTTGTAATGATATGGAGAAATTTGCTAACTATATTCAAATACTGGGTGATATTTTATACTTAGTCACAGAATGTGGGGCCGACTGTAAATTTGTAAACTTGAACATATTGTAAGGACATAATTTTAAAGCATAACTTATAATCTTCAGTAACATTTTAACATTTTGGTTGTTTTTTTTCCTTCTAAACTGAGTTTCAGTTCTAAGCAGCATCTACCAGACCTAATTTTTTCTTTGTGCATAATTAATCTTTGTTTGACCGATAAGTTGTTTACAACAGTTGGTAATAAGTTCACCATTTTAATGGTTTGTTTCAATATTTATTATGTTAACCTATTTGTAGTAAAACATCTTGACATTGATAACCGCATAATAATTGTCATGTATGGATGTCTTTGAATCTTTGTGCTACAGATGCACATAGAAGCTCAATCATTACTCATTGTTCATCAATATGGATTTCTTTGGTTTTTTTTGTCTGGTTTGGTGGCTTTTGTTTGTTTGTTTTTTTATTCTTAGTTTATTTCTTGCTTCTTCTTTAAAGCCCCTTTTAATGTCTGTCTGTCTTGGTATTTGAAGGAAGTAATTCTGTTTTATTGGTTTGAGCTATTAAAAGTTTTCTTTTATGTTCACCTCCTGAGTTGTGTTTTTGTTGTGGGCATGAATCTCAGATTTAGTTGTTTCAATTTTATTTTCACTTGGTCCTGTTTGAAGACATTTAAGTTCCAGGGCCACAGGTGTGATGTGTGCATACACGTGTTGCATCAACACATTATGTGCTTTCACACATACTTTTAGCAATCACACTGTAGATTTCCAGCTACTTGTTAGCCCACTCTCTCATAATCTCCAGCCCATTGTCATACCATTCAAACTAACTTTAATTCATTGTCTTGGAATTTTAAGGCCATTTCAAATAGTAGACCCATATTGCATTGATTTCACTATGAAACGACCACATCACCGTTCAATTTACATCATCCATTGAAAGTAGGTCATATATAAGAATTGAAATAAGAATGACGTCACTGGGGTGGAACCACAGTAATGATATATTTGTCACAGATTCATGAGAAAAGTCAATACCTATGCCACAGTATAAGTGAAGCAGGTAGTTTTCACCCCCCCACAACTACACACTTTCTTGATTGAGTTTGGCCCATGATATTTCAACAAAGGACAGGATGTGAATTCACTTCGTTTTGTTCTTGTCTTGTTGTGGTTTGAGTCCAAGCTTTGGTTTGTCAGTGTATCTTGTGGAAATTTCTTTGAAACTAATACCAAGCTTTGTTAAACTGCACAGTGACTATTTGTAAAAAGACAAAGAAAACAACCCAATAATCTAGTCTAATTCTGTGGATGTGTTGACTGCGATGACGTTCATTAGATCAGTAGTGGACACTGGGCATTTGTTGCATGGGTTTGTCATCTTACTCTTGAGTGAGGATCAAATCTTTTTAACTCTTTTTGATCCATTTTGTTACAGATTTGTGAGGAATTGCTGAATTCGATTAGCAAATAATTCCGATCTTCCAGTGATGCAACTTGCTGATGACATTTGATGTTGTTAACTATTTTTGTCTCCCATTTCTCTCATATTTCTGTAGAAGTTTCATGTAATTTACGTGTATCCTAATGGTTACAAGCATTCTATTGAAAACCATTATTTTGTAATTTCCTTTGAAATTTTCAGTTAAATCAGAATTTTGTTAGATAGAATATTCTAACGCCTTTAGAACTAGTTTGGATCACTTTGGAAACAAAAGATGAGAGATGGTTCTGAGAGAGAAAATCGAAAAGTTTCCTTTCGATGACATTCAATTGAGTGTAACAGAACAAGAAATACTTACAACATCAAATTGACGAATCATCCCACAATTTGTATCATTTACCCAAAAATTCGAAACGCTTCATGTGTATGGTTGACATCTGGCATGCGGTGTAAGTAGCTAGGAGTTCGTGATTGATGTCAGGATTGCTGTGTGCACCCCCGTACACTCCTCGCTGGTGCTGCCTCTTGCACTTCTTCCTACTCAACAGTGATAGCAAAGCTTACACTTTCTTGTTTATTGTGGCAGAAAGTTTGGGCGGGGGTTTCACGGGATATCATGCTTATTTTACTGAATCAAGCATCCCAGAAGGTTCTGGAAAATAGATTTTGACCGCTGCATGTAAAGGAGTGTATGGGGCGTTGTAGATGCTTTCCTCTCGTTGGAACGGTGGCTCTGTAGAGCGTTAGATTTCTAGCCAGCTTCTTATAGTTATACCGTTGCCTTCCGGGTATCTTGTGCAGAACACCACGTGCACTGGGTTTGCATTTGTATGAAGTAAAAACGATAGCGTCTAATCGTGATTATAACAACAAAAGCTAAATTCGAAGAAAGCTTCCACTTCGACGACAATGTGAATGGAAAACTTAATGGTTAGAAATCTGACTCACGGAATACCATTGTTCTGTAGCACACAGGTTTGAGACTCGCTGTATTAGAGAAAAGATTATCTGCTCAGTCTACCCGTTCAGTGGATTATCAAGAGCGGACATCGGCATAAACTTCTGTTTTTCTGTCATTATGAAATGTGATCATTTCTCAGTGTTTTCACTGTGCTGTGACTGCGTGTGAGAACCGTTATACATGTCACTATGAGTATACAAATGTGCACATGTGGTGTGAGTGTATCGGGCGTGCATGTTAGAATGAGTGATTTATGTATTCAACATGCGTGTATAATATGATGAAAAGTGTGTTAGTGTGTGGGACTCGAAGGGAACAGACTTTTTGACCAGTCTAAATAGCAGAGCATGTTAACCCCCCCCCCCCCCTTTCCACCATCCCCCTCCTATAATATTTTGATCTTGTCCCACACCTGTCTTGTTGCAACATTGGTGATGAAGTGTTCAGCTGCTCCCCATCTGTATTTAAAGCAACGTTTTTTGTTTTTTTTTGACCTATTGTACACATTTATATCAAACAGTGATGACGTAACGTTGGCGTGTTTTTCTTTTTGTTTGGTGGAGAATTTATTGCTCCCACTTTATATTATTAGTATTGATTAATATGGCTGCTTTATAAAATAATAAATGAAAAGTCAATTAGGCAATCATGTTGGAACAGTGTTATGATACATGTACAATAATGAAATGTTCTATTGTAAAAAATGTAACAGCAACTACATATTTCTTTTTTCAAACCCCCAAACTTCCAGCGTTTCCTACGACCCCTGTTTTGGGCCCAAGAAGCCTACTGATAATATATGCAATTCCATTTTTTATTCACTCCACACTATTTGTGGCAACTATACAATTTTTCAACTATGGTAGACCTTGTTATAAATAATTACCATGATAAAAGATTGCTGGTGGCAGGAAGTACCACGAACAAAACCTGATACCCAGTGGATTTTGTTACATTCTAGTCAGTGGCTATTACACTGTCAAGGTAATAGCTTTGTCTCTGTCCACTGGATCATCAGGCAGTTTATAATTATTTCCTTTCCTCGACTACCTTTTTTTTTCTTTTTGAATCTTCATCTTTATATCAGTTGTTTCAGTTCCCAGACTAATGTGTAGATCTATCGATCGAGTAGGCTGATATATATTTTTTTTCTTTCTATATATTGAAATACATTGATTTAACATACATGATATGCAGCCGGCACGTAACGTTACATTTCCGTTCAGTTCGTCAGTTAGGAACCAAGCTTCGATGTCTTTTTCAAGCAGTCTTTTATTTTTTTTACCCTGGTCTCTCCGGCGTTCTGTTTACAAACTATGTGGATATATTATTCGTTTTGATTTAGTCTTCTCCATTTGCTTCAATTAACTTGTCTTCGTCATCAAATGCCGTATAATTTCTTTATCTTAATCACTCTTATCGCCGCAAGTTGTCAGCGGTGTGTCTACTTTTTTTTCCCTCCTCAACCAATCCATCGTTATTATAGACTTCTTTCATAACCTTCGGTGTTTTTGCTGCCCGTTCAGTGACTATTCAACGTAGCTTCTTAATGATTAATCTCCCCCACTTTTTGTGTACGTATTGGTTGTTTGAATAGTTTTTATGATTCCATGTTTTTTAATTGTTTGGTGTTTATAATTGTTTTGAAACGACGTTTGCTTTTTACTCAGATTCATTCCAATGTTTGATCATATCACTTGGTTGGGCACCTTAGGTAGAGTTTTTAACTCATCAAAACGGACAAAAGCGCCGTCGCTGGACTCATAATAATATTTCCAACTGATCTCAAAACCTCAGAGGATGGCTTCTTTGCTTTATAATTCAAAAACTTCAGTTCATCACTTTTCAAGCCTGTTCAATTCATTTTCCTAATATTGGACCGTGTATTCAATTCGTTTTTAAAGTATTTGACCGTGTATTATCTAATTTTCTAAGTATTGACCCGGTCGTTGTGGGCTCTGATTTCAGACACTACTAACAGCTTTGAAAAAAGGACCTACCTATGTGTGTGTGATTAATTTTTGATTCTACTAAATATTCTTTATTGTCCTTTTTGTGTGCTTCCGCTTTTTCTGTTTAGCATTTTTTAATTCTCAATTCACCTTTGATTAAGCTTAACACAAAAAATTTGGTTGTTAAGTTATTATAATTCCCCTCCTCTGTGTATAACCATGGCGCATATTTTGGTTCTTGATTGGGCCTGAGAGTGCAACAGATTTAACCCTCTAGATCCTAGGATAGTGACGGTTTGCGTTTGACTCATATCAGTGTACCATACTCTACTTGTTCTCCACAGTTGTGGAGCTCTGCCAGCATCACTGTTCTGGTGCCTTGTGTTAAACTATAGCCAGCTAGGAATGATACTCATTTATCTATGATCACATGTTAACTTTCAGTAAGATATCGTTTCAACCCAAACAGACGGAATTAGAAGTTCAAGAAATGATGTAATATTGTGACATGCATGACATTGACGGTTCTAGAGGGTTAACCCCTGCACTCATCCACCAAAATCAATACCAGTGTCAACTAACAATATCTTGTCGGAAATACGGAAAGCAAAATTCCAAAAAAATGACAAAGAGTAGAAGAAGAAAATGATACAAGCTCTCTGTTGTCTATTTGCATCATGACTCAAATCAAGGCTGTAGATTGTTGTCCAGTTTATCAATGGTAGTTTGGTTGTATTGCAATATTTGTACTTTTACATGTGAAAACATTTACAAAATAAAAAAAAAATGGCAAGTTGAGTTCTGCTTTCCATTACTTAACTTGTTAGAAAAGATCTGTTGGCTCAGTTCAAGATGCACATTAGCCAAGTACCCGTGTCTTGAACAACTGCAGACACACGTTATTTTAATTCCAAAGCCTTCGCCATCTTGAAAACCCGTTTCAGCCTCACTTCCTCAATACGTCCTCAAACTTGGCATCTGTGGATTGGCACAGACACTCATGTCAGAAGATAGATGATTTTTGCTGCAGATTTAGTTTTTCATTATTGCACAGAAAAACAATGTTATTTACAGGGTTCTGGACAGAAATTCCAAGCCCATTTTCACACAACATTTCAAAATGAACCTGAATTTAAATATATACAGTCATTCACCCGGCTTCATGGCGATACCAAAATAATCTAGCGTTAGTTGGAATACCAACCTTTTCCATTTGTTCATGTCAAATCCATTTTGCTGAAACAAATTAAGAAAACAGTTAAGGATTATCCACTGCGGCAAATTATGTAATAAATGACAATTCAGAAAACTTATTATGAACTTGAGTTCAAACGGCGAGTTGAAAGCTTTGTGTCTGTCCGATACTCAAACTGGTCAGTCGAAAATCACGCACAATGGGCAAAGACATAAATGCGAAGCCATTTACAGCCAAAATCATTGTAATAACCACGCAGGAATATTAATGAGCAAATTGATGGAATGTTTAAGTTTCTTTCATATCATTTATCTATTGGCATCATCTCATAAATAACGCAAATCTCTTAAACAGAATGGTGAATATTTTAAGAGAGAAAACAAAAAGGTTGATCTTGAGCCAAATACGGCATGCTAGTGTCTGTAATGTTTCATCATTAATAAGGCGACCCGAAAGCATTCATAAAGAGTGATAAGGTGTTAGTGATTCTTGCCTTTAACATTCAACATAGGTTAGACCTGTCGCAATGTTTCACTCGTGCAGCCGTAGGTAGAGGAGCTTCTTCCAAACACAGACACCTTGGCATACTTTGCAGTGAGGTCAATCTTGATGCACAAAAATAGATCTGAACTGCTTTTGATAATTTCCAACATCTTGTTACATTGTTAGTTTCTTTCCCCACTGGGATAACAGTTATGTTTACTGAGGCCGACAGCAGTAGTTTAGTGGTTGAGAATGACATTTATATTAATAACCACGGAACGTCCATGTTTGCCGTGTCCAGCATCTGCACAGAGGTAGAACAAACCGTGTACTAACGATCACCATCTTTGTACTTGGATTGTGTGTCTTACAATTGTTGTGTTTCAGTACTTTTGCACCACAATTCACGGTTTGGTTGTTGAGGAGCGAGTAGGAAATGACACAATACTAAACTCTAACTACATCATGCCTCGTAAACGTTATATTCATGTTGGTGATGATGATGATGATGATGATGACGGTGATGACAATGGTAATGTTGATTGCCATTTACATTGTTTTGAGTCTCAGTACCGTGATTTCTACTGGCTGGCTTCTGATGACAACATTTATCTTCTTTACATCACATAATTTTAAAGATCTCTTAATTCCACACAGTTCCTAGTTTTAAAAAAATCATACAATTGAGGACAATTTTGTAGTTACAGAATGTAATCTACAGAATACTGCTCGCTTGAGGATACAGTTCGTGATTACAAATAGACACGTTTGAACACTGACAATCAAAATGGATCCATACTATCTGGGATCTGTACATCAACACTCAAAAATAGGTGTGATGCCAGGTACTGTGTTTGACATGAATGCTCACAATGGCGACTAAATACTGGTTGAAAAGAATGGAAGTATGGTGACTCGAGTTTCAATGACGTTGGCTGTGAAAACATTTGTGACTTTCAGAGTTTAATTTTAATGCTGAGAAAATGATAATAATAAAACATAAAAGCAAAATACAGAACCATTTTCCCGAAAAGATCTGTAATTAATCAAGTTTCACATTCGTTTACATGAACATTATACATAGCTTTCAAGGCAACACGAAAAATCCTTAGCGGCACATCTTTGCTCTTGTAACCCATTCAAATTTCCGTTCTGTGGACGAACACAAGAATATCTTGATCTGACCGATCATAGGTTTTTGGGGGTTGGGTTTTTCCCATGTTCATAAATATCACCAGCCACAAAATTTAACGTTCTTCAACAGCTCTTCGATTCATTGAATTAAAAAGGAAACGGGGGAATTTCCTGCAGTAAAGTCGTTGTAATTTTAAAGCAATTAATCAGTGCAGCGATGTGAAAGTTTATTCTCACGTACGGCGTATTGTAAGATCTAGATGTGCTTCTGAAGATTATGGAAAGGAAACAAAAGACCGAGAGTCCAAATTTTACTGAACTTCGCCCAGCTTTTTCCAGGGGTTATGTTTGATTGTCAGAATAGACACAGAAACTGCCAATGATTTTCACATATCTTTGCAGAACTGAGATCGGCCACCCGGAACTCAAAATAAAACTTATTGACAGGAAACAGAGATTCTTTCTGGGTTCTTGGGCCAGTCGAATGATGAAAAACCCCACATACGACTTAAACATCATAACGATGAGTGGCGAACGTTAAGGTTTCTCTTCCCCAAACAGGTGTACTGCAAAACACAAACCTGCCTATCTAATGCCAAGCGCCGCAAAACTCGCATGGAGAAATAGATAGAAAGATATAGATATATGAGAGAGAGAGCGAGAGAGATCACCTCAAGTTAAATGAATGGAAGTAATTGGAAGTCATGGAGTATACTTTTAAATACTTACATAAAACATTTCCTCGCTCAGCTGGTAATCGTGATGAAGCAACTCAAGTTTAATGACCACAGTGACATCAAATATTTTGCAAATGATGATTAAACATATTTGCATAAATTCAGACAATGGGACTAATGTGTCAGGACGTTTCTGTACCAGTACCTACAGTGGCTCGTTTGCCATTGTCATAAGTCTGGAAAGAAAGCTTGATGCTACGTACAGAGGAGGCATTCACGTTTTCGGAAAAAAGATACCTCTTTTAATGTCATGAAGCTCAGTGCACTGGATTTGGGCAGATGTTTCCACCAATCAAACCAGCCAGCCAACCATCCGTATGACTCAAAATATAGCTAACCATCGACACAGTTATATCAAAGCAAATTATGCACAGAAAACAACCCAAGCTTCCAACTATTCATCGGACTCACTGCTCACGTATTCACCCGTGCAACCATCTACCAATCTGTCACTAAAAAAGACTCCCAATGATAAGGGCTCAGCAGAAATCCACTTCAGATTCTCCGAGACGTACAAAATGGCATTGTCTCAAGACACAGCACATTTCTTGAGGCCGCTGCAGAGAAATCGTATTTATGCACAACAACATCGTGAGGTATCCCACTGAGCAACATACTCTTCAGAAATGTTCTGTAAATGTCGGCACCAAGATGCTATGGCAAAAACACTAGTGGTGTAGACTGTACATGCATACATGTATGAGAATATCACACACCTCAGCAATAACATCAGGGACTGCTGGAGGAGAAAAATAGATGGATTTGATTTCAAGAGGAGCTGGACCATAAGGAAGAAATAAATTAATAATGATACAGTAATAAAAAAAGATAAATGGCTTTCCAAGTGAGCATTTATTCATGGCAGGGGGAAAAAAAAGCTGTAAGAGGTATTTGAATGGGCTGTTTAGGGACAAAATATTTATCAAGGCGGTGTGCTTTTATTCAGGCCGTCAGACTTAATTCAGGTTCCTTGTGACATGAAGATAACTGGCACTTTTCCACAGTTTTAAACCACACTGCAGTTGCTGCTTCGGGTTATTATCAACAATGGCGTACACTTTGCTCACCCAGTAAATGGATATGAAATTAATGGACAATTCTGAAGTAGGACATTTTATGAAGTTTAGGCTGTAAAATACCCGCCAAGCAGCAAATTAAAAAGAAACTGCTCTGCTCATACTTGAATGAGAGACTTGACGTCTTCTATAAGTAAGATCATAAACTACGAACGTTTCAGCTCACGTGTGAAAAGTACTCGTAGAGCAGTTACCACTACGTATAGTATGTTTTCATTTTGGAGGAAAAAAAAAGAGTAAAGACACTGGTGTTATAAAGTTTATTTGGCTATGTCTGAACCAAGAAGACACTCTCCTATAAACAGGCCGCCCTTTGTAGCAAAGTGTAGGGAAAATTCCAATGCAAAGTGACTTCCAATAATATTGTCTGTACAGTGGAATGTGGATATGTGGAAACGCAATTGTAAAGGCTGTAGTCCGTAAGCTGAAACGATGAAATGAATAATGTATGGAACATCCAGTTGGTTGCAAGCCCAGCTTTTCAAACTACAGGCCTCGGGGGTTTTCCTGTGAGTGTGAGAGAAAACACCAGTAATGGGGTAGCAGTGGTGATAACACTGGTAATGGCGAGCTGATAGGACAGTCATTCTTGTGGTATTGGTTGTATATTCATAAGATAGAATAATCATTGCCGCGGCAGAAATATTTTTAAAAAAAGGTGTGTAAATGAAGGTCACCGACATTGTATTTATATCAGTGGTGGTCGATACTGTTGTTGTAGTATACCACTCAGCAGTAGGAGAGGTTGGGGTCTAGTGATATGAATAGCATGGAACATGAGAAACACGAAGAAATATTACAATAGGCACTAGTGAGGAGGGAGTGATGAGAAAAAGAATGAAAAAAAGTGGTAGAACACTTTATTTATTTTGTTCTGAGCTAGTCCACACTTTACAATGTTAAAAGAAGGACAACCTCGTTCATTAAAAGTTAAACGCCTCCAGCACATCATTGTGTAGCCGGAGCCGTAGCATACTCATGTTAGCCTCGGAGCTGATGGGTGTTACACACATTAGGCTGAAGGCTGGCAACAGCTGTGGACTCACTCTTTGTTCCACTATTCGATAGCTTGACATCTGGAGCGCTGCAGTGTCGAGTGAATGACGTTAATAGACGTAATATAAGTGATAAAAAATATTACTTTGATGGTGGATTCTGATTAAGTGTCGAATTCTAGTTCACAGTTCACAATGTTACCTCGCGAGCAGCCCATTCTTGCAAACATACAAGTATCATACTCGGGTAATGAAAGAAGCTGCCGAAATTTAATTTAGATCTAAGAACAAAAATATATGTGTCTCAAAGACCATGCACATGGGGTTAATAAAATCGGAACTAGTTTATTACAGAATAAGGCCTTCAATATCACAAAAATGGTGAGCTTATTAATTATTTCGATCACAAAGTATTAATGAAATGTTTAAATTTGTACTTCATTGAAGATCTTCAACACGAAGCTACAATTTTACATGACAATAACAGCCGATTATTAGCTTTTCATTGTAAAGTTTACTACATCTCATATAGGCGAAATGAAAGTAATACTGATAGTGACCGTGGTGGATCCTCAGCCAGCCAGTATTTCATAGCAACTTCTATATTTCTGTAAGTGAATCTTCGCCTCTTGTGAACCTGAATTGATTACCTCAAAATATGCCATCGTTTTAGGAGAGAGAGGTGGACAATAAAGCAAGCACGCGCGCAAACACACATAAGCGGATCACTTATTTATATAAAACGCTCTTGTGCAAAAATAGAGACAAAGGCGACATACATATAAATAATGTTTATTTACATTAAATACGTTTCGAATATACCGGTACAATACATTATATACATGCAAACATGCATACGTACATATATGTACACACGCTTTTAGACCACACGCCATGGAAACAAAATTCCGGCAACCTAATTGTATTACTAGATTAAATTTGACGCTGGCAATCTACAGTAGAACAGTAGAAGGCTTAATACGGTTGGCCTGCAGTGCACTGCACTTAGTTAATTAGGCTTACAACCTGTAGTTGGGGAGAGTGTCAAAGGACGCTACGTTGATCTGTGGATTGAAGCATCCATGGCACGATGGATGGTCATATGTTCTCGTTTTTTAAAGTTACCAACTCGTATGAGCTTCTTCTGTGGACACATCAAAAACGTAAAATTGTATAGGCGGCGCGAACAGATGCACTTGTATTTGCCACGGGAGAGCTCTTTTGTTTTAGGGCACTCTGTACAACAAACACGTTGAATTATTGACACTTGTAGTTCTGTTTTCTGGGCGCAAAGAGCTCGATATTTCGTGTGGTGCAAATTTTAACAGCCTGTTCTTTGTGTAAGCACCTTTGTGAAGGAGAGAAAGCTCCTCCATTATGTAAATGTCCCATTCTCTTAAGTTTAGAATTGGTGGAACGGGGAAAAGCGAATTCCACTTACTCATTGTGAGTTTTATTGTTTCAAGGCAACAGATGTTCATTGTGTCCATAGTTAGTTGTAGTGGTGTACGGCGAAGTTTTGCATGCAATAACTTGAAGCGCAATAAATGATGCATTGACATACATTCCCTGGAAAAACTGGTAGGTTCTGTAGTTTGAAAATTACTTAGAAATGTAGTCACCCTAATTGTGTACATGTACATCTGTCACCAATAAAAAAATAAAAAAAACTATGACAAAAAAATATCAGCCTATATCTGACATTCCATCCCGTGAGTCACCATGAATGCAGGAACAATAAAATTTCATTCAATTAATAGGAAGAATATAATATATTAATCAAGTATTTAATATTTTAAACTATGCAATAATATTCTTCGCTATACTATGTAGATTTACACATCAGTTGAGTTCTAGACCTCAGGACACATACGTGAGAGACTCGCTCAAAAGGCCAATCGTTCGTCGTCTTTGAGATGCTCAAATGTTCTCTGCTTGTAGTTCTGAGGTCTCTCTCGGTTCAAGTGAAGAAAAGAAGAAATGTTACAGGCAAACGGCATGTAGCATTAGAGTCATGATCATTAAGGCAGGTTTCATTTCATCCAGAATACAGTGCAGGAAATCGCCCCATGGGTCAGTAAAACCTCCAATAGGCCAGCGGTATCAGGCGAAACAGAGATCAATACCCAGCTCGTGCTGAAGTCCTGGACAATTTTGCTCATGCTTCAAATGATAAGGTGACCTCTTTGTCATTTTGTGGACAGTGGTGATCTGACATTCTGAGTCTGGGTTTGAGTGGGACGGCAAGTTTATTCCATGCGATTTTAGATGTTTGCCAGGCACTGAAAGCGGTTATTCTTGCTTTTTAGGTCAAGGCTTGTAGGAATATTTTTATGTTGAAAAATGGGCCATTAGTTGACATTTAGAATATATCATCAGTTCGCTCAGACTTTATATCTTTCTTTGTTCATGTTGCAAGACGGACCAGTTTATCCAGAGTAATAACTAGACACTGTCTTTTGTGATGAATATGACTTTTTCCGGACACAGGTGGTTTAAACCTCTATTCAATAAGAAAAGTAGACAGGATTACTATTAAATACAAGCCCATCCAGTACATCATATCACACTATGGCAATAGGCGTCTTTTCATGTGGCACCAAGGCCAATAGAGCCTGTGGCTTATTTTCTTGGCATAACTAAGGTACCAGCATGTATTCAGGCTCTGCCGAGTTAAACTTTGAATTAGATAAACAGAGACGTAGAAAGTCAAATTGCATGAATAGAAGCCTGAAATTGAACGGGAGTTTGCCACTTTCCGCACTAAATCGGGCACAAATGTTTCAGGTATGATCAGGTACAAAAATACACACACACACACACACACACACACACACACACACACACACACACACACACAAACAAACCATCAACAAGAAAAAACAAAAAAAACCAAAAACGCCCCACAACGACCTAGGTCAGCACACACAATTTAATGATTAATAAGGAAGGTTATCACAAGTTGCTGCATGACATATGAGATATTCTGATGCATCGAATATTTTTTCATTCACCTCTGCCCCTTCCTTTACCCTCCAGGTGACTTTGTTCTCTCGGTGGAATATTTCTCATCTCACAGAAATTAAAAGAGAGAGAGAGAGAGAGAGCAAGGCAACGCACACATTTCTGTTCCATCTGTGATCACTTCTTGAAATTTAACATTTTTTCATGAACTCAAAACGCCCAAAAATAACAGCGCGTTTACTGAATGTTGAGGACCAACGACATTGGAACAGAACTTAGTTCAACATCAGCTAAGAAAGGGACAGAAGCAAATATCACGCTTGAGACAACCTCGGCATCAACATCACAAAATAACAACAAAGCCTGTAGCACCAATACAACCTTAGACAACAAAACACAAGTAAAACAAACCAACACTAGCGAGAACAAGGACAAAGACGATAACATCAACAACACCGCCACCACCAACAACAACAACAATAACCAGCATAACATATATATAATAAACACTAGAAATTGCAACAATAAAGAGACAAAGCTAGTGTGATCTAAAACTATAAGAAGGCCTATCGTGTTTCACTTATCTGATAATCTAATATATAAAGTTTTATTTTTAAGCTTAAATGAATTGACTCTTGAGAGCACTCTGAGTTTTAATAACGTTTTACGAGAGGGAATTTATATACAGCACATTATTTTCTGAGATAGCCAAATCAGTGGCACCTACGTACATATTGCATAAACGGTTTTGAAAATTAATTTTCATTTATGATAATTATAATATCCCAGTCAATTCCATCGAAAAAAAAAGAGTGACATTGAATGTCACTAGCGAATATTGAAAATATATGAGTTGAAAAAAAAAGAAAGAAATAGTGTGGAGAGGAAAAAAAATCCATATTGTAGTGACAGAGAAATGACTTAGTTTTGTATTTTTTATGAACTGTTTCATTTCAGAGTGGATAATCATAAGTTATCTCGGTCATCGTCACTGTTGTGAATTCAACCTATGGCCATGATCCGTTGGGAAAAAAACAAAAAACACTGTGTAATTCAGAGAGAAAGAGAGAGAGAGAGAGAGAAAGAGAGAGAGAGAAAGAGAGAGAGAGAGAGAGAGAGAGAGAGAGAGAGAGAGAGAGAGAGAACAGTTTTATAGCTAGCTGTGTGCATCAGTGAGATCTATGTGTAGCTAGCTACCTACTGGAGTTTATGCACGGTATAATGCAGACCGGCGCCAGCTTGCACACGAGTGCGACAGAAGGCGAGCCCCAACAGTGTACAAGAATAAGAATAGGGGTTTCAATGGGTTATTCTAACGCAAATTGAGGCGACACGTTGTAGTTTCTGCATGACAAATTCCAAATGAAATTGCCCCTCCCTTCAATAACATAAAAATAAAAATAACAGTAAAATAAAATAAACAGTAAGTAACATCTCTTTTTTTCCATTCTGAAGCTCAATACATTTCGGCATCAAAAACGGTAATTTTTAAAGTTGGATAACGGACGTATGGATCAACAGATACACCTAGCCCTGTTTTACAATGAATACTACCAGACGCCTGGGCGCTTAGTCATCTTGCACCAGGTAGGCTATAGTCCAGAACAGACACGCGTTTTCAGATATGCAATAATGAATGCCGTTTTCTCAATTTTTGTTCAGAAAATCGAGCCATATTTCTGCCAGCCCCTTCCTAACAATTTGGAACTCATTTGAATGGCAGCTAGGACAGAGATCCTAGTTAGTATTGCAATAGAAAAAAAAAAGCATTTGTTTTATATCAGATTTATTGACCATTGTATGGGAAAAATGTGATCATCTGTATGACCTAGAAAGTCAAATTAATTCGATTAAAGAAAAAACAACAACAGCAATCAACATTTGATTGTTTGTGCGTGTGTGTGTTTTCTGTTCATGCCAGTTAGTTATGTTGCACGGCATGATGAAAGGTTGAGGTTATGACGGCTGGAGACTCTCACAGGGGTTTTTCTCCTCGGAGAACACGCTTTAGATGTCGAGAAGTTTTAATCAAAATTGTAATTGGTGTCAAGATGTTACTTCATTAAAAGAGGAGGTTAAATGAATGATAGTGAATGATAATTTAAAAACTGATTCATGAAACATTTCATTCTCTACAAAATTATTTTTTCTGTAATTTTTATAATAATTATGACTAACTTGCACTCCATAGCATTAGAATCTGGCAACTGGATGGAACGTTATTCATAGCATACGATGTGGCAAATTGTCAGTCTGCACCGTGAACATGCCTTATAACTAGATCTATCCGTAATAACTAAACAATCTGTGGGAACCAGTGTACTGTACCATTACACAAACGTCATGCATCAAACCTGTTCTCCTGTGTTTTCTGTAGTTGTTGGTGTGACCTATCAATGGTAAGGAAAATCGTCATTTTCTTCCTAAATCAGTGTACATGGTGTCCCGAAAGTCTGGATCCATAGGCAATTTGTCTTAAATGAAAACTGAAATTTCTCTCTTCATTTCAGGTCCAAATGGCTCCGAAACTGCCAGCTGAAAACCATATTGAACTCGTCCTCTGTCGTTTTGTACCTTTTCTTGCCATTACCAGCTTCATCAACCCATACTTCTTTATCAGACTTAAGTGAATGGGTCCAGCAACAAACTGGTGTCTTTCTACAGCCAGGATAAACATTTCTAGTGCAGCTGCCACTAAGCTGCCACTAATATTTACATATTAGTCTTTATCATTAGACATCACTAGCACCAACACAACCAATACCAGTTATCACCATCATTTTCACTATACGACCAAATTTTATCATCATCGCCATCACTACTACGACTACTATTGTCACTACTATAACGACAACAAAATGCAGTAATTAAATACCGAGGTCACGACTACCTCTGTTATATCCACCAAACCAGCCAAAATAAAACACACACAATCTCATGCATACCTTCCACTGGGCTATGGAACAACCCTGCGTCCGTACGGGACTATTACACACACAGGCTTGGGCATCTTTAATGACAGAGCAGCCAACATCTCACACCATAGACCCTCAGCAAAAAGACTTCGTGTGCACGACACTTTGAGCCTGATCTTATAGTTTGCTTTTCATATTATTTATAATGGCCTACACTGAGTTATCTTCATTGATTAACTAAGACATTATTCCCCACGTTTCCTCAGTCTGTTTGTCTGTCTGTCCGTTTTTCTCTTCTTATCTCTTCCGCGTGATTCTCTTCCTCACGTCCACTTGTTAATTATCGATCCAGTCTATCGATCTGGGCTATTTTGTGATGTGGACCAAAATTTCATTCCTTGAGAACGAGCGATGGTTGTCGGACGGAAATGTGGATTGGTCACTCATTCCACGACACATAGCCTACGACTACGTGTTCATCAGGCTTTTGGAGCATCGTTCATTCTCTAAAATCCACTTCTCCTTCTTCCACTCCTTATGTATTCATGTCAAATCCCTACAAACGTTATTGAGAGGACAACATTCTTTACGACAGCAAGGACCAAAACGACAGGACCAGACGAATATTATCAACAGCAGCAGCAACAACAACAACACCACCAACAACAACACATGCAAACGCTGGTATTTTTCATCCTTCTATTTGCCATTGTCTTTCATCCATTCTTCTTTGGCCCCACCCCTCTCTCTTTCTCTCTCTGTTACTCTCTCGTGTCCAAGACCAAGCTGAGTTTTTTTGTTTCTTGTCAAATTTTTGTCAGACCTTGGAAACGGCTCCATCGCTGATGCTCAAAACTAGGTTAGCCTGGGCCAGCGGCGGGCTGAAGTGGCGGCAGGCACATCGATTTTCTGCTATCACCCCTACCTCTCTCATTCTCCTGTCCCCTGTGAGTCTCTCCTCCCCCTCTCCCCTTTCGGCTTGGCCTCCTCCATTAACTCACCCTCATCTCTTTCTCCCATTCCCTTGTTTCCTTAACGTTTCAAGTTCCACAGCTCACAGTCTCGAAATCTTGGTGTGGCTGAACAGTGGATTTGAAATCAGTTATAGTCATGTCCAAGTCGAGTTGACGTCTTGGTCTTTTTGTCCATCTGTCGATCTCTTAGACCACGCTGTATCATTCTCGCCTGCCGTTCATACCCTTTTTGTTTGACTGTCTGTCTACGAAAGTTAATACCACACTCTTAACCTGTCTGTCTGTCTTCCTGGCTGTTTCTAATTCTTCTCAAAGATTCATTGTCAATCCAGAACTGGAAAAAGGTCTAATTGCGGACAATTAACTGTACAGGAATGTCCGCCGACAAGAGAAGGTCCAGAAAGTCTAACAGTGTTTTTCACGGATCTCGTTTTCCGAGCCTGTTGTGTCCACAGTGACATATAACTGGACCTCCCCAGTTCCTCGCGCCAGAAGATAAAAACATTAAACTACAACTTCGAGTACATAAATTTTCCCTCTAGAGTGGTAGTAGTACTAGAAGATTTAACAGTTATCCTGGATGCAGGCGCAGCTGCTGTAACAACACGAACAACAAATCTATGCGACAATGTTTACAATTCCCACTACTGTACAGGTCTCTCCCCCTATCTCTATGAAGTGGTATACGCACCAGAGTGAGTTACGTGTTTAATGCTCGTCTAGAAAAAACTTCAATCTCGTAACTGGAAATTTATGTGCTCAAAATGTTGAAGTTCATTAGAAATTTCTGGAAGAAGGTTTTTATCTTTATGTAGGTATACAAGAACTTTGTTTACATTTTTATGGTTCGCCCCACGTGCCAAACTGCGCATGAACGCACAATTGCTATGTGGGTTTCTCAAAACAAAGTAGATCTTTGTCTTTGTAGTTCTGTGTGGGGGAGAGGAGGATAGAGAATTAGCTTTGGAGATAGATAGATAGATGAACAGACAGACAGACAGATAGCTAGATAGATAGATAGATAGATAGATAGATAGATAGATAGATAGATAGATAGATAGATAGATAGATAGATAGGCTCGCCAGCTATTGTCCACCCGAAAAAAATAGCTTGTGTGTGGTCCAGTTGGCCAGCAGCCAATGGCTCAGTAAGCCAAGAAACATCCCACAATATCAATTGATTGCATTTTGAATTAGAGACAGCTGACAGGTGAAAGAAAACACAGTCTGACATTCATTATGGTGACGTCACACATATAATATTTATTACCTGTATATTGCCAACCAAACTCTCTCTAACTCGGGTTTCTAACCATTACTTCACAATAAAATTATTCATAATGGCACAGATCTATCTATCCATCTATCTAACTATCTATCTGTCCGTCCGTGCGACCTTCCTTCCGTCCATGTATGTATGTATGTATGTATGTATGTATGTATGTATGTGTGTATGTGTGTATGTGTGTGTGTGTGTGTGTGTGTGTGTGTGTGTGTGTGTGTGTATGTATGTATGTATGTATGTATATAATTCAGCGTTGGGCAGAACATTTCGGAGGTGTGCTAAATCGGCCATCAAATATAAATACTGAGTCCATTGACCGCCTCCCTCAGACTCCTATTAATGCAGCTCTTGCCAAGCCATTCACAGCAAATGAGACCCGAACTGCCACAAATCAGATGTCCTTTAACAAATCACCAGGCGTGGATTCAATTCCTGCTGAGGTGTATGCCTTCGGTGGAGAAAAGCTTATTGAAAGGTTGACCAAGTTGTTCAATCATATGTTGAAAGCAGGGAAGCTGCCACAGGACTTCAAAGATGCTTCAATCATCCATCTGTACAAAAACAAAGGGGACAGCCAAGTCTGTGACAACCATCGGGGAATCTCTCTACTTTCAATTGCTGGCAAAATATTGGCAAGAATGCTTCTGAATCGCCTTCTTGATCACCTCTCGTCAAATGACTTGCTTCCCGAGAGCCAATGTGGCTTTCGTAAAGAGAGGGGAACGGCGGATATGATTTTTGCTGCCAGACAGATTCAGGAAAAATGCATGGAACAAAATAAAGCGCTGTATATCACATTTGTTGACCTCACAAAAGCATTTGACACAGTGTGTCGTGAAGGCCTCTGGAAAATCTTGGCGAAGTTTGGGTGTCCACCCGAATTCATCACAATAGTGCGCCAGTTTCATGATGGCATGCAAGCTGCAGTCAAAAGCAACGGCAGTGTTTCAGAGCCCTTTGCTGTCACAAATGGGGTAAAACAGGGTTGTGTCTTAGCCCCAACTCTGTTCAGCATCATGTTCTCTGCAATGCTACAAGAAGCCTTTAGCTCTCCTCCTCAAGGGGTAAGCATCAAGTACCGAACTGATGGCAGTCTATTCAACCTCAGGAGACTTCAGGCAAAAACCAAAACCAAAAGTACTCAAGTCTGTGACCTACTATTTGCTGATGATTGTGCACTTCTGGCACACGATGAGGATAGCATGCAAAACTGTGTTGATAAGTTCTCTAGTGCCTGTGACAACTTTGGCCTCACAATAAGCACAAAGAAGACGGAAGTGCTCCATCAGCCTACTCCAGACGACAAGTATTCTGTGACCCCAAATATCAAAGTCCATGACAGTCTTCTGAAGGTGTCGGAGAACTTCACCTATCTTGGCAGTACACTGTCTTCCGCGGCTCGTGTTGATACTGAAATTCTCTCAAGAATCAGCAAAGCCAGCTCTGCATTTGGCAGGCTTCGAAAGAGAGTATGGGATGTTGCCGGCATTCGCACAGACACTAAACCGAAAGTGTACAATGCTGTGGTCCTTCCCACCCTACTCTATGGGGCTGAAACCTGGACAGTGTACCAATCGCATGCCAGAAAGCTAAATCGCTTTCATCTGGCCTGCCTTAGAAAGATCCTAAGGATCAAATGGCAGGATAAAATTCCAGACACTGAGGTCCTCAATCGTGCCAAGGAATTGAGTATCTTCTGCCACCTGAAAAAAAAATCAGCTACGTTGGGCAGGACATGTTGTCAGAATGCCCGACTCCAGACTCCATAAGCAAATCTTCTTCTCTGAGCTCTCCAATGGAACGAGGAATGTTGGGGCCCTAAAGAGACGTTACAAAGACACTCTCAAGCAATCACTGAAGGCCTTTGCCATTGATGTGAGTGAGTGGGAAAAGCTCTCGCTTGATCGTGCAAATTGGAGGGCGGCCCTTACCAGAGGCAGCAAAGCATGGGAAGCTGACAGAGTCCAGCAGGCTATCAAAAAAAGAGAACGGCGCAAGAAAAGGCCCAGTGGTACTGAACCAACGGAGCACTCTTGTCATTTATGCGGAAGGGTCTGCAGGGCAAAAATAGGACTTATCAGTCACATGAGAAGCCATAAGTCATGAAAGAACAGTCTTTCCGTTCTGTCCTCTGTGTCCTTTAGTTCTCTTTATTGTCCATGTGTTGAAATTCTCAACAATTTCTGTTCTTTATTCCTCTGGTGTTGTTAAGGTCATCATCATACCTGATGGACGAACTATTATGTATGTATGTATGTATGTATGTATGTATGTATGTATGTATGTATGTATGTATGTATGTATGTATGTATGTATGTCTGTCTGTCTGTCTGTCTGTCTGTCTGTCTGTCTGTCTGACTGTCTGTCTATCTATCTATCTATCTATCTATCTATCTATCTATCTACGTACCTATCTATCTACCTATCTATCCATCCATCCATCCATCCATCCATCCAACCATCTATCTATCTATCTATCTATCTATCTATCTATCTATCTATCTATCTATCTATCTATCTATCTATCTATCTATCTATCTATCTATCTATCTATCTATCTATCTACCTACCTACCTACCTACCTACCTACCTATCCATCCATCCATCCATCATCCATCCATCCATCCATCCATCCATCCATCCATCCATCCATCCATCCATCCATCCATCCATCCATCCATCCATCCATCCATCCATCCATCTATCTATCTATCTATCTATCTATCTATCTATCTATCTATCTATCTATCTATCTATCTATCTATCTATCTATCTATCTGTCTGTCTGTCTATCTATCTATCTATCTATCTATCTATCTATCTATCTATCTATCTATCTATCTATCTATCTATCTATCTATCTATCTATCTATCTATCTATCTATCTATCTATCTATCTATCTATCTATCTATCTATCTATCTATCTATCTATCTATCTGTGGGTCTATTTATTTGTTGTTGTTTTTTTCTTGATCTTTTTATTTTTTATATTATTCCAATACTCCCACGTTTTTTTTATTTTTGTTCAGAGCTCTCTCCCATTGCACTTTTACAATCTGCACAGCGACTTTCACGATTACTATCACAACATCAATGTCATTGTGAGTTTTATCATTTCAAACATTCCTGCCACAATAAACTCATCTTCTGTATAAAGTTCTCACCAACACAGACCACACACAAGACTTCAGGTAGAAGAAGAACTCTGCAAGGTTTGAAAACATTAATTTTGAAAGGTAGGGAAGTAATGGTAGCTACCTCCGTTATTCTAACAGCTGTTGAACTGTTCAAACTCAAATTTAATGTTTGTTCTTGTGAAAACGAGGCAAGATCTGAGGGTAGCTTTGGTTTATGAGTGCATAATAAATGGGCCCGCGTGTGTGTGCGTGTGCGCGCATATATGTGTGTGTGTATGCATATGTGTGCTCCTGCGCGCGTGTGTGTGCGTGCATGAGTCTGTTCTGGTCTTTACATATGCTTCATGACCATCGGCTTTGTAGTAGTCTCAATGACAGAATCTCCCTCTCAGAGTCTCTCTCCCACTCAAGTTCTCTGTGTCTCTCTCAATCTCTCTTTCAAACTCTCTCTCACCCAAACTCTCGCCGTCTCTCTCAATCTCTCTCTCGCTCAAACTCTCGCTGTCTCTCTCAATCTCTCCCGCTCTCTCTCACTCTCTCTCTCACTCAAATTCTCGCTGTCTCTCTCAATCTCTCTTTCAAACTCTCTCTCAATCTCTCTCTCTCTCTCTCTCTCAGTCAAACTCTCGCTCTCTCTCTCAATCTCTCTCTCGCACTCGCTCTCGCTCTCTCTCTCTCTCAAACTCTCGCTGTCTCTCTCAATCTTTCAATCTCTCTCTCTCTCTCTCTCTCAACACACATACTGTAATCTATAACAACAACAAACTCGTACCACTCCTGTCAGTTCCGCGATTGACCCCATGAAGTTGTTTTACATCTAAGATACCAAAGGTTATTCTTATTTGCTTTGTTTTTGTATCATGGTTTAAATTTGATGTTTGTGATGAGCAGCACGGTTTGGTGTCATCGAAGTGTCACCTTTTTATTGAACATCCATCCCCTTGTGACCTATGACCTCCAATATTTGACTCGTGACTTCCGGTCTGTCTGGTATGACGAAATCACAACTAAATAAAGGTTAGTTTTCATCCCCGCCAGAAACTTCTCGTGTGTTGGAACTCATTTCTATCGTCTATAAATTCACATGGAAGTGTTTTATTTATCAGTTTATCAATTAATTTGTGTTTATTCAAAACTAATGGACACGAAACTAAAAACGGAACCAATGTCAGTGTTAATGTAAAACTTAATACAACAAAATTAATGAAATCTATTATTCTCTAAACATTATTCTCTCTAGTTCAATTGGCTGTTTTCATATCTCATTCTGCAAACTGTATAAATTTTCTGATTTGGTCCGAGTATTTTTTCTAAACGTTTCAGTCACGTATTTAACATTGAAATGATTCCCACTCGGGGCTGTTTCTATAAATGGGCATCGTATAGCGTCCATTTTTCTTCCATTTATAGCAAATATTTGTTAAACTTTGTGTGTTCTCAATGTGCCTAGACTAGGAAAAAGAAAGGGTCTAGAATTGGGAGATTGACGCTGCAGGGCCAAATTCGATTTATTAGTTTCAGTTCTGGGTGATTATTACGGACCTGCTTCATTTTCCTGTTCCTTTAGCTTTATTTTCTTTTTGTTTGTTTGTTTGTTTTTAGATAAGTTTTACTGCTCTCCCTTTGCGCGTTGACGTCCTGCGCGTCCCGCCAGCATCCCTGCTGCGATTTGCGCACGGGTTAGTTTGTTTGTTAGTGAACACATCGCAGGAAGTGATAACGTCATGTGTTAATAATAGAAAAGAAATATTATTTTCCTAGGCATATTGAAAACACAAACCTGTACTTTTGGCCCTGCAGCGTCAATCTCCCAATTCTAGACCCTTTCTTTTTCCTAGTCGAGGCACATTGAGAACACACAAAGTTTTACACTTGATAGTCTCAGAACTCAATCTCAGCATTCAAACCAGTCCTAACCGGAAGTTGCTTTGTGAGTGTGATGATCCCGATACCGGAACCAATCTTAATTACGTACATTTGCCGAAAAAATAGACCGAACGCCAATGTGTCGCAACCTAGCAACTAATATAAACGTTCTGCGAGTTATTAATTATTTTCTTATTTTCTGTGCCGGCGACACGGCGACTGTCTATACTAAGCGTTGTATAAAATCTGAGGGCCACCGAATCAGCATTAACAGAGGAGTAGCGAAAGGCGCGCTGCAATTGTCGTAAAGTTTCACTTTTATTAGTATAGATATTTGTTTCTATTAACGTATCATTATCCGTCCCGTCGTAGCAAGGAGAATTATTTACGGAAAAACACATCGTTTATACTACACAGAGCGGCGAATTCAGAGCATTTTATCATGGCTAAAAACAGCGGCCACCGTAACAGATATGGATCATTGTTAATGAAGAAGTTCAGGGTCAAGGCTTAGGCGTGACTAACTAATGGCGTATTTCCTGCGAGCCACAAGCGAAATCGCCTTAAAATAAGGATAATAACAATAAAAGAAGAAAATACTTATCAGGAACGTTGACAAATTGTCTTGGTACGAGCGTTCTGTGAGTCCATTGCTGTTGCTGTTGTTGTTGTTGTTTTCCGTGCTGATTGTCACTATAATTATTGCTTTCTTTTAGCTGTTTTCTTAGACGTTTATTGATAGTTTTGTTATTGCTGGGTTTTTTTTTCAAATGTTTTTGCTAATAATTTTTGCTACCATATTTTTCTTCCTGTTTGTTTTTTTCTTCTTCTGCTTCTTTTTCTTTTTTTAAAAAGAAATAAGCTATATTATCCAATGGGGATTAGATGATATTTCATGAGAGAAGAGAGAGAGAGAGAGAGAGAGAGAGAGAGAGAGAGAGAGGGAGAGAGAGAGAGGGAGAGAGAGAGGGAGAGAGAGAGAGAGGGAGAGAGAGAGAGGGAGAGAGAGAGAGAGAGAGAGAGAGAGAGAGGGAGAGAGAGAGAGAGAGAGAGAGAGAGGGAGAGAGAGAGAGGGAGAGAGAGAGGGAGAGAGAGAGAGAGAGAGAGAGAGAGAGAGAGAGAGAGAGGGAGAGAGAGAGAGAGAGAGAGAGAGAGAGAGAGAGGGAGAGAGAGAGAGGGAGAGAGAGAGAGAGAGAGAGAGAGAGAGGGAGAGAGAGAGAGAGAGAGAGAGAGAGAGAGGGAGAGAGAGAGGAGAGAGAGAGAGAGGGAGAGAGAGAGAGAGAGAGAGAGGGAGAGAGAGAGAGGGAGAGAGAGAGATAGAGAGAGAGAGAGAGAGAGAGAGAGAGAGAGAGAGAGAGAGAGAGAGAGAGAGAGAGAGAGAGAGAGATCTGTAGTGTTTTCTCTAATGTATATTCCTAGCTCGATCTCCATTTTAATATGTACTTAATAGGATATAATAATTTTAAAAGCAATGTGCAGTAATATACCAATTTTTAGAGGAGAAAAAGTAAGATGTATTTCTGCTGGAGAGCTGTGAATAGATTCTATATGCCACTGGTATTGCTTTTAATTAGTTTGCTTGGCTAAATATTGTTGCAGAAAAATGTAAACTACTCGGTTTTAATAGAATCATTTGACTAAATCATGACATTTTACTCCAATGAAAAACAAACAGAAATTTCAAGAAATTTCCACGAGCAGACTCATACATCAACCGAATTTTCAAGTTATTATTTTATGGCAACTGTTTGTGACGTCGTGAGAAAATAACATATTAACCCTGGCCCGGGTTTTGAAATCGAGAAATTTCCATGATAACATTGTGCACTTTGGGAATTCAATAACCTAAATTCAGGGAACGCTGCAGTGTTCGTTACACTTCCTTATGACACTTGTTGTGTCTATAATTATCCCCTTACTACAGAAAGAATATTCATAAATAAAGATCTTGGAAACTTGTGGTTCCCAAATGTTTGGCAGAATCCACTCCTCCATAACAAAAAAACAAAAACAAAAAACAACAACAATACCAAACAATCAATCCATGAATCCTGACTTCAAAGATCCGTGGATCTATTGCCTTTCTCAGAATGTGCTATGTGACACCATGATATAAGAATGATAGCACAGAGAGTCAAGCCTTGTTTTGTCTTGGTTTTCATATGAGGTATAGACTATGGAGATCCTCGCTCACTAGGAAGACTTAAAGATGTCTGTTTCATTGGTTGAGTCAAAGGAAGTTACAGTCTGAGTCAAAAGCGACCCACAACAGGTTTGACAGTAAGCTATGGCTACTGAAGGTTGATTCCTGATCATAACCGTGGCTCACAGACTTCAAAACAAGACAGATTTTGACGTTATCTGCCACTAGTCATACAGTAGGAAGTGGATGCGGCTTTGGTGTCTTTTATTATTCTTGCCATCGTTAGTGTCACGTTGTACTAGGACACAACATGGTCTGCGGAATGGGTGTGAGTGTATAGTAATAGCTGGAAACTGCATGGACGGACACGACATTTAGTACGGGCGGTGCTGTAGTCTTAAAGACTCCAGAACTAAGACGTGGGACCTCTAAGCCTCGGAGCGGACAGGCGACTTTTTGTGTTGATATCGTGTCTCATTCACGTCCCATTAAAAAAAAAAAATCTTATCAAATGAATGGAAATGCACAGTTAATGGGAGATACGGGCTCACTACAGAGTCAACTGGGATATGAAACTAAGACACGTTATCAAGTCGCATGCCGTCACTGCTCTCCGATAATGACATTTATGTGAGACTTATGCTAAAAGGGCAGCGAACAGTCCATTGCATTCCTCAGCATGGGGGCCATCAGATAATGCTATAGAAAATGCTCCAGCAGGAAAATGTAATAATAATCATACCGGCATAAGTCACCAGATGACAGGAAAAGAAACAGTTTTTTCTTGATACCTCAAAAATGTCAAAGATGTCTCAGGTCATTAGCGTACGGCAGTGACGATGGGTCCGCCTGGCCTTAACGCTCTTTACCTTTGCATACAGATTCTGTGACATGTTCAGCATTCAAATTGCTAGATATTATTCGGCTGCCCACATTGCTGAACAGATGTCTGGATACAAATTCAGGAATGTAAATGAAAAACCAGCATTGTTTGGTGATGAGCGTCAACTATGGTACTCTTGCCCCAGGTTCATTGCCAGCAATTAGAGTTCTTCAGAGTCAGAACGCATCCCAATGGATGACAAGCATCAGTGACCTATTTCCTGACGCTAGCTTGGCGACCATCCTATGTCCCCTTATCGAGCAAACTGTCAAACACAGCCGTGTCAAGTCTGCCCTGCGGCGACCATGATCTGAACGTCCTTCGACATGGAACAACTTTTTTTTCTTCTGTTGTAAGGTCGTCGTGAGCCCCGCGGGGAGGATACTTAGTCACGGGGAACAACATCATTCAGGCGGCGGGAGTAGTGTGTTTGTTCTGAGAGGAAATAAAAAGGTAACTCTTCTCACAGATGGAAACAGCGTTAAAAATAGTTTTCTTGATAGAATCTATCTATCTATCTATCTATCTATCTATCTATCTATCTATCTATCTATCTATCTATCTATCTATCTATCTATCTATCTATCCATCTATCTATCTATCTATCTCTCTATCTATTTATCTATCTATCTATCTATCTATCTATCTATCTATCTATCTATCTATCTATCTGTGTGATCGACCCACTCTCTCAAGAGTTTCAACTGGCCAGTGCCCGCACCGACAAACCTTGATTGGCTGATTACTTGAGTAGTGACGTCTTGACACTGATATTTCAGTGAAATCCAACTAGTCGACTGGTGCGCCAGATCTCAATGAAACTCAATGTCGTGACGTCACATCCAGCTAGATATCCGGTAAAAAAATCGGCTTGTGAGCGAAGGGCCTTCTTTTTGTGCATTCACACGAAAATGACAAAAAGCAGTACATGGGATGTGATTACAATTACCGACATCATATTTTCTATGAAGTTTTTTTCAGTTCTGTATAAAATTTCCAGAACTTGAATAGTCAGTGATATTACACTTTGATATTTTTTTTGGTCAGTGAGTTGTGTGCTAGAAGTATGCAATAAGCAATACTGACATATTATTTAATATCTAAATGTAGAAAGAAGAGGAAAAATATTAATAAATATTCAAATATTATTTGTATTGTGAGTTGCGAGTTGTTGTGAGTTGTGTACTGCGCCTAACAGGCTGCGTCACAATTTGCTCTGAGATGGAGAGAGAGAGAGAGAGTCAGCGAGACAGGGCGAGAGAAAGAAGCAGTGTAGTGTGTTGAGCGCTTTGCCGGCGCTCCATTCTGCTCTGTGGTTGACAGGTTTCTTCTGTAAAGCGCAATTAGCATTTTAAAAATGGATATGCGCTATATAAAATAATAGTAATAATAATAATAATATTATTATAAAGGAAAAAAGGCCTCCACAGCATGCATGAAAGACTTGAACCGCTGAGCCTTAAATTCTACAAAATATCATATTACGCATAGAAAGACGTAAAGGTGTACCTACGTGGCCATTTTTGCACAGGTCTTGAAGTTCCCTATATCTTTAATACTTTCGTTGATTTTGAACCGCAACTGAGTTGAACGGATGTAAGTCTTCTTCCGACTTTTTGAGAGAGTAAAAAAAACAACAACAACAACGCATTCTCTTCGAGTAGAATTAAAAAGTGTGACGGGAAATTTCGTTCGGCTCCTCAGTTTACACATTGATAATCGAAACCCAACTTTAAAAATCACATCCGTGTATTCCCCGAGTCAGCGGACCAAAGAGTCTAAGTGTAAGAAGTGAGAATGTGAACAACAATAAAACACAATTATGGAGAATCCACACCCAATGGATCATTATCTCAGGATAATACGCTTTCCCCGCCAGCAAAGAAACCATCATGTAATTGGGATTACTTAACATTAACTCATTCTTGTCAAGCAGAGTATCGACTTCGCGTGCCAAACTACCATTGTCGCCCGTTGTTCTGTTCCCACCAAATCCCCGACATTCATAGAGTCAATTACCATCCCTGTTGACCAAACAAATCATTTTCCTGTATTGATAAATAACATTTCTGTTGCTGTAGGGTAAATGGAAGGGAAATGGTTGATGGCAATAACAAAAGACGACGTGAACGCTAAGAGGATTAAATTTCAATTTAGGAGCCTATTGTACTGGGGGCCAGATTTCCATTTCAGATGAAGGACTTTTTTTTTTCTTTCTGTGGTGTGTTATGTCAATGTAATGTATACGTCTGGTCTTAATAAAGGTAGGGCGGTAAATACGGAAAATCGTGAAAAGGTTGTAGGTTGGATAGAGAGAAAATTAACTCTTTGTGTGCCAATCACCGGTATATCGGTTCTCCCGCTAGTCACATTTGTGCCAATCACCGATATATCAGTTCTTCCGCTAGTCACATTTGTGCCAGTCACCGATATATCGGTCTTCCCGCTAGTCACATTTGTGCCAATCACCGATATATCGGTTCTCCCGCTAGTCACATTTGTGCCAGTCACCGATATATCGGTTCTCCCGCTAGTCACATTTGTGCCAGTCACCGATATGTCGGTTCTCCCGCTAGTCACATTTGTGCCAATCACCGATATATCGGCTCTCCCGCTAGTCACATTTGTGCCAGTCACCGATATATCGGTTCTCCCGCTAGTCACATTTGTGCCAATCACCGATATGTCGGTTCTCCCGCTAGTCACATTTGTGCCAGTCACCGATATATCGGTTCTCCCGCTAGTCACTGTCACAAATCCCAGACTGGGAGATGTAATAAGTTCTGACAGGACAACAATCACGAACGAACAAGTTTAACACTTAACAGAACAACCCATCAGACTCACACATTTATTAAACATAATTATACAGATAATAGCGCAATTACATACATTATATTATTGAAATTAACTGCCGTACAACGGCCTTATTCTCACATGCACTCTTCCTCGGATCCACAACCCGGTAGTTACTTCCTAAAGGCACTTCGGCCTCAGCCTCTCCCCTCAGGGTCTTAATAGCACATTAATAATTCACTGGCACCGCAGTCTCTCAATATCACCTTCCTATTGTCATACACCTTAGCATTCCACTAGCACCTCAGCAGGGCAATAGCACATTATCATTTCAATAGCCCATCAACATGGCAATAGTACATTATCATTTCAATAGCCCATCAACATGGCAGTAGTACATTATCATTTCAATAGCCCATCAACATGGCAATAGTACATTATCACATTCACGCTCATATCTACGTCCCTGTCCGTGGCCAGACTGCCACGACTTTATGTGCCTCTACTGTCCTGCACCGACAGCCTCACTCTTGGCCTATGTGTGGCCTCCGGCCCTATGCTGGCCTATCCCCTGTGCTCACCGAGGCGGCTCTTTGGCCCGTCCCCGACACCTACAAGAATAACATTACATTGGTATAATACCCTACCATTTCCATTCACTCCACCTCTCCTTACAACCCATGAAGCGTACACACAATAGTTCACATTTCACTCACCAAACATCTTACGGTAACACACCTCCATCGGAGTACACACTACTCACTCGCGCTACAAATCCATGAACTCAACTTTCATCTATCGCCCATGGCGCACATTGCTATATCCAATATCAAGGACTTCCACATTCCTCACATATACTTATTTACATCATGGTAATAGACGAATATAATATAATACATCAATCATAATTATCAATCATCGTTTCACCTACCAGTCATCACTGGAAAGACTCTCTCACTAGTCTTCTGACTGCTCCCCTTATGTTCGCCCGCTGGGCTTTCTCTTGCGTCCGTTCAGTAGGACCTTCTAACTTGCAGTGATAGTAATACAGCGCCCTCGCCTCCTTCAGACCCCCCACAACTCACAACATGCACGCTTTAACTTACTTGTCTACGTGCGTTAATTTTACTCTCCTCCTTTCCCCCCGTAATTATTAACTATCGCTCACTCCACTCGTGACAGTCACATTTGTGCCAGTCACCGATATATCGGTTCTCCCGCTAGTCACATCTGTGCCAGTCACCGATATATCGGTGCACAAGAATGCTAGGCTATTTTGTTTAGGGAAGAAAGAAAGTCGACTTTCTAGACATAAATGTTGCTGTGGTTAGTCTTCATTCATCTCTCCCACCATTTTCTTCCTGTATCAGCAAACGTGAAAAACTTCATGGCACACAAAGAGCTAAGGTAAAAAATAAACATAGATCGATAGATAAGCACACAGACAGGCAGGCTGAAAGGCATACATACATACATACATACATACATAATTTAGCAAATTTGTTTATTTCCATTAAAAACATGTCAAATGTACCCGTACAGTATCTATATTGGAGAACAATATATTATGGTCCCTTTTATACTTGCCCTCCAAATCTTCTTTTCTGGTGAATATTAGAGTAATGCAGTGGAGCTAACATTTTTGGAATATTAATATAATGGATGGAGGTCAACTACAGATGTGATAGAATAAGCTGACAGACGGACATTGGTTAACACAATATTATTGTTTCGCTTTATGCCAGGCTCCCTCTGTCGTACTTTCCTGCTCTCAGCTTCCACACATTAAAAGAGCCCATGCCACTGCTAACACTGCAGTATTTTGCTACAAATTTTGATTCGATGTTATTCAGGCCAAGTTTACATAGTCCACTTTTTACTCGCTTGTGGACATAACTTAATGACCCAAAGATCAAAAGTATAATTTCACAGTGGTATCCTAGTGAATTAATTTCCAGACACAAGGGATAGTATTTATCAAATTTTGACTGATAGCACCTGTCAATGAAGGCATCAAATGTATTTCAACAAGTTTTACTGCCTTAATAACTGGGTCTATGACTGATATCTGGTCTGTTTTGTGAGTGATTGAAAGATATGTTACTAGGCTGAAAAACTGCCAGCGTGAGCGGCGTATCCATGAGGACAGTTTTATTGTTGATGCTGTTTCCTTTAATTTTGTTTGTTATAAAGTCAATAATTCTGTTTTGTCGCTTCTGATATATGGTCTTGAATTTTGTGCATCCACTTAAAATAATATGTGAGGCAGTTTCTGTAGGATGGTTACACAGTTTACAGTTTTTGGAGTACACATTAGCGTATTAACGACTCATTAAGCTTTCACATGGAGGTAGTTGTAATCGTCCTGTAGTACTTAATAAAATTTCTTCTTTTGTCAAGAATGCTTCATACATACAGACAGACATACAGACAGACAGACAGACAAACAAACAAACAGACAGACAGACAGACAGACAGAAAGATACATGAAATGACAGACAGAGCATCTAGATCAGAACAGCAAAACGACAACAACAAAAAAACAACAACAACAACATTCAAGGCACAAAGATACGGACTTGACGACTGTACACATTATGCCACCATCTTTTTGGGCAGCGGCAGCTGCAGAACAAACTGCATAGGAATGAACTCCGTGAGCTGTAAATCGTATGTAAATATAGAACTTTCAGACTGGGAAGAGATGGTTGCAATAATTTGGTTTAAAGTGACCATAAGTGACATCTGCGGATCGAGTCTATAAGATATTAGAAAAGTCAAGATCTACTCTCCAAAGTTTGTCAACCTGTGAGCCAAATGTGCCTTTTTTGCAGGGATAGTTTGAAAAAAACCAGAACAGAAAAAGCAACGCCGCATCACTCGTTGAGGCTAACTCGAATTAACGTGCTTGTAGTTGTACCGAGCAGCGCAGCGCACATCTGTCGCATCCAGCCAGCAACATCTGCAATAGCACACACACTACAGCCCTGCTTGCCCCAACCGGCCTAGCCTGGCCCTTTGTTAACGTGAGCACTGCGTCCTCGCCTTGCCTTTATGACGCATGGCTCACAGTGAGCTAAATCCCATAGTACCGTTATGAAACTTGCAGCGATGTACGCGGCCCATTTCAAGTCTTACTCTGCTCAAAACGCCGAGACCAATCACAGGCAAGACCTTATGTTAGTTATGAAACAGGCCCTATTGTCTTGCATTGTAATTGTGAAACTACAACGATTTTTACATAGGCCACAGGCAAAACAAAGAGAAATGTATGTGAAATTCATATAAATATGTGAAAAAGTAAAAATTGGGAGGACACAATGTTTTTCAAACTGTTGATCGTAATAATTATACTGATTGCACGATCACAAAACCAATGCAAGAAATCAGTGAGCCACTTTTTTCTAGTGTCTCAGAACAGCCGTTGTAATGAATCTAGTCTGCGCGTTGATTCCCACGGAAGTGCAGTTATTGATTATCTAGACGTGAACTTCAAACACTCTCGACGATTCATTTTCACGGGTGATCTCTAAATAAATGATATGACTCCATCGGTTTGTCAGATGGGACTGGTTACAAAACTCATTGATAACTAGTTCTAGTTTAACTGCGCCATATATGCGTGTTTCTCAGTTTGACAATGGGAACACCTTGAAAACTAGAACAAAAAAAATCGATACGTCTAACTTGATTCCAAAACAAAACAATAACAAAAGACAGGAATTTTGAGACCCAAGCGCAGGCTCGTGATATAATTTCCAGACATTCTATATCCCTGTGGACGGCCCCTCGAGCTAGGAGATAATTGTGAGATAGTTGTCACTTCGCAGAGTTCAAAGAATGTCGTGTTTGTCTCAGTCGGCGCGAAGCTGGGAGATTTACAAAGTGTGCTTTAATGATATTGTGTCTTGTGTCTCTTTCCTCGATTTTGACATGCGCCAAAAGAGGCAGGGTGGGGCGCTGGGGGAGGGGGGGGGGGAGCGGAGGGGGAGTTTTTTTTGTGTATATCTGGGTTAATTCTTTGCTGGAAGTGTGTGGGGTTTAAATAAAAAAAAATTAAAAATCATACTCTGATTTGACTCATAGCTTTAATACGTTGCCTTTACCCCGGCCATCAAGTTCTTACTAAAAAAAAAAAAAAATCCCATGAACAAATAGATCTATAAGTGGGACAAATGAACCAACAGTGCAGCTGTAACTAAGAACGTGATCCTGCTTGTTAGATGTCAGATCAAAATGGAACGGATGAAGCAGAGACTCAATACTGGACGCTATCGATCTCAGACTGGAGTCTTGTATAAAGTTTCCCTGTACAAATATCACAGAAGGCAAAACAAATTTAGTACTAATGAAATATCGATATTTTGGGTATTGATCAAACCTTCCCAGCCTACCACATGGCCAATGTATTCTCGTACGGGATCGACCGTTCTATCGTCTTGGTATCGATCTTTGGTCGCCTTTAGACCAATCAACATTAACGGGAGCAGTTAAGGCGCTTTGGTGTACCCGAAATGGCGAGGTAAAGAAAATAGTGACTGAAGCAAGTGGAGATCCCAGATCCAGCTGTGAGGAGCTAGGGGAGGAAGAGATAGGCAGAGGAAGTGTGGGAGAACGAGCATGAATGAGTGAGTGGATGACGGTTATGGAAGAGAGATGGAAATAAGAGATGGGGAACAATTCGGTGACTCTAGACATGTGTATAAATCTGTAAGAGGGTTTCTTGTTGGAAAAGATCAGGAACTCTAAGAACTGACACATCTGATTCATAAAAATCTATTTAGACCACACAGGAAATAGGTAAGACATTACTGTTGATAAAGTTGAACTGTATGTATGAAAGTTGGTTGTAAAGGAAAGAAATGATAAAGGTTAAGGGAGAGTGAATAGAACCTCACATTGAAAGAATGAGACACACACACACATGCACACACAAAGAGAGAGAGAGGGAGAGAGAGAGAGAGAGAGAGAGAGAGGGAGAGAGAGAGAGAGAGAGAGAGAGAGGGAGGGAGAGAGAGAGAGAGAGAGAGAGAGAGAGAGAGAGAGAGAGAGAGAGAGAGAAGTAAATCACCCTCTAGGTATTTTGCACCTCGCATAGTCTTTCGTGACATGAACAGACAAATTTATTGCATGATGAGGCACGTAAACACTGTAGGTCACAGCTGAGTTTGTCCATCTGTTGCACAGTAACCTGAAACTAAGAACTGTAAGGGAGAGGAGAAACTAGAGCATTGGCTGACTGAACGAGAAAAATATTTGTTCGCATTAAAAGAAGCAAATTCATAAAGAGACGTAATGGAAACAAAGAAATGAAACAGAAGAAAGACTGAAAGGAGAGAACTTGAGAAAACTCTTTGTCCTTCGACCGTCATTCATTATGAATGGCTAGTCGGTGGGAGAGGAAAATGCGCGAATGAAAGCTGGAAGAAACATGTTGATCGATGAAAATGAAGCAGAAGTCGCTCCTCATTGAGAGGAATTATCTAACGAGAGGAGATGATTATTGAGTACCGTATGGGAAGGGTAATTAGTGTTTGCAGAAGAGTTTTTGGGGTATGTTAAATGTGAAATAAGATTCTGAAAAACCCTCCAAATGTATGTCATCTTGAGTGAATGACATGACAACCCAAACGGACATACGATAGTATGTTACGATTGTTACAGGATTCAAAGACTTCTACAGTTAAACAACACATTGATTTAGAGTCATAGTGGTGTAATTATTTACGGAAACTGATAACTGAATCTTGGCACTGTCTGAAAATGTCCCACTGTGAGTTGCCTTTGTTCAGGATCACACCAAAACTAGCTCCCTGGGCCATCGAAGAATCACGGAAAGACCCCAGAGCTGAATATAGAACTTTCCGGGTTTAAAATGTTTTAAGAAAGTATCCTACTTTCAAATCTGTCGTGGTTTTCATTAACTGCAGTTTGCTCACGAGCATCCACTCTCGTGGGGCCGTCCAGTACATTTCTTACCTTACTACTGTCGCCAGATCTGGCATAACTTCACAGTCTGACAGAGGCAAGAAAAGTCTCATTATGCCTGGTCTTGTGAAACTTTAAAGGAATAATCAGACTTGTATCAAAAATAGACATGAGTACAATAGGATGTGTTTCCGAATCTTAAGCCAATAACTTTTTCATCTTTTTATTCACCCTGGCACACGAAAGGAAATAGGTCAGTGGGAGAGCACAATTAAAATGATTCAAAATGTCCATTTTGTTCAGCATTTTTCTAAGACAAGTATTCTAATACTGCAAACAAGCAACTGTTCTTTATACAGTTTCCATCGAGTTTATCTGTGTGTGATGTGTGACGTTCGCAGCACTCACTGTGTAAATTGAATTGCTTTCTGCGTACGAGAATTGAGGAAAGACTGAAATAAGCGCCCGTTTCATGGCCTATGTTTAGTTCTTATTTTTCGCCTCACCCGACATCCAAATAAAGAATGGATAAAAACAAATAATTCATGTTTTTGGATAGTTCCTCAAAATGTGTTAAACACAGAGTTAATGCGTTATTCGCTCGCTCTGTTATGAGTTTTGTGTTTATTTCAAGGACAGTATTATTAGAGAGACATTACAAAATACAGAATATTCGGCGAAGGATCAATTTTTGTGGCACGAAGACATTGAAATGGCTGACTCAAAACCGAAGAGCCGTACAAATCCTGAAATGTGCAACAAGAGTCTTAAATGCAAATTTTTAATTGATAGAATACAGTCAGAGCTGTTTGATGGTTGTCCTTTGTTTAGTATGTTCTTTGAATTGGTGAATTGAATGTGAATTGAAGAATTACTGTTAAGCGCTGAGAGCTTGCGTTCAGCAAGATGAAACGTTAAGTAAATGGTATATATTAATATTATTACTATGATATCACTTGCAACCGAAATGCTATTACTAGAGTCACTCAAGCATGTCACTGACTCAAGAGACTGACTGAGACACCGCACTGTTGTCATGTAGCACGTGTCGGCCTACATCACCTTCCTTTGTCACGATCGAAGCCTGGGCTATACACGTTTTATTCCCTACCAATCCAATCATGGAATGCAGTGTTAAGTAAAGCGAGAAGAAATTAGCCTAAGGATTGCTGCATTAGCAATCACGAACATGATAACCAATCGATATGAACTATCGTGTACTTATATCGGCAAGTCTAAACTGTCGACAAAACCTGTTATTTCTGTAAGAGATACATTACTATACGGTGTGTCATACTCAAGATTATTATTATAAAACGTTATTGCTAGAGGCGGGATACATATTACTTCCACAGTTCGATAGTAACTTGAGTATCACATTACAGCATTAAAGCAATGGGAATAGGAAAACAAAAGTGTCATATCTCTTTCCTGTGAAAAATAAGTTACAATTTGTTTTGCGAAGTGTAGTGGTCTCATTGATTATAATTAACTGGAGATAAAAAAGCGACAGCAGCAAAGAAGTACGTACCAGATAACTGTCTGAATTTCAGGCAAATTACAAACGACAATATTTCAGCATTGAAGTACCTATGCCAGAAAAGGACAAAACAACGCAGAGACCGCAAAAGAACATTTGTCTAAAACGGCCTTACTTTACGCGCAAACGTAACTTGAAAATATAAAATAACCTAATTTAGGAAAATCACGGCACAATAAGACAAGTGAATCTATGGCAGAAAGGGTTCTCCCTCTCTCTTATTCAGTTTCAACTTTCCGTTCTTTGAGACGAAAGCACGTGATACTGAGGTGTTTATTGCAAATCAAACACTGGTTAGATCGATAAGGAAAGTAAAATGTTCCCTTATTTTGTTTCCAGACTGTTGAACATTCATTCCGAAATTTTATTATTTCTGGACATTCGAGACGTGTGAAAAATATAAGGATGATTGACAGCAAAACTCAGGGAGAACAAGAGCTTTGTCAACGTCAACAACACCAACAACATCAACACAACTACAGCAGCAGCAACAGCAAATACAACTACTGCAGCAGCAGCAAACAATAACAACGACAAGGGAGACAATGACAACCAGAAGAAGAGAAGAAGAACATGAACAAGAACAACCACAACGGTCCGCATTGAAAATGAACATTAATCATACACCTTCAGTGGAACTAAACTTGAATCTATTCATGAGATTTCATAAAGAGATAAGTCATTTTAGAACATGTTAGCAGCGCAATGTGTTTAAACAGTGAGTCATCTAATTGAACGAATTTGAAAAAAAAAACAAAAAAACTACAATTTGCTCAGTAAAGGATGTACGCAGTATGAGGAATGTGCTTCAACAGACAGATAATGATCTCGGCAGAGGCAATAACATTTTGGTAGTTTTAACAACAACAATGCGTTTTCAAGTAACAAATTATGAAAAAGACAGCGGCGGCAGCAACAACAACAACAACAAAAATAACATCAACCATTTGATAAACTTCATCGTGAAACCCAACAACGAGATTATTTATGGCTCGAAATGTTTTCCTTTTCGCTGTATTAGAGCTAACAACCTTAAGCTGAGGTACAAAGATTCCTACCCTTTTGCTGTGTAACACAATTAGTTCTGGTATTTGATGTAAAGTGGGGGGTAATTTGTAAAAAGGGGTGTCTAGTAAAGTTGTAATTTATTTTGAGGTACGGTTTATGATACAGTGAAAGTAAACCTGAGGAACAGCTAGGTGTGGTACGAATAATAATGTTCCAGAAAAGAATATTTACATTACGATAACAGAATTAATGATAATAGGAAGAAAAGCGACGACACAGATAAAAGATGAGAACAATTTATAGAAACATGGACATTGGATTATATCCCCCAGTGTGCTGAAACTAGTAGATGAAAGAATAGAATGAAATTTGAGGAATGAAAATAAACTCAGACTCCATTCCTCGCACGTACACTAAACTATGACAGGTACGCCTAGCAGTATCTATATTAATAAAAGTGAAACCTTACGACAATTGCAGCCCACCTTTCGCTACCACTCTGTTAATGCTGATTCGGTGGCCCTCAGATTTTATACAACGCTTAGTACAGACTGTCGTCGTGTCCCCGGCACAAAAAATACCAAAAAAATTAATAACTCGCAGAACGTTTGTATTAGTTGCTAGGTTGCGACACATTGGCGTTCGGTCTATTTTTTCGGCAAATTAATGTAATTGAGATTGGTTCCGGTTTAGACTGTATCACACTCACAAAACAACTTCCTGTTAGGACTGGTTTGAATGATGAGATTAAGCTCTAAGACTATGAAGTATGAAACTTTGTATGTGTGTTCTGAAT